>BSYR01000033.1:5436000-6795000 GCA_030270665.1 Hibiscus trionum | reverse complement strand
TCGGTACGGCCTTCATCAGAAACTAGCCGTTGGGCTCTTGCCAGCCTAGGCGTATCGATACGCTTGAGGGCGTATCGGTACGGGTTCACTTTTAAATGACCGTTGGGAAAGTAGCCGTTGGGGTGGTTGAAAGGGGATCGGTACGTTTAACAGTCGTATCGAAACGATCCCGATCCGTATCGAAACGGCCAAGCCTGTTTCGATACAGGTTTTGGAAGTGACCAAACTGGGGCAAAAAGGTATCGATACGGGTACAGCCGTATCGATACGGGTAACTTGAAAAGTCAAGTTTGGTTCTTTAAAATTAGTAAAAACATTGCCAAAAAACTTTTAAAATACCTCAAACATAATTTCAAGTTGTTTGGACTTAAAACCAAGTTTTGAATTCTTTTCAAATTGGTCCAAAACATTTTTCAATTATTATATCAAAACATTAGTTCTACAATTGCTTTGCTAATTACTTATCTTGTGAAAAAGATATTTCTGATGTATAGTGGTTTTTGAAAAAATGGAAAGATAATGAAAGTACGAAAAGTAAATTAAAACGTTGGCAAGGAAGGTGTCTTAGCAAATAACAAGCGTTGACAAAGAGTGCCTGGTTTTCACGCTATTTGTGCAAAGCCAGCCTTTAATAAATCTTGTTTTGGCATTGTTTGTCGAGCAGATTCAAAGGTAGCAATGCCTCGGTCAATAGCATTGCCCTAAACTAATCATGGAAAAACCCTTGTATGTCTATAGTGAATGTTTTTTCATAAATCAATTCGATTAAGTATCAATCTTTACTCCTAAGGGGTAGATTTCACTCCCAAAGTAAGTTCATCTACTTGAACGTCTTCTTTCAAAGCATTTCTCCTTAGTATCCAATAACTGATCGTTGCCACCCAAGTCAGTTGTGATATTGAGTTGCAATAGGCTAACTATGCCAGCCGCCGCTTGGCATAATATTTTAAAAAGGGAGTGCCAGCTGTCGCTTGGCAGCACACTTAAAAATAATAAACATGCCAGATAGGAAAAACAGTGTTGATTTATTAAAAACTAAGCAAAAACATAGTGTTCAAACGCAAACACCCCTCACCAAATATGAAATTAGTTTATGGTGAGGGTATCAACAAAAAACATAATCGTTTTTAACATCCATCATCATCAAAACTAAGAAAAATAACAACAAAGAGGATGGGCTGAAAGAGGGTCTCTCGATGCAGCTCTTCACGGCCAGGCTCCCAAATATTGCATCTTATCTCCGATCACTCTCCTTGTTTTTCCGCCTCTTCATTTTGCTTTGATCGGGTTTAAATAGACTCTATGAATAGCCTAGGATTGTCTTGGATTTGAATTTGAACGTACGGGGATAAGGAAGGTGATCATCTTATCCAGCGTTTGAATCATAAGGATGACGTCGTCGTGTCATTGCTCTTCTGGCATCGCAGCTCGGCATGGTACTGCCAACCGCGATTGGCACTACTTGTCTGCTATTTTTTCAGAGATTGATCCAATCCCTATTTCCCCGCAGCCTGGTCTGGTCCTATTTTTTCGATGTCAACATCTTCTTGGCATGGCATTAAATGTTCATCTCTACCAGTTGGTGCTTGGCATTAAAGGTCCTTCTGTGCCAACGACTACTCCGCATCCTCCTTGGTGTCGTCTCCTTCCTGGGCTAACCTGCTCTGCCAGCTGATGTGCCATTAACTATGCCAACCTACAAAAAGGTGCCAAAAACAACCTTTTACTCTGGCATAACATTGAATCCTAACTCTTTATACAATGCATGATTTTACAACCTAAATGCATGCAACTAAATGTACTTAAAAGACAAGAAATAGTATGTGAAATAAGCATAAAAATTAGTACTTTTGGAGCGCCAATACATAGTCATAACTTATGTAGCTACTATTGTTTTACGGACTTTGATTTGTAATTGGCTCATTTAATACTTGGATATGTATATGTGTAAGTAGCTAATACATGGTTAAAAAGTGTTGAGTTTTATGCGCTCGATTTCCGTCAACCGTTCTAGCTAGCCAAGTGTGGAGAAGATTGAATATTTGGGTGATTTGTGGGAGGTGAAAGATAGACAATTGACACAAGGATTTATAGTGGTTCGGCCTTCTAACAAGCACCTACATCCACTACCTTAGCTTCCCACTAAGGATTTCAAAAAATTCACTCTTGAATTTCTTCCCCTTTTCTAGGCTAAGGAGGCAACCTTTACACACTCAAAGCTTTCTAACCCAAAGCTTGAGTAAACCATCTTTACAAGAGAAATTAGAGCAAACTTGAAATCCCTCACTAGGTAGATAGTTTACAATCTTAAGTTCACTCACCCAAACATAAACACTTGAGCAAATTTGACAATTTAGGCTCACAAATGTTGTCTATACAATGAATGGACAATTTAAGCCCTAAAGACAATTTGACATCATATAGTTGTTGATAATTGAAGCATTAGTCTTCCCTTGATGCTTGGAGGTCCCTTTTATACTCCTAATTGATTTTGTAGTCGTTGAGGACCGTTGGGGTTATTTTGGAGCCGTTATAGACTTTATTTCCTACCATAAATGTTGTTCTGCAGATGTTCGTTTTGAAACAAGCAACCCCGTATCAAAACGACATTCTTCAGAACTAGCCATTGAAGTTTGATGCAGCAAGCCGTATCGAAACACCTCTGGCCGTTTTGAAATGCCCTTGATCGTATCGAAACGGTAGCAACCCCATTTCGAAACGAGTGACAGTTGAGCTGCAATTTAAAATGGCGTTGGGAAAATTAGTCGTTGGAGAGGTTTTGACCGTTGGGCGTATCGAAACGCCAAAGGGTGTTTCGAAACAGAAACCCTCTGTATCGAAACGGGCAAGCCCTAATTCGGTACGGGTTTTGGTAGTTTCAAACTGTTTCGAAATAGGTTACCCTGTATCTAAACGGGTGCCTTAAAAACCCTAGTTTGGCTACTTAAAAACGTTTCAAACCTTGCCAAAGACATTTAAAACATCCACAAACTTATTTTCGAGTTGTTTGGACTTAAAGGCATTTTTGAAATCTTTTCAATTTAGTCTAAAACTATTTTTCAATTATTATATCAAAATATTAGTTCTTCAATCTCCCCCTTTTTGATATAATAAAACCAACTTGAAAATTGTTTGGGATTCTCCTCCTTTGTATTTTAAATTTTGAATAAGATATTTCAAAATTTTGAATAAGAGATTTCAAAAATTAAAAGAAGTTAAAGCTCCCCCTTATTCTCTTGAAAAATCAATTTTTCAAACAATTTTCTCCCATTTTTTGTTATATCAAAAAGAATTCAAAATAACTTTAAGTTCAAAATAACTTAGGATGTTAAAAATGACACAAATAAGAATTTGGTTTTAAAATGGCTCCCTCTTACTCAAAGCATCATCAAATAATGTTAGTCCAACATATATGATAATCTAGTTGAAAATAAATCAAATTAAACAAATAAAAAACAACTAGATTTTACCAACACTTGAACTTCAAAGGGGATGTGAAGCCTTCCTTCTTCAAGTGTTCTTCCTTGTGTGCATGGAGCTCCCCCTCAAATTTGGACTTGTTGATCAATCTCCATCACACCTAAACATTAGACAATTAAGTAATTTTTGGTATCCAAATTGCTTTTGATCCATAGACGTTAGTGGCACAAAATTTAGTCCCCTTAGGAATTCATTTTTCAATTTCATCTTTTTTAGTTGAAGTAATTAGTCCTTTTGAGATCCAAATACTTCTAAAACATTTATCGTTCACAAATTTAAGGGCACTAGATTGTCTAACATAAAAGTTTGATTTTCCTAAATTGTTTTTTTCAAGCTCTTTGGAAACCAAATCTTTTTCTTCTTGAACTTTATGAAGCAAATTTTGTAAATCAACACATTTTTGCTCAAACTCATTGATTTTGCTTCAAGTTCAATTTTGGTTTTAGAAATCAAATCATTTTGAATTTTCAAATTTGAAATCACTTTCTTGTTTTTCAAAATGTGATTTTTAAACTCTAAAACCAAATCATTATAGGCATCTTGTAATTCATCAAATGAATATGAACATGAGGTGGATGAATTAGAATTTACCCTTGAATCTTCTTCGATGTCCATAAGGAAAAGGTTGGCTTGCTCATCATCGGTAGAGTCTTCATCACTCCTTGTAGCCACATATACCTTTTTCTTATGGCTTGAAGTGCTTACCATCTTCTTCTTCTTCATAGATTCATATTCGAATTCTTTCATTGCTTTCTTCATGAAAGGGGCACACTTCTTGAAGAGAAGAACTATCTCTTCTTCTTCATCCTCCTTCTCATTTGTATTAACATGGTTGCATTTGGAGGATTTGAGAGCAATGGCATTAGTGTTAATGCTAAGCTCCATGACTTTCTTCTTCCCCATCCTCTTTATCTCTTCCTTCTTCTTCTCTTCTTCTTTGTCTTTCTTCATGATTTGATGAGTGAGAAGTGATCCCATGAGTTCATCAAGCTTCAAGGTCTTTAAATTTTTGGCTTCGATGATGGCGGTCTTCTTTGCGCCCCATGACTCGGGAAGAGAATAGATAAGCTTTCAGACAATCTTTTTTTCCGGAATGATTTCTCTATAGCCTTTGAGTTCATTGGTTGAGGAGGCCGATCTTGGTCTCCTTTACTTCGTTTGTTCCCTCGTATGTAACTTCGAGCTTGTCCTAAACTTCCTTGGCACTCTCGCAAGAAGGCATCTTCTCGTAGATTTTGAGGCTAACTACACAAAAGATGAAGTGCAAAGCCTTGCAATTTAGTTCCATCTTCTTACGATCGTCGGCACTCCACTCCGTCTTGCTTCATTGTAGTACGAACGGACCATCTTCAATGATATCTCAAAGCTTGTAGTCTTTGGATTGACAAAGAACATCATCATCGTCTTCCAATAAGCATAATTTGTCACGTTGGAGAAGGGTGACTTGTCGATGGATTATGCCATTGAACAGGTTGATTGAAATGTTGATCGAGCTTGCCGGATCACCTCAATAGGATGTTAATCCTCTTTAATTGAGCCAAGCTCTAATACCAATTATTGAGTTTTATGTGCTCGATTTCCTTCAACCGTTCTATCAGCCAAGTGTGGAGAAGATTGGATATTTTGGTGATTTTGTGGGAGGTGAAAGATAGACAATTGACACAAGGAATAGTGGTTCGGCTTTCTAACAAGCACCTACATCCACTACCTTAGCTTCTCACTAAGGATTACAACAAATTCACTCTTGAATTTCTTCCCCTTTTATAGGCTAAAAAGACAACCTTTACACACTCAAAGCTTCCTAACACAAAGCTTGAGTAAACCCTCTTTATAAGAGAAATTAGAGCAAACTTGAAATCCCTCACTAGGTAGATAGTTTGCAATCTTAAGCTCACTTACCCAAACCTAAACACTTGAGCAAATTTGACAATTTAGGCTCACAAATGTTATCTATACAATGAATGGAAAATTTAAGCCCTAAAGACAATTTGACATCATATAGTTGTTGACGATTGAAGCATTAGTCTTCCCTTGATGCTTGGAGATCCCTATTATACTCCAAATTGAGTTTGTAGTCGTTCGAGACTTTATTTCTCACCATAAATGTTGTTCTGCAGATGTCTGTTTCGAAACAAGCGACCCCGTATCGGAACGACCTTCTTTAGAGCTAGCCGTTGAAGTCTGATGCAGCAAGCCGTATCAAAACGTCTCTGGCCGTTTCAAAACGCCCTTGATCCGTATCGAAACGATAACAACCCCGTTTCGTAACGAGTGACAATTGATCTGCAATTTAAAATGTTGTTGGGAAAATAGTCGTTGGGGAGGTTTTGACCGTTGGGCGTTCAAAAACCCTCCGTATCGAAACGGGCAAGCCCTGTTTCGATACGGGTTTTGGCAGTTTCAAACAGTTTCGAAACAAGTTACCCTGTATCGAAACAGGTGCCGTGAAAACCCTGGTTTGGCTACTTAAAACGTTTCAAACCTTGCCAAAGACATTTAAAACATCCACAAACTTATATTCAAGTTGTTTGGACTTAAAAGCATTTTTGAAATCTTTTCAATTTAGTCCAAATCTATTTTTCAATTATTATATCAAAACATTAGTTCTTTAAAAAGGCTTAAAATGGTTTGTTCGAAATATTGTAATTTTAATGTGTGTAATTAATAAATCGGTCATGAATGAATAAATAAAATTTCTAAATGACTCAAACAAGATTAAAATTAGGTTAAAATGGTTGTAATATTAAGAGATGTTTGTTAGCTAGTTAACGTCCATAGAATTGTGTTCAAGCATATTCAAATGCTTGAGATATTGATTTATATGAACTTAGTTTTATGGTGGTTTATTTAATACCTTACCATGTCTTGAGTGAATGGATACAATAATGGATAGACTTAGAGAGAGAGAGATAGAGATAGAGAGAGGGGGGAGAGAGAGGGAGGGAGAGACCAATATTGAAAATGTTTCATATTGGTCGCAAAATTTTTAGATCGTGTTCTCGGTAACAACTCCAATTCCAGTTTACATGTAAATCAAGTTGAGGTTGTTACAACCTCTCTCGATCACTTCATCGTTCATTTACGTTTATTTATCATTTTAACGAACGAACACGAACAAAAAATTATGTTCGTTTGTTTGTTCGGTTAAAATTAAACGAATAAACATGAACATACCCTTGTTCGTATTTTTTAGTTCGTTTACAAGACTAGGTTAAATTTTAAGAGAATGTCCTTATAACAAATATGGGGGAATTAGACCCCTAATTATAGGTATTAAAAAAAATCGGGTCTAATAACAAGTATTGAAAAAATTTAAGAGCATGTCACTAATAATAAATATTGGAAAAAAATAGGCCCTTAATAATAATTATTGAAAAAATTGGACCCCTTATAAAAAATATTAATAAAAATTAAAATTTAAGAGTAGACCCCTAATAACAAATGTTAAAAATTTGTGTCCTAATAATAAGTATTAAA
Organism: Hibiscus trionum; assembly: GCA_030270665.1. Lineage (NCBI taxonomy): Eukaryota > Viridiplantae > Streptophyta > Magnoliopsida > Malvales > Malvaceae > Hibiscus > Hibiscus trionum. Next base: position 6,788,043 of record BSYR01000033.1, on the reverse strand, counting down.
TAAATAAATTTTAAGAATACATCCCTAGCAATAAATATTAAAAATTAAATCTTAATATCGAATATTATAAAAAAAAATTGGGTACTGGGCAGGCGCCTCTCCTACCCATGCCCAGGGACGGCACAACCTATAAACTCTAAATTTTAACCTTAAACCCAAAATCTATCAACATCCCCTAAATTCAAGACTGCTACACTTAAACCCTTAAACTTTAAACCTTAAACGAGGTCTCTAAACCCTAAAACTAAGACGTTTGTGTAAATTTTGTTTACACAAATATTTTTCAGAGAATAATTCCCCAATTTACTACTAGTAATAATAATTGAACTTTATATCATTTCTTTAAATAATTTGTATAGGAAGTGTGTATTGATTAGAGGCGAAACAAATTACGGATCTTAATGGTTTGTTGATAAGCTGGTCATGCAAGGTCTCTTTTTACTTCATGTAATTTAAAAGACGAAAAAACATTTCATGTATTAACAATAGAAAACACATTTTTCACAAGTAGGTTTAATTTATAATTTAGAAGTTTAGTTTAGGGTTATAATAAGGTTTAAAATTTTAAATTTAGAGTTTAAAATTTTAAATTTAGATATTTTGTTGTGGAGTTTAAATAAGACATACTTGTATAAAAAATTACATTGTCAATATATTAAATAATTACTCAAATGAGAAAACATATATTTCTAGGGTAATAATTCTAAATCGTACAATTCAAAAAAAATTTAAACCCTAAATTAAATATCTAAACCCTAAATTGGACACACTTGTAAAAAACAAATTTTCTACCGTCAACGCATGAAATATTTTTTCTATGTTTGGGTAATTATTCCATGCACTAGAAGTGAAATTTTATTTTTCCACAAGCATGATTAAATTCACTAAAAATTAAAATTTTAAAACAAAACCCTAAATCCTAAACTCTATTACATAATCTCTAAAACTTAAATTATAACCATAAGCAATAAAATTTAAAAACTACAACCCAAGCTCCTAAACCCTTAATTAAACATCTAAACTTTAAATTGAGAGTGAAGAAAATTGAGAATTAAGGGTTAGATTAATAGAATATTAAAATGTCGATTGTTAATTTTTTGGAGTTGAGATCAAACTGAAACAGCATAAGAAATAGAACTAAATTTGTTATTATGTTAATTTTATTAATTTTTACATCATTTGACATTAAAATTTTAACGAAAATAGACCAATTTGTTCGCTGTTTTAATTCATGTGCCCTTTCATAATTTCTCCATAGTTAAGGGACTTAACAAAAAAAATTATCATTTGAGGACTAATTATGTATTTTACCCAAAAAAATATAATTTTTACACGGTTTGTAAAAATAGAAAATAAAAATTATTTCTATTTTTTAGAACCAAACAAAGTTGCGTGCCTTACTTTTTAAGGTTTAAAAATCTAATTTAGAGTGTAGAGTTTAGAGGTTTAGAAGGCTAAAATTTAAGATTTAGGGTTAGAATTTAAAGTTTATAGGTTAAAACTTAAATTCTCACTATATTACCCTAAAAACTAAACCCTAAACCTTAAAGTCTAACCACCATCTCTAAATTCTAAACACCTACACCTAAACACATAAACCATACATACTAAACTAAATCCTTAAACTCCTAAAAATAAAGCACTTCATACAAACTTTTAGTTTACACTGTGAGAATATTAAATATAAATCCTTTAAAAAAAATCTCTTAAACAATGGAAAATATTTAAAAAATCTATCAAACACCGGAAAATTATTTTTTCAGAAAATCGTTACATTTTCTAGAAATAGATTTTTGAAAAAAAATAAGCGAAATAAAACAAACCCTAAAATTTCTAATATATTTTGTCCATAAATGAAAAATAAATTGTTTTGCACCTTAAATGAATGTTGAAAAATTATATATGATATAAAAACTTTCAAAATCTAATTCATCTGATTTAAGATAAAGAGAGAGAGAGAGAGCTCAATGAAGAATAGGATGGCAAATCCCTGTATTTGATTTTGATGTTTACTAATAAAAAATAAGTAAGCAGTTATGATGATAAATGGACAATGGTGAAAATTACCTCAAAAACCGAAAAGCATGAACCCCAGAAACACTTCAAGAGCATCCATGGATAGACACTGCTTGAAACCTGAGGTCCGAGTGTGATCTCACTTTCCGTACACCCGAAATGGCCTAAACCCGAACCATACTTGCTCTAGGAAGAGTATCTACTCCTCTTATGTGTCTTCTTTGGGGAAATTAAGATGGAGGTGTAGGACTTGATTGCTTCACGTCCACTGCCTTTAATAACCGATTCTTCTTCTTCGGCTTCCTCGTCATCACTGTTAATGTTGCTAGGAGTAGTCCGATTCTGGTATGCTCTACGCTGCAAAAGAAAGACATTGTAGTAATAGCAAACGAGTTCTTCCCTGCTTTTCTTGGGGAAATATTTGTAGATATCATCCCAGAAAGATTTTTCTAGGGACAGGGGATTCGACTTCACTATAGATGAAAACATCTTCTGTTCTTCCTCTGCCCAAGCAAAAGCAACATCTTCACCCATCATATTGAATTTCCACTTGTTGAAAGCTGAACCAAGCTCGAGCTTTACTTTCAATCTTTTCTCTCTAACATGAAACTTTACACATTGCATGGATTCTTGAAGATGGCATCCACATGAATCTGGTCTTCCCTTTCCAATCCGTTCCAATTCAATGAAAGACCTCTTTTCCGTTTTTTCCAATGGCCAAACACGAGTCCCCAACCATTTTGCATCACTTTCTGATACAACCCCTGTCCACTCTGGTACCTCAACTTGAAATAATGGCCCAATAGGAACTTGAATGTCCACATCATAGTCGAACACTGAACCTGGAGTTACAGAATCACAAATTCCATGCAAATGTTTGTCGACCCTTATCATAGAACTGTCAGAGTCGCTATGATTCCCCAAGGACCGATCCTCTCCTTTAGATGCCCTTTTCCCTAAAAAGACATTCCTCGTGCAACTCAGCCTCTCTCTGAGATTGTACCCAAGTTTACTGTTATCGTCATACATGTAGGGATGCATCTTCTGGTTTTTCTACAGAGTAAGCACACAATGGAATTATTATATTATAACATTAATAAAAGAGTGGGGAGACAGAAAAGAATATGATGAAATAAATGAATGTAAAATCAAGCAAGAAAAATACAAGTATAGCTTCAGGAAGTGGAACATCTGGTGCAAACAAAAGGACAAAATGGGAGACTGTGATCTTTGATAATGGCATTATCATCACAATCATACCTTACATAGTAGGGCTAATAAGGAGACAAGCCACAAGCAAACAGCTTGGATTATTATCATTTTAAATATTTTTGGCACTTCAATCACTTACATTTCTTGCATTTTTTAAGAGCAATACCAAACACTTGAACAACACTTTTCAAAACCAAGCTTTTTCCAACAGCTATTAAGCTAGCACCAACTCACTGACCAAGACTTGCCCTTAACAAATCATCATCACTAGGACACCACAGTTTCCAAAAATGAAAGTCCAACATGGTTAGAATTCTAACCAAAATGTGAAAGTGGCCCAGTTTATTTATTGTTGACTTCAGGCAAAATCGAACTTGTCAAACAAGTCCCCAAAAGCCGAAGTGAAACAATAAAATCCACTAATTTAGATCATTTTTAGAGGTTTGACCAATCAAATCCGCTAATTATAACAAGTCCCCAAAAGTCCAACATGGTAATGTTTGGTATACAGCTTTTTGAGCCAAAATTATAGGTTCAAATCATTTTTAGAGATTTGACCAATCAAATCCGCTAATTTAGATGTTTTGAGTTAGAGGTTTGGATAAAAGAATTGTGAAGACTCATTTGTCCTTGAAAATTATAAAAAATTTCTCTAAGTCTAAATAACATAAATTTAAATAATTAATAAAATTAAAAAAAATCATAAATAAGAAATTAATATATACACCTAAATTTAATAGTTATTAAAATTATATTAAAAATAATTTTACAAATAAGAAATTAATATATGCATCTTAATGTATACTTAGTAATGATATTAAAAAATTATTTTTCATAATCTAATTAATATTAATAGATACAAAATATTAATAATTAATAGATTATTCAAACTAGGGCCGGAACCTACACGGCTCGAGGAAGAGCAACCCAGGGTCTCAGTTCAACGCGCTGCATCTATTAATATTAATTAGATTATGAAAAATAACTTTTTAATATTATTACTAAGTATACATGAAGATGTATATATTAATTTCTTATTTGTGAAATTATTTTTAATATAATTTCAATAATTATTAAATTTAAGTGTATATATTAATTTCTTATTTATGAAATTATTTTTTAATTTTATTAGTTATTTAAATTTATGTTATTTAGACTTAGAGAAATTTTTTATAATTGTCAAAGACAGATGAGTCTTTACAATTCTTTTATCCAAACCTCTAACTCAAAACATCTAAATTAGCGGATTTGATTGGTCAAACCTCTAAAAATGATCTGAACCTATAATTTTGGCTATCAGTTAATTTTACTAAACACTTTTATACAATCAACTAATGTTATCATCTAATCAAATCAGTTAATGTTATCAGCTAATATAATCAGCTATTCGCTAATTGCCAAATCAGGCCATAGCCAAACTTAAACTTATAAAAAAACTGTTCTAGTCAAACAAGTAAGCCATCTGCCATCCTTATTTACTAATATGACAAAAAGTACTAATGGTAAGCTGTTCAAAAGATCTCACAAGAGATGACTGCAAGAGGCATAAATTCCAAAAGAATTGTAAGTATAGCTTTTGAATTACCACAAAAGATGACCGTCAAAAACTATTTTTAGTAGCACCACCAATCCAAATAGAGCCAAAGTGAGAGTACACAAATTAATGGCTCTAAATGATTAGGATGAAATATGACTCACATAAACAACACAAATCTAAGGGCAAGCAGAGTGAAGAATAGATAAGCTCAGAACAACGGCGATTGTTCGAACAGTGGCTAATTTTGCTTCTTTCATATAGCACCAAGATGGCTGCCATGCAGTTGATCTTATTATTCATAAGGAATTAATAATCCATAATGGAGAATTTTCATGCAGACTACCTCCACAGCATTAAAAGAAATTGAAATTAAGGAATAGTACAAATTATTCTAAGATTTAATTAACAATAAAAGGCATAGGTGATAAATACATAGATCTCTGACTTGAACTAATGACTAAAGACAGGCAAGCTTAACAATGGGTGGTGTGTACCTGCAAATTGGACTGGCCAGCACTTGAATGGTTATCATTTTTGCGAAAGGCAGCTTCCCGAAACAATAAAACCTGCTTCCAAAGTTCTTCACTCCCATAAGCCTTCCACTCTGAACTATCCGGTAATGAACCAATCACCAAATGACAAGGATCCTTTGCAACTTTGGTAACCCAATGAAGCATTTCCCACGTAGAATCCCGTTTTCGCTTACGAGATGAATTTTTCCCCTTAATATCATTTGAATCCAATATCATAACATCATCATCATTACAATCTCTGCGTTTCTTATATTCAACACAATCCTCGTTACGCATTGAGTTGACTGCAGTTTTTGCCATATCCGAAGGCATATCTTCATCATCATTGACTAAAATGAACCTCTTCTCAGCTTCTGAATTCTGAAGGCATTTCTTATATTCAACACAATCGTCATTACACATTGAGTTGATCGCACTTTTTTTCATATCTGAAGGCATATCTTCATCATCATTGACTAAAATGAACCTCTTCTCAGCTTCTGAACCAAACACCGTGCTCTTTAGATCAACATTCCGCAAATTTTCAACTTCCCCATAATGCAAAACCCTCTTTGTCAAATCAATATGAATAGACTGTTCACCTTTTACACATTTCTCTTCTCCATCTGACCCTGCTACTATAGTCTCCTCCACTTGTGAATACTCCATAACTTTCTTCTTTGATTCCAACAAAAACTCTTTAAGCTCAGCTCCCAGCTCCATCAACTGGCCACTACAGTTCGATTCATTCGTCGAGTCCTCACTTTGAACAATTCTTTCCAACCATCTCTCTAATGAAACTAAGTACTTAACATAAACCAACTTAACAGATGAAGCTACATTTAAACCCAACCCAGATTCTTTAGCAACCGAATCCCATAATCCACTTTCCGAAACAGCATTGTATCCACCGTTCTCTCTTACCACCAAGAAAAGCTTAAACAGATCCACAGGCCCACCCGCAAGCAATGGAGGAATTGGCCAAAAACAACCTTGGGCACAAATCTCTTTCAAAAACAACCCAAGAAACTTGTTAAACCAGAACCTAAGCTTATCAGGTTCAGATTTCAAAAACAACCCTTCGGAAAAGGGCTCGAGCTTTTCTATGGATTTAGCGCAATCTAGTGAAGACCCATCAGCAGCTCTCATCGACCACCCTGCCATGGATTTCCAATTCAAAACCTAGAAACAAATACTTCTCTGTATAATCTTTCATTATTCAAGAAAAGCAAAGTTTTTAAAAACTTTGGCACCAAAACGATAAACAACTAAAAAATCACATCAGAAATATTTAAGTTTAAAATACAAACTAAAACATCTGGGTCTTGCATGCTAGGGATTTTTGGCGGAAAAAATTGAAAAAGATGCTAATCTAGGGTTTAGATTTGTGAATTTGGTTTTGTCCCGCGCTTTCTCTCTCTTCTCTTAATTGCAGATTGGAGCGAAGGAGGAAAGATTGGACTTCTTGAGGGGCTAAACTGCAAGTTTTGTACAGATACAAACCCTTGACGGAAAAATACTAGATTCTACGACAATTTTTTCTTTAAGAGATAAAGGAAAGTCGCTAAAAAAAAGAAACGAAAACAAAAATACCTGTGTTTTTATTTATTTTTTGGTCCCTCTGGTAGGATTTCGACGACAGTCTCTCCCTTGGACTCTCTTTGTTGCTTTTGGGGTTTTTCTCTTTCCCCCCCTCAAATTCCCCCTTCACTACCTTCGTTTTGCATAAAAGCCCTCTTTTCTACGTTTTCTTTGGGGGTGGGGGTCTATTAAGCCCCTTTTTGCAATTTTTGTCTCTTCTCCTTTTTAGGAGGGAGGATTAGAAGAGGGTAAAAATATAAATCAATGATAGAAAAGGTGTGGAGAAGTTTGAGTAGGGTGTAGGGTTTGAATTAAAGACCCTCAACCCTCTATTTTATAGTAGCTAGTTGACATGATGGGTTGACCTTGGGTTAATTATTAACCATGGGTTGAGATTGAGGGAGGTCATGGACAAATTTGGTAATTCACAATTGCAAGAAAAGGGTTTTAAAGAAAATAAAGTTTTGGATTTTTTTTGTTTAACTATCGTATCCGACTCATTGACTGAATAATTCAGATCAGGTTTTGTAGATGTCCAATATGAGGGTGACTTTTTTAACTCATTTTTTTTTCATTCACAACATCATAATTCAAACTTCTAACATTGCTTAAAGGACTTAGCGCCTCATTATACTAAACCAATTGGTTGTTGGTAAAGTTTGGAAATTTATTTAATATATTCATATAACTTTTTTGATCGGGTGGGTGAACGACAACTCGTATCTTTCAAATTATCAATGAAACAGATTTATCAACATGCGATGAAACGTCAAAATTTGAATCTCACCAATTGTTTTGTTCGATGAGAAATTTATAACAACAGACTATTAGTTCTCAAGTTAAATATCCTTATAAATTTTAGATCTCATCTTACTATATCAACTGGTTGTTGGTAAAATTTAGAAATTTATATAATATATTCTTATAACTTTTTAGATCTGGAAGGTGAAGGACAAGTTATATCTTTTAAATTATTGTAGAAATATATTCATCAGCATGAGATATACGTTAAAATTTGAATCTTACCAATTATTTTATTCGATGAAAAATTTAGAACTGCGAACTATTAGTTTACCTTAAAACTAAAATTCTTTATAAATTTTAGATCTCACAAGTGAATGACAACTCGTAACATTTGAATCTCATCAATAGTCTAGTGAGAGATTTGAAACTATCACTATTTTTTTTTTTTGAAACTATCACTATTAGTGCTCTTTAAAACCAGTCATTTCCCTAGTTTCCAAGGTAAATCACACTCTTAAGTCATTCAATTATTATTTAAGTTATAAGTAAGTGATTTATTTCCTAAAAGTTATAATCATGTCACTTAATAAAAATATTGTTACAAACATGTCATGAAATTGTCAAATATTCGATGGAAAAGTGATATGACATGACATAACAATATTTTAGTCTCTAAAATTTATCCAATCTATCATTTCGATCCTAATTCAAAATAATCTAGTAAACTTAACCTTTCATATTTAAAATCCCATCAATTTACTTATTGTTCTCCTCCTAAACTATTAAATCTAAAATAAAAAATTGAGTCAAATAATAATTTGGTTCCTGAAATTGTACCTCATTACCACTTTGGTACCTGTAGAATTTTTTATCCGATTTAAGCCCTAAACTTTCCTTTCGAGAAGCAGGCTACCACATTTCGTTTTTTTCGTTCTATGAATGTGCCAAATGGCACATAATATATATATATATATATATATATATATATATATATACTAAAAAAACTTCAAAAATTCATAAGAACATTTTAAAAATCCAAAAAGAAACTCAATTTCCCTAAAAAATAATTTTTAACTCTCCGTACTTTTTAGATTTTTAAATAATTTTATAATTTTTTGATGATCTCAAATTTAATATATATCTAGTGTCATGTGACATGTTCCTAGAAAGTCCTGTTTCTTGAAACAGAAAAATGGAGTATGGTAACATGTTTAATATAAAGAAAGTTTTATAGCATTACCCTAGTTTTCTCAAGCTTTTTTTTATTCTTGTTTAGTTTTTATGGCCGCCGCCGTCATCAGTCTTAGTGCTGGTTGTCGACCGTTGGTTATTTATTTATTTTGTTCTTTTGTTTTTAGTCCTTTTAATTCAATAAAACACTTCTCTCTATCTTTTGGTACGTATTCTATGCTTCTTAGTACGCTTTTCTGCCTCTTGGCACGTTTTTTTATTTTTTGTTTTTCTATCAGGGTTGGATTTGACGTCGCCACGACTGATAAGATGACGCTCTTTGATTATCATGTTGATATCCCTATTTTGGACCCTCGAACTAGATCTAGATGCAAGTTTAGTCACCACTCTTGTTCGTGATTGATTTGTGGTAATAATCGTGTTGTCAACGTGCCTCAGTTATGTAATATGCATTTTTTAATGTTGTTTGTTGATGGTTTTTACATTCATCGTCGAGCTTTGGTGATGTTTTGTATTTACTTTGTTTCGAGTCTTTAAATTAAGTTTTTTCTACCTTTTTCTTTGGTCCTGCTTATGATCTAGAGACGTTAGTTTTCGTGTTTTTAAGAATATGTCCGGATCATGTTTGTTTACCTGCATTGTAGACTTTCATCTTGGATTATTCCTTTATTAATAAAATTGACATACTCATATTCAAAAAAAAGTTTTATAGCACGTATTGAATTAAAAAATCATTTCTTTTTTACCTAAATATACTGAAAAAATAATAATTACCAAAATAACATCGACTCACGATTATTTATTGAAATGACACTCCTTTTGCAGCTGATAGGACTTGTGTTCACCTACAAGGCAACCAAATCTCGAAAAAAAAATGCGAATGACTGTCAAAGATAATGTAATACCCTCAATACGGATGTCACATTGGGACCTCAAGCCCAAACCACATACTCATAAAAGTTAACCTAGTTTACCCCAAACCACATTTTTGCTTCATAAAAACCATCATCGTTTCAAATAAAATGGTAGAAAAATATAGTTAAATCATTTACAAATGGAGCTCCAAATTAAAACAAATAATTAAATCATTCGACATAATCAAATAAATCCAAAATAAGAGTTACAGACATAAAATCAAGGGTCCTATGAATACATTACCCGACAAATTTAAGTGTTGTACTCTTGATCACATCAATGAGTCAGGTCCTACTCCAATGGGCTCCTTCAATACAACGTTGCAACCTAAAAACTTACAAACGGAAACAACGATTTCGAATACTGAGCTCATAAAACTCAGTGTATACACCTCTACTCTACCATGCTTCATGCAAATCATAAACATGAGCATGTAGGTGTAGCTAGAAAAAAGATAACATGACATTAAAAACAAGTGCGATATTGCACAATACATACACACATAGCATGACATCATAAAACATCTTATAATAATCATATATGCAAACCTGGAGCGAGACCCGAGGCCACACAGCATCGAGAACATACGCTCTATACTCGGAATCCCCCATCGAGTACCTTTGAATGAGATCCAGCGCCACACACCGTCGAGCGTACATTCGGGAATATTCCTAACATGGTGTTGCAACACTCTAATGGGTATCCAGATCCCACAAAACAAGTGCCCACATGGCACACAACATCATCACATAACCATACCATCCTATGGTTGCTATCAACATATAAGGCATACAAGGCATTTACCGAGTTCTTAAGATTTATGCTCGAGTATAAGAAGGTTTCTCAATTTTTTAGTTTTACAACTCATTTTAGGCCATTATAGGTCTATTGGATTGAACATTACAAATTTTCAGTCGTCTGGGCAAAAATCATCATTTTTGGGGTAGATTGCTCAATAGATACCGATACTGGCTCTCGCGTACCGATATGGTACCCTTGGGTACCGGTACTCACTGTGTACCGTTACAAAATTAGTTTACTAGAATTTATCAAAGCCTTATGCATAGCGTACCGATACAAGTTGAACACTATGCCAGTACCCCTTCAAAATTCATCTTAATGAAACAGTGTTCTTAAACCCATAACACTAGGGTACTAGTTCTACCTCCCCGTGTATTGGTTACGAAGCCCAAAAATGGCTTCTTAAGGTCAGGAAATCACTTCCCAAGCACCCAAGACACAACCTTTAATCCTTAAACTCGATCCTACATTTTATGAAAGTTATTAGGGTGTTTTGCTACCTTTTTTACGAGTTTTTAACATCAAATTCAAGTTTCACCATTGTAATCACTAATTTTTTCCGAGATAATCTTTTCTATTTCGTTTAATAATAATGGGCCATAATAAATATATATGTGTCTTATGTGTTTCGATTACTTCAAAAACAAAAAGAAGGAAAAAGCATCGAAAAAAGAATAAAAAACAACAAAAAAAAGGAAAGGAAAGAAAAGCTAAATATTATCCCCTTATTATGATACTATTTTGTTATTATTATTATATTATCATGGATTGTTGTCGTTATTATCATTATATACATTAGTTACTATTATCAGTTATTATGTTTATATGATATCATCATTATTATTATACATACATTGTTATTATTATTGTTATCTGTCATTATTTTTAGTTGCTATTATTATTGTTAATGTTATTGTTATAAAGACACATATATAAATAAACAAGTCCATGTTTATTAAGTTTAAAATATTATTACAATATGACCCAATAAGCCCCAAATAAACCCAAATTTCAAATATGATAATACATCTCTTGCTTTTGCGCACCCATTGACAGTCGTTAGATCGGGTGCCAATCGTACGATCCGGATAGAGTCTCGGATGAAAACCATAGAAATTCCTCTGATGTTTTGGCGCCGCACCACTCGCAGCTGTTAGATCTGGGACGCATCGTGCGGTCCAGATCACGCCAAGAGATGAAGCCTTAGGGTGCCCTACCCCTTTCTCCGCGCTGCCACCTCTCGTCCGTTGGATCGAAGAGACATCGGACGACTCGGATTTGAAAGAGAGCCCTTCCGAATCCCCCACGTGCTCACGTACGACCTTTGGCGTCAACCATGTACCCACGAACGCCCTTACAAATTCTTTACACGCCACGCGCGCGACCGTTGGCTTCATCCATGTGCGCGTGCAACTCACCCGATCGGCCTTTCGACACCCATAGAGCCACGACCACTACCATGTGGGCAAAAGAAACCAATGGCTCGACGCCACATCGTCATCTCGCTGCATCAGCAGCCACGTCAGAGGCCAGCTCATCATCGATGCCTCCCCTCATCTCCACCGTACAAGCCACGCATGCAAAAGAAAAAGGAAATAATTAGAAAAACAAAGATGCAAAGGGTGAAAACGGCAAAAAGGTAGAGGGCGTAACAATATTCAAAGCAGGGCCGCACAAAAATCCGGCCAAATGAACAGTACGAGCCAATTGAGATTTTTCGTTTCATTTTCTTTTCTCTTTTTGTAAAAATCACAAAATCGGCTATAAAGGCCGAAAGAAAAATCAATGTAATCGATTTGGAAATTCAAAAAGAAAGGAATACAAGCAGAGAGCAAAGTTCGGAGGTAATCCTCATTTTTGTTTTCATCACCGCATAACATAAACATAAAGGGTTACGGTTTTTTCTTTTACCTTCATCGTTTTCAGTCTCAAAGCGTCGTTTTCTCTCCCTCGCTGTTGACAATCCTTCCGGCCCTTTCGCGGCTGTGCATGGTGATTCGGTCGAGGGAGACAACTAAAAAAGGAGTTTTTCTTTCGATTTGAAAAAATGAGGGGTTTTTCGGTTTCTGTTTTCTTCAAAATGAATGAGAGGAAATGTTTTTCGAAATTGTGGGTGTCGGTTGAGTTTTAAAACATAAAAAGGAAGGTTTTTTGGGTGTTTACAAGTTCACCGACCAACGATTAGCTTCGGCCGACATTTCAGGTGTCGAAGTCGAGAGAATGGATGTGGGTCTGAGTTTTAGGGTTAGCCAAAAAAAAGGGTCAAGACTAATTAAAATGAGCTTTTATAATGTTTTAAAATTGTCTTAATCATATTTTCGGTCCTTACGCGTCGCGCTATTCACGCGCATAGGCCTTTTGCGTTGCTAAATCGTGTTTTAGGTCCCTGGAGCTTTAGAGCTCTTCGCAATGTCGTCCCGAGTTTGGTTTGTAGTGGTCAAATCACTCGTTCCCCCATCTTCGTTTCTATTTTTGTTAATTTAGTCCCTATTACAATGTTCTTCATTTATCATACATCTTTAATTTCTGGTACTATATTTTATTTTATTTTAATTTCAGTCACTTTCGTGCTTTTTATTATGTGATATGTGGAATGTACGATTTGTTGTGATTATGGTTATGGTTGATAGCATGAGTATGTGTGGTTTTCATGTATATAATGTATGCAACACCCTTTGTGTAATGTAAAATTTAAATGATATAACATGTATAATATGAGGTTTTCGTATATTATGTAGATTGGCACGTAATGTAACATGTAACTTTATAATGGATATAATTTATGGTTTTAGTAAAGAATATGATTTATAGTTTTCTCTTGTAAAATGTGTAAGATATAGTTTTTTTAAAAAGAAATATAGGTTTTATGAAATATGTAATATACCCTTTTTAATGTGTTACGTGAATTCTTTATAAAACATGCATATATATATAAATGTCATTTGATGTCTTTAAAAGTGTGTATAATATGTTTTTAAAAATACATAGTGTAATATTATATATATATATATATATATATATATATATATATATATATATATATATATATATATATATATATAATATTGTTAACATAAGATATGTGATGGGTATTTATATCTATAGGCTTGGGCCTTGGGCTTTGAGGGCTTAGAATATTAGGATTAAGTTTGGGGTTTTGCTTAGATTAGATGGGCTTGGGCTAGGTAGATTAGGCCTTTTAGGCGTTTTAAATAAGATCAATTTAATTGTATCGAATCGTGTGCCTGTTTCATAGGGGCTCGGTTCGTACAATTACGTCGGTTTAAGTTTAGAGCTTTAGTCGAATTTAGGACTTTAACTAGTTTAATTTGCTTAAATTTGTCTTTGCCTTATTGTGACGAATATTAAGCTCATTAAACCGGTTAAAAAATTCTTAATTAATTGTTTAGGGTAAAGCTAATATTAAATTTAGATGGACATGCTACGAGATAATTCATAATTTGTTAGGGCCCTCTAGTTTTTAGGGTACAATCAATTTAGGGTTAATACTAGGATCATCTAATTAATAATTAGATCACTTACCGGACTCCCATAATTTGGGCTTTTTAGGATAGGACCTTGGGTGGGCTTTTGTATGTTTACCTTAAAGTTTTTCTATGACATGTATTTATATTTGTCATCCATGTGACCTTTAATGGTTTAGCATGTTAATTAATCAATTTAAACCATACAAAAGGGAGGTATCTATTAACCTCGATATTTGTGTCGAAACAATCCAAACTCAATGGATGTGGACCAAATATTTGGGTTAATCTTTATCGTCTCGAAGTAAGCAAGAATTTAAAAAGGGAAACATCATAACATCATTCCTAAATGTTTGCATCATGCATAAAGGTGACGTACGAAAGTCGAATCATAAATTAACACGGAAGTCAGACTTATATGATGTCAGTTTAATCTATGGTCCGATGTATCGTCATCCTTATTAATTAAATGCCTAATTAATTATAAAGCAACGATTTGATAAAGCTTGTACAATTAGAGTCAGATTTTCATTTAAGAACATCTAATTAAATTCACTTTAAACTTTAAATAATTTCCATCGATTAAAGGCAACAAATATTTTGGTACTGATTTCCGGGCGTGATGGGGGTGCTAATCCTTCCCCACACGTAATCAACTCCCAGACCCTTTTCAAAATGAATCTATGGTTTTATGGTGTCCGGCCTACCTAAGTGGCCGGTGGTGACTCCAAATTTTTATCATTTTCCGAAACATGAATTTTTAAAAGAAAATTTCCTTTTAACAAATATTTTTCAAGAAGAATGACACCTTAAAGTAATTTCAAAAACGACGTTACACCCATTAACACCCATATCCAAGCATTTAACATCCAAATCCAGCATACAAGGCATCATCCTTAGGATGTGCATGAAACAAAAGGAGTTGGAAGTGTATTAACTTTCCTCCAAAAGCTAGAAAGGAACCTCCTTGCCATAAGCCTCAAGACTTCCCTTTGCCTTGAGCTTTAGAGTGCTCTCCGACCTCTTTCGCTACAAAGAGATGTTGTAAAACGGGTTACAAAATTGTTGGAAGGTCAAAAGATACAAAAAAGAACTTTACAACAAGAAATGGAGTTAAATCCTCCATTATCGTTATTCCTCTTCAACTCCCACCAAAACTTTCTCAACTCCCATCATCATTGATGAAACTTATCTCTTCTTGTTGTTGGATGCTGAACAACGTATCTTAAACCCTTAATTTTGAAATTTACTTCAATCTAACAAAGATTTGGCCTTTACCTTTGGGTGAATGGTGAAAGGAAGGAGAAGAGGTTGGGGAAAAATAATGGGAGACAAAGTGAGATAACCTTCTTGATTTTTTGTTGAGAAATTAAAAGACCCCTCTTTGTCCCCCTCAAAATTGAGGTAAATAACCTCATTGTCCCTCATTCTTCATCCTAACTCTCAACTAAACCCCAAGGATTCAAGCCTAACATCAAGGAGAGGCCCATAGGGCTCTCATAGGAATCCAAAAAGCCTAAACTCTTAGCCCACAACACAAAGCCCACGGCTCAGGTAAAACCGACCCATGTATTTCAAAATTTGGGTTCGTTACAGATAAAGATTAGATTAGATTAGATTATCTCATATAATAAAATTTGATTAGATAATCTAATCTAATATTTATCTTTGATACTAACAAAGTGCACTTTTGCCTACATGGCATGATATTTTGAAGGCACTATCGATGAAGCACATATTTGTTGAGTTTTAAGTAAACTATCAAAATTTAAGGACCATAACGAAGAAAATTAAAAGTAAGGGAAAAGGATGAAAAACAAACGAATTTTGTTCAAAAAATATAATGTATATGGTACATGTTGAAGACACATGTTAGTATGAGCATGATCGAAAGACAGTGATGACATGTATAAACATGCTTTACCTTTTTATCACTAAATAAGTGCATGTTAAAAGGTTTTACATAAAGAAGTGAAAAACAAATGGATATTTATTGCGGACTATTTTAATAATGTTAACAATTATACTTTACTTTTTTAAAATCTAGAGAATAAAGAGACTAAAGTTTATAAACATAAAAGTAAAAGAAGTAAACTTTAAATATACAAATGAACAATATCTTTCTTTGAGAAAAAATCCCCAAATCCTAGGGTTCCCAACATCTCGTTTTGTCGATTCCAGTTTCGATAGATGTTGCTCGGGTCTCAAGTCTAGAGATTGAGTTTCCCCTTAGATCGGTTTCGCTCTTCCATTGCTTTCTTGGACGCTCATGGTGTTTGGTGGTCCCAACGGTGCCAGCGTGGTTTTTCTGCTATTTTTTTGCTTCGCGCCTCCTCTCTGGTAGTGAATTGATCAGGTTTTCTGTTTCGGATTTCAACTCAATTCGATCCATGCTCTTCTGGACGCTTGTGGTGGAAGGCCTCATCGGTAGAGATAATTGCACAACACAGGTTTGATTTGGTTTCCCTCCTCGCTCAGTAACTCGTTCCTCCCTCTTGTTTACTGATCCCCTTCCAGGTTCAGACGAATCCCGACAATGACGGTCGGTTTTGGTTTCCATCTATGGTATTGTTACTTTTATAGTACATGTTTTTTGTGATTGGCTATTTGTGGTCTTGTGTTTTGGTTTTTCTCTGTTGGTGAGGTGTGTCTTTGATTTTATTTAGCATTCTGGGTGAGGTTTCTTTACGGCTTACTTTCAACTATTCAGATTCTTTACTGGGTAGTCGGTATGACGATTCTAGCATGGAATGTTAGTGGAATAGGTAACAAAAAGATCGTCCGTGCTCTCAAAAATTCCATTTTTAAATTCAACCCGTCTATTATATTTCTCAGTAAAACTAAGCAGAAAGAAAAGTACATGGAAAAAGTAAGGATGAGAATGAATTTTGATAACTCTTTCTATCACGACCCCATTGGTATTGCCAGGGGATTGGCTCTTTGGTGAAAGAAAGAAGTTGAAGTTTCCATACTGCAAGCCGAGAAGAATTTCATTGATTGAAATTTCCATTATTGGAGAAGAAGCTTGGTACAGTACTTTCATTTATGGTCCGCCGTATACTGACGGAAAGGAAACGTCCTGGCAATCATTATCCTCACTCAGAGGTGGGAATCAAAAGAGATGGTGCATCATCGGAGATTCCAACATTGTCGCGAGGTAGGATGAGAAAGTAGGGGCTCTCCTTTAGATCCAGCCCAAGCCTCATGTTACCATGATTGTATGGACAAGGAATGTCTCATCGAAATCCCTATTGAAGGAGGAAATTTCACGCGATCTAATCTTCGCAGCGATGGGGATGAAATTTTAGAGAAACTAGACAGAATTCTTGTATCCATAGAATGGAGCGAAGCCTTCTCAAATGCCCTAGGTTCAGGGGAACCCGCTATTGCATCAGACTATTCCCTTGTTCTTCTATCTTTGTTTGGCCCGAAGAAAAATTTCAGAAATCAGTTTAAATTTGAATCTAAATGGCTTTTAGAAGAATAATTCTCTCATATTATTAAGGATGGATGGTCTAAACAGCAAAGACGACGCTCTAATTTTGCTTTTGGTGTCAAACTGTACATGACTAAAACGAAGCTCTTAAAGTGGAGTGTGATAAAATATGGGAAAACAAAGAAATATTCAAAAGATCTTTTGAAACAAATTAAAGAGCTGCAAGATAAACCCCTTTTCTAGTGATGATTCGTAGAAGCTTAGCGTGCTGAAGGAAGAAATTGATAAAATCTGGGAAGGGGAAGAGCGACATTGGCAGCAAAGAGCAAGAATTAACTGGCTTCAAGCGGGTGATAAGAATACAAAATTCTTTCATGCTACTACCATTCAAAACATAAGATTTAACAACATCAGTAGGTTGAAAGATGATAGGGGATCTTGGCTTGAGGACGACACTCACATAGCAACTCACTTCCTCAACCACTTCAAATTTATATATTTAAAAGACCAAGCTACTAATATAAGGGGATCTCAGAGTTTATTATGTGCGTGATCACCGTAGATATGAACAGAAAGATGAGGAGTGAAGTTATGTCTGAAGAGATCAAAGATGTCGTTTTCTCTATGGGGCCCCTGAAAGCTTCAGGCCCCGATGGCTTTTCTAGAATTTTCTACCAAACTTTTTGGGATTCAATTAAGAATGACATGGATTGCATGGTTAAACACTTCTTCTCCAATGGTAGTCTTGAAAAGGGGATTAATCAAACTGACATAGTCTTGATTCCCAAGAGAAGAGACCCTGTCGAAGTGTCGTACTTCAGACCTATCATTCTATGCAACTTTTCGCTCAAGGTTATTACCAAAATTATGGCCAACGGAATGAAACAATTTCTTCCCAATATCATATATCAATGTCAGTCAGCCTTCGTTAATGGAATACTTATCCATGATAACATCATTGTTGCACATGAAGCCTTTCACGCCATAAAAAGAACAAAGAAAGGAAAGAAATGAGTTATGGCTCTAAATATTGATATGGAAAAAGCTTACGATAAAGTTGACTAGGAAGTTCTTCAACTTGTGATAGAAAATGGGCTTTTTTTATTGGTGGATTCATCGGGTATTGTAGTGTGTAGCTACTCTTTCCTTCTCTTTGATCATCAATGGAGAACGTCGAGGCTCTTTCATTTCCACCTGTGGCCTTCGTCAAGGAGATCCCCTCTCTCTGTTCCTATTCCTTCTTGTTTCAAACATTTTCTCCTGGATGATTGAAAAGGAAGTTTCTGAACAAGCTATTGAAGGCTACAAGATTAAACAACGTTGCCTTGTTCTCAGCCATTTAATGTTCGTAGATGGTTGTATTCTTTTCTCCAGAGCTGATGAAAAGAATTGTAGAGCCATTCTTAGAGTCCTCTTCAAATTTCAAGCTTCTATTGGACAATCTGTTAATTTTGGCAAATCTTCAATTTTCTTCTCTTAAAACACTATCCCCATTTTTAAAAAAGATCATTTTAAATATCTTAGGTTTTTGTCCAATGGAGGATGATAGCAAATACATGGGTCTTCCATCCATCTGGGGAAGAAGCAAAAAGGAAGATCTGAACTTTATCAAGGAGAGAGTTCGCAGTAAACTCAAAGGATGGAAGACCAAATTCCTTTCTCAAGCCGGAAAAGAGATTCTTATCAAAGCTGTGGTTCAAGCTATTACATCCTATGTTATGCATTATTTTCTTTTACCTGTTTCAGTCTATGACGAGCTATGTTCCATGGCTAGTCAGTTTTGGTGGAACAAATCCTCCAAAAAGGAAATAGGCATCCACCAGTTGGACTGGAAAAAGACATGTCTTCCAAAAAACAAATGTGGCCTTGGATTCAGGGATTTAAGAACATTCAATCAAGCTTCTAAATGGAGAATTTTGAAAAAAAACTAGATACGTTTCTGGCACAAACCCTTCGTGGGATTTACTTCCCTAACAGAAATATATTCTCGGCTCTTAAATGCCACAGTCCGTCGTGGGCATAGACTGGTGTTGCGTGCCTAAAAGTCCTATATTTTACCCCTTATTTATCCTTATTTTTGCTACACTCAAGCATGTTTAACTGCATTTTAGGTTAAGTTTTGCATTTACATCACAAATAGATAAAATTGCACAGATGCTGCTGATTTCGGTCACTTTTTGCATATATCTACAGTGGCAACATCAAGGGCAGCAGAGGAACAGAAGCTAACTGTCGTGGCAGAATCTAGGGAAGCAGAGGAACAGAAGCTAACTGTCGTGGCAGAATCCAGGGCAGCAGAGGAATAGAAGCTAACTGTCGCGGCAATAGCCAGGGCAGCAGAGGAACATAAGAGCTGGAGTGAAGAAAACTGCCTTATACATCACTGCCGTGACAATGATGCAGTGACAGTGCTGCCGTGATAGATGCCGTGGTAGATGCCGTGACAGATGTCGTGACAGAAGTGACGACAGTGTTGAAGCAAACTGTCTTATAACTCACTGTCGTGACATATACCGTGACAGAGGTGGCGGTAGTGAAGAAGCAGAGCTGGAACTAGATATGCATACGCTAGAGGACGATGTTGCCATGGCCGTTGCCGTGGCAGCCAAGGACGACAGCGATAGTGAAGGGAAGAAGTGAAGTGGGCCTCGACAGAAAGAGAAAATTAAGCCCATCTGTCGTGGAGCACCCTTATATTTTTCCAAGCCCTAGATCAGAATGAAGGCCAAGCCCAAAGTTCAAGGAAGAAACTCCAAGCAAGAAGGAAGGACGAATTAAAGACTTATGCTATGAAGATTTAGTCTTTAATATAGTTGTACTTTAATTTAAACTTGTATTCTTACCATATTAGAAAACTTGAACCCAAGGCCTATATAAAGGCATGTAATTCGACCTAGGGAACCATCACCATTCTCTAGCCTTCTTCCCAAAACCCTAGCTGTTTTCCCTTCTTCACCATGTTCTAAACTTCCCCTAGGGCTATGGGTTGCTTTGTAAAGTAGTTGCAAAG
Source organism: Hibiscus trionum (assembly GCA_030270665.1). NCBI lineage: Eukaryota > Viridiplantae > Streptophyta > Magnoliopsida > Malvales > Malvaceae > Hibiscus > Hibiscus trionum. Next base: position 6,767,603 of record BSYR01000033.1, on the reverse strand, counting down.
ATTGCATTGTTTTAGGATTTTCTTTGTTCAATAAAATTACTTCAAGTTTGCTTATTCTGGTTTTAAACATCTTGCAAGAGTATCAGGAGAGCATTGTGAGATTATCTATTTACTTAATATCGGGAGAGTTAAGTATACGAAAGGAATAAGTACGGGTTCTCTAGTTTATAGTTGAACTATCTCGGACCTAGGGATAGGACGAGGTTAAGTGGCTAAGGAAGAATTCAACAACTTCGGTGTTCATCCTTCGATTCACGCCGGGAGGTATCATCAAAGACGTGTTCATCGACAGACTTGGACCTAGGGATAGGCCAAGGCACAGCAGGGATTCTTGCCAAGCTTGAAGTATTGAGTTGAGTAATCGCTGCCGCGATAACCAACAGATTGCTGCCGCGACAGGTGCTGCCGCGACAGGCGCGACGACAAAACATAGTTTCCTAGACTTTGCAACACCTACACTACTGAGCAATTCAATACCGGCTCATTCTCTCTATCTTGATTTCTTTACTCTTAATTTCCAGCACTCTTTATTATTTCGTGACAAACATATTAAACTATTCTTTTTCCTCTCGTGCAGTAATTCAAGGTGAAGCTATTAGCCCAGTCCCTGTGGAGACGATATCCGATACTTACGTATCACTTTACTACTTGCGTCGTGTACACTTGCACTACATTGCGATAGAAACTTTTACACGCAACAACTAGAATACATGATGGAACCTCAACTACTGCTAAAAGAACATTGTGGAGAATAGGAAATGATAGAAAAATGTCTACTTGGAAGGACCGATGGATTCCTAAGCTTATAAACTTTACTATCTTTTCATAATGCCCTCTGACTATAGAGTTGTGTCGGTATCACAACTTCTTTGTCATGACTCTAGGGCATGGGATAGTCACAAACTTCATGCCTTATTCTCACAGGTTGAAGTTGTGGCTATCGAAAGAATCTCTATCGGGGCGTAGATTAACGACTCGCTTATTTGGGCAAGGAATAAAAATGGAGATTATGCTGTCAAGTCGGGATATCATTTTCTTTTCCAACAAATGAGCCGAGTGCACCGTCTTGTTGTAGTAATGATTCTGAGATCAATGGCCCTATGTGAAAGTCTGTCTGAGGTTTAAATGCCCCTTAAAAATCAGAGTTTTTCTGTGGAAATTATGACATAATATCTTGTCCTCAAAAAGCATTTTTTCGTCTCGTTTCCACGGTGCTTTCTCTTCGGGCTCCCTATGCCCTTGATGTGATAAAGAGAATGAATCCATCGAGCATCTCATCTTTTTTTGTCCCTTTGCAAAACAGCTTGGAGAGCCTCTGGTTTTAATTACTCCCCCTCGCCTATCGGCTTCCCAGGCTTCAAGAAATGGTGGTTTGATGTTGTTTCAATGTGTGATTCTTGTGATTCTAAGAATGGAGCCTACCTCTCTACATTCCTTTGTTGGTCATTATGGCTCTCTCAAAATTAGTTCGTCTTTTCAGGGATTGTTGACTCCCCTATTGAGATGTAGAATAGGACCGAGTGTGCTTTCAAGGAATTCTCTGAGACCAGCTTACACAACAAGATAGTGCAGCCTCCCTCAAACAAAAAGATGTTGAAATGGTCTCCTCCGGAATATGGTTCCTTCAAAATCAATTGCAACGCAACGTATGATCATGCTTCGGGGCATGCTTCTGCAGCTGCGATTATTAGAGATCAATCTGGATCGATAGTTGGTGTTGATTCTGCGACTTTTGTAGCCCCCTCAGCATCAGCGGCTGAAGCGCGTGCTCTCATGGTTGGCATCCTCATTGCTTGGAAGCAAGGTCTTGACAAAGTTGTTTTTAAATGCGACAACAAGAACGTGGTTGACAGAATTAACTCCAAGAGTATGAACTCTTGGGAGTCTTCTGCGATCGAGGCCGATATTTTGCTCCTTCTCTCTCGCTTTCCATGTGCCTTTTTAGGTTTTGTTGTAACCCCTTAAACCCGATCTAGAAGAAAAGACTGAATTTAAGAAGTCACGTTTGAAAATTTAATCCTCAAGAAATTCAATTTTGGAAATTATACTTTAACTTAAAATAAAATAACAGTGATTTAATAAATATCTTATAGTAAATAAAAATAAAAATATTATAATAAATATTAGAATGTTTATATTTAGTTGCAACTTAGTTGTTGCATGGCTCGTATGGCTGACGTAAAAGCATGGAAAATAAAAGAAAAACGATGGCGTCCTTCCGCACAAATCAAAAAATATATATAAAAACAAATTGAAAACACCACCTGTAGGCTACATGTGGCATCCTCCTCAATCCCTGTAGATTTTGTCGTAAATCTCTAAATTTCCCTCACATACCATATTTTCTCAATATTAACTTGAGTTAGGATTATCCACCAAATTTTGTCGCAAAACAAGGCAATGTTCGCACAATGTTAATGTTTTACTTATAATTTTTTTTTGAAGTTTTAATGTTTTTCTAAGTTGGTGTTATTTTTTGTATAATCACTCGTATATGTGGTTGACTAATTCAGATTAAATTTTGCAGAAACTTATTATAGGAGTAACTCTCATATTTAGTTTTTTTTTTTCGTTCACAACGTTAGGATTCAAACTCATGTTCAAATAACTTAATATATTATCTTACTAAGTTGATAAAATTGGTGTTATTTAATTCATGAGTTTATTAGATAATTTATTAGAAGGATCGGTGTGCATAAAAAAGAATAAAAATAGAATACTAATAATTTGAGAATTACATCTGATTAAACAAAAAAAGTAATTCAAATATCAGATTACTCGTCCAAACGATTTTAATGGAAGAATTTTATACTCATGTGAATTGACGAGGCAAAAACATTATTTTGGAATAATTTACTTATTTGTAATTTGTTCTTTTACTAAAATAAACGTTATAACTTAATGGAAATCATATTTTGACTATTGAATGGAAAATTGTTATAAAAATATAATATTTTAAAATTATTCTCCAGATATATTCCAGCATGTGCAATAAAAATAGAATTAAAACCGGGGGTCCAATATGCAATTCATTAAAAGATATACGCGAAAAGAGTAGGGGTCTTGGAACAAAGACGAAAAAGAGAGGGGTCAAAAATATAATATCAAAAACATCCCAAGGACTGGCACTAGGTCCCAAAATTCTTTGCGGCGGTTCTTTATTAAGTTTGACTCCACTTCGGTCTGGATACAAAGATTGACCGATAGTTAGTATATTTAATTTATATACATCGTGATGTTTTAAGAGGGAAAGTATTTAGAAAGATGATAGGTTAAATATATAAGTATTTTAGGTCTAAATTTTTTAGATATAGTTGTTGAAAAATATATTTCATGATCTATTATATTTTTATTTCATAGTTTATTGTACTTGTTACAATAAAAGTAAAAGTTAAACTACTGTCATGTCGACTTCAACAAAATAGGTGAAGTCACTGTGTAGTCTTACCAACTTCAGGCAAAATAAAGGTGGCGTCAGCCTGCAGTTATGCCGACTTAAGGTCACAATACAAATCACTTCAGCAAACTTCACCGGTTACCAGGGCCGTCTCGGAGATTTTCGAGGCCCTGAACGAAAATTAGAAAATTAACTTTTATATAACAAAAGCATATCTTATTAGTTTAAACAATTAAAGTAATATTTTTTTAAGTCTTAATTACAAAATAAGTGTCCAAACTATACACGTTTTTTTTTTTTGCTTTAGGTGCCTAAAGTTTATATTGTTATCATTTTGAGGTATCGATCATTATTTTTTATATAAAAAATGAAACTTTAGACTCCTAAAACAAAAAAAAATGACATAATTTGGGCACTAATTTTTTTTTAAAAAAATAGACACCTAAAACAAAAGGCAGCATAATTTGAGCACTTGTTTTTAATTTTTTAACGGTCGTTATCTAGAAATGGCCACAGAGTAAACTTCAGACTCTTATTTTTACCCAAAAAACATTTTAGTGTCTAAAAATAAAATAAAAAAGTATAGTTTGTACACTTATTTTGTAGTTAAGCCTTTCTTTAATAAATCATAAAAATATGATTAAATTTTTATCAAACACATTATTTTTATTGTTAGATTAATTAATTTATTTATCTAAAAAATTAATTTTTACCATTAAATTAATTATTTAATTAATTAAAAAATATGAAAAAAAATTAAAATTTAAGGGCCCTAGGCTGGTTGGGGGCCTGAGCGGTCGCTCGGGGTGCTCCCCCTCACAGACGGGCCTGTCGGTTACTCATTGCTTTGATAGAAACCACCATAGATCATGAAATAAAAAATAAAGTACAATATTCCTTGAAATAAAAAACACAACTATATTTTTGCAATATTGCTTGAGTATTTTAGTGATCTATTGTTTTTTTATGATAATTTATATTTAATGTATTAGTTGATTAATTCGAATTGTGTATTGTATAAATTTAGTACGAGACGGCCCTCCCAATTTAATTTGCTTTATTCATTTTTTTTCTCTCTAAGTGTTGCAACCTTTCTTTCTTTCTTTTTTTCTATTTTTCTTGGCCGACGATCGGCAACTAGACATCGACATTAATGTTGGTACTGATTGTGGACCGCTAAAGCTTCTTTGTTTTTTGCTTTATTATATCTCGTTTAAATAAAAACCGTACAAACATTTACATCGTAACACAAACTAAAAAAATGATTAAAAGATGACAAATAAACATCAATTCATAATTTAGCTACATTAGCTTAATAAACGCAAATTGGTGTTTTAAATTTTCACTAAATTATAGTTACAATTTCGTCATCTAACATGTTCTCATTAGGTAAACAAGTCTGGATGGAAATCATCTACCTTTTTCGGTGTCTCTACTTATGCTATTACACTTAAAATTAAGTTTAGAGTTTAAGGTTTAAGGTTAGAGTTTAAAAATTTTAGAGTATAATGTATTTTTAGGGTATAAGGTGTAGGGTTTAAGATTTAAAATTTAAAGTTAAAAATTAAAATTTAATTTTTTAGTACTTTTTAGTGTTAGAGCATATATAAGGGCACTGAAAAGGGACATACATGTTTTACAAATAATTTCATGTCACGTGTACTAATATACTAACATTGAGAAGAGGTAAATGAATTCTATTCTTACCTCCCCCGAAATGGTTACGAAAGCCGAGAAAAAAATCCAAGTGGGAGGCCAACAATGTAATAGCAGAACAAGTTTATATAAGCTACCAAGGCTTGCCAATCTCCTCCCACAGCAACACCTGCAATGACATAAATTATTTGATCTCACAAATGCTGAATTTTTACTTTTGCTTGGGGGATGTGGTTTCGATTCAATTGCTCACCCGATATAACCAGCTGCACACTATTTAGCATTATGGTTATGCCGAACAAATGAGTCAAACCAGTTGTATCTCGATGCTATTCGTAAAGATGATGGCGAATTTGTTTTGAGTACTCAAGATTAATAGTGCAGAAAGTATTCCTATGACAAGAGATTGTAGACAATGATTACCACTGAATATTCCGCCGCTCTCGGATGTGCTGATCCGAGCTCATTCGATACTCTTACATTGAAAAACAACAACAAGAACCGAGTTCAACATCGGTTCTCCAAAGGGAGAGGCTTTAAACATACGAAAATTGTTGGATTTTTTTGGTTACCTTATGGCTGCATTTATTCCTATAAATAACATTCCTTTCCAGCCGTTGATGTTCATGCTGAACCATTGAGTTGAATGAAGCTCGATTAATTAAAAACAGAATAGACATTTAAATTAATGATTGTGATGTAAATACCAGATCGAAAGAGAGTCAACTGCGATGACCGGTGAGAACAATTATCATCATGAAATACCAAATCTCTAAGCAAAGCATCATGGACGAAGCTATAGAAAGAAGCCCCAAAGATCCTTAAAGGCGAACCACGATAGCCCGGTCCAACCATCCTTGCACCAGCAGACCACATATACAAGTTGAGCCAGGGCAACCAACCAAGCTGAGATGACGTAAGCCACCGCCGCACCGACAGTACCCCACTTGAACACGATAACCATTAACCAAGAGGTAAATTATCACGATATGTCCAAGGAAGGCGACGAGGCCTATCCAGGCCAAGACGGCAAGACCCCAACCTTGCTTTGTGCCTGTAGGAACTTTTGTGTTGGGAAATTGATGGCTAATGAGAACATTTGAGGTACAACTTGCATGGTGAAATCTCCGGCTAGATCCGCGATTTCGGGCTCTTGTCCTAGGAGTTTTCAGGAGTGGGGTGGCATATAAGTAGAGCGGAAACAATGTGAAACAGGCCCCGGATAAGATTAACCGCGACCGCTGCATGTATACACCTAGCATATCTATCGGTCCTGCACCGAACGCCTGCCCGCATAGCGTCTCTAACGCACTCGCCATTCCAAGCTGCAGATTTAATGAACCAAGTGTAAAGATGTTGCTCATACTGCTTAGTTTTCGCAATTTTGGCACACTTTGAATGATCCCCTTTGATTATTCTGGTTTTATTTCTCGCAATTTTATGGAAGTTTACGAAAAGGGTTTTAGCAGGTGGTCGGTTTTGGCTATAAACTAGGATGACCATGGAAACAAATCAGCATGAAACAAGAGGGAAGGAGTGAGTTGACTGAGCCTTTAGGACAAGCATTATTCATTATCTACATTTGGTCTGTTTATCGTTAATTTAGTTATTTTCTGTTGCTCCAGGACGTATCCCGGATCTTGTGCTGTGCAATCCAAAGTTGTACAGGTGACACTGACCATATCCATATGGTCCCAATCATAACATTGCACATCAAAAAGTATCTGGTTCAAAGGCTTACACGTGGGGGCTAGCCCACAGTAATGAATATTTGGGGTCCAAAACTAAAATCTGGCACTGTCGGAAACTGAGCTCGATTCAACTACATTCCAAATTTGTCAAAGTTTGGTTTCCCTTTCCCCCCGTAGATCAATCCGAAACTTATGCAGTTTTTTACTTATGAAAGAATCACAGCAAAGAGATCCATCAATTGGTAGAATGACTAAAAATATTCATATTATTTTATTATGATTTCAAATCGTGACATATGTAAAAAAATTAACCCAATAAAAAGGAATCGCAACAAAATTTAGCATCAAACGTAAATAAAGATTTTAATCATAAGCCAATGACCTAAAACATCATGCTTAACCCTTACCCCTATCAGTTTTTAACTTACATCTTATGTCCCGATTTAGAATTAATTAATTCTTACGTCTCTATTAATTTTGAAATTAGACAAATTTAATTCTACTCTACTTTTTTCGGATTAAAAACTTCTTAACACCGTCAAATGTCAATACTGTACTCACAGAACAAGACCCAAAATCACTGTACAAACCGTAAACTTCGCACTTATCCTCCGGCATTGACCAATACATGTTCTAATTCTCTGTCTCTGTTGACCATGCAAATTGCTTCATCTTCCCACAATGGCCGATCAGAAATATATTTGAGGGTGAACACAGATAAAATTTCGAAATTTCAGGGCGGTCACAAACTTTGAATATTACAAAAATTAAGGACTAATCCTTAAAAATTAAAAAATTTGAGAGCAAGTATGTGGACTTCAAAAAGTTCAAGGTGGGCACATGCCCATCCTACACAATATCTGAATCCGCCATTGGCTTCCCATTAACATCAACCTGAAACCTCGTCAAAGGCAGTTTAACACTGCTATCCAGTGGTCTTTCCGTGTATCGAAACGACTTCATCGGTAAGTAAGGATCAGAGAAATGAAACTTGTAGATGTAAGGTATTGTCATTTGTGGGACATTAACGAAAGCTTTCCCAGTCCAGTTCCCTGTGAAAGGGAGAATTTTGAAAGCTCATTTGGTAGAGATTCGATGACAAAGATCGAATTATGGGCGTTAATAGTATTGAAGATCAAATACCGTTATATAACAATGACAGTATTAAAAAAATTATTAACAATGATCACAGTAATATCCGTTATATCCACAATAATAATAAAACATGATTACAATTTAATAACTCACTCTAGCACCGCCAATCCAAGGTTGAGTTAAATCAACATATACAGAACCTTTTTTTATTAGGTATCCACCAAATTGGCAAATTGTCATATAATGTCAACGAACTGAGTTAATAAGACATTTGTTTAAATTTGGTTCTGTAATACTTTTTCTAAAATACCAGCAATTTGACATTATCTTTTAATATTAATATTATCATCAGATTATATAGTATTACATATTTTTGTTTTCTATAATATGAACTAACAATATATAAATACTAAAGAAAAGATAGATTGCAGTGAAGAATTCTGATTTTAACCTTAAGAATTCAGATCAGCATTTTCAACCTTTTTTTCTTTCAAATAATCTTCAGCGGTTCAGCCTAAAAACGGATACCTTGATCCGTATGTACAATTTTCACTGAACTCGTTTAAAATAATAAAAATAAATAAAGCCTTTGGACAAAGGCAAAAAAAAATTACGATTCCGGAACGGAGCTGTACTCACTGTAAAAATCGACGATCCCGGAAGCTGCCCAGAGCCGTTGATTAAACTCCTCCTGCAACTCATTGGGCACAAATGGCGTCCTACAAAGCGGACACGTTATCTGATCATGATCCATCCAACGGTCCAAACACGCCCTGTGAAATACGTGCCTACAGTTCCTCAACCACCTGATCTCTTCCTCCTTTTCGAACTCGTACAGGCAAACGGCACAGCTCTCCGGCGGATCCCCTTTCGCCACCACAAGCTCCTCGTACTTTATAACCGGGAGGATTTCCCGGATCAGGAGAGCGGATACGGGCGGTTTCTCCGGCTGCGTCTGTGTCGGATTCTCCGGCCAGACGGTGTCCGTTTCGAGGAAATCGGAGAGTCCGAGGTAGTTAAAAAGTGAAACGATTAAATTCCGGATAAAACCCAGAAATGAAAGGGCGTGGACCAGGATTTTGGGTAAGAAGAAAACTTCAGTGTAGCCAACTGGAAACCCCATAAAGAAAAACAAATTGAATTGAAAAAAATACAAAAAAATGAAATCGAAATTATAAAGAGAAAGCTTTGTTCCGCGTATTTATAGAGAGTTGAAAGGAAAGACGAGGGAGAAGGAGAAGATGATGCTTATGTTGTTTTCAGCTACGAATCGTGTGGAAACGAAGTTTATATACTAAAAAAACTGACTGATAGAGTCACCGGCTGTGACGTGAATAGACGATTTTTATTGGTCTGTGAGGTAGGGGTCGCAGTGAAACCAGGAGTAAGCGAAGAACGCGTTTGAGGTTATCTTTTTTATGTAATAAAGTAGGAATCTATGAGAAAATGGCACCCGTGTCACGTGGCCTAAATGGAAGGAGTGAGGAAGTGAGTGAAACGCGGGGTACACCTAATCACCAATACTATAATCCCATTATATGTATTTTAATTTCATAAATTGATACGAGAGTTAATTGTATCACATATTTTTAAATTATGATTTTTTTTAAATTGACCATTACAATTTAGAATATTTTAATTTTATCATCACACTATGAATCTAATTTTAACCTGGTCTTTAAACTATGACCTTCATTCTAATTTAGTCTCTTAAACTTTTGAAAGTTCTAATTTCGTTTTTAAATTACTAATATATGTTAATCATATCCCATGTTAATAAATTGTGGAATTTCATGTAAACATTGATTTGTATTATGCAAGAATATGATGTGTTGTAAATAATAACTTGGAGATGAAATTAGAATAATATTCAAAAGTTTGGGGACCAACTTAGAATGATCATAGTCTGAGGATCGATTTAGAATGAGAGTAATAATTTGACATGAAATTTAAATATTTAAAAATTTAAAGATTAATTTAAAACGAGGGTCATAATTTTAAGAACTTCGAATACAATTGTATTTGTTGTTATGTGTGGTGTGTTTATTTTATATAATGTTTTATTTTAGAGAAAATATACAAAACCATCTTATGTTTTTTTTATATATAATGTTATACTTTGATAAGACATGTACACTTTTGTAAACAAAGTTATTTGAATCGAAATTTTATATAATAAATATCGTCTTTTTTCACTAAGATCACTCATTGGATTCTTATTATTCTAGTTTTTTTTTTTAAATTTATTTACTACAAATTTATTTTATCAATTACGTATTTTTCTATTACTTTTATCAGTTTCATACTAGATACTACAGGGGTCGTTGAATTATATATACATGGAGGCGTTGAAATTTGAAGACTTCGATTTCTTTTATCCTTAATTTAACATGTGTTTTTAAAGTACCATGTTCTTCGTGTTGTTCCAACTGATTATTGAATATTATTTTCATGAATAACGTTCATTTAATTTTACAGAAAATGCTGAAGATAGTACACTTTAATGGTAAATAAAATCGTTCAATATAATAAGAATTATAAAGAACTGCAACACTAAAACATAAAAACGAATAAAAAATGTAACACACAGACAATGTGAATAGAAATCACCTAATGGGATAAATAAGTTAACATTACAAAATGGTGAGAGCAAACAGAGTCGCTGGGGAGAGCAAACGGAGCCGCTGGGGTGGTGGAAAAAGCAGATCCGACGGGGATGCGGAGCGCCGACGATTAGGATGCACAGTGTTTGTCAACAACGTGAGCAAAAGAATTCATCAGTCTACACTGGACGAAGTTTTTAGGGTTTATGGGAATGTTCTGGATGTTTACATCGCGTATGAAAACCCCAAGAGAAAAGGGAAACAAACCACTTGTGCTTTTGTTAGATTCAGTAGTTGGAATGAAGTCAGAAGAGCAATAGACGACGGGGATGGGAGATTGATGGACGACTACAAGATCAGAATCTACGAAGAACGAAAATCAGTTAAACTTAGACAGCAAAACGCAGTGAAACAAAACATTTGCAAAAAGCCAATGTCAGCTACAAGGGATAATAGATCATATAGAGACGCCAGTGGTGTAAAAAAGGTGCAGAGTGGGGTTAACGAGCAGGAAGAAACGACAGGCGGTGGAAATGAAATCAATGGTGAAACCTCACAAAATGGGTTGGGCATAATCATTGTGGAGGATAAAACGGCGGGGGCTCACAATGGTCAACCAACACAAATCTTCATCCCCAAGCCCATCTGGATAAACTTATGCCTGGCAGGTCGTATTAAACCCATGTATAATGCAGACATAGTTCAAGACGCTCTAAACTCTGTAGGTATTGCGGTGCAAGTATGTCTATGGTTTGGCCTTCTGACCATCATTTGTTGCGCTAACAAGGAATCACATGCCCTGTGTTGGGGGAAGAGAGATGAACTTATCGGAAGTTGGTTTGATGAACTGGAGTTACTGGAGGGGTTCGAAGGGAAGATGAAAGTCAAAACATGGCTTGTTATGGAGGACGTGCCTCTGCAGGTTTGGGACGAGAAGTTTTTACGTTCAGTAGGTAGAAGATGGGGAGGTTACATCAAACTTGACAAAGACACCTTGGAAAGGAATCGGTTCGATGTTGCAAAAGTCCTTATCACCGTTCAAAGAATATCGATCATTCCAGATAAGATTTCAATTGTTAATGGAGTCAGCCAGACCATAAGGATCGGAACAGAGGAATTTGACGAAGACAGAGTCTTCATCGACGACAGATCTCCATGGGAACCGACCGGAGGGCCACGAGATGTCCATTCAGATTCTCAAGCACGTGCTAATGATCAAGCCTCGAAAACGAAAATCGAGGCTAACAACGTTATTCTAGAAGAATACAGGGAAGAGAATCAGCCGCATATCACATTTAATGTTGACATTCCTCAAATGTTGGCGGTCCACTCAGTTTCTAGCGGTTTCGCTCTTCATGATGTCCCAATCATCTCCGCCAATGGACTAGCAAATATGTTACCGGATCACACGATACAGGCCCAATCACCCACAAAATTTGGAGCCCACGAATACTCAATTTCTAATGCATCAAGGTTACAGGAGGTCCCAATCGAGTTAATAGATGAAAGTTTAATAGTGGGTCTCAATCAATCGGCCCAATCACCAAATTCGATGGGTTTAGACAAGGATATAGACAGAGGAGTGGAGGGTAGTTCTCTTACAGTGCAAGCCGGTTCTAAAAAACAAATCCGGAGAAAGAAACGACCACTTGCAAAGAGGAAAGAAAAAAGTTTATCATGCAAGGGGAAAATCAAAAAGAAGAAAATCCAAGCCCTATCATTATTCGAGAATACCCCCTTGCAATCCAGTCAAAGAAATCTGAGGCCATCACTGAGTAATGAAGCCGGAAGTTAATTTGAAGCAGAAATCACTCTTGAGACAAGCAAAAGCCTTGGGGTAATTTTTGAAGCACCGGATGAGATGGTTAAGAAGAAGTTCCAGGGTATGGAGGAGGAGGAGGCGGTTTAAGGTATGGGCTGCTCTTCGACGAGTTTTTTCTTGGCTGTGGGTATATAATCGTTAATTGATGTCAAATTTTGGGATTTTGTCTTACATCGTGCGAGGATTGGGTAAAGCGGAGAAAGTAAGATCGGTAAGAAGGACGATTGTGTGTGCCAAAACAAGTATGATTTTTCTACAGGAGACAAAGCTTACTAAACAGAAAAGTTGGTTGATGCGAAGACTTTGGGGAGGCAAACCTGGTGAGTTGGTTTTCTCGGCTGCAAGTGGTACATCTTGAGGCCTATTATCTGTGTGGGACTCGAGTTTTTTCAAATTAGAAAGAAAGATTTTAGAAGACAGATGCATAATCCTAATTGGGACGATTATAGAGTTAAATTTCCGGTGTGCAATGGCCAATATTTACGCTCCAAACAATCAGAGGGAAAGAAAGAAATTTCTCAATTCTTTGTCGTTATTCATTGAATAGTGTAACCTCCCTGTTCTCGTTGGAGGAGATTTCAACGCCGTTAAAGAACCGGAAGAGAAGGTCGATGAGTGCCTAAATCAGCAGTCCATGAAAACTTTCCAGAACTTTATAACGAAAAATCAACTGGTTGATCTTCCATTGGAGGGTGACAAGTACACTTGGTTCAAAGGGGGAACGAGTACTAAGACAAGCTGAATTGACAGATTTTTTATTTCAACTGAGTTCATAGGCATCTTCCTTCTGTTAGGGCAACATACTCTCCCCCTTGGCTTATCGGATCATTGCCCGGTAGCTCTCAAGGTGATTTCTACAAACCATGGCCCTAAACCATTCAAATATTTCAATCATTGGGCGGATATCCCACAGTATGTGGAATTAGTACAAAAAGTTGCACTGGAGCATCATGGCACAGGTGTTAGGAAAGTGCTACGCGCCATTAAATCAAATTCGAAAACGTGGGCTAAGAATTTCAAAGCTACAGAGGAAAAGGCAGTAACTAAAATTGAGAAGCAGACTGCATTGTTAGAAGCTGATATTTTAAACAATGGGAATTCTACTGAGAAATCTAAAGAACTAGCATGTCTCAAAGCTCGTTTGTGGGATTATCATCGAAGGGAGGAACGAGAGTGGATACAGAAATCTCGTACACGATGGTTCAAAGACGGCGACAAGAACACCAAGTATTTTCATGCCATCGCCTCAATGAGAAACAAAGCCAATCACATATCCCGCATTCAAGTTGGAAACTCAGTCATCCAAGATCAAGCTTCGATATCCCGAGTGTTCGTGGAACATTTTCGTGTTGCATATAATCAAGCCCCGACCATCCCTATCTCATATTTTGCTGGAAACTTTAAGTCTCTGTCAGCGGAAAGTCTATCTTCCCTCGAAAAACCTTTCACTTCAGAAGAAGTTTGGCAAGCAATTGTATCAGCCGAAGGCTCTCGCGCCCTCGACCCCGATGGATTTAATCTCGAATTCTACAAGAAGTTTTGGTCGGTGGTGAAGATGGATGTGATGAATTTTTTCGAGCAGTTTTATGAGGGTGCTGTGAGTGATCCATCTTTTAAACATTCATTCATAGCCCTAATTCCAAAGGTAGCAACGCCCGAAACAGTAAACGATTTCAGGCCAATTAGTTTAGTTGGCAGTTTGTACAAGATCTTAGCTCGAGTTCTATCTTGGAGGCTAGCAAGCTGTATGGACGAGATCATTAGCGAAAACCAATTCGCTTTCACAGCAGGGAAACAGTTATCTGATTGTGTGTTAATAGCTAACGAAGCTATTAATTATTTGAGACGAAGCAAGCGCGAAGCAATTGTTTTTAAAGCTGATTTTAAGAAGGCCTATGACACAGTGGATTGAAAATTTCTTGACTTAGTTCAACAGTGGATGGGTTTTGGTAAGAGGTGGATGATGTGGATACAGTCATGCATTTTGAATGTGTCGATTCAAGTTCTCATTAATGGAGTTCCTCCAGGCAGTTTCAACACGAGCAGAGGGCTATGTCAGGGATGCCCAATCTCTCCCATGTTATTTAATATGATTGGTGAAGCACTTAGCGTTTTAATTTACAAGGCTATGGAGAGAGGGATAGTTAAAGGTGTGTGCATCGGCTCGAGCGGGTATCAAATCTCGCACTTACAGTTCGCGGATGATCTCATCCTCTTCTTGGAAGCTAGTGAAGATAATATCCGCAACACCAAAAGAGTATTGAGAATATTCCAAGCAATCTCCGGCTTACAATTGAATTTGAATAAAACAAGAATGTTTGGCATCAATGTGGACACCAACACTCTTAAAGTATGGGCTGATTCTATAAAGTGTAGCACTGACACCTCTCCCACTCACTATTTGGGTTTGCCGATTGGAAACACTCATAATGCAGCACAAATTTGGTAGCCAATTATTGAAAAAGTTCGAACCAGAATTGAAGGATGGGAAGGAAAACTTCTTTCATTTGCAGGACGGGTGACATTAGTAAGAGCTATTCTGACAAACTTGTCTGTGTTCTATATGACTATTTTTCAGATTCCAGCGGCAGTAGCAAACAAACTAAATAAAATGGTGGCCAAGTTCTTATGGGGAGCTTCCTCGAATAGACCCATTCATTGGGTTAAATGGCAAGTTATGTGCAAACCAAGGCAATTTGGAGGAATGGGGCTCTTGGATTTTAAAATTCACAATCGGTTCTTATTAAACAAGTGGCTATAAAGGTATGGTTGTGAACGCAACAGTTTTTGGAGAAAGGTAATCGATGCAAAAGCGGAAAGCAACAAAAATAACCTCATGCCAAGTAACTTCATTGGTAAGAATGTTTCTTGGGTATGGAGGGGGATTATTAGACTCTTGTTGAATGAAAATGATACTTTTACAGGGAATCTGTGATTTATACTAAGAGATCGGGCGACAATTAACTTCTGGGATGACATATGGACAGGTGACAAGCCTCTCAAGGCCTCTTATCCGCGAATTTTCGCATTGTCTACACAAAAACAAGGCAAGGTAGCAGATTTTGGTGCCAAGACTAATGGAATCTGGGAGTGAAAAATACCCATGCGCAGAAGATTGTTTGGCTGAGAAGAAGGTATATGGGAGAATTTCATGACGGCTCTTAATACGGCAGCCTCTAATGTTGAGAGTGCCGATCACATCAGGTGGGCAGGTGCAACTTTAGGTCATTATCGACCCAAAATGTATTGTGAACTAGTATCAAGGGATGGTCAGACTACTGATGGCATGTGGAAATGGGTTTGGTCGAAGCTAGTACCACCAAAAGTTGAGTGTTTTTTTATGGAGGGCTCTAAACAATAAAATTCCGCCATTAGTGGAACTACGGAAAAGGGGGGTCAATAGCACATGACAAGCATTGTGTGTGTTATGTGCCAAGAACGAAGAGACGACAGATCACCTTTTTTGCAAATGTGAAATTGTTTCGAAACTGTGACAAACTTGGTGCGGGTATTGGAATATACAACTAGTGGTTCCTGAATCTTTAACCTCTCTATTGTATATTTGGGTAAACCTGCCGATCAAACCATCCTTAAAACCAATTTGGATAGTTGCTTTTTGTGGAATTGTCTTGACCGTTTGGTTACAAAGAAATGAAATTATTTTTAAGAAGAAGGAGGTCGCAGCTAGCTTACTACTGGACATGGCACTGCTACGTATCGGCCATTGGTGCAAAGGTAACTGGCCCGAAAGTTTCTTTTCCGTAAATGATTTCTTGTACTACCCTGCAGGGATTTCGATCCACAAAAGAATATCCACAAGGCCTACTCTCGGTTCTTGGATCGCGCCATTGGAAGGATACATCAAATTCAACGTGGATGCTGCCGTTGAAGGCAGTTTTGGCGAAGCTGGAGTCGGGGGCATACTTCGAGATCACAAGGGTGCTGCGTTGATGAAATTTTCAGAAGCCATTGGGATTTCGGATCCAACTGGGGCTGAATTAACAGACATATGGAGAGCATGCCAACTGTTGTCTCTACCGCACTGGGTATCGAAGTATAAATGCATCATCGAAACGGGCAGTCTTATGGCAGTGTCATGGATCGGAAACCCAAGTTCATGCCCGTCCTGTTTTACAAATCAAGTACAGAGATGCATCACTTTTGTAAACAATAAAACATGTAGCATTTGTTTTGCATTTAGAGAACAAAACAGGTTAGCACATCAGCTTGCGCAAGATGGCATTCGAAGACAAAAAAGAATGCTTTGGGAGGCAGCTACGAATGGAGATAGAATGCCAGGGGATTAGTGTTAGGGGCATTCGATGAACTCAATAGGTGGAGTCGTGCACTGGTTGAACAGTCGAGTATCCTATGTAAGAGTTTAGGTCTGGGCTCTCTTGTTGTATGACTATTAAAACTCGACACGTTGCACTCTTTTTCCTCCAACTAGGTCTAGGGAGGTTTTTTAACGAGGCTCGTGTCGATGTTTTGTCACCAAAAATCTGATTCTTAATAAAACTTTACCACCTTTAAAAAAAACAGAAAGTCTCATTCTAATCTCGATCGTCGTTCGATAGTTTTCGAGACGGGGCTATAATTGAACTATGAGGAAGGTAAACTAATTAATTTCGAAATAAGTAGTTTTAAAATGTGATTAGATTATAAAAAGTTAAGAGAATTTTGGTTTAATTTTATTAATTTTGAAATTGAAATGTCTTAAAAAGTAATTTTAAAATTAATTAAATATTTTTAATTAATTTACTAATTGACTTAGTAGTTAATAATATTTATATTGTCTCATCTTGTATAGATTCAAATCCTAATGTGATAACGTAATACATCTCTATTTAATTAAAAAATAGTAATAAACCTACAAATTTTGAGAAGGCAATAGCTTAATTACAATAATTTTAAAACTATTAGGACCTAAAATACAATTAACACATTAAATTTTGGGAGCGTAATTGCGCCTCCCAGGCTCCCACCCTACATGTCGCTCCACCAGCGGAACACACTTATGGCCTATCCCCCCCTAAATTTGAAGATTTAGTACTTAGTCCCTTAATTTTTTAATATTTAATTTGCCCTCACGTATTAAGGTTCAACTTTTGTAAACAATTTTAATTAAATTTCTCTCGTAATTTTTAAAAGTACTTATTAAACCTCTCAAAATTTTAAAAGGTTTAGTTAAACCTCACTTTTTTTTTGAAAAATTGTAAATTAACTCCTTCGTTTTTTTTGAAAATTTTAATTTAAACCTATATTTTTTAAGTTTTAAGTTGGTCCTCTCAATTTTTTCACCAAATTCTGCCATTGTGTCGCTCTGTCTCCGATCGTCTTACGACGATTCTAAATGATGTTGGTTTAAAATACTGCAAAACGGTCTGGTTAGCACTGACTGGAAAAAACATAAAGTAGAAAATAAAACAAGTTGAACCGTGTCGTGGTATGTAGGCCACTGCCTTAGAAACAAATCTGCCCCGAACAGTGTAGTCGTTTCACAGGCAGAGTGTCCCCCGAGGTGAACACGGACGCTCCGAGAGTCGTACACTCGACACCGGAGTGAACAACGGTGGTACTGCTGCTTCTGGCGATGGAGGAATGCATAGAAATTTTAGAATGTTTTGTGTGTTTGTTGCATGCTTAGACTGCATGGAACTCTCTATTTATAGGCTGAAAAACGATGGACAAAATCGACATTTTACTTTCCAATTAATTCATATATAATATCAGAATTAATCTGTATGTAACAACTGCACTAACAGCTCTCCATAACAGCAAATTAAACCTGCAATAATCATCCAGTAACAGCTGATGTGAACACATGAATTTGACTGGAAAACATTCTAAATTCAACACAGTTCAAATCTGGAATAGTCTGTTTATATTCGAACAAATCAACACTATCAAAACATTCTGATTCAAATTTAATTAAAAAAATAAATTCCGAATTCGAACAGTTTTTCAGAGCCTATAAATAAGTAGAAAAATTCTTGCACATTATCTTTTGTTCTTAAGAAAATTCCTTACGAATTTTCTCCAAAAAGATAACATTCGAGCGCAGACGCGTCGAAGACACGTGTTACCCGAGCCCGAGTCGAGCCGGCCGGCCGGTGGCACAGCGGCGGCGCGCGAGGATGTCTCTTGTTCTTTTCCACTCAACAAGGGAGGGGGCAAACATGGGTACAAATACCCTTCACAAGCCTTTTTCCCAACCCATGTGAGATATAGACTTTTGCCTTTGGTTCTCACCTTAAGCATTACCAACATTCCCCCACTAATGCGAAAGAATTCATCTGAATCTCAAACACAGACCTCCTCAGAAGAGCAATAGCGGAATTAGTTGCTTAAGCACTAGTGAACGTATCTTGAACTAGTACATAGTGATAATGAGCGATCATTCTCTTAGATAAGTGAAACTAGTCTTGAACTTTCTAAGATGAGGGTAAACTCATAACACACAACTAACTCATTCATCCACCGAAGTTCTCTATGTGTAAGATATATATACACAAGTGTAACCCCCTCGTCCCGGTCTGGTCGGATGACCGGTCCGAATGGGCCACACGGGGAAAACCGAGTGAAAACCCCTAAGGATTCCACCTCGGTTAACGACCCTAAAATTTATTTTTACTTTAATCTTGTCTAGATGCACATTTAATTCCTAAATGGAGCATAACAGCGGAAGATACAATCAACGGAACATTCACCGACCAAACAAGCATAAACAGTCCATTTTTCTTCATTACAGCAGGCCGTTTCGAAACGCCCCTAGGGTGTTCCGAAACGCCTCGACTTGGTCAACGGCCCTGGGTCAACCATAAGGTGACCGTTCCGAAACAGGGGTGACCCGTATCGGAATGACCTTGACTGTCAATATCTCGTGGTCAACGAGATTTGACCGTTTCGAAACACCAAAGGCCCGTTTCGGAACGGCTACATCTCGCCAAATTCTCAAAATTCCAGTAGCAAAATCGTTCCGAAACGCCTTCATCCGTTTCGAAACGGCAGGCCATTTACAAGGGGACCGTTCCGGAACAGGGGGACCCGTTCCGAAACGCCCCCTGTCTGCAGACTCGTCTGGGCTGTTTTGAGGCCCAAGGGTGCCCCAAAACACCACCAAAACACCATACAACAGCAAACAACGTACATAGGGGATAACAACAATACTAGCATGCTTCAACATGATTTAAACATGTCCAACACCAAAGCAACAATCCACAACATGCATTCATTCAAACAACATTCAAATATATGTAAAACTCTTAAGGCATAGGCTAATATCCAAAGTAAGCAATTAGGCATGACTTACAATTCATCATGGCAACACAAACCATGCAAAAGAAAGGTATAAGGGAGTCCAAACATGCTCTCAAACAACCAACAACTACTCATCAAAGCCATACATGTCCCATTGCTCAAACTATTACATGTCTAACATTTAAAAACCATACTTGATGAACTCAAGCCAAAAACCACACTTGGAGCCTTCCACTTGCGCGAGCAACCCACGAGCTAAGGATCTGCAATGTTGAACAAAGAGAGCGTAAGCAATGATGCTTAGTGAGGGTAAGCTCTAAAAACAAACCTCAACATTGCAGGGTCCGAGCACGATCTAACCAAGGCCATTTACACAAACCATGAGTCCACAAGGTATAGATGCATGAGCAATATATCACATGTATGCCATAATTATGAGCTCAACACCACCATACAAGTAATCACATATAAACATCCAAACAATTCATATATCTCAACATATTGATACACATATCAACAACATTGGCACCTAGTTAAGACTCAAATACGCGGATAACCGTTGGAACTCACATCCAACAACATAACCATTACCTGACGGTGGGATTACACTCATCACCGGTCTCGCGGAGGGGATTCCACTCATCCTCACGCCCCGTCGATGGGATTCCACTCATCACCGACTATATTTAAATACCATTTCCGGGCGTACCCGTACTCCTCCTTGGTGACTCAACGCCACCAAGGCCACGCGCGACTTTTGACTCATGTGTACACACTAACATCCTAATGATCGATCATTTGTATTTAAGTTTACTAGTGCCAATATTCATTCATTTCATCTTACTCATTTCAATCAATTCCGTGCTTAGCACGTACTCACCAACAACCATCATCATGCATGTCTCAAGCATCATAATTCATGTCTCATCTCACATGTACAACACAATATACATAGCCATTCATACCACAATTCATACGAGACATACACAACCATATAATGAGTTCAACCAAAGGCTCTAGATCAAGCTTAGGATTAGGCTACCACTCTAATCCTAACTCTAGGTGGGTCTACCAAGCCCAACCTAGTCCACATACTCGAACCAACCAATTTAAAACCGTTTAAAACAATTAACCACTCACCTAAACTCCCGAGCTCAAGACCACGCAAGCAATTGTCTTCAATTTCCCGGATTCACTTCCGAAGCTTCACCGATGCCCAAACTTGACTCTAATCAATCCCAAACACAAACAAAACATTCACGATCAATAACTTGTCATCGAAACTAACCCGGATTACATTACCAAGCAACCAACACTCAAAACAAGACCAAAAACAGGATTTTCGAGCAGCCCACAAGACCCACTGAAAACTCTCATTTCAAGCACCCAAACAAGCATCAATTGCACCCAAAATGATCCTCATACATCATACTACCTACAGCCCCCAAATTCCAACCCTTAACAGCCCCCAAACCCACATTAAAACCCTCCAAAAACCCTCTCAAGCCAAAATCCGAAAATTGATTAAAATCATTCGAAATTCATATATGTAGTATCATTTGGCCTCTATACATCATTACTAAACATAGTAAATCAAAACATTTAATTTTGCAACATAAAGACACCATTTTTAATCAAAACATTCAAAACCTCCACTTTCCAAAAACTTCATGAAAATGAAAAAGAATGGTACTTTTATGAAGGGAAGGATGAAGGGAAGTCAAAAATACTCTTACCTTTCGATTTGGGGCTGAAATGAGTGAGAAATGGGATGGAACAGTGATTTGGGTAGTGAACTTGGGTTTCCCGTTGGTGAGTTTTGAAGGGAAGATGAATAGTAGAGAGAGATGGGTGTTTTATTTAACATGTGGTATAATTTGAGGCTCAAAAGTCTAGTTTACCCCTAATGAAATGGAATATCTACAAGGGAGGTAAATCCATGGTTAAATGTGGTTTAATCTTAAAACATGATTAACCCCAAGTAGATTAATTTTGAAAACAACTCGAAATATTATTTAGAGTATAAAACCGAGCCCAAAATAATATTAAAATATTATTTTCACCTAACCCCTAAACCCGGGTGTTACAACTCTCCCCCACTTAAGGAAATTTCGTCCCCGAAATTACCTGGTGGAAACAAATACGGAAACTGTTCAACCATATCTGCTTTTCTCTCCCACGTGGCCTCTTCCACACCTCTATGTCTCCACAACACCTTGACCAACTCTATGGTCTTGCCACGCAACACCTTGCTATCAGAAGCAAGTATCTCAACGGGCTCTTCATTATAGGACAAATCCGGATTTAACTCTATCTCCTCAACGGGCATCACATGAGAAGGGTCCGATCTATATCTCCTAAGCATAGACACATGAAAGACATCATGGATCTTTTCTAACTCAGAAGGTAACCTCAAACGATAAGCTACAGGCCCTATCCGCTCAACAATCTCATACGGACCAATGAACCTCGGACTCAACTTGCCCTTCCGGCCAAACCTCATTACCTTCTTCCACGGAGATACTTTCAGAAATACTTTCTCACCCACTGAGTACTCAACCTCTTTCCTCTTCAAATCTGCATAAGACTTCTGACGATCGGAAGCTGCTTTCAAACGGTCACATATCAACTTCACTTTATCGGTAGTTCCCTTAAGCAAGTCTGGCATAGGTAACAATCTCTGACCTGTCTCAGCCCAACAAATCGGAGTCCTACACCGTCTACCATACAAAACTTCATAAGGTGCCATCTGAATACTATACTGATAATTTTTGTTGTAGGCAAACTCAACCAACGGTAAGTGCTTCTCCCAAGAACCTTGAAAGTCAATCACACAACAACGAAGCATATCTTCTAGAATCTGTATCACTCGCTCTGACTGCCCATCGGACTGAGGGTGATACGATATGCTGAAATGCAAACGGCTACCTAAAGCACTATGCAAGCAACCCCAAAACCTCGAAGTAAACCTAGGATCCCTATCCGAAACAATAGACTTCGGGACTCCATGAAGTCTCACAATCTCGCGGATATACAAGCTTGCCAACTTGTCTAAGGAATCCGTAGTGTTCACTGCTAAGAAGTGAGCACACTTAGTGAACCTATCAACAATCACCCAAATTGAATTCTTCTTCGAAGGAGACAAAGGCAACCCCGATACGAAATCCATGGTGATTCTCTCCCATTTCCATTCCGGAATCTTTAAAGGCTGTAGCAGACCTGAAGGAACCTGATGTTCTGCCTTCACTCTCTGACAAACCATACAACGGCTCACATACTCGGCTACATCTCTTTTCAACCCAACCCAGAAATAATCATTCTTCAAATCTCGGTACATCTTGGTACTACCCGGATACATAGAAAAGGGACTCGAATGTGCTTCACTCAGAATCTGACGTCTCAACTCAACATCTTCTGGTACAACAATTCTATCTCGAAAGCACAACAGACCCTCACCACTGAAACTGTACTCAGTCGGTCTTCCTTCGGCTATGTCTTGAACATGAGGGACTAAGCTCGCATCTTGCAACTGTTTCTCTCTAATCAACTGAATCAGGGAAGGCTTTACTTGCAACTCGGTGATCAAACCACCATCATCGGACACACTCAATCTAGCAAACATAGCTCTCAACTCAACGACCACTTTTCTACTCAAAGCATCGGCTACTACATTTGCTTTACCCGGATGGTACTCAATGGTCAAATCATAGTCTTTTAACAACTCTAGCCATCTTCTCTGTCTCAAATTCAACTCTTTCTGTGACATCAAGTATTTCAAGCTCTTGTGATCGGTGTAAACTATACACTTCTCACCATACAAATAGTGACGCCAAATCTTCAATGCAAAAACAACTGCGGCTAGTTCTATATCATGAGTAGGATAGTTCTTCTCATGAATCTTCAACTGTCTAGAAGCATAAGCAACAACTCTTCTATCTTGCATCAATACACATCCTAAGCCTATGTAGGAAGCATCACTGTAGATCACAAACTCCTTACCTGAAACAGGTTGCACTAACACTGGAGCATTCGTCAAAGCTTCTTTCAATTTCTCAAAAGCTTTCTGTCTTGCATCTGACCATTCAAACTTAACTCCCTTTTGCAACAATTTAGTCAAGGGAGCAGCTACTCTAGAGAAGCCATCAACAAACCTCCTATAATAACCGGCTAATCCTAGGAAACTCCTAATCTCGGTCACGGACTTAGGTTGTTTCCACTCAACAATAGCCTCAATCTTCGACGGATCAACACGGATACCTTCGGCTGAAACAATATGGCCAAGAAATACAACCTCTCGAATCCAGAACTCACATTTACTAAGCTTCGCATACAACTGATTGCTCAACAATCTTTGTAAAACAAATCTCAAGTGCTCATCATGCTCTTCTTCTGTCTTCGAGTACACAAGTATATCATCAATGAAGACAACCACAAACCGGTCTAGATAGTCTCTGAAAATTCTATTCATCATGTCCATGAATGCTGCTGGTGCATTCGTGAGCCCAAATGGCATCACAAGAAACTCATAGTGACCATATCTAGTCCTAAAAGCTGTCTTCGGAACATCACACTCTTTCACTTTCAACTGGTAGTACCCGGATCTCAAATCTATCTTCGAGAATACTGAAGCACCTCTCAACTGATCAAACAAATCATCTATACGAGGCAACTGATACTTGTTCTTCACAGTCATCTGATTCAACTGTCTATAGTCAATGCACATGCGCATACTACCATCTTTCTTTTTCACAAACAACACGGGAGCACCCCACGGAGAACTACTAGGCCTAATGAAACCACGGTCTAATAATTCTTGCAACTGACTCTTCAATTCTTTCAACTCTTTCGGAGCCATACGATACGGAGCTATCGAAACTGGGTTAGACCCTGAAACTGTCTCAATCACAAACTCAACATCTCTGTCAGGAGGCAAACCCGGCAACTCTTCAGGAAACACATCTGGAAAGTCACACACTGTTCTGATATCCCTCGGTCTAGCTTCACTCATGTCCGGATTCATAACATAAGCCAAATAGGCCCCACATCCAGAGTCCATCAACCTATGAGCCTCTAAAGCTGACACCACATTAGACAAGAACTTAATGTTCTCGCCTACTACCACTATCTCGTAGTCATCAGAAAGCTTCAAAGAAATCCTCTTTGTCTCAAAATCCACACTAGCCCGATGCTCAACCAACCAATCCATACCCAATATAATATCAAAACCGTAGAAAGGAAGTTCCATCATATCAACTGAAAACACATGACCCTGAATCTTCAGTGGACACCTCCTATACATACGTCTAACCACAACTGTCTCACCAAAAGAGCTAGTAACATGCATGCCTACATCTAAGATCTCTACAGGAATATCTAACTTATGTGCATGCTCACTCAGAATGTAGGAATGCGTAGAACCCGAATCAACCAAAGAAAGCAAAGACATAGACTGTAACTCGAAATTACCTGCTATCACATCGGTGTCGTTCCCGGCCCCTCTCTGAGCATAAACTCTCGCTGGTCCTCCCGCCTCTGGCTGTACAGCCACAACATGAGCAAGGTTCCTCTGAGCATCACCCCTAAGTGCATCATCCCTAGGCTGGAAGTAGCCACGACCGCGCCCACGGCCTCTCTGAAAATCATTACCTCTCGCAGGTGCCTGAGCAATGTTCGGTGCCTGAGCTGCCTGACGTAGACAGTCCCTCCTAAAGTGGTCCCTCGAACCACAGTTCCAACAAGCATGGAAGTTACCCCAACACTCACCCGTGTGCTGCCTCCCACACTGTGCACTCTCGGGCAAACGCCCTCCTCCTCTATGGCCCTGATGGCCTCTACCATGGTGGCCACCGCCACGTCTCTGATCAAACTGGTGTCCGCCACCTCTGTGCCTCTTAGCATCTCTACCATCAAAGTGGTTGTGCCTCTTACCAGAACTGGAACCCCCAGATCGTTTGGCCGCACCCAAACTATGCTCCAAATCCTTGGCCCTCGTGACCAATACATCAAAGTCTGAGTAGTCAGAAGCTAGCGTGTACCTCTTAACCTCTTCATTCAAGCCATAGCGGAATCGGTTACAGCGTTCCATCTCAGTAGGAACCAACTCTGGGGCATACTGACTCAGACGGACGAAACGAATCTCATAATCAGTCACAGATGCATCCCCCTGAGTGAGAGCCATGAACTCTCTCTTTTTCTCATCTAGGTACCTCGGTCCCAAGTACCTCTTCCGGAAAGCAAACTCAAAGAATTCCCAATCTATCTCGGCCTCTGGAACCCCGGCAGTAATGGTGACCCACCAGGTGTAGGCATCACCCTGAAGCAATGAGATCACACAACCCAATCTACGTGCGCCCGCACAACCCATCTGAGCTAAGATACGAACCGTCTTCTCCAACCACAACTCCGACCTCTCCGGAGTAGATCCTCTGAACTCCTCGGCTCCCAAGCTACGGAGCCTCTCTAACGGTAGACTAGCATCATCATACCTAGGCTGAGCTGCAGCCTGAGCTCCCGCAACTGCGGCCTGAAACGCTCCCGCTATCGCTTGCACTAGCGGAGCCATATCAATTCCAGCTGGACCTTGGCCACCTTGAGGTCCATCTCCTCCGGCTCCATTTTCACCCCCAGCTCCAGGTGGTGGAGGTGGTGGTGGCGGAGGTGGTGGAGGAGCGCCAACTCCCGCGGCCCCCGGTTCCTCTATGTGAGCTCCCGCACCAACTACCGGCTCAACAGGAGCCACAACTCGCGGTTCCTGACGAACCAACCTCGGTCTACCTCTCGGTCTAGACATTGCTCTCACAGATATTAACTACAACCACAGCATACAAACATACAAGTTGGGTTAGCAAGGCGAGGCTTCCAAGTGTCCAAGTATGTTTCCTCACTTAAAAAATCATTTTCAAATGTAATAGTAGCAATGGGACCCACACACACATGCTTTAAAATAAAACAATCAGCATACTCATCATATAAGCAACCATTCTTGCAGAATAAGCGAACATCGTGCAATTCAACTTAAAAACTTAAACTTACCTCACTTACCTGCCCAAGGTCTCGGTAACTTTAGGCTCTGATACCAACAAGTGTAACCCCCTCGTCCCGGTCTGGTCGGATGACCGGTCCGAATGGGCCACACGGGGAAAACCGAGTGAAAACCCCTAAGGATTCCCCCTCGGTTAACGACCCTAAAATTTCTTTTTACTTTAATCTTGTCTAGATGCACATTTAATTCCTAAATGGAGCATAACAGCGGAAGATACAATCAACGGAACATTCACCGACCAAACAAGCATAAACAGTCCATTTTTCTTCATTACAGCAGGCCGTTTCGAAACGCCCCTAGGGTGTTCCGAAACGCCTTGACTTGGTCAACGGCCCTGGGTCAACCATAAGGTGACCGTTCCGAAACAGGGGTGACCCGTATCGGAACGACCTTGACGGTCAATATCTCGTGGTCAACGAGATTTGACCGTTTCGAAACACCAAAGGCCCGTTTCGGAACGGCTACATCTCGCCAAATTCTCAAAATTCCAGTAGCAAAATCGTTCCGAAACGCCTTCATCCGTTTCGAAACGGCAGGCCATTTACAAGGGGACCGTTCCGGAACAGGGGGACCCGTTCCGGAACGCCCCCTGTCTGCAGACTCGTCTGGGCTGTTTTGAGGCCCAAGGGTGCCCCAAAACACCACCAAAACACCATACAACAGCAAACAACGTACATAGGGGATAACAACAATACTAGCATAGGCTAATATCCAAAGTAAGCAATTAGGCATGACTTACAATTCATCATGGCAACACAAACCATGCAAAAGAAAGGTATAAGGGAGTCCAAACATGCTCTCAAACAACCAACAACTACTCATCAAAGCCATACATGTCCCATTGCTCAAACTATTACATGTCTAACATTTAAAAACCATACTTGATGAACTCAAGCCAAAAACCACACTTGGAGCCTTCCACTTGCGCGAGCAACCCACGAGCTAAGGATCTGCAATGTTGAACAAAGAGAGCGTAAGCAATGATGCTTAGTGAGGGTAAGCTCTAAAAACAAACCTCAACATTGCAGGGTCCGAGCACGATCTAACCAAGGCCATTTACACAAACCATGAGTCCACAAGGTATAGATGCATGAGCAATATATCACATGTATGCCATAATTATGAGCTCAACACCACCATACAAGTAATCACATATAAACATCCAAACAATTCATATATCTCAACATATTGATACACATATCAACAACATTGGCACCTAGTTAAGACTCAAATACGCGGATAACCGTTGGAACTCACATCCAACAACATAACCATTACCTGACGGTGGGATTACACTCATCACCGGTCTCGCGGAGGGGATTCCACTCATCCTCACGCCCCGTCGATGGGATTCCACTCATCACCGACTATATTTAAATACCATTTCCGGGCGTACCCGTACTCCTCCTTGGTGACTCAACGCCACCAAGGCCACGCGCGACTTTTGACTCATGTGTACACACTAACATCCTAATGATCGATCATTTGTATTTAAGTTTACTAGTGCCAATATTCATTCATTTCATCTTACTCATTTCAATCAATTCCGTGCTTAGCACGTACTCACCAACAACCATCATCATGCATGTCTCAAGCATCATAATTCATGTCTCATCTCACATGTACAACACAATATACATAGCCATTCATACCACAATTCATACGAGACATACACAACCATATAATGAGTTCAACCAAAGGCTCTAGATCAAGCTTAGGATTAGGCTACCACTCTAATCCTAACTCTAGGTGGGTCTACCAAGCCCAACCTAGTCCACATACTCGAACCAACCAATTTAAAACCGTTTAAAACAATTAACCACTCACCTAAACTCCCGAGCTCAAGACCACGCAAGCAATTGTCTTCAATTTCCCGGATTCACTTCCGAAGCTTCACCGATGCCCAAACTTGACTCTAATCAATCCCAAACACAAACAAAACATTCACGATCAATAACTTGTCATCGAAACTAACCCGGATTACATTACCAAGCAACCAACACTCAAAACAAGACCAAAAACAGGATTTTCGAGCAGCCCACAAGACCCACTGAAAACTCTCATTTCAAGCACCCAAACAAGCATCAATTGCACCCAAAATGATCCTCATACATCATACTACCTACAGCCCCCAAATTCCAACCCTTAACAGCCCCCAAACCCACATTAAAACCCTCCAAAAACCCTCTCAAGCCAAAATCCGAAAATTGATTAAAATCATTCGAAATTCATATATGTAGTATCATTTGGCCTCTATACATCATTACTAAACATATTAAATCAAAACATTTAATTTTGCAACATAAAGACACTATTTTTAATCAAAACATTCAAAACCTCCACTTTCCAAAAACTTCATGAAAATGAAAAAGAATGGTACTTTTATGAAGGGAAGGATGAGGGGAAGTCAAAAATACTCTTACCTTTCGATTTGGGGCTGAAATGAGTGAGAAATGGGATGGAACAGTGATTTGGGTAGTGAACTTGGGTTTCTCGTTGGTGAGTTTTGAAGGGAAGATGAATAGTAGAGAGAGATGGGTGTTTTATTTAACATGTGGTATAATTTGAGGCTCAAAAGTCTAGTTTACCCCTAATGAAATGGAATATCTACAAGGGAGGTAAATCCATGGTTAAATGTGGTTTAATCTTAAAACATGATTAACCCCAAGTAGATTAATTTTGAAAACAACTCGAAATATTATTTAGAGTATAAAACCGAGCCCAAAATAATATTAAAATATTATTTTCACCTAACCCCTAAACCCGGGTGTTACAACTCTCCCCCACTTAAGGAAATTTCTTCCCCGAAATTACCTGGTGGAAACAAATACGGAAACTGTTCAACCATATCTGCTTTTCTCTCCCACGTGGCCTCTTCCACACCTCTATGTCTCCACAACACCTTGACCAACTCTATGGTCTTGCCACGCAACACCTTGCTATCAGAAGCAAGTATCTCAACGGGCTCTTCATTATAGGACAAATCCGGATTTAACTCTATCTCCTCAACGGGTATCATATGAGAAGGGTCCGATCTATATCTCCTAAGCATAGACACATGAAAGACATCATGGATCTTTTCTAACTCAGAAGGTAACCTCAAACGATAAGCTACAGGCCCTATCCGCTCAACAATCTCATACGGACCAATGAACCTCGGACTCAACTTGCCCTTCTGGCCAAACCTCATTACCTTCTTCCACGGAGATACTTTCAGAAATACTTTCTCACCCACTGAGTACTCAACCTCTTTCCTCTTCAAATCTGCATAAGACTTCTGACGATCGGAAGCTGCTTTCAAACGGTCACATATCAACTTCACTTTATCGGTAGTTCCCTTAAGCAAGTCTGGCATAGGTAACAATCTCTGACCTGTCTCAGCCCAACAAATCGGAGTCCTACACCGTCTACCATACAAAACTTCATAAGGTGCCATCTGAATACTAGACTGATAACTGTTGTTGTAGGCAAACTCAACCAACGGTAAGTGCTTCTCCCAAGAACCTTGAAAGTCAATCACACAACAACGAAGCATATTTTCTAGAATCTGTATCACTCGCTCTGACTGCCCATCGGACTGAGGGTGATACGATATGCTGAAATGCAAACGGCTACCTAAAGCACTATGCAAGCAACCCCAAAACCTCGAAGTAAACCTAGGATCCCTATCCGAAACAATAGACTTCGGGACTCCATGAAGTCTCACAATGTTGCGGATATACAAGCTTGCCAACTTGTCTAAGGAATCCGTAGTGTTCACTGCTAAGAAGTGAGCACACTTAGTGAACCTATCAACAATCACCCAAATTGAATTCTTCTTCGAAGGAGACAAAGGCAACCCCGATACAAAATCCATGGTGATTCTCTCCCATTTCCATTCCGGAATCTTCAAAGGCTGTAGCAGACCTGAAGGAACCTGATGTTCTGCCTTCACTCTCTGACAAACCATACAACGGCTCACATACTCGGCTACATCTCTTTTCAACCCAACCCAGAAATAATCATTCTTCAAATCTCGGTACATCTTGGTACTACCCGGATGCATAGAAAAGGGACTCGAATGTGCTTCACTCAGAATCTGACGTCTCAACTCAACATCTTCTGGTACAACAATTCTATCTCTAAAGCACAACAGACCCTCACCACTGAAACTGTACTCAGTCGGTCTTCCTTCGGCTATGTCTTGAACATGAGGGACTAAGCTCGCATCTTGCAACTGTTTCTCTCTAATCAACTGAATCAGGGAAGGCTTCACTTGCAACTCGGTGATCAAACCACCATCATCGGACACACTCAATCTAGCAAACATAGCTCTCAACTCAACGACCACTTTTCTACTCAAAGCATCGGCTACTACATTTGCTTTACCCGGATGGTACTCAATGGTCAAATCATAGTCTTTTAACAACTCTAGCCATCTTCTCTGTCTCAAATTCAACTCTTTCTGTGACATCAAGTATTTCAAGCTCTTGTGATCGGTGTAAACTATACACTTCTCACCATACAAATAGTGACGCCAAATCTTCAATGCAAAAACAACTGCGGCTAGTTCTATATCATGAGTAGGATAGTTCTTCTCATGAATCTTCAACTGTCTAGAAGCATAAGCAACAACTCTTCTATCTTGCATCAATACACATCCTAAGCCTATGTAGGAAGCATCACTGTAGATCACAAACTCCTTACCTGAAACAGGTTGCACTAACACTGGAGCATTCGTCAAAGCTTCTTTCAATTTCTCAAAAGCTTTCTGTCTTGCATCTGACCATTCAAACTTAACTCCCTTTTGCAACAATTTAGTCAAGGGAGCAGCTACTCTAGAGAAGCCATCAACAAACCTCCTATAATAACCGGCTAATCCTAGGAAACTCCTAATCTCGGTCACGGACTTAGGTTGTTTCCACTCAACAATAGCCTCAATCTTCGACGGATCAACACGGATACCTTCGGCTAAAACAACATGGCCAAGAAATACAACCTCTCGAATCCAGAACTCACATTTACTAAGCTTCGCATACAACTGATTGCTCAACAATCTTTGTAAAACAAATCTCAAGTGCTCATCATGCTCTTCTTCTGTCTTCGAGTACACAAGTATATCATCAATGAAGACAACCACAAACCGGTCTAGATAGTCTCTGAAAATTCTATTCATCATGTCCATGAATGCTGCCGGTGCATTCGTGAGCCCAAATGGCATCACAAGAAACTCATAGTGACCATAATTCGTATGGGGTAGAATCAATTTTCTTATGAGGTACCCGGTTTAATATGTGATTAGCCGATAGAATGGCTTCCCCCACATGTTGTCGGACAACCCAAAACTTATCAACAATGAGTTTATCATCTCTTTTAAAGTTCTGTTTCCTCTCGGCTATACCGTTTCGTTGAGGAAAATAAGGGGCTGAAGTTTTATGTATTATGCCATTAGTCTCACAAACCTCTTTTAGAAAATTAGATCCATATTCGCCACCTCTATCAGACCTAACACGTTTTATTCTCCTATCTAACTGATTTTCAACTTCTGCCTTATAAATAAGAAAGAAGTTTTCAGCTTTATCTTTAGTTCTCAGAAGATAAAATTTTGTATATCTAGAGTAATCATCTACAAAAGTTATGTAATAGTGTTTTCCTCCTTTACTTTCAGTGTTTCTAAAGTTTGCTAGATTAGTATGTATAAGTTCTAACAGTTCAGTCTTTCTGTTAGAAACAATTTTAAAGGTAGGTTTAACATGCTTAGCTTCTACACAAACTTCACATTTATTATAGTTTGTTATGTCTAGTTTAGGCAGAATATTCATACTCATCATTTTCTTTAAAGATTGAATATTTATGTGTCTTAATCTAGCATGCCACATATCAACAGACTCAACAATATAAGCAGAAATGGTAGCTTTATTTTCATTAACTTGAGTTTCTATGACAAATAAACCTTCACTTAAAAAACCTTTTGTAACACCCTAAACCGGGCCTAGGATGATTTCAATTAAGCCATTTCCTATTTGATGACATGTGCAATTAAGATTAAGAGGAATTCGAATATGTGACATGGATAATTAATTTAGTAAGGTGAAATTAATCTTTTAATCTAGGGAGACTAGGATTAAATTGTAATAAAATGAAGTGAGGTAGCTCAATTGATAAGTAATTGATACTTAATAAATTAAATTAAAAGTTTGGACTTAAATTGAAGTAAAAGGAAAGTGATTGGCACAATTAAGATGACTTAAATGAAAACAAGGCAAAGTTTGGTGTTTGCATGCTAAACTTTTAAGAGATGATAAGTGAGAATTTAGGTGGCAATTCTCCACCAATAGGATTCATAATAATGAGATTTCAACTTTATCATCTTCTCTTAGAGGAAAGAGAAAGTGTGTTTCATCTTCACTTAGTCTCCATAACTGATTTTTGCAAGAAAGCTTAGAAAGCTCACTTCTATTCCTTTGTTTCATGAGATTAGTGAGTCTAAATCCTTAGGAAATAGAGAATTTTGAGTGAAAGCTAAGAGTTTGGGGAAGCTGTCACCATTCCCTTCTCTTAGCCGAAAAAAGAGAGAGAGCTTGAGTTTGGGACTGTTTTGGCTCAAGTTTTGGAGAGTTTTTGCATGGTCTTTGTTAAGAAGGTAATGTATGATTATCCTCTTTTAATAATGCATGATATATGTTGATTTTAGGTTGAATGTGCTGCCAAATTGTCAGAACATAAACATGCATGTTGAGGTTATGATAGTGAAAATTTAGAAGTGTAAAATGTGTCAATGGATAATTAATGTGTAAGCGTGTAAATGGCTACTGTAAAATGGATTAAATGATGCTAATTATGTGTGTAAGATGCTGAAAATTCATAAGTATATGTTTGGGACCAAATTGAAGTAGCAATGTGTGATTGAGCACTAAACCGAAACTGTTTTGGCTATACTAGAGTTGTGAGCTGAAGTGGATAGGTGAAACTTGGTAATTGGTTATGTCATTAAGTGTATATTAAGTTAAGACACTAATTAGAAATGTGGTGTGATGTTTATATACATTTGTAGGTGAATTGGTCCCTAAGAAAATTAGTGAATTAAGCTAGAACATGCTGTCCAGAATTTTCGGTTCTGGAACAACCACTTTAAATGGCTACCGAGATTAATGTGGTTGGTAATTTGAGCTGAAAATTTGTATGATTAAACTTCCACGTGTCTAGAAGACTTGGGAAAAAACGAAACTCAATTTGGAGTTATAGAGAAAAATCTGGAAATAGATCAATTCAATAGGTCAAGGCTATCCAAAAATGAAAGTAGGGCTGTCTTTAGTTATAAAAATGTATTAAATGGTAAGATAATAAAATGTAAGCCCATTATGGTTAAATAGAGGGTCTCATTAGCTTTCCAACGGTATAAGATAATTGAAAATCCGACTTACGGATTAAAAGATATGTAAATTTTAGTAAAGGATCGATAAACTGCCTGTTACGGGACAGTTTTGGATTTTGCATTTGTATGGCATATAGATGCATAAATGGATTGATTGTATGCATTCTAATTGATGGCTATGTGTGTGTGTAAATTTTTAGAGGACGTTAAAGTGGATGATTTCGAGGAAGAAAGGCTGCTAGAGCAATCAAAAAGAAAGAGCAAATGAGTGGTCATCCACAACCCTTAGTAGGACAGCTTGGAGTATTATGAGTGTAGCCTCCCTTAGGGTTAGGACCTAGGTCCTAACCAGCCTTGAATTGAATATTTGTCATGTAAATAGACTAAAATCATATTTGGTAATAAGGGAAGAAGGATAATTTTGGTTGATAACTTGTGTGATGCCATGAATTGATTGCTAGAATTCTAGGACTAGACTAGTTCATGTGCATGGCTTGGTAATGCCGAGGTAAGTTTTTGCACGCTGCTGCGGAATGCCATGTATGTGAATCATGCATGTGATATGTATATGATAATATAAATGACCTTGTTTAGTAGCATGTTATGAATGCTTGACCTTGTGACATGAAACATGGCTAGTATGAATTGAAAGCCTAACAAACGAATTCGATTGCTAATGAGAAATAAATGAAGCCTTGGTTGATAGTTGGTCATAGGTAGTAAGGCATGCCTAGAGTCTGAGCTCGTCTTGTTAGTACTTCGTGTACTTTTGCCCAATACTTCGGTACTTTGTTCACTACTTCATGTACTTTTGGATGGTGTTTTGTGCACCTTAGTTAGATACCTTGGGTATCTTTTGTTAGTACCTTTGTGGTACTTTTGTTAGGTACTTAGTGTACCTTTTGTTGACTTGTTTACCTAGTCTAACTAGCACCGAGGCAATAAATGGTAAATAATGGTTAATATGAACCTAATGCATCAAAAGTATTTGTGTATGCAATTGGTTAATAAGAATTGCGTTTGATATGATATAGCTTAAAGAGCATTGGAAATTAAAAGTTACTATGATAGCATTTGTTTGATAAGTTGCTAAGGAAGTATTCAATTACGATATGGCTATTAAGAGTCTTAGTATATGAAAATTGTTATGATAACATTTGATCTTAGCATGGCTTAATGAATACATTAATATGGAAAATGGTTAAATGAACTATGCATTCGAAATGTACTAGTTAGTGCATAAACATATGTGCTTTTGTTTTAGTTATGCATGCTTGTGTGATATAGGATAGTTTGAATTAAGCCTGAGTTGGATTGATTATCATGCTTTAAGAGTAATATGTATGAATGAATATACATTCAATTAATTTGGTTGCCATGACTTAGATGTAAAAATATATACTTGAATTAAGCATGATGATTGAATTATTGGCTAATTGAGGTTAATTGATCTATGCCATTCGGCTAAGTAGTATTTTGGTGTATGTGTGAAATTAATTGGTTAGCTTTAGGTGCTACCTTACTAAGTACACTATGTACTTATCACTCGCTTTGCCTTCTTCCCAAAATTTCAGGTATCTAGGATTTTGAGCCATCTCAAGGTTGATCTAGCTAGCTTGGCACAAGCAAGGAACAATGTATGATGTTTCAATTTTGTTTGCACCTCCTAAGGGTGGCATAGATGTATATATACTAGTATGCATTTTGGCATTTTGGAACGTTTTGTATAAGTTGGTTAACTTTGATTTGTTATTAAGATTAGCTAAGCCATGGCAAGTAAATCTAATTATTTAATGGTTTGTTTAGTCTCTAAGCGTTAACATATGATAACCTTGGTTATGCTTAGATAGATCTTGTATGATTTGGATTAACTTAGTTAAAAATGATTGCTTAAATGCATGTGATTAAATGGTTAAGATTTGGATATAAATATAGTAAGCCAAAAGGTTATGTATGCATGTTTTGGTTTGGTATATGAAAATAATGTCATAACTGACCTTAGACTAGATAATGTCTAGACATGGATTTAGTTTCTTAGTGGCTTTTGAATGATATGTGATTAGAATGGTAATTCGATTTGACGTATAGGTCACATGAATAAAAATCGTGCTATATAATTGGTTTGGCAAGTTAGTGCTTAGTACCATTAGGAACCCTAAAGGTTAGTGACCTGAATGAAATAATGAATAAGTTTAACCTTGCAAGTTCGAAATATGCATTAAGTATAAGTAGTCTAAACATGTAATAATTAAATAAGTTAATATGAACAAGATGAAATAGGTAATCGCAGTAGTTAAATTTATAATATGCAAATGAAAGGTGTCCTTGTAAATTAATATAAGCTATTAGGTATATCAAATGATTCAACTGGATTAGAGGGGATATAAAAAAAGTTTTAAATTTCCATGAAATTTTGACCTATTCGGTTCAGCTTAGTTTGGTAACACTCTCTGCTCCTAAACCGGGTAAGGGGTGTTACACCTTTCCCGACATAATCACCATTACGGGAACGTACAAGTTTATCTGCCTCAAAAACTAACTTAATGCATGCCTTGTTTAAGAGGCCACCACTGATCAGATTTCTATGCAGGGCAGGCACATATAGGACATTGTTAAGGGCCAAAGTTTTACCGGAAGTCAGCTTGAGTAAAACCTTTTCTTTGTCCATCATCTGAGAGCTGTTAAAGTTTCCCATGTACACACGTTCACCATTTTTCACGTCCTCGAACTCGGTGAAGAACTCCTTCCTTGCGTAGAAATGTGGAGAAGCTCCGGTGTCCACGACCTAGTCGGTGTTCTTCTCTACAAGGTTGACCTCCGAAACCACCGCGACAATGACATTATCATCCATGTCCTCCGCCACATGCATGCGTGGTCTAGTCTCATTCTGGCGGTCCACACGGTGCTGACATTGGTACGCCTTGTGACCAGCTTGCCTGCACACGTAACACTTCATGGTTTTCGCATCTGGCTTGGCCTTGACCGGTTTCTTGAAGTTGGTAGTCTTCTGTTGTTTGGGCTTTTTGTTCTAGGGGCCTTTCTTAAAGGGCTTTTTGGACCCTGATGCACCACTAGACTCAACTAAATTAGATTTAAAAGATAAGTGACTAAAGTTATTAGTAACCTTATCTTTCAATCGGTTGGCTTCTTCAATTTTCATGTGACCGATCAGCTCCTGAAGTGGTATGTCCCTTTTCTTGTGCTTGAGGGAGTTGCGATAATCGGACCAAGACTTGGGCAATCTCTCGATCAGGACATTTGCTTGCAGAACCTCACACATCTGCATGCCTTCCGCGATGATATCCGAGACAAGATTCTCGTAGTCATGGACCTGGTCCATGATTGGCTTGTTGTCGGTCATCTGGAATTTCAACCACTCGCTAACGACGTATTTTTTTATTCCCACGTCATCGGTACCGTACTTCGTATCCAAAGAATCACATATCACCTTTGCACTCCTCTCCTTAAGGTACATGTCGAAAAGTTTGTTGGACATGTGACTTGGGAGATGGCCACGAACCGTCTTATTGTACTTCTCATACTTGGCAAGGGTGGCGGCAGCAAGAGCTTCGGTTGCAGCATCATTCTGCCCTTGGTTGTCGGCAGGGACAACAACAATAGTGGCAGCCACAGATGGTGGTTCGGTGAGCAACACGTAGTTAAGGTCCAACAGCTCGAAGAAAATCAAAATGCGTTGGGACCACCTTCGATAATTGCTACCATCCAACGCATCAAGCTTGGACAGGTCTGGGATGAGCTTGCTAAGCAGTGCAAACGAGGATGCCATTTTGTAGAATCGGAGTGAGAATTGTTTCTAAATTGTTGGTTTAAAATACTGCAAAACGATCTGGTTAGCACTGACTGGAAAAAACATAAAGTAGAAAATAAAACAAGTTGAACCGTGTCGTGGTATGTAGGCCACTGCCTTAGAAACAATTCTGCCCCGAACAATGTAGTCGCTTCACAGGCAGATTGTCCCCCCGAGGTGAACACGGACGCTCCGAGAGTCGTACACTCGACACCGGAGTGAACAACGGTGGTACTGTTGCTTCTGGCGATGGAGGAATGCAGAGAACTTTTAGAATGTTTTGTGTGTTTGTTGCATGCTTAGACTGCATGGAACTCTCTATTTATAGGCTGAAAAACGATGGACAAAATCGACATTTTACTATCCAATTAATTCATATATAACAACAAAATTAATCTGCATGTAACAGCAAATTAAACCTACAATAATCATCTAGTAACAGCTGCTGTGAACACATGAATTCAACACGGTTCAAATCTGGAATAGAATGTTTATATTCGAACAAATCAGCACTGGAACAAAAAGTTCTGATTCGAATTTAATTAAAAAATAAATTCTGAATTTGAATAGAATATCCGCGCGGACGGGTCCAGGACACATGTTACCCGAGCCGGCAGCAACGGCGACGCACGAGGATGTCCCTTGTTCTTTTTCACTCAACAAGGGAGGGAGAAACATAGGTATAAATACCCTTCACAAACCTTTTTCTCAACCCATATGAGATGTAGACTTTTTTCTTTGGTTCTCACCTTAAGCATTACCAACAAATGATATACAAATTATTGTAAAGAAAAAAGCCTCCTATGATTTTCGATACTACACTTGCTTTGTACAAATTTCATATTATACCATACTATAACGAAACAAAACTAAAATATATATTTTTAAAACAATTGATAAATTAACGTATAATTCGAAAAAAAAAATATTAAATGCAAAAATAATATTTTTTAAAACAATAATATTTAATTGATAAAAATAAATACCAGTTGATGGACCAACTTGTATTTTACGCAACTTCTAAATGTGCAATGATTTTTTATATTATATAAATGATGAAAACCTTCTACTTCGTTGCCCCTATTTATATTTCACGCTTAAAATTAAATTTAGGCTTTAAGATTTTAAGTTAGAGTTTAGGAAATTTCAGGTACGATGTATTTTTAAGATATAGAGCGTAAGATTTAGATTTAGAATTTAAAGTTAGTACTTAAAATTTAATTTTATAATATTTTTTTAGTGTTGGAGCATAAATAAAGACGACAGATAATTTTTATCCATTATATAAATGCTTAAAATATTAAACCGGATACCCTAGACAAGTATTAAATGGACGGTTCAGCGAGATTTAACTGTCTTTACTGACAGTTATTAATAAATTAATTAAAAAGTTGGCAGAAAATAAGGATTTAAAGCTGCCAGTCATTTCGAAACTGTCCATCCATCACTAATCATTGTTTGCAGGCCTCACGGCTTAATTAGTAGCCGAAGAAATCGGTCAGATCATTGAATATCATGTCATTACCTTAAACCTGGGTCGAGTTTAACGTATAACATATTTAGGGTACAGTTAAAATATGACGAGTTTTAATATTTGTTCAATAATTTAAAATATTATACATTTTGATAATATTTAGGTTGGATTTTTCGTGTTTTTTTATAGATATCGATACTTATTCTGTAAGTATCGATATTTGTTCGAAAACTTAAAATGTTATCCAAAAAAATTTAAGTATTGATACTTACAAAATAAGTATCGGTACTTGTCCAAAAACATGAAAAATTCAACCTAAAATGTTATCAAAAAGTTTAACATTTTAAGTTCTTAATAAGTTTCGAAACTTGTCTTCTTTTAGCCGCACCCCAGGCCTGCCCTTAAACCCGTAGTGAGGGGAGTATAAAATACGAGAGCCTAACTTAAAGTTAAAATACGATAAATTTTAAAACTTGAGCAAACAACCTAAAATATTAGACTTTTTGATAACATTTTAAGCTAATTTTTTATAACAAATTTTAAAATTTGTCAAAAAAACCCACAAGCCTAAAATATTATTAAAAAATAAATTTCGAAACATGTCAAAAATCAATGCAAAATATTATTAAAAAATTAATATTTTAATTTATTCAAATAAAATTTTAAAATTTATCGTTTTTTAGCGCCACTCCGAACTCCCCACCGAAGTGAACATTGGCCAACCAACAACGAATCATCCATGGTGGACTAGGACAGCGTACTTTCAAAAGTGAAACCAGTGGCAGTGGGGGTGCAATCTCCCAACTCTTGGGTCCCGACCAGACTTCAATGGCCCAACTGCTTCCAACGTACGTTGTCTCTCTTCATTCATCGATCGAGACCAGTCCAATCAAATCGTAAATTTTTGAGTTCGTTAAGTTTGTAAGTTTTATTTTATAATTTAAATTTTATTTTAAAATTTTTTTAATTTAGATAAGTTGTTAGAATTTTTGTTCAAATTTAACTGTAAACATTTATAATATCATGGTAGTAATTGGTTACAATTTCATTGATTTTCTATAAACATGTACGATATACATATATATTTCTTTATATGTGATATACATATATTAGATAAAGTTGAGAGACTCGAAACTTGAACATTCATCTACTAATTACTAAAAATTTTGAATTATTTAAAATTTTATTTTATAACTCAAACTTTATTTAATTTTTTTACGAGTCGAATTGAAAAATATCTAATTCGAGTTGAATCAAAATATACAATTTTTTTCAAATGGATACAAATTTTGCCCACCCTTTGCTTCGAAATGCTTATCTTGTCTCAAGATAAAGATGGTTCTGGACTTCATAGTACCGCATCTATCGGGGACATATGAATATCGGCTTGTGCACCACATTTACACGGGAGAAAAAAGAGAGCAAAATAGTGCAACTTTTGTTCTTTAATATATGTAATTAGGGATGTAAAAACAGGTAATCGGATGGGTTTCAAGTCGGGTACTGTCAGGTCGGGTAAAATCGGGTACAGGTCGTTTCAGATCATTTTTCTATTTTGACTCGACTCGGGTCGGGTGCGGGTCCATTTCAGGTCGGGTCCATTTCAGGTCGGGTCCATTTCAGGTCGGGTTCATTTCAGGTCGGGTCAAAACGGGTCGGGTCTGAAGCAGATAATTGACAGGTTAATTCGGGTTCGGATACACTTCAAGTCGGGTCCATTTCAGGTCGGGTCCATTTCAGGTCGGGTCCGTTTCAGGTCGGGTCCATTTCAGGTCGGGTCCATTTCAGGTCGGGTTCATTTCAGGTCGGTTACATTTCAGGTCGGGTGCATTTCAGGTCGGGTAATTTTAGGTCGGGTAGTTTCAGATCGGGTAATTCAGGTCGGGGTATTTTTAGAATTGAAATTCGTATTGAGTTTGAGTTCGGTACAACCGTATAAGTAGTCGATAGACTTTAGGTTGACCTTCGTCAATCGTCATTGATTTGGAGTTAATTATTTAAAGTCATATCAAATTAAAATTATAAAACATTGGAGTAATTAAAAAATAATGAAAAAGGGTCAATTTGGATTAAAAATAAAGTTTCACGGATTATAATGAACAAAAATATCAAATTAAAATTATAAAACATTAGACAAATTTAAAAGAAAACAATGAAAAGGGGTCAATTTGGAATAAAAATAAAATTTTGGGGACTGTAATGAACAAAAATATCAAATTAAAAGTATAAAAATTAGAGTAATTAAAAAAACAATAAGTAGATGTCAATTTAAAATAAAAATAAAGTTTTAGGATCTAGAATGAAGAAAATTTCAAGTTAAAATTATAAAACATGATGAATTAAAATATATATATAGGGGTCAGTATGGAATTAAAATAAAGTTAAGGGACTAGAATGAAGAAAATATCAAATTAAAATAATAAAACATTGGACAAATTAAACAAAAATAAATGTGGGTCAATTTGAAATAATAAATGTGGACAAATTAAAATAAAGTTAAGGGACTAGAATGAAGAAAATACTAAAACACACATGTATACATACATACTAAAACACATATATATGCATGTATTTAAGTTTTAGTATATATATATACATGTATGTATGTAAGTTTTAGTATATATATATGTTGTTATAATTATATATATACATATATATATGTATGTATGTAAGTTTTAGTATGCATATATTGTTTTATATATATATATATATATATATATATATATATATATATATATATATATATATATATATATATATATATATACTAGAACATACATATTTGTATGTATATATGTATACCCCTAAACAATACTCATAAATCTTAACCCTTAAATCTTATAATCACTAATAATTAGAGTACAAGCTTAATCCCTAATCCTTAAACTAATCTCATAACCCTAAATAATTAAGTTGACACATTTACCCCTAAACCCCAAACATGAATATCTAAATCTTACAGACACTATTCACTAATAATTAGAGTGCAAGCCTAATCACATAATCCCTAAACTAATCTCATAGCCCCAAACAATCAACTTGACACACTTACCCTTAAACCCTAAACATAAACTCATAAATCTAACAAACAAAATAAATTGAAACATAAAAAGGACAAATCTAAAAATAAATTATTAATTAGAGCCCAAATCACAAATGAATAAAATTATTAAACCTAATTACTTACCAAATCTTTATACGAGGACCAAATCAAATTTAAAGCAAACCAAAAAGCTTAATAATTAATTAATTTATGAAGCATGACCTAATTAAATAAAATTTAAAGAACTTAAACCAAAAGTTAAGACTAAAAAAAGTAAACTAAAACCTAAAAAACCTAAACCCTAACCATCTAATTAAGGAAGGACCTAAAGGGTAATTAACCCTTAAATAAAAAAATCCCACCAATTTATTTCACATGGCGGCAAAATTCCACGCCCCCCCCACCCCATTTGCAAAATTCCACGCCCCCCTCCCCTCATTTTGTTTTGACTGGCGGTAAAATTCCCCCTCCCCCATTTTGTTTTTGTTTCATATGGTGCCAAAATTTTCCCCTCATTTTGTTTGATATGTTGCCAAAATCTCCCCATAATTTCCTATCAATCAAAAAAATTTCCCCCCATTAATTTAAAAAAAACTTCCCCTAAGTTAAAAATATTTTTTTATTATTTTAATAGTTATAATTAATTTTTTTAATAAAATATTTCTTAAATTTAATGATCACAATTAATAAATTGATTTAAATTTTAAATAATTTATTTTAAATTCATCTACCACATCTTATTAATTTAATAAAACTTTTAAATTTTGAATATTTTTAATAAAATAAATTTAAGTATGTTAATTCTTATTAAACTTCACAAATAATTTATATTGAATGAGTTAGTATTAAACTAATTTAATAAATTAATATTTTACATTTATCAACACTTTAAATTTATCAAATCTTAGACTTCTTCAACTATATATCAGGTAAATATCAAGTCAGATCAATATCAGTTCAGGTTAAAAATAGGTCAGGTTCAAAG
The DNA here is from genome assembly GCA_030270665.1 of Hibiscus trionum. Classification (NCBI taxonomy): domain Eukaryota; kingdom Viridiplantae; phylum Streptophyta; class Magnoliopsida; order Malvales; family Malvaceae; genus Hibiscus; species Hibiscus trionum. Next base: position 6,724,373 of record BSYR01000033.1, on the reverse strand, counting down.
CAGGTCGGGTCAATTAACAGGTCGGGTTCAAAACAGGTCGGGTCCAAAACAGGTTGGGTTCAAAACAGGTCGGGTTCAAAACAGGTCGGGTCCAAAATAGGTCAGGTTCAAAACAGGTCGGGTAAAATCGGTTATCTGCCAGGTCGGCTTCGGGTTCGGGTTCGTTTCAGTCGGGTGCAGGTCGGGTTTCAGGTCCACAGTAACATGTCCAATTCGGGTTCGGGTCGTTTTCAGTCGGACGCAGGCCGGGTTCGGTCACTACAGTAACAGGTCGAATTCAGGTTCGGGTCAACAACAGTCGGTTACAGATCGGGTTCGGGTCATTAAATTTTCAGGTCAAATCAGGTTCTGACTCGAGCAGGTTTTAGTCGAGTTTTCAGGTCGGGTCAGCTTTTTACATCCCTCTATGTAATACCTTAATTTTAACCGGGTAGGGATATATATATAGATATATTTCTATTACAAAAATAAATAAATAGGACCTTTAAACAATAAAAACCCCAAACAAATAATCCAATGTCCATATAAATCCCCTTTACAGTCCAAAAAGCCTAAATTACAACTTCAAGCCCAATACACATTTTTTTCGCTCAAATCTGTGTTTTATTGGGTAATGAGGCCCAAACTAGCATACATGTGCTTCTTTGGCCCGCCAAAAGTGCCACGTGTCGTCACAAGATTCGCCCGTTCATCCTTCACGCGGATTCAACCCCTGCTGATGTCATTTTCTATAAATAGAGGAGAGAGAATGATGAAACTATAATTGCACAACTATTGAAGAAGAAGAGAGAGAAACTCACCGAAAAAGTTGAAAAGTCACCTGAAAATTGAAGAGTTCGCCGGAAAAAAGGAAGCCAGACCGTCGCCGTCTGTTATCGGAGGTAACATTTTCTTCCCGATTTTATTTCCTGCATATTTAACACACAAACACATTAGATCTAAGTCTAAATACTAAAAGACAGTAATCAAATAGATCTAAATATAACAATCCTAGATCTAAGGCAAAACCAGATTCAAAATAGGATTGATGCTTATCTAAGTGTTGCCAAGGAGGATTTCGGAGATCGAAGAGTTTAGGTTTTCGAAGGAGTCAAAAATGATAGAGAGTGATTCAATTCAGGTAGACTTAGGTCTTAGGATGGGGAAGACAGTTAAATTCTGTTGAATCTGTGTTTTTAGGGTTCCGACACGGCGGTCGAAAATCACCCCACGACGGCCGGTCGAAACCAGACAATAGAGTGCGGTGGTCGAAGCGAGGACATAGATGATCAGAGTGGTGGTCGGAGTTGCAGAGATGATTAGAAATCAGACGGTGATCGGAGCAAGGTACAAGATAATCGGAGATGACGACTAATGGTAGCCGACGTCGCCTCTGACGGTCAGAAAATAGAACCGTTAGGGTTTAGTGTGGTGAAAATGGATTGAGAGTTGAAAATGTGAAGACCATGTTTCAGTTCTTATGAAGATAGGGCCTTTGATCTAAAAATACAAGAAAATGAGGAGTTTTTGTGTTTATAAGGATGGAATGGGCGAAAATGGATGAATTTGAAGATGAACACATGATGAACATAAGTGTTTGATCGAAAAATGGTGTTTGAGTTGAGAGAGTTTAAGGAGAGGGAGGGGCTTTTCTAAAAACAAACCGCTTAAAAGCCAACTAAATACAAACCAGCATCTATACCACCTAAAGGTGGTATCGATACCCCTTAGTGAAATAGCATATTAAAAAAGGTATATATATTTTTCTCTTACAAAATTGTTACAATTTGTGTACATTTTGTACTCATTTGTGTATATGCACATTGTGTAATATTTTTGTGTACGTACATATTTTGTATAACAAATGTACCAATTTTTTCATGTCTGCCAAACCAACATCGATACCACCTTTAGGTGGTATCGATGCCCCCTTGTTATTATTGTACCAAATTGTGTTTCCTTGTAACAAGTTGTGTACATACACATTTTGTATAAATGTACCAATTTTTTCTTGTCTGCCAAACCGGCATCGATACCACCTAAAGGTGGTATGGATGCCCCTTGGTGAAATAGCGTAATAAAAAAGGTATGTACCTTTTTCTCTTACAAAATTGTAATAATTTGTGTACATTTTGTACTAATTAGTGTATATACACAAATCTTTGTTATTATTGTACCAAATTATGTTTCCTTTGTACCAAATTGTGTATGTACACAATTTCTTACCATGTAACATTTTGTGTATATACATTTTTTGTGTTACAAACTTGTAAAGATTTATTTACATGATTTGTAATAAATATGTACCGCTTTTTACCCAGTAAACAGTGCATCTTTGTAATAAAAAGGTATATGCATTCTTCTATTACAAAATTGTACCAATTTGTGTACCGCTTCATGTACAATTTGTGTACCGCTTTTTACATCTGCCGTTTTTTAGCCTGTATTTAAAGGTTGTTCCCTAGAATCCCCGGGAGGGAGTGAGAGGAAAGAGAGAGTGAAATTGGATAAATGGTCGATTGGGCTCGGTCTCAGGGCTTTTATAACTTGAGTTAAACAACACCGTTTTGGTGTCGGGTTAACTCAACCCGCGCTTGAATTCGGGTCAAGCAAGGAGGATCCGACCCTTACTTTTCGGGTCTCAGACTTTGGGCTATCTAATTTTGCTTTTCTTTTGATTTCGCCCCTAAATCCTTGTAATTTCGCCCCCAAATTTTAGTATTAATTCAATTCAGTCCTGTTTTAGTGAAATTGGGCTTCTCGATTTACCTTTCTTTCAATTTAATCCGTAATTAATTAATTTATTTTAATTGTTTAATTTATATGTTTGATTGCATGCTTTTAAATGCATATAGTACAATTGTGTCAGATGATTAATTCACTTAGATATTAATAATTTAGTGCCTTTAGTTTTGGTTTCTTGTTAGTATTCAATAATTGAAATAGGTAGACAATTGTAAAAAATTAGCAAATGTTAAATGGAACACTTAGAAGTTTAAATTTGGGTAGTGTCTCAATGTATTGGGATGTTATTCTAAAATGACTTTTAAGTAAAACATTTAATATTTACTATAACATTAGAACTTGATAAATGATTTAGCCAATAATTAAATCCTTAATATGGCTATTTCCTTAAATAATTAGAATAACCAATTGATTGAAAATATTATTCAATTTAGAGATTTCAATATGGATGGTGTCCAATTTATTAGATGTTATCTCATAGAAGTATTTAAATTCAATAATATTCACAATCTTAAATAATTAAATTGATTAGAGTCTTTGTAGATTAGAACTTAAAATTGATAAGATAATAATTGAACATGATTTTGAAACATTTTATGTTGGAAATATATTTTTGAATACGAATGGAGTGCCCTAAAGTATTTGGGTGCTTTTAATCTCGTATTTGGATAAAATATATTTTCTTGTAAAAAGATATCTCTATTTAGACTTTAAATCCAATTGATAATTATGGATAAATTAAATTCAAATTATCGTTCGAAATGCTAAAATGTCACGTAAATTTAAAAGGTACCGATAACTGGCGTTTATGGGGTGTTAATCTTTCCCCATACGTAATCGACTCCCAAACTCAAATTTTAAGAAAAAAGAATCTCTGGTTGTTTTTTATGGTGTCCAGTCTACCAAAATGATCAGTGGCGACTCCAAATTTATTTTCAAAATAAAAATAAAAGAAAATCCGGTTTAATATGAAAAACCCTAATTTTCAAGATTAAATTAAAAATGGATGAAAACCCTAATTTTCAAAATTCAATCGTCAAGCTATTTTCACATGTCGGTTCCAAAAACGACCACGACAGCATAACATAGATATTTCATTTATTGATCAATTAATTTAGATCAAGTACGATAGAGACACATTTTAATAAGTATTCAATCGAGTTGAATCAAGTTAAAAAAATTGAGTTAGTTGAGTTGACAAATCTTATTTTATAATTCAAAATTTATTTGAATTTTTTTGAGTTGAGTAAAATTTATGAAATTCGAGTTGTGACAAATTGTTCACGTTTCTATTCAATTTAAATGACTTTTTACAGATATACATGTATATTTTTTGGGTAAACTACAATAGAGGTCACTCAATTATAGATAAGATTACGTTTGGGTCACTCAATTATTAAAAGTTACATTTGGGTCACCCAAATATTAAATGTTACATTTGGATCACTCAATTATGGGTAAGGTTACATTTGGGTCACCCTTCATATTAAAAAATATATCAATTTTTGTATTAGATTAATTAATGATTTCAAATGAAGTAATCTAACGTTGACAAGGGTATACAAGTGGTTTGGAAGAAAAAATAACTAAATTGATGTACTTTTTTAAATATGAATGGTGACCCAAACATAATCTTACCTATAATTGAGTGACCTAAATGTAACCTTTAATAATTGGGTGACTCAAATGTAATCTTACCCATAATTAAGTGACCAAAATGTAACTTTTAATAATTGTGTGACCTCCACTTAGTTTACCCATTTTTTATATATATGATATACATATATCATACAAAGTTGAGAAAGTCAACTCGAACTTGAAAACAATGCACTAATTACTAAAAATTTCATATTATTTGAGTTATTAAAGTTTATTTTATAATTTAAACTTAATTTGAACTCCACTGAATTTATAAAATTACAATTCGAGTAGAAAATTCAATTATTTCAATTCTCGTTGAGTTTTGTTCAACACTGAAGATATACTCTACAAAGTTAACCTACCGATGTATATAGTGACTTCGGTATCACCAATTCAGCATCACAGACATTATCAATGTTACGTAGAGATAACAAAACACAACAATAGCCTCTTGTTAATACAACTTTACTTGCAGATTACCAGACAACAAACTTCAAATTTAAACACGAAGAAACCGTTGATAAGCCGATCTACTAAACTGAAAAGGTATGCGGTATGCTCGAGCTCGACTAGCTTCTTGTCATGTGACGATGTTTGATAATTGTAGTTTGGCGTGCTTTGGAGAAATTTCGTGGACATCCATAGGCAGTTTCAACCACGGCACGGTGCCTGCCTGATTCTTCCGCCTATGCATAACCGCCGAGAAGCTCAGCAGCAAACATACAAGAGCAATCAAGGGAAGCAGAATACTAACAGCTCTTCTCGGCCAGCACATCAAAAGCAGCTCCGCAGGGAGCTTGCCGTCAAGGCTACCGACAGAATTGTTCATCTTCATGATCTCCACTCCATTTAGGACAGCATCGACTGTATACGCCATGCTCTTGCTCGAAGGTCCAACGCTTACGCTCACTACCCTGGAACGATCAGCATCGACCACGAAATCCGCATAAAACGGAGAAGCCAACACGTAATTCGTAACAGCCGAGAGATCCAAATCTTTATACACCAAATGTCCGTTGACATAAACATTGAAAAACAACAATCCAAGGGATATACTAGCAATATCACAGAAATGCATCCTAACAAGATACTTATAATCCTCCATCACCGGAAACTCCCAAGTAAGGTTCACATTAGGAATCGAAGCATTCTTGCTCTGTATCAACCGAGCCGAGTCGTATACATTATCGGGACCGACTTCACGACTCGCTCCCCCGTCTTGATACTTAATCCGACCACCAAAGTACACCTTAATCGACCCCTCGCTCGATTTCAAATAAGCATCATCAGGCATCCAAGTCCTCCACAGAGAATCATTAAAAGGAGTAACTTTAACACCTCCTACAGTGACTCTGTAGGCAACTTCAAATGCTTGTTTATCCAAACCCTCAAATTTCTCAACTTCATCGCCATTAACATACTGAGCAGTTTCCGGTACCAAATCTTTAGGTGCAGATATCACTTCGATCGCATTAACAAAAGCAAAGTTCGATTTTTTAGTCGGAACAAAAGCAATTTCGAGCTTCTCTGAATTAACCCAAAGCAAATATTCCATAACCTTAGGAGTACCCGCCAAATTCCCACCACTAAAATTGGTCAAAACTACCAAATCATTAACCAAAACGTGAAATTGAGAGTTACCCAGATTCAATCTCGATGATTTGAATTGGTGAAAATGGAGACGTACCATATGCATCCCTGGATCTTTGACATTGAAAACGTACTTTGACGGCGTTTTGAAAACCCTGGCAGTGTGGTAGATTTGAGGCTGACCCGGGAGAAGAGTTCCGGCACATAGCGAAAAGGTCCGGGCAGAAGAGAGATGTGAGTCGGGGGAATCGGACGAGTCGGAGATAAACCGACGGTTGTCTACGACGGAGTCGAGGGAGGCGCCGCAGTTGATGAGATAATTGTCGATCGGAGAGAATGATAAAGAAAGATGATAAAAAGTGAAGGTAGAAAGAAGGAACAGAAAGAACCCAAGCCTTGAAAGTAAAGTTTCCATGGGAGAAAACATAGTTAATGATCGAAGAACATGAAAATGAATGAATGATAAGAAGGAAAGGGGGAAATGGGGAGGAAATTTTAGCGCGTTTCCGTTTAGAATGAGTCAAAGCCCACGACTTGAGTTTGGCTTATGTCTGGGTCAAGACAGTTGTCAGTAACTCACTTGCCACTTGCCAGGACACGATAGAATCTACGTTCTTTATGGGATTAATTGCACCGGACACCCTAAAATTATCAGCTGAAATTTTAAATTGTTTCTAAAGTTTAAAATGTTCTAATTAAATCCTTAAAGTATCGATAGCATTTCAATTAAGTTTTTTGTCGATCTTCTATTAATATCGAGTAGAAATCATCTGCCCTTTTTGATGCCAATATTTATGCCTCATATTATAAATTAGGTTTTAGGTGTAGGGTTTAGGGAATTAGGTGTATGATGTATTTTAAGGGATTAAAGTTTAGAATTTGGCTAATTTGTCTAGATATTCCCTTTTGGGGTTTTATTTGGAAAAATACCCCTTAGAACATCATTTAGAAAAATACCCCCATTCGGCCCACGTAAGGGTAAATCGCGTTGTGCACGATGCGATTTCTAAAATCGCATTCTATAGGGCACGACTTCAGTTCGATGTGGATATTATTATCCGATATTTATTTTTTTAAAAATAAATTGAAGTCGCGTTGTACATGAAGCGACTTCCACGAGAATTTCAAACGACTCGTCACGATAAGATGAAGTCGCGTCCTGTGAGCTGCGATTTTCGTGGTAATAAATTACGTCGGTTGAAAATTTAATTACCGCATTAGGGTTATAAAGAAAACGCGTTCTGTAGGGTGCGATTTTCAAAAGTCGCATCCTGCAAGATGCGATTTTCATTGAACAGTCGCACCCCAACCGATGCGATTTCCACTATAAATTGGTCCCACCCCACATTCTACCACACACCAAAAATATTCACCCTCTCAAATCTATTTTCTTTCAATTTTTCGGTTGATTTTTCGTGTTTGATATAATGGCGGGATAGATAAGGTTGGATCACAAGCACGTGTTCGATTATAATCGAAAAAATGTAAGTTTTATCCCGTTTTATTTATTTTATATTGTTATTTATTTAAATACACATTTTTATATTCTTTTATATAGTTTAATTTATACATAAGGGTTTATTTTTTTAGAATGGGATGGAACAACGTTTGGACGTTTCTTACAACCGGATGACGAGATCACCGAACTTGTTGATCCAACCTTACATAGAGCAGGCCAGGTTTTTGCACGCATCCAAAATTCTTGGAGGTGCAAAAACAGACGTTGATTTGGTAAGCCATAAAAGCTCTTTTGGAGAGGTGGAGGCCGAAGACGCACACATTCCACCTTCCTTGCGGCGAGGTGACGATTACCTTGGAGGACGTGTCCCATATCCTAGGTTTACCTGTTGATGGATAGGCTATCATTGGTCCCGGTGCTGAAGATTGGATGGACCTCTGTTTGAGTGGGCTAGGGGCAGCGCCGGAGCGTTTTTACGGCGGAAAAATTAAATTAATGTGGCTGCAGGATAATTTTGGTAATGTACCCATTGACGCGAGTCAAGATGTGAAGAAGGTAAAAATAATTTTTTAGTGAATATTATTGAAATAATAATTTTTTTACATATGCTAATATATTTTTTCGTATTATAGGCATATGTTCGCGCTTATATTTATAGATGATCGACAGGGTATTGATGTGTGACAAAACCCGGAACAAAGTTCACACAATATGGTTGCAGCATTTGCAGAATTTTGAAGATGCTGGTAAACTGAGCTGGGGATCCGCAGTTTTGGCCACTCCGTTTAGGGAGCTGTGCAAGAGCACCGATCCAGAAAAGTATTGCATATGAAGTTGTTTGGTGTTGCTCTAGTCCTGCGTGTTGCGTGTAAATAAGACTATCGCAAGTAGTGCAAGTGTACACGACGCAAGTAGTAAAGTGATACTAGAGTATCAGATATCGTCTCCACATGGACTGGAAATAACTCTATCCTTGAATTGTTGCACAAGGAAAAGAAATAGTTTAAATGATTGTTCAGAGAAATCTTGGGTAATAACTAAAATAAAAGATAAGGTAAATATATTGAGAGAATAGGCCGATATTGATTTGCTCAGTAATGCAGGTGTTTCACTATTTAGAGGAACATCTGTTCTTCTGTCGTCGTGCCTGTCGCGACATCACCTGTCGCGGCAGAGGTCCGTTGGAGTCGCTGCAGCGAGCAACAACTCTGTACTTCAAGCTTGGCAAGAATCCCTGTTATGACTTGACCTATCCCTAGGCCCAAGTTCTGTTGATGAACACGTCTTGGATGATACCTCCCGACGTGAATCAAAGGGTGAACACCAATGTTTGTGAATTATTCCTTAGCCACTTAACCTTGTACTTATCCCTAAGCCAATATGGTTTAACCATAAACCGAAAAACACGTATTTGAGTGCTGAGTGATCTTGGCTTGGCATCCTTTTTGGTGAACATGTATTTGAGTGCTGAGTGATCTTTATGGACCACCACTTTTGTTCCAAGTATATATGGTCGGAACTTGTCAATTGCAAACACCACTGCGAGTAACTCCTTTTCTGTTGTGGTGTAGTTTGTCTGGGCATCATTTAGAGTTTTGCTGGCATAATAGATCACATGGAAGAGTTTCTCCTTCCTCTGCCCTAGTGCTGCCCCGACAACATAATCACTGGTGTCACACATTATCTCGAATGGTAAGCTCTAGTCTGGTGGCTGCACTATTGGGGCTGTTACTAGCTTTTTCTTCAGTATCCTGAATGCTTCAGTACAATCAGTGTTGAAGTCAAAGGCACGATTCTGTTCCAACAGGAGACACATGGGTTTAGTAATTTTCGAGAAATTGGCAATGAATCTTCAATAAAACCCTGCATGTCCTAAGAAACTTCTTATTCCTTTGACTGTGGTGGGTGGCGAAAGTTTTTCAATGACTTCAATTTTAGCTCTGTCTACCTCTATGCCGCGGCAGCTAACCTTGTGTCCCAACACTATGCCCTCATTCACCATAAAGTGGCATTTTCCCAGTTTAAAACAAGGTTTGCCTCTTCACATCTTTCAAGCACCTTCTGTAAATTGCCTAAGCAACCGTCAAAACTGTCTCTAAAGATGGAAAAGTCATCCATGAAGATCTCTAGGAAATCCTCAACCATATCGGAGAATATTGCCATCATGCACCGTTCAAAGGTTGATGGTGCATTGCAAAGTCCAAATGGCATTCTTCGAAAGGCGTATGTGTCGTATGGGCATGTGAATGTTATTTTCTCTTTGTCCTCCGGTGCTATTGCGATTTGGTTATAACCTGAGTAACCATCAAGAAAACAATAGTAAGGCTTCCCCGCTAATCTATCTAACATTTGATCGATAAAAGGTAAGGGGAAGTGGTCCTTCCAGGTAGCTTTATTAAGCTTCCAGTAGTCCATACAAACCCTTCAACCGGTCACAGTCCTGGTTGGGATTAGTTCGTTGTCCTTGTTTGTTACAACGGTTATGCCTCCATTTTTAGGTACACATTGCACCGGGCTCACCCACTTGCTATCCGAGATGGCGTATATTATTCCAGTATCAAGCCACTTGATGATTTCTTTTCGTACCACCTCTCGCATAGCTTCATTCAGTTTTCTTTGGGCATCAATTGTCGGCTTATGGTCATCCTCCAAGAGTATCTTATGTATGCACAATGCCGGACTGATGCCTTGGATATCAGCGATGGTCCATCCAATCGCCTTCTTATGCTGATGTAGCATTTTGATCAGCTGTTGTTCTTGTTCCTGCATCAACTTAGAAGAGATGATTACGGGCAACGTATCATTTAAACCAAGAAAAACATATTTAAATTTCCCTGGCAGGGGTTTAAGGTCTAAAACAAGTGGATGTTCAATGGAAGGCTTTTGGATTACATGTTCATTCGAGGTATAATTCAAAGGCTCGAAGAACTTACATGGACGTGTGCCTATCCAATTTACCTCCTCAGGACCTCCAATATCGGATGCATCTGTGTTTGAGGGGTCACTGTCGTCGATGCTGTCGTGACAGTCTTCAAGGTGATTACGGTGGCAGTGACCAAATTTTCTGTCGTGACAGTTTGATCTGATGCAAGGTTGGTCTAGGACTACTTCTGAAATTTCCTTGCATTCTTCCTCTACATCAGCTTGTTTCATTGCTTGGAGAACAATGAGCTTTATTTGTTGGTCATTGACTCTCATAGTCAGTTCTCCTTTTTCTACGTCGATCACTGTTCTGCCTGTGGCTAGGAAGGGTCGCCCCAGGATGATCGGTGCATTTTCATCTACTTCACAGTCTAAAACAAGAAAGTCAGCAGGAAAAATAAACTTATCCACTCTTACCAATATATCTTCAATCTTTCCTTCTGGTTGTACATAAGAGCGGTCTGCCAGTTGCAGCATGACTGTCGTGGGCATTGCTTGTCCAATACCTAGTTTCTGAAATACAGATTTAGGCATTAGGTTAATACTAACACCAAGATCACAAAGTGCCTTACCTAGAAACTTGTCACGTGTAACACTCGAGTTTAGGGGTCGGGTGAAAATAATATTAAAATAATATTTGGAGTTCCGGTTTTACAATTAAAATAATAATATACTTTTTGGGCTTCATATTTTCAAAGCAAATAATTTATGTTGGACTCAAATTAATTTGAAACTCAAATTTCCATGAATTTTAAAGTGTATGAGAATGCCATCTCATTAATGGCAAGATTGTAAATAAGTGGACTTTCAATTTAAATCTCTTTCCATTAAAATAGTCTTTTTGTCATCATCTTCCACACTCTCCCATTTCACATTTCACGACCATTGAGAGCTCTCTACTTCATTCTACTATTCTATCACCTAGCATCTTTATCTTTGGTGATTTTTGAAAGGTAAATACATTTTTGGTTTGTCCTCCTCTTCCTCTACAAGATAATACCCTTAGTTTTCAATATTGTCCATGTTTTTGAAATTTGAAGTTTTGAGGATTTTGGTTAAAAATGCTACCTTTATGGTCTTTAGCTAAAGATTTTGATTTGTTATTGATGTGTGAGTTGTTTGCTATCCATGAAGTCCAATATATGTGATTTTTAAAGAGTTATATATATATATATTCCCGGATTTGGGTTTTGAGGTGTTTTTGGAAGGGTTTTAAGGTTGGTTTTGGGGGTGTCCTATGTTGGAAATTGAGAGCTGATGTTAGTATGATAGTTAGGGGTTGTGTTGGAGGCATTTAAGTGTGTTAAAGGAGTTGGAATCAAGGGTTTTGGTATGTGCAATAGGGCTGCTTGAAAATAGGAGTTTTGTGGGTGTTTTTGGCTTGATTCGATGCTTAATTGGTGTTATGAGTTACAATAGTGGTTTGTGGTTGTTTTGGTGATTAATAGAGTGTGTTTGATTATTTAGAAGCAAGGAATTCAGTTGGTGAAGCTTCGGGGACGAATCCAGAGATTTTTTAGTCTTGAGCTTGGTTTTCGGTCTTCTCTTGGGTAGCGACGGTGAGTAGAATTGTTAATCTTTGTTTCGTGCTCAAAATGGAACCCCTGGGGGTTTGGGTGGGACCTAGAGGGTTCACCTAAACCCGAGTGTAAGTTCTACTCTTATACTTTGTTATGTGTGGATGAATGACTATGTGTTGTGATTATCGTGTGCATCTTGGGTTGTCTTATACAGTTGTTATTGTGTAGTCGTGTGAAGTCGAGCCTCACGTGATGGTTGTCTTAACTACGGTGATATGTAGTCCCATCGGTAGTGACTAGTAGGAAAGTACTTTGATGTGTAGTCCCATTGGAAAACTACTAGTCGAAATGGTGATCTGTAGTCCCACCGTGTGTGTATGTTGGTTGTGCATGCGCAAACCATGTGTAGTTTTGTTGAGAAAGTCGTTCGTGCATCCATTGGTTTAATTGTCAATCTTGAAAAATGTTTTGAAAACTGCATGCTTGTTGAATTGTAGAGCTTCCCTCACTAAGCTAGTTAGCTTACGCTCTCTTTTGTTTCCAACATGCATATCGTTAGGGTTCGGGAGGCAAGTGGGCAAGGGAGGAGCTTTTGAAGTTCTCATTTTAGCTCAAGTATGATTTATGTATTGTAATAATGCCTAGACGATGAGGGTGTAGACTTGTAGGAGTTGGTGTCAAACTACTTAGTTGATGTTTTGATTTGTTGAGCATGCTAAATTTTTTAACTTATGTTGGCCATGTGTATGCCTTTATGTATGGATTGTAAACCATATTTACTTGATGCATGCTTGTCTTGTGGTTGAAACTTATATCCCTTTATTGATGCTATATGTATGCTTGTCTAAAGCTTGAATCTTGAATGTTATGCATGAATCCTCGTTGTGCTTATTGATTCTTTTAATGTATGGCTCCTTCATGTTTTGTTGTGTGCTAGGCATGTTTATATAGGGTGTCTTTCATCTAGAATTGATGTTTGATGAGTGTTAGAGGTTTTGGATGAGTTTTGGGGCTGCCTTGAATCAAAAACCAGCTAAAATCTGTCTTTTCGCAGCCCGTGTATCGAAACAGTTGGTCCCGTTTCGATACGGCCTCTTGTTTCAGGCCAGGCGTTTCGATACGCATAGGGACCGTTTTGGTACAATTTTGCCACTGGAAATCTGAGAATTTGCCGATAAATTGGGGTACCGAAACGAGTCTTGGTGTTTCGAAACGGTCAATATATCGTTGACCACAAGAAGTTGACCGTTGGGGGTGTTTCAGAACGGTTGACCACCGTTTCGATACGGTCCTCTCGTGTTGACTTAGGCCCATTGACCAAGTCAGGGCGTTTCGATACACCTCTCGGATGTTTCGAAACGGCCTGCTTATCAAGCTAAAAATGGATTGTTTTGTAATGTTGTTGAATTGCTTGTCTCATTTGTTGCTTCCGTTGTTGACCTTTCATATAGGATTTAATAAAACCATTTAGACAAGATAATAAAAAAGGGGTTTTTTAGGGTTGCTAACCGAATGGGAGTCTTAGCAGGTTCCACTTTGGTTTTCCCCGTGTAGCCTACTCGGACCGGTCAGTCATCCAGACCGGGATGAAGGGGTTACATTTGGTGGTATCAGAGCCTGAGGTTTCCGAGACCTCGGGTAGGTAAGTGAGGTAAGTTGATGTGTTATGTGTTGTTGCATATCGATGAGTGTTTTACCATGTATGACTAAATTCTGTTGCTAGCACGGTGTATGAATACATGCTGTGATGACTTTGTTGTTGCTTGAGAGTAAGTCTAATGCCCCCATTGTTAGGCGTTGTTGTAAAAATAAAAAGGAAAATTGTTTTGGTTTAACGAGCTTGAGAACCGGAGTCCTTGCCCTTTTGCTAACCTAACATTTCCCTTGTTGTTGTGTGTTTGTTGTTTTAGATTTTATTTTGCTATGGCGAGACCGAGGGGACGACCTAGAGCGGGTGACCAGGCACCCGAGGATGTGCCTCATACTCCCGATGGTAATGGAGAAAATGCTGGAGGCGATGGTAATGGGCCTCAGGTTGAGGCTAATGTGGGAGGTAACGAGGCTCAAGCGGGCCAAGGTCAGGCAGGTCCAGATGTGGCCCATTTGATTCAGACCATAGCCGGAGCTTTTCAGACAGCTTTGGCCGGTATGCAGGCTGCAGCACCACCTCAGGGTGCAGGGACATGATTACCCCTAGAGAGGCTTCATAACTTGGGGGCAGTTGAGTTTCGTAGGTTGTCTCCGGAGGGTTCAGATGGGTGGCTTGAGAGTACTACTCGCATCCTGGGTCAGATGGAGTGTTCAGACGCCCGTAAGTTGGGTTGCATTGTCTCCTTGCTTCAGGGGGACGCTTATACTTGGTGGACCACTGTTACCTCTGGTATGGCCGAGGCGGATATCACATGGGAATTCTTCAGGAATGCCTTCAAGAGGAAGTACCTTGGAGTCTGGTACTTGGATGAAAAGAAAAGAGAGTTTATGAATTTGGTTCAAGGTAATAGGATCGTGTCTGAATACGAGGTTTAGTTTATGAGGTTGAGCCAGTATGCACCAGAGTTAGTCCCGAATGAGAGGGAGAGGTGTGAGCGCTTCAGATATGGGTTGACTACAGATGTGAAGACCTACATGCTAGCCTCCGATTACACTGAGTTTGATGTCTTAGTCTCTAGGGACAAGGATATAGAGTAGAATCTAGGCTTTAGAGCACGTGCTAGTGAATCCGGCTCTGGAAAGAGACATGCGAACTGGGATAGAGATCATGCCAAGAGGCATAGGGATAGGAGGTACCAGCCGGATACGAGACATAGGGGTGGTAACTATGGTCAGGGCCGTCAGGTCCAAGGAGCTGTTGTTCACACTCCGGAGTGTACCAGGTGCGGGAGACGCCATCCGGGCGAGTGCATGGGTATCTACAGGGCGTGTTGGAACTGTAGCTCCCGAGACCATTTGAGGCGTGACTGCCCACATCCGGTTAGGGGCGGACCGGCTCTAGCTAGGGGCTTTGAGCACCAGAGAGGCCGTGGGCACGGTCGCGGGAACTTTCAGCTAAGGAATGAGGGTCAGAGGAACTTGGCTCATGTTGTAGCAGTCCAGCCCGAGGGAGGAGGACCGACTAGGGTGTATGCTCAGCGAGAGGCTGGGAACGACACTGATGTCATTGCAGGTAATTTCTCGTTACAGTCTTTGAGTTTGCTTTCTTTGATAGATTCGGGGTCGACACATTCGTATATTTTGGGTGAGCACGCAAGGTCTTTAGGGTTACCATGTGATTGGATAGAGGTATGTGTAAATGTTACTAGCTCTTTTGATGATACAATGGTAGTTAGGAAGGTGTATAGGAGGTGTCCCTTGATGGTTCAGGGCCACGTATTTCCTGTCGATATGATGGAGTTACCCTTCTACGGCTTTGATGTGATTTTGGGCATGGATTGGCTTGTAGAGCATAGAGCTAGGGTTGACTTCGAGACCAAGAGAGTCTCCTTGAGGCTTACCGATGACCTTGAGGTTGTGGTAGTTGGTGAGAACGTTAAGTTCTTGTCCAATGTGGTTTCAGCTATGGAAGCTTAGAGGTTATTGAGTTCAGGGTGTCAGGCTTACTTGCTTATGTAATGAATCCTAATATGAGTGAGGTGAGACCTCAGGACATCAGAACACTATGTGATTTCCCTAGTGTTTTTTCAGAAAAGTTATCAGGTTTGCCTCCAGACAGAGCAATTGAGTTTGCTATTGAGACGTATTCTGATTCAGCACCAGTGTCGATTGCTCCGTATAGAATGGCACCAAAAGAGTTGAAAGAGTTGAAGGCACAACTTTAGGAGTTGACTGATAGAGGCTTCATTAGGCCTAGTATTTCTCCGTGGGGTGCTTCGGTCTTGTTTGTGAAAAAGAAAGATGGTAGCATGAGGATGTGTATAGATTATAGGCAGTTGAATAAGGTGACAGTGAAGAACAAATATCCTTTGCCTAGGATAGACGACTTGCTAGACCAGTTGAGAGGTGCTTCTGTGTTTTCGAAGATTGACTTGAGGTCCGGATACTATCAGTTGAAGGTAAAGGATGTGGACATACCGAAGACAGCCTTTTGTACACGTTATGGAAATTATGAGTTTTTGGTAATGCCTTTTGGGTTGACTAACGCTCCAGCAGCCTTCATGGATATGATGAACCGTGTGTTTCATGAGTTATTGGACAGGTTTGTGGTAGTGTTTATAGATGACATCCTAGTATACTCTAGGACCGAAGAGGAGCACGATGAGCACTTGCGGTTAGTACTTCAAACCCTATTAGAGAATCAGTTGTATGCCAAGCTAAGCAAATGTGAGTTTTGGATTAGGGAGGTAGTCTTCCCAGGTCACGTGATCTCGGCTAGTGGGATTAGTGTGGATCTAAAGAAGATAGAAGCCATAGTAAATTGGAAACAACCGAAGTCAGTGACAAATCTGTAGTTTCCTAGGTTTGGCGGGATACTATAGAAGGTTTGTTGAGGGGTTCTCGAGAATAGCGGCTCCATTGACTAAGTTGCTACAGAAAAATGTTTCGTATGAGTGGTCAGATGCAAGACAAGAAGCGTTTGAGAAATTGAAGAAAGCTTTGACCGAAGCTCCTATCTTGATTCAACCTGAGCCGGGGAGAGAATTTTTGATTTATAGTGATGCATCCTACGTAGGGCTAGGTTGTGTGCTTATGCAAGAAGGTAAGGTGATAGCATATGCTTCGCGACAGTTGAAAGTTCATGAGAAGAATTACCCCACCCATGATATAGAGCTAGCCGCAGTGGTGTTCGCGTTGAAGATTTGGAGACACCATCTTTATGGTGAGAAGTGCACCGTGTTTACCGACCACAAGAGTTTGAAGTATTTGATGTCTCAAAGGGAGTTGAACCTCAGGCAACGTAGGTGGTTAGAGCTTCTTAAGGATTATGACCTCACTATAGAGTACCATCCGGGCAAGGCAAACGTAGTGGCCGATGCCTTGAGTAGGAAAGTGGCCGTTGAGCTACGAGCTATGTTTGCGAGGTTGAGTGTGTCTAAGGATGGTGGGTTGATAGCCGAGCTTCAGGTTAAGCCTTAATTAGTCCAGTTAATTTGAGAGAATCAGTTGCGAGATGAGTCTTTGGCACCTCATGTGCAAGACATAGCCGAAGACAGGCCAACCGAGTATTGTTTTGGAGAGAATGAGATCCTATGTTTCAAGGATAGGATAATGGTTCTGGAGGATGCCGAGTTGAGGCGTACGATCCTTAATGAGGCTCACAATAGTCCTTTTGCTATGCATTCGGGTAGCACGAAGATGTATCGAGGGTTAAAAGAAGAGTACTATTGGGTTGGTTTGAAGAAGAACGTGGCCGAGTTTGTCAGTAGATGTATGGTTTGTCAGAGGGTCAAGGCTGAGCACCAGTTTCCCTCAGGTTTGTTACAGCCGCTGAAGATTCCAGAATGGAAGTGGGAACGTATCACCATGGACTTTGTGTCAGGGCTACCGTTGACTCCTTCGAGGAAGAACTCAGTGTGGGTGATAATGGATAGATTTACTAAGTGTGCCCACTTCATACCAGTTCATACCACCTATACCCTAGATAAGTTGGTCCACCTGTATATCTGTGAGATAGTAGGGGGTACCGAAGTCGATTGTGTCAGACCGAGATCCGAGATTTACAGCTAGATTTTGGGAGTGTTTGCATCGAGCTTTGGGTACTTGGTTGAATTTTAGCACTTCGTATCATCCGTAGTCAGATGGGCAGTCTGAGAGGGTGATTCAGGTATTGGAGGATATGTTGAGATGTTGTATCATTGACTTTCAGGGGTCGTGGGAGAAACATCTACCGTTAGTGGAGTTTACGGATAACAAAAGCTTTCAGTCGAGTATTCAGATGGCTTCTTATGAGGCCTTTTATGGTAGGAAGTGTAGAACCCCGATTTGTTGGGCCGAAGCCGGACAGAAGCTTGTACCGATGCCTGAATCCCTTAATGGCACCACCGAGAAGGTAAAGTTGATATGTGATCGCTTGAAAGCAGCTTCAGATCGAAAAAAGTCTTATGTCGACTTAAAGAGGAAAGAGGTAGAGTATTCCGTGGGAGATAAAGTGTTTTTGAAAGTCTCACCTTGGAAGAAGGTGATGAGGTTTGGGAGGAAGGGCAAGTTAAGCCCAAGATTCATTGGACCTTATGAGATAGTTAAGAGAATTGGTCCCGTTGCGTATAGATTGAGGCTCCCAACTAAACTGGAGAAGATTCATGATGTCTTTCATGTGTCGATGCTTAGAAGGTATAGATCAGACCCGTCCCATGTTATGCCAGTGGAAGAAATAGAGTTGAATCCGTACTTGTCTTACAACGAGGGACCAGTTGAGATACTTGCCTCTGATAGCAAGGTGTTGCGTGGCAAGACCATATAGTTGGTCAAGGTGTTATGGAGACATAGGGGAGTGGAAGAGGCCACGTGGGAAAGGAAAGCTGATATGTTTGAGCAGTTTCTGTACTTGTTTCCGTCAGGTAATTTTGGGGACGAAATTTCCTTAAGTAAGGGAGAGTTGTAACACCCGGGTTCGGGGGTCGGGTGAAAATAATATTAAAATAATATTTGGAGTTCCGGTTTTACAATTAAAATAATAATATACTTTTTAGGCTTCATATTTTCAAAGCAAATAATTTATGTTGGACTCAAATTAATTTGAAACTCAATTTTCCATGAATTTTAAAGTGTGTGAGAATTTCATCTCATTAATGGCAAGATTGTAAATAAGTGGACTTTCAATTTAAATCTCTTTCCATTAAAATAATGTTTTTTTCATCATCTTCCCTACTCTCCCATTTCACATTTCACGAGCATTGAGAGCTCACTACTTCATTCTACTATTCCATCACCTAGCATCTTCATCTTTGATGATTTTTGAAAGATAAATACATTTTCGGTTTGTCCTCCTCTTCCTCTACAAGATAGACCCTTAGTTTTCAATATTGTCTATGTTTTTAAAATTTGAAGTTTTGAGGATTTTGGTTAAAAATGCTACCTTTATGGTCTTTAGCTAAAGATTTTGATTTGTTATTGATGTGTGAGTTGTTTGCTATCCATGAAGTCCAATATATGCGATTTTTAAAGAGTTTTATATATATTCTCGGATTTGGGTTTTGAGGGGTTTTTGGAAGGGTTTTAAGGTTGGTTTTGGGGGTGTCCTATGTTGGAAATTGAGGGCTGATGTTAGTATGATAGTTAGGGGTTGTGTTGGAGGCATTTAAGTGTGTTAAAGGAGTTGGAAACAAGGGTTTTGGTATGTGCAATAGGGCTGCTCGAAAATAGGAGTTTTGTGGGTGTTCTTGGCTTGATTTGATGCTTAATTGGTGTTATGAGTTACAACAGTGGTTTGTGGTTGTTTTGGTGATTAATAGAGTGTGTTTGATTGTTTAGAAGCAAGGAATTCGGTTGGTGAAGCTTCGGGGACGAATCCGAAGATTTTTTAGTCTTGAGCTTGGTTTTCGGTCTTCTCTTGGTTAGCGACGGTGAGTAGAATTGTTAATCTTTGTTTTGTGCTCGAAATGGAACCCTTGGGGGTTTGGGTGGGACCTAGAGGGTTCACCTAAACCCGAGTGTAAGTTCTACTCTTATACTTTGTTATGCGGGGATGAATGACTATGTGTTGTGATTATCATGTGCATCTTGGATTGTCTTATACAATTGTTATTGTGTAGTCGTGTGAAGTCGAGCCTCAAGTGATGGTTGTCTTAACTACGGTGATGTGTAGTCCCACCGGTAGTGACTAGTAGGAAAGTACTTTGATGTGTAGTCCCATTGGAAAACTACTAGTCGAAACGGTGATGTGTAGTCCCACCGTGTGTGTATGTTGGTTGTGCATGCGCAAACCATGTGTAGTTTTGTTGAGAAAGTCGTTCGTGCATCCATTGGTTTAATTGTCAATCTTGAAAAATGTTTTGAAAACTGCATGCTTGTTGAATTGTAGAGCTTCACTCACTAAGCTAGTTAGCTTACGCTCTCTTTTGTTTCCAACATGCAGATCGTTAGGGTTCGGGAGGCAAGTGGGCAAGGGATGAGCTTTTGAAGTTCTCATTTTAGCTCAAGTATGATTTATGTATTGTAATAATGCCTAGACGATGAGGGTGTAGACTTGTAAGAGTTGGTGTCAAACTCCTTAGTTGATGTTTTGATTTGTTGAGCATGCTAAATTGTTTAACTTATGTTGGCCATGTGTTTCAGGCCAGGCGTTTTGATACGCATAGGGACCGTTTCGGTACAATTTTCCCACTGGAAATCTGAGAATTTGCCGATAAATTGGGGTACCGAAATGGGTCTTGGTGTTTCGAAACGGTCAATATATTGTTGACCACGAGAAGTTGACCATTGGGGGTGTTTCGGAACGGTTGACCACCGTTTCGATACGGTCCTCTCGTGTTGACTTAGGCCCGTTGACCAAGTCAGGGCGTTTCGATACACTTCTCGGGTGTTTCGAAACGGCCTGCTTATCAAGCTAAAAATGGACTATTTTGTAATGTTGTTGAATTGATATTCTCGTTTGTTGCTTCCGTTGTTGACCTTTCATATAGGATTTAATAAAACCATTTAGACAAGATAATAAAAAAGGGGTTTTTTTAGGGTTGATAACCGAAGGGGAGTCTTAGTGGGTTCCACTTCGGTTTTCCCCGTGTAGCCTACTCGGACCAGTCAGTTATCCAGACCGGGACGAGGGGGTTA
The DNA here is from genome assembly GCA_030270665.1 of Hibiscus trionum. NCBI lineage: Eukaryota > Viridiplantae > Streptophyta > Magnoliopsida > Malvales > Malvaceae > Hibiscus > Hibiscus trionum. The sequence continues at coordinate 6,703,814 of BSYR01000033.1, read as the reverse complement.
CATCACCAATTATGCATGCTATGATGAAGCTGCCATGATCCTTCTTCTTTGGGGGAGGTCGCTTATGTAGGATTGCCATTCATCCTTCTGTCATCATCACTATTTCAAATTCCCCAAGTTTGGACCTCCTGGAAATTGCATCCTTCAGAAACTTTGCATAACCAGGCATCTGCTTAATGGCTTCTAATATCGGAATGTTGATGTGTACTTGCTTAAAAACATCATAGATTTTCTTAAGCTGGTACTCATGTTTCTGTTTCTTTAACCGCTGAGGAAAAGGGGGTGGAGGGCAGTAATCTTCAAGGCATCCTTCACATGGAAGTCGGATCTGAGGAGGCTTAAGATCTTCAGTTTCTTCTTTCTACTCCTCTGTTTCTTCTATTGTCGTGGCAGGTGTGACGACAACAGACTGTTTCTCTTTTGCCGGGGCAGTGTTCACGTCAGTTGTCTGTCGGGTCGATTCCTTACTCGGTGTTTCTTTTAGTATCGGCCCTTGTAGTTGTTTCCCACTCCTCGTTGTAATAGCCTTGCACTGCTCATGTGTGGGTTTTCTAGTGACCTCAGTATCACTAGGGAATCCTCCATTCTGCCTTGGATTTATGAACTGTGAAACCTGGCCTATCTATGTCTCTAAGGATTTTAGAGTAGCCTCATGGTTTGTCATTCTCATCTTTGTCTTGTCCATGAAGGATTCAGTTTTCTTGACGAAGTGATCCATGTTTGCCATATATGCTCCTGTTTGAGACATGAACGTGGCCAGGGTCTGTTCCAGTATGCTCGTTGTGGGTGCCGACTACTGTTTTGGCTGCTGCTGTGGTTGCTGTCATGACAGAATCCTAGGACTTCCTTGGTTTTGGTTGTTCTGGACTAGAGGGTTCAGTGCATTGTTGGGGTTACTCTATGAAAATTTGGGGTCCTTCCTCCAGTTTGGATTGTAGTTGTTGGAGTCACAGGTTTTATTCTTGTTATAGTTTCCAACATACATCACTTCTTCCAGCTGTAAAGGGCACTCCTCTGTACTGTGGTTTCCGCTACAGGTTTCACAAACCTCTTTGGCAGAAAATACAGCTTTAGAATCCTTCCGCTGCATATTTTCAACTATCTTAGTGAGGTATGCAATCTGAGTTTTGATCGAGTTGTCAGCTTCGTACTCCTTTACAGATATTCCTCGTTTGCCTCCTCTTCGACCTGTAGGAAACTGCTCAGCGTTCTTTGCTAACTTTTTCAACACCAGAATTGCATCATCTGGTTCTTTATCCAGTAATAACTCATTTGCTGCTGAATCTATCCTCAGTCGAGTGTGTGCATTGGCAGCATTGTTAAATTTGACAACATGATTCCATACAGGGAATCCATACATTGGGCAGTTTCGTAAGAGAGTCGTAAATCTATCCCACGCCTCATGCATTGGTTCGTCATCTTCCTGTTGAAAAGTAGCAATCTCGTTACGCAATCTTTTAGATAAATGAGAAGGGTTAAAACGAGAAAGAAATTCACGAGAGAGATCCGCCAGAGTTCTTATTAAACCCGACGTTAATTTATTCCACCAAGTTTTTGCTCTATCCCTCAATGAATGAGGAAATAGCCAGAGCCTCAGTACTTCCGAACTTATTCCTGGTAGTCTGAATGATCCACAGATTTCCTGGAAAGTTTTCAGATGTTCACGTTCGTCCTCAGTAGCAGAACCACCAAATTGACCAGCGGAGTTTATCATATTGAACATGACAGGTTTCAGTTCGAAGTGTTCAACTTCCACATCTGGCAGGGTAGTTTCCAGTTCAACATAGTCGTTATCCATGTACTCTCGACAAGTCTGTCATACTGCTGGGGCAGCGGGCGGTGGCAGATCGTTTCGGGGGTCATTAGGAGGATCCACATTACCCCTGGGTTATTGTTGTTGTCATCTTCCCTATTGCCTTACCTTCCGTTCACCATTGTTTCCAATCTCTCCTCAAGATAGTTGTTTCTTTCTATCAAGAGTCGGGTTTGGTTCCTGAGTTGATATGTGCGTTCGATTTCTGGATCTAATTTGTACTCAGGTTCCTTACCACGTCTCGATCTGCGCATAAGAAATAAGAGAACCTTGAGAAAAGCACGGGGAACATAAAACAACTAAAAACAGAAAATAAAAATAAAAACAAAGTGTAGTAATTAAAAGGTAAAGGTATGTCGCCAGTCCCCGGCAACGACGCCAAAAACTTGTTGCGTATAAATAAGACAATCACAAGTAGTGCAAGTGTACACGACGCAAGTAGTAAAGTGATACTAGAGTATCGGATATCGTCTCCACAGGGACTGAAAATAACTCTATCCTTGAATTGCTGCACAAGGAAAGAAATAGTTTAAATGATTGTTCAGAGAAATCTTGGGTAATAACTAAAATAAAAGATAAGGTAAAAAGATTTAGAGAATAGGCCGGTATTGATTTGCTCAATAGTGCAGGTGTTGCACTGTTCAGAGGAACGTCTGTTGTTCTGTCGTCATGATTGTCGCGGCAGCACCTGTCGCGGTAGTGGTCCGTTGGAGTCGCTGCAACGAGCAACAACTCTGTACTTCAAGCTTGGCAAGAATCACTGTTATGACTTGACCTATCCCTAGGCCCAAGTTCTGTTGATGAACACGTCTTGGATGATACCTCCCAGCGTGAATCAAAGGGTGAACACCAATGTTTGTGAATTATTCCTTAGCCACTTAACCTTGTACTTATCCCTAAGCCAAGATGGTTTAACCATAAACTAGAAAACACGTATTTACTCTTTTCGAATGCTTAACTCTCCTGATATTAAGCAAATGGATAACCTCACAATGCTCTCCCGATGCTCTTATGAGATGTTGAAAAACCAGAGTAAATAAACTTGAAGTTTTTATTACTTGAACAGAAAAATCCTAAGAACAATACAATCCCTACAACTACTTTACAAGATCAATCCTTAGCCCTTGGGGAAGTTTAGAACATGATGGAGAAAGAGAAATAACTAGGGTTTTGGGGGAAGACGGCTAGGAGTGAGATATCATTCCCTAGGTCGAATTACATGCCTTTATATAGGCCTTGGGTCCAAGTTTTCTAATATGACAAGAATACAAGTTTAAATTAAAGTACAACTCTATTAAAGACTAAATCTTCTGAGTGGATGTCTTTAATTCGTCCTCTTTTCTTGCTTTGACTTTCTTCCTTGAACTTTGGGTCTGGTCTTCCTTCTGCTTCAGGGCTTAGAAAAATATGGGAGTGATCCACGACAGACCGGCTTGAAATCCTCTATCTATCGAGCTCCACTTCACTTTTCCATCTCAGTGTCTCTCTGTCGTAATTGATGCCACGACAGACAGTGCTCTTTGTCCTTCAACTCCAGCTTCTCAACTCGCCTCTGCTCATTTGCTGCCCTGGATTACTACCGCAGCAGACACATGCAAAAGTGACCAAATTCAGCAGCATCTATACAATTTTATCTAATTGTGATGTATATGCAAAAATCTATCCTAAATGCAATTAATCATGCTTGAGTGCAGCAAAATATGGGTAAATGAGGGGTAAAATATAAAACTTTTATACACTCAACACTGGGCGTGGTGGAGAATGCGCGTTTTTATGCTCTGAGCTTTTTAATATACGTATTAATATAATTTAAATAATCTTCTTATTTTGTAGGTGGACTGCTCTTTTAACTCATATTGGTGTTGCAAAGGGCCTGAAGGTTATCAGACAGGATATTAAGAATTTTTCGAAAGATCAGGTAACACTTTGGTGTATTTATATAAAATAAATTTTATATTTAACTATACGTATTATCTTCTTCTTCTTTTTAATATACATATTATATATTGTACAGTTTTTATGGACACCGTACGAGAATCCGAAAGTGCACCACTGCATCCTGAAATTTTCGGCCGAGACAAAGCTTATTTGGACATCCTATGTACAACTCGTCTGCTATTCCACAGTTGAGTGGCATCCAACCGACCGCGTCTTACGAAAATTTGGTTATTTCCAACGTATCCCAGTTGAGCCTCCAAATCTAGATGAGTTGCACAAACTCACTCGACAAGGGAAGCCCGAGGTAATAAATATTTATATACTTAACACATTATTTTATTAATTTGAACGTAATTCATATCTAAAAATAATAATAAATTTTTTATTGTCCGATAGGTTGATTGGTTGGTGTACCACCACAGTTATATCGCTCACTGGAGGGACATGATGAATCCGCGATGGCAACCCCATAGTGATTATCGTATGTTTGATGCGATGGTGAGCGATGATTACGAGGACTAGTTTACGGTGAATGGGATGTCGTTTATTTTGACTTGAGAAGAGGTAGCGATCGTCTATTGGTGTCAGCAACGCAACCGCCCATGGTCTCAACATTCGAATGGGAGGGGAGCAGGGAACACCTCCAGCGGTGCGTCATCATCGACGAGAAGCTGTGGTCCTGCCTCCGCAACACCGCCACCATCAGATGCTACCCCACCACCGATGCGACCACAATTAACCCAAAGTCTGAGCCAAGGTTATTTAACACTTTCTATGTCATACCTCTTTGCTCAATTTACGACGATAATGAGTGGTGCCTTGAGCTATCTTACAGCCTATATACCCTATGTGGCCCTTATGTCGCCCCCCAATGTCAGCCACATTTGGAACTAGGATTATCCAACAAACGCCGCCACAGTCGATTTACTACCTTAGTGGGCCTGGTGGAATGAGCGGTACCGCTGGAGCTAGAATCGGGGATGTTGGTGATGGTGAAGCAGATGACAGCGGTCTCCCCCGACGCAATCCGGAGCGATATCGTCGTGCATGGTCTTGTGGTACCAATGGACATAGGCGTCATTAGTTTTTTAGCAGTTTATTTTATTTGGAAATATTGAACTTTATATTTTTATTTTGTTTTTTTAATTAGTATATATTTTAGTTTAATCAAGACTTGTAGTTTATTTGTTTAATTAGTATATGTTTTTTAATTTGCATTTTTTTATTTTTTTATTAGTTTATATTTTATTTGAATCAATATTTTAAGTTAATTTTTTTAATTAGTATATAAATATTTTGGTGGAGGAATTCGACTATCATGTAATTTTAATTGGTATATATTTTCATTAGTATGTCATTTGTTTTGTAATTAGTATATATTTTTAATTAATATCTTTCTTTTAATTACTATAAAAGAAAGAAACACACGTACATTACTATTGTACAATTGTACCCCTAAACATGTTAATAAAGATACTTCTACAAGATCCTAGACTTGTTTTGCTCTCATAGTCTCATCCTTAGTTAACATACCCTCGAGTTACTTCCTAAGCTGAGTAGAGAACCGGTGATTGTCTTGAATTTCGGTGGTCTATTGGAGGCTAGTATTGTACCCCTAAACATGCTTTCATTGTTGGGTCTTTAACTCCGGTTACATGCGGGGGTCGTAGCCTAGACCAAAACGTTAAGAACTTTGCTTGCCATTCAAAAAGACCTCAAATTTCTGGAAATTGTGATTTGTTGTTGTCGATCCTCGTGAAAAAAATACCAAATAGTTAACATCTACTCAACATATAGATGCAACTACAAATAAAAACAAATCACAATATCCGAGAAACCAGTTTGCGAATAAATTTTCCAGATACGTGGTTTGTTGGCATTAGTAGTTACAATCGAAAACTTCAAGCACTGCAATGCATTTTTTCTTCGAATGAGTGGTGTGAGATTCATTCGTCTAGGAGGGTATTTAAAGTGGAAAAGTCACGTTCTGTACGACGCGATTAACCTGACACATTAGTTATCCTAGAGAAGTTGCATTATGTACGACGTGATTTACCTGACAGGTCAGGAATCCTGGCAAAAGTCGCGTTTTATAAGACGCGACTTCACTAACACGTCAGGAATCCTGGCCAAATTCGCACTCTGTAAGGCGCAATTTTCCTACCGATCTGGTCTATATATACCCTCATTTTTACGAACCTTAGTGGAAAACTCACACTTGTATTGTGAGTTGTGGGTATATGCATTTGTGGTAGGATATCAATTGTGGTGCGATGTGTGTATCGTTTGTTTGTTCAAGATGACCGAAAATCACAATATCTGGAAATGTGTGGTGGGGTGCCACGAAAATGATCGGTACCACAAAATCACAATAGCTGCAACTTTATTTGTCTTGTCCAGGGTTACAGCTTTTGGTGGGTGCCGGTTACATTTGATAGTGCGGGTCAAAGCTTCTACCATTGTCGGTGTTTTCGAAACTATGTTAAGAACCTCGAATGTAGTAACGTTGGTGACATATGTATCATAGAAGATGATGATTATTGCGTACTCACGAAATCCACGAAGCTTTAGGGCTCCAACAACGTTGACAAACTTTTACACCTCTCGTCGGCCATTTACCTACAGCAACGACACATCTCTCATCGGCCATACAAATCTGATAAACTATTGCACCTCTCATCTATATCAGTTTATATGTAAATTATTTGAGTCTACATTTTTATGGGTACATTTGACCGCATGTTTAGGGGTACAATTGTTTTTAACATACAAAAAAATAAAAATATAATTTACATATGTAATTCATATGTAATATTTTACGTGTTTCAATGCATGTCTTCTATAAAAAAACAATAATTTGAAAGAACATCGGTTCATTTACACCCCTATAAATAGACCCCCTCGCATCCTCAAAAACCCACTCTTTCCTTTCATTGTAATTCGCTCAAAATTTCTTTTAGTCCACTCCTTTCATTCAAATTTTATAATGGCTGCAAACTTAGATGATTTATCATCTATTGGGAGCCAGCCCTGTGATGTTGATGTCGATACTGACGGTGAACTACAAGTTGGGATGATATTCACTACCAAGAAAATGGCGGATGAAGCAATTAAAAACTACAACATACGTCGATCAGTTCGTTCGACATTGAAGAAAATGACTGCGGACAACTATATCATAGAATGTGTCGAAAAGAACAATGGATGTAACTGGAGGATTTGTGTATCACGAACAAAGAGGCTGAACAATGTTTGGTAGATAAAAAGATACGACAACCTCATACATGCTAGTTGTTCCAATGTAATTGGCATGTAATACGTTTTATTAATTACATATTTTGCGATTGTTAAATGTTTGAAAATCAAAGCGGTTAGATATATGAAATTATATTTGCGAAAATTATATTAACGAAACGTACTACAAGATTTTTAATTGACATAAGTACACAAACATTAAATTACTAAGCCTACTTAAAATCTACGAAAACGAATCATTTTCGCTGCCATCGTAGTCGGTACTTATGTCAGACGTTAAGTTTAGTTCTTCAATTATTTGTTCCTTCTTCTACGGTCTCCTATAGTTTCATATAGAGACCGCGTCGTCGTCTTCAAGCTTAAGTACTGTTGATGAACTGGAGCCTTCATCAAAGTTTACAACAAACTCGATGTTCGTACCCCCGATACGTTTGTATGCGGATATCTTGCGCATATCTTTCTGATTGGATAGTGTTAGCATGTAGTGTTCTTCTGGGCCGGGCTCATTCACTGGCATTTTGACTTGCAAGGATGAAATTTTGGAGCTTGAAGACTCCCTAACCCGTGTTGAAATCAACTCAAACAATTCATCTCTTGTGATTTTCTCACTAAAAGAAGTGTATAAGTAGGTTCCACGAAAGAAAACAGTATCAGAAAAACGTGTCATATATTTTATTTGTAGTTTCGTAGTGAAATGTATGTAGAAGTTGTTTGAGTGGTGTAAAAAGTTTTGTGACTCGTGCTTGGATCCAATTTGTAACATTTCACGTCACCTCCCATTTTATTAAATATGAGGATAAAAAAATTTACAGCCAACAAACTTTTTTCTGCCCAACGTTCAAAGGAATTCATGTGTGAAGAAGAAACACTGCTTCATTTTTTCAACAATGCCAAAAATAGTGGATGCTCTGGTTCACTACGATGGTGAGATGACCCATGATGTCGAACTCGGTTTCATATTCTAGTCCCCCAACAATTTTACGCTACATATTTTGATCGGAGTGGCGTATGAAAGGCTGAAGCGAGCGCTAAAGAGGAAGATTCTACATGCTTCCGGGAGGGAGTTACACTCACTGAGGTATCGACTACCTTCGTCGATAGATCCGCTTTATTTCACAATAATCGATGTGAAATGCGACGAAGATGTGCAAATGATGATCGAAAACCATACGCAGTATTTCATGGGATGGATCCTAGAGCTCTTTGTAACATTTTCTGAACGAAATGTCAGATTCCAAACCATTGTGCCAAATTGGATCCAAGCAAATCTTGACTTCGAACCAAATGCTAATAGTCCAACATCAAGTTTGCGACAAGGCTTGAACTTACTAAGTACAAGCAATGACCAGGCTTCATCGTCTTCTGCCTCGAGGCCAAGACATTCTTCCGTATCCAGGTTCGACATTGACCTGAATATGCTGCCAACCCAACACTCATTGTACAATTCATACAGTGTGGGTGTAGGGTCGTCATCATCTTTTAGGCCGTCCCACTGTGAAGAGTTTAACCCATTCGATGACTTCTCTTCCAGACATCACTCAACTTATATCCCAGTGAGACAAACATATATGATTTCTCATTTGGACGACACTCAACTTATATTCCCAGTCAGACATACGTAGATGATTTCTCATACAGACGATACTCAACTTATATCCCAGGTGTAGGGTCGCCATCCTCTATGGGGCCGACCTATCATGAAGAGTTTTATCAATTTGATGACTTCTCTTTCAGACGTCACTCAGCTTATATCCCCACTGAGGCAAACATAATTGATTTCTCATCGATGAGAACACATTCTAGCGATCGGGTTATAGTTGCAGAACCTAGTAGGGTACACGTTGCTGATGAATCATAACTATACAGTTTTGAAAGGTATAATTCTGATGAGGAACCACTGATGGAGCCCGGGCCCGAAGGTGACGAGATGGGTTTATTTCCAGACCAACCAGCATACCTTGACGAGCTTGTGGAAGTTGCATAGGATGTTGCGGAGGATGTTGCGGAGGAAGAACTTGTGGAAGTTGTTGCCCTGGCAGTTTTACTAGAACTTGCAGAAGCTCGGTGTGTTACAGTCCACCATCCCACTTCACAACAGTGGATATGAAAGGCTTCTACGCTACAGAATTTCCAGAATTCCCACAGTTTGACCAGTTGAACGAGTGGAATAACGGTGAACTTCATGTTGGGATGGTCTTCAAGACTAAAAAACTTGCGGAGGCAGCCATCAAGCATTAAAACATACACAACTCAGTTACGTCCACTATGCGAAAAACTGAAGCGAACAAATATATTGTTGAATGCTCCCACAAGTACTCCAAATGTAACAGGAGGGTCCCTGTACCATGTCTGAAGAGGATGAACAACCTGTGGCAGATAACGAGATACGAAGGACCTCATACATACTCTGTGGGAAGTCTGAATCAAGACCATCTTAACTTGAATGAGCACGTGCTCTCTGATCATATCCTTCCACTCGTGAAAAGTGTAATCCCCTCGTCCCGGTCCGGACGTTTGACCGGTCCGAGTAGGCTACACGGGGAAAACTGATGTGAAACCCGTGAAGGTCTCACCTCGGTTAGCAACCCTAGAAAATTTCTTTTAACTTTATCTTGTCTATAGGCATTATTAAGTCCTATGTGAAACACGACATCGGAAACACAGGCGATGTAACAACGAACATCCAAAACGACACTTCAAAACAACCCATTTTTCCTTTTTAAGCAGGCCGTATCGATACACCTGTCAAGGCTATCGATACGCCTTGACCTAGTCAACTTCCCTCAGTCAACTCAGGGGAGACCGTATCGATACAGTCCTTGAGCGTATCGATACACCCTCATCGGTCAACATCACACGGTCAACGAGACAAAACCGTACCGATACGCTTAGAGCCTGTATCGATACGCCAAAATCTCAGATTTTCAGTGAGCTTTGGGCGTATCGGTATACCCCCGCGTATCGATACACCAAGCCAAAACTGAGTCCTAAAGAGCAAGACCGTATCGATACGGCCCTTAGGCATATCGATACGCCCTGCACTGCAAGTTCCCAAATTTCATCCAAACAACTTAAGACTCGACTCTAGATGCGATTTACGACTCCCCTAGCCCCGGATAACATACATACAACCTTTAACTATAGAGATATCATCATACATGGCATTCAAAACGTACAAGGATCATGCAACGAAAGAATTCATACATTTATCAAAAGAAGACATACTTAACACATAAAGGTTCATGCCTTAGAAACAAACATACATGCATTCATGACATGCAACATAAACAAGGTTTATAATTCAAACAAAACATCTAAAAGCCAAACCAACATCACACACATCCAAGCTCAATTTAACAACACATATCCCATTGCTTGACTATTACAATCTACAATTTAAAGTTCATACTTGAGCTAACCAAAAGCTACACTTGGAGGCCTTTCCTTGCCCTTGCCACCCAAAAGCTACTGATATGCATTGTCGAAAAAAATGAGCGTAAGCATAAAAGCTTAGTGAGGGTAAGCTCATAAAACAAACCTTCGACAATGCAAGGTCCAAGCACGAGCAACAACCAAGATGAAATGCATGATCTTACCTCCGATCCACAAGAGCCAAGAATATACATGATGCATGAACATATAATCATCTCTATGCCATGATCAACAACTCATAAGTCCAACACACGAAGATACATAAATCAACGTATTAACGACAACATATATCAATTCGTATTGGAATCACATTTCATATCATATTGGCAACTAGCTATGACTCGAATACGCAAATAACACGTTGGAACGCACTTCCAACACAACCATTACCTTCGGTGGGATTACACTCATCACTGGTTCTCGCGGAGGGGATTCCACTCATCCTCACGTCCCGTCGATGGGATTCCACTCATCACCGACTAATAAATAAAGATTTCCAGGCGAACCCGTACTCCTCCTTGGTGACTTAACACCACCAAGGCCACGCTCGAATTTGACTCTCGTGTGCACACTAACATCCTAATGATCGATCATTGTACCCAAGCATACTAGTGCCAATATTAAACACAATCCATAATCTTTCACAACGTAATATCACAACAACTTCCGTGCTTAGCACGTACTCACCATGACCCTCGAAAATCATGCAACCACCTCATAATATAATTTCACAAGTCAACACTACATGTATATCATCAAAACAATTATCACATCATATTTCACGCATATGTATATCCATATTATACCTATCATCAACACGCATATGACAATGCATCAAACCATGCCTCAACATACATGTATAACAACATATACATAACCATCATAATCTCAATTAAACATGAGGCACAACATCAAATAGAGTAAAACCAAAGTCTATAACTAAAGCTTAGGATTAGGCTACCACTCTAATCCCAACTCTAGGTGGGTCTACCAATCCCAACCTAGTCCACATGCTTGAACCAATTACTTAAAACCATTTAAAACATTTTAACCACTCACCTTCACCTCCAAGCTCAACTACCAAGCAACCAAGGTCTTCAAGCTTCCGGATTCACTCCCGATGCTTCACCAACATAAGTCCTTGTCTCTAAACAACTCAACACGATCCAAAACAACCTTAAATCAGATCATACGACAATGTAGCAAACCCGGAATACTATTCAAGAATCAAACACAAGAATTCCAGCCATGAACAACCCCCAAAAACACCAAACTAGAGCTGCCCTCAAACCCCAACCAAAACTCATGATTTCAACCCCTTTAACACTCTTAAATGATTCCAAAATAACCCCAACTATTATACTAACTTCATCCCACAATTTCAATCACAATCCACACCCAAAACTCATCCCAAAACCCTTCAAAAACCCCATGAAAACCCAAATCTGGGAATGTTTGTAAAACCAAGTAAAAATCACATATGTTGGACTCCATGCTTCATAAACAACATATCTAACATTAATAAATCAATAACTTTGTTAAAAACTCATAAAGTCACAACCTTTATCATTTTTCCATGGAAACCCAAATTTCTAAAACATGGATGAAAATGAAATCTAAAGGTACTTTTGAAGAGAGGAAGATGAGAGCAAGATGAGGATGTAGTTACCTTTCAAACCCGAGCCAAAATGAAGATGCTAGGTGATGGAATAGTGACTTAGAGAAAAGCTCTCCCCCTTGTCGTTCAAAAATGAAAATGGGAGAAGGAAGAAGACAACTCTCTTCTAATTAAAAAGGGGTTTTAAAAGAAGTCCACTTTATTACAAAAATGCCATTAATGAGATGGCAATCTCATGTATTTGCAATTTCCATGGAAATTTGATTTCAAATACATTTTGGTCCAACACAAAATGTTTGTTCGAAAATATGTAGACCAAAATAATACTTTATTATTTTAATTATAAAACCGAGACTCATAATACTATTTTAAATATTATTTTCATCTGACCCCCAAACCCAAGTGTTACAACTCTCTCCCACTTAAGGAAATTTCGTCCCTGAAATTTATCGAACAAGAAGAGCCACGAAATCTGACCCTCCACACTTTCCTTCTCACCACAACATACTAACCAACTCGGTAGACTTACCACACAACATCAGCTATCTGATGCTAAGATCTCAACATGTCCTTCTATGTGCGCCAATTTTAAAATGAACTCAACCTCTTCCACAAACATAGCATGGGACAGATCTGACTCACATTTCTGAATCATAGATACACGGAACACATCACAAACCTCTTTCTAACTCTGGTGGTAACCGCAACAAATAAACAACAGAACTAGTCCGATTCACAATCTCATACAGCACTGTTTGAATACTTGACCCATAACTTTCTCTGACCGATCGTCTGACTTCAACAGGTAACCAAGTACTATGAAGACGTCCTCAAAAAAATCTAGTTGAAATCTCGAATCTCTATTACCCACTTTCATTAAGAACCTTCCACAGATGTAACAAATTAGAAGAAAACTGATGCTCGGTCTTGACACGCTGGCAAATTATACACTTACTCTCATACTGAACCACATCATTCATCAACTCAATCCATAATTACTCATCTTCAACCCACAATACGTCTTCACACTACCCAGATGCAATACAAATGAAATGTCGTGTGCTTCGGCCAAAACAATACATCTCAAAACACTATGTTAATCGATACAACTATTCTGTCTCTAAAATGCAAAACTCTATCATCTCTAATACTGTATTCTGAAGGTCTTCCTTCCGCTATGTTTTGCACGTGAGGTGCCAAGAACCTGTCTTGCAACTGTTTCTCTTTAGGTATTCTAACTCAATGTAGGCTCAACCTGAAACTCAGCCACAAAACCACTATCATTTGATAAACTGAATCCGACAAATATAGCTCGCAACTCAAAAATAGCTCGGTAAAAACAACTCGAAACATCGGTTACTACGTTGACTCTCTTCGGATGACACTCAATCTTGAGATTACGGTCTTCAAGCAGTTCTAACAACTTATGTTGTTCAAGTTTCAACCCTTCCTAAGTCGTCAAATATTTCAAGCTCTGATGATAAGTGTATATACTGTGCATTTCTTACTATACATGCTTTGTCTCTAGGTCTTCAAAGCAAATACAACTGCAGTTAACTCTATATCTCGTGTCGGATAATTCTTTTCAAGGTCTTTCAACTATCTCGATGAATAAGCCACAAATCTTCTGTCTTGCATAAGCACACAACCTAACCCTACATGTAACGCATCACTATAGTTTACAAATTCTTTCTCTGTCATAGGCTGGATCAAGGTCGAAGCTCTCTTCAAAGTTTCTTTCGGTTTCTCAAGGGCTTGTTGTCTCGCATCTGACCATACAACTGAACATTCTTCTGTAGCAATATGTCCATGGAGCAGCTATCTTCAAAAGATCATTTACAAACCTCTGATAATAACCATGCTAGACCTAGGAACTATAGATACCTGTCACAGTCTTCAATTTCTTCCAACTCACATCTTCTTCTGCCTACTTAGGATTTACCCTAATACGCTCGGCTAATCTACATGTCCTAGGAGAACATCCTTCTTGACTCGGAGTTTACGTTTGCTTGACTTGGCATACAACTGATTCTCTAATAGGATCCACAACACTAACTCCAAAGCTTGTCATGATCTTCCTCGGCACATCAATATACCCATATATCATCTATGAGGACTACTACAAATTGATCAAGGAACTTAGGAAATATTCTGCTCAACATCTCTATAAAAATAGCTAACACACTAGTCAAACAAAACGACATAACCCAGAACTCAAAGTGATCACATCTTGCCCCGGAAGCTGTCTTCGGTACATCAACTTCTCTCACTTTCAACTTGTAGTAATCGGATCTCAAATTAATCTTGAAAAGACTGAAGCACCCCTCAACTGATCAACAAACCACTGATGCTCGGAAATGGATACTAATTGTTCACTGTCAATTGTTTCAACTACATGTAATCTAAACACATTCTCGTATTGTCATATCTCTTCTTCACAAATTGTACTGTCACACTCTAAGATGGTGTACTAGGCCTAATGAATCTAAGGTCTAACAAATCTCGTAGTTGATTCTTCAACACTCTCAATTCTTTCGGGAATCATAAGATACAGAGAACCAAAGCAGGAGCAAACTCGAAGACGGCATCCATAACAAACTCTTCGTCCCTATCAAGAGACAAACCGGCAATTCTTCCAAACACTTTTAGGAAAAACACAAACTATTTTAACATTCTACGGTCTAATCTTCATTCAAAAATCAAATCTATCACATTTGCTAGGCAAGCCTGTCAACTAAACTCAATTAATCCTTGACCTCTAAAGCTGGATCAACATTCGATAAGAAGTTCACATCTTCACCTACCACTACAGTCTCACAGTAATCTGCAACTTCAAGGCAACTCTCTCTTTGTCTCAACGCATACCCTAACTTTGTGTTCTACGAGCCAAACCATGCCAAAAGTTACATCAAAACCGTAAAAAGACAATTACTTCACATCTACTGGAAACACGTAACCCTGAACCATTAACAAACATCTTCCGTACATCTTTCTGACCACTACTATCTCACCAAAAGGTCTAGTCACATGCGTCCCTACGTCTAAGATCCCAACAAGTATATCTAATTTCTTTGCATGCTCTCACAAAAGGACGAATCCGCAGAAATTGCAACTTCATACGTACACAGCTGATAGTTTTCGGTTCTCCTATCTTCAGGCTGACCCTTCAAACATAACCTAACTCTTCAAAACCGTTCTTAGAGCATCTCGAAACCTCAAAATTTAGTTCTGATAACACACAAACAATCAGGCTTGAACTTGTTCTATAACATCGGTCCTGACGACTCAAAACATCCCACTACCAAACAATCTGAAATTAAAGCTCAAGACTTCCTTCTCGGCTCAACTATATCGGAAGCGACTTCGTCTCTTCTTCTTGCTGGAAGACAACTCAGACGCACACTGGCCCAATCACACAAATTGATTCCCACTCACGGATAATGATCAGCTGTCTTGTATTAAAACCATAGGCCAGACCCCAACGATCACCAACTAACATTTTTGAGTTCCGGATTACACACACGAGAACCTTACCTTGATCTCACCAAAAGAACTAATATACTCATACCTACCTCTAACACTTCACAGGGCACATTCAAACTTTGCATGCTTGCTATCAATATACAGAAGCACAGATTCAGAATCAATCAGAAGGGGACAAACTCAAAACTTTACCAAGGGCTTATCCACTATAATATCGATACTACTCTGAATCCCACTCACAAGTCTTCACTTCTTTTTACCAACTAATACCAGAATCGGTCTCACCGTTCCTTATCAACCAGAATCAACTTACATACACACTGACTCAAACAAACAAATTGTACCTCAACTCCGGTACAACCATACTCCCCTAACCATAGCGATGAACTCCCTCAACATCATCCACATTTTCAGAAACCACAGCTTCTACTTACTGATTCACGGCCCACGCCTTGGCCTCAAACTTACCAAAAGCATTAAATCAACAACAACAACAACAAATTTACATACAAATTGGGTTAGCAAAGGAAAAGGTCCAAGTGGCTCAAGTATGATTCCCTCACTTAAAATCTCTTTTTCCGATGTAATAGAAGCAATGGGGCTCTACTCAACATGCTTCAAGCAACATATAAACACGATCGCACAAACATACATCAAGCATACTCGAATAACAAGCAACATGCTTACATGGCAAGCAAACACCGTGCAATTCAATGTAAGAACTTAACTTACCTCACTTACCTGCCCAAGGTCTCGGAAACCTTAGGCTCTGATACCAACAAATATAACCCCCTCGTCCCGGTCCGGACGTTTGACAGCTACACGGGGAAAACCAATGTGAAACTCGTTAAGGTCTCACCTCGGTTAGCAACCCTAGAAAATTTCTTTTAACTTTATCTTGTCTATAGGCATTATTAAGTCCTATGTGAAACACGACAGCGGAAACACAGGCAATGTAACAACGACCATCCAAAACGACACTTCAAAACAGCCCATTTTTCCTTTTTAAGCAGGCCGTATCGATACACCTGTCAAGGGTATCGATACACCTTGACCCAGTCAACTGCCCTCAGTCAACTCAGGGGAGACCGTATCGATACAGTCCTTGGAAGTATCGATACACCATCCTCAGTCAACATCACACGGTCAACGAGACAAAACCGTATCGATACGCTTAGAGCTCTTATCGATACGCCAAAATCTCACCAAAATCTCAGATTTCCAGTGAGCTTTGGGCATATCGGTACGGGCGTATCGATACACCAAGCCAAAACTGAGTCCTGAAGAGCAAGACCGTATCGATACGACCCTTAGGCGTATCGATACGCCCTGCACTGCAAGTTCCCAAATTTCAGCCAAACAACTTAAGACTCGACTCTAGATGCAATTTACGACTCCCCTAGCCCCGGACAACATACATACAACTTTTAACTATAGAGATATCATCATACATGGCATTCAAAACGTACAAGGATCATGCAACGAAAGGATTCATACATTTATCAAAAGAAGACATACTTAACACATAAAGGTTCATGCCTTAGAAACAAACATACATGCATTCATGACAAGCAACATAAACAAGGTTTATAATTCAAACAAAACATCTAAAAGCCAAACCAACATCACACACATCCAAGCTCAATTTAACAACACATATCCCATTCCTTGACTATTACAATCTACAATTTAAAGTTCATACTTGAGCTAACCAAAAGCGACAATTGGAGGCCTTTCCTTGCCCTTGCCACCCAAAAGCTACTGATATGCATTGTCGAACAAAAAGGAGCGTAAGCATAAAAGCTTAGTGAGGGTAAGCTCATAAAACAAACCTTCGACAATGCAGGGTCCAAGCACGAGCAACAACTAAGATGAAATGCATGATCTTAGCAACAACCAAGATGAAATGCATGATCTTACCTCCGATCCACAAGAGTCAAGAATATACATGATGCATGAACATATAATCATCTCTATGCCATGATCAACAACTCATAAGTCCAACACACGAAGATACATAAATCAATGTATTAACGACAACATATATCAATTCGTATTGGAATCACATTTCATATCATACTGGCACCTAGCTATGACTCGAATACGCGGATAACACGTTGGAACACACTTCCAACACAACCATTACCTTCGGTGGGATTACACTCATCACCGGTTCTCGCGGAGGGGATTCCACTCATCCTCACGCCCCGTCGATGGGATTCCACTCATCACCGACTAATATATAAAGATTTCTGGGCGAACCCATACTCCTCCTTGGCGACTTAATGCCACCAAGGCCACGCGCGAATTTGACTCTCGTGTGCACACTAACATCCTAATGATCGATCATTATACCCAAGCATACTAGTGCCAATATTAAACACAATCCATAATCTTTCACAACGTAATATTACAACTTCCGTGCTTAGCACGTACTCACCATGACCCTCGAAAATCATGCAACCACCTCATAATATCATTTCACAAGTCAACACTACATGTATATCATCAAAACAATTATCACATCATATTTCACGCATATGTATATCCACATTATACCTATCATCAACACGCATATGACAATGCATCAAACAATGCCTCAACATACATGTATAACAACATATACATAACCACCATAATCTCAATTAAACATGAGACACAACATCAAATAGAGTACAACCAAAGTCTCTAACTAAAGCTTAGGATTAGGCTACCACTCTAATCCCAACTCTAGGTGGGTCTACCAATCCCAACCTAGTCCACATGCTTGAACCAATTACTCAAAACCATTTAAAACATTTTAACCACTCACCTTCACCTCCAAGCTCAACTACCAAGCAACCAAGGTCTTCAAGCTTCCGGATTCACTCCTGATGCTTCACCAACACAAGTCCTTGTCTCTAAACAACTCAACACGGTCCAAAAAAACCTTAAATCAGCTCATACGACAATGTAGCAAACCCGGAATATTATTCAAGCATCAAACACAAGAATTCAAGCCATGAACAACCCCCAAAAACACCAAACTCGAGCAGCCCTCAAACCCCAACCAAAACTCATGATTTCAACCCCTTTAACACTCTTAAATGATTCCAAAACAACCCCAACTATTATACTAACTTCAGCCCACAATTTCCATCACAACCCACACCCAAAACTCATCCGAAAACCCTTCAAAAACCCCATGAAAACCCAAATCCAGGAATGTTTGTAAAACCAAGTAAAAATCACATATGTTGGACTTCATGCTTCATAAACAACATATCTAACATTAATAAATCAATAACTTTGTTAAAAACTCATAAAGTCACAACCTTTATCATTTTTCCATGGAAAACCAAATTTCTAAAACATGGATGAAAATGAAATCTAAAGGTACTTTTGAAGAGAGGAAGATGAGAGCAAGATGAGGATGTAGTTACCTTTCAAACCGAGCCAAAATGAAGATGCTAGGTGATGGAATAGTGACTTAGAGAAAAGCTCTCCCCCTTGTCGTTCAAAAATGAAAATGGGAGAAGGAAGAAGACAACTCTCTTCTAATTAAAAAGGGGTTTTAAAAGAAGTCCAATTTATTACAAAAATGCCATTAATGAGATGGCAATCTCATGTATTTGCAATTTCCATGGAAATTTGATTTCAAATACATTTTGGTCCAACACAAAATGTTTGTTCGAAAATATGGAGACCAAAATAATACTTTATTATTTTAATTATAAAACCGAGACTCATAATACTATTTTAAATATTATTTTCATCCGACCCCCAAACCCGGGTGTTACAAAAAGCAAATCCACGCGTATTTGTGCTAGTATGTATAACATCGATTAAAAATCATTTTACGTACACTGTTAAATATGATAAGGCGTGGTATGCAAGATATCGTGCCATCCAACAACTGTATGAGCAGTGGGAGAAATCGTACAACGAGTTGCGAACGTGGTTGAACTGTATGCAAAAATACAACCCAGGAACTGTTGTGGAACTTGAGACAACTTCAAGATATGAAATGGATCGTGTCGTACATGGGGAGCGCGAATTTTTCTGCCTATTTTGGACATTTCCGCAATACATTAAGGCATTCTGCCACCGCAAGCTGATGCTGCAGATCAACGATATATTCTTGTATGACAACTACACCCAGATCTTACTAGGGGCAGTTGCACAAGATGGCAGTAGAAAATGCATTTCAATAGCGTTCGCCATCGTTGAAAATGAAGTTATCCCTTCGTGGACGTTTTTTCTTACCAACCTGCGCACCCATGTCTTACGCCGAGTTTTACAGGCAAGAGAAGATGACATATGTATTATTTCATACAGAGGCGCAGGGAACTGGGGATCAATCGAACGTTTGGGACCATTTTGGGCACCTCCGTATATTCATAATCGGTACTGTCTACGACACATTGCTGCAAATTACTACTAGATGAATAAGAATAATGATGAGCGTATAATGGTTCTTCGCATGGGTACGCCTTTCACTCTCAAAACTATTAATTAACTTGCCTTTTATTATTAATTCTCGTTAATTATTCAATATTTTTTTAATAGGTAACACACATCGAGTAGAGCTGGTTGAGGAGCTGCTAGAAGAGTTGAAAGTAAGAAATCAATATGGATATAACTATCTTCTTGATATCCCGAAGGAGAAATGGTTGCAATGTTATGATGGGGGTCGTCGATATGGTCATATGACGACGAACTTGGCTGGGGTGATAATTCGTCTCTAAAGGGAACACGTCATTTACCTATCACATCTATTGTGAAGGCAACATATTATCGACTAGCTATCCTTTTTGCAACCCTCAGAAAACAAGCTACGAACTGTATGGCAGGTGGCCACAAGTTCCATCCAGATCTCCAACAAAAATTTCAGATATACCGTGCGCAAGCAAACGCGACGGGTGCCACATGCTTCTCTCGTCACGAACATTGCTTTACAGTTACTGAATTTTCACGGCCGCTAGAAGGAATTATGCACCACAATTGTGTTGTTAATCTACAACAGCAAACATGCGATTACGGAGTCTTCTAGACATTCAAGTACCCGTGTGCGCACGCCTTCGCTGCATGTGCATTCGTTCATTTCGACATAATGACACTCGTTGATCATGTATACAGACCTGAAAACATTTTCAAAGTATATCGATCTGAGTTTCCTCCAATCAGAAATGAACGTCATCGTGATGTGGTTGAAAATGAACCTAAGATACGACCAAATGAATCCATGCGACACAACAAAAAAGGTTGCCCAAAGTCAAGTAGGATTCATTGTGCCGAGGATATGGTTCCTCAAGAAGGGACCGGCCAACCTAAGTTGTGTGGAAATTGTAGGAACCCTGGACACGACATCAGAAAATGTCCTTCTAGAACCCGCCCTCGAATCAACTAATTGTAATTGTAACACTAATGTTTTAATCCTAAATAACATTATCAACCTCCGAAGTTACGTTTTCTAGGCCCTATTGTAAACATGTGTTCTCGTACTACCACGTGAACGTTAAATAACAAAAAAACCACGAATATACACTAGAACAACAAAATCGACTAAAACATTAATATCGACCCATGTTTCCATTTTCTTAATGCAAAGGAATATGCCAAGATAGCATTTTTCACACAATTTCTACACCCTTTAGAATGCTTTATACGCGCCAATTTTTGCACCATTGTAAGCGTGTGTTCCCGTACTATGACGTGAAAATTAAATAACAAAAAAAAACGCGAAATTACCACAAAATCAACTAAAAAATGAGTACCGACCCATGTTTCTATTTTCTTCATGCAAAGAAACATGACAAGGTAGCGTTTTTAACACGATTTATACACTGTTTCGGATGCCTTATATACGCCGATTTTTATACCATTTTCAAGAGATGCATCACTACTATGAGTTAAAAGATCAAAACCATGAAAAATTATCCCCCAAGACCATGAATATTAACCATAAACAACCCTATCGACCCATGTTTCCATTTTCTTCATGCAAAGAAACATGGCAAGGTAGCGTTTTTAACGCGAATTATACACCATTTCAGATGCCTTATATACGCCGATTTTTACATCATTTTGAAGAGATGCATCACTACTATGAGTTAAAAGATCAAAACCATGAAAAATTATCCTCCAAGACCATGAAAATTAACCATAAACAACACTATCAAGCCTTGTTTAAACAATAGGATTAAGCAAATGCAGAACGCGACTTCTGCATATTTCTCGATAAATTCGCGACGAGTCGTTTGAAATTCTCGCGGAAGTCGCATCATGTACAACGCGACTTCAATTTATTTTTAAAAAAAATAAAAATACCGGATAATAATATTCACATCGGACTGAAGTCGCGCCCTGTAGAATGCGATTTTAAAAATCGCATCGTGCACAACTCGATTTACCCTTACGTGGGTAGAATGGGGGGTATTTTTCCAAATGATGTTCTAAGGGGAGTATTTTTTTCAAATAAAACCCTAAAAAGGGAATATCTGGACAAATTAGCCGTAGAATTTAAGGTTGTGCCTTAGAATTTAATTTTTAGTGTTCGGGCATGAAAATGGGCACCGAAAAGGGGCATATGATTTTTGTTCATTAATATCTAATACTTATTTGTCGAGTAAAGGGAGATATATCATATACAAAGACGGACAAAAGATTTTATGTTAAGAGGAATGAACTTTTATATTTAGTAAAATTATATAAGAATTTTAAAATTCGAGATGGTGAAAAATTAGATTATTAATATAACATACAAAGAAAAATTTTAAAATATATGAAAATTTGAAATTTTTAAGGGTGTGACTGCCTCTTAATACCGCTCCGTCCATCCCCGATCATATTTCATACATGTGTGTGATGCTTTTTCTAGTGTAAAGATTATCATAATCAGCTGGTCAACTTCCATTGCAATGGACATTACATGGTCTAAAAATCATTGAATATATATATATATATATGGGGTAATAAATGATGTTGAAGAGCAGGGAGGAGAAATGGAAATGGCTCAGCGCAATTCAATGACCTCATCGTCTCCACATACTCCAACATCAATAACCATAGTGCCTTTCTTCTTGGTTGGCAACACCCTGCAACAATTCCTTCGTGGAGACTGCTCAAACACACACAATAAAAAGCTGAGCATTAAATCTCGAATTTCATCACAGTAGAGGGACTAAAACTGAAATTGATTTTTTTTACCTTGTCCCATAAATTCGGGTCGGGCTTCCTGTAAACCTCGACTCTATCAATCCGTGAAGGATCCGGCATCTTCCACATGCAGTCCGGGTTCGGAACTCGGTGCCGGACATGCTCGCAAGTTGTCTGGTTTGTCTTCTTATTGCTTGATGCTTTAGACAAGTAATACACGAAGGGTTTCTGGCAGACATGTCGGGTAACGGGTCGGGTGTTGAAAGAGAAGCCGGTGTAATCGGCTCTCTTGTGCCAATTCAGGAAAGTTCGGGCCGGCATTTCCATCTCCCTCACTGAGAATATGCCTCTGTATATTTGAACCGCGTAGCCCCATGAGACCGAGACGGTCCAACTCCTGGTTTTGTCGTAGCAAACCGATTGCTGCATCAATGCAGCCGAGTCCAGGTTGATTGGGAGGTCGAGACGTTTCAGGGCTTGAACCCGGTTCACATTGGGGAATATGGGTTCGACCTTGTCTAGGTGGTGAATGGAGACCAGTGGTGCAACGGGGTGCGCAGCCAACAGGCCCAAGAGGTTACCAAACACGTCGTACTGTTAAAAATTAAAAACAAAACATAAAATAATGTTAATCTCAGGATTGTGATCGAAATTAAAAAAAAATAATTCGATTAATTAAATTTAATCGTAATAGTTTAATAGTTAAAAAAAGCTACAATGAACCTTAATAAAAATTCTCAATCGAAAAAATGCGATGGGATTCTCTCCGGGAAATCAGGAAAGTTCTGAAAACAAAAACCCTAATATCTGCAAAGGTTCTGACGGGGTTTTAGGCCTTGGTGGTGAGGCTTTTGCGGCGGGACGGCATGGAATACCGATACAGGATGGAGTGAAGGCAGGATTGTCGACGGGTTTGCCGGTTCTGCAGGTCGCTGCCACAGGAGCTGGTGTGGATGGCTCGCTTGGAGCGTCGCCTGGAAATCCTACCTTGGGTAGCATGGGTTCGATAGTAACTGGGCAGAATCCGCCTCCTTCAATGGCGGGTGGTGATGCTGGGCAGTCTGGCGGGAATGACGTGACTCGGATGAGGGTGGTGGGCAATCCCATATTTGAAGGTGTTGGTGATTCTGACGTCACCATGAAGCCAGTGGATGACTCTGCGTTCCCAGCCGGGACTACTCGTACCTACGCAAACATTCTTGTGGGTACGAATGAGGGGAAAAATCTGAGTTCACCAATGTATCGGGTGAGGATATTGTTGTTAATGATGATGATGTTACGATCAATACCGGTGGTCCGTATCCGGTGATCAAATTCTCTGAGCGGGTGCATGAGTTGTTTGATCGTAGCATGGATAAGGCTCTGATCATTCGTTTGCTTGGTCGCCCGATTTCTTATCGTGTCTTATGGAACCGTATTCAGGCTCTATGGAAATTGGTTGGCCGTTTTCAGTTGATCGATCTGGAAAATGACTATTTCTTAGTCAAGCTCGAGAGTGTTGAGGATTATGTTCGTGTGTTAACTACGGGGCCATGGACTATATTCGGTAGTTATCTGACGGTTCAACCGTGGAGCAGGGAGTTTTCTACGTCACAAGCTCATCCTTCACACGTTGTGGTTTGGATTCGTTTACCAGGTTTGCCTATCCGTTACTATTCTAAGAGTCTATTTAATCGCATTGTTGCGGTTATTGGTAAGGTAGTTAAGGTGGATTACAATACTGTTGCGGGTGAACGCGGTAAGTTTGCTCACCTCGCTGTTTTGGTTGATCTTTCTAAACCGTTATTGCCGTGTATTGGTATTGATAATTTTCTACAGAAAGTAGAATATGAGGGATTACAGCTCATCTGTTACCACTGTGGCGTTTATGGGCATTCTATGGATTTTTGTGCTAAGAAGGTTGAGGAGGTTTCGAAGGAGAATGCTGACGCTACGAAATCTAAAACTCAAGAGAGTGACCGTGCCGATTTTTATGGACCTTGGATGGTGGAGGATAATAGAAGGCGACGACCAAGGAAGATGAGGGATAATGGAACATCGAGCAAGAGGACTCATGAGGGTGCTGGAACGTCAAGGTACCATGTGTTGCATGACCTTGAAAATAGCGAACTACCTAAGGAGGATGGCACTAAGGATAAGCCTATTACTATTGCAAACCAACCGAGTGTGGATAAGGGTAAACAAGCTGTTGTTGCCGAGGCTATAGGAGGGGATAGGATTGATAATCTGCAGGGGCGTAAAGACGGTTCTTGTGGTGATAAATCAAGGGCCCCAGTTGCCGCTATAACATCAGGCGAAGTTGAAGGTGAGGCAATGAGGTGGGAAGTTGTTCCAACTGTTCCAGGGGTATCTCCGATTGTGGTTGAACATAAGGAGAACATGGCGGGTCCCAACCATGTGGCGATATCAATTGTCGATGATGGTCGTAAGGTACATTTATCACAAAAGAGCAACAACAAAGTTAAGGTTCAAGGTGTTCAAAAGAGTAGTAAGGGGTTAACGAAGTCGCAAGTGCGTGGGAAGAAAAAAAACGGAAAGATTGCCGACTATGCCGTTGTTGTCGGAATGGGTACAATCGGCTTATGCGCGTCTTGATGACCTGCAGTTGGCGAACATTAGGAATGGCGATACACAGGGTGGTGTTGATGTGGGTGTGCAAGGGAATGATCCGGGTTTGCACAACCCTGTGGCGAACCAGCCTACAACGCTGGTGAACACGGTTACGGACGATGAGGGAAAGTTTTCTGACTCTCAGAGTGTGATGGTTGTGGATTAGGGTATGTTCCTTTGTCTTTTTATTTTTAAAAATGATTAATCTGTTAATGTGGAATATCCAGGGAGCGGCTAGCTCCTCGTTTCGGGACCATATTCGTAGGATTTGTTCTTCTGTTCATCCTTCGATTGTGGCGGTTATGGAACCTCGAATAAGTGGTATGCGCGCCGATCGTCTTATTAGTAGGTTGGGTTTTCAGTTCTCTTTCTGTGTGGAAGCACAGGGATTCAGTGGTGGTATCTGGTTATTGTGGAATCGTGACTTACAGATTCAGATTCTGTCTGTTTCCAATCAGTTCATACATATGAGTGTGCGTGGTGTTATTCTTCCATGCCCGTTATTTTTTACTGTGGTTTATGCGAGTCCTCAAGCACAGTATAGAAAACATCTCTGGAATCAGTTAGATGCCGTCAATCCTGGTTGTGATTCTCCTTGGCTTCTTGGGGGTGACTTCAATGCCATTTTGCATCTAGAGGATCGAAGGGGTGGTCAGGTTCGCCGTCTCTGTGTTAGTCGTGATTTTCAAAACTTTGTTTTCTCTAACGCTCTTCATGAGGTTGATTTTCGGGGTCCGCGGTTCACTTGGGCCCGTGGTGATCTCTATGAACGTCTTGATCGTTGTATTGTAAATTTAAAGTGGATGGATTTCTTTCCGAATTGTTTGGTCCAGCACCTCGACCGAATTGGGTCCGATCATCGGCCTATTCTTTTGTGTACGGATTTCTATTGGATACACCCTGTTGCAACGCCTTTCCGTTTTGTTCTTGCTTGGCAAAATTCGGTGGACTTCCCCACTTTTTTAAAGAAGTCGTGGAATAATCATATCCCTTATGAGGAGAATATTCGGAATTTACAACGTCTTTTGCCTCTTTGGAAGGCCGAGTGTATTGGTTCTTTAGGGTTGAGGAAGAAACGCCTTCTTGCTCGTTTGAAAGGTATTGATAAAGCCTTGGGGAATCGTTATTCTCGCTCCCTTAGTGATCTGGAAAAGGTGCTTAAGAGGGAGTTAGATGAAATTCTTGCTATGGAAGAAAGCGAGTGGCGGCAGAAAGCGAGGTGTGATTGAATTGGGGACGGAGATCGCAATACGAAGTACTACCACGCGATTGCTAATGGTAGACGGAAACGTAATGCTATCGTTTGTCTTAAGGATGATTCTGGTAACTGGGTGTCGGATACGGCTGTTTTGCAACAATCTGCTCTTGACTTTTATGCCAAGTTATTTTCTTCAGAGGGTTCTAATGGCTACGCTTATAATTGTCGTGGGTTTTTCTGTGGTATTGATCAACGGGGTTTAGAGGATTTGGAGAGGATGGTCTCACGTGATGAAATTGTTTCGGCTTTGTTTCAGATGTCACCGTCGAAAGCTCCTGGAGTTGACGGTTTTCATGCTTCTTTCTATCAGAAAAACTGGAGCATCGTGGGTGACGTGATTTGCAATACTATTCAACGTATTTTTGCCACCGGGGTGGCCGATCCGGATCTGAATAAAATGTTGCTGGTGCTTATTCCTAAGGTGGATACTCCTGAATCGATTGCGCAGTTCCGTCCCATTGGGTTATGTACGGTTGTCTACAAAATCCTTAGCAAAATCGTGGTGAATAGACTGGAACCTTTTTTGCCAGATTGGGTCTCTGAAAGTCAGACTAGTTTTGTGCCTGAGCGCTCAATTACGGACAACATTGTTATTGCCCAGGAAGTAATTCATTCTATGCGTATCAGAAGGGGGAAGAAGGATTGGTTTGCGATTAAAGTGGACCTGGAAAAGGCTTATGATCGTCTGGAGTGGTCTTTTATTGACGATACACTTACTGATATTGGCATTCCGGATCATCTGCGATCCCTTATTATGAGCTGCGTTTCTTCTGTTTTGACACAGGTTCTTTGGAATGGTAGTCCGTCTGCGAGCTTTCAGCCGTCTAGAGGTATCCGTCAGGGCGATCCCTTATCGCCGTATTTATTTGTCCTTTGCATGGAAAGACTTGCGCAGGCCATTCAGCGTGAGGTTGATCAGGGTAGTTGGAAAGCTTTCCAATTCAAGAGGCATGGTCCGCGAATTTCTCATCTTTTCTTTGCGGATGATTTGGTATTATTTGAGGATGCTTCTTTGGAGCAATTCGATGTTGTGAGTCGGGTTCTTCGTGAGTTTTGTGATTGTTCGGGACACAAGGTCAGTATCTCGAAAACCAACATCTTTTTTTCCCATAATATTCACACTGCTCTTAGGGAGGATATTAGTGATGCATTTGGTTTTAAGTGTGTTTCGGATCTTGGGAGATACCTGGGTGTTCCTCTTATACATGGCAGAGTTACAAAAGCTACTTATCGGTATTTGATTCAGAAGGTATCCGATAGGCTAACGGGATGGAAAGCACGTATTCTCTCTTTTGCGGGGCGAATTGTGCTGGCTAAGTCAGTTCTGGCCTCCATACCAATGTATGTTATGCAATCAATTCGTTTACCCAGGTATGTTTGTGATGATATTGAGAGGTTAATCCGTAATTTTATCTGGGGACATTGCAATAATAGTAGAAGTGTCCATGCTGTTAACTGGGATGTTGTGTGTTTGCCTGTTTCGGAAGGGGGGTTGGGTATTAAACGGATGGAACACCAGAACACTGCTTTCCTTCTGAAGCTGGGGTTTATTATGATCTCGGAGCCTAGTAGACTATGGGTTAGAGTGATGCGGTCAAAGTATGGTATTCGTGATGTTGTACCGGCCTTGTTACCAACTGTGCGAGGATCGCGTCTCTGGCAGGGTATCAGATTATTGTGGGCTGATCTTCGGCAAAATATTGTCTGGAATATTGGGGATGGGAAGCATATTGATTTCTGGCAGGATGCTTGGGTTAGTATATTTGGGCCTCTCTCTCAATATGTGTCTTCTGTTATTGGCGATTTAGAACATAAAACTGTCTGGGATATGATGGATAACAATGGAGAATGGAACTGGGAAGAGTTTGCTACGATGCTCCCTAACGATGTTCTTCAGGGTATTGCGGCAATCAAGGCCCCGAGGGATATTGGGGTACCTGATAGCCCTGGGTGGGCGCTTGAGGCATCAAGGAAATTTACGGTTAGATCAGCTCTTGCGGCTTGTTCGGATACGGGTGCTGGGGGTGTGGATCCGATATGGGCGAGTTTAGCAAGTTATCGTGGGATTCCTAGGGTGCGAATGTTATTATGGCAAGTGTGTCATGGGAGATTGATGACGAATTCTGAGCGTGTTAGACGACACATTGCAGACGACGCTAGTTGTGGCGTGTGTGGGGCAACGATCGAAGATATTTCTCACGTTCTACGGGACTGTCTTGTTGTTAAAAATGTGTGGCTCCAGCTTATTAAACCGGGTATGGCTGCTGAGTTTTTTGAGTTACCAATTGTGCGTTGGATCCATTTGAATATAACCAATGTTCACAAGTATCCTAGGAATGCAACAAATTGGGATATTCTTTTTGGCACTATGGTTTGGTTGACATGGATGCAGCGTAATGCTGCGACTTTTGGCTCGCTGTCAAGCTGCACGGAACCACTGTTGCAACGTGCTCGTCGTTGTTGTGAGGAGGTGGTGCGGGCGATGGAGCGGCGTGATCAGGGTGTAGTTTGGGGGTCGACTAATGGCCCTGTGACAAGATGGATAAAACCACCTTTGGAATGGATTAAATTAAATGTGGATGGGGCGAGAAATACCACCTCTGGAGCTGCGTTTTGTGAAGGTGTTGGTCGTGATAGTTCGGGGCGTTGGCGTTTTGAATTTTCCAAGAAAATTGGCATATGCTCTGTGTTGGATGCTGAATTATGGGCTGTGTATGAGGGTCTCTCGACGGCTTGGTCTCTCGGGTTTAATAAAATTATCGTTGAAACGGACAATAAGATTGTTTACGAAGGTTTCGCTTTGGATGATCCGATAAGACTCCCTTCGAGTCTTCGGGTACATCTCAAAGAAATGGTGGGGCGAGACTGGTCTGTCAAATTTGCTTGGATTAAGCGTGAGATTAACACGGTGGCGGATGCTCTTGCGAAATTGGCGAAAGAACTCCCTTTGAACTACTACTGATTCCTTGATCATCCATTGATTGTTCGTGATCAATTGCGTAAGGATTGTTTGGAGTGTGAGTTGGAGGAAGGCGTTGGTTAACTCTTTACCTACTATGCTGGGGTGTGTTAGAGGATGGCGTGGGCTTGCACTTTACCTGCTGTGCTGAAACGGTGCTGTAGGTTTTCGTGCGTTTCTACATGTCGGACGCTGCTGATTTTGGCCGTTGTTGGTTGCTAGATTAGCGGTTGACGCAAGGTTATTTGTTGCTGATGTTTTTTGCTAGTTTGTAATGTCGTTTCATGTACTCTTTACTCTACTACACATACTCTTTTTCTTCCATTAGGTTTAGGGAGGTTTTTTAATGAGGTGTGTAGTGGATGCCCCTTTTCTCAAAAAAAAAAAAAAACTACAATGAAACCAGCTAAAAAGAGGGTCCCAACCAACGCACAAACTTTGGAGTGAATACGTGTCTATCTAAGACAGAAAACTGGAATAACATCGACTTCTTGTCGTACACGTGGGCGAGAATAAAAAGAGTAAATTACGGCAGGCAGAATAAGATCGAAAATGTTAATGTAAGGCGACAAGTGTCATAGTGTTTGGTTGGTCCAAGGAAAAAAATATATATATAAAAAGATGATTCCTAAATAAAGTCACGAAAATCTAAGTAGTGGAGATTATTTTAAATTCGTAAATATGATAGTGT
Source organism: Hibiscus trionum (assembly GCA_030270665.1). Lineage (NCBI taxonomy): Eukaryota > Viridiplantae > Streptophyta > Magnoliopsida > Malvales > Malvaceae > Hibiscus > Hibiscus trionum. The sequence continues at coordinate 6,673,620 of BSYR01000033.1, read as the reverse complement.
TAAATGGATAAGCCTTCTCACAAAATAATTTGAAAATTTTATTCATTTATTTTTTAAATAATAAAAAACGAAATATTAATTTTTCAAGATTTTAAAGGACCAGACACGTCTAGAACCATTACCGTCCGCCTTGGGTTGCGGTGCTTTAGGTTCCACAGTCGTAAGACTTTGGTTCCAAAAAAGGGTGTGGTCAACAAAGTCATTGGAATGTACATGTGAAAGAAACACAAGCTTGCAAAAGCTGTCCAAAGCTATGCGTCATGGTATGTTTAATTGTTTATGTCGCATATCACGGCATATTGGACAGCTTTTGCAAAGATTTTGCTATCAGCTCATTTTTATATTAATCCAATTTATACTGATAAATTTCCGGGTAAAAATCTCCTGCCCCTAACCATGCCTCCTTCTATGCCCCTGCCTAAAAATACTTACAAATTAAATTTTGCCCCATAACCCTAATTTTCATATCCTAAACCCCAAACCCTAAACCCTAAAAAAATACACCCTACCTCTAATTCCCTACACCCTAACCCTAAGCCCCAACCTTAAACCCCAAACTCTAAACCCTAAACCCACTATTTTAAAGTGGGGGCACAAATGGGGGCATATTTTGGGGATAGATGATTTTCATCCTAAATTTCCACCTCAAAAGTATAATTATGCTTTGATTAGGTTAACTAATTATAACATGCTTTCGCATGCAAATTATTCTACTACTAACTAAAACACTAAAACCTTATTGTTTGGTTGGATTAGGTTAACAAGTAATGCATTAGTTAAACAAAGTTTTAGTTCCTTTCAAATATTAAACTGATAACTTTAAAGATTAAAATATCAATTAACACGAATATTTATATTATATAATTTATTAATGCCTTAAAATTCAATTTCTCCATGTTAAATTATGAGCAAATTAATGAATATAAAGAAAGAAGGGTAAAAAAAGAACAAGCAAACCTGGTGAAATCCCTGTTCCTTGGTAAGGGGAACACCGAGCTCCGCCATGCAAGCGTGAATCCGATCATCGGAGCCGTACAATCTGGGGTATCTCTGTATACACCTGTCTTGCATTTTGGCAAGTGCTTTAGCCAAAGGGTAGCTGATGGCGAACCCTCCGCCGCCGTAAGCCATCCCGTAGGAGAAATTAATGTTCTGCAAATGACTCTCCGACGAACTCCCGATGTAATAAAACTGATTATGGTCGTATTTAGACAAAACCCGGACCAAATTATCGGGCACAAAGAACGTATCATCGTCTCCCATAACGAACCATCTAACATCATCCATGCCCAGCCGTAGAGTCTCCGATACTATCCGGGATATCCTTATGGCAGACCGGTGGCCTTTTGGGTTATTGTACTTGAACTTGGAAGTATCGCCGGAGACCCTTCTCGGCGGCAATAGATGGTCGTCGGTTCCGTTTTTGACACCCTTGTCTAACCAGACGACGCCACGCATTTGCTGAGGCTTCCACCAAAGTTTGATGTAACCCTTCCTTTGATCCCATAACCGAGCCGAGGCTGCAATCCCGAAAACTATATGGCGAAGGGTCGTTTTTTGTGAGGAGTTGGTTTCAGGAAATGAAACGGGTAGTGGAGCTGTGGGTATGGATTTCTCTCCGGCATTAACACGAACAGCTTCGATGATGTTCTGTTCTTTGCTGGAATCGTTCGAGAAGGTTGCTGTGTAAGAGATGCAGAGAATGGAAATCAAAAGGAGGGAAGAAAGTACAAACTTGGGGAAAGTCCAGGAAACTGTGAAATGGTTTCTCAAGCTTTGATCCCATGGGAAGTTATCTTCAACCTTTGGATTGTCTTTCATGGTCATGGAGGGTTTTCAAAAAATAAAAATAAAAATCAGACCTTGGATTTTCTGGGTGTTGATCTAACCCTAGATTCCAAGCTCTAACTCAAGGAAACATGCATTTTCCGTTTAGAAATCTATGTGCAAAGGAATATTAGAGGGAGAAAGTGGAGAGGAATATTGAAGCCGAAGTAGCAGAGTATTGGCTTATAATTAAAGACAAATGACAAACCCTTTTCAAATGAAAACCTTTCGTTTTAACTTTAAGTAATTTGTTATCTTAGTATTAGTTTGTGATTGATTTTAAAGAGTGCGGTGAAAAAAATAATTTTTTAATTGTTAGTTTAAAAATTATAATAAAAAATTATTTTTTTTAAAAATTTAATTTGAAAATATAAACTACATTCTAAATTATATACGGATCACTTACAAATTAATAATAAATATAAAATAAATTACAAATAAAACAATTTTATTCTCGATATAAATATTATAAAATATATATTATATTACAATTATGTATGCATAAATATTATTTTAACAATAAATTATAATTAAATAACAAAGATAAAAATAATAATTTTATTTCTAAACTAACTTTTTCATCCAAGAAGCTATAAAATCTAGCTTCTTAGTTTGGATAGAAAAGCTAGTTTTAAAAGTAACAAAAAATAACATATTTTAACTAAAAGCACTTAAACGCAACCAAAAACAAGCCCGCTCTCTTACTGTTTACTAGTGTTACCTAGACCAGCCAGGAATCAAAATTAAGGACGATATAGAATGAACAAAACTTGAATAAATTAAACTTTAAAGTTTAAATAGGTAAAAAGTTTTTGTAAATTTTTGGCATAGAAGTGTATAAATTTTTGAATTTTTTTAGAAAAATAATTAAGCCTTTAATTTTTTTCACCGATTTAAATTATTAAATCAAGAAATTAAATTAATTAAACCTTGAACTAAAAAATTGAATCAATTAAGTTTTTTGACCATTAAATCTATATGATACACTATAGTTCTATCATGTTCATTTACAGTTTTTTTTCTATATATATATATTAAAATTTTAAGTTTTTTTTAGAATTATAAGAACCTTTAAATAATTTTTTAAATAAAATAAAAAAATTTGACAATGTCAAGTGAAAACATTGTGACCCGACATACTGCTTCGATAGATCCAAAAGAAGGTCAAAATTTAATAGTAAAAAATTGGTCAAATGGCTCAATTGATTTAATTTTTTGGTTTAAAACCTTAATTGAGTGTAAAAAAATTTAAAACTTTAATATTTTTTAAAGTTCAAAGACTTTCTAAATACAACCAAAAAAATTTAACAAAATATTTTAGAGGACACAAATCCAAGGGACCAAGTCCTCAATCTCTGCGGTCGTTGTTATAAAATTATACAATTTGGAGGACACAATTTCAAGGGATAAAAGGTATTATTTTTAAATTCCATTTTCATTTTTTTAAGAATGTTATTTGAAAGTATGTCTAAAATAGATATTTTATTTTTTCAAAAAAATACTTTTTGATAATAATATTAAACACTAAATTCTTAAACTAACTTTTCAAAATTACTTTTGCACAATATTTTTAAAAATATTTATCCACCACATTTTTCAAAAGTAATGTGAAACTCGTAAATGTGGCTATAGTTCTTGTGTTGTTGGGACAACAGAGTTCTTATTCTACTAGTTGATCTCCCGATCTATATGTAATTGTCTAACAACAACAATAATAAGTAGGATTGTCCTAACAAACAATCCAGTTTGGTGACTACAAATTTCATGAAAGCTTTAAGCAGTTCCTTAAATACTGGTATGAAGCTATTTTGTGTTTCCTTGATGCATAATAATCTATTGATTTGCAGCTCCATTTTCCTTGAGATACTCTACAAATCTGTTGAAATAAGTGTGTTGCAAGTCTCTGTTCCCAAAAACTTGAGCTGCTTCTCTTGCTCGGTTTCTTACCTTCTCTCCTTCTTCCGACACCATTGCAAGCCTAAGAGCCTTGGCTATATCATCTCTAACAAACGAACCATCATCGCTTCTCTCGACTTCCACGGCCAAGCCCTTGTCGACCAGCAGCCTCGCATTCAAGGGTTGGTCAGCCACGAAAGGCAGCACGACAAGAGCGTGTCCGAACTGGAGCGTTTCGATGATGGAACCCCACCCGGAGTGAAACAAAGATCCCCCGATCGAAGGGTGTCCTAATATCTCCAACTGCGGTGCCCAACCAAAGCAGACAACTCCTCTCCCTTGCGTACGCTGTCTGAAACCACAGGGCAGTGTATCGAGTTCACTCACGGCCCAATCGGGTTTCCTTAATGCCCATAAAAACGGCAAACCTGATAGTTCCACACCATAGGCTATCTCCTGGACTTGTTCTTTACTCAGCTTGCACTCGCTCCCGAATCCTACGAACACAACCGAGTTGGCCTTTTGAACATCGAGCCACCCGAAGATATCATTGGCTGTTCTTCCTTCGGGCTTTTCAGGTAGTAGCAAACCAATAGGAAACACTGATTTGTGTTTGTCGTGGCCGGTGCCGGTACCGGTGCTGATTATCTTCTCCAATATGTTCAAGTATTCAGCTTCATATTCAGGGCAAGTACGAAAAGCAACAACTTTCGATGCTTGAATAATTTTAGCAACTCTTTCAGTGTCGGATATACCAGAAGCATTCTCTCCATAAAAACCTTCATGCATGCCGGTGGCTAAGAATCTAGGATAAGCCAACGGTGAAAGAACATCAAACAACTCAGGCGTTGATGTCAGACATTCCAGCGAAGACATATTTTTCTTCCGGCCGAAAAAACAAGATGTAGCAGCTGAAAAAACAGAGAAAATAGCCAGAGGGATATTGTGTTCCTTTGCTATGTCGACCACCCAATAAGGGATCACATCGGCCAATATCCAACCCGGCTTTCGATCTACGATAAACTGCTTCACCGGATGTCGAAGCAAATCATACGCAATCTTCAGGTACGGGATTTTCTCGGAAGGTATATCCACGGTGGCCTCGCAGCCTTGTGGCAAGAGCTGCTCGTTATCTAAGCTCGGCAATGGAAAGGCCACTAATTCAACGAGGGCGGCTATATTTGCCGGAACTTTAGGGAGTCTTTTGATGTTCCCAGGGGTTGAAACGAAGGAGACTTTGAATCCAACTCGGGCTAATTGTAAAGAGAGTTGAAAGAATGGAATCAAATGGCCAAAAGCTAGCCATGGAACCATCACCACATGCTGATTTGTAGCCATTTCTATAACAAAGCAATCAAGGTTTTGACGAGACACCAATGCCAACACCAATATAAAGGGGGAAATTAGGTATGGCAATTTAATCTAAATTCCATCTAATTTGAAGAAAAAAATCGATTGAAAAAGTCTGAATAGAAGACGGGTTGGATATGTAGTTTGTCGGGCTCCGATTCGAAGATGAACCGAATCTGATCCAACTCTATATTTGATCCGAGTCTAAATCAAAATATTTTAGACTTTTAAGTCTTAAAACAAAATATAATGGCATTTGGACCCCCTCATTGAACTTGTAGACTTGTAGTGTTATTTGTATTTTTGGGAATCGAAATCCCCTACCATTTTCGGTGCCCCTATTTATGCCACACACTAAAAATTAGATTTAGAGTTTAAGGTTTAAGGTTAGGATTTGTGGTTAGGGTTTAGAGAATTTGGGGTAGGGTGTTTTTTATGGTATAAAGTGTAGGTTTAAGATTTAAAATTTAGGGTTAATACTTAAAATTTAATTTTTTAGTGTTGGGCCATAGAAAAGGGCACCGAAAAGGAGCAAAGAATTTTTTATCTTATTTCTGGAGGCCAAACTTTTATTGTTCATCGCAACGTTAACAGAACTTTGGAATGTATTTATGAAAAGGCTTAATATCAAAATAAATGTCCAAAACTATATTATTATTTTATAGGTGCCTGAATTTTTTTAACTGAAATAAGTGTCTCACGTTTTTTAAACTAATATAAGTGTTAGAAAGTTTTTAAACGAGTAAAATTAAATGTTAGACATCTATTTCAACTAAAAAAAACTTTAAATTCTTATTTTAAAAAAGGTATAATTTAAATATTTGTTTTAATATTAAAAATTATGAAAATGATGTATTCTTAACAATCAATTTATCTGTACTTGAAATAATGGAAACAATAAATTGTGTAAAATTCTTTAATATAGTTAGGAATGTAATAATTTCGTTTTCATAGAATCCTATGTAGCTTATCGGCGCAAGTTTATAGAGAGATTTACAAACGAAATAAACACTAGGATTTAGGAACTTGTTTTAACTTAAAATCTTATTCTTTCTGTTCGACGATAACATGTTTTTGTCGAAATCTTTAACTTCAACTTCTTATTATACATAAAAATACGAAAAATATATTTTTTAAAAATCTTTAATAAAATAGTTTTTTTAAATATATATTGTATAAATTTTAGTCAAAGTTTAAAAATCTTTAATAAAATATTAAAAATATTATAGTCAAAGTTTAAAAAAATTACTAGAAAATATCAACATATGATAATTTTAGTCGAATATAAAAGTATCTTTTAAGCTTACATCTCTCATTCCATCATTCAGTAATGCGATGTTTGGTAAACAACTTTTTGAGCTAAAATTAGTAGTTTGAAGCATTTTAGAGGTTTGACCAGTCAAATTCGCTAATTTGGATGTTTGATAAATATAAGATTGTAATAGCGGATTGAAGTGAAACCTCTCATTTTGAAAAACGTTTTTTATGAGCTTTTTGAGTTAGAGGTTGGATAAAATACTTGTAAAGACTATTTTATCTTTGATAATTATAAATATTTCTCTAAATAACATAAATTTGATTAAATAATAAAATAAAAAAAATAATTTCACAAATAAAAATTTAATATATAAATTAATAAATGCATATAAATTTAATAATTAATAAAATTATATTCAAAATATAATTTCATAAATAAAAAATTAATACATATATATCTAAATTTAATAATTATTAAAATTATATTAAAAAGATAATTTATCAAATAAAAAATTAATATGTACATCCTCATATATGCTCAATAATGATGTTAAAAAAATTAATTTTCATAATTTAATTAATATTAATAGATACAAAATGTTAATAACTAATAAATTATTCAAACAAGTATCAAATATAATCATGTTCTTATATGTCATTTTGTTTGTTCAAATAATCAAACAACTATAAGCTATCAGTTAATTTTATCAAATATTTTTATACAAGCAACTAATGTAATCTGGTAGTCAAATCATCTAATACAAACAACTATTCGTTATCAACTAATGTAATCCGTTGTCTATTATCAACTATCAACTAATTGTCAAACATGACCTAGGTCTGTCCCAATTAGCTTTTCATCTTAAATTCCTTGCACCAACCAATCACACTTTAATCGAACCGATGGAAGATCTCAACATCAACCAAACCACTTGTTTTTTTTTTTGAAATAAAAATTGAATCTCGTTAAAATCTCCTTCGTATCGAAACTTGAGAAGTCAAGTTCAAGCATTGGAAGGAAGAAAAGAGTGCCCTTTATTTTATTATTGTATCTCAATTACAAGCAACGAAATCTATCAATATGCAAACCACCAGTTCTCATACTAAAGTTTACACATTTATGCATGCTATAGTGAAAAAGACCCTTCCCCCTAGCAACACTGGATCGAAGCACTCAGCTATTCATAGCGCTAGAGAACAGTAGCCCAAAATTGTCATTAAATCTCAGCATTGACCCATTGCATATTGGACTTCCTTCCGATTTCATTTTTCGCCAATCAATCCATTTCCATATTTAGCTACATGTCAATTGTTGAGTGTGCAAAAGTTCTACTTTTTACCCCTTATTTAACCTATATTCATGCTGCATTCAAGCATAATTCATTGCATTTATGATAGATTTCATATATACATCACAATTACATAAAATGGCACAGTTGCTACTGATTTTGGTTACTTTTGCAGGTAGCTGTTGTAGCAGACTCAGGGCAGTGGAGAAGCAGAACTGGAACACAGGACTGCAGTCGAGAAGAATGACGCTGTCATGGCAGCCAATGACGACAACTATGTTGAAGGGAAAAAGTGAAGTGGAGTTCGACAGAAAGAGGAAATTAAGCCAGTATGTCGTGGGTCACTCTTACATTATTCTGAGCCCTAGATCAGAATGAAGGCCAAGCCCAAAGTTCAAGGAAGAAACCCAAAGCAAGGAAAGATGACGAATTAAAGGCATCTACTCTGAAGATTTAGTCTTTAATAGAGTTGTACTTTAATTTAAACTTGTATTCTTGCCATATTAGAAAATTTGAACCCAATGCCTATATAAAGACATGTAATTCGACCTAGAAAAGGACATCTTATTCTCTAGCCGTCTTCCCCTAAACCCTAGTCGTTTCCCCCTTCTTATCATGTTCTAAATTTCCCCTAGGGCTAAGGGTTGATTTTGTAAAGTAGTTGCAAGGATTGTACTGTTTTAGGATTTTTCTGTTCAATAAAATAGACTTCAAGTTTGCTAATTCTGGTTTTCAACAACTTGCAAGAGTATCAGGAGAGCATTGTGAGATTATACATTTACTTAATATCGGGAGAGTTAAGTATACGAAAGGAATAAGTACGGGTTCTCTAGTTTATGGTTGAACTATCTCGGACATAGGGATAGGACGAGGTTAAGTGGCTAAGGAAGAATTCAACAACATCAATGTTCATCCTTCGATTCACGCCGTGAGGTATCATCAAAGATGTGTTCATCAACAGACTTGGACCTAGGAATATGACGAGTCACAGCAGGGATTCTTGCCAAGCTTGAAGTACAGAGTTGTGTGATCGCTGCCGCGACAACAACAGACTGCTGCCGCCGCAGGTGCTGCCGCGACAGGAGCGACGACAGAACAGGAAGTCCTACACAGTGCAACACCTGCACTACTGAGCAATTCAATATTGGCCTATTTCTTTACACTGAATCCTTTTTTATCTTTTATCTTCAGTATTCTTTATTATTTCCCTACAAACAATTAAATTCTCTTCTTTCTCTTTTGTGCAGCAATCCAAGGATAAAGCTATTTCCAGTCCCTATGGATTCGACATCCGATACTTCGTGTATCACTTTACTACTTGCGTCATGTACACTTGCATCTATTGCGATAGAATCTTTTACACACAACAAGTTTTTGGCGCCGCTGCCGGGGACTGGCAACATATCTTTACCCTACTTTTACTGCACATTCTTTTAATTTTTCTGTTTTTATTTGGATTGTTCACCCTGTGCTTTTCACAAGGTTTTTCGTTTGCTTATGCGCAGATCGAGATGAGGCAAGGAACCTGAGTATCAACTAAATCCTGAAATCGAACGCTCGTACAATCTCAGAAACCAAGTCCGACTTTTGATAGCCAGAAACGATTACCTTGAGGAACAATTAAAAGCCATGCATAACGGGAGGAACAACCAAGGGAATCCCCAAAATCTTGAAGATCCTATCGGGGATGAAGGAAACGGACCGCCTGCCGCTGCCGTGGCTGCACGACGGTCATGCCGTGATTACATGATCAACGATCATGTGGAATTGGAGACCACCCTGCCAGACGTGGAAGCTGAAACCTGTCATGTTCATCATGATTAATTCCACTGGCCAGTTTAGTGGTGCTGCTACAGAGGATGCCATAGAACATCTGAAAACGTTCCAAGAAATCTGTGGATCGTTTAGACTACCATGAGTAAATCCGGAGATACTGAGGCTTCGGTTATTTCCCCATTCATTGAGGGATAGAGCAAAAACTTGGTGGAACAAACTAATGCCAGGTTCAATACGAACTTGGGCGGATCTAACTCGTGAATTTTTATCTTGTTTTAATCCTTCCCATTTATCTGAGTGATTACGTAACGAAATTGCTACTTTTCAATAGGAAGATGACGAACCAATGCACGAGGCATGAGACAGGTTTACTACTCTTCTGAGGAATTGCTCGATGCACGAATTCCCTATTTGGAATCAAGTAATTAAATTTTACAATGCTGCCAACACACATACCCGTATAAGGATAGATTCAACAACCAATGGATTGCTGTTGGACAAAGATCTAGATGAAGTTATGGTGGTATTGAAAAATTTAGCGAAGAACGAAGAGCAATTTCCCACGTTGAGGAGAGGTAAACGAGTTCTAGCTGTGAAGGATTATGAGGCCGAAAATTCCCTAAAGACACATGTTGCATACCTCACAAAGGCAGTAGAAAACTTGCTGAAGAAAGATTCACAACCGGCCTATGCTGCAGAAGAGATATGTGGTACTTACAGTGGGAATCATAGTTCGGAAGACTGCCCGCTACAGCTAGAGGAGGGGATGTATGTTGGAAACTATAACAAGCCGAGGAACTATGACTCCAACAATTATAATCCCAACTCGAGGAAAGACCCCAAGTTCTCCTGGAGTAACCCAAACAACACACTGAATCCTCAAGTGCAGAACACCCAAAATCAGGGGCACCTAAAATTCTGACACAGCAACAACCGTCAACCGCACCTAGTATACTAGAGCAGACTTTGGCCACATTTATGTCACAGACAAGAGTTTACATGGCAAACATGGATCACTTCGTAAAAAAGACTGAAACATTCATGGACAAAACGAAGATGAGAATGACTAACCATGAAGCTACACTGAAATCACTGGAGACGCAGATGGGTCAGGTTTCCCAGCATATTAAGCCAAGACAGAACGGAGGATTCCCTAGCGATATTGAGGTCGCTAGACAACCCACACATGAGCAGTGCAAAGCCATTACAACAAGGAGTGGGAAACAACTGCCAGGGCCGGAGAAGAAAGCCGAACCAGTTAAGGAACCAGCCCTAGAATCGACTGCCGCGAACACTGTCCCGACAGATGATAAACAGCCTACTGCCGCCACACTTGTCACGACAGCAGAAGGGACAAAGGAGAAGGATGAAGAACCTAAGCCTCCTCAGATCTGAATACCATGAGAAGGACGAATTGAAGATTACCGTCCTCCGCCTCCTTTTCCACAGCGGTTATAGAAACAGAAACATGAGTACCAGCTCAAAAAGATCTATGATATTTTTAAGCAGGTTCACATCAACATTTCGTTGTTAGATGCTATTAAGGAGATGCCCGGTTATGCCAAATTTCTCAAAGATGCTATGTCGAAAAGATCCAGACTTGGGGAATTTGAAACGGTAAAAATGACAGAAGGATGCATGACTATTCTGCACAGGCATCCACCCTAGAAGAAGAAGGATCCTAGGAGCTTCATCATACCGTGCATAATTGGTGATAAATTCGTGGGTAAGGCACTTTGTGATCTAGGTGCTAGTATCAATTTAATGCCAAAATCTGCATTTTAAAAATTAGGCATTGGACGAGCACGGCCCACGACAGTTATGCTGCAGCTGGCAGACCGCTCTTACGTGCAACCAGAAGGGAAGATTGAAGATATTCTGGTAAGAGTGGATAAGTTTATTTTTCCTGCTGACTTTCTTGTTTTAGATTGTGAAGCAGATGAGAATGCACCAATCATCCTGGGGCGACCCTTCCTAGCCACAGGCAGATCACTGATTGATGTAGAAAAATGAGAGCTTACAATGAGAGTGAATGATCAAAAGATCAAGCTCAATGTTCTCCAGGCAATCAAACATGCTGATGCAGAAGAAGAATGCAAGGCTATCACTGAAGTAATCCTTGATCAACCCTGCATCAGGTCGTGCTGCCATGACATCAAATTTGGTCACTGCCACAGCAGCCATCTGGAAGACTGTCACGGCAGCAACGACGACAGCAACTTCTCAAATTCTAATATATCTGACACTGAAGGTTATGAGGAGGTAAACTGGATAGGCAATCGTCCAGGTAAGTTATTCAAGCCCTTAAACTATACCTCGAATGAGCATATCATCCAAAAGCCTTCAACTGTAGAACCACCTGTTTTAGACCTTAAGCCCCTGCCAGGGCAGCTCAAATATGTTTTTCTTGGTTTAAATGATACGTTGCCCGTAATTATCTCTTCCAAGTTAATGCAGAAACATTAACTGCAATTGATAGGGATGTTGCAGCAGCATAAAAAGGCTATTGGATGGACGATAGCTGATATCCAAGGCATCAGTCTGGCACTATGCATGCATAAAATTCTCCTAGAGGATGATCATAAACCGACCATTGATGCCCAGAGACGCTTGAATGACGCTATGCGAGAAGTGGTTCAAAAAGAAATTATCAAATGGCTTGATGCTGTGATAATTTATGCCATCTCGGATAGTAAGTGGGTGAGCCCGGTGCAATGCGTTCCTAAAAAGGGAGGAATAACCGTGGTGACCAACGAAGAAAACGAATTAATCCCAACCAGGACTGTTACCGGTTGGAGGGTTTGTATGGATTACCGGAAGCTTAACAAAGCTACCCGGAAAGACCATTTTCCCCTGCCTTTTATTGATCAAATGCTTGATAGATTAACGGGAAAGCCTTATTATTGTTTTTTTGATGGTTACTCAGGTTATAACCAAATAGCTATCGCACCGGAGGATCAAGAAAAACAACTTTCACTTGCCCATACGGCACTTACGCTTTCCGGAGAATGCCATTTGGACTCTGCAATGCACCAGCAACCTTCCAAAGGTGTATGATGGCGATGTTCTCCGACATGGTGGAGGATTTCCTGGAAATATTTATGGACGATTTTTCCGTCTTTGGAGACAGTTTTGAAAGCTGCTTAGGCAACCTACATAAGGTGCTCGAAAGATGTGAGAAAGCGAACTTGGTGTTGAACTGGGAAAAATGTCACTTCATGGTGGATGAGGGGATAGTCCTAGGCCATAAGGTAAGCTGTCGCGGCATAGAAGTCAACAGAGCCAAAATAGAGGTGATAGAAAAGCTGTCGCCACCCACAACAGTCAAGGGAATTCATAGTTTCTTAGGGCATGCTGGTTTTTATCGAAGGTTCATAGCAAATTTTTCGAAGATCACCAAGCCTTTATGCCACCTACTAAAGCAGAATCGTCCCTTTCACTTCAATACTGAATGTACTGAGGCATTCAGAATCCTGAAAGAGAAGCTAGTAACAGCCTCAATCGTACAGCCACCGGACTGGAGTTTGCCATTTGAAATTATGTGTGATGCCAGTGATTATGCTGTAGGGGCAGCACTTGGGCAGAGGAAAGACAAGCTATTCCACATAATTTATTATGCAAGCAAAACACTAAACGACGCCCAAGTGAATTACACCACCACAGAAAAAGAACTGTTAGCAGTGGTATTCTCGATTGACAAGTTCCGTTCATACATACTTGGAACGAAGGTGGTGGTACATACAGACCACTCAGCACTGAAGTATCTGTTCGCTAAAAAAGATGCAAAACCTAGACTGATACGTTGGATTCTGCTACTGCAAGAGTTCGACATTGAAATCAAGGATAAAAAGGGGACAGAAAACCAAGTTGCAAATCACTTCTCAAGATTGGAGATGGGAAAGAGTCTGCCAACAGACAAGACACACATAATGGAGACCTTCCCTGACGAGCAGCTGTTTGCTGCCATGAGTACTGCCACGACAGCCATGGCGGCAGGTAAGTTTTCTGAACTCCCCTGGTATGCTGATTTCGTTAATTATATAGTTAGCAGACTATTCCCTCCTGAACTTAATTATCAAGCCAAGAAGAGGTTCCAAAAATGATGTTAAGCATTATTATTGGGACGAACCTCTTCTTTTCAAACATTGTGCAGATTAGATCATCAGGAGGTGTGTACCACAGGATGAGCAGGAAGCTGTGCTTCAACACTGCCATGCTTCACCATATGGAGGACACTTAGGTGGAAACAAAACCGCTGCCAAGGTTTTGCAGTCTGGTTTTTATTGGCCCTCACTGTTTAAGGATGCCCAAGCATTCTACAAAAGCTGTGACAAGTATCAACGGACTGGAAACATCTCAAGGAGACATGAGATGCCGCTGCAAAACATTCTTAAAGTCGAAATTTTCGATGTTTGGGGGATTGATTTCATGGGACCATTCCCAACATCATGTGGGAATCTATATATCCTCCTGGCAGTGGATTATGTGTCCAAATGGGTTGAAGCGATCGCCACACAGAAAAATGATGCCAAGACTGTTCAGAGATTTCTGCATAAGAATATTTTTTTCCAGATTTGGCATACCTAAGGCGATCATCAGTGATGAAGGGAGACATTTCGACAATAGGGTAATTGCTGCTACCTTAAGAAAATATGGCGTAAAGCATCGGATCGTAACAACTTATCACCCTCAGACCAATGGACAGGCCGAAATATCCAACAAAGAGGTAAAGAACATTCTTGAGAAGATGGTTAAACCAACTCGAAAGGACTGGTCCTTACACCTCAATGATGCACTATGGGCCTATAGAACATCATTTAAGACACCATTGGAATGTCACCCTACCGGCTGATTTATGGAAAAACATGCCATTTACCTGTTGAGATAGAACACAGAGCTTACTGGGCTATCAAAGCAGTGAACATGGACTTAGACAAGGCAAGACAGAAAAGGTTACTTGACTTGAATGAAATTGAAGAAATTCGAGCAATGGCCTACGACAACGCAAGGATTTACAAGGACAAGACAAAGAGGTGGCATGATAAGAAGTTTCTGCCACGACAGTTCTGCCCAGGGCAGCTTGTGTTGTTATTCAACTCTAGGTTGAAATTCTTCCCAGGGAAGCTAAAATATAGATGGTCCAGCCCATTCCAAGTGGTGCAAGTTTTTCCTCATGGTGCCATCACGATCAAATCCTTAAAAGACGGGCACCAATTTAAAGTCAACAGATAGAGACTGAAGCATTATCAGGGGACTGAAGCCCCAAGAATGCAGAAAGTGGTTACTTTAGGAGATGCCCCTCAGGGCATCCTTAATTTAACTTTATTTTATTTTATTTTTATTATTATTATTACTATTATTTATATATATATATTTATTTATTAGGAAATTAGAATTATTTTATTTTTAGGAACTAAGTTTTTTATTTTATTTATTTTTAGGAAACAAGGAGAGGAGAAGAAGTGAATCAGCCCACCATCTCACCAGCAGCCCAAAAAGCCCAAAGAAGGAGTCTGTCGTCACAGCCTATCAACAGCTATCGCGACAGACGCGGAAAATACAGCCTGTCACCACGCTGTCGCGGTAGACGCGCAGCAGACACGGAAACGCGTGATAGACGCGTCAGAAACCGCGTAACAGCTGGCTCTGTTATTCGCGCCTGCCGTTACAGCTCCAACGGGCAGCAAACCCTTCATCTATATAAACCTCATTTTACTATTCATTTTTCACCTCACTTTTACTCTCTCAACTTGCTTTCTCTCTAGATCTCAAATCTCTTTTATTTTCTACAGCCTTGCAACTATGAGTACCATACAAACGAGAAGAAGTGCTGCCTCCAGCTCTGCCCCAGCAGCAGGCACACCCAGCCACGACAGACTCCCCAACCGCTTTGTCACCTCCGACTCCGTCGACCGATACTACACCTCCTTCCAAAAAGGGAGATGTGGGAAGATATAGGGTTCCTCTACGCAAAATGCACGTAAGATTTCAGGCTCGAACTGTTCATAGCTCGGAAGATGAAAGCCCTCAAATGGCAGATGTTTGCTGCCCAGCCATAGGAGATGAATGTCACATTGGTCCGAGAATTCTACGCTGCCATCGACAGCAAGGACACGTAGACCGTGACAGTGCGAGGTAAGGAAGTCACGTTCGAGCCAAAATACATCAATACCCTCTACGGTATCTACGTCGGCGAGAAGGAAAACAGGCACAAGAGGTTCGTGGAAAGTCTGTCGCCGGCAGACTACGATGCTGTTATGGCAGAATTAACTGAAGAGGGGACAGAGTGGAATACTGATCCCAAGCATCGTTGGACGGTGAAACGCACTCAACTCACTGTCGAGGCCAAACTTTGGAACCACTTCGTCTAAAAAAGGATAATGCCTTCTTCCCACAACAGCACGGTCGACAGACCCAGGTTAACTCTCGTTCACACCATTTTAAATGAGAGACCTATTAATGTCGGCCGGTATATACGAGAAGGAATTTTGGAGTGTGCCCTTAAGCCATTAGGACCCCTTTTCTTCCCGTACCTCATCACCGAGATCTGCCGCGGCCACAACGTTCTTGAAATCCCTGAAGATTACAAGGTCCAAGGGAAAGGATGGACGGAACGCAACATATTCAGTTTGATGGAGCTAAAAGCTACCACACCCATCTTCTTCTTCAACCCGTCTGCCGCGGCAGAGGAGCTAGTAGAGCCCACTCAGACAGAACCTACCACCGTAGAGCAGCAGTAGCCAACAATAGCAGCTCCTCCAGCAGACGCCTCCACTCAGATCCTAGCCACACTGCAAAAGATGGAGGAACGACAACTGAGTCTGATGAGTTTTGTCAGAGACTTCACAGCAGCAACGGTACATTTTATTCAAAACAATTTAAATTTTTCAAATGTACAGTTTTCTATTTTCCCAGAGCATTATTTTGCTGCCCATACCCCTACCCCTGCTGCCACACCAAAAACACCCTCTGCTGCATCCACTCCAACCCCGGCCGTGACAGCTGAAGGTGGCAGCCACACCGCCACTGTCTCTGCTAGAGGAAATAAACGAAAGGAGCCGCTGACCGACCTTGATGATTTTATTGCTGTGTTCTCTTCCTCCTTCATCTGGGAGGAATCTGATGGAGAGCCCTCTATCAAAAGAAATCTGTCAAAGGAGTTCACTCTAGTGAAAAGGCAGAAGCCCAACACCGGTGAAGGACCATCTGGCCAGGGCAAATCTGCCAACAGCAGTAGTAGTGGCAGCAGCAGCTCTTCTGAAGATGTACAAGTGCTGGAAAGGCCAACCCAGATCTCACATACTCGTATCCAGCCCTCGAGGGAAGCTAAGAAGAAGACTGCCTCTGCCTCTCCGATCATTCTGTCGGCACCCATAACAAAGGTTACTGCCTGCCGACAGCTAGAGATCAGCAGCAGCAGCAACAACGACAGCACCTAAATTTAAGTTTCGATCTTATTTTTGTTGTTTTGTTGTTTTATTTTAATTGTGATGTATTTTTGTTTTATTTTCTGTTTTTATTTTCTGTCATCATGCATTGAGGGCAATGCAACCCTTGAGTTTGGGGGTGGCATCCTTCCAGTAATATGAAATGTTTTTAGGTTCAAAATTGTGTCTAAGTGTTTAGTTTATTTTTGCTAAAAAAAATTGGCTTAAGTCTTTAAACTGAACTTACCTGTCGTGACAGCCTCTGTCGTGGCAGTGCCTTTAGGATATTTTTAGGAGCAGTTTAGAGCCTTACTATAGTTCTGATCTTAAAACACCCTTTGTGACTCTTATATTGTCTAGAACTCTACTAGTAAAATAGAATAGGAAAAAGCTTAAACACTTGAGTTGCCCCTAGAGGTGCCTAACACTGGCTCTAGGAAAAGAAGTTAAGGAAAAGTAGACTCAATATACCTAGAGGTGCCCGAAACCGGCTCTAGGAAGTTAGCTAGAGGTGCCCGAAACAGGCTCTAGTCAAACTTAAATTAAGAAAAAAAATCGAGTCTAAGAAAAAACTAAAGGAGCCTAAGAATTGCCTCCAAAAAAATAAAAGTTGGCATATAATTATCCATAAAACATGCACACACTACACGAGAATTATAGCAAGGTTTCGAATGAATCTTGAATTATCCAACAAGGTGTTGTTCACAATAGGGCATGAATGATATGTAAGGAAAAGTTCACTGTTTTAAGTCAAACAAAAAAAGTTTTATTTCTTTTTATTTTTAGGTCTAAATTGCTTGAGGACAAGCAAGAACTTGAGTTTGGGGGGTGTTGAGTGTGCAAAAGTTCTACTTTTTACCCCTTATTTAACCCATATTCCTGCTGCATTCAAGCATAATTCATTGCATTTAGGATAGATTTCATATATACATCACAATTATATAAAATTGCACAGTTGCTACTGATTTTGGTTACTTTTACAAGTAGTTGTTGTAGCAGACTCAGGGCAGTGGAGAAGCAGAACTAGAACACAGGACTGCAGTCGAGAAGAATGACGCTGCCGTGGTAGCCAATGACGACAGCTATGTTGAAGGGAAAAAGTGAAGTGGAGTTCGACAGAAAGAGGAAATTAAGCAGGTCTGTCGTGGGTCACTCCTACATTTTTCTAAGCCCTAGATCAGAATGAAGGCCAAGCCTAAAGTTCAAGGAAGAAACCCAAAGCAAGGAAAGAGGACGAATTAAAGGCATCTACTCTGAAGATTTAGTCTTTAATAGAGTTCTACTTTAATTTAAACTTGTATTCTTGCCATATTAGAAAACTTGAACCCAAGGCCTATATAAAGGCATGTAATTCGACCTAGAAAAGGACATCTTATTCTCTGGCCGTCTTCCCCTAAATCCTAGTCGTTTTCCCCTTCTTATCCTGTTCTAAATTTCCCCTAGGGCTAAGGGTTGATTCTGTAAAGTAGTTGCAAGGATTGTACTGTTTTAGGATTTTTTCTGTTCAATAAAATAGACTTCAAGTTTGCTAATTCTGGTTTTTAACATCTTGCAAGAGTATTGGGAGAGCATTGTGAGATTATACATTTACTTAATATCGGGACAGTTAAGTATACGAAAGGAATAAGTACGGGTTCTTCAGTTTATGGTTGAACTATCTCGGACCTAGGGATACGACGAGGTTAAGTGGCTAAGGAAGAATTCAACAACATCGGTGTTCATCCTTCGATTCACGCCGAGAGGTATCATCAAAGACGTGTTCATCGACAGACTTGGACCTAGGGATAGGACGAGTCACAGCAGGGATTCTTGCCAAGCTTGAAGTACAGAGTTGTGTGATCACTGCCGCGACAACAACAGACTGCTGCCGCGACAGGAGCGACGACAGAACATGAAGTCCTATACAGTGCAACACCTGCACTACTGAGCAATTCAATACCGGCCTATTTCTTTACCCTGAATCCTTTTTATCTTTTATCTTCAGTATTCTTTATTATTTCCCTACAAACAATTAAATTCTCTTCTTTCTCTTTTGTGTAACAATCCAAGGATAAAGCTATTTCCAGTCCCTGTGGATTCGACATCCGATACTTCATGTATCACTTTACTACTTGCGTCGTGTACACTTGCACTCTATTGCGATAGACTCTTTTACACGCAACATCAAACAAAACTACTTTCCAACCAAAAGAGTTACACAATTTTTAGACCTGCAGAACTTCCACTTTAAACGACAATGGAGCATCATGTGGAGACATGATCCACTTACACGCAAAGGAGCTATCCGAAACAATGACAATCTCTTTATTTGCCAGGTAGGGATTACCCTTGCAGATCAAACCGGCTTCTTTGATGGCCAGGATTTCAGCAGAAGTTGCATCCAATACGCCCACTGCCTTGGAAAACTTAGTTAAAACCTTGTCATCCTGCTCATGAAGTACTCCACCTATTATCGCTTCGCCAAAATTTCCCATAACCGCACCATCAACATTGAAAGTAAGTTTGTCTGCACAATAATACCTATGGCAGGAACGAATCTTCCCTTACTACATCTTGAAAATTCAAGAGCTGAGGGTTTGCAAGAAAATAACTTTCAGAAATGAATTGATCCGTCCAGTTCCCTTGACACCATCAAAAAGTTCTCAGCATTGAGGCTTCAAAAAATAAATCTTCACTTATGCCTTTGTTATTGAAGACAATATCATTTCTATGAAGCCATATAAACCAGTAGATGCTAAAGAATGCCACGCATCAAATTGGCTTTGAGGTAGGCCTTATATCACATGCAAACCAAAGAAGAATCATGCTTTTTATGGAACTATGAATTACAAAGCACATATTCTATAGAGCACTCCATTTCGACCATAATCTCCAACTAACACGGTAAGATATGAACAAATGCACCTCTGTTTTCTCTTCTAAGCCACATAACGGGCAATATGGATTAGAAATACTATGCCCCTTTTTGGCGTCCTTTATATGCCTCAACATTAAAAAATAAATTAGGAACATCAAAAATAGACAGAGAATTTTTATTCGGCATAAGTAACAAAACAACGCAAATCATAATCTCTAAACACTAAAAAATACATGATACTCATAATTTCCTAAACCTTAATCTTAAACCCTAAACTTAACTTTTTTAGTATAAAGACATACATAGAAACCGAAAATGGACAGAAAATTTCTATTTGACATAAGTAACAAAACAACGTAAATCATGCGTCCCATATTTTTTTTCTTTTTTAAAAATGGATATATAGATATATTAGGCCCAAAGGTGGCATCGGTTAACAAGTGTATGTGCTGTAACATTCGCCGATCTAGGAATAAAGCTGATGGTTATATTTGAGTGGTGAATTGATCTGTATGTGGGGGTTGGGCTGCGCAAGATATTTGAGATGCCATCCTTTGAGTCCTTCAGCATGTTGATTACATTTGCTGCATCGCCTTCAATCGGGACTTTCGACCATCCTCGATCTAGTGCTAACATGATGGCCTCATAGCACGCTAAACCTTCAACAAGTGAGGCATCAGAAGCCTACAGAGTTATATGGGAGTGGGGCAATTTTTTTTCTCACTTTTGTTCTGCTATATAATTTTTTTAAAACAAGTGAGTTGGTTGAAAAGGATGGGAACGGTGGTGAATCCTTCTGGAAGTTAGTTTGGGCGGGTCTGGCTGCACCAAAGGTTGAAGTATTTGTGTGGAAGGCAGTGCAACAAAGACTACCTACCATGGATGAATTGGCCAGACGGGGTGTGTGAAAATTTGGGATCGTTGCTGTGTGTTTTCTGCAGGATTGAGGCCGAGACAGTAAACCATATTACTTGCCATTGTCAAATGGTGCGGAGAGTATGACAAAAATGGTGCTCGTTATGGAAAATTCACCTCATCTTCTCAGGTACTCTAAAATCATTGCTAATTGATTGGAACAACCAAAGGATTAGAACTACGTTTAAACCCATGTGGCAGCTCTCTTTCTTTGGTCTCGTGTGGACTTTTTGGCTCTATAGAAATGATTGCAAGTTTAATAAAAAAAGCTTTAGTGAAGATCAAATGTTTGATCTTGCTATTCTGCAGATCGGGCTATGGTACAAGAGCAAATGGCCATCTGCTGTACCTTCCATCACTGATTTTATTAGATGTCCGAATGGGTACTCTGTGCACTTGCTGCATTTAAAGAGACAAGTTGCAGGATCATGGAATCGCCCAGCTGTCGGTACTCTGAAATTCAATGTTGACGCTGCGGTAAAGGACAGTTTCGGGACTTCTGAAATTGGTGGGATCCTTAGAGATCATGTTGGATGTATTGTTGGGAGGTTTTCAAAAAGTATTGGCATGGCTGATCCAACTTTTGCAGAGCTTTGTAGCATTCTTGAAGCGTGTAAGATTTTTTGATGAATCTAAGTGGAGCGACTCTCATCTATTGGAAATAGAATCGGATAGCATGTTGGCGGTGTCTTGGATAAATGCCCCTATTGTCGTTCCCTCTATGTTCAATGACTTAGTCAAGGAAATTAGAGCATGGAAAGAAGTGTGTAACTGGAGAATCGGGTTTGACTATAGAGAAAACAATGGGCCAGCTCATATGTTGGCAAAGCAAGGGGTGGACAGAACTTCAGATCTCGTGTGGTTCAACGATCGAACGTGATTACAGTATTGAAGTGAAGTTTTGCTGTACCAGGGACCTTTAGATGAATGGCGGTAGATGTATTTACCCCATTAGCGGTGAAGGAAAATGTTGAAGTGGTTCAACCAGTACAAACTAACAGCTCTGGATTGGAAATGCGTAGCGCGCGAGTCCAAAGGAAAAGAAAATGTAGTGTGAATTGGTAGTGTGTGTTATTAATTAGATGGAAACTATAATTCCTTTGTGTAAAACATCGAGATGGTGTACTCTTTTTCCTCTAACTAGGATTGGGGAGGTTTTTTAATGAGGCACCTATCGATGTAGTGAGCCTATTTTGGAATAATATCTCCTAAATAATTTTCAATTTTTTTTTAAAACAAATTGATTTATTTATGCATTTATTCATCACTTCCAAACATTTATGTTTTACCCCCACCTAAAATCTTGGCTCCGTTCCTGAAACTAATGAGATAAATTTGGAGCAGCCCGCTAAAACCAGTCAATGTCTGTGCTGGGCTACTACTCCGACAGCTGCTGCTGCATCAGTAGAGCAACAAGCTCTATTGAACAAAATCCAGTGACAAATGATGTATTCTGATAAACAAGAAAAACGGCGGTAGAGAAGCTAGGGAAAAAAAATCAGAGAAAGGAAGAAGACAAATAAAAAGGAAAAAAACATCGTAAAGAGAAAGGAGAAAACAACAAATGTAGGCCTGATTTTGGTCATTCAACCAGATAGCGGGCCAGTTCCATCATTGGTGGTTTTTATAGCCCAAACCATATCATAACAGAATAAAAATAGATCATTTCAATTTGTTATAATAACGGGCTTTGATAACAGCCATTAGTTGCATCTAACAAACAACCCAACGACCCTAGAAGCAACTTCTATTCTTCTAATATTCACCCGGTTTTGTCTCCTTCTAAGACTTGTTGGATCGACCAAACACATAGTTGTTTCCTTAGCTCTTGAAAGCGATCCACTGTCACGGGTTTTGTAAGAATGTCAGCACTTTGAAACTGACCAGGAACGTAGTTGACCTCTAACTGCCGAGCTTGGACCTTTTCTCTTACAAAATATAAGTCCAAATCGACATGTTTAGTCTTGGCATGAAGGATTGGATTTGCTGCCATTGCTACCATGCTCGTATTGTCACACCAAATTCTGGGTGTATCATCTAATTTCACACCCATATCGGCCAACAAGGTTTTGACCCACACAAGCTCAGACGATGCATCCGCAAGGCTACGATACTCTGCTTTTGCGGTGGATCGTGAAACTGAGCGTTGTTTCTTCGAGCTCCAAGCCAAAAGATGTGAGCCCAGATAAACACAATAACTGGATATGGGCCTACGATCGTCAACATCACTACCCCAATCAGTGTCGGAGAAAGCATATAGATCCATGACATCATTTAAAGTAGCTGGCCGGGCAAACCACAACCCAAAATCAATGGTAGCTTTTAGATACCGTAAGATCCTTTTTACAACTGTTCAATGAACATCTTTCAGACTTTGCATGAATTGGGCTACTTTATTCACAGCAGAGGAAATATCGGGCCGCGTATGACAAATGTGAAGCAAAGATCCTATCGTGTTGCGATACTGACTAGCATCAAAATAATCCACACCATCATGCTTGCTGAGTTATGGAGTAACAGCTATAGGTGTATCAAGGGCTTTGCCGTCCAACATGTTATTTTTCTTAAGAAGTTCAGCAACAAATTTTCGTTGTGTAAGGAGCAACCCCCCTTGAGTATGAACTGCTTTCACACCAAGAAAATAGTGAACACAACCCAGATCCTTGAGAGAGAATTTCTCATGTAGTGCTTTTCTAACACTGTCCACATGCCCTTCAGACGTGCCCGTGACCAATATGTCGTCAACGTATACTACTAAATATGTAACGACATCCTTACATGTGTAGATAAACAAAGAAAGATCTGCACTTGAAGAACGAAAGCCCAACTCTTTCAAGAATTCACCAAGTTTGTTGAACCAATTCCTTGGTGCTTGGCGAAGCCCATACAATGCCTTTTTAAGCAAACCAACAACTGCCCTCTTTCATCGTGTTGTTCGAAGCCAGAAGGTTGAACCATATATACATCCTCCATTAGATCGCCTTTTAAGAAAGCATTGTTTATATCCACTTGATATATACGCCAGCCATTCGATGTAGCTAAGGAAATAAGAACATTAACAGTGAAAAATTTAACCACTGGACTGAAAGTTTCGAAGAAATCATACCCCGGAATTTGGGAGTACCCTTTTGCAACAAGTTGTGCTTTGTAACGACTCACCAGGCCAACAGAGTTCAATTTAACCTTGAAAATCCACTTAGACCCCACGGCTGTTCTATTTGCGGGAAGATGAACCAGTTCCCACATATTGTTTGCCAAGAAGGCTTTGTATTCATCAAGAACAGCCTCATGCCAGCGTGGATGCTTCAAGGCCTCACAGACAGAAGCATGGACCTCATGACACTCAACTTGATAGATTTTCGGTTTGAAAATCCCAGCTTTGCTTCTCGTTGTCATAGCATGTGTGTTTGTGGATTGGTGAAATGAAATTGCGCCCATAGTTAAAGATGAAGGCTCACCAAACTCACCCCCACTTGCCAAGGAAGTAGCAGCATCAATTGTAGCACCATCTTCTAAGTCTTGCCCTTCATTTCTCACTGGACTCTCGGCCTCAGTTGCAGCCTCATGTGCACCCGCTGAAGTTGAAAGCCCAGTCTCATCATTTCTCACTGGACCCTCTACCTCAGTTGCAGCCTCATGTGCACCCGCAGAAGTTGAAAGCCCAGTCTCTTCATTCCTTAGTGGACTTTCGGCCTCAGCTGTAGCCTCATTTGCAGCCAGAGGTTCTGTTTGCACGACATCTTCAACTGCCTCAATATTTACACCATCAAACATGTGCCCCTCTTGCAATTCGTGTGCAACCTCAGAAGCTCCTGCAGCAACATCTTGGGCTTCAGGTGCAACACTCAACTCACTTGGTATCTCAACATCAGAATATCCAGGTGATAGTACTGGAAAAACACTGGACTGAAAACTAGGAGCAGAGGTGTTCACCTGCGAAACACCAGGTACAGTAGAACCAGCTTTAATGGGGAAGCATGTTTCATTAAACTTAACAAAAAGAGATACAAATAGTCTGCCAGTACTATCCATGCATTGGTAGCCATGATGGTTTGGTGAATAGCCCAAAAATACACAGGGTTTGGAACAAAATTCAAATTTATTCTTGTTATACGGTCTAAGCCATGGAAAGCATTGGCACCCAAAAACGAGAAGAAATCCATAATCTGGCTTGCGGTGATAGAGCTTCTCGTGAGGAGACGGACCACCTAGAACAGGAGTGAGAAGTCTGTTGATCAAATAGACAGCACTCAAGGCAGCAAAAGACCAATATTGAAATGGTAAGGAAGATTGAGAGAGAAGAGCCAAAGTAGTCTCAATTATATGACGATGGTTCCTCTCAACAACACCATTTTGCTGAAAGATGTGAGGACACGAAACTCGGTGTTGAACACCCATTGAAGCCAAATCAGAATCAAGGGCTCGAAACTCACCCCCACCATCTGTTTGTAGAGCCATAATATTGCTAGAAAATTGAGCACGAACAAGAGCAGAAAATGAACGAAATGCATTCAAAACTTAAGCTTTATTCCTTAACAAGAAAATCCAACAATTATGAGTGTGCATATCTATAAAAGTCACATAATACCTATAACCCGATGATCTAATGGGTGAGGGACCCCAAACATCCACCTCAACAAGTTCAAAAGGCTTTGTATAAACTGTATTGGAAGAAGGCAATGGTAACCTATGGCTCTTTCCTAGTTGACAAGAAGTACAAACATTATTTTTATTTACAGAAACAACTTTATTCAACACAAGACTAAAAATGCTAGATGAAGGATGTCTTAAGTGATTGTGCCACAACCAGTAAACATCATTAGACGTGTGAGTATAAACTGAAGCTTTAATAGTATGAGAGGCAGAACCAGAACCAGCTGAAGTGGAAACAGAGTGTGAAAGCTGAAAACATTATAAGCCTTCCTCAAATATTCATTCAAGTAAAATATTTCCAGTGCTCTTGTCCTTCACAAAACACTAACTCGCATGAAATTCCAGATAAACATTATTATCATGTACAAACCATGAAACTAATAGCAAGTTTTGTTTGATTTGGGGTACATGCAAAAGATAGTTAATAATAAGAGGCTTAGAAGACGTGTTAATGACAGCTATACTAACACAAGCAATATTTAGAGTTAAACCATCTCCTAAATAGACTCGACCATTACCTGAGTACACAGTACCAGTCGTGTCATTTGGAGAATCAAATGTAACATGGTGTGTGGCTCCTGAGTCTAAGTACCACTTGTTATCCACAAACACTGCACCTGAGGCAATCAAGGAGTTGATGTGAGCTGTGTCAACCGTGTTCTCTGTGTCAGCATCAACAATGCATGCAGGAGGACTCACAAAAGGGTCATAGCTACCATTAACAGGGGAGGGAGTAAATTGACAAATATTGGCTTGAGAAACATGTGGATGTTGTGGTGGACGTTGTGGTTGCGGTTGCGGTTGCGGTAAGTGTGATGATTGTGAGGAGATACTTTTGAAACTCTGATCGAACCTGTACCAGCACCGATCCACTAAGTGACCAAGTTTCCCACAGAGTTGACATTGTGGTCGTGGACGGCCTCTACCCCTTCCACCAAAATATGCAGTAGGTCTCGGATTACTAGAGAATCCTTGTGCCTCAGCATCGGATTACGAAAGTTGTTGGTGTTCCGTAGCGAGTCACATTAATACCGATTGGCACACGCATCAGATCAGAAATTCGTGCCTCAGCATCTATCATCATGGACACGACAGCATCAAAGGAGTATGGCGTACGGCTGACTATAATGGCTGCCACAAACAGTTCGAATTCAACTGGTAATCCATTGAGCACTGTTGCAACTTGCTCAACCTCAGAGACGGGACTACCACTGGTGGCGAGGAGATCACAAATTTCCTTGACTTGCGTTGTGTATTCACGAATAGTCAATGAACCTTTCTTGAGCACACGCAATCGACAATGGAGATGCATTATTTTTAGTTGTTGACATATTATAGTACATTTTGAGTACCTCGTTCCAGATCTGGGCTAACGACTCGGCTCCCACCAATTAAGGAAGTATATTAGGGCTGATGGTTGACAGTAGCCAGGATGCCAAAGAATTATCTTGCTTTTTGAACTTCTGGTAAGCAGGATTAAGAGCAGGACGGCCATCGAAGCCAGCCACAATCTTGGTCAGAACAGGAGTGGTCAGATCAAGGTAATGTTCCAGTTCGTATCCTCGAATCATAAAGGCCACTTGTTGTTTTCACAGTAGAAAATTCGTATCATCCAGTCGCACATTCACTTGTTTATTGGCGAAAAATTGTTTAGTAGAAATCTCAGATGCTTGGCTCGTATTCGGCTCAATGGATGCGCCAGGAGGATTATCTTCAACAATCGCCATTAAGAAGAATGAACAAACTCACGGAAAAGAAACGAAAAGGGAAAAATCGAACAAACACTTATGAAGAAAAGGAAAAATAGCAGCAAACGAGAATAGAAACTAGATCGAAAAGCTCTGATACCATATTGAACAAACTCCAGTGAGAAACGATGTATTCTGATGAACAAGAAAAACGGCGGTAGAGAAGCTAGGGCAAAGAAATCAGAGAAAGGAAAAAAAACACCGTAAAGAGAAAGAAGAAAACAACAAATGTAGGCCTGATTTTGGCTATTCAACCAGATAACGGGCCAGTTCCATCATTGGTGGTTTTTATAGCCCAAACCATATCATAACAGAATGAAAACAGATCATTTCAATATGTTATAATAACGGGCTTTGATAACAGCCATTAGTTGCATCTAACAAACAACCCAACGGCCCTAGAAGCAACTTCTATTCTTTTAATAGGCTCCATCAAAGTTTATTTTTTATAACACCACCATTAGGTTTCAGCCACCTTGCAGTACAGGTGGGACTTGTTTCTCCGGTGTCTAGCGTACCATTAGCATTGTTGAAATCATGTTGTAGTTGTCGGGCGTTGAGAACCGTCAGCTACGGTGGTGGAACTTGACTATCATGGACCTTTAGTTCCAGCAATTTCAGATGTTCTATTATAACGCGACTAAGTCAGTAAATGCATGTTGCTCCAGGGTTAAAATTGCATGCTCTAACCATTTTTTGCACGTATATCTCTAGTGGATATGCAGTCATATAATGCATGTACAATTATAATGCTCACACATAGGACACTGCCACCTGGATAAACCTGCAGCCAATAGACGAGTACTTACAGGAAGAGCCTCTCGTGCAGCTCTCCAAGTGAATATTTTTAGCGTAAAATACATAAACCATTATTGAATTTCGTTCTCTGACCTATTTTGGTCACTGATCTTTCAAACTCAACTTTTAAATTGCTTTTGTTTTGGTTACTCCCTGATGACATAGATTATTTTAATATTAATTTTGTTATGACATGTTAATTTTATTAATATTAAATACCAAATATAATTAAAAATAAAAACCCAAATCATACCCCAAACCCTATATCCCAAATTATAACCCTCCTCTGTACCTCACCCTCTACCAACAAACGACTAATCGGCAGGCAGCCACACCCCAGATTGCATCAGCAACAAACTCCAAATGGCAACCCCATTGACGGCCTCACCCCAAACATCTTTGTCTCAGTTTCATGCGCTAATGGTAGTAATTAAATAATTTGAGATTTTCAGTTTGTCTTAGTTCTCTGCACCAATTAAGAGAGAGGTGGGTAGGCCTAAGCCCTTGATGGGAATTATCAGTTTTAGTTTTTTATTTTTGATTGTCATGGAAAACTTCTCCAAATAATTTTGCACAAGTTAGGGAAAATAGTCCGAGCAGTGTGAGACGTCGGGCGTTAGGGGTTAAGGAGCCGAAAGTCTTACCTGAGGTGTTAGCGGCAACCGATAATTGATTGGTTAAAGGAATTTGGCGTTAGAGTATTTTTCAGTGAATAAGATGGATTTGATTTGGGGATTCGGGTGTTGGAAGGTATGATTTTGGTGTTTTTTTTAATTTTAAATCATAATTGATTTTTAATATTAATAAAATTGACAGGTTATAATAAAAATAATAATAAAATAATTTATGTCATCTGGGAATGACTAAGACAGGAGCAATTGAAAGTTAAATGAGTAAATTAATTATTTTAAAAATTCAGTGATTAAAATAAGTTAAAAAAAACAAAGTTCAGTGATAATTTACGTATTTTATGTTAGAATTCAAATTTAATTTTATCGGCAACATTAAAAATTAGAAAGCTTAATGATAATGCAAAGATCGGAAACTATTAACACTTGGAGATTGAATTAGAGTATGACAGCAAGATGTGGTTGAAAATGGATGAAGTTTGGTGGCTCAAATCCTTATCAATTAAGGAATGGATAATGGCGGTAGAAATTCTAACAACAATTAAAGACTTAAATTAGTCGGTTTATGTGGGTTATAAATAAGCATAAATTGTTTGTGTGGTATGTTGTGCAAGTCGAATGAAAATTGAGAGAGAAAGTAAGCTTAGCAAAGCTTTAGTGAGTGAACAAAAAAACTAGCAGCAACTAGTACTAGAAAAATATATGTAATCAGTTTGCTCTTATAATAATATTGTGTGAATTGTTATAAATTATATTGAGTGTCCACCAATCGCTTCCAATAAGTAGTATCAGAGTCAAGTTCGAGTTCAAGCCACGAGAAGATGGAACACATGATCTAATCCCAATCCTGAAATTGACAAAGACAAATTATGGCAATTGGAGTATTCAAATGAAAGCGCTACTCAATTCGCAAGATTGCTGGGACATCATTGTAAGAGGATACGTCGAGTCAAAAAATGCAGCAGCAGAAACAACTCTAACCAATAAACAGAAAAGACCACTAAGAAATGCTCGTAAAAGAGACCAAAGGGCGTTACATTATATTTTTTAAGCGGTAGATGAATCTACCTTTGAAAAATTGAAGAAGCAACAACCGCAAAAGAAGCATGAGAGACATTGCAAAAATCACTCCAAGGAGTTGAAAAAGCAAAAAAAAGTATGTTTTCAATCACTTAGAGCCAAGCTTGAAATGCTGAAACTAAAAAACATAGAAAACATAGATGACTATGTTAATCGTGTGAAAGCCTAACAAATGAAATAAAAAGAAATGGTGAAGCGCTCAGCAAGGTCAGAGTGATTGGAAAAAAATTATAATCACTAGCACGTAAATTTGATTACGTGATTGTTGCGATTGAAGAATCAAAAGATTTGAATCTAATGAGTATCGATGAGATTGTGGGATCACTCCAACCCCATGAGCAGAAAATAAATCTAGACGAAGAGACCAAAAATCTGGAGCGGGTTCTTCAAAGCAAATTAAATGTCAACGATGGTGAAGCTAGTAGCAGCTACACACGAGGCAGAGGAAATCATGGAGGATATCTTGAAAGATACAGAGGTGGACGAGGAACACATGAACACGGCGGTCGATCATATGGTAGCAACCAAACAAGTGAAGACTAGCAGACATCAAGTCGAGGATGAGGTTTCAGAGGCCGAGGTAAAGGCGGATATCAACAAGGAAATAAATTTTAGGTATAATGTTATAAGGGTAAAATACTAAAATCATCACTCAAATTTGCTCTCGAACCTATTTTGGTCACTGAACTTTAAAAACGATCAATTTACTCACTAAATTTTATACATCGACCTATTTTGGTCACTCTTTGATGAAAAAGATTATTTTATTATTATTTTTATCTTGACATGTCATTTTTATTAATATTATATGTCAAATGTGATTTAAAAAATAAAAAAAATAAACTCAAACACATGAAACACCCAAAACTCAAATCAAACCTTAGATCTTAAATTGTAACATTTTTCTCCACTATAACCATCGATGACTACCCCCTCCACCAGCGAATAACGGCTAATCGAAAATTTCACCCCAAATTGAAACACCAACCAACCCCAAATTGAAACCCCTTGACCGTCTCACCCCAAAATAACTCACGAATTTAGTGAAAGCCAAAAATTATATCACACTTTGGATTGTAGAAAATAACAATTTAGTGACAGGTTTACCAATTTATATAGATGTTTCTTAGTTTTGTTTCTTTATTTTGATTGCCATTGAAAACTGTTAGGCTCGATATCCTTTAACCGAATTGCTTGCCAAGAATGGAGAAGATTAATTTTTTTTGGTGTTTTTGGTGGAAGCAAAAGATAGACAAAGAATTTATAGTGGTTCAAGCTTCTAACAAGCTCTGCATCCACTACTTTAGCTCCAACTAAGGATTTCAACCAATTCACTAAGAATTCTTCCCTTTTTCTTGGCTTAGGAGGAAACCAATTACAACCTAAACTCACTCACCAAGTCTAACAACCAAAGCTCACAAACCGAGCTTTGAGATCACTCTCTAACAAAAGAAAAACTTAGCAATCTAGAAATCCCTCAAAAGGTGTGTGTTTGCACTAAAAAGCCCTCACCCAAAACCTAATACACTTGAGCATACATTGACAATTAAGCTCAACAAGTGTAGTCTATACAAAGATTGGGAATTTAAGCACTAAGACAAATTTTCATCATGATGCTGTTAACTTGAGGATCATTAGTCTTCTATAGATGCTTGGAGGTCCTTTTTATACTCCCAAATGAGTTTGTAGCCGTTGGAGACCGTTGGATTGAATTGGAGCTCAATGTCTGTATCAATACGCGGGTAGCCGTATCGGTACGCCCTTCTTTAAAACTAGCCATTGAGCTCTTCTCAGCTGGTGCGTATCGATACGTCTGGGAGCGTATAGGATACGACCTACAATTCAAATGACTATTGGGAAACTAGCCGTTGGGGTAGTTAAAACCATATCGGTACGCTACAAAGCGTATCGATATGACACTGCTACGTAACGATATGAACAAGTCGTATCGGTACGGGTTTTGGCTACTGGAATTTTCTTGTAGCTTGAAACCCTAAAGCGTATCGATACGGTGTATACCGTATCGGTACAGTTACTTGAAAAACTCAGATTCAGCTACTTTAAAGACATTTTAAAACATTCTAAATCCTTATAAAATCCATCAAACATATTTTAAGTTGTTTGGAATTATAAACACTTTTGAAATCTTTTCAATTTAGTCCAAACCAATTTTTCTATTATTATATCAAAACAAATATTTCAAAAATCTCTCCCTTTTTGATATAATAAAACCAACTTGAAAAATTGTTTGTGATTCTCCCCCTTAGTATTTAAAAATTTGAATATGAGATTTTAAAAATGAAAATGTAGTTAAAGCTCCCCCTTATTCACTTGAAAAATCAAAATTTCAAATCATTTTTCCCTCTTTTGTTATATCAAAACGAATTTAAATGACTTTAAGTTCAAAATAACAATATAGGTAAAAATATTTTTGACAAAATAAGAATTTCGGTTTTAAGATGGCTCCCCCTTACTCAAAGCATCATCAAATGGTTAGTCCAACAAATATGATTATCTAGTTGAATTAAAGTAAATAAATTAAATAAAAAGAAAGAAAGCAAATAAATTCAACTAAATTAATTTTACCACTTGAACCAAATAGAGGACGTGAAGCCTTCATTCTTCAAGTTATCTTCCTTGTGTGTATGGAGCCCCCCCTTAATGTTGTGATTTATTGACCAATCTCCATCACACCTAAAACAAGACAATCAAGTAATTTTTGGTATCCAAATTGCTTTGGATCCATAAGCGTTAGTAGCACATAATTTTGTCCCCTAAGGAATCCATTTTTCAATTTCATCCTTTTTAGTTGAAGTAATTAGTCGTTTTGGGACCCAAATACTTCTAAAAACATTTATCATTTAAAAATCTAGGGGCACTAGATTGTCTTTGATAAAAATTTGATTTTCCAAATTTGATTTTCTTTTCAATCTCTTTGGAAATCAAATCTTTTTCCTCTTGAACTTTATGAAGCAAAATTTTTAAATCAACACATTTTTGTTCAAACTCATTGAGTTTTGCTTCAATTTCAATTTTGGTTTTAAAAATCAAATCATTTTGAATTTTTAAATTTGAAACCACTTTCTTGTTTTTCAAAATGTGGTTTTTAAACTCTAAAACTAAATCATCATAGGCATCTTGTAATTCATCAAAAGAATAAGAAGTTGAAGTATATGAATTAGAAGTTACCCTTGAATCTTCTTGGATAGTCATAAGGTAAATGTTGGCTTGTTCATTATCGGTAGAGTCGTCATCACTCCAAGTAGCCACAAATACCTTCTTCTTATGGCTTGAAAAGTTTGCCCTCTTCTTCTTCTTCGATTCATGCTTGAATTCTTCTATTTTGCTCTTCATGAATCGAGCACATTTCTTAAAGAGGTGAATTATTTCTTCATCTTCACTTTCCTTCTCACCTGATTCTTCATGTTGGCATTTGGGGGAATTGAGAGCAATGAAATTAACATCAATGCCTTGCTCTTTGATCTTCTTCTCTTTCTCCCTCTTTAAGGGTGTAGACATCATTTCATAGGTAAGAAAGGACCCAATTAGCTCATCAAGTTTGAGCTTCTTTAGGTTCTTGTCTTCAATGATAATCGTTGTCTTGCCCTCCTATGATTCGAGAAGTGAATAAATTAACTTCCGAACAAGCATGTCTTCCAAAATGTCCTCTCCAAATCCTTTGATTTTATTAACGATTGTGGAGAACTGATCAAACATGCTCGTGATGTCTTCTTCCGAGTTCATCTTGAAGTTCTCATACTCATAGTTGAGAAGATCGATCTTGGTCTCCTTTACTTCGTTTGTTCCCTCGTATGTAGCTTCAAGCATGTCTCATACTTCCTTGGCACTTTCACAAGAAGATGTCTTTGCATAAACATTCGAGCCAAAAGCACAAAAGAGAATGTACAACGCCTTGCAATTAAGCTCCATCATCTTCTTGTTGTTGGCATTCCAATTCGCCTTCCTTCTTTGAGGCACGAATGGTCCATCTTCAACAAGATCCCATAAACGGTAGTCATTGGCCTTAATGAAGTACATCATCCTATTCTTCCAATAGGCATAATGCTCATTGTTCAAGAATGGTGACTTGTCAATTGATTGCGCCATTTATCACCGGTTGACTTGTTTGTTGATCGAGCTTCCGGATCATCTCAATAGGTGGTTAAACCTTCTCGATTGAGCCTTGCTTTGATACCAATTTTTAGGCTTGATATCTTTCAACCGAATTGCTTGCCAAGTGTGGAGAAAATTAATTTTTTGTGTTTTTGGTGGAAGTAAAATATAGACAATAAACAAAGGATTTATAGTGGTTCAAGATTCTAATAAGCTCTACATCCACTATCTTATCTCCCACTAAGGATTTCAACTAATTCACCAAAAATTCTTCCTCTTTTCTTTGCTTAGGAGGCAACCAATTACAACCTATACTCATTCACCAAGTCTAGAAACCAAAGCTCACAAACCGAACTTTGGGATCACTCTTTAACAAGAGAAAAACTTAGCAAACTAGAAATCCCTTAAAAGGTGTGTGTTTGCGCTAATAAACCCCCACCCAAAACCTAATACACTTGAGCATACATTGACAATTAAGCTCAACAAGTGTAGTCTATACAAAGATTGAGAATTTAAGCACTAAGACAAATTTTCATCATAATGTTGTTGACTTGAGGATCATTAGTCTACTATAGATGCTTGGAGGTCCCTTTTATACTCCCAAATGAGTTCGTGGCCGTTGGAGACCGTTGGATTGAATTGGAGCCGTTGGGGCCTTTATTTCCCGCAATAAATGTAGTTTTAGAGTTGTCCGTATCGATACGTGGGTAGCCGTATCGGTACGCCCTTCTTCAAAACTAGCCATTGAGCTATTCTCAGCTGATGCGTATCGATACGCCTGGAGCGTATCGGTACGACCTGCAATTCAAATGACTATTGGGAAACTAGCCGTTGGGGGTAGTTAAAAACTGTATCGATACGCTACAAAGCGTATAGGTACGACACTGCTCCGTATCGATACGAACAAGCCGTATCAGTACGGGTTTTGGCTATTGGAATTTTCATGTAGCTTAAAACCCTAAAGCATATCGATACGGTGTATACCGTATCGGTACTGTTACTTGAAAAACTCAGGTTTGACTACTTTAAAGACATTTTAAAACATTCCAAAGCCTTATAAAATCCATCAAACATATTTTCAAGTTGTTTTGACTTATAAACATTTTTGAAATATTTTCAATTTAGTCCAAAACAATTTTTCTATTATTATATCAAAACAAACATCTCAACAAAAACCTCTCAAACAATTATGCACAAGTGAGGGCGAGTAGTTAGAGCAGTGTGAGACATCGTGCGTTAGGGTTAAAAATTTGAAAGTATTACCTAAGGTGTTGGCGACAACCGGCAACTGATTGATCAAAAGAATTTGGGGTTAGGTTATTTTTTAATAAGAAGATAAGTTTTGAGATTTAGGGTTTGAGGTATGATTTAGGTTTTTGGGTCTTTTATGTGTTTGAGTTTTATTTTTTAAAATCACATTTGGCATTCAACATTAATAAAAATGACATGCCAAGATAAATTGTTGAGTTGTGTGGGGCTCGATTCGTTCAACCGTTCTTGCTCACCAAGTGGTGGAGAGGTGGATTTTTGGGTGGAAGGGTTGTGGAAGCTAAAATAAAGATAAACACAATGATTTATAGTGGTTCAACCTTCTAACCAAGGTCTACATCCACTACCTTAGCTCCCCACTAAGGATTTCCAAACAATTCCACTAATTGCTCTTCCCCTTTTCTAGGCTTAGGAGGTAACCCTTATACACAATCAAGCTTTCTACCCAAAGCCTTGATTGAAA
The DNA here is from genome assembly GCA_030270665.1 of Hibiscus trionum. Lineage (NCBI taxonomy): Eukaryota > Viridiplantae > Streptophyta > Magnoliopsida > Malvales > Malvaceae > Hibiscus > Hibiscus trionum. The sequence goes on along the minus strand of BSYR01000033.1, from coordinate 6,638,273 downwards.
CCCTCTCTTACAAAGAGAAACAAGAAGCAAACTTAAAACCCTCCAATTGGTGTTTGTTTGCACAATTAAGCACTCACCCAAAACCTAAAACACTTGAGCAAATTTGACAATTTTGGCTCACTAGTGTTTGTCTATACAATAAATGACAATTTAAGCACTAAGACAATATTTGATCATTTGATGTTTGACAATATGAGCATTAGCCTTTACTTGATGTTTGGATGTCCCTTTTATACTCCTTGATGAGTTTATAGTCGTTGCTAGTCGTTGGGATTGATTTGGAGCCGTTGAGGACTTTAATTCCCACCATAAATGCAGTTCTGCAGCTCCCCGTTTCGAAACGCTCGAACCCGTTTCGAAACACCCTTTAAGTAGAAAGAGTCGTTGCAGTCTGACAAGGCACCCGTTTCAGAACGCCTCTGGCCGTTTCGAAACACGTATCGAAACGCTCTAGACCCGTATCGAAACGCCCTGCATTTAAATGTTAGTTGGGAAATAGCCGTTGGGGTTTATGACCGTTGTGGTCCATGCCACGTAGGCGTATCGAAACGGCATAGCCCGTTTCGAAACGCTGGGCAAAAATCTTATCCAGAGAATGCCCGTTTCGATACGAGTATCGAAACATTTTTGCTACTGGAATTCCCGTATTGAAACGCCCCTAAGGTGTTTCGAAACGCCTGGACAGTTTTGTAAAGTTTGGCTTTGAAAAACATGTAAAACCCTTTTAAAAACTTCCCTAAACATAATTTCAAGTTGTTTGGACTTTGGAAATGTTTTAAATACTTTTTAAATCAGTCCAAAACATTTTTCAATTATTATATCAAAACATTAGTTCTACAATCTCCCCCTTTTTGATATAATAAAACTCTCTTGAAAAATTGTTTGGGATTCTCCCCCTTTAACTTTAAAAATATGAATAAGAGATTAAAGATATGAGATCAAATAAAGCTCCCCCTTATTCATTTGAAAATGCAATTTTTCAACCATTTCTCCTCCTTTTTGTTATATAAAAAAGAATTTAAAACATTAAGTTCAAAATAACAATAGAGGTAAAAATTGACAAAATTAAGAATTTTGGTTTTAAAATGGCTCCCCCTTACTCAAAGCATCATCAAAGATGTTAGTCCAACATATATGATCATCTAGTTGACATAAATAGAAATAAAACAAATAAACATTAAAGCAACTAGATTTTACCACACTTGAACTCAAGGGAGGATGTGAAGCCTTCCTTCTTCAAGTGTTCTTCCTTGTGTGCATGGAGCTCCCCCTCAATGTTTGACTTGTTGAACATCTCCATCACACCTAGCAAAAGACAATCAAGTAATTTTTGGTATCCAAATTGCTTTGGATCCATAAACGTTAGTATCACAAATTTTAGTCCCCCTTGGAATCCATTTTTTAATGCCATCCTTTTTAATTGAAGTGGTTAGTCCTTTTGGGGCCCAAACACTTCCAAAACATTTTCCTTTTACAAATCTAGGGGCACTAGATTGTCTCACATAAAAATTTGATTTTACAAAACTATTTTTCTTTTCAAGTTCCTTGGAAATCAAATCTTTTTCTTCTTGAACTTTTTGAAGCAAATTTTGTAAATCAAAACATTTTAATTCAAACTCTTCAAGTTTGGTTTTAGAAATCAAATCATTTTTAATTTTTAATTTTGAAATCAATTTATTGTTTTTCAAAATGTGATTTTTAAAGTCTAAAACCAAATCATCGTAGGCATCTTGTAATTCATCAAAAGAATAAGAACATGAAGTAGATGAATTAGAAGTTACCCTTGAATCTTCTTTGATGGCCATAAGGCAAAGGTTGGCTTGTTCATCGTCGGTGGAGTCCTCATCACTCCAAGTAGCCACATGTGCCTTCTTCTTATGGCTTGAAGTGCTTACCCTCTCCTTTTTCTTGGATTCTCTTTCAAGCTCTCTCAAGGCTTTCTTCATGAACGGGGCACACTTCTTGAAGAGATGAACTATCTCTTCATCTTCATCCTCTTTTTCACTTGAATAGACATGATGACAAGTGGATGATTTGAGAGCCATAGCACTTGCATTGATGTCAAGCCCTTTGATTTTCTTCTCTCCCATAGCTCTAATTTCTTCCCTCTTCTTCTCATCCTCTTTGTTCTTCTTCATGATTTGATGAGTAAGGAGTGACCCCATGAGTTCATCAAGCTTCAAGGTCTTTAAATTCTTGGCTTCGATGATGGCGGTCCTCTTTGAGTCCCAAGACTCGGGAAGTGAGTAGATGAACTTTCGAACAAGCTTTTCTTCCGGGATGGCTTCTCCATAACCTTTGAGACCATTGGTGATAGTGGAGAACCTATCAAACATCTTCTCGATGTTCTCTTCCGGATCCATTTTGAAGTTCTCATACTCTAAGGTTAGGAGCCCAATTTTGGTCTCCTTGACTTCATCGGTTCCCTCGTATGTGACTTCAAGCTTGTCCCATACCTCCTTGGCACTCTCACAAGAAGACATCTTCTCATAGATGGTTGGGCCAAAAGCACAAAACAAGATATGCAAGGCTTTGCAATTAAGCTCCATCTTCTTGCGATCGTCGGCACTCCATTCCGCTTTGCTTCTTTGAGGCACGAACGGACCATCTTCAACTATATCACATAACTTGTAATCTCTAGATTTGATGAAGAACTTCATGTTTGTCTTCCAATGGGCATAGTGGGTTCCGTCAAAGAAAGGCGGTTTGTCGATAGATTGTGTCATTTGAGCCGGTTGATGAAAAAGTGATCGAGCTTGCCGGATCTTCTCAATAGGATGTGAATCCTCCTCAATTGAGCCAAGCTCTGATACCAATTGTTGAGTTGTGTGGGGCTCGATTCGTTCAACCGTTCTTGCTCACCAAGTGGTGGAGAGGTGGATTTTTGGGTGGAAGGGTTGTGGAAGCTAAAATAAAGATAGACACAATGATTTATAGTGGTTCAACCTTCTAACCAAGGTCTACATCCACTACCTTAGCTCCTCACTAAGGATTTCCAAACAATTCCACTAATTGCTCTTCCCCTTTTCTAGGCTTAGGAGGTAACCCTTATACACAATCAAGCTTTCTACCCAAAGCCTTTATTGAAACCCTCTCTTACAAAGAGAAACAAGAAGCAAACTTAAAACCCTCTAATAGGTATTTGTTTGCACAATTAAGCACTCATCCAAAACCTAAAACACTTGAGCAAATTTGACAATTTTGGCTCACTAGTGTTTGTCTATACAATAAATGACAATTTAAGCACTAAGACAATATTTGATCATTTGATGTTTGACAATATGAGCATTAGCCTTTACTTGATGCTTGGAGGTCTCTTTTATACTCCTTGATGAGTTAATAGTCGTTGCTAGCCGTTGGGATTGATTTGGAGCCGTTGAGGACTTTAATTCCCATCATAAATGCAGTTCTACAACTCCCCGTTTCGAAACGCTCGAACCCGTTTCGAAACACCCTTTAAGTAGAAAGAGCCGTTGCAGTCTGACAAGGTACCCGTTTCGGAACGCCTCTGGCCGTTTCGGAACACGTATCAAAACGCTCTAGACCCTTATCGAAATGCCCTGCATTTAAATGTTAGTTGGGAAATAGTCGTTGGAGTTTATGACCGTTGTGGTCCATGCCACGTAGGCGTATCGAAACGGCATAGCCCGTTTCGAAACGCTGGGCAAAAATCTTATCCAGGGAATGCCCGTTTCGATACGAGTATCGAAACGTTTTTGCTACTGGAATTCCCGTATCGAAACGCCCCTAAGGTGTTTCGAAACGCCTGGACAGTTTTGTAAAGTTTGGCTTTGAAAAACATGTAAAACCCTTTTAAAAACTTCCCTAAACATAATTTCAAGTTGTTTGGACTTTGGAAATGTTTTAAATACTTTTTAAATCAGTCCAAAACATTTTTCAATTATTATATCAAAACATTAGTTCTACATAAATATAATAAGAAAATAATCCATGTCATCAATGAGTGACCAAAATAGGCCAATGTATAAAATTTTGTGAATAAATTGGTCGTTTTTAAAGTTTAGTGACCAAAATAGATCCGAGAGCAAAGTTGAATGATGATTTAGGTATTTTACCCATGTTATAATTGCAATAAGTATGGTCACTACAGTTATGAGTGTAGATTAGCTCCAAATCAGGATGGATAAAGTTATATAGCAGCAGCTAAAGAAGAAGAATAAAGAATCTTATGTGTTCCTTACTTACAAAGGAAATGAAGAATCCAAGAAAAATATTAGTATCTTGATAATTGTTCTAGCAATCATATGTCTGGCAGAAAAGGTTTGTTCGTGAAATTAGACGAAACAATTCATGGTCGAGTAACTTTTGGAGACAACTCTCACGCAAAAGTTAAAGGCAAATGCGTAATCTTGATAACTCAAAACAATGAAAAAAAATACATATATGATGTTTACTATGTACCAGCTATGAAGAGCAATATTATCAGCCTTAGCCAGTTAGTGGAAAAAAGATATGAAGTATAGATGAAGAATCGCTCACTTTCTAGCAAGAACAAAATTAAAAATTGATTTCCCAAGTCGATATGACGCAAAATCGCCTCTTTATCATTGACATCGAGACAGGAGACGTGAAGTGCATGAAGTCCTCAACTAAAGATGATTCGTGGTTGTGGCATTTAAGGTATGAACGTCTTGAATTTTCTGACTTGAAGTTATTGTCAAAATCAAAGATTGTAAATGAACTGCCATAAATCAACCCTCCAAAATAATTGTGTGAGACATGCATCAAAAGAAAAAAAAAACACAGACAAAGCTTTGAAGTTGGCAAATTCTGGAGAACAAGAAGACCATTAGAGATTGTACACACTAACATAGTCGGTCCTTTCGACATAGCATCACTTGGAAGAAACATGTATTATCTTACCTTTATTGATGATTATAGCAGAAAATGTTGGGTATAAGTTCTTAAAAAAAATCAGAAGCATTGGAAAAATTCAAAGAATTAAAACAATGATGGAAAAACAAAACGGCCAATACTTAAAGATACTTAAATCTGACAGAGAAAGAAAAGCAGCAGTAATACTGAAATAGAAAATCTTGAAGTACAACCAACTGAAGTTTGAAGATCTACAAGAGAAAGAAAAGCACCAGAAAATAAAAAATTACAAAACTGAAAATATTTCACTTTTCTGTTTTTTTTTTTTTTTGCATATAGTGGCTACTGAGATTTAAAGAAGTCATGAAAAAAAAAGTTGCATAATCTTATTGAAGAAAGAAAAGCTAGAAATTGAAAATCGAGTTCGATGATAGTGTTAAAATTCAAACTTATTTTGTTAGCGACATTGGAAATTAAAAAGCTTAATGATAAAGTAAAGATGGGCAGTTATTAACACTGGGAGATTAAATTAGAGTATGGCAGCAAAACATGACAGAAAATGGATGAAGTTTGGTGGCTCAAATCCTTATCAATTAAGGAATGAATAATGGCGGAAGAAATTCTGACAGTAATTAAAGACTTAAATTAGTCGGTTTATGTGAGTTATAAATAAGCATAGATTGTTTGTGTGGTACGTTGTACAAGTCGAATAAAAATTGAGAGAGAATGTAAGCTTAGCAGAGCTTTAGTGAGTGAAAAAAACAACGAGCAGCAGCTAGTACTAGAAAAATATATGAACTCGGTTTGTTCTTATAATAATATTGTGTGAATTGTTATAAATTATATCGAGTGTCTACCAATCGTTTCTAATATTTTACCCATATTTTTATTTGAGACAAAGTCTTCAATTTAGAGAATATGTACCACAGTTTAGATGGAGTAGCCTTTTAATGTCGTTCAGGGGCGGTTCAAAAGTTTATGGGGCCATGTGCAGTTCATTAAAACAATGTCCTTTAATTTATAATTCTATAAATATGTATGTTTTTTCTAAAATATATTTTTATCTTAGTAAAAAAATATATTATTGGGCCCTCTTTGAAGTATTTTTTTATGTTTTTTTCTTGTATTTTATTAAAGTTTTGTCTAACCTATGCATACATGCATAGGTTAACGGTTATTTAAGAGCTTGCATTAAATAAAAGATTTTATTAAAAAAATCCTATCATTCAATGTATTACAAAACCCTAAAAGATTTTATTGAAAAAACTATCATTCAATATATTACTAAACCCTAAACCCTAAAACTATAAACATTAAACTATAAAACCCTAAATCCTAAACACTAATGCATTAAATAATAATTTTTTCAATGAGATCTTTTAAGGTTTTGTAATACATTGAATGATATGATTTTTTCAAATAGAATCTTGTATTTAATGCAAGTTATTAAACGACTCTTAACCTATGCACGTATGCATAAGTTAAATAAAGCCTTTTATTAAACCAAGATTTTTTATTTTTCCTTTTAAACATTTAATTCCACATACTTAGACCATCTCTTTTTTTAGAGGCCCTGTGCGATCGTTCATCTTGCACATGTCTAAAACCCTCACTATTGTCGCAATAACCAAAGGTAGGCAGAGCATACGGAATAGAGTTAACTTGAGTGATTTTCCCATAGAGTTCACTTGGTTGTCAACATAAGTTGTGGAGAGTGGAGAGTTCAATCGGCTTGCTACCTCCTCATCGATTAGCAAGGATACAGATCTTGCTTTGGATACCCACTTGCCAAAAGATACCGGGTGTGAACAGTTTATATACAAAGTATGTATGATTTACTAAAATTTACTATGTGAGTACCTCACAGTTGAACCCCAATCTGCTGCAAAGTTTATAACTATTTTGTGTCCAATTCTTGAGATTCGGTTTACAGTACTGATATCGTGTTTTTGTGTTGTTGGGGGACAGGAGAGTTCTTATACATAAGTGTGTATTAACAATAAGTAGGATTGTCCTTTAAGCAGTTCCTCAAGGCTCAAATACTCGTCTTTCCTTGATGCATAATAAATCTATTGATTTGCAGCTCCATTTTCCTTCAGATACTCCACAAATCTGTTGAAATACGTGTGTTGCAAGTCTCTGTTCCCAAAAACTTGAGCTGCTTCTCTTGCTCGCTTTCTTACCTTCTCTCCCTCTTCCGACACCATTGCAAGCCTCACAGCCTTGGCTATATCATCTCTAACAAACGAACCATCCTCACTTCTCTCGATTTCCACGGCCAAACCCTTGTCGACGAGTAGCCTCGCATTCAAGGGTTGGTCTATCACGAAAGGTAGCACGATGAGAGAGTGTCCAAACTGGAGTGTTTCGATGATCGAACCCCACCCGGAGTGAAACAAAGATCCCCCGATCGAAGGGTGGCCTAATATCTCCAACTGCGGTGCCCAACCGAAGCAGACAACACCTCTCCCTCGCGTACGCTCTATAAAACCACAAGGCAACATATCGAGTTCACTGACGGCCCAATCGGGTTTCCTTAATGCCCATAAAAACGGCAAACCTGACAGTTCCACACCATAGGCTATCTCCTGGACTTGTTCCTTACTCAGCTTGCACTCGCTCCCAAATCCTACGAACACAACTGAGTTGGCCTTTTGAACATCGAGCCACCCGAAGATATCATTGGCTGTTCTTCCTTCGGGCTTTTCTGGTAGTAGCAAACCAATAGGAATCACTGGTTTGTGTTTGTCGTTTCCGGTGCCGATTATTTTCTCGAATAGGTTCAAGTATTCAGCTTCATATTCATAGCAAGTACGAAAAGCAACAACTTTCGATGCTTGAATAATTTTATCAACTCTTCCAGTGTCGGATATACCAGAAGCATTCTCTACATAAAAACCTTCATGCACGCCAGCGGCTAAGAATCTAGGATAAGCCAACGGTGAAGGAAAATCAAACCACTCAGGCGGTGATGTCAGACTTTCCGGTAAAGTCCTCGTTTTCTTCCGGCCATCACCATCTGCGAAAACTGTTGGAATCACAAAGAAACAAAACGTAGCAGCTGAAAAAACAGAGAAAAAAGCCAAAGGTATACGGTGTTCCTGTGCTATTTCGACGACCCAATAAGGGGTCACATCAGCCAGTATCCAATCCGGCTTTCGATCTACGACAAACTGCTTCACCGGATGTCGAAGCAAATCGTACGCAATCTTCAGGTACAGGACATTCTCGGAAGGTATATCCACAGTAGCCTCGCAGCCTTGTGGCAAGAGCTGCTCGTTATCTAAGCTCGGCAATGGAAAGGCCACTAACTCGACAAGGGTGGCTATATTTGCCGGAACTTTAGGAAGTCTTTTGATGTTTCCGGGGGTCGATACAAAGGAAACTTTGAATCCGACTCGGGCTAATTGTAGAGAGAGCTGAAAGAATGGAATCAAATGGCCAAAAGCTAGCCATGGAACCATCACCACATGCTGATTTGTAGCCATTTCTATAACAAAGCAATCAAGGTTTTGACGAGATACCAAATGCGAACACCAATATAAAGGGGGAAATGAATGTCAAAAATGTTTTAAGAAATGGATTATTATTGGTAATTATCCACACGTATAAAGCCAGTTCCGGAATTTCAGCTAGTTGGTTTTTTTAATCTGTGACATTCTTTTGTCACACAAATCCTGTCCCCGATTTTCTTCTTATGGTAATGAGTCTACTAATAGACAAGTGATCAAGAATACTCATCTTACATAGATTCAAATTATCGATAAAATAACTATTTACAATATAATTAATGATAAAAAAATCAATTCAACTGTTCTTTTTAATATAGATATATATATATATATATATATATATATATATAATTTTGTGAAAAGATTTGAATCCTAAAATGAAAATTGAAAATGGCTCCTCCCACTACTTCTCTCGACCACTTGCATTGCAAGGTCCTCCACATTCAGCATTGGGCACAACCAAGAGCCAGCCTAATAATAGCATCCAAGTTGGCTCAGAGTTTTTTGACTGCGACGGGCAAAGGCCGATCCGCACTTACCACCACCTCATGGGCGGTGGTCGGTCCATGAACTGTTCTTTCATAAAATAGAACAGAAACAAGAAAAACTCTCGCTTCACCACACACTGCATCTGCAACATTACTATCCATAGATTAAACATGCAACTGACAATATCACCAATATTATTTTCCCAGTTTCATATAACTACAATGAATAAAACCTGAGGATCTTCTTCTCTTAGCACTCAAGCTAGGGATCATAAAAACACCCATAGCTTGGTTGGCTGTATTCCAATTTCGGAGGTTTGGATACCAAATCAAGATATCACCACTGAAAATGAATGTCCGGAGACCCAAGTAGCTTATTTCTGAATTTGAATGTCCACCAAAATTTTCACATGAAAAACATTCATACAGTTCAACTGCTGAGAAAAACTACATAGAATATGTACCTCTTCTGAGAGTCATCGCTAAAGCATGCTATACATGTAAAAAATAGCCTAAGCTGCAAAGGGAAAAGAGATTAGGAAGCAAACATTTGCAAACAAATATAAGCCATTTATATAGCATTTGACATAGGATGGTCCGAATACATGTACAACGAAATATTTTAGCATAACACACCTTACAACTTTCATTACCCAAACAAGGTTGTATATGGCTACTAGTTAGAAGACAGAAGGTCTCATACCTAAAGCATCTGTATAAAGAAGAATTTAGCTTTACTACATTCATGATTCACCTTTCAACTGGCTCGTCGATATTTCTTCCTGTGATTGATTTTGGGACAGCACAACCTGCTCTTAGATTACAAAGCAAAGCATCACGCCCAGCCAAAACTATTTTGAAAAAGCCATCTACTACCTTTGAAAGATTATCTAGCCCTTGAGATAGTTTCTCTGCCGTGTTCTTCAAATCTGAAACAGATTTATTGAATGATTCACCTTCAGCAGGACCATAACCATCTTGAAGGAATGGATACAATTTCTTGGAACAAGCATCGACAGCATGAAGTTCTCTAAGAACTGTAAATTCTCCACAAGAAAATATATTTCTAATTTCTGTATTCAAAGTTGTTTGCACATCAGAGAAAACTTGAGCCCATGGAAGCATAGTAGGAATAGGCAAATCTAACAAATTCTGGGTGGAACCAGAGAAAGCTGCAGCAAAGACACTACAGATATATGTAGTTGCGACCTTAGCTCCGTACATGGCACGCATCAATACCTTCCCTTTAGCAGAGTTCTTCACCTTAGGCAAGTTCAATGACTCCACAAGTTTGTCCAGTATAGGACGACAAGATTCAACTCTGGGATTTTTTGAACGGATGTGCTGTCTCCAGCTATCAACTGAGGAACATGCCCGCAGAAACTGGTCCGGGGAGTTGGACTCCAACTTATGCAAGACACATTGAAGTAAGAGATGGCCCTGGTTGAGCCTTGTAATTTCAGAGGTAAAAGCAATACTAATATCAAGCAACTTTACACTTATGTCTAGGTACACATCTATCCATTTCTCATCCCAATCAGTCACAGGAAGTTCAAGGTCAGTTATCAGGTTTTTTACGTCGCAGTGAATATCAGAAAGCGACTCCATTGCTAGTTTCATCCATGACAAGCTAAGGATGTCATTCTTGTCTTTAGGCACAAGTCTTTGCAGCCTCTCGGACAAGGTGGCCTCAAACGCATTCAATAAAGAAAGAAGTCTTGGAGGCAACTGAGAACCCTTAGTTGTACGGAAAGGATTTCCAAAATGGAAGAAAGGGCGATGTGGTTCTTGAGGACGGCTCATTTTTTGATGTATTTACTACAATATCCAGAAGAACAAAGTCAATCACGTCACAAATAAAATACTCGAGAAACCAAATCATGTTAATAATTCAATGGATTATGACAGACATCAAACACCCTGAAATTTCCATAAGTAATCATCTTTATAGTTTATACTATGCAAACATGGGCATAGCTTGAGACAATTAGTTCCACCATCCGACAATAAAAGTTAAAACCAATCACATAATACTTGACAAGCATAAAATCAATTTTGTAGATTCGACCAAATAATTTATTGAAGTTAAAACCATATATTCAACACTAAAATATAACAAATACATGCAAAAGATGGTGTAACAACAAACCATGACAAATATATCTAGATCTCCTTGGTTGCCTTATTTTTTTCTCTGGTTGTCCATCCTATCTTGCTTAATTCTACTTCTACATGATTTCCTCCATGAACACTAAGAGAAACTTAATACAGAGAAACAGCCAAGTCATTTCTACACAAATTAAGATAATTCTAAGCCAAAAAATTCAAAGAAACCCTGAAAATCACATTTAAAAACAAAGCTTTAAAATCCAAACTCAAAACTCAGAAACCACATAAACTAGAGCAGATCCGATGAATCTAAAACACAAAAACATCCAGAAAGGTAAAGTCAAACAAATACAAAGGTAAACAAAAAAAAGACATAGATTCTTGAACCAAACGACCGATTAAACCAAGCAGAAGAAGAAATTATACACAGATCTGTTAAGATTTGTTAATAACAAAAGATAAACACAAAAATTATAACCCAAATAGATTTCAAACAACTAGCCTAAAAATTGGAAGAAAAAAAACAACGATGTTTCTTCAGCATCGCACAAAGAACAGAAAATGAAAAAACAATAAAAAGGAAAATAGAGAGAATTGTACCGGACTTAGCACCGGAAATGGAATTGAGAAATTTCGAACAAAGCTGCAAATGCGTGGTGTATTTTTCAGCTTAGTTGAAATTTCATCTTTGGGGAGTAGTTGAGGATGAGGGTGTTTGATTTAATCACTGCCTGTTATGGGCTGTCGGTCACAGAATGTATACGTGGAGGACAATGAATGGGGGGAAATAAAGAATTGAGTAACGGATGGGAGAATTGCTTATCGCCTCTCTTTTTTTGTTGATATTATCAAAGGGCCGTCGGGTGGGATTTAATTTTCAAATGGGCCACCCGCCAGACGTCAGCCCTACTTGAATGAAGCCGTTTACTTGACTATTTAGCACCAAAAAATCAACCACGATTTGGCTCAAATCTAACGGATATAAATGAGCTGCCAGCTGCACGATGTATGTTTCATGTTTCAAAAGGTCTTCAGTTTTTGCCAGAGCCAGTTTATAAAGGCTCAATCCTCGATTTAACTTTTAAATTATATTATTTTAATTTAATTTAATTTTTAAATTTAATACTTAATATTATGTTTTATTTCAATTTACTCCAATAAAATTAAGGGTAACTACCTATTTAGTACCCACCTATGTCCGTGTTCCTGTTTTGGTACTTCAACTAATTTTTTTTGCAAAATGGTATCTAACGTTATATTTTTATTCTATTTTAGTACTCCGACCGTTAAAATTTAACGGAGATGATGATGTGACTAATTTTTAATTTTGATAGTATAAGTTTTAGTCTCAGAAACTTGTATATTTCTATCAATTTGGTCATAACTCTATCAATATAATCCTTATATAAAATATTTAGATTAAAACTATAAATTTTCCTTTTTTCCCTTTCTTCTTCTCCAAAAACCCTAACCCTTCTTTTTCCCTTCGACCCTAACTCGCATCACCGATCACCAACGGCCATTTGCACTTCACCATTGTCGATAACTCTCTTCATTTTTCACCCTTAAACCAAACCCCAAACCCCAAAAAAGTTGAATAATTTCATTGGAAAGAAAAATAAAATGAGTAATTTGTAATTTTTACCCCAAAATTTTAAGATGGTATTTAAATTGGATGATTTTTGACTAAACTGATAAAATATGTAAGTGTTTTGGACTAAAATTGTGATTATATCATGCCACGTCATCATCTCCATTAGTTTTAGACGGCCAAGGTATCAAAACAGAACAAAAACGTAACGTTAGGTATCATTTTGCCAAAAAAAAAGATAATTAGGATACCAAAACAGAAATGTATGCATAGGTGGGGTATTAAATAGGTAGTTTACCCTAAAATTAATGACGTTGAAAAAATATCAATATTGTTATACCTCTGGTATCAGTGACTCCAAAACCCATTATCTTCGGGTCATATACCTTCGGGTCCTCTAGATTTAAACCTGAAAATACCTCCGGAGAAATCATTGTGCCTCCAGGTCTTTTTCCCCAAATCGCTAATCCTCAAGCATGCTAAAAGACATGATCATTATCCTATAAGTCGAATATACTTCTGATCGTTTGTCCGTAGCCATTATAACCCTAAACCTATTACTTCCAGCCATTAAGGACCTTGAAGCCCTCGCCATCGAAAGAGGTGGTAGAGAGACACATATATAAAGGCACGTTGAAGGGGAAATGAGATATTTTTCTGTTTTTCTCGACTCTTTCTCTCAACCCCTCTTTTTTTCAACCACCATCTACGGCTCTCGAACCGAGTTCAGATCGGGTGAACCATCACCAACCTCTTCCTCACGATCATTCCCACCATTCTATTTAGTGCCTAACATTTTCGGCATCAATAATTGATGCAATGAGCGTGAAGAACGTCTAACGATCAAAATCAGTTTAGAGGCTTAACCTGAGTTTTCCTCGCACTTGATCTTTCTAACCAACGACGTTGGTGTGAAGATCGACGAAAACAGTGGGAATACCATCATGTTTGAAGACTGCTTGGAAAAAAAAAGCAAAAAATGATTGTGTGATGTTGTCGGGCTAGTTTCTTTGGCTAGTAACGATGAGAAGAAAGCCTTGAACTTCTTTAGACGCGAGAAGAAGACACACATGGTGCATATCGTCACATCCTCAGAGTGTGTCGAGGTTAATCTTTAAGTAACCATAAAGCGCCTTCACCACTGGTAGTGACACCATCCTCTACAAAAGCACTATAAATTTAAAAATTGATAAAGATATTTGACGACTCCTCTTAAGTATTTCAGGAAGGTATATATGAAATTTGTACCACTGAAACAATCGCCTTCCTCTGAATATTACATCATTCTCCAGACAAGCATTGTAAGTCTATGAAATTGCCAAAGGTACTTGACATATTTACTTGAATGTTTCAGGAATGAGCATTATAGTCTCTGCGCTCCGAAAGCGTTCACCTTCCTCCAAACATGTACCACCCTCTGCAAAGGTATTGTAAGTTCGGACATTAATAAAGGCATCTAACATGTCTACTTGAGTGTTTTAGGAAGGTTCATTATAGCCTTCGTGTTTCCGGAGCAACCAGCTTCCCTGGTCTATTCACGTATCCTCTGCAAAGCTTTGTAAGTCCAGACGCAAAATTAAAGACATCTAATGTGTCTATTTAAGTGTCTCGGGGAGGAATACTACGTGCCACCTACTTCGAAATATACAGGTAATGACACCATCCTCTACAAATACTCCTAGACTAAGAAATAAAATTAGCACTCTTGGGACTATCCCCATATGCTTTTCTACAAATGGTATCTCCACAACAATTCTTCTACAAAAGATCTCCGCTACAAAAGTATAAGGTACAAAAGCTAGCCCATTGGTACATAAAGCGCCCCGAAGAATTGGTACCTCCCAAAAAAGTGCTTAAACTGATGTGGATACTAAGTTACATCTAGAATTCTTAAGTGATTGCCCTATTTCTGTCTTGAATAGTTGAATGGTAGAATAGATGAATGTATAGATGAATGAATGCCAACGCTAATGTGTACACCCCAAGCATTCACAACTCCATTTTCCATTCTCTGGCATTACCACTCCGCCAGACATGCAGAACTACCTACGCTCATTTGACACCTCTAGAATCACGTCTGCTTCTACGAATCTCAAGAAACTACGTCTGTTTCTTCAAGAGTGTCGAGAAATTTTCACTCAATTAGTGATTTTCTCTTGAATGAGTAACGAGATGCCTTAGTCCATTCAATGCAATTAGCATTATAATTCTCCAAAGACGTTGAAATGCTCGTGTTTCATGCCAATTGAGGCATGTGGCTGCTACGAAAACACGAATACCCCTAAATTCTTCTCCCAATTACCGCAAGCCATTTTGGATTTATGAAGAACGTGGATGACTCTGTCAATTCGATGTCGATGGTATAACATTTCTCCAAGGACATTAAGATGTCTGTGTTTCATCCCGATTAGGGCATGCAGATGCTACAAACACATAGTTGCCTTTGACGACGTGATGTCTTCATGCTACTTAGGAGTGATGCTCCAAAAGCTAAGAGATGCCTTTACTCAATTTGCGCAATGTTTCTCTAAAGGTGTTGAGAGACCTCCACCCTATTTACGTTTTTTCTCCAATAGTGTTGAGTTGTCTCAACGTAATTCACGGTTGTTACTCCAATAGTATGAGATTTCTCCGTACGGAGATGCCTCCACTCACTTCGCGCTCGTTTCTATAAGAGTGCCGAGATAGCTCCACTCATTAGCACTTGCTTTTCCAAGAGTGTTGATATGATTTCACTCAACTCGAGCATGTTTCTCCAAGAGTGTGGAGACACTCTCATTCAATTCGCGCTATTTCTACAAGAATGTAGAGACATTCCCACTCAACTTACATTTATTACTCTAAGAGTGAGGAAATGTCTCTGCCTCACTCATGATTGACTCTCCAAGGGCATAAGATAACTTCCACAAGTATAAACACCAGTTATTCATGTTCCTCATGAATGTTTGGAGAAATCCCCACTCGACGAGGCGGTTAATCACTCCAACGCATTACATATTACATAAAAATTTACACATGTTGTTCTCATTTTACCACCACGCTTAAAAACACACCACCAACACAACGTCTATGGCACGACCCTTCATTCCAAGTCTCAACTCGTGCCACTTTATAACACCCGTTCGACTAATGAGGACAATTGTTATACCTCCGCTATCAGCGACGCCAAAACCTATTATCTATGGGGTCATATTACCTCCGAGTCCTCTAGATCTGAACCCGAAACTGCCTCCGGAGAAATCGTTGTGCCTCTGAGGTCTTTGTCCCCAAATCGTTGATCCTCAGGCACGCTGACAAACATGACCAGGGCCGGTCCTGACTATTTTTTGGCTCGGGGCGAAACTAAAAAAAATGGGCCCCTAATTTTAAAAAAATTAAAATATACGTAATATAAAATTTTTATTTATTAAATTAAACAAATAATAATTCATTACGATCTTAAAAATATCAAAAATATATTTAAGCATACAAATACTTATAAAAAACATTGTCTTCGAGCATTTCTTGATGCAAAATCATTGATGATAGTGTCAACATCAATGCTTTCCAACATATTTTTCTCGATACATAACATAGCTAGCCCATTCAATCTTTCTTGTGACATTGTTGACCTCAAGTAATTTTTCAATAATTTTAACTTTGAAAAACTTCGTTCCGCGGATGCTACTGTCACCGGCATTGTTAATAAGATTCGATAAGCAATTGAAACATTAGGATAACAATCTGCAGCTTTAGCAAACTCAAGAATTTCAAGCGCCGACATGAACCCATTAGGCAAAGTCATTTGCAACACTTTCATTTCAGAAAAAAAATCATCTGCATCAACATCCGACAAATTATTATGAGAAAAAATAATCTTAAAATTATCACAACATTCTCTTAATTTATTATCATCTAATGACTTTAACCTTATAGAATCAATTAAAAATCCAAAACAATTTTCAAAAATTTTTAATTGTTCAAATCTATCTTTTAAAAAAGCAATCGCCATATCAACAACAACAAAAAAATAATTAACTCTAAAAGACTCTTCTGGTGATTGTATTTCTTCATCATAATTATTTTCACCAAATTGTTTTTTTTCTAAAAACACGACGCTTAATTGAAAAGGTTGGCTCTATGTTCATATCCAAGGCAATATTTTTGGCAATATTTATACTTGCTTCAAACCCTTCATTCCTATAATTTTCAAAATATGACATTACACCTTGCAACTCCTTTATGGTAGTATCAATGCACATTGATTTAGATTGTAATTTCTTACTCACCATGTTGATAGCAAATAAAATATCATACCAAATAACCATTCCAAGTAAGAAATCAAAATTTTGAAGGGCATTAGTCAAACTTTCCGCTTCACTTTTTGCTTTAGCATCATTACCACAAGATTCATATAATTGTAACAAAGCTAACCTTATTTTAGGAGCATGACATTTAATAGCTTTGACACTTTTAATTTGACTTTCCCATCGAGTATCAGATAAAGATTTTACAGTTTCTGGAACATTATCACATAAAATTTTTCACCTTTTAGTAGAACTTGCAAACAATGAATATATACGTTGCACAATCCCAAAAAATAAAATAGCTTTAACACAATAATGTGCCATATCAGAAAGAGAAAGATTAAGATTGTGACAAGCACATGGCATATATAAAGCTCTAGGATTTATTTCAAGCAATCTCTTTTGAACACCTTGGTGTTTTCCTTTCATGTTAGAACCATTATCATATCCTTGGCCCCTCACATCATCAACATTTAACTCAAGAGACTGCAATGCATTTACTAATTCATTAAAAAGCCCCAATCCAGATGTATCATCCACTTTTAAGAACTCTAAAAAAAATTCTTCTATTTTTATTTTGTTGCTTGTCATATTTACGCATCGCACTATTAGAGTCATTTGTTCTTGATGGCTTACATCAGGTGTACAATCAAGAATAACAGAGAAATACTTTGCCTTTTGTATTATTTTTAGAATAGAAGTTCTAATACTATGAGCCAAGAGAGAGATTAGTTCATTTTGAATTTTATGACCAAGATAATGATAATGAATATTTTCATCTTGAATACGTTTAATATGGTCTTGCATTGGCAAATCAAATTCAGCAATCATTTCAATTAACCCCAAAAAATTTCCATTACTCTCATCGTAAAGTTTCTCACTACATCCTCGAAAAGCTAAATTATTTTTAGCAAGGCATTTTACAACACTTATTATTCTTATTAAAACTTGTCTCCAACGTTCTTTCTCCTTTAAAATTCCTAATTGCAAATCTTTATCAAGTGTTTGATTAGTTTTTAATCTCACTCGTAATTCACTCCAAACATTCATATTAGTCATATGCTCAATGCTATTTTCATGTTGTTCGAGTCTTTCACTAAGATGCTTCCAATCATTACATCCATCATTTGCTAAACAAGTTTTGTTGTTTTGCTTTGTAAACAATTTACAACAAAAACAATAAACTTTGTCTACATGTTTAGAATAGACCAACCATTTTCTATCGCTAATTTCTCCATTACTCAACTTTCTAGAAAAATAGGCATACGAAAAATGCCTAGAATTATTAGCTAAGGGAAATTTCAAATTCAATTCTCTTATAGGTCCCTTTTCAACTAAAATATCTCTAGACTTATTATCAAGATTACCCCAATTTCTAGGATCATAAATGTCCAAAGGAGAGATTAAGTGTTGATCAATTTCAAAATCTTCAACATTAGACTCATTTTGGGCTTGATTATGCTCATTTAAATTAGAAGCATCATTGTTGATATGATTTAGGACATTATCATGATCATTTGCATCAGTAGCACCTACATTAGTATGATTTGGAGAACTATCTAGATCATTTAAATTTACAATAACATCATTTAAATTTTCATTAGAAGGCTCTCCTACTCTATTTTTAAAGAATTTATCAAGTGCTCCCTTTTGTGATTCTATTAACTCATCTCTTTGTTTTCTTTTTTTCCTTTTTTCACTACCAGATAAATGTTTTTTAGGCGACATTATATGACAATGCAATTAATATAAAAAAGAACAATAGCACCTGTGAAAATGAAAAGATCCTCGATCGAAATATTTATACACCAAATTCGCAACACCGCAATGACTGAACTCTAAAACAATAGCACCTGTAAATACATGAAAAAATAAGCATTTAAATTTTACATCAAACAGTAATTAATTTGAAAAATAAAATTAATTTGTTCCCAAAATCTGAATAGGAAACAAAATTAATTAATTTAAAAAAATTAATTCAATCAAAAGTTTAGAATACTTAACAACCCTACACGTTAAAATTTTTCCCTTTGTGGGGCTAATTATGTCCCTGCCTTTTTTTAGACAAATAAGAACATAATAGTTGATAATCAATAAAAATCATAATCCAAACAACTATAGTAACTTAACACTGTAAATTTCAACAGATTTGTCCATAGCTCCAGAAAGCGAAAACCTCAAATTGTACAGCAAACAATGAAAAACTATATAACATGTTGGACTTATGCGACAGAGTTTCATCCCATAGTACAGCAAACAATGAAAACCCTGCCTTTTTTTTCAAAATAAATATAGTATTATTTATTAGGTTAGGTTATATAAATTAATTATTGAAGTTTTGTTAAATATTATCTAATACATTTAATATCAGTGATAAAAATTTTAAATTTAATTTTTATTATAGAAATTGGGCAATACAACAAAAAATATTAAAAATAGGGCAATCGAGAATCAACATGAGTTTGTTTTAAAAAAATCAATAAAAAATTAACTCTCATAAAAAACAAATCTCAACAAGAATTTTACCTTCAAAGTTATGTTTGAATCTGAAATTGAATTGAATTGGAGTTGAACCAACGAATGAAGACGGAGAATCTGCATATTCATACCCAAAATTTATTAAACAAATATAAAAGAATAATCTTACTTAGAATTTGAAAAAATATAAAAATAAGAAGAAAAAAATATTGAAAACATGATCTTAATTCTTACCTAAAATCTTAAGAACAAACTTCAATAGGATTCAAGCACCACAATTGATGATAGGTAATTGTATTTGTGATTGTGTTTCTGTTTGTGAGAAATTGAATTTTCAGATTAATTGTAGAATATGAAACTATGAAAGAGAAGAGATTGAGAAATTGAAAAGTATGTTTGAAGAATTGAAAGGAAATTAGGAGATTGAGAAATTGGGAAATATAGTATTAAAAGAAAAAAATTAAACGTTCAAAAAAATTAATCTGGGAAATTGGAAAAGTGATTTAATGAATTGATGGGAGAATTTAGAAAGTCAAAAGTTTATTATGTTAATTAATATTATTTTTTTTGGAAAGAAAAATTTTAATTAGTATTTTTTGGGAAACAAAATTATTATTAATTGATACAGTGATTTAATAATGGGCCCCATTATTTTATTTAACAGCCTTGTTAATTATTATAAAAATTTATGGGCCCATTATTTAATATAGTAATTTTTTTAATTATTATAAAAAAAAACTAAAGTATATTAATATTTTTTAAAAAACTTTGGGCCCTGGGCGGGCGCCCCTGCTGCCCCGGCCCAGGGCCGGCCCTGAACATGACCATTGTCCTATCAGCCGAATATACTCCTGACAATCTGTCTATAGCCATCATTACCCTAAACCTAGTACCTCCCACCACTAAGGACCTCGAAGCCCTCGCCATTGAAAGAGGTGGCAGAGACACACACATATATAGAGGCACATTAAAGGGAAAATGAGATCTTTTTCCCTTTTTTCCCGTCTCTCTCTCAACCCCTTTTTTTCTGACCATCGTTTGCAGCTCTTGACCGAGTTCAGAGCGGGTAAACTATTACAAATCATCACCAACCTCTTCCTCATGACCATTCTCACCATCTTGTTTTTTGCCTGGTATTCCCGACATTAACAAATATCAACTAATAAGAACATAATATCAGATGCCATTAAATATGTGAATAAATAGGCATGCACAATTATTCTTACCTATAGACATTTTAATAGATAAAATGATCATTTAAGTATCAAAATGAAAAAGCCATTTAAAAATCAGCTTGTTATGGTTATTAAAGGATCTAATGTGTCTAAATGGACATGTAGCTAATAGTCAAACAAATTATTTTTTAGCATTCTAATCGATTACAAGATAGTATCTTAGTTCGATTTTATATTTGGATAAATTCATACACGCTCGCAAACTACGTTGCTCAAACTTGAATCACCTAAATAAAACATGTAATTCTTTAGTATTGGGACCACTCAATAGGTTCATAGTCAAGTAAATTGATCGTTTAAAACTATCAAAGTAAATATAATAAATACTATTTTTTAAATATTGATTACATAATAATATATGTTCTTTAATCATAATCTTAGTACTTTAATATCGTACATATACCGTTCAAATAAAATACTCAAATTTGAAACTCCTAAAAATAACAACACTCCATTTACTACAACAAACACAATAAATTCAATAATTACACATTAATACTATATCTGAAATAGCAAAAAAAAATCCTCGATTAAAAAAATAGTAAAAAAACAAAAAACAATAATTATAAAAAGTGGGACCCACCATTTCCTTGCTTTAACTAAAAAACAAATTATTATGGGTTATATTACAAATAATTACTTAAAATATATTATTTTTTTTATTTAAGTATCTAAAATATTTTTCGAGGGCAAAAGAGATGCTTAAAATATATATATATATAATTTAGAATCCTAAAAGTTATCATGTGACATTGTTTAAAAAATACATTAAGTACCTATTTTAATTAAAAAAACTTTAAATATTTATTTTGACGAAAAAAATATTTTAGGTACTTATTTTAATAAAAAAATTATACTTCAAAAACTTAATTTAATAAAAAAGTATACTTTAAATAATTATTTTAATAAAAATACTTTATATACCTAAATAAAAAAATTAGTATACTTTAAATAATTATTTGTGAAATAAATCAATTATTATTGTAATTACTTCTTACACTTTTTTTTTGGTGTTGCTTCGTAAACAATCAAAAGTAAAAGTGAAGGTTACGGGGTAGATTACAGTTCCCAATAGAGATGGAAACTTTATCACGGCATGTAATCTTTTTACTTAACTTTTCCCCATAGAAAGATGTATACTCATATACTGCTCCGTAAATAATGCATTGCCCCACGTTGTTTCATTAAAAGATAGAATTACAAGCAACAATCTTATTTTTACTACTCAAAAATTAACTTATATAGCAACTCAATAATAGAAATCATCTGTATTTTTTTTATTTATGTATCAAACATTAAAAAAATTAAATTTAAAGTAAAATTTTAGGATTTAAGAGGTAAGACGTAAGATTAGTTTTTATGATTTAAAATTTAAAAATTAAAGTTTAGACTTTTTAGTATTTGGGCATGAATAGAAGCACTAGAAAGTAGCATGAAGTTTTTGTTTGTAACTTGATCTATAGAGTAAAATTATTTAAACCTTTCCCGATGTAATTGTCTCCTACAATAACGAATAGAAATTTTCTACCTTTTTTTGGTGTCCTTATTTATACCCCACATTAAAAATTAAGTTTAAAGTTTAAGGTTAGAGTTTAACGAATTTAAAGTAGAATATATTTTTAGGGTATATAGTATATGATTTAAGATTTAAAATTTAACGTTATTTCTTGAAATTTAAATTTCTTAAATTAGAGCATATAAAAGGGCACCTAAGAAATTTTTATCCTACAATAACTTATCCGCCGGTCTACCTTCGCAAAACATTTAAGTACACCACATGACAGCACTTTATAATCAATTTTACTGTCTTTCAAAAAAAAATCAATTTTACTGAGTCAAGTAATTTAATGGCTTCAGACCCCATATATCTGAATTCTTAAGCTTAATTTTAGAGACATTATCTTATGCATTTTTATGAATTCATCTATTGGTACAAATGCATACATGTATATTACATATGGAGGAAAATGTAAACCAAATCATCTTTGTCCTAATTTTGAAGCATTCCAATTTGAATGTTGATCGCCGGAATGCGAATCCGAAGATTCTCTTGTGATTCGGCGTCCCTGTAGAACAAGATAAAAGGTAAAATATACAGGTGAAAGCTCCGTTTCAGATGCCAACATTGCTAATATATGGTACAAAAATTGTGCTTACATCGTGGAAGAGCATATCATCGGCTTCGAGCATGTGGATAACATGCCCCATTTTCGGGCTTTTTGTTGCATTCGGATCAACACATTTGAGCGCGACCACTAGTGCACGTTTGAGCGCTTTTGAAGAAGGCGTCTCGGGCAGCTTAGGATCAACTACTTCTTCAGATTTCCGGTTTCCAACCATTCCACCAAATTTACAAACCAGCACAAAGCACAAAATGAACAGAGAATTTACATGACCAAAAGGATGAATTCGAATTTCGAAGAGTACCCTTTTGATGTTCCTATTATGAAATTCATACGGACATCCCATGTAAGAGGACTGACATTCCCAACATCACCGTGCAACCATTGTTCCAAATTCCCATTGTCAACATACTCGTATACAAACATCCTAAACAGCAAAAAAACCAGAAATTAAGTCAATCTTTTTCCACGGTTTACACTAATCAAAGAAGAAATTAAAAAGGGAAGATAATTGCAGTAATAAGCACCTTCAACACAGTAACCAAGCAATCTCACAAGATTCTTGTGTCGTACACGCCCAATTGTTTCCACTTCTACCTTAAATTCCTTCTCTGCTTGACCCCTGAAAAATTAGTTTTAGGGCACCATTTTGCTATAAAAAATTAGTTTGGGCACCAAAATAAAAATACAGAAATAGGTGAGGTACTAAATATGCAGTTGACTCTTATTAAAAAAAATCAAAAATTTAATATATAATTGATTTTTTAAAAATAATTGTTAATTGTATGTTGAGTCCTTGAAAATTTTAATTTTTATTAATTAATTTAATAGTGTTCAGCGGTGTTCATCATTAGTGGTGTTTAGCAATATTCGTCGCACGTGGTAGACTCATCCTTAAAATATATAACTCTCCCATACTTAATTCAACTAAAAACACATCTGCTTCAACAATATATCATCTTAGCAATTCAAGCAATTAAAAATTAATCAACATCATACTCATTTAACATCATACCCTTGGTATAAATTGTCATCATTCAAACACCGCAAGTTTACTAGAAATGTCAAGCCATATACAAAACATAATCTCCTAATAATCTTCCCCATTTCCTTATTACAAAACTTGGGAAATTGTAGCATACTCTTTTAACTTGTCTTGAGATCATTCTTTGTCACCAACCACGACCTTACATTCGCTTAATTTTTCATATTGACTAAAAAAAAGAGCGTAAGTATATAATGCCCAATAAATGCGCTTAAAAGAACGTCAATGTGAATTAAAAACTAAAACTAATATTAGAAATTCATTTAAAGTAAATCATTTTAAATTTCAGAATTTATTCATTAACAGAAAGTTAATGCATCTCGTTTGCTATAGTCAAAATTCATTAAGCATCAAATGTGCTAAGCTTCTGCAAAATCAAATCTCTTTTTAAGTTCGTATGCTTGTTCCACGTCATATATAAAACATATTCAAATCAGATCAAATGCTATTATATTGGTAAATTTACTTGTGACTTTACTTTTATACAAAAATATCATATACATAGATTACGATGGTGATAGCCTTTCAATCATCTTTTATGGTGACAATAGTCTTTTAATTATTCTTTCAGTGGCAATAGTCTTTTAAACAGAGAAAGGTAGATTTTTTTTAATTAAATAGAGACGTATTATATTTTTATACCGGAATTTCGAACTCATACGAGATGTGACAATATAAGTACTTTTAGTCACTAGGCCATTTAGTAGATCTCATATTCCTTTTTCTTTTACTTTTTTATGCTCTACACCACTGACGACACTAAGTCATTGACGTTTCTTTTTAATTTTTAGATAAGATTGTCTGAGAAGTATGCGGTATAACAATTTAATTTAAGTTTAAAAAACGGTACAACCGAAATGATAAAAAGCATAAAACTTAAAACGTTAACATACAACCTAAAATGTTATACTTTTATAGTTTTTCGACATATTATGAAATTTAGCTTGTGAATTTATGACAAAATTTAAAACCACAAAATTTAAAATGTTATCAAAAAATAATAATATTTTAAATATGTGGTAACATTTTAAATTTCGGTTTTCTAACCTTTCGATTAGTCTTAAATAAAACCGCCGCACCATACTCGTCTTGGCGGATTGGGGTTGTGATTTGTGAATAATAGTTTTTCGAACTCCTAACCTTATATTTAAGGGATGAGGTGAACAACCACCACACCACATCTCATGGTTGGATTATACGTTATTTAATTTGTTTAAATAAATAAATAATTATAGGTTAATTTTATTAAAGGAAAATATATGATGCATTGGTGGTGGAAACATTTTGTTTCCACAAATGCCTTAATTTTAGGGGCTATGAATCTAGTTTAGGGTTTATAATGTAGGGGTTTAAATTTTAAGTTTTAAAGTTAGGATTTATGGTTTAGATGTTAGGGTTTAGGTTTACACGTATAACCCCTAAAATTCTAACCTTAAACTCTAAATTCAAATTCCAGTCCTTAAATTCTAACCACATAAACCTAAACTTTTAAACTATAAATCATACACAAAATCTATAACCATTAAAATTAAGATAATTGTAAAAACAAAATATTTTTACCGCCAGTGTAATTATACAAGTGATTAATACAATCAATTAATTAATGCAATCTATTATTAATTTTCAGCTAATTATTAAACATGACCCTAATTAAAATATAATATAACCATAGATGGATTTCAATAAAAATATAACTTTTATGTTTCATTGAATCATTGTTGTATCTGGAAAAAAAGAAGGCAAGAGAAGAGTTATTGATTTGAAGCCCTAACATTGTCTCTCTATTCTCTCTACCCCACACACTTCCTTCAATCCAGGTAGTTCGATTTCGATTTTATTTCCCTATGTTAAAACAAAACCCTAGGTTTCCCCTGAAGTTCCTCAGCTTAGCACACAATCCCTACAACTTCTTTGATTTCAATCTTAATTAGTTACCCATGTTGATTTGGAATCGGGAAATGCTAATTTTTGTGTAAATATCCGTTTGGTCCCTTCGCCAAAGAGATCGTGTTTGGTTTAGGCAAATTCCGGGAGAGAATTTTTTCGGTGCTACTTAATAGTGCTATATTTAAGTTACTGTTTGGCTTTTTATGGTAGATTTACTCGAATCAAGGAATGGAATAGACTTGCGTAAGCTTTCTCTTCATCCATGCTAGCTGGGGGAGTTTTGAATTAGCTTTGTGTTGGGGGTTGATTAACGATGGTGAAGCAATGATTAGAGAGAATTGGGAACTTTGATGGTGATACGATATATGGGAATTGCTTAGCATTTTCCTGAATTTTGAGTGCTTGAGTAGTGAATTTCATCGCGAGCAACTGGATTGAAAAGTATTTGGTAGATACTCGTCTTTAAGATTTTTGCAGAAATGAGCTTAGAAAATGAACGACATTCGTTAGATCAGCCTGTGGAGTTCAGTAAGGAATTTCTAAAGTAAATCGTTTTCTCGTAACTGAATAATTTTGTTTTATTTAAACATTTTGCTTATTTTTTTCGTGTTAGTGATGCTGAAACTCGATATGCTTTTTAATAATTCAGGGAATCAAGAATTTCGTATACCAGAGAATTTTTATTATCATTGAGTGAACTGGATGCTTGCAAGAAGTTACCCCCAGGATTCGATCAATCAATTTTGAGGTGTGGTTTTCTTTTTTATGGTTACCATGTATGTTATTTTTTAAAATTAGGTAAAAATTATGAAGATTAAGAAGCGAGCCTCAGATCTTTCTTTGGTATTAATTGTTTTATTTTATGGTTGGAGCAGTGAGTTTGAGGATACCTCACAAGATCGGCAAAGAATTCCTGGAACCTTGTCTGGTTACAGGCGTAATGAATATGGTACCTCACCGCCTACAAGAGGGGATTCAGGTAACTATTCTCGGGGACGGTGGGAAACTCGCCCCAGTGGAAGGAATGATAGAGATAGTGATTCCCAACCTGATCGGGACTCGGGTAATTTTTATGAATAGTTTGATTTATGTTTTCTGTTTTTACTTTTCTGTTTATATGGTCACGTTGTGCATTATGCTGTCTCTTAATGGATGTGGTAATTCATTTCATTGCCTCAAGGATAGCAATGTCATTCTATAGTTGTTTTTTATCCACTTCATGTATGTGTTGCGTATAGCAACTGACAAATTGTATCATCTTGCAAGTTGAATGACTATTGATTTATAGATACTGGAAGACGCATTGGTAATCAATCCCGGTGGCAAGGTCCTGAACGTGATGGGCTTCTGGGAAGTGGTTCTTTTCCTCGACCATCTGGATATCGAGCAGGAGCATCAGATCCAAAATTCCGAGCTAATGATCAGTACCATCTAAATAGGACTACTGAGCCATATCATCCACCCCGCCCTTATAAGGTACTATTATTCTTTACTGTTTTTTTTTGCTGACATCATCGGGAGCAGTACCACGATTGCAGTTATATTCAATTTAGTGTAGAATTGTGTCTTAGGTATTCTGCTAAATTTATGTTTTATTTACAAGGATTTGTAAAATGACGGAGTAGCAATTGAAATACTGTTTTAATAGAAGTCGATTATTGGTGGTGATATTTTTACAGGCTGCACCCCATTCAAGGAGGGAAACTAATGACTCGTTTAATGATGAAACTTTTGGTTCCACTGGGTGCACTGATGAAGATAGAGCGGAAGAGGAAAGAAAGAGGAGAGGTAGGTTTTATGTCTTGAAGATTTCCTGCTGATTGTTGTATATTTTGTTTGTTATATTTTCTTCCTCTATTCTGATTTCGTTATCAATAAATTAAACCTAAAGCATGATGGCTTTCCCTCTCAGCTTCCTTTGAGTCATGGAGGAAGGAACAGCAGAAAGTGTTACAGGAGAAGAAGAATACTCCTGAAAGGTTTAAAGGTGACTTTGATATTTCTGAATTGCTAGTGGACTCCAAATACGATAAAGGACTTCCAAATATAAGCAAGGAATCAGAAGAACCTGTGCCAGCATCAAATATTGATTTTGACAAATCATCTCGTCCCTCACAAGCTCCTGCATCCAGACCACTTGTACCGCCTGGGTTTGCAGGCTCAATTTTGGAGCGGAATTTGGGAACCAAAACTTCGAAGCCCTCCCATTCTTCACAGGTAAAGGTTACATTTGTTTTCAGAGTTTAAAACACCTTTATAACGTCTCTTGTACCTTTTGGTATGCACTATGTGCTTTGATTAGAATTTCAATCATCAGTTCACAAGTTCTCCTTTTTTCCATCACATGGTAATGGATTGTTACGTCTGTTTAATCTTCATGTACTGGCTACTTGATGTTTTATTCTTATGGCAACCTTAGAATAAAGATTATGTTGCTTCTCAAGTTATGATAACAGGAATGAGTTGGCATATTTATTATAATTGAATATAATTGAAATTCAGTGGGAGCATATTGGGGGAAGACTTCCAGTTTTCTATTGATTCATTCAGATTTGATTCGCACATGCATGTAGAGTTATATGTCTATATATGTCAATCAATGGTACAAATGCGTAACTTAGACAATAGTGAATATAATATCTTTTTAAATTCCACTTATTTGGAACTCTAAATTTCACAAAGGGTGCATTGTACACTGCCCTAAAGTGAAATGTTATTATTATTCTGTTTGGATTGCCTAAAGATGGGGTATTGTTAGCTGCTGGTCACCGCTTGCATGTGGTTTTCACTCATTGGTTGTACTTTGCATATATTGTTTAACTCAAAGTTGATGCTATTAGGATAAAGCTTGTTTCAAATATACCGATTGATATTCAGTCTCAAATTTGTCACAAATGTTCTCGGAATTTCTTCTGTAATGCTTTTCTAGGTTGGGAGTTCTGAAATTGAGGGCAGCCTTACAGATGCCAAAGGCATCCTTTTGTTGAATGGGACTTCTGAGGATGGTCTTTTGGGCAAACATTCTAAACAGCATGTAGAGGAAACTTGGAATGAGCAGCAGCTTGAAAGTACAAGCATCCACCTTTTATTAGCTGATAATAAGAGCGGGAAGGCATTGAATTTCTCATCATCTTTAGATAAATCCAATGAGGGAATAAGTGTGGATTCTCAGTTATACAAGAGTTCTATTATCTCTGAAGCCCTTGAAGTTCCAGGGAATGCTATAGTTACAGAACCTGATTCCAAGAACTTGCTAGGGGATAAACTTTTGACTAAAACCAACCAGGATGGCCGTTCAACTTTTATCCTAGACAAGCTTTTTGGAAGTGCTCTTACACCAACCGAAGGTGGCTCCAGTAATTTCACTGAGGTATTATTTTGAGAAAAATGCATTCAATGAACTTTACATCTTATTTATGTGTGGTTCATTTCTGTATATTATTTTAATTTTTTCGCTTCCAGTTTTACTTGAAATATTTAACAGTGTTCGATATATCTTGTTCTTTCTTCAGCCTAATGACAGCAAACCTGATGAGATATTGGCCCCTGACACTTCATATTCTTCTAAGTTTGCCCATTTGTTTCTTGAGGAAGGTTTGTTGGCATTTATTACATCTAATGTAGCTTAAGTGAATGTCCATAGGTCTCGCGTAATACAATAAGCTGATATTTTGTTGTTGCAGAGAATAAAAAACCAATAGTAGGTCTCTCAACTGGCAGACCAAAAGACTTGCTCTCGTTAATTCAGGGTGGTGAAAAAGGTGTTTCCCATGTTTCTGATGGGGTAGCTACTAGGCATGTAACACCAAATTTTCCGTTCCAAATCTCTGGACTTTCAGACGGGCATGTTGTATCAAATTTGACGTCTCCTGGGATTGAAAACTCTGAGGAATCATGCAATATTAATGATGTTACTAAACCAACCGCAGTTTCTGCTGTCCTCACATGTGAGGATCTTGAAAAGTCAATACTGTCAGAAAGTAATGATCCAGTGTTGCCTTTGGCAATCGAAGGCTGGAATACTGTTGATGCTCAAACTGAGAAACAAGAAGTTAACGTCGATGATCATGCATCCCATCACCTTCTTTCGTTGTTACAGAATAAAACAAGCATGAAAAGTGTAAAATCATCTACTAGTCTAGACATTGGGTCCTCAGAAAGAGTACAGAATATTGAAACGAGTGTTGACACCGCACCTCATGACTCTATAGAGGTGAACGCAGAAAATGCTTCCAGCTCAGGGAAGAGTCTAACTCTTGAAGCACTTTTTGGAAGTGCTTTCATGAAGGAACTACAATCAGTTGGAGCTCCAGCTTCCGTTCACAGGGGCTCAATGGAGTCTGCAAGAGTTGATGTTCTGGAATCTAACCGGCTTCCTCTTCATGTCACGGATGGTAGTGTTCTTCCTTCCACAGATCACATTGGGTCAAACAGGACAACTCTTGAAACAAATATTTTACCGTTTTCTCAAAGAGAGCAGATTCAATCTAAAGGCATTGAAGAGCATTTCTTAGGATATAATGATGCTCGGTCTGCTGTGGGATCATCAAATCTCCGAGCTGAATTAGGATCTAGACTTGGTGATATTGATAGATCCGCTGAAATTCAGCTTCCTGAACAGGACACTTTGATTGGCATCGGTAATCCTGGGAAACTCCATAACTTCATGGATGGTAATGTTAAAGCAGGGTATTTCCCTTCCCAAGAGACACCAGTTGATGTTTCTGAGAAACTAGCAGCTTTAAAGGGTGTCTTCCGGGATGAAAGAGCTGTTGTAGGACGCCAAGAAGGTCCCCCTTTTCATCCTGGTCTCTATGATATGAGGGAGCCAGATATTCTATTTCATAACCAAAATGTCCGGCCATCTTCCCCGCAGCTTCATCCTCAATTGAATCATGGAGGTTCTTTGATTCATTCATTAGATCCTCATCCTTCTAACATCAATCCTCAGATGAAGTTCATGGCCCCAAATCATCAATTCCCTGCAAGTATGTTTCGCCCTCCTTTCCATCACCCAAGCAGCGGACCATCTGGATTTGATCCTCCAATGCATCATCCTATGTTACAACAAATGCCTATGCCTGGAAACTTCCCTCCACCCCACTTGCAAGGAGGATTTCCTAGGGGTGCGCCACTTCCTCCTCATATGGACATACAGGAAGCAAATCCAATGCACGGGTTTCCATTTGGACATGGCCAACGGCAGCCCCAGCCCAACTTTGATGGTCTTGGAATGCCTCCGGGTAATATATATATGTAACTTGTTTCTTTCTCCATCTTGCGTATTTCAACATTGTGAGACATGTCCATCCATTCCATTCTTGGAAATGCCTAGAATTTATATAATAGACTTTTGTTGGCTTAAGCTAATTTAGGAACTATGATCATGCTCATGCCAAAACATTTACTCTACCCCCTTTTAGCTTTAAAAATGACAAGAGGATTGGAATACTGAATGGCCTTTTCCCTGCAATATCATGTCACCACATAATGGTTGTGCATGAGAACTTACTATTTGCATTTTGTTTGATATTGCAGGTCATGATGCTGGCAGTGGGAGCCGTCATCCGGAGGCATTGCAAAAGCTTATTGAGATGCAGCTCAGGTCAAACTCAAAGCATACGAGCCCATTCGGTGCGGCCGGCAATAGCCAAGGGATGTATGATCACGATCACGGCCACAATCCGGAGCTGGACATGGGTTTTGGGTATAGATAATGGGTTTTCGGTCAATAGTTTTGTTCGATCACAATGTATTGATTACCTTGCTCCGATTTGCTACCTCCGAGTTGAGAATAGGTTTGATATTCTCAATTATGTGGGGATTACTGTAATTAAAAACAATTATACTTGAAATTGGCCTTTGGTTGGCTCTTTTGTTTCTGAATTTATTTCTCCATCCTGCGAAGTGAAAGCTGGGAGAAGCAGTCAAAGCTCTGTACATGGTAGCCCCTTACAGACTACTACTTGTGTGTTTCACAAACACTTGTGGGATTGTAGAAGATTTTTGTTCATACAAGTGGAGGCTTCCCTTTGTGCCCTTGTGGTCTCAACACAATGGGCCAAGCAGATGTGATTGTGCCGGCTACGCTATCTCGGTTTGTCGATTCGTGTATCGCTGTCGCCATGCATACGGCAAAACTAAGCCACTACCTTAACCTTTCACACTACCAAATGATTGCTCCCTCTCATCCACACATCAAAATAAATTATTAAGTATTTTCAACCAGTTGACATTGCTAAAATATCATGGGGGGGGGGGGGGTTAATTCTAAGCTTTATTTTAATTAGTTCATATGATTATTGATATCAATTATAATTTTGTTCTAAAATGGAAGATGTCAGCTTTGATATTACACGATCCTATGATTTTCCAGAATGTCTGAAGAACCGAACTCAGTTGTGGTTGTATCGTGTCATCTGGTGGTCCTCCACATTTCTTTTTCGGGAATTCTTATGGTTCAAACTTCGAAATGCTGTTAATTAACGGCATTACGTCTTTTGCAACATCCGTGTCAGACTCAGACCAATCCAACTCTCTAGTAACGTAAATAAATAAACAATAAGCAAAGTTTATTACATCGAATTTATGGAGTTTTATACTTTGTAATTTAGGTTATAGACCTTAGTATTACAATAATTAAAATATAACCTAATTTGACTTCGAATTCAACCACCGTTTAGATCACGATTAGTAGGTTTGAGGGCTGAATTTCATGGAGATGTAGTAGGTAAGGGTTGAAAACTAATTAAATATATGATATAATTTAAAGAAAAAAATTATATATAATTAGATTCCAAAAGATATAAAATGTGCAGTTTTTATATGAGTTTTTAAATATATTTATAGTTTTCGAATGATTAAATTTAAATTAAACGAATTAAGCAGAAAGCCAATGTCGTATTAATTAATAAAAGAATTGTTACGAAAATGAAAATTATTTATTTATCAATAAACAAAATGTAATAAATAGAAAAAGAAAGAAAGATGTGCTGCATTTTTTTTGCTCTTGCGGTTTCCAGGCTTAGCTCTGACTAATCCGAATCGACATGCGTTTGCACACTTAGTTTTTGTGGGTGAGTCTCCCAACGGGGATTTTCTGCATACACAATGCCTCGAACTCGAAACATGTGTTAAGATATATGTTTTGATATAATAATTAAAATTTTGATTTAAATTAAATTAAAAAAGATTTCAAAATGTTTTGTAAGTCCAAACAACTTGAAAACATGTTTAAGGGTTTTTACAAGGCTTTAGAATAACTTAAAATATTTTAAAGTAGCCAAAACCTATGTTTTTAATGTTACAGTGCCGATAAGGTGTATACCGTATCGATACCCCTTAGGGTTTCAGCTATAAGAAAATTCCAGTAGCCAAAACTCGTACTGATACGCCTTTGCCGTATCGATACGGAGAGCTTTAAAACTCTACAACGGCTAATCGCGTACTGATACGCCTTAACCGCTCTCAATGGTCATTTTCCCAACAATTATTTGAAATGCAGGCCGTACCGATACACTCGTAAGCATATCGATACGCATATGCTGAAGTAGGCTCAACAGCTAGTTTCCAAGAAGGTCGTATCAATACAATGACACGAGTATCGATATCCTATTGCCTAGAACTGTATTTATGGATAGAAATAAAGACTCCAACGGCTCCAATTCAATCCCAACGGTCTACAACGGCTAGTAGTCCATTTGAGATTATAAAAGGGACCTCCAAGCATCTATAGAAGACTAATGATCCTCAAGTCAACATATTATGATAAAAAAATTTCGTTTTGCCTAATTGTGTCATTCTTGTATAGACAAAACACTTGTGAGCTGAAATGTTTATGTATGCTCAAGTGCATTACGTTTTGGGTGAGTGCTTGAGATTGCAAACATCAACCTTGTAAGAGAGATTTTAGTTTGTTTATTTTTATTTCTTGTAAAGAGGGTTTGATCAAGCTTTAGGCTAGAAAGTTTTGATCGTTGTAAGGGTTTCCTCCTAAGCCTAAAAAGGGGGACGAATTTCTTAGTGAAATTGGTTGAAATCTTTAGTGGGAAAGCTAAGGTAGTGGATGTAGGCTTTGGTTAGAAAGTTGAACCACTCTAAATCTTTGTGTCTTTTATTTTTCGCTTCCACCACCAATCACCCAAATAGCTCAACTTCTCCACCATTTGTCAATCTAAATCGGTTGAAGAAAATCAAGTCTATCAAGCCTAACAATTGGTATTAGAGCGAGGCTCAATCGAGAAGGTTTAACCACCTATTGAGGCGATCTTGGAAGCTCGATACATCAATTCTATCAACAGCTCAAATGTCGCATTTTATCGACAAGTCACCTTTCTTTGACGGGAGCAACTATGCTTATTGGAAGACAAGATTGATGTTCTTCATCAAAGCCAAAGATTACAAGCTTTGGGACATAGTTGAGGATGGTTCGTTCGTGCCACAAGGAAGCAAGGAGGAATGAAGTGCGGATGATCGCAAGAAGATGGAGCTAAATTGTAAGGCTTTGCACATTCTCTTTTGTGCATTTAGCCCTAACATCTACGAGAAGATGTCTTTCTGTGAAGATGCCAATGAGGTATGGGACAAGCTTGAAGTCATATACAAAGGAACTAACGAAGTAAAGGAGACCAAGATCAGTCTTCTAAACCTCAAGTATGAGAACTTCAAGATGGAACCGGATGAAGACATCACGAAGATATTTTATAGATTCTTCACCATCACAAATGAACTCAAAGGCTATGGAGAAATCATTCCGGAAGACAAGCTTGTCCGAAAGCTTCTCTATTCTCTTACCGAGTCATGGGACTCAAAAAAGACCGCCATCATCGAAGCCAAAAATCTCAAGACTTTAAAGCTAGATGAACTCTTGGGGTCTCTTCTCACTCATGAAATCATGAACAAAGGAAAAAAAGAGGAGGAAAAGAATGAAGAGATAAAGAAGATGAGGAAGAAGAAAATCATGGAGCTAGGCATTAAAACAAATGTCGTTGCTCTCAATTCCTCCACATGCCCACATGTAGATTCAAGTGAGTAGGAAAGTGAAGAAGAAGAAATGGCCTATCTCTTCGAGAAGTTTGCCCGATTCATGAAGAGCAAAATGAAAGAATCCAAGTATAAATCGAGGAAGAGGGCAAGCTCTTCAAGCCATAAGAAGAAGGCATATGTGGATACTTCAACTTCTTATTCTTTTGATTAATTACAAGATGCATATGATGATTTGGTTTTAGAGTTTAAAAATCACATTTTAAAAAATAAGAAATTGGTTTCAAACTTGAAAATTCAAAATGATTTGATTTCTAAAACCAAAGTTGAACTTGAAGCAAAACTCAATGAGTTTGAGCAAAAATGTGTAGATTTACAAAATTTGCTTCATAAAGTTTAAGAAGAAAAAATTTTGATTTCCAAATAGCTTGAAAAGAAAACCAATTTTGGAGAATCAAACTTTTATCAAAGACAATCTGGTGCCCCTAGATTTTTAAATGATAAATGTTTTAGAAGTATTTGAGTCTCAAAAGCACTAATTACTCCAACTAAAAATGATGAAATTGAAAAATGGATTTCTAAGGGGACTAAATTATGTGCTACTAACGCTTATGGATCCAAAGCAACTTGGATACCAAAAAGTTACTTGATTGTCTTATTTTAGGTGTGATAGAGAATGATTAACAAGTCCAACATTGAGGGGGAGCTCCATACACATAAGGAAAGACACTTGAAGAAGAAAGGTTTCACATCCTCCCTTGGGTTCAATTGGTAAACTTTAGTTGAATTTATTTGTTTTTCATTTGTTTTATTTATCAATTCAACTAGATTATCATAATTGTTGAACTAACCTTTTGATGATGCTTTGAGTAGGGGATCCATTTTTAAAACCAAAATTCTTTTTTGTGTCAAAAAAATTTAACCTCCTATGTTATCTTTATAAAAATATAGATTTAGATATAATAAATTGATTTTTTTTACTAAATTGAAAAGAATTTAAAATATGCTTTAAGTCAAAACAACTTGAAAATAAGTTTAAGAATGTTTAAAAAGATTTTGATGTGTTTTAAAACATTTTTAAGTAGCCAAACCTGTAATTTTAATGTACCCGTTTTGATACAGGCATATCTGTATCGATACGTTTTGAAACTGTAAAATGGTGTTTCGATACAAGCCTTAGCCGTATCGAAACAACAAGGGTCATTTCGAAACAGACCTTCATGTTTTGATACACTTACGTGACAGATACCCCAACGGTCAAAATCCCCCAACGGCTATTTCCTAGCGGTCTTTTGAAGTACAGGCGTTTCGATACAGCCTATGATGTTTCGAAACGAGATGATGAATCAGACCCAACGACTAGTTCTGAAGAAGGGCATTTCGATACAACTACCTGTGTATCAAAACGAACATCACCAAGTGGAAAATAAAGTCTCCAACGACTCCAATTCATCCCTAACAACTAGTAACGACTATGAACTTAAAGAGGAGTATAAAAGGGACATCCAAGTATCAAGAGAAGACTAATGCTTCAATTGTCAACAATTATATGATGAGGAATTTGTCTTAGGGCTTTAATTATTCATTCTTTGTATCGACAACACTTGTGAGCCAAAATTATCATATTTACTCAAGTGTTTAGGTTTGGGTGAGAGCTTAAAGAGTGCAAATAAATACCTTGTGAGAGGATTTTTGGTTTGCTTATTTTATTTCTTTTGTAAATAGTGTTTGGTTAATCTTTGGGTAGAAAGATTAACCGTTTGTATGGTTTTCCTCCTAAGCCTAAAAAAGGGGACGAATCAATTAGTGAATTGGTTGAAAATCGTTAGTGGGAGCTAAAGTAGTGGATGCAGGTACTTGTTCGAAGCCCGAACCACTATAAATTCATCGTGTCATTCATTTTTGGCTTCCACAAATCAATCACCCCAAAATCCAACTTCTCCACCACTTGGCAATCTATTTCGATTGAAGGAAATCGAGCATATGAAGCCTAACAATTGGTTTCAGTGCAAGGCTCAAGTAAAGAGGACTAACAACCTATTGAAGTGATTCGGGAAGCTCAATACATCAATTCAATCAACCGGTCAAATGGCGTAATCCATCAACAAGCCATCATTCTTTGACGTGACCAACTATGCCTATTGGAAGACAAGAATGATGTTCTTCGTAAAATCTAAGGATTACAAGCTTTAAGACATTATTGAAGACGGTACGTTCGTGCCACAACGAAGCAAGACACAATGGAGTGTGGATGATTGTAAGAAAATAGAGCTAAATTGTAAGGCTTTGCACATCTTCTTTTGTACATTTAGCCCCAATATCTATGAGAATATGTCTTCTTGTGAAGATGTCAATGAGGTATGAGACAAGCTTGAAGTCACATACGAAGGAACCAATGAAGTAAAGGAGACCAAGTTCGGTCTTCTCAACCTAAAGTATGAGAACTTCAAGATGGAACCGGATGAAGACATCACAAAGATGTTTGATAGATTCTCCACCATCACAAATGATCTCAAAGGATATGGAGAAATCATTCCGGAAGATAAGCTTTTCTAAAAGTTTCTCTATTCTCTTCACGAGTTATGGGACTTAAAGAAGACATTCATATTCGAAGCTAAGAATATCAAGACTTTAGAGCTAGATGAACTCTTGGGGTCTCTTCTCACTCATGAAATCATGAAAAAAGGAAAAGAATAAGAGAAGAAAAAGGAAAGATAAAAAAATATGGGGAAGAAGAAAATCATGGAGCTTGGCATCAACACGAATGTCATTGCTCTCAAATCCTCCAAGTACAACCATGTTGAATCAAGCGAGGAGGAAGATGAAGAAGAGATAGTTCATCTCTCCAAGAAGTGTGCCCCATTCATGAAGAAAGCAATGAAAGAATTCAAATATGAATCAAGGAAAAAGAAGAGGGCAAGCACTTCAAGCCATAAAAAGAAGGCATATGTGGTTACATGGAGTGATGAAGACTCTATCGACAATGAACAAGTCAACCTTTTCCTTATGGTCATCCAAGAAGATTCAAGGGTAACTTCTAATTCATCCACTTCTACTTCCTACACTTTTGATGATTTAAAAGATGCTTATGATGATTTGATTTTGGAGTTTAAAAATCACATTTTGAAAAACAAAAAGTTAGTTTCAAATTTGAAAATTCAAAATGACTTGACCTCTAAAACCAAACTTGAACTTGAAGCAAAACTCAGTGAGTTTGAAAAAAAATGTGTTGACTTACAAAATGTTCTTCATAAAGTTCAAGAGGAAAAAGATTTGATTTCCAAAGAGCTTGAAAAGAAAAATAGTTTTGGAAAATCAAACTTTTATATTACACAATTAGTGCCCCTAGAATTTTAAATTGTAACACCTGTGTTTTGGGCCTAGGAGTTAACTGGGTTTATAGTCGAGTCAATAAAATTTAAATAGAATAAATTCAACTTAAGTTGTGGTGTAATTGAGCTTTAATAAGAGGGGAGGGACCTATGTTGCGATTTTACCCAAAACTTTTAAATAAAGTAAGATAACTTTATAAATTCAAAGTTATCTTCTTCTTCCTCATTTCTTCCTCATCCAACGTTAAAACCATTCTCAAAAACCTCTCAAGCTTATCACTATTCGATTGATCATACTACTCGATTTCAACACCGTTTTGAAAGGTAAATTATGTTTTCCGACTCTCCTCCTTATTCTCTATCTATCTATGGTCTTAAAATTCAAAGATATAGGATTTTAAAAAATTATGGTTTTATGTCAAAGTTTGGATTTTAGGTGGTTTTCCAAATTGTTTTAATGATTTGAGTTGGGATTTTGCTTAATCATGATGAAATACACATTATATGTCAATTTGGTTGAATTTGGATGAAAATTCGTATTATGTTCATAGGGTACATTTTAAGATGTTGAAACTTGGTTTTTGGTGGAGTTTATGTTGAAAACTAAGGGCTGATGGTTAGGGTATGATATGAGGGTGATTTGGGATGTTTTAGAGGTCATTTGGGTGTTTGGAAGTGGAGTTTTCAGCAAGGTGTTTGGGGAGTACGAAAATTGAGTTTTTGGATGATTTGTGGATTGAGAATTTGTAGAAAATGGCTTATGTTTGTGAAGTGAGTTAATAGTTGAGTTTTAGCATTGAATGGTGGTGTAATAAGTGTGTTTTGTTTGGCTAGAAGCAAGAGGAAACGTTGAAGGAGCTTTGGAACCGAATCCGAGTTCGTAGGAGGATTGTCTCGATTGGCTAAGGAAGGGCGGTGAGTGGTTTCAAACTTGTCTTAAAGTTTGGTTCGAGTATGTGTAGTGTGCTTGTGTAAAGTGTGCTTGGTAGGCCACTTTTAGTTAATTCGAGTTGTTAGTTAGCCGTTAATACCATATATGCTATTGTGCTTACTTAACTATGCTCTTGTGATCTTGATTGTTTGGTACATGTATATTCATGAGGTGTATATATATGTGTGATGAGCATGAGTTATTATTGATGGAAAATGTGATGTGGTAAATGATAATTGGCACTAAATAATTACCGGTTGTAAATGATCGATCATTAGGATTAGTGTGCACACAAATTGAGTCAAAACGTACGTGGCCTTGGTGGCGTTAAGGCACCAAGGAGGAGTACGGTGATGTAATATTCCACCGGAAGCTTTTATTTATTTCTACGTGATGATGAGTGGAATCCCATCCGTAGGACATGTGGCGACGAGTGGAATCCCGTCCATGCAAGGCCGGTGATGAGTGTAATCCCACCGAGGTAAAGTGTTGTTGAGTTTTAAATCCGCACAATCGGGGTAATTCAAAGTGGCCAATTAACTTGTACATATATTGTGATATATGGTGTTGATACATGATTATTGATATTGATGCTTGATGATTAGTATGAGGTAATATGCCACATTATGCCACTTGATAAACTAGCTAGGACTACTTGTGAGGTTGCCTATGCATGTTCGATATGAGGTTTAGGGATTACATGCTTGAACCCTGCATTGTTGTTGTTTTTCGTTTTAGAGCACCCTCACTAAGCTTATAGCTTACGCTCTCAATGTTCAACAATGCAGATCATTAGCGTGGCGTTAGCTCGGAGCAAGGCAAGAAGGGCTTCCAAGTTTTGTAGCTCAAGTACGGTGGTGATTTTGTATTAGTTAGCAATGTGGCAAAAGTTGTTGTATGAGCTTTATATGACTTAATGATATGTGGATATTTTGGATTGTAAAGCATGAAACTATGATAAACGTTAGGGTGTGATGGCATGTTTTAAACGCTTAGGTTGCCTTGTACATGTTTGATTAAATGTTAGTATGTGAAAGTGTTATGTGTGTTAGTTTTTACCTTTGGTCCTTTGGTAAGCTTTTGAGCATGAGTATATATGATTTTGGTGTTATTTTTGCCTTAGGAAGTCTTTAAATTTGAGCAGTAAGTGATCCCCTGCATCAAGGTTTCGAAACCTTTGCAGTGATTTGGGATCCCAGACCTTACTGCCATCCAAGGTTTCGAAACCTTTAGGGAAGGTTTCGAAACCATGGACAGGGGGTTTCGAAACCTTGTGTAAGGTTTCGAAACCTTGGGTAAGGTTTCGAAACCTTTACAGAGGTCTGAACTTACAGACCTTACTGCCAGCCAAAGTTTCGAAACCTTTGGGAAGGTTTCGAAACCATGATCAAGAGGTTTCGAAACCTTGGGTAAGGTTTCGAAACCTTAACTGGAATTTGAATTCCAGACCTTACTGCCAGTATAAGTTTCGAAACCTTTTGGTAAGGTTTCGAAACCTTTACCTAAAAATGAAATATTTGAATATGGGCTGGGGTTCGAATGTTTATCTCATGTTTTACGTCCCGCTGTTTGATCACTTAAGAGTTAATACTCATCTAGACAAGACAAAAAAAATAAATAAATAAATAGGGTTGCTAACCGAGGGGAAACCTTAATTGGTTTTCGCTCGGTTTTCCCCATGTAGCCCACTTGGACCGGTCATCCGGCCAGACCGGGACGAGGGGGTTACATTTGTTGGTATCAGAGCCTGAGGTTATCGAGACCTCGGGCAAGTAAGTGAGGTAAGCTTGTTATATTGAGTAATTGTGTTGTTCGATGTATGATTTGCCATGAATCTTTGATATTTGACTGTTCGCATGATGTTTTGAAGCATGAATTAATGTGTCTGGTGTAGAGTGTGTGTCCATTGCTACTATTACTTAATTTACAAAGATTTTTGAAAAGAGGAGTACTTGAGCACTATTGGACCCTTGCTTTGACTAACGAAATCCTTATCTGTGTCTTGTTGTAGTTTATATCTTGATAGCTATACCATGAGACCACGTGGGAGGCCTAGGAGGTTTCGACCGGAACCATGGGCAGAGGCTCCAAGAGTAGAGCCAGTAGTTAGAGTTGAGGCTCAAGTGGGAGAGCCTGTGATTGGAATTGGAGCTCCTCCACCACCTCCACCACCACCACTTCCTCCACCAGGAGTGGGAGGCGGGGCTGAGGCCGAAGGAGAGGGACCACCAGGAGGTCAGGGTGGCCAAGGACCGGCAGGGATTGACTTAGCTCCGTTGGTTCAGGCAATAGCCGGGGCTTTTCAGGCTGCAGTAGCTGGAGGACAGGCAGCACACCATCATGGTGAGGGCACCGGATTGCCATTAGAGAGACTTCGGGGCCTTGGGGCTGAAGAGTTCAGGGGGTCTACTCCGGAGAGGTCAGAGTTATGGTTCGAGAAGACTGTCCGTATCCTGGCTCAGATGGGGTGTACTGGTGATCGCAAGTTGGGCTGTGTTGAGTCCTTGCTTTAGGGCGATGCCTACACTTGGTGGGTTACTGTTACTTCGAGTATGGATGACGCTGAGATTACTTGGGAGTTCTTTGAGTCAGCATTCCGGAAGAAGTATCTGGGTCCAAGATACAT
This sequence comes from Hibiscus trionum, assembly GCA_030270665.1. NCBI lineage: Eukaryota > Viridiplantae > Streptophyta > Magnoliopsida > Malvales > Malvaceae > Hibiscus > Hibiscus trionum. The sequence goes on along the minus strand of BSYR01000033.1, from coordinate 6,596,812 downwards.
CGATGAGAGGAAGAGGGAGTTCATGGCTTTGATTCAGGGGCTTAGGTCTGTGACTGACTACGAGATTAGATTTGTCAGATTAAGTCAGTATGCACCTGAGCTTGTTCCTACTGAGGTGGAACGCTGTAACCGGTTCCGTTATGGACTGAATGAAGAGATCAAGACGTATACTCTAGCAACAGACTATACTGATTTTGATGTCTTGGTTTCGAAGGCCAAGGACTTGGAGCACAGTTTGAGTCTGACCAGGCGGTCAGGTGGATCTAGTTCGGGTAAGAGGTCCAGTAATTTTGATAAAGATGATGCCATGAGGCACCGGGACAACAAACCTCATTATGATCATAGGCGTGGTGGCGGTAACCACGGTAAAGGCCATCAAAACCAGAGAGCTGGTGGGAAGTTGCCCACATGTGCTACTTGCGGGAGGAACCACTCCGGTGAGTGTTGGGGAAATTTTCATTCTTGTTGGAATTGTGGGGCTAGAGACCACATTAGGCGTAACTGTCCACATCAAGTGGGACAGGCATCGGCTCAGGCTCCTGCTAGAGCTAATGATTTTCAGAGAGGCCGTGGGCGCGGTCGTGGCTACTTCCAGCCTAGGACTGATGCATCTAGGGTGGATGCTCAGAGGAACCTTACTCATGTTGTGGCAGTGCAGCCAGAGGCGGGAGGACCAGCGAGAGTTTATGCTCAGAGAGAGGCCGGGAACGACACTGATGTGATAGCAGGTAATTTCGAGTTACGGTCTATGTCTTTGCTTTCTTTGGTGGATTCGGGTTCTACGCATTCCTACATTTTGAGTGAGCATGCACAGAAGTTAGATATCCCTGTTGAGATCTTAGATGTAGGCATGCATGTCACTAGTTCTTTTGGTGAGACAGTTGTGGTTAGACGTATGTATAGGAGATGTCCACTGAAGATTCAAGGTCATGTGTTCCCAGTTGACATGATGGAACTTCCTTTTTATTATTTTGATATAATTCTGGGTATGGATTGGTTGGTTGAGCATCGGGCTAGTGTGGATTTTGAAACAAAGAGAATTTCTTTGAAACTTTCTGATGACTACGAGGTAGTAGTAGTAGGCGAGAACATTAAGTTCTTGTCTAATGTGGTGTCAGCTTTAGAGGCTCACAAGCTGATGGACTCTGGATGTGGGGCTTATTTAGCTTATGTTATGAATCCGGATATGAGTGAAGCTAGACCGAAAGATATCAGAACAGTGTGTGACTTTCCGGATGTGTTCCCTGAAGAGTTGTCAGGTTTACCTCCTGACAGGGATGTTGAGTTTGTGATCGAGACCGTTTCAGGGTCTAATCCAGTTTCGATAGCTCCTTATCGTATGGCTCCGAAGGAATTGAAAGAATTGAAGAACCAATTGCAAGAATTATTAGACCGTGGGTTCATCAGGCCTAGTAGTTCTCCGTGGGGTGCTCCCGTGTTATTTGTGAAAAAGAAAGATGGTAGTATGCGCATGTGTATTGACTATAGACAGTTGAATCAGTTGACTGTGAAGAACAAGTATCCGTTGCCTCGCATAGATGATTTGTTTGATCAATTGAGAGGTGCTTCAGTGTTCTCAAAGATAGATTTGAGATCCGGATACTACCAGTTAAAGGTGAAAGAGTGTGATGTGCCAAAGACAGCTTTTAGGACTAGATATGGTCACTACGAGTTTCTTGTGATGCCATTTGGGCTCACGAATGCACCTACAGCATTCATGGACATGATGAACAGAATTTTTAGAGACTATCTAGACTGTTTTGTAGTTGTTTTCATTGATGACATACTTGTGTACTCGAAGACGGAAGAAGAACATGACGAGCACTTGAGGGTTGTTTTATAGAGATTGTTGAGCAATCAGTTGTATGCGAAGCTTAGTAAATGTGAGTTCTGGATTCGAGAGGTGGTATTTCTTGGCCATGTTGTTTCGGTCGAAGGTATCCGAGTTGATCCATCGAAGATTGAGGCTATTGTCGAGTGGAAACAACCTAAGTCTGTGACCGAGATTAGGAGTTTCCTGGGATTAGCCGGTTACTATAGAAGATTTGTTGATGGTTTCTCTAGAGTAGCTGCTCCTTTGACTAAACTGTTGCAAAAAGGAGTTAAGTTTGAATGGTCAGAGGCAAGACAAAAGACCTTTGAGAAATTAAAAGAAGCTTTGACAAATGCCCCAATGTTAGTACAACCTGTTTCGGGTAAGGAGTTTGTGATTTACAGTGATGCTTCCTATGTAGGTTTAGGATGTGTTTTGATGCAAGAGAGAAGAGTTGTTGCTTATGCTTCTAGACAATTGAAGGTTCATGAGAAGAACTATCCTACTCATGATATCGAGCTAGACGCAGTTGTGTTTGCATTGAAGATTTGGCGTCATTACTTGTATGGTGAGAAGTGTATTGTTTACACCGATCACAAGAGCTTGAAGTACTTGATGACACAGAAAGAGTTAAACTTGAGACAGAGAAGATGGCTTGAGTTGCTAAAAGATTATGATTTGACCATCAAGTACCATCCGGGTAAAGCGAATGTAGTAGCCGATGCTTTGAGTAGGAAAGTGGCCGTAGAGTTGAGGGCTATGTTTGCTAAATTGAGTGTGTCCGATGATGGTGGTTTGATCACCGAGTTGCAAGTGAAGCCTTCTTTGATACAGTTGATTAGAGAGAAGCAATTGCAAGATGATAGTTTAATTCCTCATGTCCAGGACATAGCCGAAGAAAGACCGACCGATTACAGTTTCAGTGGTGAGGGCTTGTTGTGCTTTAGGGATAGAATTGTTGTACCAGAAGATGTTGAGTTGAGACGTCAGATTCTAAGCAAAGCACATTCGATTCCCTTTTCTATGCATCCGAGTAGTACCAAAATGTATCGTGACTTGAAGAATGATTACTTATGGGTTGGTTTGAAGAAAGATGTAGCCGAGTATATGAGCCGTTGTGTGGTTTGTCAGAGAGTGAAGGCAGAACATCGGGTTCCTTCGGGTTTATTACAACCTTTGAAGATTCCGGAATGGAAATGGGAGAGGATCACCATGGATTTTGTGTCGGGATTGCCCTTGTCTCCTTCAAAGAAGAATTCAGTTTGGGTGATCGTGGATAGGTTCACTAAGTGTGCTCACTTCTTAGCAGTGAACACTACGGATTCCTTAGACAAGTTGGCAAACTTGTACATCCGTGAGATTGTGAGACTTCACGGAGTTCCGAAGTCTATTATTTCAGACAGGGATCCTAGGTTTACTTCGAGATTCTGGGGTTGCTTGCATAGTGCTCTAGGTAGCCGTTTGCATTTCAGCACTTCCTATCATCCGCAGTCCGATAGGCAGTCAGAGCGAGTGATACAGATTCTAGAGGATATGCTTCGTTGTTGTGTGATTGACTTCCAGGGTTCTTGGGAGAAGCACTTACCATTGGTTGAGTTCGCTTACAACAACAGTTATCAGTCTAGTATTCATATGGCACCTTATGAGGCTTTGTATGGTAGACGATGTAGGACTCCGATCTGTTGGGCTGAAACAGGTCAGAGATTGTTACCTATGCCAGATTTGCTTAAGGAGACTACCGACAAGGTGAAGCTGATTTGCGACCGTTTGAAATCAGCTTCCAATCGTCAGAAGTCTTATGCGGATTGGAGAGGAAAGAGATAGAGTACTCAGTGGGTGAGAAAGTGTTTCTGAAGGTATCTCCGTGGAAGAAGGTAATGAGATTCGGCCGAAAGGGCAAGCTGAGTCCGAGGTTCATTGGTCCGTATGAGGTAGTTGAGCGGATTGGGCATGTAGCTTATCGTTTGAGGTTACCTTCTGAGTTAGAGAAGATCCATGATGTCTTTCATGTGTCTATGCTTAGGAGATATAGATCAGACCCTTCTCATGTGATGCCCGTTGAGGAGATAGAGTTAAATCCAGATTTGTCATATACTGAAGAACCCATTGAGATACTTGCTTCTGATAGCAAGGTGTTGCGTGGCAAGACCATAGAGTTGGTCAAAGTGTTGTGGAGACATAGAGGTGTGGAAGAGGCCACGTGGGAGAGGAAAGCGGATATGATTAAGCAGTTTCCGTATTTGTTTCCACCAGGTAATTTCGGTGACGAAATTCCTTAAGTGGGAGAGAGTTGTAACACCCGTGTTTTGGGCCTAGGAGTTAACTGGGTTTATAGTCGAGTAAATAAAATTTAAATAGAATAAATTCAACTTAAGTTGTGGTGTATTTGAGCTTTAATAAGAGGGGAGGGACCTATGTTGCGATTTTACCCAAAACTTTTAAATAAAGTAAGATAACTTTATAAATTCAAAGTTATCTTCTTCTTCCTCATTTCTTCCTCATCCAACGTTAAAACCATTCTCAAAAACCTCTCAAGCTTATCACTATTCGATTGATCATACTACTTGATTTCAACACCGTTTTGAAAGGTAAATTATGTTTTCCGACTCTCCTCCTTATTCTCTATCTATCTATGGTCTTAAAATTCAAAGATATAGGATTTTGAAAAATTATGGTTTTATGTCAAAGTTTGGATTTTAGGTGGTTTTCCAAATTGTTTTAATGATTTGAGTTGGGATTTTGCTTAATCATGATGAAATACACATTATATGTCAATTTGGTTGAATTTGGATGAAAATTCGTATTATGTTCATAGGGTAAATTTTAAGATGTTGAAACTTGGTTTTTGGTGGAGTTTATGTTGAAAACTAAGGGCTGATGGTTAGGGTATGATATGAGGGTGATTTGGGATGTTTTAGAGGTCATTTGGGTGTTTGGAAGTGGAGTTTTCAGCAAGGTGTTTGGGGAGTACGAAAATTGAGTTTTTGGATGATTTGTGGATTGAGAATTTGTAGAAAATGGCTTATGTTTGTGAAGTGAGTTAATAGTTGAGTTTTAGCATTGAATGGTGGTGTAATAAGTGTGTTTTGTTTGGCTAGAAGCAAGAGGAAACGTTGAAGGAGCTTTGGAACCGAATCCGAGTTCGTAGGAGGATTGTCTCGATTGGCTAAGGAAGGGCGGTGAGTGGTTTCAAACTTGTCTTAAAGTTTGGTTCGAGTATGTGTAGTGTGCTTGTGTAAAGTGTGCTTGGTAGGCCACTTTTAGTTAATTCGAGTTGTTAGTTAGCCGTTAATACCATATATGCTATTGTGCTTACTTAACTATGCTCTTGTGATCTTGATTGTTTGGTACATGTATATTCATGAGGTGTATATATATGTGTGATGAGCATGAGTTATTATTGATGGAAAATGTGATGTGGTAAATGATAATTGGCACTAAATAATTACCGGTTGTAAATGATCGATCATTAGGATTAGTGTGCACACAAATTGAGTCAAAACGTACGTGGCCTTAGTGGCGTTAAGGCACCAAGGAGGAGTACGGTGATGTAATATTCCACCGGAAGCTTTTATTTATTTCTACGTGATGATGAGTGGAATCCCATCCGTAGGGCATGTGGCGATGAGTGGAATCCCGTCCATGCAAGGCCGGTGATGAGTGTAATCCCACCGAGGTAAAGTGTTGTTGAGTTTTAAATCCGCACAATCGGGGTAATTCAAAGTGGCCAATTAACTTGTACATATATTGTGATATATGGTGTTGATACATGATTATTGATATTGATGCTTGATGATTAGTATGAGGTAATATGCCACATTATGCCACTTGATAAACTAGCTAGGACTACTTGTGAGGTTGCCTATGCATGTTCGATATGAGGTTTAGGGATTACATGCTTGAACCCTGCATTGTTGTTGTTTTTCGTTTTAGAGCACCCTCACTAAGCTTATAGCTTACGCTCTCAATGTTCAACAATGCAGATCATTAGCGTGGCGTTAGCTCGGAGCAAGGCAAGAAGGGCTTCCAAGTTTTGTAGCTCAAGTACGGTGGTGATTTTGTATTAGTTAGCAATGTGGAAAAAGTTGTTGTATGAGCTTTATATGACTTAATGATATGTGGATATTTTGGATTGTAAAGCATGAAACTATGATAAACGTTAGGGTGTGATGGCATGTTTTAAACGCTTAGGTTGCCTTGTACATGTTTGATTAAATGTTAGTATGTGAAAGTGTTATGTGTGTTAGTTTTTACCTTTGGTCCTTTGGTAAGCTTTTGAGCATGAGTATATATGATTTTGGTGTTATTTTTGCCTTAGGAAGTCTTTAAATTTGAGCAGTAAGTGATCCTCTGCATCAAGGTTTCGAAACCTTGGTAAGGTTTCGAAACCTTTGCAGTGATTTGGGATCCCAGACCTTACTGCCATCCAAGGTTTCGAAACCTTTAGGGAAGGTTTCGAAACCATGGACAGGGGGTTTCGAAACCTTGTGTAAGGTTTCGAAACCATTGGCCAGGGGTTTCGAAACCTTGGGTAAGGTTTCGAAACCTTTGCAGAGGTCTGAACTTACAGACCTTACTGCCAGCCAAAGTTTCGAAACCTTTGGGAAGGTTTCGAAACCATGGTCAAGAGGTTTCGAAACCTTGGGTAAGGTTTCGAAACCTTAACTGGAATTTGAATTCCAGACCTTACTGCCAGTATAAGTTTCGAAACCTTTTGGTAAGGTTTCGAAACCTTTACCTAAAAATGAAATATTTGAATATGGGCTGGGGTTCGAATGTTTGTCTCATGTTTTACGTCCCGCTGTTTGATCACTTAAGAGTTAATACTCATCTAGACAAGATAAAAAAAATAAATAGGGTTGCTAACCGAGGGGAAACCTTAATTGGTTTTCGCTCGGTTTTCCCCGTGTGGCCCACTTGGACCGGTCATCCGGCCAGACCGGAACGAGGGGGTTACATAAATGGCAAAGCTTTTAGAAGTATTTGGGTCCCAAAAAGACTAAGTACTTCAACTAAAAAGGATGAAATTGAAAAATTGATTCCTAAGGAGATTAAATTTTGTGCCACTAACGTCTATGGATCCAAAGCAATTTAGATACAAAAAATTACTTTATTGTCTTATGTTAGGTGTGATGGAGAATGATCAACAAGTCCAAATTTGAGGGGGGAACTTCATACACGCAAGGAAGAACACTTGAAGAAGGAATGCTTCACATCCTCCCTTGAAGTTCAAGTGTTGGTAAAATTTCTAGTTGTTTAGTTTTTGCTTCAATTAGATTAATTTTCTTTACAACTAGATTATCATATTGTTGGACTAACAATATTTGATACTTTGAGTAAGGGGGAGCCAATTTTAAAACCAAAGCTTTTAATTGTGTCAAAATTTTTAACTTCCTATGTTATTTTGAGCTTAAAGTCATTCAAATTCTTTTTGATATAACAAAAAGGGGAGAAATAGTTTGAAAAATTGAATTTTCAAGTGAATAATGGGAGCTTTAATTTCATTTAATTTTTAAAATTTCTTATTCAAAATTTTAAAATACTAAGGGGGAGAATCCAAACAATTTTTCAAGTTGGTTTTATTATATAAAAAAAGAGAGATTGTAAAAATATAGATTTTGATATAGTAAATTGAAAAATATTTTGGACTAAATTGAAAAGAATTTAAAAATATGTTTTAAGTCAAAACAACTTGAAAATAAGTTTGAGGATGTTTAAAAAGATTTTGAAGTGTTTTAAAACATTTTTAAGTAGTCGTATCGAAACAACAATGGTCGTTTCGAAATAGGCTTTCATGTTTCGATATGCTTACGTGGTAGACACCCCAACGGTCAAAACCCCTCAACGACTATTTCCCAACGATCTTTTGAATTACAGGCATTTTGATACAGAACCAGGCATTTCGAATTGGGTGTTTCGATATAGCCTATGGTGTTTCGAAACGGGATGCTGAATCAGACCCAATGGCTAGTTCTAAAGAAGGGCATTTCGATACAACTATCCGTGTATTGAAACGGACATCACCAGAACTGTATTTATGGTGGGAAATAAAGTCTCCAACGGCTCTAATTCATCCCTAGCAACTAGTAACGGCTATGAACTTAAAGAGAAGTATAAAAGGGACTTCCAAGCATCAAGAGAAGACTAATATTTCAATTGTCAACAACTATATGATTAGAAATTTGTCTTAGGGCTTTAATTATTCATTCTTTGTATAGAAAACACTTGTAAGCCAAAATTGTCATATTTGCTCAAGTGTTTAGGTTTGGGAGAGAGCTTAAAGAGTGCAAACAAATACCTTGTGATAGGGTTTTTGGTTTTACTTATTTTATTTCTCTTGTAAAGAGTGTTTGGTAATCTTTGGGTAGAAAGATTAACCGATTGTAAGGGTTTCCTCCTAAGCCTAGAAAAAGGGACGAATCAATTAGTGAATTGGTTGAAAAATCCTTAGTGGGAGCTAAGGTAGTGGATGTAGGTGCTTGTTCGAAGCCCGAACCACTATAAATTCATCGTGTCATTCATTTTTGGCTTCCACAAATCAATCACCCCAAAATCCAACTTCTCCACCACTTGGCAATCCATTTCGATTGAATGAAATCAAGCCTAACAATCTTGAACTTAAAGTATTTTGAATTCTTTTTGATATAACAAAAAAGGGGATAAATGGTTTGAAAAAATGATTTTTCAAGTAAGAATAAGGGAAGCTTTCAATTTTTTTTTAAAAAATTATGTCTCTTATTCAAAAATTATTTTACAAAGGGGAGAATCACAAACAATTTTCAAGTTGTTTTATTATATCAAAAAGGGGGAGATTCTTAAGATATATGTTTTGATACAATAATTGAAAATTTGATTTTGACTAAATTGAAAAAGATTTCAAAATGTTTTTGTAAGTCCAAACAACTTGAAAACATGTTTAAGAGTTTTTACAAGGCTTTGGAATAACTTAAAATGTATTAAAGTAGCCAAAACCTATGTTTTTAATGTTACAGTATTGATACGGTGTATACCGTATCGATACCCCTTAGGGTTTCAGCTATAGAAAAATTCTAGTAGCCAAAACTCGTACCGATACGCCTTTATCGTATCGATACAAAGAGCTTTAAAACCCCCAACGGCTAGTCTCGTACCGATACGGTTGTATCGCGTACCGATACACCTTAACCGCTCTCAACGGTCATTTTTCCAACGGCTATTTAAAATGCAAGTCATACCGATACGCTCGTAAGCGTATCGATACGCATATACTGAAGCAAGCTCAACTAGTTTTCAAGAAGGCCGTATCGATACAATGACACGAGTATCGATACTCGACTGCCCATAATTGCATTTATGAAGGAAAATAAAGATCTCAACGGTTCCAATTCAATTCCAACAGTCTACAACGGCTAAAAGCCTATTTGGGAGTATGAAAGGGACCTCCAAGCATCTATAGAAGAGTGAGAAAACTAATTATCCTCAAGTCAATATATTATGATCAAAGAAATGTTTTAGTGCCTAATTGTGTCATTCTTGTATAGACAAAGCACTTGTGAGCTTGAATGTTTATGTATGTTCAAGTGTATTAAGTTTTGGGTGATTGTTTGAGAGTGCAAACATCAACCTTGTAAAGAGGGATTTTAGTTTGCTTATCTTTATTTCTTGTAAAGGGTTTGATCAAGCTTTAGGCTAGAAAGCTTTGATCGTTGTAAGTGTTTTCTCCTAAGCGTAGAAAATGGGACGAATTTCTTAGTGAAATTGGTTGAAATCCTTAGTGGGGAAGCTAAGGTAGTAGATGTAGGCTTTGGTTAGAAAGTCGAACCACTCTAAATCTCTGTGTCTTTTATTTTTCGCTTCCACCACCAATCACCCAAATAGCTCAACTTCTCCACTACTTAGCAAGCTAAATCGGTTGAAGGAAATCGAGTCTATCAAGCCTAACAACATGCTTAAGCGATATCAAGTTGCTTACCACTTGGACCTACCCCGTTGGTAAAAATGTGTTGCATTTAGAGATGTTCATTTGACTCATATCCGATGGGTTTTGACCTGACCTGATCCTTTAAGGTTGAATTTTTTAAAGAAATTTTTAGGTTTGGTCGGGGTTTTTCGAGGATGAGATCAGCCAGGTCAGTTTTAGGATGAAAAGTACTCAACTCGAAATAATAGTTTAATTTTATTCTAAATATTTAGGTATAATTGCTATAATGTTCATATCTTTTTATATATATTTTTAGTTATCTCCCTATTTTGTCTAATAAAAATAAAATAATTATTATAATGTTCTCTCTCTATTTTCATTTTTTCAATTAACTTTTTATTTTATTAAAAAAAATATTTTTTTATTTATGTTGGGCCGGAGTGAGTGGAGTTCTAATTTTTACTCTAAAGTTAGAGTCAAGATCAAGTCGGGTGAAACATAATAAAATAGCGGACTGAATCTGATTCGAGTCGAGATGTTAAATTTTTAAATCGAATACGGGTTGATAAAAAATCCTACCCAACCCTACTCATGACCAGCTGCATTAATTGCAAAAGCCCGCAGTGTTCGGACGTATAAATTTGACCGACAGGGACCACGCTCCGACTAGAGGCCCAAGCAGGCGACTTTCCGTGCCGTCAGTTGTTGAAATTATCAATATTGTCAAATACTCCGTGAGAAGTTACTTTCACGCGCCATAATGTGCAGTGCACAAAAAATCACGCCTGTGGAGTAACATATACCAATCAAATATCCGTGTACACCTGAGTGGGATCCACTTTTAATAAATTACCTGCCATCGAATTGTACAATAATTTCTCCGAGAATACAAATTTAAAATAAAATAAAATAACAAAAATTCTTTTTTTTTTCGGTTTCAATAATTAATTAATGATTCACCCACGTAAATTGTAAAATGTCTGTTGTCAAAATGCACTGTATACGAAAATCTATTAAGCTCATGAGTCGTAAAATTAAGTTATACGAAATTAAGATTAAATATTAAAATTTTTAAATTTTAATAAACATGAATTATTAATTATAGGGAAGAAATCATGATTTAATATTAAAGGGTTAAAATATTGAATTGTAAAAATAAACGACTTATTAAGTATTTAAATATAAAATTTAGAGAATAAAGCCAAATTTGTTTAATATTTGAACTTGTAGGACCTAAATTGTTATTAGACCAAAAATTTTAAAAGCATTGACTCATTTTTCGATAGTTCAACCCCTACTTGATTTAGTATTTTATAAATCGTTGTATTTTTTTTAATTTAAACACTTATTTTTTTATATGGATCAAATTATTATAGGACTAAAATTTATCAAATATTTAAATTTATAATAGGGCCTATACCCTTTTGGGCCCAAGAATGCTCCACCGTTGATTAGTTACTTAATTTCAAAAATTAAAAAGACAAAACCTGATTTGATTAATATTTAAATTTAAAAAACTTAAAATACTATTAAAAAAATCTTAAGAAGAACAAAAGCCTTTTTCATTAGTTCCCATCATTGTTTGCAACTAGTTAATTATCCTCGTTAATATAAGAATAACTTATTGAAAAAAATATAATTGTGAACAATAAAACAAGTGTAAATCTACGATTGGTTCAATTATAAAAATTTAAAAATTAAATTAATTGAACATTAATGTAATGGACATGGACATGGACAGTTAGACACATCTAGAGATTAGTGGATTATGTGTATTTTTATATATTGGGTAAAAAATTAAAAATTAGTCTTAAATATAAATAAATAAATAAAAGGCTCAAATGTCAAATAAGAGTCAATTAAGTTTTAAATATGTGCCTAACTTTTTTAGTGTTACATGTTTAGGTGTCCCGCCGTTAATTTATTTAAAAAAAATTATATTTACTAAAATTCTTAGATCTTTAAATTTAACCACTATCGTCGCCGTTCATCACGTAGCCGACAACGAAATAAAGCTTTATTCTTTTGCGTAAGACTCAAACGTCGTTTGTCGGTCGATCAGTCGTCGTTTGTCGTTCATTGTTTTCTGTTCTTTTCGCGAGTTCGACTTTATTTGATGATAGACACACCGCCCGTCAACTATCGACGACGAGAGGATGATGGAAATGATCGTGGGGTCCAGTGACGAAAATGATGGGCACGTCGTCGACGATTGACGACGACAACGCCTGAAATTGAGATTCGAGACTTAAGAATTTAGGGATTTGGGGATTATTTTGAGGATTTTTGAGAATTTTAAGATACTTTTAAAAATAAAACATTCCACGTGTCATGTTTTTATTGGCTAACGAAATTTTTTAACGGTTGTAAACGACAAGACACCTAAATGAAAATTTTAAAAATATTAATCACCTATTTGATCCAAAAAATACTTTAAACACTTATTTAAAAAGATATGGTTTGAGCACTTATTTGACAATTAAAGCTGAATAAAATAATGAATTTTTTTTTTGAGGCAATGGTGTGGTTACAACGCCCCTTTCAACGGATGAAAATCATCTGCCCCCAAAGTATGCCCCCACTTTAAAATAGTGGGTCTATGGTTTAGAGTTTGAGATTTAAGGTTGGGGCTTAGGGTTAGGGTGTAGGGAATTAAGGGTATGATGTATTTTTTTAGTGTTTAGGGTTTGGGGTTTAGGATATAAAAATTAGGGTTATGGGCAAAATTTAATTTTTAAGTATTTTTAGGCAGGGGACAAAGAAGGAGTCAAGGAGGCATAGTTAAGGGCAGGAGATTTTTACCCCCTTTCAACAGCGTGGAGGTGACTCAGACAGCGAGACTTTGTATTACTGCTTTGGTTTCGTATGTTATCATCATCTTCATCTTCCTCCCCACCTCTGTCTCTTTCACTCTTATAAACTCCCCCGGCCATGCCCACTTGTTTTCACTTCCCTCCATATTACACTTATTAGTGCTCTCTCTCCTTTTCTCTCTTCTACTTTTTATTTTATTTTTTGGGATTTTCTTCTTTTCTCCCTTTGTAATCTGTCCAAAGTTTCAATCTTTTTCAAACCCCATTACGTCTTCCCTTGAATCTCTTCCCTTTTTATCCCTCTGGCCTCTCCCTTTTTTCCATTTTGTACACATTCTCTCAAATCATCTTTGTTTTGTGTTGTTGGTTCTCTGTAATTCCCTCAAAAAACAAAAGAAGGTTCTACACACAAATGAAGGTCTGGTTCCCATTTCCGGATTTTCTTTCTGTTTATGACTAAATTATCCGTTTCCCTTTTCTGGGTGTTGATTCTTTTCTATTTACTTTTGATTTTTTTTGTTTGTGTTTGTGTAACTTTCTGTCTTTTTGAAGGGAATCTAAAGGGGATTGTTGTTGATGGGTTGTTCTTAAATTCGATTATGATTATATATATATATATACATTAACATGGATGATTCTGAAACAAATCTCTTGTGTTTTGTTGCAGAAGGTTGTGTTGAAGCTGGATTTGCATGATGACAAAGCCAAGCAAAAGGCTTTAAAGACAGTTTCAACTCTTTCAGGTACATACATACTCTCAAGTCTCAACTTAAAAAAAAAAGCTTTGATTTTTTAAGCAATTTCCATAATCTGTTTAAACCGCACATGTGTCTGTCTAAGAATTGCATATGAAAAAGTTTTAAAACTTTTTACCCTTTTCCTTGTAGTAGAGGTCTTTGTTCAAGTTTCTCAAATTTGGTGACCATAATCTGAAATTTTCCAAAAACAATCTCTTTACAGACAAAGATCTTGCCATAGAAACTAATTGATGTGACACTGTAAAAAGAAAATTGTCATTAAAGTATTTACTTGATGACTCTTTTATATTAACCACAGAAAATGATGGGTCTGCTTAATGTATTGGTATACTGCTTTAAATCTCATTCGATTTAAAAATATTGTGTTTGACATTCATGTCGAATAAATACCATATATGACACTTACATCTAGCCATATCATACTACTTTAGAAATGAACTTGTCATATCATAGTATCATACTGTTCTTTCTATGAAGAAGTAATGATTTCTCCTTTTTGATTCAACTTAACAGGAATCGATTCCATTGCCATTGATATGAAGACACAGCAGTTAACAGTGATCGGCACGGTTGACCCCGTGAACGTGGTGAGCAAACTGCGCAAGTACTGGTCGACCGACATAGTGTCGGTCGGTCCGGCAAAGGAACCGGAGAAGAAAGAAGAGGGAAAGAAGGAAGAAGGAAAGAAAGAGGAGGGGGAAAAGAAGGAGGAAGGGGAAAAGAAAGAGGAGCAGAAGAAGGAAGAAGGAGAAAAGAAAGAGGAGAAGAAAGCACAGGCAATTCCAGACCCTGTTGTGGCTTACAGAGCATACTATCCTCCTATGAACACTCATTACTATGTTCAAAGCATGGAAGAGAACCCTAATGCTTGTGTTATTTGTTGAGTGAAAGGGAAAGTGAAACACAGCTTTCTCTATCAAATTGGTGGTGGAATTGAATGTCACCAATGAGAATATATAGGAGGTAAAAGGAACAAGGAAGATAAGATTGTGTATATAGATTGTGATATGATATGCCTCTTTAAATACTTTTGTTTTTTATCTTGTATGAGTATTGAGTAGTGTGTTTTGTGTAGAAATTAGATTGAATAAATGAAATTTTGGAATTTGTTTTGAACCCATTGTTCATAGTTGATGTCTCTACTTTGTGAACTCATGCAGGAACCAATGTCTAGGGGTGTGAATGAATCGGGCTTGAACGAACAAGGTTTTGTTCGTGTTCGTTTATTTATTTTTGAAGGTGTTTGTGTCTGTTTGTTTAGCGTTCGCTAACATATTCGTTTATATGTCTGCAAAAATGGTGAAATTACACCACTAGTCCTTGAGCTCCTTAGGCTTCACAATTTGAAATTTAAAGTTCGCATTGTGTTCAATTTAGTCCTTACATTCACCGATATTTAAAATGTAAAAAAAAGGAAAAGGGAAACTAGGTAATCGAGCTTATAAAAAAGCATGTTCGTGAATATAAATGAACCAATCACTCCCATGATTGTGTATTCGTTCGTTTATCAAACAAGTATAAAAAATTATTTATACTAAATTATTTAACTTAAACGAACATTATACGAATAATTGACAAACAGTTTGCCGAACATTTTATTCATTTATACCCTACATAATGCAATGTAGCACATAGATGTATACAGTTTATACTTGAAGTCCTTTCATCTGCTTTTTACTGCTAGTGCTAACTGTGCTGCAAGCCTGCAACCCCACCCCAAGCTTCCCACAGCCACCGCCTATCAAAAAGATAAAGCAAAGTATCATATTTACCTTAGGAAGTTTTGAGTTTTTTTATGTAGAAAAATTATTATGTTTTCAAGTTAAATATCGAAATTTAGAATTTAATTAATATAAAATAAAATAATATAAATATATTTAATTACTCAACTAATAAATCGATATCAAATTTTGAGTATCTTTGAATATATTATTTAATGCCAATCGAATCTTCATTTATTTAGGGGTACTTTTGTTTGATGGTGGGGAGAGAGAGAATGGCAGATGAAAAGCAATAGCTTCACATGTTTGACAACTCCATGACCACGGTGGGTCACTGTGAAATTCTTATTTCGATATTTTCCTGCATTTTTCTCAACATGTCATGTTATAATTGTTTGGTATAATCTTGTATCCAAACTAGCTGATTAATTCGAATAGTGTGACTTTTTAAATTTAATTTGTTTTATTCACAACTCCAATATTTAAATTTTTAACATTATTTAAGAGATTTAGTGTTTTATCCTACTAGATTAACTGATTATTGGTATTGTATTATAATTTGTTACAACATGCAACGACATAATTATTAAAAATAACTTATTTAATGATAATTTTAATACATAATACTAATAGTATTTATTAATTTTGAGAGTAAACTACTTTAATTCTAACTGTCCGTCTGTCCCTATAAAATGTCAAATGTTCATTTATTAATCTATCAAACAAATCTCCGACGTAAAAACTGTATGGTCCCCATGCATTGGTCGGTCTTCATGCAATCATTACTTCTTCCGTACCATTATATGTTGATGTTTTACGAAATTAAAAAAAAATTGTATGGTCTAAAATAAATTTAAATAATAAATTTACCCTTAAAAAGTTAACTTCTGTTTTTGTTGGGAAACCAAAAAAAGTAGAAAAGTAAATTTATCTTATAAAAATTATTAAATTTTTTTAAAATAATAATATAAATAAGACAATTTTAAAACACAAAAATAACAATTTTATTGATACATAAAAATTATTTTTTTCAGGCTTCTCTCTCTTCTCATAAGTTCGAAGCTATTAGTTGTTAGCTGGAGAGCATAAGGTCTACTATTTTACGTCATGTAATTTTCTGTCTCAAGGCCCATACAGCCATACTTTATACTATAACATGATATAAATATAAAAGTTTAATTGTGAATTTCATTCTTCAATTGAGAAATTAATTCTAGAGGTAAAAACGGGTAATTCGGTTTGGTCATTTCGAGTTTAACTATATTTGGTTTAAGTTTGAGTCGGGTCGGTTAGAATTTACTTCGGTTTTAGTTTTGTGTCTATGGTAATTTTGGTTCGAATATCGGGTCGGTTAGTTTTTAGTTCGGTTAATATCAGGTCGGTTGCTTTCGGTTCGGGTCACTATCCGGCTAATAAGAGATCGATCGGTTTCAGTCAGGTTTTTAGGTCGAGTTAGGTTTTTACACCCTATATATGACTTTATATAGCATGTATATTTGGTTTTTTGGTGAGTTGTGCAACAATTCACATCACATCATATCTTTCTTTCTTTATTTTAATATATATATATATATATATATATTTCGGGTTGCTTTCGGTTCGGGTAAAATCGGTGGGTCCATTTTCGGCTCAACTAAAATTCGGGTCGGTTTGATTTATTTCAGGTTTCAAATCAAATTCGAGTCATCTTGTTTGGGTCGATTTCGGGTAAATGGGTTCGGATCTCGGGTCAAATTTGCCAGGTCTAATTAATTCTTTGATTTTAATCAAGAAATTAAGACTTTAGACGATGAGAGAATGCGACGATGGTCGAGTGGTCAAAGCATTCTCACATGCTACTTGCTCCATGTCCTTTAATTTTTTAAGTTTTATACTCAGCAGGAGCATCGTTCCCTTTCCTCTAGGTCATGAGTACTTTATCCAACAGGAACAACTCTCTCTCTTGTTAAAAAAAGACTTTATACGATGAATATTCATTTGAATAAGTGATTTTTTTGAGTCGGTTAAGTTAATGGTTCATATTTTATTTTGACTCAATTTAAAAAAATTAAATCGAATGAAGTGAGATGAAGTTCGAGTTTAATAAATTTGTTCGAATTAAATTAAAATATTATCAACAATATGACTCAATTCTAAGTCTAGGCATATATATTTGAAATTTCTTTTTAAAGAAAAAAAATGATACTTTAGATTAAATAATTTATTTGTTTAATATATCGAATTTAACATTTTGGAACAATTTTAGAACTTTTAGAATTCAACTTTTTTAGATGCTTTATTTTTATTTTTGTAATTTTGGTTGATATGGACCATTTTGCATATTTTTGAAACTATTATGACTAAAAATGATATTTACATAAATTTGTAATTTGGTTTATTCGAATTGTAAAATTTAACTCGACTTGAATTAAAAAACAAGTATTGATTTTCCCCCGGTAATATATACATGTCCATATTTTTGATTGACTTGGTTTATTCAATAAGTTTAAAGATTTTTTACATCTAAGTCTAAAAAGAACAAAAGACTTATTGGGTTTTTCGACGCTCGATTCGATCAACCGATTATGCTCGCCAAGTGGTGGAGAGGTGAATTTTTGGGTGGAAGGGTTTAGGAAGCTAAAAGAATAAAGACACGATGATTTATAGTGGTTCAACCTTCTAACCAAGGTCTACATCCACTACCTTAGCTTCCTACTAAGGATTTCGCAATCAATCCACTAATTGATTCGTCCCCTTTTCTAGGATCAGGAGGAAACCCTTTACAACGATCAAGCTTCTACCCAAAGCCTTGATCAAAACCCTCGAAGCTTTCTACCCAAAGCTTGAAGGAACCCCTCTCTTACAAAGAGATAAACAAAGAAGCAAACTTGAACCCTCTAATAGGTGTTTTGTTTGCACAATGAAGCACTCACCCAAAACCTAAGACACTTGAGCAACTTTAACAATGTAAGCTCACAAGTGTTGTCTAAGCAAGAAATGAACGATTTAAGCTCTAGACAAGTTTTTCACTCATAATGTTGTAACAATTGAAGCTCTTTTCAATCTTGATGCTTGGAGGTCTTATTTATACTCCAAATTGAGTATGTAGCCGTTTATGGCCGTTGGGATCAAAATATAGCCGTTTGAAGACTTTAATTTCCTCCAAAATGCAATTCAGCTGCTACCCGTTTCGGAACGCTTCAAGCCCGTTTCGGAACGCCTTCTTTATAGATATAGCCGTTGCAGCCTGTCGGGGTACCCGTTTCGGAACACCCTATAGCCGTTTCGGAACGCGTATCGGAACGCCTTAATCCTGTTTCGAAACGCCTACATTTTGAATATTATTTGGGAAAGAGCCGTTGGGGTTTATAGCCGTTAGGGTCGTTGCCACGTAGGCGTATCGAAACGGCCTATACCGTTTCGGAACGCTTGGCCCGTTTCGATACGAGTATCGAAACGTTTTGCCACTGGAATCCCCCTGTTTCGAAACGCCCTATGGTGTTTCGAAACGCCCTTTGGTTTTTGAGAAATTTGGCCTTTGAAACACATTAAAAACCATTTAAAAACTTCCTAAACATAATTTCAAGATGTTTGGACTTTAGAAATGTTTTTAAATTCTTTTTAAATTAGTCCAAAATATTTTTCAAATATTATATCAAAACATTAGTTCTACAATCTCCCCCTTTTTGATATAATAAAACCAACTTGAAAAATTGTTTGGGATTCTCCCCCTTTAACTTTAAAATTGTGAATAAGAGATTAAGATATGAAATAAAATAAAGCTCCCCCTTATTCGTTTGAAAATTCAATTTTTCAAACCATTTCTCCCCCTTTTTGTTATATCAAAAATAATTTAAAATGACATTTAAGTTCAAGATAACATAGGAGGCAAAAAAAATTTGACACTTAAAATTTTGGTTAAAAAAAATTGGCTCCCCCTTACTCAAAGCATCATTAAAATGTTAGTTCAACATTTATGAATATCTAGTTGACATAAAATAAAATAAATCAATAAACACTAAAACAACTAGATTTTACCACACTTGAACTCAAGGGAGGATGTGAAGCCTTCCTTCTTCAAGTGTTCTTCCTTGTGTGTATGGAGCTCCCCCTCAATTTTTGACTTGTTGATCATTCTCCATCACACCTAGCAAAAGACAATCAAGTAATTTTTGGTATCCAAATTGCTTTGGATCCATAGTCGTTAGTAGCACAAAATTTAGTCCCCTTAGGAATCCATTTTTCAATTTCATCCTTTTTAGTTGAAGTGGTTAGTCCTTTTGGGACCCAAACACTTCTAAAACATTTTCCATTTAAAAATCTAGGGGCACTAGATTGTCTTACATAAAACTTTGATTTTCCAAAATTGTTTTTCTTTTCAAGTTCTTTGGAAATCAAATCTTTTTCCTTTTTGAGATCATCGACTTCTTTTTGATGATCTCTTTCCATCGTTTGAAGCAAATTTTGTAGGTTTAAAACTTTAAGCTCAAAATTTTTAATTTTTGCTTCAAACTCTAAATTGGTTTTAGAAAGCAAATCATTTTCGGTTTTCAACTTTGAAATCAATTTTTTATTTTTCGAAAATGAAGCCTTGAATTCAAAAACCAATTCATCGTAGGCTTCTTGTAACTCATCAAATGTATACGAATTTGAAATAGATGAGTTAGAAGTTACCTCCCCCTCATTGAGGGCCATCATGCATAGGTGGGCTACTTCATTATCGGTGGAGTCTTCATCACTCCAAGTGGCCACGTATGCTTGTTTAGAAGATGATCCCTTCTTTTTGGATTTGTGGGAATCCTTCATCTTCTTCCTCGATTCATGCTTGGATTTTTCCATTTTGCTCTTCATGAATCGGGTGAATTTGTTGAAGAGATAGGACATCTCTTCATCTTCACTATCCTCCTCACTTGAATCTTCATGATGACATGTGGAGGATTTGAGAGCCATGGCATTTACATTGATGCCAATACTCTTGAGTTTCTTCTCTCCCATAGCTCTAATTTCTTCCCTCCTTTTCTCATCTTCTTTGTTCTTCTTCACGATTTGATGAGTAAGAAGTGACCCCATAAGTTCATCAAGCTTCAAAGTCTTCAAATTTTTGGCTTCGATGATGGCGGTCCTTTTTGAGTCCCAAGACTCGGGAAGTGAGTAGATGAGCTTTCGGACAAGTTTTTCTTCCGGAATGGCTTCTCCATAACCTTTAAGACCATTGATGATGGTGGAGAATCTATCAAACATCTTCTCGATGTTCTCTTCCGGATCCATTTTGAAGTTCTCATATTCTAAGGTGAGGAGCCCAATCTTGGTCTCCTTGACTTCATTAGTCCCCTCGTATTTGACTTCAAGCTTGTCCCATACCTCCTTGGCACTTTCACAAGAAGACATTTTCTCATAGATGGTTGGGCCAAAAGCACAAAAGAGCATGTGCAAGGCTCTACAATTTAGCTCCATCTTCTTGCGATCGTTGGCACTCCATTCCGCTTTGCTTCCTTGAGGCACGAACGGACCATCTTCAACTATGTCCCATAGTTTGTAATCATTTGCCTTCAAGAAAAATTTCATCTTTGTCTTCCAATGGGCATAGTGATTTCCGTCGAAGAAAGGCGGTATGTTGATGGATTGCGACATTTTGAGCCGGTTGGTGAAATGTTGATCGAGCTTGCCGGATCTTCTCAATAGGATGTGAATCCCCTTCGATTGAGCCAAGCTCTGATACCAATTGTTGGGTTTTTCGACGCTCGATTCGATCAACCGATTATGCTCGCCAAGTGGTGGAGAGGTGAATTTTTGGGTGGAAGGGTTTAGGAAGCTAAAAGAATAAAGACACGATGATTTATAGTGGTTCAACCTTCTAACCAAGGTCTACATCCACTACCTTAGCTTCCTACTAAGGATTTCGCAATCAATCCACTAATTGATTCGTCCCCTTTTCTAGGATCAGGAGGAAACCCTTTACAACGATCAAGCTTCTACCCAAAGCCTTGATCAAAACCCTCGAAGCTTTCTACCCAAAGCTTGAAGGAACCCCTCTCTTACAAAGAGATAAACAAAGAAGCAAACTTGAACCCTCTAATAGGTGTTTTGTTTGCACAATGAAGCACTCACCCAAAACCTAAGACACTTGAGCAACTTTAACAATGTAAGCTCACAAGTGTTGTCTAAGCAAGAAATGAACGATTTAAGCTCTAGACAAGTTTTTCACTCATAATGTTGTAACAATTGAAGCTCTTTTCAATCTTGATGCTTGGAGGTCTTATTTATACTCCAAATTGAGTATGTAGCCGTTTATGGCCGTTGGGATCAAAATATAGCCGTTTGAAGACTTTAATTTCCTCCAAAATGCAATTCAGCTGCTACCCGTTTCGGAACGCTTCAAGCCCGTTTCGGAACGCCTTCTTTATAGATATAGCCGTTGCAGCCTGTCGGGGTACCCGTTTCGGAACACCCTATAGCCGTTTCGGAACGCGTATCGGAACGCCTTAATCCTGTTTCGAAACGCCTGCATTTTGAATATTATTTGGGAAAGAGCCGTTGGGGTTTATAGCCGTTAGGGTCGTTGCCACGTAGGCGTATCGAAACGGCATATACCGTTTCGGAACGCTTGGCCCGTTTCGATACGAGTATCGAAACGTTTTGCCACTGGAATCCCCCTGTTTCGAAACGCCCTATGGTGTTTCGAAACGCCCTTTGGTTTTTGAGAAATTTGGCCTTTGAAACACATTAAAAACCATTTAAAAACTTCCTAAACATAATTTCAAGATGTTTGGACTTTAGAAATGTTTTTAAATTCTTTTTAAATTAGTCCAAAATATTTTTCAAATATTATATCAAAACATTAGTTCTACAAGACTGAAAAACACCATTAATAAGATTTGATTTACTAACTTCAAGTAAAACAAACATAATTTTTTGTACACACTTTACCACTAACACAATACCCACACTATAATATTAAAACAAATAAAATAAATTATAATTTAAAATTTTACGAGGTGGGCCACAGGAGCCTGGCCCCTGCCAACCCCCTACGTGGCTTCGCCCATGGATTGAACCCAAATCTTTTAGAATAAAGATCTTCCGCTTTTCCACTGAACTACTTTTTGGGTTCCAAAAATATATTATATATATTAAGCTGTTGTGAATAAAATAATAAAGAACAATAATAAGAACAAAGAACAAGAATAGAAGAACAAAGATATGAGAGAAAGAGGAAGATTTGTATTATTCTCAAAAATAGAATTGTGTACAATGCCTTCAATGAATCATCTATTTATAGGCATAAGAAGTACATAATACATTAAACTCTAATTAATAGAGATAATATTCCTAATAATAAATAAATTAAACTCCTTAGATAAAGTTCTAATCATGATAGACATCCACATAGATAAATATTCATAACACTCCCCCTTGGATGTCTATGAAGATAATGTGCCTCGTTAAAACTTTACTAAGATAAAAACTCAGTAGGAAAAAAAACATTAGTGAAGGAAAAGAGTACACACATCTTTAATATGCATAACATGTTGCCTCATTAAAAACCTTACCAGGAAAACCCATTGGGACAAAACCTCGGTTAAGGGAAAAAGAGTGCAACACGTATTTACTCCCCCTCATAAAAATATCACATAAGATCTTTGAATCTTCATAATTCAATCTTGAATATAATCTTCAAATGTTGAAATAGAGTATGCAGTAGTGGATAAATCTTCCAAATTATTGCTTGAAATGATCCATCAAATACTATTCTTCTGAAGATCATGAGGGACGAAACTTTAAAGAGATATGTTTCGTTTTATCACATTTGATGTATCCACCTTGAGATATAAATTCTGCATTATCTCTACATAAAATAGCTTGCATCTTATCTTGTGAAAGCAATTCACATATCTTTTGGATATGTTTATCCAAACACATATTTCGGCTTTGCCTCATGCATAGCAATTATCTAAAGGCAATGGTCTCGTAGCACTTAGATAATATTTCTGGACCAACCAAAATATGATGCTTCCAGATCAATTAATGTATATATGGTGCTTTTAGACCAAGAATATCATCACCTTTTTCTCGAGGGCGGAATGGATCTTTGTTTACATTAAGAGACCTAGCAACCAAATAGTGGTCAACAAATATGTATTATGCATGTAAAGTCTCTTTAAATATTTTTCTGTGTTTGCCGATTGCTGCACAAAAATTCCATTATTAAGGAAATCTCTTCATGAGTCTCAATGAATCGCCAACATACATACTAAAAACAAAGACAAATCCAGAGCTAAACCTCTTAATAAAATGCTCTAGAAATTAAATCATTCTTATAGCCTTCCGCTAATAAGTATTCAATGGGGCGATTATACCAAATGTGCCCAAAATATTTTAATCCATAAAAAGATATATTTAATATAATTGAATAATGTTCTCGAGAACTTGAATTAACTGCTTATGGCAGTCTAAATCCTTCTAGAAGCTTCATGTAAATGTTGTTATCAAGAGGCTCATACAAATAAGATGTAACAACATCCATTAGGCGGAAACTGAGTTATTTCATTTATTGTCAGACTATCTAAAAGTAACTGCATCCACCACCGAGAAATATATTTTTCTCATAATCAATTTCATGTCTTTGTGAGAATCTTTGCAACCAAACGAGCTTATATCTCGTGATTTCTCCTTTTGATTTCTCTTTTTTCACAAAGGCTCATTAATATCCACGAGCTTTACACATTTCAATATACGGGCTATAGGCCCAAATACTTCTCTTTTCGAAAGAGATCTTAGTTTCGCCTCAATTGCCTCTTTCTATATTGGCCAATCATTTCTTTGTTTACATTGTCCAATTGACAATGATTCATGATCCACATCATCAAATAAAATCTTTAGTGCTATATTGCATGCAAATGTATTATCGACGTCGATTTGATTTCAGTTCCATTTATTACCAGACATGACATAATCTATTGAGATCTCTTTATTATCAGGTACCTGAGTCATGTTAATGCCTCTATTGGAGACCTTTTAATCTCTTCTTGAAATTTTCATAATTCATTGATTCCTCGATCAGACCATCATAACTATAGCTCCCTTCCTTTTTTTTTAAGGATTTTTATCTTTGGAACCTACTTGTCTACCACGCTACAGGCGTAAGTTAGACTCATTAGCAACTAGAATTTGTCCTTCCGGGACATTAAATTTAAACGGAGCATTCATAGCTGGTATATGCGACTTAGTCACTCTATTAGGGTCAGCAAAATCATCTGACAATTGATTTGCTAAATGAATTATCCTTTGAACTTATAGTTCACATTGTTGAGTACGTGGATCAAACTAAGATAATGATAATTCATTCCAATTTATTTCTTTTCCCAGCTATTTTATTTTCTCCCCCTGACGTTGGGAAAACTGACACATTAAAATTATAGCCAGTAAATCGAGTTGTAAATAAAATTCCCTATGGGAAGCTCAAGATATTTAATTATCAAGGGAAATTTGAATCTGACATATATTCCCAACCTCCTTTAAGAACTCATCTTTGTGCGTTGTGGTCGAGCAATCAGAACATACACCGCACACTAAAAAAAATCTAAGATGAGAAATATTTGGTTCCTGACCAAAAACCATTTATAATGGGGAGAACTTATTATAATTTGTTGGCTTGATGCGAATTAGTGATAATACATATAAAATGACATGTCATCAGCATTATCAAGACCAATTGTCTTTATAAGGTAATATGAAAATGTGCTCATAGTTTTATCAACTGAGCAAGTAGCCTCGCAAATACCAAGTTGCGGATTAGTAACAAGGATACATATGACCATCTAGTCGATGCATCAATTAAAATCGTAAAATATCTAGATGGACTATAAGAAAGGTGTATGGGCCCACATATATCACCTTTGTATCCGTTCCAGAAAAAAAAAATAATAGATTCACAATCTATCATAGCTGATGATGATTGAATAATCAGTTTGCTTTGATAGCAAGTATCACATGAAAACATTACTTTGAAGAAAATTTCAACTTTTCAATAAATTACCACATGAAAGTGTCAACAAATTTTCGCATCATAATTGAACCGGGATGGTCTAACCGGTCATTGCCAAATAATAAACTTATCAGTAAACTTCTGATTCACAATAGCATGAGCTTCAATTTGTGCTAATTCTATTGTAGTACACTATGGATGACAGTGCATATAACTTTTTCAAGTTTTTTTATTATTGCCTTGATTTATACTCATAATATTGAGACAGTCAACATCCCCTCGACTAATGGTCTCAATATGATATCCATTACCGTGAATATCTTTAAAATTAAATAAGTCTCTTTATGACTTTGACGAGTATAATGCACTGTGAATATGGAATAAAGTTCCATTTGACAATAACATATTTGCTCAACCAAAGCCTTTTGTGATATTAGTACTTCCGAATATAGTATTCACATTATTCCCTTGCATTTTAATCAAGAAATACATAATTATGCACCTTTCAAAATGTGCTTTGTTTCATTTACTTCGGGTAATGAAAATATGTACTTTGTATCATTCACTTCGAGGAATGAAAAATATAAAATATAGCACATCATATCAAGTCGATTATCTATCAGAGATAAACTTTCAAGTGCTCTTCCGAAGCATTGATATTTTAGTACTTTGAGAAATATTACTCATATTTCCCCTTGCATTTAAATGGGAAAAATATTTCTTATGTTTAAGTACAATATGAGTACTTGCATTATCTGCTAGGCATAAATAGCCACAATTCTAGGCATAAATAGCCACAATTCATTGTATATTTTATTCTAGAAGTAATCATATTCTTCAAATAATAAATTAACATAAAGCGTAAATAAATAATATGTGAAATAAATAAACATAAAACAAACTAACATAAATAAATAATAAATAAAACAAATTAACATAAAAAAATCAATTATTCCTGTTAGAGGTTATAAGGGAAATAAAATAAATTGTAATATATTCCCTTCAAGGGTTATGAGAAAATTAACAATATCTAATTGAGTTGGACCAATAACGCCATAATTATTTTCGCCATAAACAAATTTTGTTTATATTTTATTTCATTTATCATTCATGATTATGGATAAAGTCCATAATACTTTGGCGTTTGACAAGTACGAAACCAATGGTTTATAACATCACATTGGTAAAAGGATTTCACTTCCTTAGAATGATCTTTATCACTCTTATCATCCTTATAACTTCGCTACCAGCGGGTAGAAGTAGTCTTAAAACGACTATATTTTTCATGTGTATATTCATAGCCTCGACCACGACCACAACTTTTAATTTAGTTTTTTATTCCTTCCATAATATAATCTCACATTCACTTCAGGGAATGGAGTAGAGCTAGTGGGCCTTTGAAACCTTTTTCACATATCCTTATCATAGAGAACAAAGATTTAATCCTCATACGCGACATTGTTAAACATGTCCACAAGGTCCTTTAAAAACCTCCTTTGAGACCAGTAGCCTCGCAGAACGGGATGTCCAGCCAATATACTTAGATTATATCGAAATTATGTCTCTAATTTTTTTTTGAAACCAATGATGTTTCCATCCGTGCATACATGTACCGGCCTCAATGGCAGAATGTTATTCTCAGACTCTGAAATAAGTGAACATGGTTATCGTTTCTAGTTGAATTCTCAATACACTTGCCCTGTTTGCAAAAGGTATAGTAAACCCTAAACCTAAAACCCATTTGAATATCAAAATGAAACAAACCAAAAAAATAGAAAAAGAGGGAGGGGGTGCTAACAGACAAACAATTAGTCATATGGTATCTTGTTTAAAATTGAGTTGGAAAGGTCATCCACCGTTTGCTTACTTTTGCAACAAACAACTTGCTGATGATCTCTAATGCTCATCCTCTTCTACAAGAATGGACTAGTTTGTTTCAACTCTGATGCGAATGCATTTTCCTCCATCTCTTTCTCTACACTTGCAGCAATCAGTCCAGATGTATTCTTTGCTAATTGATGTGTTTTCATATATTTCTTTTTTTTACTTTCATGGCCTTGAAATCAACCACCTTCACCTTCCCCACGTGTGACTGGATTTTCTTTGTTCTCCATGCTAGCACACAAGGCCTTCCATACAGGAAGCAACATCTTCATCGGAGGGCGTAGCTCCTTGATTTACCATGTTTGCATTCACTTCAGGGAATGAAACAGTTCCAATAATCGCATGGAATAAACATCATGCTTGCATTCACTTCAGGGAATGCCCCATCATTGATAATCGCATGGAATAAACATCATGCTTTGCATTCACTTCAGGGAATGCCTCACATAAAACTTTTTGGATCAAGACGAATTTTCGTAACTTGAAATTGGGAGAAGTCTATGGTCGAGTTTTTCGACGAAGAAGAAATATTACTTTCGAGTAAATATAGACTTTATAATAATCTTCTTGTAAATTCAAAATCATCATGATTTATCGCACTTTAAAATAATAATATAAAGAATAAAAATAAAATTAAAATTTACGGATATTGATTTTTCTCTCGTGGACAATGGAGACATAGCATATGACCGAGATAGCTTCTCATAGTCCCTTTATATCACATCTCTTTCCAAGTCATTTAAGCATATCATGTAAAACTCAAAACACGGTTAAAAATAGTAACTTTTACCAAATAAAATAACATAAATAATAATATGAAAAATATCAAATATAATCATATAAGTAAAAGTATGAATAAGCATACCGCTAATTAACCCTTTTAGGAACAAGAGAAAACACACGTAATTTACATCTAACGCAACCTCTTCGTCTCTTTCGATCCGTCTTTTGGTTTGTGAGAAGCCACAAATTTGTCTCTTTCCAATGTTCGAATAAAATCAAACATACTTCCAAACTTTTTTAAAAAAAGTTAAAATATAAAGAAAAAAGACAATCGGTAATTTAAAAAAAATGAAGAGAAAAAAAACTTATCTTTGGTTTATCCTAGAATCGAATTCTTTCCAATAATTTCTTTTAGATTCAAACAATGAAGACCTTAGTTGATTAGAGTCGTGCTGATAACATGTTGTGAATAAAATAATAAAGAACAAAGAACAAGAATAGAAGAACAAAGAGATGAGAGAAAGATGAAGATTTGTATTATTCTCAAAAATAGAATTGTGTACAATGCCTTCAATGAATTATCTATTTATAGGCATAAGAAGTACATAATACATTAAACTCTAATTAATAGAGATAATATTCCTAATAATAAATAAATCAAACTCCTTAGATAAAGTTCTAATCATAATAGACATCCACATACATAAATATTCATAACATATATTATTATGAAACCGTATAATAGTACGAGAGAATGCACCCATCGTCACATTTACTTTCTTGTTTTATTTAATAAAAAACTTTCCTTATTGAATCTAAAAGCTACAGAATCTCCTGCAGTTCCATCATTTTACTTGTCATTTAGTAATTCGTCTTAACTTGATTCAAATTAAATTAATTAAACTCTTTAAAGAGAATTAATGAAGTGGGAACGACAATAACAACAACAGACAACTGTTTTAAGGCAATATTCCACGTGAAGAACCATGCATTTGTACGATGTTAAATATTAAAATTGAATATGCATGTGCATTTGGTTTGGCACAAAATGTTAGAGTTTGAATCTTACATATTTAAAACCATATAATAAAATTACAAAATGTATATATACTGATAGACAAGTTAAATATGTTACCTATAAAAACAATTTAAATATGTTACGTTAAAAGTTCTTAATCATTAGAAAATTGTTTACGCAAGCTTATCTTATAAGCTTTAATCCATCATGTCATATAGATTGTTAAATTGTCTATTTGCCAACAACGGAAATTATATTTTAAATCACTTTGTCTATAAAGTGTATACGTAGTGTCAAATAATTAAAAATATGTATAAATAAATATTATTTTATAATCAACTTTAGACTATTTAAAAAAGTTGTGTTTTAAATTAAACCTCCATAAAGCTCTAGAACTTTGTCAAAGTTTTAACAAATAACGTAACCATGCAAGAGAAAGTATGGTGGAAATCGTTGAAATTTGATTTTCCAAAACACGTGTATGTAAATGATTCTACTAAGGTAATCAAATTTCAATAAAACTATATTCCCCTCAACAAATATTAATACATTTAAGTATTATATTTTGATACACGAAAAAAAATTTACACAACCCTTCATATTTTATGACTTAAATTTAAAGCCTAAATTTCTAACTCTACGCCCTAAAACTTAAACTCTAAACTTTAAATTCTAACCATAAATCTTCAATTCTACACCATACACACTAAACCGCTAAACCCTAACCTAAATCCTTATGCCCTAAAATTGAAAGACTTGTGTGAACTAAAGTTTACATAAACTTTTTTATCAAAATATTTTCTTACATTTAAATGCTCATGACTAGGGTTGTAAATGAGATGAGACAGATCGTGAGTTACTTGAGTTCGACTCGGTCAAAGCTCGACTCGATTGGACTCGACTCAAGCTCGAACTCAGTTCGAATTCTTAACGAGTCGAGTCGAGCTACTTGATACCCGACTCGAAAAGCTCGCGAACTACTCGAAAATATAATATATTAATTTTTTATAATTTAAAATCTAAATTCTTAAACTTAAAACCCTAAAATATAAATCCTAAATTATAAACCCAACAACCTAAACCTCTAAACCCTAAACTAACACCATAAACCCTAAAATTAAAAAGCTTGAGTTTACATAACTTGTATATTAAAGTTTATTCTTGATAGAGCTTTAAATGAGACGTGACAGATGACGAGTTACTTGAGTTCGACACGGTCAAAGACCGGTCAACACTGGACTTGATCGGCCTCGAATTAAACTCAAACTCAACTCGAGTTCTTAACGAGTATAGTCGAGTTTAGATTTCTCAAGCTCGTTAAAAATTACTCGAGCTCGAACTCGACTCAAAATCTTAACAAGTCGAATCGAGCTCGAGTAGTCGTTTACACCCCTACTCATAACTTTTTTTTTATGAGACATGTACGAATTGTATATATATTTTCCAATATTTCATGTAATTTTGATATAACACACAAATTTATAAAAATAAAAACATTTTATAAGAGTTTATGTTTGATGTAATGACAGTAGATCTAATACATCGTCAATACATTAGACAACATGTTATATCGTCATCTCACTTTATTCTAAAAAAAATATTGCAAAAGATTGTGTTGTCATCTGCTTTATTATTTTACACGTTATCAATGAATCAAGAATTGATACATTATTAAAATGGATTATTTTTTGAACAGGTAGTTTGAGATAATATTTATACTACTCACGTCATTTTTACCTATAAATTAAAAGATATAAAATATTTAAGCATACTAAATGTCACAATTTTTGTATTATACATCGACATGTTAACTGAGTTAAATTAAATAAACAAAAATAAATATTTTAAATTATGTAATCGTGTGATTTACAATAATATAAGTCTTTAAAATAAACCCTACTGACGTATTACATAAGGAAATTGAATTTGTTTGTATGTGCAAGTCAATGTGACGAGCGCAAAGATAAAACCCCCGGAAATGAACTCTTTAAATATCAACCAACTGGCATAATAAAATGAGATGACTGAATTTTTATATAGGATTATAAGTTTTAATTTTGATGATGATGTGATTAAAATAAATTAATTTTTTTATAATAAATTTTTTAATATTTTATTCAAATTAATCGACCAATAAATTAGATAACGGTGATTAATAGCCTATTCATTCTTGTTATATATATATAGATATGATCGGAAATTTGAATTTTGATGATGTGATTGAAATAAATTATATTGGAAGTTCTCTTTATAATAGATTTCTGTAATATTCGATCTAAATTAATCGACCAATAAATTAAATAAAAGTGATTAATCGCCCATTCATTCTCGTTATATATATATAACTTGAAGGGGCAACCAACTGCAAAATTTGGTGCAAACATATTGTTCTTAGTGGGGGCATGATGTCTCATCACATATGGTAGGATAATTGACTTCTTTTTTCTTTGCTGCACATTCAACTAAACAGATAAAATCCACAGGTTCAAAGAAACTAGCTTGTGATAGATTACTATATCAACCCAATGCATAACTTTGTTGTTGAACGAGTACTCGAAAACCCAGGGTACCCATGTCCTTGGACAAGCTATAAACAATGTGAATGAGACCACGGTTGCA
Source organism: Hibiscus trionum (assembly GCA_030270665.1). Classification (NCBI taxonomy): domain Eukaryota; kingdom Viridiplantae; phylum Streptophyta; class Magnoliopsida; order Malvales; family Malvaceae; genus Hibiscus; species Hibiscus trionum. The sequence continues at coordinate 6,565,599 of BSYR01000033.1, read as the reverse complement.
ATTATCCCTGCCATGTACAATCTCAGCAATGTTAATGAATCTAGGAGGACTGGAGACCGTTCCGGCATAGATTTCGTAGCAGACAAGGTGGATGTTCTTTTCATTAACGAATGTGACGATGTCTCTCATTGTATCGCGGTTCAGGACTGTGCCTAAAGGGTTCAAAGGGTATAATATGACGACGCCTTTGATTAAATATTCATCTTCATCCAACGGTTCAAAAAATATGTAAAAATAATTGAGTTTTGGGTAAACTACATAAATGGTCCTCCGACTATGCTCCAATTATCTTTTGCGTCCCCCGACTATTAGAAGTTACAAACTAGTCCCTCGACTAATCGCGACTAACAAATCGGTTCAATTTCGTTAAAAAATAAACGGTTGATGACATGTCAGTTAATAAAATCTGTATAATAACATATTTAACCCTCAACCTTTACATTTCATTTTAATTTGGGCCTAAATTTAAAATCTTAGCTCTCAACTTTTAAATATTACAACATTTTAGCCACTTAAATCCTAAACTTCATCATCTTCCCTTCTAAAATCCATCCATACTGCAATTCTCTTAAATCCTAAACATTTCAGTCCGTTAAATCTTAATTTTACTCAAATTTCAGTCAAGCACAAATATCCCTTAAATCAGCAAACAAGAAGCCATAACCAAGCACACTTATGTCATCAAAAAGAACTTGAAACCAAAGACAAAGGTTATATACTCGGGTTCTGTTTGATTTTCCCATTCGAATTCTTTATGGTTCTCTGTGTACAAAACCAGAAGTATAACATAAAGAGCAATATTCCACAAAGGAGAGCGAAGGCAACAATTAGAGCAATTAGAATTCTCTTGTTCATATCCTGGTGGTGTATTTCTTTAACCACTGTCTGTCCTGCTTGACCAATAACATGGTTAAATTTATATATACACGTATATATAAGACCAAAATTTTTGTTTGCAGAAAGAAACAGAACAAATTGCTGATTTCTAAGCCAAATAAGTTAATTTCCCAAAATTTTAAGTGGTCTGTATGTGGTAGATTCTCAAAAATAAGAAAAATCTTGAACATGTGAGATTTGTAGAATTGAAATACATGGAGAAACAACTTCCATTTGTTGTTGTTTAGAACGAAGAACATGGGAATGGAGGGAGGAAATAGTAAAGACTGGTTTGGTTTTGGCAGGAATTATAAGTGACGGCAAAGACAACGAATATTGACACATGAAAAATAACAAATAGGGGAGAAGATCCATGTCTTGGTTTTCAGTCTGAAAGATCTTCTTGTTCCACTTTTAAAACATGTAAGCAGATGGAGACAAAAAGTGGTTTTGCTGCAACTTAACCAGGAGCAAGGAAAAAAGATGTCGAATCTATATTTTTTGGGCTCTTAAATGAATTTTGAGGTGAAAATGAATTGAAGAATTAACGGGGTGGAGAAATAGAAAAGAAGCTGGACTAAATTGATAGATTATTAAAATTATATGAGTTAATTTTTTAAAATTAGGGTTAAATTAAAATAAGTGTAGAACTTGAGGGTTAATTATGTAATTATATTAATTTATATTAACTGCCATGTCATAATTCGTTAAATTTTTAACGGCATTAGACCAATTTGTTACTTTTTTAAGTTGCAGACCAGTTTGTAACTTCTAATAATCGAGAGACGCAAAAGATAATTAAAACATAATCGGAGGACTATTTACGTAATTTACTCTTGAATTTTACCCGGTATAAGTGAATCCTAACTTATATATAAACAGACCTTATTCTCAGCTAGTCCCAAAGGTGTCATTGCACGACAAGCTTTTGCACTATCTATAATTTACTTATGGTTTCAGTTCACTGCACCTTCAAGGCAATGACATTCCAAGCCAAAAGTGGTACTGTGGCAAGAAGATGATAATTCCCCCCTCTTTTCCCGTCCCTTTATTTCCAGATTTTCAAACTTTTTTTTTAATATTTACTTTTGGTTGTTGATTATGTGCAGGATTCAAATAGCGGCTTGCTACGTAATAGTAGTAGCGGAATCGTCCGAAATTATTATTGTAAAAAATAATAATTCGTAATGACTACAATAATATTTATTGTATCTATAACCGCAATAAAACACCGTCATCGAAAATACGACCGCATTCGCAATGTAAATTTCAGATTATGTGTAAATACGCTCATTTTTGCCAATGTTGTTGACATGGCCGTATCTGGGCCCGGGTAGGAGGGGCAATTGCCCAGGGCATAAAATTTTTATAGTGTATTGTACTTACAAAAAAATTATATTAAATATAGGGCTCAATTATTTTCAATACTTGTTATTACGAGTCTAATATTTTTTCCAATATTTATTATTATGGCCTAATTTTTTCTCAAAGTTTATTATTAGGGGCCTATTCTTATAAATTAATTTTTTCCTAATATTTGTTATTAAGTGTCTAATTTCCCTAATGTTTCTTATCTTGGACACTCTTAAAATTTAATTTTTTTCTAATACTTATTATTAAGGGCCAATTTTTTCAATTCTTGTTATTAGAGAACCAATTTATTTTCATTATTTATTTTTAAAGGTGTACTCTTAAAATTTAATTTTCTTTTCTAATATTCATTTATTATTAAGAGTGTAATTTTTCAATACATTTTATTAAAAGCCTATTTTTTAATATTTTTTATTAAGGGCCCAATTTTTTCAATACTTATTATTATAAAGCTACTCTTAATTATTTTTTTTCCAACAATTGTTATTAGGGACGATGATTTAAATCACGCTTCGCAATAATTTTGTCAACAATAACATATGTTATTAATAATTCACAACCACGATACTCGCAGTGACCACAATAATATCCATTACGCCCGTAATCACAATAAACGCAACATGACCGAGAACATGACCGCAACCGTAATTTAAATCCTTATTCATGAGCTCAATTTTTTGATTCGCCCTAAGGCCTCCAAAATTTCGGGCGTGGTTGTCGAATATCATCATCTACAATCGCTACTTTAAATACATATACATTTCGTACCATTGATTCTAATACTCTTATCATTGCATTTTATTTTTAGAAAATTCTACAACTGGCGACGAACATTGTTGAACACCATTAACGCTGAATATCGTTGAACACTATTAAATTGATTAATACAGATTAAAAATTTTAAGGACTCGTCATGTAACACCCCAAGAAAAAATGAATGTTGATAAAAAAAGGAGAGAAAGGAATTGGTGTCTTTAGGGTTTAAACCCACGACCTTTGGGTTAATATGTAAAAGCCTTAACCATCTGAGCTAAGGTTACTCTTAGTGTTAGTCTACCATAATTTAAAGTTAACCATTGTTTGATATGTCTGAACCTATAATAATTAAAAGTCAAACAACCTATCCACCTTACACCCCGTTAATGAAAGAACCCATTTTCGAATCTGGAAGATTCTCTCTCAAACCTGCATCGTTCACCGGCCGTTGCCGCCGATCTTAGCCACCGCCGTGACGTGGCGTGCACGACCGCTATCTCTGAGACCGCCTTATCGTTCCGACCACCACCGTACCAACCGCTCGCACAGCTGTCGTTCCGATCGCCGGCAATCGTGCTTCAACGGTTCGTCAAACCTAGGGTTAAGGACCCTCTCGATTTTTCAAGGATTTCGGCCGCCGTGGGCGTCCGTTTGCCACGCCGTCGCCACCCCTAAACTCTCCGTTTCAAGACGAGCAAAACTCATATCACCGATCGTCGAACGGCCACCGTTAGACCGTCGTCGGAGCCACGACAGTTTCGACAATTTACTGTCAGTTTCGGTAAGTCTGATTAGCTCTAACCTAAAATTTTGGGTTTCTGGTTGAAATAGGCTAGATTTAAGGCTGTTTTCAGTGTTTTGGTGTTGTTCGACGTGTTTTCCGAACCGGGAAAGGCCGCGCGTGGGCTTCACGCGCCGTCCAAGGCGATTTCCGGCCGCCTTGGACGATGGTTGTTGAGCTGGCCGGCTTAAACCCGGTCTGACCTTGAACCGAGCCGCCCGAACATGTTCGAACAAATCGGCCAAGCCCAATAACCGACCTGACCCGTTGACCGGCCTGACCCGTTGACTGACCTGACCCGTTGACTGAGTCAACTCAGTGAGTCAACTCGCCTGAGTCAACCTAGTGAGTCAACTCGCCCGAGTCAACCCAGTGAGTCAACTCGCCGAGTCAGCCATTGGACCAGTGACGTCAGCATGACGTCATCGTTGACTTTGACCAAAAAGTCAACTTTCCCAGAAAAGCCCTATTTTATGTTTTTCGATGTTTTGAGTCCGTTTTTTATGCCCATTTTACGAAATTCTAACCCGAAAGCCTCCGAATTAGACCTTGAACTCGAGTTTGCTTATGTATTTTAATAATCAATTATGAGCAATGTGAATAAGGACTGAAATTGGAATTTGTACGATTGAAGGTATTCAAAGTTCCTTGTATTCGGGATGTTGAGGACGTCGCATTCGGGTTTGAGGGTAATCGAATGAAGTACCATGGTTGACCGATATAGCAAGGATTAAAGGTAATACACTACTACCTCTAGTATGCTTTATGGACATGTTGGTATTCGGTTAATGCATGCATGAATATATAAAGAGTGCTGTTAACCCTGCTTAAGCCAAACCTGATATGAAATTGAGTATGATAACCTAGTAAAGATCGAAATGTTCGAATGAGAAAGTTAACAAATGAAATGATGTGAAGTTCAATAAATTAATTAATAAGGCGGTTAATCCTCAAACCTAATTATTAATGTCAAGTGATTAAATGCTAAAAATATTTGGGTATGAAATTACGAAAATGCCTTTTAAGGTATGAGAATGACTAAAATACCCTTGGAATTGGAAGCAATCTAGAAATCTATACTGGATATGGTAAAACGACTCGGTTCATCAAAAAACCTCGATCTACTTGGAAAGTTATGGTAACAAGATTTAATCCTTCGAGATTGTAAGGCGTTAGGTTTCTTTGATTTTGGAATAAATCTCTGAATATAGATTCACGAGAAACTATCCATACCTCTGAATAAATCAAGTGGCTCAAAATATTGAATTGATTGTAATGACTAAAAGTATTGGAAATATTGTTATGGTCAAATTAATTGGGATGGTCGTAGTGACCAAGAAGGCTGAAGTATCTTCGGACACCCAAGTTTGCAAATTAACTGGTAGGATGGACAAACCCTTGAGTCTGAAATGAATGAAGTGGTTGGAGGGTACCGAAATTTCTTGAATGGCTGAAACACCCACGAGTACTTAAATTATTGAAATACTATAAATGGTTCAATTGACGGAAATGATAGAGATCCCGAGCTTCAGAATGACTGAAATACCCCCTTGTCTGAAATAAGTAAATTGCCTTTGATGAAATTCTAGAAATGCCAATAAAGCTGAAAATGACTAAAATGCCCCTAAGGGTTGAAGCATGACTCATGTACGTCAATCACTCCTGATATTAACATAAGGTTGGAAGTTTTTCCGCATAGAATATAAGTTCGACTACTCCGCGACAAGTCCGGTGGTGAAATATGAAAGCAACCGTTTAGATATATGATACTACCGGATACATTAGAAGGGTTAGTTAGTAACACAAAGTTGGGATATGTTAGTTCGAATGGTTTTGGAGGCTTGATAAACTTCTGGAAATCTTAAATATTGTAAATCATAATTTTCTCATGATGGGGCTAAATTACAAAATCACCCCTGATAGTTAAATGACCAAAATGCCCTCGTTGGCCCAAGTAATCAAAACAGCCTCGAATATATCTGATATCCTGAAAGATCTTGACGTAGAAATCTCTGAATGCCTGGTTGGAAAATTGATGAGCAAATAGAATTTTTGAGCCACTGTTTACGCCCTGTTGGTATAAATTACCAAAATGCTCGTGTATGATAAAATGACCATAATGCCCCTGGTAGGCTTAAATGGCTAAATCACTCATGAAATGTCTAAACTCTCAAAGATCTTGATGTATCATCTCCTGAATATCTGGTTTGAACCGTTAGTACAAACCCCTCTTTTAATAGGGGCATTGTTTCAAAGATCCGTTCAATTGTCGAAAGTTTAATGTGTTCTCTTCCGTAAATGCCAAGTATCTCCAAGGAATAAACTGTTCCACCTAGTGTGTTCCACGTGTGCCACATGACTGTTTTTGCATACTGAATTACATGTTATAATACTGATCACGTGCATTTGATTGACATACTTGAACTCACATGAACATGACAAGTTTTATAATTAAGAATGATCGTACTATATTTCTGGTATATGCCTATGCACCCGATATGACAAACATGCTATATGGATAATGCGTTACTAAAAATATAGTTATTGATTAATGAACTATTGATGATTTGATTCACTGGGGTACTTGGGACATGATATGAAGTTACCGTCAGCTCAGCCCTGATCCAACTGGTAAGTCAGCCCGTTTTCGGATCCTAGGCTTTGGCCAGGTCCGCCCATTTTCAGTTCCTATGCTTCGGCAAGGGCCGCCCGTATTCTAAGGTATATCCTTAGGATGGTACCCACGCCCAATGGGCTCGGGTTAATGCCTGTACTTGATACCGCACTGGGGAAACTATATACTGGAGTATGGTTGGAGGGTAAATATAGAATTAAAATGAACTTTATGGCTACTTGAAACAAATGTGTTTTAAATAAAAAGGTTTACTGCATTGTTACATTTCATGCATTAACGTTGCACCGTTGGAACACACTAGACACCAAACTCTCTGATTTCTACCTCGTATGTTACCAGCCTATATAATTCCCGTCTAATTCTCAAGGTCTGATTAAAGAACAAATATCATTATTCTCGAGTATGATGCAACCTCGAAATAGTAGAACAGAAATGGAGGCCGTTACTGCGCGGAACATCATGAAAATGTTATGCCTACCATATATCTGCATGAGCTTATAGCATCTTTTGGTAGTTCTGTATTACTGAGCTTTTCCAAGCTCACGTTGTTTTTACCATAGCAGGTTAAAAGAATATATCATGGTATAACGTTTGACATCAGTGTTCGGAGTTCTCTCGGCGTTGCTTTTGGAGTACGGTACTGTATAGTTAGTGTTTTGAAGAAATATGTTTTTTGTGTGTATTTTTTGCTGTGGGTCGCTCTTGTGACCCTAATGTAACTTTCTAGGATCCGTTGTAATGCATAGGCGGGTCTAGGGGGTTACACATCATACAATTATAAATTATTTAAAATAAAATTTCAATTAAATTATTTTTCACGCATATATATATATTATTTTTTTAAATAATTAGATCAAATATCAACCAAAGTCAATGCCTAAATTTAAAAACCCTAAATCTTTTTCTCCAAATTAGAACCTTAATTCCCAAATTAAAACTCAAATTTCTAAATTAAAACCCTAAATTAATACCCTGAATTTTTTAATTGGGAAGAACTAATCTTAAATTTTAATCCTAAATTAATACTCTTATCTCACTTTGTATTTTAAGCACTCCTTTCTAACTCTTTCAATACCACCAAATTGGAATACCCTTAATCCTAATCCTTCTCCTCTATTTTTTGTTCAATTATTATTATTATTATTGTTGTTGTTGTTGCTGCAACGAAAGTTGATGTGGGGGAATTTGGGGAAGAAAAATTAGGGATTTTTTCGTACTATGGAGAACTTAGGGTTTTAATCTGGGGAAAAAGATTTAGAATTTTTAATTTAGGAATTAAATATGGTTGGTATTTGATCTAATTATTTGAAAAAAATAAAAATATAATATATATGAGAAATAATTTAATTGAAATTTTATTTTAAATAATTTGTAATTGTATGTTGAGTCCTTGAGATTTTTAATCTTTATTAATTAATTTAATAGTGTTCAGCGGTGTTCAGCGTTAATGATATTCAACAGTGTTCGACGCACATGATAGACTCATCTTGTTTTTTTCAATATTAGAGCCAATATCATACATTATCTTAATGGAGCCCTAATCATTTAATGAGAATATTGTGAGTTTATTTTTTTATCAATATAGAAGCTTTTATTCATGAAAAGCCAGCACACAAGTGCCCAATAAAAATAGTTATTTTAAAGTGTGTATATATATTACTAACAATCACCCGTTAATCATCGGTTGTTCTAATAAGATAAAGTGTTAGGTTCTTTAAGCAAAGTCAAGAGTTCAAAATTTGACGTTGTGAATAAAAAAAATTAAGTTAAAAAGTTCGGCCCTATAATGAGCATCTACAAAATCCAGTTTGAATTAATTGATTAATGGGTTAGATACCATTAGTTATACTCAAAAAGTATATATATTTTTTCTCACTTTGTACCTTAAACTATTTTTTCTCGTTTTATCCTTTTAAGTCATTATTTTTTTTATCTCATTTTGCCCTCAAAAATATTAGTATTTAATAATAACATGTCACTTGTCATATTCTTATCACACATTTTTTTCTTTTTTCTTTTTTATTTTGAGAGTAAAATGAAATGAAAATTAATATTTTAAAAGATAGACTGAAAAAAAATAATTTAAGGTGTGAAATGAAAGAAATATATACTTTAAGGAAATAATATGAGGAGTGGAGAACATCATCATGAATGTAAGAAAATATATATACTTTTAAGAAAAATTTGCCACAAATTTTAAAATGAAGTGAAATGATTGTAACATATTGATGCAAAAAATTCAAGCAAGAGGATTGAACTTCCATGGATGAGGTGAGTCAGGTGACTAAACAATGCAAGTTAAAGGCTTATATTATAAATAAATACTTGAATTATATCAATATTTTCATTTAGATATTTAAAATATTTTTTATTAAAATAAATATCTAAAGTATATTTTTTTTGATCAAATTGGCATTGAAAGTAATTTTTAGTCAAAATAGGTACATAAAGTATATATATTTTTTCATCTAAATTCTAAAAAGTTGACATCGAGCATTGATTAAAAAAATATACTTTATGTACCTACATTGACAAAAAAAATTAAATACCTATTTTGACCAAAAGCTATACTTTAAGTATTTATTTTTGACCAAAAACTACTTTAAGTATCTAAATAGAAAAAAATTTGTTTACTTTAGGTATTTATTTGTGATATAGGTCAAAGAAAAATCTCATATTATTATTTATAATGTCCACATTTTTTTTCAAAACTAAAATTTATTTATTTTTAATCTTGAGATTCTAAACCTTAAATTATAACTATAAATCATAAATTCTAAATTCTAAATCATACAAACTATACTCTTAAACTCTAAAATAAAAATAATTGTGTAATCATATACGTCATTATATTGAATAATTTTTCTAATTCATAAAATTTAAAGATCATATGTGAATTGTCCAAAAATTTGAGGAACTAGGCCTGATCATTTTAATGTTTTCTCATATGCTCTTAAAATGAAGGAAATCAAGGTGTTAGTTATGAAAATCCTAGTATCATATACTATTTTTATATGAAATATTTAAAATATTAAAATTAAATTTATTGATCAATTAATCTAAATTCGAGTTTTAACAGGCCGGTCTGAAGCATTTATGAACTTAAATAGATTTAACATCACTCATTAAAAAGGGCATTTCTAATGCTTTTCAAGTTTATACAGCAAACAAGCTTCATCTCTGCCAAGAACAAGCCATTCATTCTTTGCATTTCCTGTTGAAGCTTCAGAGTAATGTCAAAATTAAAAAATAAAATAAAAAAGTAGCTTGCAACGATCAATTATATTTCAAAAATGAAACCAGAAAGACATTTTATGCCCCCATTTAACTTAAGTTTGTCTTACAGAAGAGAAGTTGGCCCGGGAACGAGAACAGATCCGAACCGGCTTTTATCCATTGTCACATACACAGCTGATACAACAAGATCCTCACTTTGCAGCCATTTTATGCAGTCAAGGCAGAAACCTTGTGTCCTTGTACGAAGCTTTTTAATTTTTCCAATTCACCAACGGTAGAAAGCCATCCTGTGAGAATCTCCATGGTTATATAGTCCGGACTGCAACCGCTCTCAATCATACTGTCCATCAATATAAACGCTTCTTCCAACAAATGATTCTCTTTAAGCCCTTTAAACAGTGCATTGTATGTGGTGGTATTAGGCTTCACCCTCTTTGTTTTCATATCATCCATCAGAGAGAGCGCGACCTTGACATCGTTAACTTTGCACAGAGATTCTATAAGAATGTTGTATATTACGGTGTTTGGTGAAATCTTTGTTGTGGAACTCATGTCATCAAAAAGCTTCCTGGCTGCGTCAAGTTTTCCGTTTAAGCAATATCCGTGTATAAGAGCTCCATATGTGGCGACGGTAGGGGTGAAACCTTCCTTAGTCATCTGTTTCATCACCCTACGAGCAAGTGTGAAGTCCCCAACTTTGGAAAAATAAGCAATCAAAGTGTTAAACGTGACGGTATCGGGCTTAACTCCTGCATCCTCCATTTCCTTAACGATTTCATAAGCTTTATCTATCTTCCTCTTCTTGCAGAATCCACTAATAAGAGAATTGTAGCATACAATGTCAGGATGGAACCCAGCTACTTTCAACTTCGAGTAAACATTACCGGCATCGTCCATCCTTCCAGCTCTGCAAAAGCCAGAGATCAAGCTATAGTAAACAACAGCATCTGCAGAGCATCCACTTCTCAGCATTTCATCGAACAAATCAACCACCTTGCCGAAATTATCAGCATTAGAGAAAGCGGTAATTAGAGTAGCATAAGTAACCGCATTGCCCTTTAACCCCTTCCCCTGCATATCTCTGAAGAAATCGAGTGCACTATTGATCCTCCCACGTCGGCACATACCATCTATCAATGTATTAACAGTGATCATATTATGTGAAACCCCCTCTTCTTTCATCCGATCAAACAACTCAATCCCTCTATCGATCTCTCCAACTTTACAAAACCCATCAATCAAGCAATTATAAGTGACTGTATTAGGTACCAAGCCCTTGGTGGACTTCATTCGCTCCATCAAATGCAACCCTTCTTCTTGCTTCCCTACTTTACAGAGTCCAGTGATCAATGTATTAAGAATAACAATGTCGACTCCAACCGAAACACCGTCATTCTCGCTTCCTTCACCCATTTTGTTGAACACCTCCATTGCATCATCAACCCTCCTTAACTTGCATAACTGATTAATAATTATCCCCAAAGTAACAACATCGGGCTGAATGCCATACTCTTTCATCTCAGCCAAAACCAAGTTCATTCTTTTAATGTCTCCTCGCCTCCCTAACCCGGACAAAAGTACATTGAAAAGAGAAGATTCGAGGCGTGCTCCCAGTCTCAGCAGTTCATGCAAAAAATCCCAAGCTTGAATGATTTTCCCACACCTACATAAACTAGAAACCAATTGGGTCAGCCAATTTGTCTTCGGAAAAACACTATGTTTCCCAAATTGTAAAACCAACTTAATAAACTCTTCCTCGCTTAAGCTCCTCCCTTTCCTGCCAGTCTTGGTCAAAGCGTAAAAAACAATATCCCCAGTAACGTCATTAGGTGGAACCTCTGATAACGGTTGAAGCATTTCATCGAGCACATTGAGCGCGCAGTCAACACGACCATCTCTCAATAAACTGTCAATCAAAACATTGCGAACGTGTGTGTTTTTAAGAGAAGGGTCGAGTTCGTCGAAAACAAGAATCGATTTGTCCACCATTTGGAGTCTCCCGAAGTACCGTATAAGAAGTGCGGCGGCATTGACAGTTAGAGGAACTTCCCATTCTTTCGAAGCCCGATACAGTTCGGGTAACCGTGATGCAGCATCGGGTCCTCGACCCGCTTGTTCGAGAAGGGCTTGGAATGAATGAGAGAGGGCTTGGGTATCTAGGGACGGGGAGTTTTGACGAAGGTGTTCGAATAAATTAAGGGCTTGACAATAGGAAGGCAGGCTGCGAGTGATTTTCAAGATAAAGCGAGGAGGTAAAGGAGGAGACGAGAATAACAGCGATTGCAAGGATTGAGAAGAGGACCATTCTGGGTGTGGGGTTTCGAGGAGGAGTTGAACTGCTTGGGTGATTTGTTTTTCATCGTCTTGCGGCGGCGTTAGTGGTGGCGGGTTAGGATCGGCGCAGAAGCGACGGTGAAGTTTAAGAAGGTGGCGGCGGAGGAGTTTTGTGGGTTTCGGTAATGGAAGTGTGGTGTTCATTTTTTATGGCTGCTAAAGAGAATGGGGAAATTCTTCTTCTACTCGGATCTTTCAAATTTCAATGAATAAAAAGGGAGATATTGCCTATTGGAGTAGAACAGTAGCATCAACAGCAATGGTGTTCTTCATCTTATATTCGAACAAAAATCTTCTATCTTTTTAATATTCCAACACTAAAAACTAAATGTTTTTAGGGAAAACTACCTAAATCATCACTCAACTTTGGTCATTAGACCTATTTTAGTCACTCAACTTTAAAAACGCTCATTTTCATCACTCAACTTTCAACATTGTGATGTTTTCATCATTCCACCGTTAACTCAGTTAACACTGTTATGACATGGCTTATAAAATTACACGTCAGTTAAAAAAAATAAACAAAACGACACTGTTTTGAGAGTAGAGTTAATTTTCTTCTCTTTCAACACTTTGACAAGTTCTTCCACCTTTAACTTGTCAGGGAACAAATACCTTGCCTGCAATTCAACTAGATTCCAAACTTAGGATCCTAATACCGCCATGAAAACAAAAAGGTTGCAAAAAAATTAGCAAAGAACTAACCTGAGCCTCAGCGTAGGCTCCTTTTGGTTGAGGTCTTCTGGCTTACCTCCCATACAATGGCACAATCCTGGTTCACTCCTTTTCTGCCTCTCTTGGAGAAAACAGAGGCCAAATTGTTGGAACCATCAGCATTTACAAAACCAGAAGACCTCAAAATCATGTCATTCTTTTTTGCATCCTTTGGCATCGTCTCGACAGCTTCTCTTCCGTCGTCGCCATTGCTCGGATTCTTCCCTCTTCGCAATGAAAAAGACCTCGCTAATCCATTGAACATAGAGGAAAAATGCCCCATTACCTCTAGAATTCAAAACCCACTCTCAAAAAACACAAGCTATTGCTTTGTTCCCCTTCTTTGTAGATCCAAAGTTTCCCTGTTGTAAACAAAATAAATAGCCATATAAAACTTCACATTCTCAAAGACTGACAAGTGAAGGAAACAGTATAAAATTTCTCAAGCAAGGAAGCCTTCTACACATACACATACACATACACAAACATATACATAAACATATATATATATATATATATATTTGATTGTTTGTTCAAATTCTGGGTTAAAGCATATTGAATTTGAGTGATATTGTTAACCAAGAAAGGACATGATCTGACTCAGAGAGATAAGAATCTAACAATATAATATCAGCAAAAACATGAACCTGTGAATCTGCAAGGCATTACATTTACAGAGAATATTCATTATGACATGGAATTCCATTAGCCTCCCCTCATAGAGTTTTGAAGGAGTTAAACAAGTACTAGCTAGTAAAAATTTCTCAACAATACTTTTAGACTTAGCTGGATAGCAACTCCCATCAAATGGTCTATTTGGTTGATGGGAAAAGGAAAAAAGAAAATATGGAAATCTAGAATTGACTTTATAGTGAAAAGGAAATTTTGGCCAATTTCCCATGAAACTTTAAGACCAGTTTCTGTTTTTAGAGGAAAAGTAAAATGAATGTTACAGACTTTCCTATTTTAAACTTTCATAAGACCTCAAAAAACTATAACTTAATCTCCGGGACGAATCCGGGAGAGAATGGAGAAGGGAAGCGTAGTGAAGGAGAAGCTTGACACGGTCGAGAGGCTCTAAAGGGACTGAAATTCTTGGACGAGGGCGGAGAGCTTACGCGGTGGGAGATGAGCGGTGTGGGTGGGCGACAGTGTACCAGCAGAGCATGAAAACGAAGGAAGAGAAGCGGACGTATGAGATTGAATGCATTTGAGGGACTTGAAGAAAGTGTTTGGATGGAATCTGGGTATTCCATGGAAGTTTAAAAGGTGTAATTTTGAGCTTGAATTCTGGGTTTGAAAGACAGTAAAAAAGGATGAACAAGAAGGTTTAATGGTGATAATAGCAGAGAAATCCATGGAAGAGGTTGAAGTGGGTGAGAAGGTAAAAAAGGATGAACAAAAAGGTGTACCAATTAACGTTTGGAAACCATGAAAAAAGCATGCCAGTAGGCTCCCCAAATGAACATGGCATAAAAAATTATTAAAATAAGCCATGTCATTGTGCTGTTAACTGAGTTAACGGTGGAATGATGAAAACATCACAATGTTGAAAGTTGAGTGATGAAAATGAGCGTTTTTAAAGTTGAGTGACTAAAATAGGTCTAATGACCAAAGTTAAGTGATGATTTGGGTAGTTTTCCCATGTTTTTAAATCTTAAATTTTAAACTTTAAAAATTAAACCTTCTCTGATCCTAAACTCTAACTCTAACTATTAAACTTATTTTTTTAGTGTAAGACATAAATAATATTAAAAAAAAGATAAACTAACCCAATGACCATCATACTATAGTAAATGTATTAAAATGACCACATTAGAAAAAATCGACTCAATTGACCACCCAAACTATTGAAATTGAATCAATTAAAGCATCGGCCGTTAATGAGCTAACGGCAGCGCTTACGTGGATGCTTGGGCTTATTATTCTATGATTATTTTTTTCGCGTTGGATTAGAAGGCATCTACATCAGCCTTCCACCTAAGCATTGAAAAAAACGTTATAAAATTACCCCCAAACTCAACCCTAAACACATTCTATCGTGAAGAAGAAGAACATAGCAGCTGGTAGAAGAAGCTGTAGAAGAAAATGACAGTAGAGATGAATCGTGATTGTTATTGTGAGGTTCGTTCGAAGCTGACAACAAGTTGGACTTATAAAAATCCATGTAGGAGGTTTTGGGATTGTGAAAATTTTCGAAATGGGGTTAGGGCTTGTAATTTTTTTTGGTTTGATCCACCAATGATCGATAGGTCAAAATGAGTTATTGTTGGTCTTCTTAAAAAAGTTGATTCGATGGAGGAAGAAAGAAAGAAGCAAAGAATTGTTGAAAGTTTGCTTGTTGTTGTTGCTGTTTTGGTTGGTTTTATTTTGGGGGGAAATTTCTTCTAGGTTAGGGCTGTTATTGTGGTGGGTGGGTTTTGTGTTGGTAAAGGATTTTGTGGGTTGATAGCTATGATTCAGGGAGGAAGAAATGAAGAACATTGTCTACTGTTATTGAAATGTTTTGGGAAAAGATTTTTTAAGAATTTCGTTGGATGATGGTTATTATGATGGAGGGATTATGTAATGTAAAAGACGGTGGAAGTATTGTATTGTAAGGATTTTTTAATGTTTTGGGGAAGGACTATGTAATGTAATCTTTATTGAAATGTAAGGATTTATCTTATTGAAATGAAATGTAATTTAATGTTTGTTTATGATAATTGATCCAATTGTTATATTACACATTGAATCTACAAGACAACAAAATAAAGAAAAAATGATAACAGCAAGCAAAATATAATATTTCATTTGATAATTTTATAAAAGTATTGCATACATATGTTTGACCAATACATGTGATATTTCATGTTTGTTATGACAACATGTTATACTTTGATCAAACTCAACCCTAAATATGACAACATGATGTCATACAAATATTTGACCGATACATAACAAAAGACATTGACCCCCAAAAGTAAGTCAAAACAAAATGTAACAAAATGTGATATTCATGTTTCTTATCAGAAGAACATGGTATACTTTGGCCAATTGTATGCAAAACACATTCACTAAACAAAATAATTTTGTCTTCAACAGAATTCAAGATGAATTGTAGGAGCTCTCTTGACTTGTAAAAATTTTGAGTGTAGGCATATATCTCACAGTGGTGGCTTGTGAAGGATGGACTGGTGTTGGACTTGGTCCTTGGCTGGTTCCAGCATCACCAGTTGTAGGCATCCATCTCACAGTAGTGGGTTGTGAAGGATGGACTGGTTCAGGTCTTCTAACCTGCACAACAAAGAAGCAACAAAAGTTTATCATTTTATTATATATGAATTAAACAAGTTAACAATAAGATTCAGTAATGTAACTTACTGCAAGTTTTAAAATTCTAGGATTTTTTCTGGCAGCAACACCACTAGATGCATATCCAGGTCTTTTCGGATTGGCACCAACCTTTCCCTTGCACGTTCTGATATTCTGGCCACTCACATTTGTTTACATAGTTTGGTCAACCAATAATAACAACAAAAAGACATAATTTAAGAAGAAAACAAATATTGACCAGTTTGTATTAATGGTGGTCTGTGCAACAAACAAATAATAACAAAACATATAATAAATACCCCACCCACCATTGTAGTACCCTAAATATTGATGTCAACTCACGTGAAAGTCAAAAAATATGTGTATTTTATTGTTCAAAAGGTAACACTAATTTAGTATAAACCAACAACAAGCAGACAAAAAAGACAACTTTATAAGAATAACACCAGAGCAAACTTTTCCAGATTATCACAACATACTTTAATCATCTTTTTTTACACAAAAAGCAAACTCAGAAATAAACAAAAGCACCCTTATCAAAAACCCTAAACTGGGATGTTTATATTAACCCTAATATCTTATAAACCCTAATCTCAAATTTTAACTGTAATCTGAAATCTCTAATCTCGTATTAACCCTAATACCAGCTGTTTAACCCTAATCTAAAATTCTTAATCTCGTTTTAACCCTAATCATTTTAACCCTAATCTAAAATTTCACCCCTAACCCCAGAACAAGAATAAAACTTACTGTATTGCGGAGAAGAATCTCCTTTTTCGCGAAGACGTCCGACCATCTCTTCTCTATCTCCAACAATGGATCACTTTTACTTGGGAATTTTTTGAGTTTTCAGATAGAATTTGCGTTTTCAGAGAGAATTTGGGTTTTTTTCGTGTTGAAGAGTAAACAAGAATAGAAATCTGACGTTTTGTTTTCTATTAAGCTGACTTGGCATTTTTTTATTTTTTTTACAGCTAAGCTTCACCGTTTGTTTTAACGGTCCACGTAAGCGATGTCGTTAGCCCATTAACGGCCGGTGCTTTAACTGATCCAATTTCAATAGTTTGGGTGGTCAATTGAGTCGATTTTTTTAATGTGGTCATTTTAATACATTTACCATAGTATGGTGGTCATTGGGTTAGTTTACCCAAAATAAAACATGCTCTCATGATCAAATGATTTTTGTTTCTTGTATTTGAGTTGGTTGTCCTTTTAATCAGGGGTAATTATTTAATACACTGGTGGTAGAAATTTTTAGTTTTCACAAGCGTCTTAGTTTTAGGGTTTAAGGACTTAGTTTAAGGGTATAAGACTATAAGGTTTAGGAGTTCAATAGTTTAGAATTTAATGATAATCTAATTGAAGGTTTAGTGTTAGAATTTAGGGTTTATAGTTTAAAAACTAAATCAACATATTACTCTAAAATCAGTGTATTAGATATAAATTTTTTAATCAGACCTAATAAAAAAGTATGCGTGGTTCAATAGTAAAAGGTAATTGGTTCAGTTAAGTGATTTGAGATCGAATTTAATTTATAAGTATACGAACACGGATATTACTAAGTTTTAAACCAACATGAATTGCTCATAATCAATCATGGGCCTGTGGCCCAACAGAGTTCCAAAGCTTTAAACTTCGAGTGGAAACAAACGGGGTCAGAAGAATATACAAAGTCAAAAATCAAATGCCACAATGATATTGTCATTTAGTATTGTTTGTTCTGTCACCACATCCGTTTTCACATAAATTGGGCATATAAACAAGCATGGATCTCTTCTTATTTCAAGCGTATGAAGGAATTGGTCGAAGACTTCAAAGTCATAGCTACAACATCCAACAAAGAAACTATACCTTTGAATAATTACATCACCCAAAGTACACTTTCAGTATTTTGGTAGTAGTCTTGATAAACGACCACTGCCTTCCGATGTCGTGAGAGGAACGGTTGAGAATTCAGAATCAGAATGTTCTAACTGCCGAAAATTTCCTATCGAGGGTACAGGGCTTGTGTTTTGGCTATACCTAGAGAAGCCAGAAGCACCGGATGAAGCAGGTCCTGCAGCATTTGGAGTTCTATGTAGTTCTTCCGTGGACTTACTAGCATCTTCCGCCCTCTTTTCTCTTTCCTCGGTTTCCTTAAGCAGAAAATCAACCCAAAGATCTGCAATAGACTGAGGTGAAAAAGATGCTTTAGACGACTATGCATAGTCATGGATAATTTCTTTGTTTTCTGAACAAGGTGAAAAAATGTTACCTGATTATCAGGGGTGATAGTTGCATGTACATCAGCCGAACCTCCACCCAAGATGCCACCAACCAAGCGACCAGGTAGACCCAAAACACCCCGTACAACACCTTTTCCGGTACCTTGCTGAGCAATTCCTATCCTCTGCTTGTCTTCATCTGAGAACCCCAACATCCGAACCATAAGATCCAAAACCTACAATAATTATAAAAGTATTTAAGTGTGAGTGAACATCTATTTTAACCCAGAAGCAGTAAATTTTTCCAGCAGCATAAGCGCACTTGTGGTCAGTGCAGTAAGTGATGTAACCATTTTATACCTCTTTGCTGTGGTTTCTCTGGAAGTAGGTTACAAGTAGTTTGATCACAATACGCCTGCAAGAAAAGTAATATAAGCGTTCTAAATTATTCATAAAACTAAAAAAAAATATACCACAGCAGTTTAGTTTCAAACTCAATTAAATAAATAAATAATCAACCAACACAAAAAACAACAATCAAATATATTCAATAATTATGGAAGTTAGTTTCAGTTGACATCTATGGTTATGGTTAAGCTGGTTCTAAACACAAACTATAGCAGAAATGACACATCTCAGTTCTGAAATTTACTCCAGATTTGACCAAAGAATTCAAAATTGGTTCACTTCTTTTGAACTTATTCTTTGAAGGTAGAGTGCTATTTTATTTATAAAGGAATTCCTTTACATGGTATAGAATGCAGATGACATGCCAAAGGGGGTTTCAAATGCCCATCAAAAGAAACAGAAGGCCAAAGAAGCAAGTAATTTGTATCCATACGTCCAGTTCTAACATGTAGACAATTCCTCATAGTAAGAATATGATTCAACATTAAAACAGGCTAACCTGTCAACAAGATAATCAGAGTCCATAGACATTCTGTTAATCCTTGTCATGTTAAGCTCAAGAGTACGCCTTAGTTTCCCATTATCTTCCTCAAGCTTGTTTACTCTTGCTTTCCCTTCTGCTACTGCTCTTTCAGTTTGTGAAAGCTTGGCCAGAATTTCTTCCTTTTCTCGCTTCGATAATTCTGCATGTTCATCTGCATCCTGGAGAATGCATAGATTATCAGAAAGGAAAAGCAGGGGAAATGCTCTTGACCTCAAGACACATGCTTTTCAACATTCCAACTCATAAGGAACTTTAAAGGAGCTAAACAGAAAATGTCTAAACTCATAATCGTAAGTCCAATTTCTGACTGAATTTACTAATGCAGAGAAGCAATTAAGCAGGAAGGTTGGGAGAATATACTTTCAGAAGACCAGAAAGTCTAGTTGCTTCTTCTCTTGCTAGAGCCAACTCTCGCTCCAAATATTCCTAAAAAGAACAATGTAAGCATCAAATCCAAGTTTTTACTTAGGCCAATAATTTCTTGAGAGTTTTTCCATACAGAATACCATAGATCCACTTACCTTAGCTTCAATTTCAGCATAGTACTGACCAAGAGCAGTTTGAAGATTTTGCAGTTCAACATTTTTTGCACCTATTGTTCTTAAATAGTTTGCAAGTTTCTCATTTAGATCATCTATGATTTCCTTAGACTTCTGAATTTCATTGTTGTTCGTCATCTTAACTTCCTCCAGATCTGCCATTGCCTGCTTCAGGGCTTTCTCCAAGTGTGCAATTTGAGCTCTCTGATATTCATTGCTCTCACGAAGCTCTTCAATAACTTTACTATCTTCATCCATTTTTTCTGATTCTTCAGATTCCTAGAAAATATTGTAGCAAGAGAAACTATATTTAATTTTGATGACACAAATTGTAAGAAGTTACTTTAAAATATACAGGAAGGATCCTCATAGAATGTAATAAAGGAAACAGAAAGTTGAAGTTGATCCTAATGAAAGCTTAATATTATTTTTTCCACTTAGTGGCATGTTGCCAACATCCTCATCTACATAAATCTATAACAAAATTTAAATAGAATCTACAAAAACAAGACTGCATTTCTTTATAAAAAATGGAAGTCAGAATTCTTCTATTCTTTTCCACCTAGGGAGGGGGTTTCGGATTATGATATCAAGGTAGAGCGATATTTGCAAATGGTGGCTAGACAACAGTTGTATGCAAGACTCTACTAAGCCATTGTAATGGTAATATTAACGAGTCAAGAGTAACATGCGAGACAATTTGACAGATGCCATTATAAGTGAAACTTCAATATATATATAAGATAAAATTTTTGCCAAAAACTCCATAAAAGTGCAGGGACATGTAACCTTTTCTAACAAATGTTGCTTAAGGCGAGTCAATTCTTGCAAAGCCTTATCCCTTTCACGGCATGTTTCTTTCAGATCTTCTTCCATTTTCTGCAGTGATGATTCCATTTCCTTCATTTGGGGAGAACTTCTTGATGAATCTACCTTCTGGAGAAAAAAATATTACATACAAAAAATGATAATATGGAAAACTGACAGATTAAAAGTTTCTGGAAAGAAATATAACGACAACAACTAATTATGTATCCAATTTTGTCAATGCAACATCACATGCACACCTAAACTAACCAAAAAAAGGAAAGAGGATCTTGCAGAGCATATAGCCATGCATAGAAAATTGGATATTACCGGAGTCGCTGAAGCATTGGGATCGATTTTGTCAATTACAGATTTCCTGCTACTTTCCAGGGCAGCCTCAAGTTCATTCTTCTCCGTCTACGAGAGGATATAAATGGAAGCACATTCAGGATATTACTATAAAAGAGCAATATAATCATCATCGAAGGTAAAACACTAATTTAACAAGGCAAGCAGGTATCCACCTTTAGATGAGCGTTTTCTTTCTCCAAGGTGGCAATCACTCTTTTCAAATTATTCACTGTGTCATCTACACTTTCATCCTCCTGTCTATTCAACTCCATTTGCAAACGTCCTATTTCGACTATTTTTCCATTCAATTCAGTATGTAATTTGCTCAGCTCAGTGAAGGTCTGTCAATGCTCAATAGAGTAAGAATATTTGACAATTAAAATCAAGGGAAAAGAAATAGATTATGCAAGATTCTTTTAGCCATAGGACAAATGAGGAACTCAAAATAGCCTTCAGCTAGCATAGATGAAATTATTTACTAAACGCAATTCAAATGAAGAACACAATCATATAAAAAGTAACAAACAGCTAAAAACTAAACGAATGGTAGATATTGAACAATCGTTATGTAAAAAATCCATTTTAAAAACATAATAATTTCAAGGAAGACCCTAATACCGGGATTGATGCTAAAAATACAGAGTAACTTGGTTATTCAAATTGAACATGCTAATTTGAAGAAATAGAAAGCATGTAAAACTTGTCAAGTCATCATCATCATCCTCGTTGATTATTAAGGGTAGATGTCTATGAAGACTACATGAATTTGAGAGAATACATTGTGCAATTTTCAACATACAAAGTAACCATTATATGCTATGAAGGGTCGGGAAGGTTTACTTTAAACAGCCAAATCAATGATAACATCTATCAACACCAAACAATTTCGAAGCTTACTTTATCCTTCTCTGATTTTAGTAACTTAAGCTCCTCCTGAAAAGACTCATTCAGCTTGTGCTCCTCTGGAATATTACAAATAAAGAAGAAAGATGATGTTTCCTTTCTTTGGCAATGGATGATATTGCAAGTATCATAATTGGGTCTTTGAGGTGTATAAATATACCTTGCAATCTCATATGTAAATTCACTAGTTTATCACGTTCCTTTTCAAGTTCCATCTTGAATTGCTTTATTTGTACTTCATGACTAGCTTGAACTGCCTCCAGGGACCTATTTTTCTCTTCCAGCAAATCTGCAAGCTCCTAGAAGACATATATGTATGTATATAATCGTCAAATTCACTCAATATCTATTAAAACAAATCAAAAGACATGAAAAAAATTATTGGAATGAATGCTTAGCATCCCCTAAGGGCAAAACACAAAACAGCACAAGGGTGCATGACCAAGTTAACACCAATTATATCCAAACATCCTAATAATGCCTCTTATTATAAAATATAGATAGGGAGAGGAGAAGAAGAAAAGAAACACTGTCATTACCTTTTCTCTTCCATCATGTTTAGAGGATACACCATTGGACATTTGGTTTCCACCATGACGGTTTTTTACTAGACTTGCTGACTTATGCAGTTGGTGTGGTAACTGGTCACCATTTCCCTGGAGAAATGACTAAAGTTGATCAGCCAATAAAGACAAGCACATTAAAAAAGCCGGTTCATACTGACCTGGTGGCGAAGAATGATAATTCAAGACAAACTCAACAGATCCAGTGGAAATAAATATATGTTCCAGTACAGTATCAGCGCGAAAAATCAGGCAATTAATTTCATGTGTGACGCATAATTGAGCCACTAAACTGTCCAAGCATCCCAGCCAACTCATTTAATGAAGGACAAACATCAAGACCCCAAGGTTACAAGTAAAAGGCCAATTTTTCATTCTAAGCAATGATTCATCTCTACATACTCTATGGCATCTACCAAAAGGGAGTTTCAAGGTTGCCAAAGGTGTATAACATGATACAATGGTGTCAATTTTAAATCTGCTTCTTGCAAGATAGTTACAGCACAAATAACATCAGAAACAGCACAAGTAGCATGCAGTATGTTAGATTTATTACATGGAACTACCAATACCTTCAGAATTGCAGAACCTATCGCATTAATTCCATAATTTCTCAATAAACAATAAAAAACAGGTAACAGCTTTAACTGAGACTAGAAACTACCTTGGGTGCATTAATTCCATTACTTGATACTTTGGAACTTTCAATTCTAGCCGAACTCAGAGCTGCATTTGTCACATTCAAATTTTGTTTCAATGAGCTATTCTCTTGGTTCAGTCTGGAAATTTGTTCCTGCAATGAAATGCAAGGAAAATAGAAAGAAAGAAGCCATTTGAAAATGTTAAAAAACTAGAACAGTTAAAATTATTTGCGTTGTTAACGATTATAAGATTTAAATTTTAGACCAATCCGAGAAATAAACTAGAGGAACTACAACCACACCATGCCCTTATTGCCATAAAGAATATCAGGTCAATATTGTAAGTTTGTAACTATCAAGTTGGATCAAGATATTTTTAAATGAAACCATACCACAACTAGCAGATACCTCTTTTTCTTTTAACAAGGCAGCATAATTAAATGATAAAGCCTTAATCTCTGCCTCGGATTCCTGAAGCTTCTTAATTTCAGCTCTGTATCTTTCCGTCTACAAAAATAATCATAACACAATTCAGTTATCATGCATGAAGGGTAAAAAGACACAAATGTCCGAAAAATGCCAAGCCCACTAGTAAAGTACCTTGCATGAGATTAAGAAAAAAAACCAAGCCTACAATTAACTCAATTAAAAAGCAAACAGCCACTCTCAACACCAAAAGTGGAGCTTAGGAAGCCCCAAAAGTGGTTAGATTCAATCCTGAACAAGTTAGATAGTTCCATGCATGCATATAAAGATCCTTGAATTATCTCAGCACTATTTCGTGTTATCAAGAACTTCAACCTTCACCAAGATACACAAAAGTTTAAGCCATGAACATCTTGAAATTGAATTTATCTGGTAAAACTTTTCGAGCTACCTCTGATTCATTACAGAGTATAGACAGAAATAATAGCCAAAGCAAACCGATTAAATAACAGCTTAGTTTCAGGCTTACACTATCACTTCTACAGCCTGATTCCAGACAGCTAAAGGGGGAAAATACCTACTTAAACTATCAAATATCTGTGGACTAACATCATTCCATAACTCTACAAAGAAATAGAAAAGAAAGCTGAATCTGTTCCAAACTAAGAGGCGCCGAACATTAAAAAATCAAGCACGAAAACTAAATCCAATAATACCTCAGAATTAATTGGCGAATCAGTTCCATTGGCGATCGGGGAGAGAGAAATGGGCTTCGAATGCGCAAACCTATGAGAATTCCTTCTTTCAAAGAATGGCGAATGATCTCCATTCCCCGAACTATAGATCTCGAGTTCTTCGTCTTCATCGTCAAGCACATCAAGCGCGATCTTATTCAAATTCTCTTTCAAATCCGCAATCGAACTCCACATCTTCCAAAGCTCCCGCAATCAATTTGTAGAAAGAAAACGAATACGAGCGAAAAATCTGGGATCTCCGTCGATGAAAATAGGGCAAACAAAAATGATATGTTCGAATAGCGGGTTCAAGATTTCAATTTCTTTCGCAGATATATAAACAAGAAGAGGAAAAAGGATTGTTATCAATCTATGCAAACAACAACAGTACTGGAAAGATCAATCGGGCGGATTTTCAAACGGGTCCGTTTGGCTTGGCCCGTTACATCCCGACCTTTTGTTGATTAAATGGTTATATAAGGTAAGGCTGTTGAAATTTTACGCGAAACGAAAAATTGTAACGGCTTCCTCTCCCGTCGTTGAAAATAAAGGTAAAATGTGGGAATTTACAGATCGGCGATTGCCGTCATTTGTTTTCTGTTTTAATCAACAAAAAGCTTTCATTAAGAAAGAGAAAAAAAAAAGATAACAGCAAAGACGGGCCAAAGGCCCGAGAGAAAATGGGCCAACAAAAACAACAACCAAGGCCTAACAATAAAAAAAAATAGAAACCTTAATCGAGAAAAAATATTAAAGACGACGGTCGGTCGAGTCATTTGTATCATTCATCTTTAAATTATGATTCTTTATAAAAATGAAAGATATTGAACTACAAAGGAAAACATTTTGATACATAAGTTTTAAATTTTAGAGTTTAAGAATTCATATTACGGTTTAAGATTTAAAGATTTACGGTGTAAAACGTAAAATTTAAGATTTATCATTAAAATTTAGAGTTTAAGGCTTTACCGCACATTTTATGCAAAATATGCATTTCCATGTCATTTCATTCTCATTATCAATACCATTCGTGTCATATACATAAACATGCTTTAATCATGCTATTTTTCCTAATAGCTCACATCATTCTATTTATACTTCCTTTCAAATAAATTCATATATATATATATATATATATATATATATATATATTATAATATCCATTGAATTTTTATTGAAACTATAGAAGATATCACAATTACAACGCGTCCAAGAAGGAGAATAATTGGACTAATTCACTAAAAAATTTTACAACCCAAAAAAAATACTTCCATAAAAATAAGTATACCATCGAAATCTAAAAACTATCTTAAATAACCATACTTAAATTAAGCTCGCTTATGAATATAAATCATTATTAATTCATGTCATAATTTATTATACCATACTTGTTTGTGTTCGTGTCATACTTCAGATACTTAACATGTTCAACATTTAAGTAGGTCTATGTCTTTTTTTGTGCTTATATTTATGTTTTAGGTTAAAAAATTAGGGCTAAAGAAAATCATTTTTAAATTCAAGTTTTGAAATCATTTTCTTAAATTTGAAATTTATGGTCTCAAATTTCAAAAATAATTCATCGAAAGCATCTTGCAACTAATCGAAAGAGTAAGAATTAAGCTCACTTGAGTTAGAAGATATCTTAGGCTCATCGAGAGCCAAAACACCATCCACCTTTGAATTGGAGAGAAGGTTTGCACATGATTGATCATCCTCTTTCCTTTTTCCTTTCTTGTTGCCATAAAACTTCTCAAGTTTCTCCTATAATTCTTTGGCACTTTTGCATGCGAAGTTCCTCTTGGAAACTTCTTCGTTAAGGCCACAATAGAGAATGTGCATCGCCTTCGTGTTTAGTTTTGCCTTCGGCTCGTTGACACTCCTTTGCTTTTTCTTCTTTTTCGGAGCTTCCAAGTACTCGTCTTCAATGATGTCATAAACCTCATAGTCTTGAGACTTGATGAAAAATTTCATGATATTTGCCCATTGAAAGTGTGCTTCTCCTTCGAAGAGCGGGGGACACGAGATAGAGCAGCCTTCTTCAAATCTTTTCATTTTCTTGAACGGTAGAATTCGAGCGTTGGATCTTTACTCTCGGATGTTAGTCCTTCGATGGAGACGAGGCTCTGATACCAATTGTTGGGTTTGTAGCACGCTCGAATCAATCACCGAAACTGTCAAGGAGGGTTGTAAATGTTTGGTGGTTGAATTGGCTAAAATTGAAATAAAGGTAGACAAGTGACACAATGATTTTAGAGTGGTTCGGCCTTCTAATAAGCACCTACATCCACTACCTTAGCGCACCACTAAGGATTTCTCAATTTACTCAACAATGAATTCGTCCCCTTTTCCCGGTTTAGGAAGAAACCGTTACAACCCTATCTTTTGGACGTGGCTAAGATAGAACCAACTCTAGTTTTTCTCTCAAGGCTAAACTAAAACCTCTCCTTTTACAAGGGATTTGTTTGGTAAACTTAATACCTCACAAGGTGGGTGTTTACACAAATTTAAGCTCACAATAGTACAAAGATTTACAATAAAGCTCACTCTCTGAAGATTATGTACAAGAGAATAGTAAAATAAAGATTTAGACTCTAATTCTCTTGACCATATTGCTTGGATGTTGTCTCTAACCTTCTTCAAGTGTTCCAGCCTTCAATTTATAGTCCTAATTGAGTTTGTGGCCGTTACTAGCCGTTAGAGATGTTTTGGAGTCGTTGGATACTTTATTTCCTCTCATTAATTGCATTTTTAGAGCTGTCCGTTTCGGAACAGGCGAGCCGGTATCGGAACGACCTTCTTCAAAACTAGCCGTTGAAGCCTGATGCAGCAAGCCGTATCAAAACGCCTCTGTCATTTTCGAAACCCTTCTAGCAGTATCGAAACGGTTACAACCCGTTTCGGTACGAGTGACAGTTAAGCTGCAATTTAAATTACCGTTGGGAAAATAGCCGTTGGGGAGGTTTTGACCG
The DNA here is from genome assembly GCA_030270665.1 of Hibiscus trionum. Lineage (NCBI taxonomy): Eukaryota > Viridiplantae > Streptophyta > Magnoliopsida > Malvales > Malvaceae > Hibiscus > Hibiscus trionum. The sequence continues at coordinate 6,538,491 of BSYR01000033.1, read as the reverse complement.
TTGGGCGTATCGAAACACCAAAAGGGTGTTTCGAAACGAAAACCCTTCGCATCTAAACGGGCAAGCCCTGTTTCGGTACGAGTTTTAGCAGTTTCAATCTGTTTCGAAATAGGTCCCCCTGTATCGAAACGGGTACCTTGAAAATCCTGATTTAGTTACTTAAAAACGTTTTAAACCTTGCCAAAACCTTTTAAAACATCCACAAACTTATTTTCAAGTTGTTTGGACTTAAAGGCATTTTGAAATCTTTCCAATTTAGTCCGAAACTAATTTTCAATTATTATATCAAAACATTAGTTCTTCAATTGTTTTAGTCTAAAAGATTAGGTCTAAAGTTTAGGTTTAGAGTTCGAGTTTAAGATTATGGTTTAAAAATTTTGGGATAGAGTGTATTTTAGGATTTAGAGTTTAAAATTTAAATTTTAGGGTAGAACTTAAAATTTAATTTTTTGTATTGAGACATAAAAAAGAAACAATAAAAGAACAAAAAATTTTGTTCTTTAGAGAGCATACTCAAAATATTGTAATACACTGACTTTATTATTTTTTTTAAATTAAGCATAAAATATAGTTAGACATGTCAATTGGGTGAGTCAAGTTGAAGGATTGGATCAATTTTGGATCGAATTTATAATTTTTGAATCTATTTTGAGTTGGATCGATTTCGAATTAGGTCAATTTTAGATCGAATCAATTGTTATATTTAGGGGTGTTCATGGTAGGTTAACGTACCATTTAGCATAAACGATTGGTTAACCGTTATAGCGGTTATTAAACCGTAACCTAACCATTAAGAAATTGTTAATCATTAAATTTTTAAACGGTTAACCGCTGCTTAACGGTTTGGTTACAGGTTAATTTGTAACATATTACAATTTTTTTTTCAAATGCTCACTAATTCTTTTGAGAATAATGAAATTATCTCTCCGATAAATATTGTATTAAAATTTTCAGGAAAACAATTTTTAAATGAGTTCATAACGGTTAACCATTAACCATCATTTTTAATGGTTGGTTAACCGTAACCGTTTAAGCTTTAACAGTAGATTAATTAACCGATAGAATTTAACGGTTATACTGATTAATGGTTATGCTTACGGTTTATTTAGCACGCCCTTAATTTATATCTTAGGTGTTATTCCTTGATCAATACGTAAGTGAAAAAGAAGAAGAAAAGATACTATTCCTTTATATCAAGATCGACATCAAGTTTTAAGTGGAGGAAATTTGGACACCATGCAACTTTTAACCCTTTCGAGTAAAGTAAAATCTTTATTCCAATATCGATAAAATTCTTCATAGCAAATGGAAAAAAAAAATCTTTATATCAATTTCCTTTTTGCTTTCACATTAAGCAATCACACACGTCTTTATATAAGTGATGTTCAATATGTTACTGCTCAAGGCTCAAGGCTCAAGGCTCAATGGAGAGTGATAAAAAATACATTACCTCTCAAGAGCTGAAAGCACACAACAAGCCTGGAGATCTATGGATATGCATCAATGGTAAAGTTTACAATGTTTCGGACTGGGCCAAGGAGCATCCCGGTGGCCAAATCCCGCTCTTGAATTTTTCCGGCCAAGATGTTACCGATTCTTTCACGGCGTATCACCCCGGAACTGCATGGCAATATCTTCCCAAGTTCTTCACCGGGTATCATCTCAAAGATTTCGAGGTCTCGGAAGTATCCAAGGATTACAGAAGGATGGTTCATGAGTTTTCGAAATCCGGTATGTTCGAAACGAAAGGACATACGGCCCTTTGTTCATTAACATCGGTAGCCATCATGTTTCTCCTTGTTCTTCACGGTGTTTTGAGTTGCCATAGCGTGTGGGCTCATCTCGGTTCGGCCGTGCTGTTGGGCATGCTTTGGATGCAAAGCGCCTACGTCGGACACGATTCGGGCCATTACCAGGTAATGGCTGGCCGTGGGTACAACAAGCTGGTTCAGCTTGTAACCGGGAATTGCTTGACGGGAATCAGTATTGCTTGGTGGAAATGGACTCATAATGCTCATCATATTGCCTGCAACAGCCTGGATTACGACCCTGATCTCCAACACATCCCGGTTTTCGCCGTGTCGTCACATTTATTCGATTCGATAACGTCTTCATTTTACGGACGGAAGTTGAATTTCGATCGTTTCGCAAGGTTTCTCATCAGTTACCAGCACTGGACGTTTTACCCCGTCATGTGTGTAGCAAGGGTCAATCTGTACGTACAAACGTTGTTGCTATTGTTTTCAAACCGGAAAGTCCCGGATAGAGCATTGAACATAATGGGAATACTTGTGTTTTGGACTTGGTTCCCTCTCCTGGTCTCTCGTCTACCAAACTGGCCTGAAAGGTTCATGTTTGTTCTTACAAGTTTTGCTGTTACATCAATTCAACATGTTCAGTTCTGTCTGAACCATTTCTCTGCAAACGTATACGTTGGGCCGCCGAACGGCAACGATTGGTTCGAGAAACAAACAAACGGGACATTGGATATCGAATGCTCTCCATGGATGGATTGGTTCTTTGGCGGATTGCAGTTCCAGTTAGAGCACCATTTGTTCCCAAGGTTGCCTCGTTGCCAATTAAGGAAGATTTCTCCATTAGTGAAGGATCTTTGCAGTAAACACAATTTGCCTTACAAGAGTCTTTCTTTCTGGGAAGCGAATCGATCGACGATTAGAACACTAAGGACTGCTGCCATGGAAGCTAGGGACCTGACCAACCCTGTTCCGAAAAATTTGTTGTGGGAAGCTGTTAATACTCATGGCTGAGGATGAAAATCCCTGCCTTATCATGTTGTGGGAAGCAATGGGTGTGTTCTAAATGATGTGTGGGCTACTCTTTCATCATAATAATGTTTTCTTTTTCAAGATTGTTTACTTAAATATAAAAACTTTGAAATGGTTAAAATATTATGAAAAGTTGGATCTTTTTGATGATTTAGAATAAACTTTAAAACAATGATAAAATGTGATCAAAATATACCATTACATTGGTTATTGTATACACATTGCTTACTAAACTACCGAAAGAAACTCAAAGCTAGGGAAGAAAACACAGGCAATTCCATCTGCAATAATGAGTGATTTACATGGCGGCAGTGGCGGCAGGTTGTTCTAATGGAGATTCATGCAACATATCCAGCTTTTACCTTCATTGCTTTCTGTTTAACAAAGAAAGCTGAGAGCAAGCTTTTGCTCCTAATAGGTGCACGGATAATCAGACGCTTTTGGTTATCAAATGACCCAAACGCCGTCATCGGTTTGGATCCCTCCGGTTCCTACAAATACAGGGCTTTTCATAAGCATTGAAATGCCACAAAGATTTTGTATCAGGGTGTCAAGCATGTATGTTTTCTTGTCTATTTAACCTTACCCTGTGCATGATACCCGATGTCAGAACGAGTGCATTAGAAGCAGGAAAAGGTGCTGCCGAAGATTTTGTCCTCATATCATATCCATTATCTGCAAGAATTACAGTCGAAATACGAGTCTTGTCATCCCTTTTATCTGAGCATACAACAATATGAGAACTATCGTTGTAATAAGCATACCCAATAGCTGGAAAACTTCAGAAGCATGGCCCAAAGGTTTTGAGATTCCATTGCTGCATGGCAAGCTATGTCAATAACTTCTAGCTCTCAGTACAACACAAGAAGAACTGCATTGAAAGGAAAATACAATCATCCGTACAACATCGAACGGTTCAGCCAGACTAACCTTGCTAAAGTTTCTGAAGTCCCTTTTGAAGTAGGATTGGTTCCAGAGGACAAGTACCACGAAAAAGGTTTCGGTTCTGGACTATCTGTATGTATACCATATTTAATTAATAAGTAACATGATATCCACCTCCTTTATTTGAGTATAATAAAAGCAATGCGGCTAGCCCGGTAGCATCATACCTGAAGGTTGAAGAGGAGAAGCATGGAAATAGTTTTGCCTATAATCCGCCCTCACATGTGGACTAAAATGAACCTTCTTGTTTACAGAATCTGGTTTATAGAATCAAAATGGAAGGAAATGAGAAAACATACTAAAACTTCAACCCACAAATTAGCTTCAATCAAGTAGGCTTACTCGGTATAATGTAGTGCTTATGGTGTCTTGGGATAAACGCCAACAACTGATGCTGCTTGAGACATTGTTTACTCGTGTATGTGTGGCACGTAAGAAGTTGCTAATGTTTACAAACTAAACGAGTTAAGGTCCATCGATTCGATATCGTTGTTGTACTAGCAGATTGAACCATGGAAGTGCAAGGAGATTAACCTGATTCAAGCAAGATGCTTTTAGCTCCATGGTTGACACTTCCGATGTTTGCTGCTCGAGAAGATCGGATAACTTGTAAGCCACGGTACCAAGGTGATCAACAGCATTAACAAGAGCCTGTACAGCATACTCTTTCAGGTTGTCCAGTACCCTAGCAAGTATTTCAAGCAGAATCAGATAGGCAAGTAAAACCAAAGGCTACCACAGAAGCAATTAATGAACCAAGCAACAAATTTTAAAGTAAATATGTTATTCTTACATCTGCTTCTGTTCACTATGGAGATATGACTTCTCACAGTATTCTGCAGCTGAATAAAGCTGAGGCCTCAAGTTCTTGAGTTCCTGCAAAAGGCAAAGGCCAAATGCTAGAAAGCTTTGAACATGCATAAGCAGGGACGGAGCCACAAGATTGTGGGAGGGGGCAATTTGATGGGTTAATTATGTTTTAGGTCCTAATAGTTTTGAAACCATTGCAATTAAACCACTACCCCTTCCAAAATTTCCTGGTTTATTATTCTTTTAGGACCCTTATCTTTCAAAATTAATAAAATTGAACATTGACCCCTCATTTTTTGGTTTAATTACTTTTTAAGACCTATTATTTTCAAAATTATCGGTCTACTTCAATCTTGGCTCCATCCTGTGCATAAGCCAAAAAAATTCTTGAAGACAAACTTCCAAACAAGATGCATGCACTTTCCAATTCCCTCCTAATATGATATTTCTAAGACATTACAGAACATAATATTACCCTATTCATATCAACTAATGATTCTTTAAAGTTTACCAAAAAAAAATTCTTTTTTCTCCAGTCAGCAATCTAGTGATTCTTTAAAGTTTACCAAAAAAGTTTTCTTTTTTTTTCCCCCAAAAAAAAAAGATTGAAACTTGTAATGAAGAAAGGAACCTGCAAAGCTTTGACGAAGCTCTTGCTGTGCTCCAAGGAAACCTCGTCGAATGTCATGGCGGGATTATCAGACCGGGGTAACTCTACTTCCATTGTATCACAGAATCAAAATATGAAACCCCAAAATCTCAAAAAACGTAAAGAAGAAAAGGAAAACAAGTGAAGCGCAGAGCAGTTAAGTTGAGTGCAGTCTGGCTGCATTCAGCAATGTTTCTTCAATGGGCGTTGGAGCGCCAAACGGAAAAACAGTGCTGAATAAGTTTGAAATTTGCGTTGAACGGGCGTTGGCTCCCGTTTTTTCACCTGATTTTGCACTTAAACGGACGTTTGGCCACAGCTGATTTTCTCAACTCTTCTAAAAACGGCCTATTGACAAGAAATTTGCGTTCAAAAATCCCTGTTGAACGGGACTAAAGAAGAATCAGATTGATATGGTAGGTGAGAGCTTGAGTTGACAGCATTGAATTGGTCGTTGATAGGTCAATGTCTCAACAACTAACGATGGTTGTAAGGGATGGGAATCCTCTGACCTTTTCGGTGTCTCTACGTATGTTATCACGCTCAAAATTAATTTTAGGGTTTAGAGTTTAAGGTTTTAAATTAAGATTTGTGGTTAGGGTTTAAAGAATTTAGGATAGGGTGTATTTTTTAGGGTATAAGGGGTAGGGTTTAGGATTTAGAATTTAGGGTTAAGGTTTAGAATTTAATTTTATAATATTTTTTAATGTTAGGCCATATGTACTGACACCGAAAAAAATCAGACGAATTTTGTCCGGTTGTAAGTTCACCACTTACACACAAACTGATGCCTTCTTGGTCTGCTCATTCACAGTTAACTATTTTTGTTTAAGTACTTGCATCAACTCACCAAGTCAATGTTGTACAAGACCATACAACACTTAAACAATACCAATTCCATGCTCAATGTTTATCTACGAGTCAGAAAATTTAAATTACGAAAAAAGGTGGTGCAATGTCAAAGTAAGTTGGCCTTGGGTCGATGGGCAATCGATGGATCGAACAATATCCTCCACAACTAGCACATGAAACTTTGGGACATATTCTTAGAAAATTTTATTTTACTTTAAAGTATCGCAGATAATCTAACAAACCATTATGATATTCTTTATATGCATACGTGGACATCCAAATGTATGAACAAAAATCCTTTGCCCCTTTTTATGTCTTAGACTAAAAAACACAAAAAATTAAATTCTAAGTCATAACCCTAAATTTTACATCCTAAACCCTATACCTTAAAAATATGCACTACCCCTAATTCCCTAAACCTTAATTATAAACCTTAACATTAAACCCTAAACTCTAAACCCATTTTTTTTAAAGTAAGGTACTAAAAATGGCATAATTTAGGGCATACAATTTTCACCCAAATGTATGGTCATTATACGATTACAATGTACCAAATAATAATCTTTTTCATTTATGACATATGGTGTACCATTTGTCAAATGTTAAGTGTTAAGCCAATATTGTATATGGTCCAAAGAGTTTACAGATCAAGTAGTGGATATACAGGCCCAGACCTTGTGTTTTCTCCTTTGGGTTCTTTTCCTCCCTTTTCAACTGAAATATTAAGATTCAACACTTATTTTATAAGTTGTTAAATTCTTATATTGACCCCCTATTATGTTAAAATTAAAATTCTAATATTGTAATTTAATTTGATATAACTTAATCTTTCTACTTTTAAAACGTTTATTGTGCTAAAATTTATTATTCAATTCTTACAATTTAATTTGATATGATTCGATCTTCCTACTTTCAAAACGTTATTAGTGAGTTCAAATTTTTGACAAAAACCACAAGGTCCAAATGAGTAAATATATAATTTTCACAACATAATAATGATATATTTCATGGATACTTAATTATGTTTGCAAATTGGATTAACTAATAGTATTATAGGAATTGGTGACCAAAATATATCAAATAGAAAAACAAAAACTGAATACTACATTTTATTATAGTAGAAGGACCGAACTCAAATTTAACCTTTTTATCTTTAAGCAGATTACAGTTTGAAGCATCTTTAACTAACTCTCGTCTTCACTATTTCTTCCCATTTTGGTGTGGGATTTCTGTAGCCGGCATTACCCTTTTTCCCTTCGATGGCCCTTTCTCGGGAAAATCCCATTTCTTTCCTTTCTTGATGAAACTCTAAAGCTCGAGAAACCAAAAGAAAAGAAAAAGAAAGATCGAGAAAGAGAGCTGTCCAAGGGGGCCGGTGTCAATGGAGAAAGATCATCGTTACGTGTTGGAAATAACCTTAATCTCTGCACAAGGACTTAAAGAACCCTCCGGTCAACTCCGCCGCATGCAAACCTACGCCCTTGCATGGATCGATCCCTCCCACAAGCTCCGTACTTGCGTCGACCGTCTCGGCGGTGGAAGCCCTACCTGGAACGACAAATTCCTCTTCAAGGTCTCCTCCGATTTCCTCTCTAGAGACACATCCGGCGTTTCCGTCGAAATCTTCTCCGTCGGCGTTCTCCGCGATTCCTCACTAGGAACCGTCAGGTTACTCGTCGGCAACTCGCTTCGCTCCGGTTCCGCCGCCTTCGAGAACGCCGTGATGATGCACCATCCCCCTTCTTTCACCGCAGTCCAAGTCCGCCGACCTTCTGGTAGGTTCCAAGGCGTTCTCAACATCGGGGTTACGGTTCTTGACACGGCCGATGTCCCCCACATGGCCGGCGTCTCCGCCATCGGTTTCCGTGACCTGATCCGGGAGAGCGATAATTCGAGGAAACACCGTGGCTTAAAGAAGTCAAAATCTACACTCCTGGGCGAGAAACTGTGGCGCGAATCTGATGATCAATCGGACGATGGGCATTCCACGACGACATCGTCATCGTCGCCGGCATCGACGGCGCTGAGGGAATGGAACGGGTTAGTCCGGGAACTGGAGAGAGCGAAGCACGTAAGGGCTTCATCGGAAGATGGAAGATTGCTTTGCGGATTAGGGTTATCGAAGACTGGTTGTCTCGGCCCCTACAATTACAATGAAGGGAAAGCCATGAACGACCAGTCCAGAATAGCTTGATAAGATTGAGGTGAGAAAAATCCATTTTCACTGCGTTTTCTGTAGCTGATCATAGCTTTGTATATTAAGTAGAATTTCAAAGTTTGAATTGTAACCTTCGGTTTGTAAAGATTTTCAATATAAGATGATTGTTTTTTTTTTTCTTTTGATTTAGTCTAACAATTCGACTCAACTTGATTTATTTTATTATAATTGCGATCTTTCTCAAATTTTACGACCGGCGATGGGGTTCGATATCGATATTAGCAGCCTGGATACAAAATTCCATAGATCTAATTTAAATTTTGAGAATTATATCTAGTTTAGATATTGTAATAATGTATATTGGAAAAAATTCGATACTCATGATACCACTAATCCAAAAGAAGGGGTGCCCTAAAATTTTTAGTACTTTTATGTTGAGAAATTTAACCATTGTGCTACGGCCCGATATAGTTAAGGTCATATGCCTAATAAGTTCGTCCAAGGATTCGGTGAGTTGAACGATGTTTTCGCCGGAAGTGGTACCGATAATCTCGCATACATCCGGAGCTATGGTGCTCCGGCTCTTCTCGTTTTCGACATGAGCCGGAAACTCTGGAAATGGTCGAGCAAGTGTCTTGTATCGAATAAATTCCCCCTCGAGCTCTTCACCGGGTTTTTGTTTCGAACCAAGAATTGAAACTGCTCCTTAGTTCATATGTGAAAATGGTAAAGCTGCGTGTATCCTTATGCAGATGGAAACGATTGATAATTCTTTTCCATTAGCATAATCTGAATATACAAATACACAAGTTGTAAGTTTTCTTAATTGCAGAGCATTTAAAGTTTCATTCGGCGCCATGCTTCAAATTTGGATATTGTTTTTTTTAAACACAAATTTGAATATCGTTAAATCTACCGGAGTTCCATAATATATAACTCTTCGTGGTTTTCTCTTCCAAAAATAAGTATATCTTGAATTTTATCACAATAAATTCTGTGTTTTTATTGGTTTGTGTTATCAATTTTTTACTGAAATCTAAATTAAATACATTTAACTAAATCGAAACATTATGTTTAGGATTTATTTTCCATTTCTTAACCATAAACCAATAAAGCAAATAATTTTATTTTTGGTTGTGGGAGAAAAATGGATTAGGCGACGGTTACTTGTTTTGCGCGAAAACTAGACGGGTTTTTTCTCCACCGGCCAATCTCCGCCACTCCCTTCAAATCTACCCAATTATGGAAATCTCAAAACAGATTATAGTTTTTGTAATTAAATGAAATCATTGTTCTTCTATTTTCGGATATATAAAATTCTTAGATTCTCTTACTCAAAAGAATTTTGAAATTCTCTTTTACGAAGGCAAAATCGAATTCATCTGTTCACCAAAAAAAAAAATCATTTTAGTATGGTCTTTTGATCTAATCTTTTGCCAATGTTTATCATTTTATTTGTTTTTTTTTTAATGTAAATGGGAAATTTTGCAGAGTGGAATTCGGAGTACATGGCGTTTTCGGACAAGGAGCTTTCGGCGGCGGACTTAACAAATGCACAACAAAGTTGGATTCAATATTCTTCCAGAAAGCATTGCAATAATCTCCCGCCCGGAGCAGTCACTGGCTATGAATGGAAAGATTACTGTCCGAAAGCTTTCAGGTTTTGTTTCTAATCAATAATCATTCTGTTTTCTACCGTCATTAATCAACCCGGTCGATATTCCGACACATGATCTTTCGTTTGTTCTAGACTTATTCAAGAGCTTGACAACATCGACAACGACGATTACATGATGTTAGTGTGCAGCGACGAAACCATTCGGAAGGTCACTTCCATATCAAGACCCGGAAGCATGTTCCTTTTCTCCAACGACAATCGGTTTGCGATTAAAACACTAAGGAAATCCGAAGTCAAGGTAATGAAAACCGGTCACGAATTTCGAGTTTCCGAAATGTTCCCTAAGTTCTGCATCATGTGCAGGTCCTCCTGGAAATGCTTCCAGCCTATTATAGCCATCTCAAAAAGTTCCGAAACACGGTATTGAACAAGCTGTACGGTGTTCATGTGGTAAAACCAGCCGGATGCACTAAGGTATGTATATGCATATGCATATGCATATGCATATATCTTTTTTCATATGGAAGTTCTGTTACTCACCACTTTTCTCTTGTTTGAATAGGCTTATTTTGTGGTTGTGGCGAACATATTTAAGTCGGATTTGTTGATGCATCGGTGTTACGACCTCAAAGGCTCGTTACAAGGTCGAAAACCCGAAAAAATGCAGTACCGAGAGAAAACTCTGCATAAAGAGCCTGATCTTGATTTTCTCTTTTACCTCGAACCGCTGGTCCGACAAAGGCTTTTGAAGTAAGTCTCATAACAGATTGTAACACGATCGGAAAAAACCTGATCGATTTATTTATCAATTAACGGCGGCGGTTTTATTTTGTTAGCCAAATCCAACATGATTGTGCTTTCTTGGAGGCCGCTGGCATCATGGATTACAGCCTGATGCTTGGATTGCACGTAAAGGGATCTCCAAAAGGTGAATTTTCACTATATGACATTATTTGAAACATCCAAAGGTTAAACACAAACTGTATGTTCCTTTAATTGTCTTTCTGCAGGTTGTGTTGACAGCAGAGGCTCTAACAATGGCATGAGAGGTTTCGACATCGAGATGCATCAAAGTGATTTAGCCTCACAGAGATCCTCCCTCTCGTTGTATCGAGGTGACGTATCGAAAATATATCGAAGTATCGAGTTTTACTAACGGTCTCTATCTTGCCATTGCCCCTTACTTTTTCCCTGCCTTACAGATTCAGCCAACAACTGTAATACCGGTGCCTCTTTCCTAAATTGTGAAGCCTCGGAATTGAGTTTCGGTGATCAGTGGCTAAAATGTAACAGGTAAAGATCGGTGTCGATAGTATATGAATCCGATGTTCATTAGATGCTAGTTTCTGAGGTTTTTGCACTACGGTGTGTGTTGCAGCAATACTCATAACTTCGGTGAAGAACTGTCTGCGCGCGGCGTTCGAATATTGAGGACCGGATCGGGAAGCGCATTACCATGCCAAAATTTCACGGTGGTAGGGTGCTATGATGTTCTTTTGTGTTTTGGAATAGTGGATTTTTTCCAAAACTACAGCGTGGTCAAGAAGATCGAACATGCTTACAAGTCGTTGCAGTTCGACCGGAAGATGATCGCGGCCGTAAATCCGAAAATATATTCGTCTCGCTTTCAGGGGTTCATCAGTGACATATTTAGAGCCGATGAATCTCTCACCTGAGTTCAGTTCTATTATCTAGGATTTAGGCTCTGAGAATTCAAGTTCGAATATTTTCCGACTGATAAAAATTTAATGACTTATTTTTCATTCGATACACACAATATATTTATGAAATAATTAATAAAAAATGATTAGATATTGTGTACTAAATATTTACAATTTATAGTTTTATTTATTCTATTCAAAAAAATTCATACTTTTATTATAGACTCATCCGATTATTAGCACTTTTCTCATTTGGTCATTCAATTATAAAGAGTTATAAAACAATCAATTAACTTATAGATTTTTCTTTTGTTGTCCATTTCCGCCGAGTCAATAATAAAAAATGACTTGACTGTTTCTTAAATTGATAACATATTTAGTCTTTAAAATTTACATATTACACCATATCGATTTTATCCCAATTCTAAAAAATTAAATAGGAATAAGCACATCTCTTTTTTATCAATTTCATCCTCAATATTTATATTTTATATCAATTTACTCCTGATTTTTAAATTAAACATGAATAAGCACGATGTGTTGACCGCTGAGTGTTGTTGATAAATAACTTCATGTAAAATATGTTAAAAAAAACCTGGCAGCCAAGGGCAAGCAAGGGCGGCTATGTTTTGAATTCAAAACGTAGTCGTTTCTAGTTCTTGTATTATCAACTCGGGTGGATTTGTTCAACCTACAAGTCGGCGGCCAAACACCGATATAATAAAACAAGTGTGCCACTTCATTGTGGATTTTATACGGCACTTTTTAATGGTCAAGATTCATCGACCAACAAGGTAAGTTTGGCTGCTCACATGTAGAGATGGTCAATTCGTCCAGATTCGATGGATTTCGAACTGATTTAATTTTATTGATCGATTTTTTAAAAAAAATTACATTTGAGTTAAGTCGGATTTGATCTTAGTGTGAAAAGTTCACGACCCGACCCATAATAATAATATAGATTTATCTCTCTATATTCAAGGACAATTGTTATAATGTCTCACTTTATTTTTTTCAATTATCTCCTATTTTTGTCTAATAAAAATATTTTTTTATTTATGTCGGATTCGGTTGAGTTTGAGATTATAGTGAAAAAATTCTTGTCCCGAACAACCCAAAATAATAGTATAAATTTATATATTTATATGGAAAATTTTAGAATAAACGTCATATACAGATATGTACTACTAATCATATATGCACCGATATGTACCATTAACTATTTTTAATAACTTTTGTAATTATGGGACTTAAAGTGTGATTATCCCTTTTTTATAAAGAATTGATAAAAAAAACACGTTTAATTTATTTAATAATTTGAAAAATAAAAAATCTGAAAAAGTGAACTTTCAACCCATTTTGTTCTAAAAAAGAATAATCACACATTAGGTCCTCATAATTTTAAAAGTCATTAAAATAGTTAATGGTGCATACCAGTACATATAATTGGTGATACATATCCGTACATAACATTTATTCTATATTCACCCCTCTATATATTTAGAGACAATTGTTATAATGTACATCTTTCTATATTTTTCACTTATTTCTCTATATTGTCTAATAAACATAATTTTTTTATTTATATCAGATGGTGACGTATGTTATCCCAACATTTAAGCTGAATTCAGATAAAACATCTTAAAATATAAGTTGGCTAAAAATTTAGCTCAACCGACCCATAATTATCCATACTCACATGATGAATGAGGGATATTGGAGCAGTTACATCTTTAAAATTTTAATTCTTATATAACGTAATTATTTTTTTATATTTTCAATTGATTATCGAATCTCATATTTCTAAAATTTTAATATAACTTAAAATTTGAACATTTGAAGTAAATTTTGTATCCGTCCCTAATTAGAAAGTTTGAACTTTTGAAATCAAGATTGTACCCCCAATTATTACCCTTTCGAAACCATTGATTACTAACCAAAGTCGATAATTGTTTGGATTAATTTCTGGTCATGTGATGTGATTCATGTGAACACTTTTGTTGGGAATATTTCATTATTTAGGTAATGCTAATCATTCATTCTAATTAAAGGCTGCAAGTTGATACACAATAAATTATATCATTTATTTCATTAATTTTTTATGTTATTTTTTTACTAAGTGAATATTCACATGGTAAAAATTGTTTTTTAAATTTAATTTATAGTAAATATGAGTAAATATTCAATCAGTAAAAAGATAATATGAAAAAATTAATGAAATGAATAATTTTTATTAGTTGTGACTATAAATAACGTAGCGGGAGGAGCCTATGATATAATTTCTGGTTGATACACAGAATCTGTTTTTCTTTAATACATTCCTTAATCAGACTTTTATTTCTTCATTTTTTTTATTACATGCCAACCAAGACTAAATACCATTTACCAAAACAAAGGAAAAAAATAAAATAAAACCTGATGAGATTAATGTAATAAACAATAACACGTAAGAGCTCACCACAACTGACCGATTTAATTCCCTTTTTTGGCTACTTCCAAATTTACTCTTAAAAAAGCAGCGCTGCTTAAATAAGAAGGTGAAATTCAAAATAGTTATTAATTTGTTTTAAAATAATTATTTTGACCATCATACTTTTAAAATCTACAAAATAATCATTAAACTTTTGTTTTTTATAAAAATATGTACCACCGTTAACTATCGTTAAGATGATGGCATACACATTAAACTTTCTGCTTAAAGGTATTAAAATAAAATTTTAGTTACAGATAATTTGATGCTCATGTAATCTCTTTAATTGTAATTAAAGACAACTAACGGCACAATGTCCATTTTACAAAAAAATCAAAAGCTTAATGATCAATTTGTAATTTTTAAAAATTTAGTAATCAAAATAATCATTTAAAGATAATTTAGTGTCATTTATAACTATACCCTAAATAAAAATTGGGTGAACTATTTTTTATCACTCAACTTCGAAAGTTTTAAATTTCTCACTATTTATTTTAAACTCATATTTTATGATTCTCTACATTACATTTTTTACCGGATCTTAAATGTTGGAAGAAGAAAGAAATATAATATATATATATATATATATCTTTCAAAATTCCGTTACTCATATGTTGAAAATTACAATCAGACAAATATAAAATCAAAACTTTGATTTGAATTGTTTTAATTTCGAAGAAAATCAAACTAAAAGAAGAAAGAGAAAAAAAAAGAAATTTTGATACTAAATACATCACAAATGGTTATCGATAAGGATTTCAACAATAAGAAAGAAAAATGTAAAAAAAAAAAAAAGAAATGTTCAGCAATAAAAAAACTCTAAAACACAATGTTTTGATGATAAAATTAGACATTTAACAATCGGTTGGTTAAAATGGGTAAAATTCAAAAGTTTAGAGAAAAATTGAAAATATGTAAAGTTGAGTATCAAAAATAGAAATATGAGAAAAGTTGAGTGACCTAAAAAGTAGTTTGCTCCTAAAAAAGTTCGCTAAAACCCCAAACAGAAAAAAGAAGAAAGAGAAGATAATCCAAACAAAATTCAGTACAAAAAGCTTGCAAAGGTAAATTGGTTTTGATACCGGATTCTTGGTTGTTTGCCAGTTGCAGCAACTTAATCAATTTTCAAGCTCATACCTTCATTTAGGCAACGCCAGCTCTTCATTTTCCAGGTTTTCCTTTTCTTCAGCTACGTGTTTCTTTATCTCGTATTCTCGGTTTCCTTTTTAAAGATACAAGGGTGAACCAATAACAAGGGAGGGTTTAGGTTCAGGAGTTGTAATGAGAGATCAATTGAATTCGGATCTGTTCGACCCGAGAAGTGAGATGGACTCCGACTACACGCGTGACGCCTCCGTCTCCGGCGGTGATTTCGGATTCGCTTTCAATGATAGTAATTTCTCCGACCGGCTTCTGAGGATTGAGATTATGGGTGGACCCTCCGACTGCGATCCCGATGGTGAGGGTTGCACCAGCATCGCCGATTGGGCTCGCCACAGCAAGAGGCGCCGAGAGGATATCAACAGGCAAAATGGTTTGTTTATGTTTCCCCTTGCTTGTTTCTTTCTAAATGTTTCTCGTTGCTTCTGTTTGGTTAGCTGAGAAAATAAAGCAAAATTTTAAGAAGAAAATCGATTGAAGCTTACTTCGCGTCTAAGCCATTATTTGTGAACCTAAGTTTGGAGATAGAATAAAAATGAAAATTAGGGTTCTACTAGTTTTGGGAAATTGGAAGTTTTGGATAAAAAATTTAGCAGTAAATTTATACTTGTTTGAAAATTTTGTGAATGAAAAGGATTGTGCCGAAGATAGATCTTTTGTGTCTCACTCGTTTTTATCCAGATTCAGTGTTACATGCATTTGATGGCTAATCTTTTTCGATTATATGTCTTATATACGGAAGAAGTCTGTTCTATAATGTAAGTCTAGTTTTTAACCCCTTTTCATTTATTTATTTTTTTTTATTTTTTTTGTAGCTTTGGATCTTAGTTTATGCCCTGAGGAGCAGGTGTTAAATGACATCCATCCTGATATTGATGATGCTTTGGACTGTGAAAATCAAGATGAGGCGGCAGCGGCAATGGTTGAAGAAACACAATCAGGTTTTGATGTTGTTCTGACAACATACTATATGGTTCATTTGCTGCTTATATTTGTTTTGATGCTTAAAACCCCGGAAACTTTCACCTGAACATGGTTACCATAGACCTTTCTAGTACTTGTTATTTTTACTGAATTACGACTAAGCAAAACACGAAACTTTTAGAAACTTATGGACATGCAGAATTTGTCTTACTAAAGGTGAAGTAATTTTCTCTTTTCCAAAGTAGTATAGTTAACAGAGGATTTATTTATTCTTTTTTTTTATTTCTTAAATTTTATAATGGACAAAGGGTTTTATTTGGTCACTTTGAATTCGTACTCCTTGTGTCATGACCGCATATCCCTGGCTCTTGTTTGTTTCAAATGTGGCATAGTCAGCATTTTGATCTTCTTGAATTTTTGTAGGTGACGAGGATGCAAATAGCAATGAATCAAGTTGGAACATGGATTGTTCTACAGTTGTGAGAGTTAAAACATTGCATATCAGCTCTCCCATTTTAGCCGCAAAAAGCCCATTCTTCTACAAGGTAAGACATGTAATTAATAGAAATATGTTTTTAAAAGAGAAAGTGGAAGGATGTATTGTGTTCCTATAATGCAAATATAGCTTATAATATTTGCTACCCTTCTCTTCTCTTTATAGGTAATTGCTTATACGTTTTCTTGTTTATTCACTAATTGTAGCTTTTCTCAAATGGGATGAGAGAGTCAGAGCAACGGCACGTAACCTTGAGAATTAGTGCCTTTGGTACACATAATCTTCATTTTATTGTTCTTAAGAACAGTTTTGAGCTGGCAAATTTGAAATAACAACTTTTACATTACTTTGTTGTACAGAGGAAGCTGCCCTCATGGAACTTTTGAATTTTATGTATAGCAACACCTTATCTGCTACCACTGCTCCTGCCTTGCTTGATGTGCTGATGGCTGCTGATAAATTTGAGGTTGCCTCTTGCATGAGATATTGCAGCCGGCTATTGCGCAATTTGCCTATGACACCAGAGTCAGCTCTGCTCTATTTGGATCTTCCATCGAGTGTTTTAATGGGTGAAGCTGTCCAGCCTTTGACTGATGCTGCTAAACAGTATCTCGCTTCCCGTTACAAGGACATGACCAAGTAAGGTCCTTTTTTTCATGCTTTGTGTTTTTTTTACATGAGTTGGTAGCTTATTATAGCTTTTCACTTACAAAAACCTTAGACATTCAATAAGATCTTTACATAGTCCTAGCAGTAGTCTTTTTTGAGCTATTTTGTTCCTTGTATCGAAAAATGTCATTTTTAATAATGGCCAATAAGATTCAATGTTCTTTTTCAAAAAGAAAACATAAAAAAAAGTTTAATGGCAAAATGACAGTCTGAACAGTGAATTTACTTCTCTATCTATCGTGTTGTCAAAGTTAAATTCTGCATATTTAGAGGGCTTACATATGCGTTTGCCACACTTTTTACCAGGTTCCAAGAAGAGGTAATGGCTTTGCCACTAGCTGGGATTGAGGCAATACTGTCCAGTGACGATCTGCAAATTGCTTCTGAAGATGCTGTGTATGACTTCGTTTTGAAGTGGGCCAGGACTCGGTACCCAAAATTGGAAGAGCGAAGGGAGGTTCTTGGTTCACACCTTGCACGCTTTATTCGCTTCCCTTATATGACTTGCAGGAAGCTTAAGAAGGTGTTAGCATGTAATGATTTTGCTCATGAATTTTCATCAAAGCTTGTGCTTGAGGCCCTCTTTTTCAAGGCTGAAGCCCCACACAGACAACGAAGCTTGGCTGCTGAAGAGTCTGCCTCCTTGAACCGACGCTTTATCGAGCGAGCTTACAAATATCGACCTGTTAAAGTGGTGGAGTTTGAAGTCCCTCGCCAACAGTGTGTTGTGTACTTGGACTTGAAGAGGGAGGAATGTGCAAATTTGTACCCATCCGGACGAGTTTATTCTCAGGCATTCCACCTAGGTGGACAAGGTTTCTTCCTGTCAGCTCATTGCAACATGGACCAGCAAAGCTCATTCCACTGCTTCGGGTTGTTTTTAGGAATGCAGGAAAAGGGCTCTGTTAGTTTTGCCGTGGATTACGAATTTGCAGCCAGGTCTAAGCCAACAGAGGAGTTCGTTAGCAAATACAAGGGCAACTACACATTCACCGGTGGCAAGGCTGTTGGCTATCGGAATCTGTTTGCCATACCTTGGGTACCGTTCATGGCCGAAGATGGTCTTTACTTCATAAATGGTGTTCTCCATCTTAGGGCTGAGTTAACCATTAGGCACTAACCATATGGGAGCTTTGATCCGTTCACTAAAGCTACACTACGTAATTTCTTTTTGCTATCGTTGTTCACTTTGACCCGAGCAAAATTCTATATGTACCAAGTAGAACAATGGGTTAGATCTTTTGTTTATCAGTCGTCAATTTGCTTGAAATTAAAATGCCATACTTCATCTTAGACCTCTAATGCGGGATGAGTTGAGTTGAGTTGCCGATTCAAAAATTTTCAAGTCTTTTTATCTTAATTTGAATTGGTCCGGAGTTGTGACCCATTAATCATTATGGTGTTAAAGAATAGTTATAATCATAATTAAATACTTATTTAAATTTAGTTATCCGAAATTGAAAATCCTTGTGCAAGATTCCATGCTTGGACAAATCTAGTTCACACTTCACACCAAATTAATCTTGGTCTTCGCCGTTCAATTGTTGGGTCCAATCTAAATCATGCAAACTTAAGTTTTATATATATCGAACTTAACAAATGTCCTAGTGAAAAAACAGATGATATTCATCTTAGGAGACACAGGTTTAAATCGCTTTATCTACAAGATATATTCCTATTGTCAAGGAGTTAAAAATATCTATGAACAAATATTATCTTGTAATTACCTTTAGACTATTCAAATTTATATATATATCAACACCATCAGTGTTATTATTTTTGCTATAAGAAATGCGTGTTAGGTATTTATTTATTTATTACTTAATTTTCTTAATTTAGAAAACAAAACCTACTTTTCTTTGAACAAATTCTTATTATATGTACTATTTGCTCGTATTATATATTATAAACAAATAAAATCCAAGTGGAACGCCGGTGCACCTCTTTAACAACGCGTTGTGAATGGCATAAGCTAGTTGACTTGCGGGACCAACAAAACATGGTTTGATTTTTTTTAACGTAAATTGACCTAGTAATCAGTTGCCACTTGTCGCCCTTACATTGGCAATGCTTATTCTTATTCCTTATGTATTGCTTTTTTTAATAGTAATCATTATGTATTGCATATACTTCTTCGCTGTATATGTTATTATAAAAAATATTAGACGGACACGGCTCACCATGTTACTATGGTCCCTGCACTGTCAATAATGTTTATCCATCTTATATTTCTAGGATGAATTATTACCTTTTTCCTACATGTTTATAAAGTGTGTGTAGTTATTAGGTAATTATTTTGAAGTGAATGAATCTTATTGACTTGGACCACGGATGTGGTGAGCCCGATCCATCTAATATTTTCTTGTTATTATGTCCTTTGGAAATACACATACTTTGTAGATAAATCAATTGAATCCGATTTTTTAGGATGAACATCACTCGTTTTTCTATTAGAACTGTTCGTTAAATTCTTATATTTAAAAAAAAATATGCATACTTATATACTTTTTTACCCAACATATGTACAAAAATATAGTCGTATATATTATAGTCCCAAATTGTTTTTATACCATCTTTCTATTAAAAACTAGCTCAAAACAAATTCTTTTATTAATCCTAATTAATACTATGTGAAATTAGGTCAACAAATACGTTTAAACTCATAATTTATATGCTACATCAATCAAATTAAAATACGCCCATACTTTTGTTTTAAACTCATAATTCATATGTTACATCAAAACAGATTCTTTTATTAATATTAATTAATATTATACGAGCAAATGTTGATGGCCGGTTAGTCAGAGCTACTCACTGCTCGTCTGCTCCATTCTTTTTCCCTTTAAATTTCGAGTTCAAAACCCGTTAGGAGCATTTTTTTCTCTTAGAATCTTCCCTCTCCTCTAGGTAGAAGTAGGTAGTCTTTGTTAAAAAAAATTAATTAATCGATCATATACAAAGTACGTGACATTCTTATTTTAAAATTTTAATTATTCAATCCTATATAAGGTAGATAACCAAATCCTAAATTTGGAAGGAGGGCACGTAAGTAGATATCTTGGTCCTATCTCTTACCCTACGGGACTTCTCTTCCTTTCAATTCATTTGCCCTTCTCCCGCTGTCTTTTTCTTTTCTTTCCTTTTTCATCACAAACATTTCTATTTTAATGGAACTCGACACACCCTTTCTTTTATTGTTCTATGCATAATCTCCTTTTCAACGTTTCTTACACACACAATGTCCCTGTCGCACTCCCATTTCTTACATCTTTCCACTCTTTTCGCCAGCTCTCCGTTGATGGTTTCGATTTGCATCGTGCGAAACCTTGAATATTGAAGCTTGATGGGGTAATAATCTTGATGGGGTCTGATACAACTCGGTTCATCATCTTCATCGTTTTCTCTTCGTTGTTATCTTCGATCGCGGCCGGCTCGGGTAGCTATGATCCCAAGGCTTTAGACCCTTTGTTTCGATATTACGCGAATCGGACATTGGCGAATCATCATCGTACAGGTACATCCCGCCGAGTTTCACTTCCTTCTAAATTCTCCGGCATGGAGGTTTATGTTAATAGACTACGTAGCGGGAGTTTATGGGGGAGAGGAGTTGATTCTAAATATGTTAAGATCCCACCTAGTGTTACAACATTGCCTTACGTCAAAAGATTAGCTATAGTTTATGATAATCTAGGGAATTGGTCTACGAAATATTATCAGCTCCCCGGTTATTCGTTAGTCTCTCCGGTCATCGGCTTCGAGGTTTACAATTACACGGATGTTACGACGTTAATGGATGCAAATTTGACAATGATCGTCACCGGCGAGCCCATTTCGATTCGGTTTCCGTATTTAGAGACGAAAGAGAGAAATGTGACAAAACTTAAATGTGTCGGATTTAGACACAACGGGTCGGTCGAGTTTAAGAACATGACACATAGAGATGTTTGCGTGACCGAGAAGGCAGGGCATTTTTGTGTGGTGATACCGACACCGACGTCGTCAACTCCGGAAAAGAAAGGGAGGGTTTGGAACTGGTGGGTGATAGGGTTTGCCATCGGAGCTGTTGGGGTGGCGGTGGCGGTTTCGGTGGCGGTAGCGGTGGTGAAATGGTGGGGAGAGAGGAAGATAAAGCATATGGAGAAGGAATCGGATTCATCTGTGGCGTTGGATACGTTTTGGGTTAGGGGAGATCATAAAATGCCGTCTGCTTCAATGATCAGAACACAACCAGCACTTGAACATGATTATGTTCCTTAACATTTTCTTTTGTTTTTAGGTTTGTCATAGAGAAGAAGAAATCTATATGCATTGAATTCTTGATATCATTCTTATTGTTTTCTGGAATTACTTGTAATTTTATTCGACTCAATCTTCCCTCAAGGATTCTAGTCAAAATTAGTATTTAATTCTCGATTATATTCGTAATTAAGTCAGATCGAATCTCATATATTACTGTTTTTCATACATACAAGCCTAGAACTCGAAATCTTACACCGTTCTGCCGAGTAGGACGGCTCTTGGCCTGTAACTTGGATGTCCTAAATTATTATAGTTAGCCTGATGTTTTTGGCTCTAGTCATTAGTATCTTAATGTTAATCGGAAAGGAAAGAGACAAGCAACTTTTAAATATTGGGTTTAGTTCGTGCCTGCAAAGGCTGGCAGGAGAACAATTTAGTAATATTTTTTCTCTATGTTATAATTGGAACCACAACAAATGAAACCATAAACGTACGTCGGCTAATGCTGTCATAATTATAAATTATAGGTATTTGTCACTAATCTGCTGGTCTAGGCCCCATTTAGTCAATGATTAATCTGTATATGTTTCATGATTGGGACATTGGTTAATCCGACGGAAACAAAGATTTTGTCCAGGCTAATCTAGTCCGACTCGTGTTACGTTCTTAGTATTAGTGAACGAGTCTTTTAGCGGAAATTTTTTACTTATACAAGGCCACAAATTTGAAACCTACTTAAATGATACCAAACTACTTATCATTTGGACCAATCTAATCAGTAGTCTCATTCCCAAACATATGCACATTTCTGTTTTACCCCAAATAATTATTCCGATTTTTATATAAATATGGAAGACAGGGATGCAATGCAATCATGAATGTACCCGTAACCCACCCCACTTCAAAGTTAGCAGCTTATATTCTAAAGACAAAAAGTTAAAGATTCGAATCTACATAAAACAAAATAATATGAATATTTTTAAGTATTTGACTAATTAGTAGATATCAAAATAAATAATTTTAATCATTTTGTAATAATCATAAACCAAGAATTGAGAATATAACATTGATCCCAATTCAATTCTAACCAGACCTATCGGTTTTATTACAACTTAATTCGATTCCAACCCCCAATAGGACATAATAGAAACGAAACTCGATCTCTATTCGTCCTGGGTCGATCCTGAGTTTTTGGAGGCCCATGGCAAACT
This sequence comes from Hibiscus trionum, assembly GCA_030270665.1. Lineage (NCBI taxonomy): Eukaryota > Viridiplantae > Streptophyta > Magnoliopsida > Malvales > Malvaceae > Hibiscus > Hibiscus trionum. The sequence continues at coordinate 6,515,842 of BSYR01000033.1, read as the reverse complement.
TAAAAAATGGGCCTTAAATTAAGGATTTAAATTGTAATTATAGTTACAGTCGTATTTTCGGTTGTATTGTGTTTATCATGATTGTAGATGTAATAGATGTTATTTTGTTTATCGCGAGTATCGCGGTTATAAAATTTTTTTAGTAACATATGTTATTGTGGACATGGTTGCATATATCGTGGTTTTAGACTATGTCACTACCGTCATATAACGATCGTTGTTGTGGTTGCATGCCGCTATTTAAATCTTTGTCCCTAATAGCAAATAATGAAAGAAATTAAATTTTAAGAGTTGGTCCATCGTAACAAGTATTGAAAAAATTGGTCCCCTAATAACAAGTATTGAAAAAATTAAATTTTAAAATTATTAAAAAAACTTTGATACACATGCCAAAGTATACACGTGCCTTTTAGTTTTAGGGGTTAGGGTTTTAGTTTATAGTTTAAAATGTAGGGGTTAAGATTTGAGTTTTATAATGTAAATAAGCAGTCTTGTGTAAAATTCATTTTACCAACGTGTATATCAAAATTTCACCTTAAAACTATGCCCATAATAACAAGTATTGAAAAAAAACTGGAGCCCAAGTAACAAGTACTAGAAAAAAAATTGAATATTAAGAGTAGTTCCTTAATAATAAATATCGAAAAAAACTCATCCCCTAATAACAAGTATTAAAAAATGGGCCCTTAATAACAAGTATTAGAAAAAAAAATGAATATTAAGAGTAGACCCCTACTAATAAATATTAAAAAAATACCCAGCCTCTAATAACAAATATTAAAAAATATGCCCCTAATAACAAGTATTAGAAAAAATTAAATATTAAGGGTAAATCTTTAATAATAAATGTTGGAAAAATCTTAGCCCCATTAACAAATATTATAAAAATAGGCCATAATAACAAATATTAAAACAAACTAAATCTTTAAATATAATTCGAAAAACATACAATATTTAATTTTCCTAAGCGATGGGCCCTGGGCGGGCGCCCTTGTTGCCCCTGCCCAGGGCCGGCCCTGGATTCGTCCATAAAATTTTAACAAAAAATTTACTACATCTGTTTTGACCCGAAAATACACAATCCATAGTTGGGGATGGGCACGAGTCGGTCGGGTTTTTGGACCACCCGAACCAGACCCGAAAATAAATACCCTAAACTCGAACGCATTCTTTAAAAAATCTAATCTGACATAGCCCAAAAATTAATTTTAGGGACCTAATTGTAAAAAATAATTTTAGGTGACTTAATCGTAAAAAATTATAATTTTAAGGACTAAATTGTAAATAAAAATTCAGTTTTAAGGACCTAATTATAAAAAAATATAAACATGGAGTATTATTATAAATATCCCTAAAAAATTTAAGAAAAAATTACACAATTAATCTCATGTCAGGTCGAATATTTTACACCTTAAACCTAAACCTGACTTAACTTCACCCTTAATAAAACACGACCCAAACTCATTTTTTAATTAAAAAACCCGACTTATCAGACCGAGCTGGGTCGATAAAATGCCCATCCTTATGGACCACCGCATACGATCCCGGATTAAAAATGAAAAATCGAGTCTGGGTCAAGAAAAAATAGTAACCATTAAAAGTTGGACAGCTAATAAATTTGGGCTTAGCATTGACTGTCTAAAATCGGATGGAGTATAAAGTTCGGACATTAGCCCACATTTCACAATAATCCATACAAATCCTACGGACAAGTATTTTTTAATATTTTAATTTAATTATAATGTAACACTTAAATTTGATTTTAAATTTAAATAAATATATGTATGTATACAAATTATACTACTAAAATTTGAATCACCAAAATTAATAGACCGAGGGGGCTCGCAGGGGCGGTTACCCCTTGAAAATTTTAAATTACTATATAATTTAAGTTTTGTTTAGAAATTTTCTATTGAAAATGCATTTTCGCCATTCCTAAAATTTTATATGTTTGTCTTTTAGAATTTTATAAATTCACCACCTTAACATAAAGTTTTGAGTCCGTCCCTAGTAGTAGGGGTGTTCATTGATCGATTAAAACCCAATTAACTGAATGAACTAAAATTTAGTTCGATTAAATGGATATTAGATCGGTTAACAGTTAATTTTTTTAAAAGATTAGTTATCGGTTAATTCAGTTCGAAACCGATCAATTAACTGGATTAATAAAAATATTAAATATTATATATATATATATATTAAACATAACCCAATTAAATGAGATGTTAACTGTTATTTTACATATTGTCTTTTGATATTTATAAGGATATTTATTTGATACATTTTAGTGAAAATTTTTATTTTCTACAAGCGCCTTATTTTTAGGGTTTATGGACTTATTTAGGGTGCATGTTTTAGGGGTTTAGGTGTATGAATTTAAAATTTAGTAAGCGTGAACATAATTTAGGGTTCATAGGTTAAAACCTTAATCTTCAACGTATTATGCTAAACCATAAACCCAAAATCATAACATTGACCCTAAATTTCAACCACTACCCATAATTTCTAAACTCGTACACCTAAACCCCTAAAACCTATGCTCTAAACTAAGCCCCTAAACCCTAAAACCAAGGCACTTGTGAAAACTAAAAGTTTCAACCGCAAGTGTATTACATATAAATCTTATTTATAATAGGTACAAACTATTTTTATATGTAATGTGTTAAGTGGGTCAATGGATTGATCAAAGCCAAGAGGGGGTGAATTGGGTTTTTAAAATTTGTCGGAGAAAGTGGAATGACTAAAATTGAAGAACAAGGCAATTTAGAGTGATTCAAGTTCCAAATGAACTCTACATCCACTACCTTAGCTACCACTAAGGATTTTCCAACAATCCACTAATTGTCTTCCCCTTTTCTAGGCTTAGGAGGTAACCTTTACAATACCGGTCAAGTTTTCTACCCAAAATTTGACCAAACCCTCACTAGGATACAAAGAAGAATTTTAAGGCAAGTAGAATATCTCTCAATACAAATTTGCCCCTTTTAATACAAACACTCAACCCAAATTGGAATACAAGATTGGAATTACACACAACATAATTTGGGATTTACAAGAATGAGAAATTAGGCACTTTGAGCTTGGATTTTTGTAAGGATGTTTCTCTTGGATGCAATAGTTGTTGCTAGTCTTCAATTGGCTTGATTTTATAACTTCTCCATTAATTCTAGCCGTTTGGGTGGTTAGGGTATTGATTATAGCCGTTGAGACCCTCTCTTTCCACCATAAATGTACTTCTGTAGCCTACCGTATAGGTACGCGGAGATCCGTATCGATACATGTCTCAAAACAGAAAGAGCCGTTGCACAATTATAAGAGAGGCATATCGATACGCGTGTAGGCGTATCGGTACGGGTTAGGGAAGTGTTTCGGTACGGGCAAGACCGTATCGATGCAATTTCTCCCACAAAGCTCACTAGAAGAATCCGTATCGATACGGGTAAGAGCGTATCGGTACGGGTTAACCAACTCTTTAAAGGTTTGTTACCTACCAACTGACACCAACGGTCAAAAACATTTAAGGCTCTAAAATTTAAAATTACTTTAAATCCGTATCAATACGGGAGACACCGTATCGGTACGCCATTCAAACTCAGTGTGATTTTATAGAGAGAGTGTATCGATACAGATACAATATGTTTCGATACCCTGTTTTGATACGGTAAGGGACATATCAAAACGAATTTCACAAGTGGCCAAGTTTGTAAAAAAGGTATCGATGCGGCAAGGAGCGTATCGATACACATATGCGATTTTCAATAGTTTGGCCTTGGAACACTTAGAAAATATTTTAGAGTTTGAGTTTTTCAAACTAAAGTAAAACCTTGTTGATTTGAAACCTTTTGAGGGACTTAAAAATCTATTTCAAGTTTTTCAATTTAATCCTTAAAACACTTTGTTATATCAAAATCAAACATAGGTTTTACAATCTCCCTCTTTTTGATATAACAAAACCTAAACTTAAAATTTTTAAGACTTTTAAAAAAACTTTGGAAAACAACTCCCCCTTAATGTTAGCTAGGTAAATTTTAAGTTAAAATTTTAAATGAGCTTGTTCCGTCTCCCCATTTTTGTTAGATAAAAAATAAGAGACATATGCAAAAGGTATAAACAATAACCAAGCAACATATAATAGATAAGCATTAAGTTCATAAATAAAGAAACATCAAAATAAAATCCAAACAACAATAATCAAAGCATAGGTTTTAAACTTAATCCTAAAGAACATAATTCAAAGTGCATAAATAGAAGTCCTAAATGACATGAATGAAATGCAAAGAAAATCTACTACTCTTCTCCATCGCCATCTTCGTAGGCATCATCATCATTCCTCCTAGATTGACGCCACTCATCATGGAAGACTGTGAGAGAGATGTTCATCGAGTTGTGCCTGGCCTCGATGGGTGAGATACGCTTCTCCACATTCATCATACGATCTTCTAAGCATGTGAAGCGTGTGTCTATGGCGGCAAACCCTGAATTCATAACTTGATCCATAGAAGCAATCCCCGTGCGTAAGCCCGTGAATTGTTCATTGAGAAAAGTCATAAGAGCATCCATGGAAGGTGGAGAAGGAGCTTGAGGATTGGCAATCTCTTCGGGAATCACATCGCTAGGAAGCTCGGAGAAACGAAGCCAACTACCATTGAAGTAATGAAACTTCCCCCTAGAAAGAGATCTCTCATCAATAGGATCGGTGAGGGGTGTAGGATAGTTGTGAGAGCAATCAATCTCCTTTTGAGTGAAGAAATAACTCAAGGCGGTGTCATAAGTGAATGAAGTGATAAGAGTTGTATGACGATGTTGCACGAGATAGACAATCTCCACAAACATGATGTGAGCAAGATTTGGTTGTTGTCTCTGGCGAAAGCACCGAATCCAAAAGTCATCAACTTGGCGGATGGTTGAATATTTCCCTCCCGAAGGTCTAAACCACCAAGTAATCATCAAGTGAAGGATTCGATCTTGAGCATTGAGAACGGTCACGGAACCCCCCAAGACATGGCCAAGAGAATTCTCATCTTCGATACCCTCATCCTCTAACTTAAAAACAACACAAAGAGATGGAACATCTACGATAATCTTTTTGCCCATGAGATATGAGTTAATGGCAACAACATTACCCGCGGGATCGGCAATGCACTTGGCATTAGCATAAAATATCAAAACCAAATTGCGAAAGAAAAAGGCCGAGATTTGTAGAAAATCCATAAATTTCCATTCTAGGAGCAAAGGTAAGTAGACAAACTTGAAGTGTTCCGAATTAAGAAAATGAACGGAAATTACCCTCTCCGGTTGGATTTTGTAATTTTGAAAAGAGCAAAAGTAGTTGAGTTCCCCAGTGGTTCTAAAACATCTTTGATAGATAATAGTCAAATTAGGGCGAGTACCATCTCCAGGATTGGAAGCTTCACCGACTTCGCTAGTACGCGCTCTCTTTTTGGGTGCCATTGTCTAGAGAAATTGATCAAAACAGTGTGTATGCATTATTTTTCTCATTTAACTCATGTAAATCAATAATGAAGGTTAAAAAAATTTGAAAGATAAAAACAAAAAGGTTTGATAAAAATTGTTTTTGAAAGAGCAAAACAAAACAAAAAGAATTTAAAACGAAAATCACAAAGAAAATAAAAAGAGAAAAAGAATTTTATACCTTGATATTGATATAGAGAGGAATGGATGAAGAACTTGCACCAAATTTATGGAGAGCTTTAAAAACTTTGCTTGATGTTGAAAAAACCTCAATAGATTTTTAATTTTGTGGTGAAAATATGAGGGATTGAGAGACTTTTAATAGAGTAAAAACGACTAGGGTTTTGAAATTTTAGTTTTGGTAAAAGTGAAACTCTTTTAATGCCATTAAGTAGCTGTCTGCGCAATCGAGTGTCGATACGCCAAAGGGTGTATCGATACGGGGGTAAAATGGTAATTCCCTAGAAACTCGTGTCAAGGGACCGCATCGAAACGAATAGTATCCATATCGAAACGTTCACAACTCGTATCGAAACGAGTTTAACCGTATCGATACCCGTAAGAGAGAAAATGCAGTCTGGTCAACTAAATGAAGTACTCGTATCGATACGCATAAGACCGTATCGATACCCTATGCCCAGAAATGCATTTTTAGCTTTTAGAACAACCAAAGGCTCGACTTTAACATCTCCTAAACGAATGCAATTGATGAATGAGAAAGTCTAAGCATGTTCTAACAGAAGCATACTCCCCCTAGCTATAAGCATGGTTTCTATCAAGATCAACAACACATAAACATGTATTTTCACAAATTCAAGCAATTTTAACCTCAAAGGAGTCTTAAAGGGTCAAGGTAGGCTAGTTAGACCTAACTCTCTCCTAAGGGACCAAAAATGCTTTTTGTCTAGAGGTTTGGTAAAAATGTCTGCTAGTTGGTTCAAGGTGTCAACATACTCTATAACAACATCTTGCTTAAGGACATGATCTCTAATGAAATGATGCCTTATCTCTATATGTTTGGTTCTAGAGTGTTAGATGAGATTTTTGGTTAAGCATATAACACTAGTGTTATCATACTTAAGGGGTATGGTTTCAACTTTAATTACATAATCTAAGAGTTGTTGCTTCATCCAAAGGACTTGAGCACAACAACTCCCTAAGGATATGTACTCGGCTTCGGTGGTAGATAGAGCTACACTATTTTGTTTCTTAGAGAACCAAGATATGAGTATACTACCTAAGAATTCGCAAGTTCTCGAAGTACTTTTCCTATCAATTTTACATCCCTCATAATCCGCATCCGAATAAGCATGAAGGTTGAAGGTTGAGTCTCTAGGGTACCAAAGACCTAGACAAGGAGTATCTCTAAGGTACCTAAAGATTCTTTTAACAGATATAAGGTGAGACTCTATAGGACTAGCTTGAAAACTAGCACACAAGCAAACATTAAACAATATATCCGGTCTACTTGCGGTAAGGTAAAGCAAAGATCCAATCATAGAGCGATAAAGCTTAGAGTCAACACACTTACCTCCTTCATCTTTTTCAAGCTTGGTAGATGAGCTCATTGGTGTAGCTTGAGGCTTTGCTTGCTCCAAGCCAAACTTCTTGAACATATCTTTCACGTACTTTGCTTGATTGATGAAGGTGACATCCTTCCTTTGTTTGATTTGGAGTCCCAAAAAGAATGAGAGCTCCCCCATCATGCTCATCTCGAATTCACCTTGCATTAACTTAGCAAACTCTTTGCAATGACACTCATTAGTAGATCCAAAAAAATATCATCAACATATATTTGCACTACTAAGATGTCATTTTTATATCTTTTTATGAAAAGTGTAGTGTCCACCTTACCTTTTTCAAAACCTTTTTCAATAAAAAATTTTGAAAGCATTTCATACCAAGCTCTAGGAGCTTGTTTTAAACCATAAAGAGCTTTGGTTAACTTAAAAACATGATTTCGAAATTTTGAATCCTCAAAACCCGGTGGTTGTTCCACATGCACTTCTTCATTTATAAAACCATTTAAAAATGCACTTTTCACATCCATTTGAAAAAGCTTGAAATTATGATAACATGCATATGTAAGCAACATCCTAATAGCTTCCATTCTAGCTACAGGTACATAGGTTTCATCAAAATCTATCCCCTCTTCTTCAGTGTAACCTTGAGCAACTAGTCTAGCTTTATTTCTCACTATGTTACCACTATCATCTAGTTTATTCCTAAAGACCCATTTAGTTCCTAAAGTTGATTGATTACTAGACCTTTCAGCTAATGTCCATACAGTACTTCGCTCAAATTGGTTTAACTCTTCTTGCATAGCCATAATCCAAAAATAATCTTTTAATGCTTCTTTAATGTTCTTAGGCTCAATGCATGAGATAAAAGCAACATGATTCATGAGTTTAAGAGAAGATCTAGTAGTTAACCCTTGGATGGATCACCCAAGATTTCTGTTGAGTGGATCGAAAGATCGAAATAAACCAAGAGGGGGGTGAATTGGATTTTTTAAGTTTTTGGTGATGGAATTGGCAAATGAAATTGGTAGAAAAGGAATTTTAGAGTGGTTCAAGTTCCAATCGAACTCTACATCCACTACCTTAGCTTCACTAAGGATTTGCAACAATTCCACTAATTGCTCTTCCCCTTTTCTAGGCTAAGGAGGTAACCGTTACAATTTCGGTCAAATTTTCTACCCAAAATTTGACCCAATCCTCACACAATAGAAACAAATAAGTTGTTGGCTAAAACAAGTATCTCTCAATACACAATATAGCCCAATTACAAGCACTCAACCCAATTGAAATGATATGAATGAAAAATACAATTGGGGTTACAAGACAATAATGAGATTTAGGCACAAATGCTTGGATTTGATGTTTGGATGTTTGCTTTTGGATTAATAGTTGTTGCTGAAGCTTTTAGAGGTCCCTTGTATACCTTCTCATTGAATTCTAGCCATTGTGGTTGATGCATTCATCAATAGAGCCGTTGGGGATGTTATCTTCCCTCCATAATTGCAGTCTACAACCAACCGTTTCGAAACGCCCGACCCTGTTTCGAAACAGACCAAAATAGAAAGATCCGTTGGGGTGCATTAAAGAGCCCGTATCAAAACGATTAGACTTGTTTCGATACGCTAAGAGTCTTTTCGAAACCCGTTTCGAAACATTTTTGCCACTTTCAAGGACCGTATCGAAACGGCTTGAATTGTTTCGATACGCCTTAACGACTTGTGAAAAATCAGTTAAAAACCTTCTAACTGTCATATTTTTAAATCTGATTGAATTCTGTTTCGAAACATTTAATGTCATTTCGATACGGTGTCTCAAGGTTCTTAAGCCGTTTCGAAACTCATTTCGAAACACGGGTTGACAGTGTTGAAACTGTTTCGATACCCGTTCCGAAACATGAGCTCATAGTTTCAAAAGTGTTTCGAAACGCATAAGGCCGTTCTGAAACGGTGACTCGAAAAACACTGTTTTGGCTTCAAGAACACTTAGAAAACTTTTGATAAAATTAGTTTTTAACTTAGGTATTTTCTTTTAAACATGTAGAGAGGTTTGAGGACTTAAAAATTCGTTTTCACATTTTCAATTTAGTCCTTAAATTCTTTAGTTATATCAAAATCAAATTATCGGTTTCACAATCTCCCCCTTTTTGATATAACAAAACCAAAGTTAGAATTTTTAAGAGTTTTAAAATTTTTGAATACATTTTAACTCCCCCTCAATTTAAGATGGGTTTTTAAAGTTTTAAAAAAAATTAAATCCATGTTTTAAAAAACCACTTAAAACGAATTTTGGCTCTTAGATTACTTCTCCCCCTTTTTGTTAGATCAAAAATAATAAACAAGGCTCAAAGAGAAGAGATAAGGTTAAAAGCAATAATCAATAAGCAATAAGCAACATAATATAAATTCATAAAATTCAATTATCCAAAAAATAAATCTTAAACAATAAGTTCAAAGCTTAATCCCAAGCAAAATAAGCAAAACATAGGTTCATAAAAGATAAAGGAAATAAAGATGCAATCTTAGTCCTAATATGAATAGCTAATATGAGATGACATGAGAATCCTAAGCCTCGTCGTCGTCGCCATCACCATCCAAAGAATCATCATCGTCCTTAGCTTGAGAGCGACGAAAAGCCATCCATTGGCCGTAAAATGTGGAGAAGGACATGTCCATAGATGAATGTTGGTTCTCAAGGGATGTGATTCGATTCTCATTTGCAAGGAGACGATCCTCCACGGATTGCAGGCGAGTATTGATAGCACCAAAACCCCTAGACATGTTAGTGTCCATTGTGTTGAACCGCTCGGTGAGAAAAGTCATGAGAGCTTCATTGTTAGCGACTGAAGCTTGTGGTTGAGGTCCAACTTGAGGTGGATGTGCTTCCCTATCAACACGTTCCCATTGGCCATTGTTGATGTATTGAAATCCGGACTTGCAGAGAGAGGATTCACCAAGTTTTTGCTTGCGGGGTTCCGGTGAGTCATAAGTGCAATCAAGGTTAAGCACGCCAAAGATATGACTTAAAATAGTCCCATATGTGAAGGACTTGATTACTTCGGTATCACGGAGTTTCACATTGTTCACCATCTCGGCAAATATAATCTTGACAAGGTTTGGTTTTTCACCTCGACGAAAACATTCAAGCAAAAAATAATCTACTTGACGAACGTGAGAGAATTTACCTCCAGAGGGGTGAATAAACCACGAGATCATCAAGTGGAGGAACCTATCATGAGCATCTAAAGCAAGCACGGAACCAGTGTGAGAACCAAAATGAGTCTCACTCTCGATGCCTTCGTTCTTAAGACCGAAAGTAGCTTCTAAAAGAGGGATGTCAATGACAATCTTCTTCCCCAAGATATAAGACTCAATGCCAGCAACTTCGGAGTTATCTTCATCATTAATGAGTTGGGCATTAGAGTAGAAGACAAGAACCATGTGCTTGTAGCAAATATCCGGGATACTCAAGAAACTAAGGAAGCCCTATTCTTGTAGACGGTGGAGGTAACGAAAGAGAAAGCGCTCGGAGTCAAGGAAAGAGAGGTCAACAACACGCTCACGACGAACGGCAATCTCTTTGACATAAGTGAAACGAGCCCTCATCTCTGGAGTCCTAAGACTTTTGAGAAATAGCTGTGTGAGATTAGGACGAATACTCGAATCACTTGTTTGACCCGTCTTACGCTTTTTGTTAACGTTCTCCATAGACATCCTAAAAACATAAAGCAAGCAATTTTTAACAAATTCGAAGTGTATGCATGAAATTTCTTAATTCAATCCAATGGTAAATCCCACTTAGGTTAAAAACAAATTTTAAGAAAAAAGATACAAAACAAAACACAAAAAAATTTAAGAGAAAAACAATTTAAAAAAACAGTAAAGAAAATACGAATGAAAAAACATATATTCGAATAAAAAAATTTAAGATTTTGAAAAATTTTCACAAGATTTGAAAAACTCTAGTATCAAAACACATAAACTATACAAAAATAAAAATTTCTAACCTAGGATTCGAATACAAATTTAAGGAAAAAGAAAAAAGATGAAAATATACCTTAAATTGGGATTTTGGATGAATAGATGAAAATCCTTGCACAAAATTGTTGATGCTTGCTTAGACTTGTGTTTAAGAGTAAAAGCCCTCAAGATTTGGTGAAAAAAAATGAGGTTTATAGGGTTTTTATAGGGAAAAAATCGATTTTAGGGTTTTTAGGGTTTGAGAGAGTTTTAATTAAAGTTAAACTTTAACATTACAAGCCCCTTTAAAGCAGTCCGCTAACCCGTTTCAGAACGGTGTCGATCGTTCCGAAACGCAGGCACGAAAGGTTGACCGACTTTTCAACTCCAGTTGATCGTTTCGATACGGCTTTGACCGTATCGAATCCCTGTTGACTCGTATCGAAACACGTTTCGATACACCCCTTGGCAGTAGCAAAAACGTTTCGAAACCCTTGGAGGGCGTTTCGAAACACCCTTCTCTCAGATAGAATTTTAAAGCATCCGTATCGAAACAGGTGGACCCGTTTCGATACACCTGGGCCTGGAAGTGCAGATGAGGCTCTAAAAGTGCAGAAAAATGAAAATTTCGAAGGCCTAACTTGCATGAATGACATGAATGATCAGGAATAACATGTGCAAATATAAACATACTCCCCCTAGCTATAGGCATGGATGAAATTAGGAGTAAAAACACATAAACATGGCATTTCACAAGATCAAGCAATTTTAAGCACAAAAGAGGTCCTAAAAGGTCAAGATAGGCTAGTTAGACCTAACTCTCTCCTAAGGGACCAAAAATGCTCTTTGTCTAAAGGTTTTGTAAATATGTCCGCTAATTGATTTAAGGTGTCAACATACTCTATAACAACATCTTCTTTAAGGACATGATCTCTAATGAAATGATGTCTTATTTCTATATGTTTGGTTCTAGAGTGTTGGATGAGATTTTTTGTCAAACATATGGCACTAGTGTTATCACACTTAAGGGGTATGGTTTCAACTTTAATACCATAATCTAAGAGTTGTTGCTTCATCCAAAGGACTTGAGCACAACAACTCCCTAAGGATATGTACTCGGCTTCGGTGGTAGATAAGGCTACACTATTTTGTTTCTTAGAGAACTAAGATATGAGCATATTACCTAGGAATTGAAAAGTTCCCGAAGTACTCTTCCTATTGATTTTAGACCCCCTATAATCCGCATCCGAATAAGTATGAAGGTTGAAGGTGGAGTCTCTAGGGTACCAAAGACCTAGACAAGGAGTATCTCTAAGGTACCTAAAGATTCTCTTAATGGCTATAAGGTGAGACTCTCTAGGACTAGCTTGAAACCTAGCACACAAGCAAACACTAAACAAGATATCTGGTCTACTTGCGGTAAGGTAAAGCAATGATCCAATCATATAACGGTAAAGCTTAGAGTCAACACACTTACCTTCTTCATCTTTGTCAAGCTTTGTAGATGAGCTCATAGGTGTGGCTTGAGGCTTTGCATTCTCCAAGCCAAACTTCTTGAGCATATCCTTTATGTACTTTGCTTGATTGATGAAGGTGCCATCCTTCCTTTGCTTGATTTGGAGTCCCAAAAAGAATGAGAGCTCCCCCATCATGCTCATCTCAAATTCACCTTGCATTAGCTTAGCAAACTCTTTGCAATGACATTCGTTAGTAGAACCAAAAATTATATCATCAATATAAATTTGTACTACTAAGATGTCATTTTTATACCTTTGTATGAAAAGTGTAGTGTCCACCTTACCTTTTTCAAAGCCTTTTTCAATTAAAAAGTTTGAAAGTCTTTCATACCAAGCTCTAGGAGCTTGCTTTAAACCATAAAGAGCTTTAGTGAGTTTGAAAACATGATTTGGAAATTTTGAGTCTTTAAAACCCGGTGGTTGTTCCACATACACTTCCTCATTTATAAGACCATTTAAACATGCGCTTTTAACATCCATTTGAAAAAGCTTGAAATCATGATAACATGCATATGCAAGCAACATCCTAATGGCTTCCCTTCTAGCTACGGGTGCATAGGTTTCATCAAAATCTATTCACTCTTCTTGAGTTTAACCTTGTGCTACTAGTTTAGCTTTGTTTCTCACAATGTTACCACTATCATCTAGTTTGTTCCTAAAGACCCATTTAGTTCCTATAATAGATTGATTACTAGGCCTATCAACTAATGTCCAAACATTACTTCTCTCAAATTGATTCAACTCTTCTTGCATAGCCATAATCCAAAAATCATCTTTCAATGCTTCTTTTATATTCTTAGGCTTTATTCATGAGATAAATGCAACATGATTCATAAGTTTAAGAGAAGATCTAGTGGTTACACCCTTGGATGGATCACCCAAGATTTCACCATCTTTGACATAGTTGAACTCCCTTGGGTAGCTCACTTCCTTTTCCTCAAGAGCCAAGTCCTTCAAGGCTTCAAGAGGTGGATCTTGTGTGTCCTCTTCTTTTGTTGGAATCTCACCCTCCTTTGAAGTTTGTCCTCCATCAAAGGTATTTATGATTCCTACATCATCATCATCACAAGAATCCTTCCTTGGAAGAAGGTTATCATCGAATACAACATGTATAGTTTCTTCTACTACTAAAGTTCTCTTGTTAAATACACGATAGGCTTTAGAGGTTAAAGAATATCCTATGAAAATAGCTTCATCACTTTTTGCATCAAATTTACCTAAATTGTCTTTTCCATTATTTAAAACAAAACACTTGCAACCAAATGGATGAAAATAGCTAATGTTAGGCTTTTTAGATTTTAAAATCTCATAAGGTGTTTTCTTTAAAATTGGCCTAATCATTACTCGATTTACAATGTAGCAAGCGGTGTTTGTGGCTTCCGCCCAAAAATATTTAGGTAAATTGTTTTCACAAAGCATGGTTCTAGGCATTTCTTGTAAAGTTCTATTTTTCCTCTCAACTACCCCATTTTGTTGAGGAGTTCGAGGAGCCGAAAAATTATGGCTAATACCATTTTCATTTAAAAATTCTTCAAACCCTAAATTTTGAAATTTGGTTCCATGATCACTCCTAATATGAGAAATTCTAAGTTCAAGATCATTTTGGGTTAGTTTTGAAAATGTGATGAATTTTTCTAAAGCCTCATCTGTAGTACTTAAAAATAGAACCCAAGTACATCTAGAAAAATCATCTACAAGAACAAATGCATAAGATTTACCACCCAAGCTCATAGTCCTAATTGGCCCAAATAAATCCATATGGATAAGTTGTAAACACCTACTTGTAGAAACATCATTAATGGATTTAAAGGAAGACTTATGTTGTTTACCCTTAGAGCATGCATCACAAATTTTATCGTTTGAGAACTTAATCTTGGGTAAACCTCTAACTAGATCAAGAGAAACTAATTTTTCTAAAACACTAATGCTAGCATGTCCTAGTTTCCTATGCCACAACCATGCATCATTTTCATTTTGAGCTACTAAACATGCATGGGATGTATGTATGTCATCTAGATGCACCATATAAATGTTACCTATGCGATGACCTATGAGCATAATGTTATTAGATTTAATGTCAACAATTTTGCACCCATTTTTATCAAATAATACATTAAATCCTTTATCACATAATTGGCTTATGCTCAACAAATTATGTTTAAGACCATCGACATTCAAGACATTTTCAATAAGAATAGTAGAGTGATTACCTATGGAGCCAATACCTTTAATGTGGCCTTTCGAGTTGTCACCAAATGTCACCACTTCTCCACTTTTTGGCTTTAGATCCATGAATCTACTCTTATCTCCGGTCATATGCCTCGAGCATCCACTATCAAGGTACCATGAGTTTTGACTTTGTGCTTTGGCCTATTAGCAATGCTCCCCCTACAAACAAAGATATTAAACTTTTGTTTTTGGTACCCAAATCATTTTGGGTCCATGAGTGTTAGCTCCCAATAACTTGGTTCCCTTAGGAATCCAAGGTGACATAGCAACAATATTATTAGATTTTACAAGTTCCTTAAGAACCAATACACTTCTAATCTTTTTAGTTCTACTATGTCTAGGAAAGCTACTTTGTTTGTAGTTATTAGTCTTTTTCCTAGGTTGGTTTGTTTTAGAAGATTCACCTATTTCATGCTTCACACTACTAACATTTTTAAAAGACTCTTTGAGCTTGTTAAGCTTATCTAACACCTTTTGGTGTTCACTATTACATTGAGAAAGAAGATTATTAAGGTCAACATTTTCATCTTGGAAGAATTTTAGTTCATCTTTCAACCCTAAAATCTATTTCTCAAATTTTAAATTAGCTTGAGAAAGTGAGTCATTTTTATCATTTAATTCCGAAATAATTTTCTTATTCCTAATGACCGACTCCTTGTATTTCTCAACTAATTCATCATAAACCTCTTGCAACTCATCATATGCATCATTTAATTCATCATATGTAAAATCAAAAGATGATGAGTTAGAGGTTACCATGGAGGAATCCTCCTCAAGTGCCATGAGGCAAAGGTTGGCCACTTCTTGTTCGTCATCCTCGGATGACTCCTCATCACTCCAAGTAGCAAGCTTGGCTTTGAGCTTCTTCTTCTTCTCAAAGCCCTTCTTCTTGAGTTGAGGGCACTCCGAACGAATGTGACCGGGCTTATTGCACTCGAACCAAATGATTTGATCCCCCACTTCTTCTTTG
Organism: Hibiscus trionum; assembly: GCA_030270665.1. NCBI lineage: Eukaryota > Viridiplantae > Streptophyta > Magnoliopsida > Malvales > Malvaceae > Hibiscus > Hibiscus trionum. The sequence goes on along the minus strand of BSYR01000033.1, from coordinate 6,500,178 downwards.
TTTTTACCTTTGAAGTCCATCTTTCTTTGAATTTTCCTTCCTCGGTTGGACCTCATGAAGCGTGAGAATCTTTTGGCTATCATAGCCAATTCTTCTAGCTCATCCTCCTCACTAGAAGAGCTCTCCTCAAGTAATGAAGCTTTGAGAGCTATTCCCATCTTCTTCTTCTTTTCCACCTCTAGCTTCTCTACTCTTTTCTCTTCCTTCTTCTTTTCTTCTTCCCTTCCTTGCTTCATAATCTCATGAGTAAGGAGAGAACCCACTAGCTCATCAAGTTTTAGAGTCTTCAAGTTTTTGGCCTCTATGATGGCGGTTCTCTTTCCATCCCAAGATTCGGGAAGTGAGTAGAGTAGCTTCCGGACAAGCTTATCTTCCGGAATAGTCTCTCCAAATCCTTTGAGCCCATTGACAATGGTTGAGAAGCGATTAAACATCTTGGACAACATTTCGTCGGACTCCATCTTGAAATTCTCATAGCTAAGATTGAGAATTCCAATCTTGGTTTCCTTCACATCATTGGTTCCTTCATAGATGGTCTCAAGAGTATCCCACACTTCCTTGGCACTCTCAATGGATGAGACTTTGGAGTAGATGTCCGGACCAAAAGAACAAAAGAGCATGTGAATAGCTTTGTCATTTATTTGGATCTTCTTCCTCTCTTCTTCACTCATCTCCATCTTTTTCTTCAAAACCATCTTCCCTTCATTATCTTGCTTCAATGGAATGTAGGGGCCATCTTCAATGACATCCCAAACCAAGTAATGGTTAGACTTGATGAAGAGGCGCATCCAATTCTTCCAAAACGGATAGTTGTCACCATTGAAAAAGGTGGTTTTGTAGTAGATTGAGACTCGCACATGCTAGAATCGGAGGTAGATGCCATATCTTGATTTTTTTGGATGATCACACTCTTCCTAGTAACTCCTCTTGTGGTTTTTAATCCTTCAAAGAGGTAGGCTCTGATACCAATTGTTGAGTGGATCGAAAGATCAAAATAAACCAAGAGGGGGTGAATTGGATTTTTAAAGTTTTTGGTGATGGAATTGGCAAATAAAATTGGTAGACAAGGAATTTTAGAGTGGTTCAAGTTCCAATCGAACTCTACATCCACTACCTTAGCTTCACTAAGGATTTGCAACAATTCCACTAATTACTCTTCCCCTTTTCTAGGCTAAGGAGGTAGCCGTTACAATTTCGGTCAAATTTTTTACCCAAAATTTGACCCAATCCTCACACAATAGAAACAAAGAAGTTGTTGGCTAAAACAAGTATCTCTCAATACACAATATAGCCCAATTACAAGCACTCAACCCAATTGAAATGATAGGAATGAAAATACAATTGAGGTTACAAGACAATAATGGGATTTAGGCACAAATGCTTGGATTTGATGTTTGGATGTTTGCTTTTGGATCAATAGTTGTTGCTGAAGCTTTTAGAGGTCCCTTGTATACCTTCTCATTGAATTCTAGTCGTTGTGGTTGATGCATTCATCAATAGAGCCGTTGGGGATGTTATCTTCCCTCCATAAATGCAGTCTGCAACCAACCGTTTCGAAACGCCCGACCCTGTTTCGAAACAGACCAAAATAGAAAGAGTTGTTGGGGTGCATTAAAGAGCCCGTATCGAAACGGTTAGACTTGTTTCGATACGCTAAGAGCTGTTTCGAAACCCGTTTCGAAACATTTTTGCCACTGTCAAGGACCGTATCGAAACGGTTTGAATCGTTTCGATACGTCTTAACGACTTATGAAAAATCAGTTAAAAACCTTCTAACGGTCATTTTTTTAAATCTAATTGAATTCCGTTTCGAAACATTTGATGTCGTTTCGATACGGTGTCTCGAGATTCTTAAGTCGTTTCGAAACTCGTTTCGAAACACGGGTTGACAGTGTTGAAACTGTTTCGATACCCGTTCTGAAACATGAGCTCACAATTTCAAAAGTGTTTCAAAACGCCTAAGGCCGTTCCGAAACGGTGACTCGAAAAACACTGTTTTGGCTTCAAGAACACTTAGAAAACTTTTGATAAAATTAGTTTTTAACTTAGGTATTTTCTTTTAAACATGTAGAGAGGTTTGAGGACTTAAAAATTCGTTTTCACATTTTCAATTTAGTCCTTAAATTCTTTAGTTATATTAAAATCAAATTATCGGTTTCACAATTTCACCAGCTTTGACATAGTTGTACTCTATTGGGTAGCTCACTTCCTTTTCCTCAAGAGCCAAGTCCTTCAAGGCTTCAAGAGGTGGATCTTGTGAATCTTCTTCTTTAGATGGAATCTCATCTTCCTTTGAAGTTTGTCCTCCATCAAAGGCATCAAGGATTCCTACATCATCATCATCACAAGATTTCTTCCTCGGAAGGAGGTTATCATCGAAAACAACATGTATAGATTCCTCTACAACTAAAGTTCTTTTGTTAAACACACGATAAGCTTTAGAGTTTAATGAGTAACCTAGAAAAATAACTTCATCACTTTTTACATCAAATTTACCTAAATTTTCTTTTCCATTATTTAAAACAAAACACTTGCAACCAAAAGGATGAAAATAGCTAATGTTAGGCTTTTTCAATTTTAAAATCTCATAAGGAGTTTTCTTTAAAATAGGCCTAATCATTACTCGGTTTATAATATAGCAAGCGGTGTTAGTAGCCTTCGCCCAAAAATATTTAGGTAAATTGTTTTCACAAAGCATGGTTCTAGCCATTTCTTGTAAAGTCTTATTTTTCCTCTCAACTACCCCATTTTGTTGAGGAGTTCGAGGTGCCGAAAAATTGTGGCTAATACAATTTTCATTTAAAAACTCTTCAAAACCTAGATTTTGAAACTCGGTTCCATGATTACTTCTAATGTGAGAAATCTTAAGCTCAAGATTATTTTGAGTTATTTTTAAAAATGCGATGAAGTTTTCTAAAGACTCATCATTGGTGCTTAAAAAGAGAACCCAAGTATATCTAGAGTAATCATCAACAAGCACAAAGGCATATGTTTTTCCACCCAAGCTAGTAGTCCTAATTGGCCCAAATAGATCCATATGAATTAATTGTAAACATCTACTAGTAGAGACATCATTAATGAATTTAAAGGATGATTTGTGTTGTTTACCCTTAGAGCATGCATCACATATTTTATCATTTGAGAACTTAATCTTGGGTAAACCTCTAACTAGATTTAGGGAAACTAATTTTTCTAAAACACTAATGCTAGCATGTCCTAGTTTCCTATGCCATAATCATGCATCATTTTCAGCAACAAAACATGCATGGGATGAATGAATGTCATCTAGATGCACCATATATATGTTACCTATGCAATGACTAGTGAGCGTTATTTTATTTGAGTTAATGTCAACAATTTTACAACCATTTTTATCAAATAAGACATTAAACCCTTTATCACACAATTGACTAATGCTCAATAAATTGTGTTTTAGACCATTGACATACAATACATTTTCAATGAGTATAGTAGAGTGATTACCTATGGAGCCAATACCTTCAATGTGGCCTTTAGAGTTGTCACCAAATGTCACTACTCCTCCACTTTTTGGCTTTAAATCCATGAATCGACTATTGTCTCCGGTCATGTGCCTCGAGCATCCACTATCAAGGTACCATGAGTTTTGGCTTTGTGCTTTGGCCTTGTAGCAATGCTCCCCCTACAAACAAAGAGATTAAGCTTTGATTTTTGGTACCCAAATCATTTTGGGTCCACGAGTGTTAGCTCCCAAAAGCTTTGTTCCCTTAGGAATCCGAGGTGACATGGCATCAACATTATTAGATTTGACAAGTTTCTTAGGAACCCATACACTTCTAATTTTTTTAGTTCTATTATGCCTATAGGAGCCACTTTGTTTGTAGTTATAATTCTTTCTCTTAGGTTGGTTTGTTCTAGATGATTCACCTATTTCATTTTTCACATTACCAACACTCTTGAAAGACTTTTTGAGCTCATTAAGCTCATCTAACACCTTTTGGTGTTCAATGTTACATTGAGAAATAAGATTATTTAAATCTAAATTTTCATTTTGAAATAATTCAAGTTCATCTTGTAGACCTAAAATCTTTTTCTCAAATTTCAAGTTAGTTTGAGAAAGTAAATCATTTTCAGCATTTAAATCGGAAATGATCTTTTTATTTTTTAAAACGAACTCCTTATATTTCTCAACTAACTCATCGTATACCTCTTGTAACTCATCATAAGCTTCATGTAATTCATCAAATGTAAAATCGAAAGTAGATGAGTTAGAGGTTACCATAGAAAAATCCTCCTCAAGAGCCATGAGGCAAAGGTTGGCCACTTCTTGTTATTCATCCTCGGATGACTCATCATCACTCCAAGTAGCAAGCTTAGCTTTGAGCTTCTTCTTCTTCTCAAAGCCCTTCTTCTTGAGTTGAGAACACTCAAAACGAATATGTTGAGTTGATCAAACAATTGCAAATGGCCAAGAGGGGGGTGAATTGGCAATTAAAAATTTTGTGAAGAGAATGTTGGAAAATAAAAATGACACAAGGGGTTATAGTGGTTCAAGTTCAACAACCAAACTCTACATCTACTACCTTAGCTCCCACTAAGGATTTTCCAAAACAATTCACTACTTGAATTCGTCCCCTTTTCTTGGATGAGGAGGAAACCTTACAATATCGATTAAGCTTTTCAACCCCAAGCTTAATCCACTCAAATACAAAGAAGATTTTGGTAAACTCAAATATTTCCTCTCAAAGGATGATTGTCTACCCACTTAAAATTACAGCAACCCAAAACTCTCAATACAATATGACAAATTGAAATACAAAGAGTTGGGTATAAGAATATAGCTTTGAATAGCTCTAGGGTTTGGATTTTTGCTTTGATGATGCTTGAATGTGTATTGTAATTCTTCCTGGTGAAATGAAGCTTGTATTTATACCCTTGAATCAGTTTCTAGCCGTTTGGATCATTTAAATCATTGAAGGAGCCGTTGGGAACATTTTTCTAGCTATTAAGGCAGCTCCCCAGCATAGTGTATCGATACACGACAAGGCAGTATCGATACGCTCATTTAAATAACAACTAGCCGTTGTGCCTGAAAACACTGTATCGATACACGACAAGGCAGTATCGATACGCTCATTTAAATAACAACTAGCCGTTGTGCCTAAAAACAGAGTGTATCGATACGGTGGGCGTATCGATACGGTCCAAACTCTCTGTAAATCCCATTTTATTTGTTGCATCAAAGCGTATCGATACGGTTACCAAGCGTATCGATACTGTGCAACGGTCAAAATGGTTTTTCAAAAATTATGCTTAGTGTATCGATACGGTTATGAAGCGTATCGGTACGGTTGCCCAGATGAACACTGTATCGATACGTATGAAAGGCGTATCGATACGCTATGTCCACAAAGAATTACAGTGAGTTTCAAGTGTATCGATACTCTGAGTGTATCGATACGCATGGGCAATTTTGCATATTTTGTTTCTGAAAAACGTGAAAAAGGTTTGAGAAACTTAATGTTTTGAGATCCAATCTTCAAACATTATTTTGTAAAAACATTTTGTTAATTTTTGAAACTTGAAAGAGTTCTTAAAAATTTATTTGTTTTGCAAATTGGTCCTTAACTTTTTATGTTATATCAAAATCAATTTTAGTTTTACAATCTCCCCCTTTTTGATATAACAAAACCATAAATAAATTTTTAAGTTTTTGAAAACTTTGAAAAAGCTTTTCTCCCCCTTACTTTAAGATAAATGTTTCAAAAACAAAATTGTTTCTCCCCCTTTCTTGAAGATAGACTTTTTCTTAAAATTTGACCTCGACTTTCAAAAACTTTCAATGATCCTTCTCCCCCTTTTTGTTAGATCAAAAATGAAACACAAGGATAAGGCAAGCATAATATTTCAAGCATAGGAATATAAGAATAAACTTAAAGCTTCAAATTCATAAACAAAGCAATCATAGTAAGCATCCAAACACTTAAAATCCTAAAACATAGAAAATAGGCATAAATCAAGTTCTAATAAAAATGCAATGAAATCCTAAATGTCCTAATATGAGATGCATTATCTACGCGTCTCCACCATCATCATGGTCATCCTCATCATCTTCTTCCTCGTCTTCATCTTCTCGAGGAGGTTGGTTCCTTCGATTTTGGTTGATCCAAGCACCATGGAAAGCGGTAAGAGAAAGATCCATAGAGTCTTGGCGAGCACTCAAGGTATCCATTTTCTTGTCCATGCCTTGGAGTCGTTCTTCCATGGATGTAAACCGATTATCTATAGCGGTGAAGCGACCATCCATAGCATTGAACTTCTCATTGAGGAAGGTCATGAGATTTGCCATGGAGGAGGAATCATGACTAGCACGGTGAGAGCTTGAGGATGGGCGAGAGGCATCGACCGGGGCAGCGGGAGGATCAGCTTGAGGGTTGCGAACCCATTCATTACCGACAAAAGAGAAACCAGAGTGTGAAAGGGAATGCTCATTAATGGGTTGGCCAAGGGGTTCGGGAGAGTCATGTGTGCAGTCAATACCAAGGGAATGGAATAGACAACTTAAAGCCGTAGAATAGAAAAAGGATTGGACATGTTTTGTGTGACGTTTTTGAACCAAAAAGACAAGATCCGCAAACATGATTTGACACAGATTTGGGCGTTTACCTTCCCTAAAACATGTAAGCCAAAAATCATCCATTTGACGAATGGTTGAATATCTACCACCCGATGGACGAAGAAACCAAGAAATAATAAGGTGAAGGATACGATCATGTGCATCTAAAACTTTTGCGGGACCTAAGTAACCCGAACCCAAAGAGTGTTCATCGTCAATCCCAACATCTTCAAAACCAAAAACAGTGCACAAAACCTTTTGATCAATTCGAATAGGTTTTCCCATAACCGATGATTCAATGGCAATGACATGCTCATTGGCTTCATCATTAACACAATAGGCATTTGAAAAGAAGACAATGACAAGATTTCTATAAAGGATTGGAGGAATATTTAAAAAGGTTAAGAATTTCCATTGCCTAATCAAGGGTAGATATTTAAATTTGAAACGAGCAGAGTTTAAAAAAGGAATTGACACAACCCGTTCTTCCCTAAGACTCATATCCATACAAAGTTTATAATGTTCTCTAGCTAAGGCGGTGGGAAAACTAATTTGGATAATGTGAGGAAGGTTTGGAATAGGATTACCCTCAACATTCTCATTAGGATCGGAAGCGGTGCGACTTCTCTTATTTCCCTTTTTAGGTGCCATAACCCTGAAAATACATCAAAAACGATTCGAATATGTATGCAATTAACATCCAATTTAATCCAATAGATTCTAATAATTCAAGGTATTTTGTTTAAAAAGAATTTTTAAAATTAAAGAATATTTACAACAAATCATAGTTTTAAAAAAAAATAAACAAAAAATTTATCGAATATAAAATATATTAGAATAAATTTTTTTTAAAAAAAAAAATTTAAGAACAACATTATACCCATGATAGTTTAAACATAATGTATACAAAAATCAATTGAAATAACAATTAAAACATTGACGAAATTTCAAAAGAAAGAGTAAAAAAAAATTTACCTTGATTTCTTAGAATGGATGAAAGAGGAGGTGTTAGTGTACAAGAATTGATGCCCAAGGATAGCCTTGATGTATAGAGTAAAATCCCTCAAGAAATTTTGAAGTTTTGTGGTAAAAATTGAAGGATTGAGAGGGTTTTTATAGAGGTTTTCGGTTAGGGTTTTGAGAGAAAAAGAGGGGTTTTATAAAATTTTAGGTTTTGATTTAAAAGGGCCTAAATAGGCTCACCGTCCACACAGTATCGATACGCTATACACGCGTATCGATACACATTAACCTAATATTATTCTTGTCGTTATCTATGTATCGATACAGTTCACCGTATCGATACGCATTGGCTTTGACTTTTTCCCTTGACTCTTACAGTATCGATACACTATGATGTATCGATACGTATTCATCTGCAAAATTCCCAGATTGAATGCCGTATCGATACGCTAATATGCAGTATCGATACACCCTTGCCTGTTTCTGCAATTTTGGTAGTTTTAAGTGCAAAAATTCAATTTGAAACGCCCCTAAATGCATGTATATGTTATATGAACAAGTTTTAATGACTAAACATAATATGTACTCCCCCTAGCAACATGCATAGAAGCAAAAAGAACAAAATTAACATAAGCATGAATCACAAACAATTTCAAGCAAATTTTGTCATTTTTGGGACCAAAAGGTATCAAGAAAGACTAGTTAAACCTAACTCTCTTCTAAGAGTCCAAAAGCGCTCTTTATCTAAAGGTTTAGTAAATATATCCGCTAATTGGTTCAAGGTGTCAACAAATTCTATAACAACATCATTTTTCGAAACATGATCTCTAATAAAATGATGTCTAATTTCTATGTGTTTTGTTCTAGAGTGTTGAATGGGATTCTTAGTGAGACAAATGGCACTAGTGTTGTCACACCTAAGGGGTATGGTTTCCATTTTAACACCATAGTCTAAAAGTTGTTGCTTCATCCAAAGGACTTGAGCACAACAACTCCCTAAGGATATATACTCCGCTTCGGTGGTAGATAAGGCTACGCTATTTTGTTTCTTAGAGAACCAAGATACGAGCATACTACCTAAGAATTGGCATGTACCGGAAGTACTTTTCCTATCTATCTTACATCCCCCATAATCCGCATCCGAAAAAGCATGAAGGCTAAAGGTTGAATCCTTAGGATACCAGAGACCTAAAGTCGGTGTGTCTATTAGGTATCTAAAAATTCTCTTAATGGCAACAAGGTGTGATTCTCTAGGACTAGCTTGAAACCTAGCACACAAGCAAACTCCCTTGGGTAAGATACCTCTTTTTCTTCACGGGCTAAGTCTTTTAAGCCTTCAAGAGGTGTTTCTTGTGATTCTTCTTCCTTAGTTGGAATCTTATCCTCTTTTGATGTTTGTCCTCCATCAATAGTATCAATGATTCATACATCATCATCATCACAAGATTCCTTTCTCGAAAGGAGGTTATCATCGAAAACAACATGTATCGATTCTTCAACAACTAGAGTTCTTTTATTAAATACACGATAGGCTTTAGAGTTTAAAGAATACCCTAAGAAAATAGCTTCATCACTTTTAGCATCAAATTTACCTAGGTTTTCTTTACCATTATTTAAAACAAAACACTTGCAACCAAAAGGGTGAAAATAGCTAATGTTAGGCTTCTTAGATTTTAAAATCTCATAAGATGTTTTCTTTAAAATTGGCCTAATCATTACTCGATTTATAATATAGCAAGCGGTATTTGTGGCTTCCGCCCAAAAATATTTAGGTAAATTATTTTCGCAAAGCATGGTTCTAGCCATTTCTTCTAAAGTTCGATTTTTCCTCTCAACTACCCCATTTTGTTGAGGAGTGCGAGGTGCGGAAAAATTGTGGCTAATCCCATTTTCATTTAAAAATTCATCAAAACCCAAATTTTGAAATTCAGTTCCATGATCACTTCTAATATGAGAAATTTTAAGTTCAAGATCATTTTGAGTTATTTTAGAAAATGTGATGAATTTTTCTAAAGCCTCATCCTTTGTACTTAAGAATAGAACCCAAGTATATCTAGAATAGTCATCTACAAGTACAAATGCATATGATTTTCCACCCAAGCTCATTGTTCTAATTGGCCCAAAAAGATCCATATGAATCAATTGTAAACATCTACTAGTAGAGACATCATTTATGGATTTAAAAGAACTTCTATGTTGTTTACCCTTTGAACATGCATCACAATTTTTATCATTTGAAAATTTAAGTTTGGGTAAACCTCTAACTAGATTAAGGGAATTTAATTTTTCTAAGACACTCATGCTTGCATGTCCTAACTTTCTATGCCATAGCCATGAGTCATGTTCATCATGTGCAACTAAGCATGCATGGGATGAATGGATGTCATCTAAATGCACCATGTAAATATTGCCTATTCTATGTCCTATGAGCATTATTTGATTTGTTTTAATGTTTACAATTTTACAACCACTTTTATCAAATAAAACATTAAAACCTTTATCACATAATTGAATAATGCTCAACAAGTTATGTTTAAGACCGTTGACATACAAAACATCTTTAATGTAGATAGAAGAGTGATTACCAATAGAGCCTATTCCTTCAATGAGTCCTTTCAAGTTGTCACCGAAGGTTACTACTCCACCACTCTTAGGCGTTATTTCCACAAATCTACTCTTGTCACCGGTCATGTGTCTTGAGCATCCACTATCAAGGTACCAAGAATTTTTGCTTGAAGCTTTAGCCTTGAAGCAATGCTCCCCCTACAAACAAAGAATTTAGGTCTTGGTTTTTGGTACCCAAATCATTTTGGGTCCATAAGTGTTAGCCTTTAACAATTTGGTTCCCTTGGGAATCCAAGAAGCAATAGCATTTAAGTCATTAGAAATAATAAGTTCTTTAGGAACCCAAACATTTCTAGTTTTATGACTTTTAGTTTGCTTATAAAAATTTCTTTGTTTAGGTATAAAATATTTTCTTTTTGTATATTGGGGTTTAAAATGATTTTCTTTCTCAAAATTCTTTTTTCCAATATCAAAAGATGTTTTAAGATTATCCACTTCCTTTGAGTGATAATCTTGAAAATCGGAAAGAAGTTTTTCAAGTTGAAGATTTTTAGTTTTAAGATCATTTGAAAGATTAACTAAAAACAAAACTTTCTTTTCCAATTCGGAGTTATTTTTTAAAAATGTCTCATTTTGAATTTTTAAATCAGAAATTATTTTCTTATTTTTCAAAATGGACTCCTTGTATTTTTCTACTAACTCATCATACACTTCTTGTAGTTCATCATAAGCATCTTGAAGTTCCTCAATAGAAAAATCTAAATTGGATGAATTAGAGGTTACCTTTGATTCATCATCGATGGCCATGAGACATAGGTTGGCCACTTCTTCCTCTTCCTCGGAAGACTCATCATCACTCCAAGTTGCAATTTGTGCTTTGAGCTTGTTCTTCCTCCCAAAGCTTTTCTTTTTCAATTGAGGACACTCGGAACGAATGTGACCCGGTTTCTTGCATTCATAGCAAGTAATTTGGTCTATCTCTTCTTCCTTGCTTTTACTCTTGAAGTCTCCCTTTCTAATGAATTTTCTTCCACGATTTGACTTCATAAATCGAGTAAAGCGTTTGGCCAACATAGCCATTTCTTCATCTTCATCCTCACTAGAATCGCTTTCTTGTTGTGAAGCTTTTAGTGCGATTCCAACTTTCTTCTTTTCAATTTCCTTCTTCTCCATTATTTTCTTTTCTTGTTCTCTTCCCTTTCTCATAATCTCGTGCGTGAGTAGAGATCCAACAAGAGCATCTAGTTTGAGAGTTTTCAAATCTCTTGCTTCAATAATGGCCGTTCTCTTGCTATCCCATGATTCCGGAAGAGAGTATAGCAACTTTCTCACTAGCTTGTCTTCGGGAACGATTTCACCGAAACCCTTCAAACCGTTGACAATGACCGAGAATCGATCAAACATTTGAGAAACACTTTCATTAGGATCCATCTTGAAGTTCTCATAGTTTAGATTGAGTAGTCCAATCTTTGTCTCCTTGACATCGCTAGTCCCTTCATATGTTGTCTCGAGAGTGTCCCAAACCTCCTTGGCATTTTCGATTGAAGACACCTTAGAGTAGATATCCGGACCAAGTGCACAAAATATTACATGAAGAGCTTTGTCATTCACTTGCATCCTTCTTCTTTCATCATCGGTCATTTCGGCTTTGATTTTTGGGACAAGCCTTTCTCCATCTCTTCTCATGGGAATGTATGGACCTTCTTCAACTACATCCCACACCATATAGTCGGTAGACTTGATGAATAGCTTCATCTTATTCTTCCAATAAGGATAGTTATCCCCATTGAAGAATGGTGGCTTGGTGGTGGATTGAGACTCATAGTTGGAGGTGGATGCCATTGCTTGACTTGTTGTTGATCAAACTTTCAACTTTCCAAGGATCGACTCAAGAGGGTTGTAATCCTTCCAATGAGTGTAGCTCTGATATCAATTGTTGAGTTGATCAAACAATTGCAAATGGCCAAGAGGGGGGTGAATTGGCAATTAAAAATTTTGTGAAGAGAATGTTGGAAAATAAAAATGACACAAGGGGTTATAGTGGTTCAAGTTCAACAACCGAACTCTACATCCACTACCTTAGCTCCCACTAAGGATTTTCCAAAACAATTCACTACTTGAATTCGTCCCCTTTTCTTGGATGAGGAGGAAACCTTACAATATCGATTAAGCTTTTCAACCCCAAGCTTAATCCACTCAAATACAAAGAAGATTTTGGTAAACTCAAATATTTCCTCTCAAAGGATGATTGTCTACCCACTTAAAATTACAGCAACCCAAAACTCTCAATACAATATGACAAATTGAAATACAAAGAGTTGGGTATAAGAATATAGCTTTGAATAGCTCTAGGGTTTGGATTTTTGCTTTGATGATGCTTGAATGTGTATTGTAATTCTTCCTGGTGAAATGAAGCTTGTATTTATACCCTTGAATCAGTTTCTAGCCGTTTGGATCATTTGAATCATTGAAGGAGCCGTTGGGAACATTTTTCCAGCTATTAAGGCAGCTCCCCAGCATAGTGTATCGATACACAACAAGGCAGTATCGATACGCTCATTTAAATAACAACTAGCCGTTGTGCCTGAAAACACTGTATCGATACACGACAAGGCAGTATCGATACGCTCATTTAAATAACAACTAGCCGTTGTGCCTGAAAACAGAGTGTATCGATACGGTGGGCGTATCGATACGGTCCAAACTCTCTGTAAATCCCATTTTATTTGTTGCATCAAAGCGTATCGATACGGTTACCAAGCGTATCGATACTGTGCAACGGTCAAAATGGTTTTTCAAAAATTATGCTTAGTGTATCGATACGGTTATGAAGCGTATCGGTACGGTTGCCCAGATGAACACTGTATCGATACGTATGAAAGGCGTATCGATACGCTATGTCCACAAAGAATTACAGTGAGTTTCAAGTGTATCGATACTCTAAGTGTATCGATACGCATAGGCAATTTTGCATATTTTGTTTCTGAAAAACGTGAAAAAGGTTTGAGAAACTTAATGTTTTGAGATCCAATCTTCAAACATTATTTTGTAAAAACATTTTGTTAATTTTTGAAACTTGAAAGAGTTCTTAAAAATTTATTTGTTTTGCAAATTGGTCCTTAACTTTTTATGTTATATCAAAATCAATTTTAGTTTTACAGAATATGACCCGGTTTCTTGCACTCATAGCATATGATCGGATCCTTTTCTTCTTCTTTGTTTTTGGTCTTGAAGTCCATCTTTCTTTGAAACTTCCTACCCCGGTTGGACCTCATTAACCGTGAGAATCTCTTGGCTATCATAGCCAATTCTTCAAAATCTTCCTTCTCACTAGAAGTGCTCTCCTCATGTAGAGAAGCTTTAAGATCCACTCCTAGTTTCTTTTTCTTGTCTACCTCAAGCTTCTCCACTCTTCTTCCTTCCTTCTTCCTTTCATCTCTCCTTCCTTGCTTCATGATTTCATGAGTTAGGAAAGAACCAACTAGCTCATCAAGCTTTAGTGTCTTCAAATTCTTTGCCTCAATGATAGCGGTCCTTTTCCCATCCCAAGACTCGAGAAGTGAGTAGAGTATCTTCCGGACTAGCTTGTCCTCCGGGATGATCTCTCCAAAACCCTTTAGCCCATTGATGATTGTTGAAAACGATCAAACATCTTTGAAATGGTTTCGTCGGGCTCCATTTTGAAATTTTCATAGCTAAGATTGAGAATTCCAATCTTTGTTTCCTTCACATCGCTTGTTCCTTCATAGGTTGTCTCAAGTGTATCCCACACTTCTTTAGCACTTTCGATGGAAGAAACTTTGGAGTAGATATCGGGTCCAAAGGTACAAAATAGCATGTGAAGAGCCTTGTCGTTGATTTGAAGCTTCTTTCTATCATCTTCACTCATTTCATTTTTTCTTTTTGGCACAAGTCTTCCTTCATCGTCTCTTTTCATCGGAATAATGAGATCATCCTCTATAGCATCCCATACAAGATAATCACTAGACTTTATGAAGAGATGCATATGGTTCTTCCAAAAAGGATAGTTGTCACCGTTGAAGAAAGGCGATTTGGTGATAGATTGAGACTCGTACATGCTAGAGCCGGAGGTAGATGTCATGGCTTGCTTTGTATTTGATCACACTCTTCCTAGAATCTCCTCTTCCTGTTGTTAATCTTTTAAAGAGGTAGGCTCTGATACCAATTGTTGAGTAGATCAATGGATTGATCAAAGCCAGGAGAGGGGGTGAATTAGGTTTTTAAAATTTGTTGGAGAAAGTGGAATGACTAAAATTGAAGAACAAGGCAATTTAGAGTGGTTCAAGTTCCAAATGAACTCTACATCCACTACCTTAGCTACCACTAAGGATTTTCCAACAATCCAATAATTGCTCTTCCCCTTTTCTAGGCTTAGGAGGTAACCTTTACAATATCAGTCAAATTTTCTACCCAAAATTTGACCAAACCTTCACTAGGATACAAAGAAGAATTTTAAGGCAAGTAGAATATCTCTCAATACAAATTTGCCCCTTTTGATACAAGCACTCAACCTAAATTGGAATACAAGATTGGAATTACACCCAACACAATTTGGGATTTTACAAGAATGAGAAATTAGGCACTTTGAACTTGGATTTTTGTATGGATGTTTCTCTTGGATGCAATAGTTGTTACTAGTCTTCAATTGGCTTGATTTTATACCTTCTCCATTAATACTAGTCGTTTGAGTGGTTAGGGTATTGATTATAGCCGCTGGGACCCTCTCTTTCCACCATAAATGCACTCATGCAGCCTACCGTATCGGTATGCGGGGATCTGTATCGATACCTGTCTCAAAACAGAAAAGGGCCGTTGCACAATTATAAGAGGGGCGTATCGATACGCGTGTAGGCGTATCGGTACGGGTTAGGGAAGTGTTTCGGTACGGGCAAGACCGTATCGATGCAATTTCTCCTACAAAGCTCACTGGAAGAATCCGTATCGATACAGGTAAGAGCGTATCGGTACGGGTTAACCAACTCTTTAAAAGTTTGTTACCTACCAACTGACACCAATGGGCAAAAACATTTAAGGCTCTGAAATTTAAAATTACTTTAAATCTGTATCGATACGGGAGACACCGTATCGGTACGCCATTCAAACTCAATGTGATTTTATAGAGAGAGCGTATCGATACATATACAATCTGTTTCGATGCCCTATTTCGATACGGTAAGGGGCGTATCGAAACGAGTTTCTCCAGTGGCCAAGTTTGTAAAAAAGGTATCGATACGACAAGGAGCGTATCGATACGCATATGCGATTTTCAATAGTTTGGCCTTGGAACACTTAGAAAATATTTTAGAGTTTGAGTTTTTCAAACTAAAGTAAAGCCTTGTTGATTTGAAACCTTTTGAGAGACTTAAAAATCTATTTCAAGTTTTTCAATTTAATCCTTAAAACGCTTTGTTATATCAAAATCAAACATAGGTTTTACATAAAGTTTATTATTATTTTGATACTGAATAATTAGATTCAAAATGTTTTTAGGTATTTTTCATTGTTATTTCGGTTAAATCGAAAATTAACCGAACAAAATTTGGTTCGGTTTTTTTTAAATCGATTATGTTAGCAGTAAAAAAATCTAATTAATAAATTTTAACTAGTTTAGTTTGATTGGTTAACCGATTGAACACTCCTACACGGCAGCAAGGCTGGTTTAATCTTTTCTTTGCATTGCATTACCAAAAAAAGTTTACTTAACTACAAAATAAGTGACTAAACTATATTTCTTTTTTGCAATAGGTGCTTAAACTATTTTTTGGCAGAAATAGGTGTCTAAACTTTCATTTTTGGTTGAAATAGGTGCCCAAGTATGTGCCAAAATTGACTTTAAAATAAGCCAAAAATAAAAATTTAGGCACCTATTATAGCTAAAAAATAGTTTAGGCACCTATTTCAGCCAAAATAAAAATTTAAACACTTATTTCATCTAAAAAAATACTTTAAACACCTATTACAAAAAAGAACATAGTTTAGGCACTTGTTTTATAGTTTAGCCAAAAAAATTCTACATTTTCAACGAGGACCCACCTAGGGGTTGCTTAGTGAAACAACGCATCACCTTGTCGTCTGAAATTTTAGCAAGCAGGCCTCGTTGTCGATGGCTGAGATGCTCTGCCCATTTTCAGTCGGCGTACTTCATTTCTATGCCTTCGATTTACGAATTTTTGACCGTCGATTCCCTTTACGTCAGCGGTGGGAATGGTTGTTGAAATTTATTAAAGTTTCTATTGTTTTTTTCTTTTTTAATTTGATCATGATCGGATAGGATAGGAAACTCTAAGTGCATACGTGTGGCGCTGTTGTAAGATGACCTGGTATATCTAGTGTAAGTTTTCCTATTCAATTTATTAGTTAATTAAGACCGATCGGATACAACAAATTTTTTTTATGATGAAAATTATTTTCTCAACTTAATTTACTTTATTCAAAATGTTAAGATTTAAATATTTTAAAAAAATCAGTGTTCAATTTCACTAGAGTAACTATATTTAAAAATATATAATCAAATTATATCTGGTGTAAATTGTGTTTGAGTTACGTGGCTTAAATTCCGTGTAAAGACTGATTAAATTTTATTATAATTTAAATCACATCCATTTTATACTTTATAATGACAATTCTTTTATTTAATGCTTAAAATATTGAAAACTATGTAATTATCCATTTGTAAAACTATATTTGTACCCCAAACTAACTTATTTGTAATACCCACAATTCATTTTCCTTCTTCTAAGTTCTAAACATTAAATTAAGAAGGATGGTGCATCGAAATCTTGTTCAGGAATATATATATATATATATGTATATATATATATATTTGAAATTATTTAATTTATTGTTAATTATGTTTTATTTATTATCTAATTTTATTTTAAATATTGTTAAACTAATATTTTGATATAACAAATTAAAATAAAAATATTTTTGGACTTAATCAATTATATTAGATGTTTCAAAAATAATTTAAAGTCTAAACAATCTTGAAAAGAATTATTTCGAATTATTTCTAACATTAGCCGATCTTTTTCAAAACAAGTGTGATTCGTTTTTGCACTAAATTTATTTTTCCAGACTCCAAGGTAAAAGGATCGATTCTCTGATAAAAGGGACCGATCCCTACGTTGGTAGAATCATTTTAATTTTTGCTTCCAGTCTCCAAGTGTAAAAGGATCGACCATTTGCTGTAACAGTCATATTTTATAAAGAATGATCGATCCTTTTATGCGTGTTATAAATACTTTGTTTTTTCGTAGGTAATGGCTATAAACCAACCCCAACAGCTAGTAATGGTCACATGTCAATTGGAGGGTTTAAAAGAAGCCCTCAAGCATCCATGAAAGGAACAACAACATCTATCAACATTTAATTGTATAGAGAAATTCCTTTTGTGCTTAAATTGTCATATTTCTTGTAGAGAACACTTGTTGAACTAAATTGTTATAATTGTTCAAGTGTTTAAGTTTTGAGTGAGTGCTTAAAAGTGCAAATAATTTGCTTAAAGAAGTTTTCTTAGTTTGCTTATTCAGTTATTTGTAATATTCTCTTAAGAGAGAGTGTCTCAAAGCTATGTGATATAAGTTTTGAGGATTTTGTAAATGTTACTCTTGATCTTTAAAAAAGAAAGACAAATTAGTGAATTTGTGGAAAATCTTTAGTGGGAAGATAAGATAGTGGATGTAGACTTTGGTTAGAAAGTTGAACCACTATAAATCCTTGTGTCCATAAATTTTATCTTCAAGAGCTTCCACCACTTTCATTGCAAACTCAATTCACCCCCTCTTGGCAACTCGGTTAACGACAACAAATATTCTTATTTAAATTTATCTCTAATTGAAAGTTTTTCCATCAAGTACATTTTTGGAATAATAAAAACATAATCAA
Source organism: Hibiscus trionum (assembly GCA_030270665.1). Classification (NCBI taxonomy): domain Eukaryota; kingdom Viridiplantae; phylum Streptophyta; class Magnoliopsida; order Malvales; family Malvaceae; genus Hibiscus; species Hibiscus trionum. The sequence goes on along the minus strand of BSYR01000033.1, from coordinate 6,482,147 downwards.
TAAGATTTTATATTTAAATTTCATCGTACATAAATATTATGTGTCGTTCTTTTATTTAAATTTTATCATACATAATTTTAAGAGACACGGGTTCAATCACTTTATCTATAAGATGTGTGCTTTGTCAATGGGTTCAATCACTTTCAAACTATTAAAAAAATATTTTTGCTCACTCAACTAAATAATAGATTTTCAAAGTTTATTCAAAATTTAATCTAAGTTTAAATTGGAATATTATTTCGATTATCTAGATTTTAGTTGTTAGGAAAAAAGAAAAAAAAACAGAATTAAAATAACAAGGAAATAAATCTTAGGTGGCAAAAGCTAGGGTAAACCCAATTAGGTGGTCAAGCGTGGCCAGTGGTGGATTCTAACGGATCTATTCATTATAGTTCAATCTCACACAATTAAAAATTCTTTTTTATTATTAAATTAAATGAAACACGACCACGTCAGCCCACATGACGGGTGGAATCGGTTGGACACTCCTTACCCGATACGCGTAGCTCGAGTTACCAACGCACACGTGTACGGTACCGGTGACGTTGGAATTTATAAAATGGCCAACGCGAATATCGAATGGGCCAACTCAACAACCAACCTTGTCCCCCTGTATATACGCTGTATTTACGTACTTGGCTCCTTTTTAGGACACGTGTTTGGTGACGTGGTTGTTGCCTTGGCGCTTCATCCCCCCTTTCTTCTTCTTCTTCTTTACCGTGCCATGGCTTTCCTTCTCCCTCTGTTATAATCTGCGAATTTAAAAAAGAAAAGAAAAAAACTCAATTTACTTCTGTTCGTTTTTGAGTAAAGAAAATGCAGTCTTTTTACTACTTTATGCTGTGTGAATTATTCTTTCGCTGCTAAGGAAAGGAAGATTTTCAGATTTTCAAGGTATGTTGAAATTGAAGTTCCATCCGCAGTTATTGTTAAGAAACCTGGTGAACGTGCAGGATTAGAGTTAAATTTAATTCTGGAATCTGGATGTTTTTATTTGGCGAGTTAATGTAGGAAAAGGAATTCGATTTGAAGCTATAACGATTTAATTTTTTACTGTTGTGAAAATAAAATCCGTCGAGCTCCATAACATTTTCAATTTATAACTGAATTTTGTAGGATTTTTTTATAAAGAATTCCTGTTCCTTTTGGCTTTAAGTAATTTTAAGCGTTTATTTCATAGATCTTGTAAATTGGTGATAATCTCTTACTAGAAACTTTGGATTTGCATTTTGCATGACTATTTCGGCTTGTTTTCTTTGGTACTGAATTTCATTAGAGGACAAAAATTGAATTAGCGGTTATCTGAATATGATATTCTTTTCAAAATTGTTTTGGATTCATCTACGAAAACCTATTTCATAGGGGAAGAAAATGCAGAAATCTTGAACCGCAGACTCAAGGGTATTTTTGTCCTTCAGTTAACAGATTAAATCGGTGAAATGGTTTTGGTAATTTCTCTTCGTTCTCTGTGTGAGTGACAGACTACTATAAAGACGGTTGTACCCTCGTATTTTCATATGATATTTTCTGGGTTTTTGCTTGTGTAATTTTTTGTTTCGTTAAACGTTAAGAAGTGCAAATCTGAAAGTCGAGTTTGTTTCTAGAGGTAGGTGATGAACTGCAACTGTCTCTCTTTAAGTAGAAATTAATACGATTCATATCAAATTGCAATTTGCTGGTATGATGTTTTCCTTAACCATTCCTATTGTCATCAAGAAATTTGCTTTCAAGCACAACTTCATGTTTCTCTCTTTGACTGCAGCAGAGAGATAGGTAAACAAAGTTCTCGAAGTTAAGTTTCAGCTTTGGTGCTTGACCATGGGAAACAGCGATGAAGGGGGGTCATCAAAATCTGACAAATCATCTTCACCGTCGCCACCTGTAAGTTACTTGATTATGTCTGTTCATATGTTGAATCTTGGAAAAAGTTGTAGCTTTTTATGCTGGAAAGATTTTGATGGTAGTCGTAGTAGAATTTTAAAGCTCATATCTGAGTATTGGTCAATCCTTTTCTATCCACAGGATCAAAGCAATGTTCATGTCTATCCCGATTGGGCAGCTATGCAGGTTTTATTCTTTATGCATGCACCTTGTTACCTCTTTCCTGCTATTGTTTTTGAGGAATTTCTAATCGGGATGTTATCGTTCTCTGTTACATATTTAGGCATATTATGGTCCTCGAGTCTCCATGCCACCATATTATAATTCATTTGTGGCGTCTGGTCATGCTCCTCCCCCCTATATGTGGGGGCCAACACAGGTAATGCACATAGCTCCAGTGCATTTTATAACTTCATTCAAGTTTTCGTCGAACTTCTATATAAATAATTAGTGTATACTAATTTGACACTTCCAGCCAATTATGCCGCCTTATGGGGCACCTTATGCAACAATCTACCCTCATGGGGGAGTTTATGTGCATCCTGCAGTTCCTACGGTAAGTTTGCTTCGCCAGTATCTGTTAATTAGATTATTATTTTTACAAAAAAAAAATCTAGGAGTTTGCCTTGTTTTGCATTTTAGATATGAATACATAGCTTATTACGCTGGGGTGCACATACTTTTGTATAATTTTTGTCATTCTTACTGCCATACGTGTATTTTCTAGTTATACTAAAAATACTCATGGATTCCTTACCTTACCAGTATAACTAGAAAGTAGAAACACTAAATTAAAAAGAAATTTGCATGGTTCCACCCCCTCCAGGGGATATCAATAGAGTGCTAAATAAAACCAAGAACTCTGGTTCTGTTGTATCATGTTATACCTTAATGCATTTTTTATCCATTTGCTCATGAAATCCAGGGATCACATGGTCATGGTGTTACACCACACTTGAAGTAAGGACTAAGGAGGCTTTTGTTGAATTAATCCTTTCAAACTGTTGCTATTTTTATCCTTTATTATTGTAGATACGCATGCATATTTACTGCTTCAAATTCAACGAGTTAACTTGCAAGTTGTCGGTCTATCCTTTAAGCTTTAATCCGGCGTTGAATATAACCAGAGCATTGTATTGCAGCCCCCTGTGGAAACACCTACAAAGTCCTCAGGAAATACAAGCCAAGGTTTAATGAAGAAGCTGAAAGGATTTGATGGCCTTGCAATGTCGATAGGCAATGGTTCTGCTGAAAATGCTGAAGGTGGGGCTGAAACCCGACCGTCCCAGAGGTTTGTTAATCATTTCTGGACAAAATAGAATTATTTAGGAGTTAGCAACCTATTTTTAGGGGACTGCGTGACCAAGCGAACTTGTCCCAGTAGATACATAGTTACTTGACTAATTTTTATGATCATGTGGACAGTGTGAAGACTGAAGGTTCCACTGATGATAGTGATGGGAATACAACTGGGGTGAGATCTCATTTCTATCTGTATAACCTGTTTCCAACAGCTTTTTCGTTTCTTTTATTTGAATAATGCATTAAAACAATTATAAGTGTCCAAATGCTAAAGCTTATTTTTGTCATTGCGTATCATCCCTCAGGCAGATCAAACAAGACGGAAAAGAAGCAGGGATGGAACACCAACCGTTGGTACGATCCCATTCTTCACCAAATTTATTGTTGATGTCTAATAGAGTTTACCTGAAGCACAACATTTTCACCAAATTTAGGAACATTATCATTTTTACATTTTAATAGGAAATCCCATTAGAGATATGCAGGCTCATTTCTGGCAACTTGTATGTGGGTACTTATACTTGTGAGTAATGACCTCGATATGCATAAGTTTTTTTGTGGTTTCTGAAGGCAACCTGTGTTAGAAAATGAAAATAATGAGATTTAAATTATTGAATCGAGGAAAAATTATTAGATGGACCCGGCTCGGCCAATAAAGTTCATCCATCTCATTTTTCCCAAGGTGAATCTTCACCTCTTTCCTACATGTCAATAAAAAATGGGTGGTTATTTGGAAGTTAAAATGAGATGGATGGACCTTATTGGCCGGGACCATGGATAACGTGGTGAGCCAGGTCTATGTAATAATCTCTTTGAATCAAGACATACTTGGTCCCACTTTCATTTCTGAATGTTTAGGCATATTGATTATGGTCTCTGTGTTAGCAGGTGGAGAAGGGAATAATGAAGCAGGGTCCAAACCAGTTGCTATGCGGGAGGTGACTGCAACCATTCCAGCTATACCAGTTGAACCTGTACTTTCTCCTGGAGTGACCACAGCTTTGGAGCTTAGGAATCCTCACACCATGAATGCTAAGTCCAGTTCTACGAGCGTACCTGGTGTAATGCCATCTGAAGTCTGGATCCTGGTAATTTGTCTGAATGGACCCCCGGTATATCTGTTCTTTATATCCTTGTTTTCGAAGCAATGCCTTTTAGCTTTCCTATAATTTGAATTGTTTTGTTGCTTCATTAAGAAGCTAATGCTTTTGCTTACAATGGATAGTAAATACACATTTTAGCTAATTTATATGAAATTTAACTAGAATGAACGGGAGCTAAAACGAGAGAAGAGGAAACAGTCTAATAGAGAATCTGCTAGAAGATCAAGGTTGAGGAAGCAGGTATAAGTAATATATCTTTTTTCGTATCTGCTTAATAACATACAATGCTTTACCAGACATGTAGTGTGAACTAAAAACACTGGAATGCTCTGAAACTAATGCACTGCATTCTTTTATAGGCCGAGGCAGAAGAGCTTGCGCGTAAAGTTGAATCCTTGACCTCGGAGAATGCAACACTTAGATCTGAAATAAATCAATTAACCGAAAAATCCGAGAAACTAAGGCTAGAAAATGCTACATTAGTGGTACGAACGTTTACCCTTTCGGTACTTCATTTCTCTCAACCCAATCTTTCTTGTAATGAATTGTGAAGTCTTTTTGCAACACAGGAGGGATTGAAAAATGCTGAACGAGGATACACGGAGGAGATTATTATGAATAAGAAAGAAGACAAAGATGGTGGAATGTATGAGAAAAAGTCGAGCTCGGGTGCCAAGCTACATCAACTCTTGGATCCGAGTCCAAGAGCCGATGCCGTGGCGGTTTGATGAGGTAACCTAAGTTATTTTGCATTAAATTTGAGGAAACACGTAGCTTTGGCATGTAATTTATAACCCCAAAACTACTGGTAACAGCTAGCAGAGGGACGAATTAGTGATTGTTAGGATTGACAAACTGATGTGTATTTTTTTATTTGAAAATCAGAATGCTGAGAAAACTTAGAAAAAGTAGTGTATATTAACGATAAATTAGAATTTTTGTTTGAAGGGTTTTGGAAAACGTGAAATATGTTAAACTTTTATGATTATGGTAATTTGAATGACTGTGTGATGTGTGGAGATGAGAGAAATGTTGTTTCTTATCAGTTTTGAAGTCTTTCATTTACCTTGTTTGTGGGTTTTTTTTCCTCTAAATCCTAATCCAAACCTTCTAAATTTTAAACTTAGATAAAAAATTTCTACTTTTTTAATGTCATTTTTTTATGTACCAACACTAAAAAAAATAAAATAAAATTTTAAGTATTAATTTTAAATTTTAAATCTTAAATTTAAAACTTAAAAAATATACCTTATTCTAAATTTTTTAAACTCTAATCATAACCTTAATTTGATCAAAAAATCATAACCTTAAACTAATTCTAAATTTAAATTTTAATATGGTGTATAGATAGAGACATCGAAAAATATAAAAAGATTTTTATTTCTTAAACTCTAAACATTAAATTATAAAATTTATTTTCAAATCCTAAATATATAAACACTAAAATCCTAATCCTAAAATCTAATTTCTAAATTTTAAAAAGCTAAACGTTCAACAAACTTTTTTTTAATCGTAACACGACCTTTTGATAAACTCAGATTTCGAATGAGAAAATTTAAAATTAAAAGGAAAGATTTTGGAAGTGAAAAAAATTGATTTTAGGGTTTGGAGATATCTGATATTTGAGAATTAAACACATTTTAAAAATAAGTAAAATCTTATTAATTGAATAATTAATAATACAAGTAGTATAAGTATTTATATTAATAAAAAATACTTAAGAAAGGCCAGCTAGAATAACTACTGAGCCAACTAGGATAACTATTAATCCACCTAGATCCTAGATGTAATTAAATCTATTAGCCCCCTCAAATTAACGCATATAAATCTTGAATCTCAACTTGGACTTTAAATCCAAAAATGTCGAAGTGTGCAACGCTTTTGTGAAATAATTTGCAGTCTAATTTTGAGTAGAAACCGAAAGCAATGTCAAAACCTCTTATTGAATCTTCTCGTGAACCAAATGACAATTAATTCTTATATATTTCATTCGCTCATGAAAAATAAAATTTTCTGTAATTTTTATAGTAGATAAATTGTCATAGAAAAAAGTTGCAGAAAAAATATCAATTTTTAAATCGGAAAAGAGATAAATAAGCCGTTGAACTTTACAAATAACATGTAACCCCCTAAACACGGCCCAGAAGAAATGGGCCGAATCTAAGAAGTCGTGTTTAAAAATTTACCCCTCAAGTAGCACCTTTTAAGTTTACTTACTAAAAAAAATAAAATTATTATTAAAAAAAATAAACTCAATAATATCTCATTATTATAAAATGTAGTCGTTTAAACATTATTGCGATAATTGGTTAAATTTTTAAAAATAACCTTGTAAATGCATGCATTTAATAATACCCAAATTAAAAACAGTAAATAGTCCCAATGTCTGAATTACATAAATGTTCTAAAATATTTCAAAACAGTAGTCTGAAGTAATTAAAAGAGAGTTCATACTGAATTATAAAAATATCTGAGTAAAATGCGAGAAGCTCCAAGTACTGAGTCACCTAAATGAGTCTGAGATATCTAAAAAGTAAAAACTAAGGGGTGTAAGCTAAAGAGCTTAGTGTGTCTCTAAAGTGCAAACGAAAACAAAACAAAACAAATCAAAACAATATTTTATTTTCTGATAAAGACTTTTCTGAAAACACAACAAAATCAGGTCATGATATGATGTATGATGCACATAAATCATAGTACCCATCTCCGATACACCGAAAAGTAAGGTTCCCCAGAACCTACTTTCTCCGTCGTCACCATCCGAAGTGGAACTCAGCCCGAAGAGTGAAACTACTGAACTTCCCCGAACAAATCCCAAACCATATACCCACAATGGTATGATGCATATTTTAAAATCCGAGTCTCATCCAAAACTTGAATTATGAAAATTCAAGTTGCACAATACTATAAATCCAATGTTTTACGATTCCGAAAATCTGATATTTCACAATTTGGTAAATCTGATTTTTAGTTAAAACATAGTCTGATATGCTATGCATGATATCCGAAAACTTTCACAAATCACAACACATAATAAATCACACAAGTTTATAGCATAAAAGAAACACACAAGTTTATAACACAGGAAGAGACACATCTTTAAGCAACAGAAGCTCTAATGTCGAGAAAAGCGCGTCTCATGCTCAGATCTAGCTGAATCAGAACCTACGAGGTATGAATACTATATTAGAACTAATATTAACACTATGCCGCCAACTAAGAACATAAGACTAATCCGAAGGTATACTCACGGAAATATCTCAAAGAAAGTGCCCGATCAGACTGAACAACTGGAGGTAACTCGTCAACCTCAGAGTCGATACTTGAACACGAGAATTTTCCGAATCAGATTCTGAAATCCATAACTCAACCAAATTTTATGATTAATTAATTGAAATTAGCAAAACGGAGCCTTCAGGCTTGAATTTGACAAAACGGGCAGCGGATACGAACTCAAGACGTCGAAAAAGGTCAAAATGAACGTTTTCTGAAAAAGTCAACTCTTGGTCAACTTTGGTCAAAGTCAAAGTTAAACTTGGTTAAACTGGTCAAAGGTCAACGATCAACTCTGGTCAAACGAGTCAAAGTCAATTTTCTGGTCAAAGGGTCAACAAGTCAAAACCGGTCAAAGGGTTCACAAGTCAAAAGCGGTTTGAGTCAACTATTCATGGGTCGGCCCAGTTCACTGATCTGGTTCGGGTCACTGTCCGGTTTAACTTTCAGGTTCGGTTTAAGCTTGGTCTGGCTAAGTTTATTAATTCGATTCATTGGTCCAGATTAACTTGTGCAATCGGTTCGGATTGGTTCAAAACACCAAGATGGCTTACTCGAAAAAAGGTCTTTCACAAAATAGAGCATTTAGCATTATGGCTCATCGGTTTGGGCCAAGGCCAGTTGCAGGCCTGATTCAATGCAATGGCTTGGGTCACTCAATTGTTGGACTGAAATCTGATGGCCCAACTTCTTATGATGGTGGCTCAAAGGCAACATTAGGTTTTTAAAAACCTTTGACGGCAGCGGCAGGTGATGTATGCAAAAGACGACGGCACAGATATGAAACAACAATGACGGTATCAAGGACGACGACGACAGATTTAAACAAGACAATGACTCACCGGAAACTTAAAGCACAAACTTCGATGGTCATTACCGGCCAGAAACAAGGGAAAATGAATCAACAACAATCCATACACATAAAACCCATAAGCAAAAACGAAATGGGAAGTTAAACGGCGGCTTACCAACTCCGGATCTGAAAAAGAGAAGCGGAGCCGACGACGACGCAAGGAAACCGAAATGTTTTCATGCAATTCTGGTGAAACGGACGGTGACGTAAAACGAGAACCGAACAGGTTTAGACCGTTTTCGAGCAACTACTCGTCGGTGAGGGTGAACAAGGGGGAAGGCCGAACAGTTTTATACCGTTTCTGAGAAAATGGCCGATGACGGAAGATGATGGTTGGGTTTTGGTCACGAAGGGAGGACGAGCACACTAGTGGTCTCAGATCGGCGATCGGACAACGAGAGGGGCTTGGCCGAAGCTTCGTCGAAGATGGGTGAAAGAGATGATATTGGGAGAGGGGGAGAGTTGAGAGAGAGAGAGAGGCGGCTGAGAAAAAAAAGTTTTAAAAAAATAGAAGCTGAATAGTCTTTTTAGGGATTTTAACTTTTACCCTAACGAGTGGGTTAAACACGAAACAAGGGTCCCGACTCTTACCCGCATTACAGAATAGTCACCAAAGTTTCAATTTCTATCATTTCAAACACTCAAATCTGATTTATTTCCAATTAAGTCTACAAATTCAAATTAGGGTTTCTGAAACAAAAGTTCCAAATTTTAAGGTTCCAAATTAGGAATTTTAAAATTTAGAATTTTTTAAATTGGGGAAAATTTGGGGTGTTACATAACAATTGTAAGATCACGATATTCTACCTCACTCGAAGATCGAGAAATGATCTGCTGTTTTTTAAATTTCCAAAAAACAAGTGCGGAACTAAAAAACACACAGAACTCTGTCACAGATTTTCTTGAATCTGGACAAGATACCTAGTCAGAACCTGAAAGATCTTGATAATATTGCTAGAAAAAATAGCCCTTGACCAGGAAACCCTTTAAAATATATTAAAACCTTTTGGCTACTAACCTAGCCTTATACTGTCATCAAATTTTAACTTAATCTTATAAACCTATCGACAACCTATAATTTGTTTACCAAGTGAAAGAGATATTAATTCTTAAGTGTTATCAGCTTCTAAGGCTTTTATTTCCTCACTCATGGCTTGTTTCCAGCAGTCATGTAAAATTACTTGTTTATAATTTTTAAGTTCAAAAAATATTTCAATAGCATTAATATAAAATTAATAAGAAGTAGAAAGATCATCATAAAATATCACCTAGACAATTGTATGAGGTGAGGTCTTTAATGTCTTAGATTTTGTTAAAGTGACTTGGAAGCCCTTAAACATATGTAGTAACTGAACTTGTCTAAAAAATCGAGCTCTTGAAGGCTACTGAGGTTAAACGGGAAGAGCAAGAATCGGAGAAGGATGTTGGAAATTACTAATTTTTAAAGGAATATTAGCACTTAAAGATTGATTATTTTCAGGAAATACAGAATTAGAACCAATTTCTGTTTTTGAATTTATACTAGGATGATGAACAAAATCATCTACTAGAGTACATCCATCAGAATTAGGTAACACAATATTTAAATAGTCAGAGTCAGTAAAAGAAAAATACTTCTCAGAAAAATAACACTTCGAGATATAAAAGCATTCTGATTTCAATATCAAACAATCCATATCCTTTAAATTCTTTGGATATCTTAAAAAAATACATTTTTAGTCCTAGGATCAATTTTTGTTTTAGGCTTTAGTAAAACATATGCATACGCTAGACAACCAAAAACTCTTATATGTGAATTTTGATTTTTGTTAAAATAGAATTTTAAAAGGTATTTTAGCAAGTAAAACAAGTATAGGAGTAAGATTTATTAAGTAAGCAACATGTAAAATGTAATCCATCCAAAATTTTAAAAGTAGATTTGATTGAAATCTTAAAGTTCTAGCAACAACAAGTAAATGATGGTGTTTTCTTTCACCAATATTATTCTACTGAGGTGTATAAACACAAAAATTCTGATGTACAATGCCTTTTGTTTTAAAAAATTTAACATTTCAAATTCTTTTGCATTATCTGTTCTAATACATTTTATTTTTTTAAAAAATAATTTTCAATTAAGCTATAAAATTAAGAAATTAATTCTCTTACTTCAGATTTGAGTTGTATAAGGTAAATTCAAACAAACTTACTTTTACCATTGACTATAGTCAAAAAGTAAGTATGATCATACAAGCTTTTAATAGGAAAAGGACCTCAAATATTTATATGAACTATATCAAAAATAGATGCAGAAATAAATTTGCTCACATGAAAAGCAATCGTTTTTGTTTAGCAAGATGACAAACATCACCGTTTGTTATATATGCAAAAAGAACATCTTTATTCATTTGACAAAAGAATTTCATTCTTTGTTTAGAAGGATGACCTAAACGGGTATGCCACAGACGAAAAGTATTATTAATAAGAGAATTATAAATATAAAAACTTTGAACAAAAGACTTATTAAGAGAATTAGAAATAACAACTTTGTGTGAAACAAGAATCTCTAGCTCATAAAGACCATTGAAGGTCTTAGCTAAACCAATCATCTTTGAAGCATTGAGGTCTTGTATATAACAAACAAATATAGAAAAAATGAGACAGAAAATTATCTTTTGTTAACTGAATTAAATTGAAACTAAAATGAGGAATGTGAAAAATATTATGTAAAACTAAAGAATCTGATATGTAAACAGTACCAACATGAGTAACTTTTACAACGTCACTATTAGGTAATTTAACATATTTATTATGAACAAAATATCAAGAAATAAAAAATTGTAATGAAGTAGCTATATGATCAATAGCTCTTGAGTCTAATATCCAAGGAACATTCAAATTATTTAAAGAACAACTAAAAACCATACATGTTCCTCAACTGAAGCATCAAAAACAAAGGATAAGACATTGACTTTGAATTCTGTAGTAGATGGCTTAGAAAGACCAGTATTGTTCTTTTTTGTAACAAAGTCAAGATACTCACGTACTGGTCTTGAGTAAATATTACAGAATAGATTTGTTCAAAAGACCAGTATTATCAGGCAAAGAATCACCAGAATAAGAACTACGAGATTGGCCCTATTATTCTAATTCCTACTCTTGTAACCAGGAGAAAAATTGTGCTTCTTATAGTATTTGTCCACAGTATGTTCATATAGCCCACAAAAAACACCAAGAGATCGTTTAGAACCCTTACTACTAAGGAATTTTTTGTTACTTGAACTCTTATTATCAAACTTAAAAGTATTACCCCTATTAGTCAACAAAATATTGAATTAGTAATAACAAGACTACTAGACCGTTCATGTTGAATTACAATAGCAAACACTTTATTAATGAAAGGTAAGGGCTTTGTCATGAGAATCTGAGATTTGGGTACTGAAAAATTTTCATTGAGCCTTCTAAGAAAACGAAGCAAGAAATCTTCTTTCCTATACTTAGAGACAGAACAATCACAATTGACTAATGGCCTGAGATTACAGATCTCATTTCATAAAACTTTTAAATGCGTATCATAGGCCGTAATTGAAAAGTTACCTTGCTGTAATGAGTAAAATTCCTGAATCAAGTCAGAAATACGAACCAGGTCGCATTGATTGAACCAATCGAACAAATCTTGCCAAAGTTCATAGGCCTGATCGATCCAAATCACATTTTGCTCAATCTCTTGATTCAACGCACGTTGCAACCAAGATAGAACTAGGTTGTTGCATTTGATCCAAGCCAAATAACGGGGATCATCTTTCTTGGGCTCCTTAATCGAACCATCGATGAATGAGAATTTGTTCTTGAAAATCAAGGACATCCGCATCGAACATGCCCAGCCATGGTAGTTTCCTCCGTTCAATGGCGAGGAAGTGGGAATCAATGCCGAATTCTCATTTGGGTGAATGTTGTTAGGCTTGATAGGCTCGATTTCCTTCAACTGATTTAGTTAGCCAAGTGGTGGAGAAGTTGGATTTTTGGGTGATTGAGGTGTGGAAGCTAAAAGATAAAAGACACGATAATTTAGAATGGTTCGGCCTTCTAACAAGCACCTACATCCACTACCTTAGCTTCCCACTAAGGATTTCACAACCAATTCACTAATTGATTCGTCCTTTTTTCTAGGCTTAGGAGGAAACCCTTACAACGATCAAAGCTTTCTAGCCCAAAGCTTGATCAAACCCTCTCTACAAGAGATAAAGGTAAGCAAACTAAAATCCCTCTTACAAGGTTGATGTTTGCACATTAAAGCACTCACCCAAACCTAAACACTTGAGTAAATTTGACAATTTAGGCTCACAAGTGTTGTTTATACAAAGAATGGATAGTTAAATCCCTAAGACAAATTTCTCATCATATGGTTGTTGACAATTGAAGCATTACTCTACCCTTGATGCTTGGAGGTCCTTTTATACTCTTAATTGAGTTTGTAGCCGTTGAGGACCGTTGGGATTGAATTGGAGCCGTTAGAGATTTTATTTTCCTCATTAATTGCAGTTCTGGAGCATTCCGTATCGAAACAGGCGAGGCCATATCGGAATGACCTTCTTCAGAACTAGCCGTTGAAGTTTGATGCAACATGCCGTATCGTAACACCCGGGGCCGTATCAAAACGCCCGTATCAAAACGCCTGTATCGAAACACTTTGTGCTGTATCGAAACGTCTTGTAATTTAAATCACCGTTGGGAAATAGCCGTTGGGGGTTTTAACCGTTGGGATGTATGCCACGTAGGCATATCGAAACACCAAAGGGTGTTTCGAAACAACCCATGTCCATATCGAAACAAGTAAGCCATGTATCGAAATAGGTTTTGGCAGTTTCACGCTTATCTGAATTGGAGCAGGTAAGTCTTGTATCGAAACAGGTAAGCCATTGGGGGTTGAATTGGAGTCGTTTGAGACTTTATTTCCCACCATAAATGCAGTTCTGGTGATGTCTGTTTCGATACACTCGTAGCTGTATCGAAACGCCCTTCTTCAGAACTAGTCGTTGGAGCCTAATGTAGTGTACCGTATCGAAACAAGTTGGGTCGTATCGGAACGCCTGTATCGAAACGCTTTGTACTGTACCGAAATATCCTGCAATTCAAATGACCATTGGAAAATAGCCGTTGAGGGTTTTAGCCGTTGGGGTGTATGCCACGTATGCATATCGAAACACCGAAGGATGTTTCGAAACAACCCATGTCCGTATCGAAACAGGTAAGCCTTGTATTGAAACGGGTTCTGGCAGTTTTAGAACGTATCGATACAGATTGTGCCTGTATTGAAACATGTACATTAAAAGCATTGGTTTGGCTACTTAAAAACCTTTCAAACATTGCCAAAACCTTTTGAAAACACCTCAAACTTATTTTCAAGTTGTTTTTGACTTAGAGAGTATTTTAAAATCTTTTCAATTAAGTCCAAAACATTTTTCAATTATTATATCAAAACATATATTTCTACAAATGTAAAACTCATCAGAAGGATCATCGTTCTTATATAATTAGAGCGATTCAGAACATAAATCCGAAGATTGCTCATTTGATACCATGATAAACTCGCGATTTCGAATGAGGAAATTTGAAATTGAAAGGAAGGATCTTGGAAGTGGAAGAGACTGATTTTAGGGCTTGGACGTATGTAACACCCCAAAATCTGGTCTAGTCGGAATTAAGTTCCGTTGATCGGAAATCCTACTTTGGCCAAGCTTAAATGTTGCATCGATTAGTTAATTATTGCTATCAAACCCTAAATTGGTTTAAAACATTGTGATTGAGCTCTATTAAGTAATATTAAGCTTTTAGTGTCTACAATGGAAGAAATGTAAGATGGAGGGCAAAGTTACAATAGTATGAAAAGTGAGGGGCTAACCTTGCGATTAGCCCTCTTTACATTAAAGTCTCCACTACGTGGAGTTATCTGATAACTTTCCTTCAAGTGAAAGAAACCTTAATGTTAAAATTAGAATTGAAAACAAAAGGGAGATAGCTTACCCGAGACAAAACTTCCAAGCTAACACCTCTATCCTTCACCATCTTCTTCACCTAAGCTATATTCCTTAAGGAAATTCAAGCTTTGTTATTTCTTCAATTTATCGATATCGAATTGTTGCCATCGATCGAGTAAGCTATATTCCTCATTTGGTTAATGGATTCTATGGATATATTGAGTATAATCTCAGTTAGGGTTTTGCCTATCCATGGATATTTCTTCGTTGACATCTCTTTTGAAGTTAGATATTGATTTTGATATCCTTATGTTGATTTTGATGTCAAAATATCAACTCTAATAAGTTCGTATTAATCTTTCTAGCTCAAGAAGTGGAGAAAAAGGTATCATCGTCTCTATCGCAAGCTATGAACAAAAGAATTGCTATCTAAGAGCCTTGAAGCTTCGAATTGTTAAGGTGAGTGTAGTCGGAGTCTCGGGTTTAGGCAAAAGGCCTTCCCGGATCATTATTTGTTGTTTTAGATCATTTCGCTAACTTTGCTATTGAAGCGAATGCATTGGATAGTAAATCAGATACTTCAGTAAGTGTCGGTAAGTTACCATTGAACATTGATTATGATCATTGTGTATTGTTATTAATATAAGCATTGTTATAGGATTATTGCATTAAAATCATCGTACATTGATAGTGATGTTGAGACATACGTATATTAATCATCGACTACATTGAATTTATAAAACATTGGTATATCATTGATCATTAGAATGAATATGTACATTGTGACCTTGGATTGGAATGGACTCGGGATACAATTGGCATGCCATAGAATTCATGAGCTCAGTGTACGGGTGGACTACGGTCCTAAGGCTACAGCCTATATTGATTTGGCGAGGCAGAGGGATGTGTATTGTTATTGGTCATACTGGCGAGGCGGAGGAATTAGACCATTCATTGATTTGGCGGGGCGTAGAAATTCACGTATCCACGATCTTGATTCAATCCAAGGAATTATGAATAAAAGAGAACATGTTTATTACTTTATGCATTGTTACATGACATTGATAAAGTTAACATGAAGTTAAGTATCATTGTAGCCATGACATTTCCATTATTTATGTTATTTGTGACTACCTCACTAGGCAAAGTGTGCCTAACATGTCTCCTCTCATACATTTTCAGGTTAAAAGAGTTTGTACGTTGGAAGATCGGATCGACTGACAAGACAAGTCACTTCCAATTTACAAGTAATGTAAATATGACCCTTGAACTCCTAGTAAGGTGGCAAAGTAGTGGAACTAGCCATAAATGCCCATTTTGTTGTGTTGGTGTAATGTCTATTTTGTAATATGGTCATTGACCTTAAATGGTCCTTTTGGTCCTTTTGACATAGCCTTAAAAATGTATGCTTTGCTAAAAAGGTAAAAACGAGGTAAACATATTCACATGGATATGAAAATTGGCATGCTAGTAGTTTATATCATTGATATGTTGTGTATAAAGTTTCATTGCATTTGGACCTCATATGGTAGGGTAAATTGCACAAAAACCAGATAAAATCTGTCATTATAGGTATGTCCGTATCGAAACGAGTGATGTCGTTTTGATACGGGTACCCATCTTTGAGCCTGAGAATAAGGGCGTTTCGGAATGAAGTGATGCCGTTTCAGAACATTTTGCCTCTGGAGACCCTTGTTTCGATACGGGCTTCGGAACGGTCAAAGTCAAAGTCAATGGTGGTCAATCCGTTCCGATACGGGTCAAGCCTGTATCAAAACGATCTAAGGTGTTGGGTCAACAGGGTTGACTCTTGTACACCCATTCTGAAACAACTTAGGGTGTTTCGAAACGGGGTTAGGTAAGTTTGTTAAGCCTCATTGAACAAGCTTGAAAATGTTACAATCTAGTCACTAAATCTTGTAAAATCTAATTGATGGTGCTATGATTCTCCGAATTGAATGAATTTGGTAGGCATAACCTTTAAGTAATGAATTTCATCTTGGTAGAGTTTTTACATTAAAGGACCTCAAGTTTGGTAAAGTTTACAAATTAGTCCTTAATTCTTGCTATAGTTGTAAAACGGCTTTAGATTGATAATTGTGCATCATATTTGATAATATTGGACTAATAAGTGCGTGATCATACGTTGTACGCTTTCTATTGATTTTTGTGTGATTAAGTCGAAATTTATATCACTGTTTGTAGCATTGTTCTCTGGTAACACTCTTCGACCCAGTTCTCTACCAGACCGGGAAGGGGTGTTACAACGTATCTGATATTTGGGAATCGAACACAGTTTAATGAAAACTAAAAAAAGTAAAATCTTATTAATTGAGTAATTAATAATACAATTAGTTGAAGTATTTATATTAATAAAGAAAAGGCTTAAAGAAAGGTGTCGTTAAATCCATTACTGAGCCAGCTAGGATAAATACTAATCTACCTAGATCCTAGCTGTCATTAAATCCATTATCTTTTTAAAACCATTTGCAATCTTAAATCTCAAATTGGGGAATTGTGCATTTAAGTGATTAAAATTTATTGTAATTCAGTTAATAATATCTGAGGTGAGCGTTCAATCGAGTCGAGCCAAAAATTTCAAGTTATTTAAGTTTTTTTTGAACGGGAAAAGAGGCCTCGTTAAACCCCCCTAAAACCTAATGGGGGAAAAGAGTACCTCGATTTATTGATGAGTGAAATTAGTACAAGATCAGTGCCCGCATACACGAAAAATACATCAAGCTAGTATATCGTACCATTACATAGGCACAAACTCTCAACCGAAAGCCAAACTCAGCTCACCCGTCTAAAGCACCTGGTTACCAAACTAACTTTTGTTGCCTTAATCCAGCTCGACATAAGGCGCTAAGCTTTGTGCTATTTGACGAATCCAGAGCCAATTGTCCACCCTGCTAACTCCCTTGACAGCAAGACCGTGTGCTACACTATTTGACTCCCTATATGAAAATTTGAATTCTCAGTTGTACCGCAATCGGTACTGCACACACATCTGTATTCTATCAGCAAACACAGAAGGACACAATGAAATATTTGCAATCCATTTCATTACTAGCTCACAATCTGATTCTATTATCAAATGAACATCCTTTGGCCACTTCAGCAATAGGAAAATCCGACACGCTTCAAGAATAGCTGTAATTTCCGCCCCTGTAGGATCCGAAAGCCCTATCGACTTTGAAAACATAACAATCTGGTGGCCATGGTGGTTTCTAAGAGTGCCCCATATACCTGCAGCACCAAAACTCTATTTGGTGGAAGCATCCACATTGAATTTCAAAACTCCTTTTGGAGGGGTCTTCCACGATAATGCCACAGGTCTTATAGCCCGTCTAGGTTCTAACGAACATAGGGATGGCTGATTTACCAGGTCATGAACTTGAAAAGTAGATGATGGCCATTTACATTTGATCCAGTGCCAAATTCGCAGGATAGCAATCTCAAAGACTTGATATTCTGAGAACTTTATATTATTAAAGATGATTTCATTCCTACAACACCAAAATATCCAAGGAAACGCAAAAAAATCTGTATTCCAAATTGGTTTTACGTGCCCTTTATTGGCTGTGAATCCCATATAAGAACTAAAGATTTAAATGAGTAGGGGATGATAAGATGAATGTTGCGTGTAAAGAGTCCTATCACAAATAGTGCAAGTGTACACGACGCAAGTAGTAAAGTGATACTTGGAGTATCGGATATCGTCTCCACAGGGACTGGAAATAACTATATCCTCAAATTGCTGCACAAGAGAGAGAAATAGTTTAATTGGAGTGGTGAAGTAATCTTGATAAACAACTAAAGTAAAAGAATAAGGAATCATGTTTAAGAAATAGGTCGGTATTGATTTGCTCAGTAGTGCAGGTGTTGCACTAGAAGAGGAACTTTTGTTTCTTTCGCCGTCTCTGTCGCGGCAACACCTGTCGCGGCAAAAGTTTGTTGATGTCGCGGCAGCGATCACACAACTCTGTACTTCAAGCTTGGCAAGAATCCATGCTATGACTTGTCCTATCCCTAGGCCCAAGTTCTTTTGATGGACACTTCTTGGATAATACCTCCCGGCGTGAATCGAAGGGTGAACACCAATGTTGTTGAATTCTTCGTTAGCCACTTAACCTCGTACTTATCCCTAAGCCGAGATGGTTTAACCATAAACTGGAAAACGCGTATTTATTCTGTTCGTATGCTTGACTCTCCTGATATCAAACAAATGGATAACCTCACAATGCTCTCCCGATACTCTTGCGAGATATGAAAAACCAGAATAAATAAACTTGAAGTTTTTATTGCTTGACAGAAAATTCCTAAAACAGTACAATCCTTGCAACTACTTTACAAAATCAACCCTTACCCCTAGGGGAAGTTTAGAACATGATGAAGAAGGGAAAACGACAAGGGTTTTGGGAAAGACGGCTAGGAATGAGATATCCTTCCCTAGGTCGAATTACATGCCTTTATATAGGCCTTGGGTCCAAGTTTTCTAATATGGCAAGAATACAAGTTTAAACTAAAGCTCAACTCTATTAAAGATTAAATCTTCTGAGTAGATGCCTTTAATTCGTCCTCTTTTCTTGCCTTGCGTTTCTTCCTTGGACTTTGGGCTTGGCCTTCATTATGCCTCAGGGCTCAGAAAAATATAGGAGTGGTCCACGACAGACCGGTTTGAAATCCTTTATCTGTCGAGCTCCACTTCACTTTTCCACTTTACCCTTCTTTCGTCATGGCTGCCATGGCAGCGTTTGCTCCTCGACTCCAGTTCTATGATCCAGCTCTGCTCCTTTGCTACCCTGAGTCTACCGCAACAGATACCTGCAAAAGTGACAAAAATCAGTAGCAACTGTGTCATTTTATCTAGTTGTGATGTATATGCAGAAATCTATCCTAAATGCAATGAAATATGCTTGAATGCAGCAAAAATATGGGTAAATGAGGGGTAAAATATAGAACTTTCATACACTCAACACACCCTCAAACTCAAGTTCTTGCTTGTCCTCAAGAAAAGACTACCTAACTAAAAATAAAACCTTTTTGGTTTGGCTTAATTCAGTGAACTTTTCTTTACCTACCACACATTCCCTATCAAGAGCAATACCTTGTCGGGCGTTTCTGGATTTATCCGGTGCAATGCTATAGTTCTTGTGCAGTGTGTGCAGGTTTTGTAAACAAATATGTGCCTAGACTCCTTTAGCTTTCTAGAATAGTCATGCTTACAAACTTGAGTTTTATGCCAATTTATTTTTTTCTAGAGGCAATTCTTAGGCTCCTTTAGTTTTTTCTGAATTAGACTCAGTGTTTTTCTTATTTTGATTTGACTAGAGCCTGTTTTTGGGCATCTCTAGCTATCTTCCTAGGGCCGGTATTAGGCACCTCTAGGGGTATTGAGTCTAATTTTTTTTTCTTTTCTTATATTCTTTTCCTAGAGCCAGTGTTAGGCACCTCTAAGGGTAACTCAAGTGGTTAAGCTTTCTTACTCTAGTTCACTAACAAAAGTCTAGACAACATATAGGTCACAAGGGTGTTTGTGTAGTTTAGAACTATAGCAAGGCTCTAAATAGTTTCTAAAACATCCTAAAGGCACTGTCACGACATAGTATGTCGCGACAGGTAAGTTCAGTTCAAAGACTTAAGCCAAATTTTTTTTGACACAAAAATAAACTTAAAAAATAAACTAATAATTAGACACAAATTAAGATACAACTAACAAGTTCATTAATGAAGGGATGCCCACCCCCAAACTCAAGGGTTGCATTGCCCTCAATGCATGACAATGATAAAAAAAGAAAAACAGAAAATACATCACAAAATAGATAAAATAGCAAAGACAGCAAAATATAAGAAAAGAAACTTAAGTTGATGAGCTGTCGTCGCTGATGCTGCTGACTTGGAGCTGCCGGCGGGCAGTGACCTTAACGGCAGGGGTTGGCAGGTTGCTGAGGGACGCAAAGGCCATTTTCTTCTTTGCCTCTCGAGGTGGCTGGACACGTATCAGTGAGATGTGTGGGGGCTGGTCTAGGACATCGAGATCATCATCAGAGCTGCTGCTGGTGGTAGTAGATCTGCCTTGGCAGGGTCCTTCGACAGTCTCTTTCACCTTCTTCCTTTGCATCGGAGGGAAGTCCTTGGAGATGTCTCGGGCTACGGATGGCTCGGAGTCAGAGTCCTGCCAGACGGAGGATGAGGAGAACCCTTCAAAGTATTTGGGGTCGATTTCCGGTGGGGGGTCCTTCCTCTTCTCTCTTCTGGGGGTGGCAGGTTTTCTGCCGCCTTCGCCGGTCGTGGCAGGTGTGGAGGCAGCAGAGGGAGTTCTGGGGCTCGCAGAAGGAGTGGGTGCAGCAAAGAAATTTTCTAAGAAGGAGGGGAATTGCACATTGGTAAAATGTAAATCATTCTGAATAAAATTTACCGTTGCGGTAGTGAAGTCCCTCATGAAGCCCATCAGTCCGAGCTATCGTTCCTCCATCCTTTGCAGCATCGTCAGAATCTGACTGGAGGTGTCTGCCGGTGGTGTTGCTGCCGTCTGCTCTGGGTCTGCTGCGACAGGTTCAGGGGAGCTGGGGTCTGCTGTCAGTTCTATCGCGGCAGAGGGGTTGATGTACGATAGAGGAGTGGCAGCTTTCAATTCCATCAAACTGTAAATATTCCGCTGCGTCCACCCCTTTCCTTAGACCTTGACATCCTCTTCAATTTCTGGTACGTTGTTGCCCCGGCAGATTGTGGTGATGAGATAGGGGAAGACGAGGGGGCCTGACGGTCGGAGAGCACACTCGAGGATTCCGTCCCGGATGTAGCGACCGACATTGATTTGCCTCTCGTTTAGAATAGATTTGACAAGGTCTAACCTCGGTCTGTCGACAGTGCTGTTGTGGGAGGTAGGCATGAGGCGTTTCTTGACAAAGTGATTCCACAGTTTGGCTTGTGGGGTTAGATGGGTCCTCCGGACGGTCCATCGGTGCTTCGGATCATCGTTCTACTCTGTTCCTTCCTCTGTTACCTCTGCTATGACATCGTCATAGTCTGCCGGTGACAGACTATTCACGAACCTTCGGTGGGCGTCCTTCTTCTTGCTCACGTACATCCCATATAATGTGTTGATATACACCGTCTCGAGAGAGATTTCTTTGCCCCGAACGGTCACTGTCGTGGCATCCTTACTGTTGACGGCAGCGTAGAATTCACGAACAAGGGTTACGTTCATTTCCTCGGGCTGGGCAGCAAATTTCTGCTACTTGAGAGCTTGTATCTTCTTAGCAATGAAACCTTCTGGCCCTAGCTCTCCCGTTTGTTGGGTATAGATGAATCCTCGTTCCTTCCACATTTCCCTCTTCTGGAAAGAACGATAGTACCTCGATGCTGAGTCTGTGGATGCGAACAGGTTTGGTATGCCACTGTGGCTTGGGGTTGACACTGTCGCAGCAGAGGAGGAGGCAGCGCTGCGGTGGGTGTTTCTGCTGGCCATTGCAAGGAACTGTAGCAAAAATGAAAAGAAATTTCTGAGATCTAAAATAGAGGAAGCAAGTTGGGAGAATGAGAATGAGATGAAAAATGAAAAGGGAGTGGGGGTTTATATAGAATAGGGATTTTCTGCCCATTGGGATTGTAACAGCATGCGCGAATAACGGGGCCAGCTGTTATGTGGTTTCTGACGCGTCTGTCACGCGTTTCCGTGTCTGTTGCTTGTCTGTTACTCGTTTGCGTGTATGTCACGACAGCTCCTTGACAGGTTGTCTTCTCCGCGTTTGTCGTGACAGCTGGTGACAGACTATGACGACAGGCGTGTCCGTTGGGCTTTTTGGGCTGTTATGAATGCGTTGGGCTGGTTCATTCCTCCTCTTTGCTTTGCTTCCTTTATTTCCTAAAAATAATTAAATAAATAAACTGAATTAAAATCTTAGTTCCTAAAATAAATAATAAATGAAAATTCTTAATTCCTAAATAAATTAAAAAAAAGTTAAATTAGGGATGCCTTGAGGGGCATCTCCTAAAGTAACTACTTCCTGCATCCTTGAGGCTTCAGTCCCCTGATAATGCTTAAGCCTCTGTCCATTGACCTTGAACTGGTGCTCATCCTTCAGTGATTTGATTGTAATGGCACCATGAGGGAAAACTTGGACAACCTGGAAAGGACCAGACCACCTAGATTTAAGCTTTCCTGGGAAAAGCTTCAACCTGGAGTTGAACAACAACATCTGCTGCCCTAGGCAGAACTGTCGTGGCAGCAGCTTCCTGTCGTGCCACTTCTTGGTTTTGTCCTTGTAGATCTTGGCATTGTCGTAGGCCATTGCTCGAATTTCCTCAATCTCATTCAAGTCTAGTAGCCTTTTCTGTCATGCTTTATCCCAGTCCATATTTACTACCTTGATAGCCCAGTAAGCTCTGTGTTCTATCTCAACAGGTAAATGACAGGTTTTCCCATAGATGAGTCGATAAGGTGACATCCCCAATGGTGTTTTGAACTTTGTTCTATAGGCCCTGAGTGCATCATTGAGATATAAAGACCAATCATTTCTAGTGGGTTTAACCATCTTCTCTAGTATGTTCTTTACTTCTCTTTTCGATATCTCGGCCTGCCCATTGGGTTGAGGGTGGTATGTTGTTGCAATCTGGTGCTTTACTCTGTATTTTCTTAAGGCAACAGCAATTACCCTGTTATCGAAGTGTCTCCCCTCATCACTAATTATCGCCCTTGGAATGCCAAATCTGGAGAAGATGTTCTTGTGAAGAAATCTTTGAACAGTTTTGGCATCGTTCTTCTGAGTGGCGATCGCTTCTACCCACTTTGACACATAATCCACTGCCAGTAGGATATACAAATTCCCACAAGATGCTGGGAATGGTCCCATGAAGTCAATTCCCCATACATCGAAGATTTCGACTTCCAATATGTTCCGCAGTGGCATCTCATACATTCTCGATATATTCCCAATCCTTTGGCACTTGTCACAACCCTTGTAAAAAGCTTGTGCATCTTTGAACAGTGTGGACCAATAGAGACCGGATTGCAGAACCTTGGCAGCGGTTTTGTTTCCACCTAGGTTTCCTCTATAAGGGGAAGCATGGCAGTGGTGAAGCACAGCTTCATGTTCATCCTATGGTATGCATCTCCTAATAATCTGGTCTGCACAATGTTTGAAAAGAAGAGGTTCGTCCCAATAATAATGTTTTGCATTATTTTGGAACCTCTTCCTTGCTTGGTAATTAAGCTCATGAGGTAATAACCCACTTACAATGTAATTAACAATGTCAGCATACCAAGGGGTTTCAGAAAGCTTACCTGCCGCCATGGCTGTCGCGGCAGTGCTAGTGGCAGCAAACAACTGCTTATCCGGGAAGGTCTCCAATATGTTGGTCTTATCTGATGATTGACTCTTTCCCGTCTCCAGCCTTGACAAGTGGTCTGCTACTTGGTTCTATGTTCCCTTTTTATCCTTGATATCAATGTCAAATTCTTGCAGCAGCAGAATCCAATGTATCAATCTAGGTTTTGCATCCTTTTTTGTGAATAGATACTTCAGTGCTGAATGGTCTGTATAGACCACCACCTTTGTCCCAAGTATATACGGACGGAACTTGTCGATTGAGAACACCACTGCTAACAGCTCCTTCTTTGTCTTGGTGTAGTTGACTTGGGCATCATTTAGTGTTTTTCTGGCATAGTAAATCACATGGAAGAGCTTATCCTTCCTCTGCCCTAATGCTGCCCCGAGAGCGTAGTCACTGGCATCACACATTATTTCAAATGGAAAACTCCAGTCTAATGGTTGTACGATCGGGGCTATTACCAGCTTCTCCTTCAGTATTCTGAATGCCTTAGTACATTCAGCATTAAAATCAAACGGACGATTCTGCTCCAATAGGTGGCATAGGGGCTTGGTAATCTTCGAAAAATTGGCTATAAATCGTTGATAAAACCCAGCATGCCCTAAGAAACTTCGAATCCCCTTGACTGTGGTGGGTGGCGGCAGCTTTTCGATGACCTCTATTTTGGCTCTGTCCACCTCTATGCCACGACAGCTCACCTTGTGGCCTAGTACTATTCCTTCATTCACCATGAAGTGGCACTTTTCCTAGTTCAAAACCAAGTTCGCCTCTTCGCATCTTTCAAGAACCTTCTGTAAGTTGCCTAAACAACCTTCAAAACTGTCTCCAAAGACGGAAAAGTTGTCCATGAAAATTTCTAGGAAATCCTCCACCATGTCGGAGAATATTGCCATCATGCACCGTTGGAAGGTTGCTGGTGCATTGTAGAGCCCAAATGGCATTCTCCGAAAGGCATATGTTTCATACGGACATGTGAAGGTGGTTTTCTCTTGGTCCTCCGGTGCAATTGCTATCTGATTATAACCTGAGTAACCATCAAGAAAACAATAGTAAGGCTTCCCCGCTAATCTATCAAGCATTTGATCAATAAATGGTAAGGGGTAATGGTCTTTCCGGGTAGCTTTGTTAAGCTTCCGGTAATCCATACAAACCCTCCAACCGGTCACAGTCCTGGTTGGGATTAGTTCGTTTTCTTCGTTGGTTACCACAATTACGCCTCCCTTTTTGGGCACACATTGCACCGGGCTCACCCACTTGCTATCCGAGATGGCGTATATGATTCCAGCGTCGAGCCATTTGATAATCTCTTTCCTCACCACTTCTCGCATAGCCTCGTTCAAACGTCTTTAGGCATCGATGGTCGGCTTATGATCATCCTCCAAGAGGATTTTGTGCATGCATAATACCGGACTGATGCCTTAGATATCAACTATAGTCCATCCAATAGCCTTCTTATGCTATTGTAGCATTCTGATTAGCTGATGCTCCTGTTCCTATATTAACTTGGAAGAGATGATTACTTGCAACGTATCATTTAAACCAAGAAAGACATATTTAAGCTGCCATGGCAGGGGCTTAAGATCTAGAACAGGTGGCTTTTCAATGGAAGGCTTCTGGATTATATGTTCATTCGAGGTATAATTTAGAGGCTCGAAGAACTTACCTGGACGAGTGCCTATCCAATTTACCTCCTCTAGACCTTCAGTGTCGGATGTTTCTGAGTCAGAGGAGTCACTATCGTCGTTGCTGTCGTGACAGTCTTCTGGGTGACTGTGGTGGCAGTGACCAAACTGTCTGTCGTGGCAGCTCGACCTGATGCAGGGTTGGTCAAGGACTACTTCAGAGATTTCCTTGCACTCTTCTTCTGCATCAGCCTATTTTATTGCGTGGAGAACATTGAGTTTGATGTGCTGATCATTCACTCTCATAGTCAGTTCTCCTTTCTTAACATCGATCACAGTTCTGCCTGTGGCTAGAAAGGGTCGCCCTAGGATGATCGGTGCGTTTTCATCTGCTTCACAATCTAAAACAAGAAAGTTAACAGGAAAAATAAATTTATCCACTCTTACCAGAATATCGTCAATCTTCCCTTCTGGTTGTAAATAAGAGCGGTCTGCCAGCTGCAGCATGACTGTCGTGGGTCTGGCTTGTCTAATACCTAATTTCTGAAACACATATTTGGGCATTAGATTTATGCTAGCACCAACATCACAAAGTGCCTTACCCACGAATTTAACGCCAATTATGCACGGTATGATGAAGTGCCCAGGATCCTTCTTCTTTTGGGGTGGATGCTTATGCAAGATTCTCATGCATCATTCTGTCATTTTCACCGTCTCAAATTCCCCAAGTCTGGACCTTTTAGACATTGCGTCCTTGAGAAACTTAGCATATTCGGGCATCTGCTTGATGGCTTCCAGTAGCGGTATGTTAATACGCACCTACTTAAAAATATCATAGATCTTTTTGAGCTGGTACTCCTATTTTTGTTTCTGTAACCGCTGTGGAAAAGGAGGTGGAGGACGGTAATCTTCGAGACGTCCTTCACATGGAATTCGGATCTAAGGAGGTTTAGGTTCTTTAGCATCCTCTTTTTGCTCCTCTGTCCCTTCTGCTGTCGCTGCAGGTGTATCGACAGTAGGTTGTTCTTCCTCTGCCGGGGCAGTGTTCACGGCAGGTGTATCTAGGGTCGGTTCCTTACTTGGTATGTTCTTCATCTCCGGCCCTTGTAACTGTTTCCCAGTCCTAGTTGTGATTGCTTTACATTGCTCATGTGTGGGTATTCTAGTGACCTCAGTATCACTAGGGAATCCTCCGTTCTGCCTCGGTTTGATATACTGGGAAACTTGGCTCATTTGTGTCTCCAGAGATTTTAGGGTAGCCTCATGGTTTGTCATCCTCATCTATGTCTTGTCCATGAATGACTCAGTTTTCTTGACAAAGTTATCC
The DNA here is from genome assembly GCA_030270665.1 of Hibiscus trionum. NCBI lineage: Eukaryota > Viridiplantae > Streptophyta > Magnoliopsida > Malvales > Malvaceae > Hibiscus > Hibiscus trionum. The sequence continues at coordinate 6,455,496 of BSYR01000033.1, read as the reverse complement.
ATGTTTGCCATGTATGCTCCCGTCTGTGACATAAAAGTTGCCAAGGTCTGTTCCAGTATACTAGGTGCGGCTGCCGGCTGTTGTTGCGGCTGCTGCTGTGGCTGCTGTCGTGACAGAATTCTGGGTGCCCCTTGGTTTTGGTTGTTCTGCACCGGAGGATTCAATGCATTGTTCGGATTGCTCTAGGAAAAATTAGGATCTTTCCTTCAGTTGGGATTGTAATTGTTGGAATCATAATTTCTTGGCTTGTTGTAGTTCCCAACATACATCTCTTCTTCCAACTGTAAATGACAGTCTTCTGAACTGTGATTCCCACTACAGGTTTCACATACCTCTTCTACAGAATATACAGATTTAGAATCTTTCCGCTGCAGATTTTCGACTATCTTTGTGAGGTATGCAACCTGTGATTTCATCGAATTACCAGCTTCATAATCCTTTACAGATATTCCTCGTTTGCCCCCTCTCCTAGCTGTAGGAAATTGCTCATCGTTTTTCGCTACCTTTTTCAACAATATCATTGCCTCGTCTGGTTCCTTATCCAGTAATAGCCCATTCGCTGCTGAATCTATTCTCAGACGAGTGTGTACATTGGAAGCGTTGTAGAATTTTACGACCTGATTCCACACGGGGAATCCATGCATCGGGCAGTTCCGAAGAAGAGTTGTAAATCTGTCTCATGCCTCGTGCATTGGTTCATCATCTTCTTGTTGAAAAGTATCAATCTCGTTACGCAATCTTTTAGATAAATGAGAAGGATTCAAACGAGATAAAAATTCACGAGAGAGATCTGCCCAAGTTCGTATTGAACCCGGCGTTAATTTATTCCACCAAGTTTTAGCTCTGTCTCTCAATGAATGGAGAAATAACCAGAGCCTCAGTACTTTCAGATTTATTCCTGGCAGTCTAAACGATCCACAGATTTCTTGGAACGTTTTCAGAGGTTCTCGGGCATCCCCAGTTGCAGAACCACTAAACTGGCCAGCGAAATTTATCATGCTGAACATGATAGGTTTCAGCTCGAAGTTTTCAGCTTCCACGTCTGGCAAGGTGGTTTCCAGTTCAACATGGTCATTGATCATGTAGTCTCGACAGGACTGCCGTGCGGCAGCGGCAGCGGGCCGTTCATTTCGGGCATCTTGGGGAGGATCATCAATAACCCTCTAGTTATTGTTGTGTGGGTCATCTACCCCGTCGTTCCGCCTTCCGTTCACCATTGCTTCTAGTCTCTCCTCAAGATAGTTGTTTCTTGCTATCAAGAGTCGGACTTGGTTCCTGAGTTGGTACGTGCGTTCGATTTTTGGGTCTAGTTCGTACTCAGGTTCTTTGCCACGTCTAGATCTGCGCAAAATCAAACAGAAAACCTTGTGAAAAGAAAATGGTAAATAACACCACTAAAAATAGAAAAAGAAAAAGAAAAAGTGCAGTAATAAAAAGGGTAAAGATATGTTGCCAGTCCCCGGCAACGGCGCCAAAATCTTGTTGTGTGTAAAGAGTCCTATCGCAAATAGTGCAAGTGTACACGACGCAAGTAGTAAAGTGATACTTGGATTATCGGATATCGTCTCCACAGGGACTAGAAATAACTCTATCCTCGAATTGCTGCACAAGAGAGAGAAATAGTTTAATTGGAGTGGTGAAGTAATCTTGATAAACAACTAAAGTAAAAGAATAAAGAATCAGGTTTAAGAAATATGCTGGTATTGATTTGCTCAGTAGTGCAGGTGTTGCACTGGAAGAGGAACTTCTGTTTCTGTCGTCGTCCCTGTCGCGGCAGAAGTCTGTTGATGTCGCGGCAGCGATCACACAACTCTGTACTTCAAGCTTGGCAAGAATCCCTACTATGACTTGTCCTATCCCTAGGCCCAAGTTCTGTTGATGGACACTTCTTGGATAATACCTCCCGGCGTGAATCGAAGGGTGAACACCAATGTTGTTGAATTCTTCCTTAGCCACTTAACCTCGTACTTATCCCTAATCCGAGATGGTTTAACCATAAACTGGAAAACGCGTATTTATTCCGTTCGTATGCTTGAATCTCCCAATATCAAACAAATGGATAACATCATAATTCTCTCCCGATACTCTTGCGAGATATGAAAAATCAGAATAAATAAACTTGAAGTTTTTATTGCTTGACAGAAAATTCCTAAAACAGTACAATCCTTGCAACTACTTTACAGAATCAACCCTTAGCCCTAGGGGAGTTTAGAACATGATGAAGAAGGGAAAACGACAAGAGTTTTGGGAAAGACGACTAGGAATGAGATATCCTTCCCTAGGTCGAATTACATGCCTTTATATAGGCCTTGGGTCCAAGTTTTCTAATATGGCAAGAATACAAGTTTAAACTAAAGTACAACTCTATTAAAGATTGAATCTTCTGAGTAGATGCCTTTAATTCGTCCTCTTTTCTTGCCTTGCGTTTCTTCCTTGGACTTTGGGTTTGGCCTTCATTCTGCCTCAGGGCTCAGAAAAATATAGGAGTGGTCCACGACAGACCGGCTTGAAATCCTCTATCTGTCGAGCTCCACTTAACTTTTCCACTTTACCCATATTTCGTCATGGCTGCCACGGCAGTGGCCACGGCAGCGTTTGCTCCTCGACTCCAGTTCTGTGATCCAGCTCTGCTCCTTTGCTGCCCTGAGTCTGCCGCAACAGATACCTGCAAAAGTGACCAAAATCAGTAGCAACTGTGCCATTTTATCTAGTTTTGATGTATATACAGAAATCTATCCTAAATGCAATGAAATATGCTTGAATGCAGCAAAAATATGGGTAAATGAGGGGTAAAATATAGAACTTTTATACACTCAACAATGAACACTCCATAGATTGGCCCACATTTGCCAAACTCTCCAAACAAATTCACAGTGGCAAAAAAGATGGTGAACTGATTCAAAGTGATTTTTGCAAAATACACACAATGTGTTTGAAAGCAAGGGAATACCTCTTTTTGAAAGTTCTTCGTGAGTCGGGAGTCTCCCAAGTGCAGCTCTCCAAGCGAGAAGTTCCACCTTCGGCGGGGCAAGATTAGACCAGATCAATTTCCACACAATATCTTTGCTCGCCAGATTTTATGATATCAGATTACAAAAATCTTTAGGCTTATACACGCCGTTTGAAGCTCCTACCCATCTCACACAATCTTTATCTAAGTCTGCCTTTGCTGCTTTAGTTAGAGTATTCAAAAAAGCCTCTCATTGATTAAGCTCCCAATCAAAAAATCTTCTTCTTAATGGGATGTTCCACCGCCATTTTCCAAAAGCTTTGGAACCAAACTCACACACTTTACCCGATTTAATCATTGATACGACATAGATTCTCGGGAAAGCTTCTCTTAAGGATGAAAATTCTGTCCAATGATCCTCCCAAAAATTAATCGACTTCCCATCACCTAGCATAAATCGGATATTATGGGTGAATAAATCCTCTTTGCTGGACAGTGGTTTCGTGATGTTTTTCCATAACCATGACTCTTTATTTCGACTACCACCACTCGGGACCAGCTGGTCATTAGGTAAACCATATTTTGCTACAATCACCCTTCGCCACAAACTATCACCCTCGCTACAGAATCTCCATAGCCATTTATTTAGTAAGGCTTGATTTTTGGCTTTAACATCGATCACTCCAATTCCCCCACTCTCTTTCGGTAAACATAAATTTTCCCACTTAACCCAGTGAATTGCTTTACCTTTGTTAAAACCCCAGATAAATTTAGCCATCAGCTTATTAAGACTATTGGCCACTGAAACTGGAGTTCTGAAAATTGACATGTAATACACTGGTAAATTGCTTAGCACAGATTTGACTAGAGTTATACGACCAGCCATGGACAACAGGGATCCCTTCCACCCTTCTAACTTCAACTGTACCTTATCCAATATCGGCTTCCAAATGGCAATGGAGTTACGGTCATAGCCCAGGGGCAGTTCTAAATAACTTGTAGGCAGAGAATCAAAATTGCATCTCATTTCGGACGCACATCTTGAGATCAACACATCATCTACATTGACTCCAAAAAGTGTCGTCTTCCTCATGTTCAGCTGTAGCCCAGAAGCCCCTTCGAAAACCCTCAGGAGCATAGCAATACACTTGACATTTTCCAAATCCGCCTTTAGGGACAGGATTAAGTCATCTGCGAATTGTAGATGGGATAACGGTAACCCAATTCTGCCCAGTGTGACTCCCGAAAACGCGTTTATCTCGATTGCTTTGTAAAGCAAGGAACTTAGAGCTTCCCCTATCAAATTAAAGAGCAACGACGATAAAGGGTAGCCTTGCCTTAATCCTCTGCTGATTTTGAACCTTTCAGATAGGGCACCGTTAACAAGTACCAAGATTGTTGCAGTGGACAAGCACATAGATATCCACTTTCTCCATTTCGACCCAAAACCCATGCGATTAAGGACGTGGTCTAAAAAGCCCCAATCCACCGTGTCATAGGCTTTTCTAAAGTCCGCCTTGAAAATGATAGTTTCATGATTCCTCTTTTTCAGCTCATCAATGACTTCATTAGCAACAAGACAACAATCCGAAATCTGTTTACCTGGTGTAAAAGCGAACTGCGTATCGTCAATCACTTCCTCAATGCAAGAAGATAGTCTTCTAGATAGCACTCTAACCAAAATCTTATAGAGACTGCTAACTAGAGAGATGGGTCTGTAATCCGAAATCTGTCCAGTTTGCTTGCCTCAACACGTTCTCCCCCTCGAAACCATGTAACCATGCTTCCATCCATAGGTATGTCGATTAGCATGTTCTGATGGATGAAGCTTATAAACGGGTTGCTTGCACTGAAGTTAAAATTTGAACCAGTCTTCTCCTCAGCAGATGCTACCGAGTTGAAGTCTCCTCCCAATATAACCTGCATTGAAAGAGCATCAATAATCTCAAAGATTCGATCGAAAAAACCTCTTCTTTCTATCAGATTGTTTGGAGCATATAGATTGATAAAACCACATTTTTTTGTTGGAAAGAAATTGACCCTCAAGAATAATAGCTCGATCTAGCACCATCTTCCTTTCCACTGTAAAAAGCTCTTTGTCCCAAATTGAAATTAACCCACCAGAAGCTCCGACTGAAGGGGCAAATTCAATACCCATATTTTTCCCCAATAACCTTCTTACCACTCCAGGTTTGAGGATTTGAAGCTTTGATTCCTGAATGAAAATAAAATCAGCTCTGCTTTCTCTATATACTTTCACCACTGCTCTTAACTTTTCTGGTCTTTCGAGGCCTCTTACATTCCATGACAAACAAGCCAGATTCATTTAGTTAATGAATATAAAACGAAGACAACTGGAAATTACGAATAGGAAAGAAACGACATGTATTTAGGTTTGTTGGACCTTGTGAACCAATTCTTGGAAATGATCAAGTACCATCTCCTTGCTAGCATCGAAATCAACTCCCAGAGCATTTGCTAAACGGAAAGTGGCCGACGCTTCACAATTAACACTGAAAGAGTCATCTGGCGAAGGCTCACTAAAATTTTGGGAAGGAAGGTGATTTCTGATCCCTAATTTATTCCCCCCGATAATTCGTATTTGAAAGGGGAAAGAGCCCTCACATTTTTAATGTATTTGGGCCTCACCATGAACAAGCCCGTTTTCTTATCCAAGATCGGTGCACCTGGGCCAATAGACGGGCCCGATGTAGAGGTGGACTATGCCTTGTAGTCAATGCGGACATCTATCAAATGGCCCGATCCTGTGGGACCGATTGACTGAGCCTGATCACTGCCTGACTTTTCCTCTCCCGCGAATTTGGGAGATTGAGTCTTGGAAACATTCTCTGAACTTGTCAGGTCGGTTTTATTACCCATTTTCTTGAACCTCGAACCATCCGCCGACAAACCGTTAAAAACGTGTTAAAGATCATCCATACGACAGTTGTCTTCCTCGTCAATGGTGGTCTTTTCCGGCGACCTTTCGTTGGTCCAACAACGGTCATTTTCTGGCAGCCCTTCGTTAATCCAACATCGATCATCTTCGTAATCTTCAACTGTCACATTGAAGCAGAATTGTACTCCGTTTATGAAAGTATTAACAACCGGAGGGATATCCAATCTAAATCTTACACCGATCAGGATCCTTGCTCGATCGAAGTTGTTCCTTCTCTAGATACCTTCATCAAGCCGAATCATCGTCCCCCATCTGCTGGCAATAGCACGAAAAATATATTCATTCCACACCGTGACTGGAACATTTTCCAGGCTCACCCATACTTTCATTTTTCTTTTAGAGATAAAATTATCAATAGTATCGAAATCGTCAAACCAGGATTCTAGCAATGAGGATTTTAAGTCCCAAAAAATTGATGTTTGCTCTTCTTCTTCGAACCATATTAGCACATTGGAGCCTGAGATTGTACTTGCTTTGACTTTGAAGCCTTTAGACTGTAGAATCTCCTGCACGAAGTTGGCATCATACATACCCTTAACAATGCCTATCAGACTTGCATTGATCCAATCCATCTCCTTCTTTGGGATAGTAAAGTGAAAAGGTTCTATTAATGTGTTCGGTGTTTCCTGTTTCTTCCTAGGATTATCATCCTTATTGGCCAAGCTTTCCACAAAGATCTTATTTGTTCGATTCTCGCCTGACAGAAGTGCTTCTTTATAAGATCTGCCATCAGTGGTCTTCCAAGCTGTTGTTCCAAGTTGTTCATCACGGTTGGACTTTTCTCGGACCTGAGAACTAGTTGGCTCACCTTTATCTTTTCCAAGATAAACTTTTATATTAAAGCCGTCCATTATCCGGTTGCAACCCCGCTCCACCGCCCTCAATGCCTCCTCCCTTGTAGTAAAGCTGATAAAGCAAAAGTGTCCCTTCTAGATCTTCTGCTATAGTTGTTGTATGAGATATAAACTTTGACGATTCTCCCGTAAATAGAGAAAGCTTCCTTTAGTGAGGACCAATGTATTCTTTTGCTCACATGGTTTACGAAAACGGTTACCCCCTGTTTGATGCTTCTTCTTGACTGCGTTCTTCCCCTGTCACTGGTTCTCCTAGCTGCTTCTGTTTGTCCTACACCTGCTGTTTTGCCTCCAGCATAGCCATAGCCCGTTGCTCTTTCACCGCCATTTGATCTTCCACTGGGAGCCATTTTGGAAGAGTTTGTCTTTAATTTGAGTTATTCAAGTTAACACATTATATTTTACAACTCAAAATTTATTTGAAATTTTTTCGATTCGTGTCGAGTTTTCGAGTTTCTATACAAATTTAATTGTAATTATTTATCATGTTATAGTCCGGTTTGATTTCAATTTAAACGACTTTCTCTAAACATATAAGATATATATATTCTTCATATTTTTTCATATGTGACATATATTTCTTCATATTTTTTATTTTGGTATATATAGAGGGACTTAACTAAAACTTAAAAATCAATCCACTAGTTACTAAAAATTTTGAGTTGTTTGAATTTCTATTTTACAACTCAAACTTTATTTGAATTTTTTTCGAGTCAAATTTATAAAATTTCGAGTCGAGTCAAAACGAATCAAGTTTTTTGGTCTCGGACCAAGTCGAAATTTTAATTTTTTTGAGTCAATTCGAGTTTTGCTCACCCTTAATTTACCTATACAAGTCCCACCTCAACCGACAAATAAATTAAAGGTTATATTAATCATTTGCCTCTTTCTTTAATCAAATCTTTTTTAAACATTTTTTTCTATTGAAAATTTGATTAAAGAAAGAGCCAAATGATTAATCAATCAATCAACTAGAAAAGAAAAGGAAGAAAATCCAACCCCCATAACATCATAAGAAGCCAAAGTCCAATCCCCATTGTAATTTTCGTGTTCAAAGTTGTATTGTTGGACCTCCATTTACATATTTCCACAAGTACAAATGTATGAATTAATGGTATTTTGTAATAAAATAATTGCTTATAAGAAAAAGAAATATAGATGCAATCCAAAGTAGATACAAAATGTTCAAGAATTGCCCCCCTCCAATTAGTGTTGGATGAATGCGAAATGTATTCAATCAATATTGAGCCTGCAATCAAAGCAGTAAATTTCATCATTTATAAGCATTATTCATATCTACTAATGCTTAATTTTCATTTATTTTCTCTGCTATACTAAAAATGAGTTAATTGTATCACATGTCTCCAAAATTATTACTTTTATTTTAAATTGATTCATAAGCTTTTGAATGTTCTGATTTTATTCTTAAATTATAGCTCCAACTCTAAATTGATTTCTAAACTTTTGAATTTTTATATTCATCCTAAAAAATAAGGGTCACATTGCATTGGTGGTTGTTTAAGGAACGACAAAGCGATGACATTGGTATCTCTCTCCAAGTCCATCGACAGATTCGACGCTACTATAACAAAAATTCACGCGATTTTGGAAACTATTCATCTTTTTAGAAGATCATCATGGTTCAAAAGATTTAAATTAATTGCCGAAAGCGATAGTAAATTGGTTAGTCCACCCAAATTCTACCCTAGAGGTTTTCAATCCTTTGATCATGTTGTGCCTGAGGTCTATTGCTCGAGGCGACTTCAAGTTTCAGTATGTCTCTCGAGAATGCAATGTGTTAGCAAATTAGTTTTTGATCCTTATTTTTTGTCTTTATTCTAGTTTTGATACGTTGCACTCTTTTTTCTCCATTTAAGTTTAGGAAAGTTTTTTAACGAGGCTCGTATTACGGCTCTTCATATGTTTAAGTGATTCAAATCTCAATAATATATCTGATATTTCAAAAAAAATAAGGCTCACATTCTAAATTAATCCATAAACTTTTAAACGTTTAATTTCATCATCAAATGATCATTTATGTTACGTCATATTTTTACATAATACACATTAGTGTTTACATGACAATTAAAATATTTTATAATTGTGTTATTAACATGGGATACAATTAGCATATATCTACTATCTGGGATTGAAATTAGAACGAGAGTTCTAATTTGAGGATGAAATTAAAAAGTTAAAACGTTTAGGGAACAATTTAAAATAAAAATCATAATTTAAGGATATATAATACAATTAATTCTATTTAAATTTTTTATTTAATTCTTTACTTTAATTTAGCAAATTGTGAACCTCTACCTCTATAGTAATATTAATAATTCAATAAATCATGACACATCTCAAATAATAATAAATTAAAATGATACCACTACGTATATTTCTTATACCATCTTCTTATACATTTCATTAAATTTATTATTAATTGAATATAATATGGTAGATTTTTACGTAGTCTTAACTCTTAATTATTTTGTGTGTGTGCTGCAGGAGATGAATTTTGTTATTAAATGATGATAAAAAAATGTAATTATATATTATCATTTTAATAACAACGAAAAAAATTATCAATTTGGAGGATGAATGAGGTAATATTTACCATTTTAACATGTTGGTGACGCATTTAGGCATGTCTCCACCGTCAAGCTGTTTCATCGTGATTCCGTCGCACTTAACAGTCACCGCCACCTTACCAATCTTCAACCCCGCCACACCCAACCCAACTTTCGTCCGAGCCTCCACGTTCACCGGCAAAGTCTTGCTTCGGTGTCCGGTCCGGAGCCTGTTCCCGACATCGTCAGCCACCAGCATGTTACTCGCCTTTGTCTCCACTTTCAAACTCGTCGTGCTCTGTTTTCCCATAGTGAAACCGGTCACCGCCGTCGTTCCCGCCGCAGTCTCATCTCCACCCTCCCCGAAACTGACGTCGAACTCCGTGTCACCGTAATAGTACGTCATCTTTACGTTCGGGTTCTTCACTTCGAGTCTCGTCGTCGTCGCGGCGTCGAGGTAGGTTCCGTCGGGTTTTTTAGTGACGTTAAACCGGGACATCCGAATCGACTGGACGTGAAAACCGGGGAATTTCGGGTCGAACAGAAAGTAGAAAACCATAGCACCGGTGACGACGAGGAGAATCAAAACCAACAAGAAAATGCAGAGCGAGCAACAACAAACACGGCAAAACCCACTTTTCTCTTTCCTCTGATGGAAAGATGGTGGCAGAACCGGCTTTCGTGGCGGCGGTCTGAACCCGGACTGTGCCGCCGGCAAGCTTGGGTCTCTGTATCCCGGTGGCTTTTGGATAACCGGTTTCAATGGAGGCTCAGCCATTACTCGTTTCCTTTTGCAATTCGGGATAAATTGGTAGAATTCGATGAACCAAAAACACTTGCGATTAATAAAGCTTTGGTATTCGAGAATCTGGCATTAATCGATGAACATGAATGTCATATAAATTAAAGTGTGTGGAAATTAATTTCAAAAAATGAAGGATTTCAATAGGATGAATTGATGATGATGATTGCATTAGTGGATTAGTTTATTTCTTTGGTTTTGTCTTTTGTCCGAAGGTGTGTGGTGGAAGGGCATGTTCTTCCACATGGGACCGGAGCTTCCCTCTGGCTCTCCTTGCCGTTATCCGCTAACTTGTCGTTTCCACAGATTACACCGACACCTCACTCTATTTTCCCTTTTTCTTCTTTGTTGTGTTTAGGATGATGATGGGTGGGGTTGAATCGGATTTTTGGTCCATCTGTACCCGACTCGAAAATATAACACCTCTATTTAAATTCAATATTTTATGATGCTCCACCGACCTGAATTCGAACTCGAATTTATAAATAAAAACTTGATCTAACTTTATATAAATAAAAAAATTAATTTGTAGTATTATTCAATAAAATAGGAAGCTAATTGAAAAAAAATACAAATAAAGAGAAGCATTATAATATTTATTTCATTAGACAAAATAGGGATATACACACGTATATATACATATATATAAAGAGAGGGACATTATAACAATTATACCTAAATATTTAGAATAAAATTAAATTATTATTTTGGGTCGGGTCGGGTATTTTTCATATTAAACCCAAACCCGACCCGACCTCATCCTAAAAACTCAAACTCGAAACAAAAATTTTCTTTAGAAAAACTTGACCCTATAAGACCAAGTCGGGTCGGGTCGGGTCAGAACTTGTCGAGTATGGGTCAAATGGTCATCCCTAATTGTGTCATTAGAATTTGGTCTAATTATGATTTTGGTCCCTCTATCATATTAAATTATGGATTTTGGCCTTTATATTAAAAATCGAGATAATTTGGTTTAGTAAGTTCAAATTAATATATTCATATCATTATTTTAATATGGTAACCACTAACTAGAGACAACCTTAATTGAGATTATGGTTAATAATGCTGAAGGTAGAGATTAGTTGAGATTCTGCTTAATAGCAAACATTTGAAATTTAGTCACCATATGTAGTAAGTTATTGCTTAAACCTTACTATTAATTCATGTATGATGCATAAGTTGTGAATTTAGTCATCTATTATAATTTGGTCAATTTTTGTCACCATATTTTTCAAATTTCCAACTTTCAATCATGGTCTAAATAATTTACGAATAATATGACTAAATTACATGACTTAGATTAGAGAAGAAAAACTAAATATACAACTTACACGTAATACAAGGACGGATGGAAGAATTTGATTTAGCGGATTTCACAATTATATTTGGGTCAAGACTGAAATTTGAAAATTTAACAATATAAGAATTAAAAATGATCAATTTAGGAACCCAACGACTGGTCTCAGTGTGTGTGCATTGTCAAATAGTTAAAAATTTATATAAACAAATACTACATTATAATTATAATTACTTTTAGATTATTAAAAAAACCAACTTAGAGTACATAGACTAAATCCAAAGCTTACATATAGTACAAGGTCTAAATAAAGAAATTGACCTAAATTATTTCTATCATTATCTAAAAAGAAACTCCATTGGCGCATGCAACAAAATTTACAAAACATGGGAACCCGAATCTCCGACCCAGTTCAAACCCGTCTCAGAAAAGCCAACCCGGGATCCATGTCCAACCGCAGCCGTTGGTTCGTAACTTCCTTTATGGTTTTCAGACAGCCTGAGCCAGTTACCCAAATCTCTCTGCTGAGTAGATGGTAACTAAAAACAAAGCTCTCTTTTTTTTTCCTTCTAGATTTTACTGTAAAGTTTTTTTTTTTCTTTTAATTCATATTTTATATGCATACTCGTTCAACATGAATATACCTTTTTAAACAATTAATTAGAAAAACGACTCCAAGCTTCATTATTTTAAAAATTTTTTTGACTCCTTTTACTTCTCTAATGGTGAACTCGTTTTTTATAGGACACGAATTTAAAAATCGCTTTTAACAAAACACGATTTTAGTGTTGGGTGAGTTAGTAATAAAGAAAAAAATTTATCTTGTTTTTTTAACATAAAACTCGCTTTTAATAGGACGCGAGTTTAAAACTCACTTTTTGTAGGACGGAAGTTTATCTAACATGAACTGAAAAGGGGTCATTTTTTTAAATAATCAAACTTGATGGTCATTTTTCTAATTAATTATTTAAAAAAGATATATCCATTTAAAATTACCCATTCAACACCTCGTCCTCACCATCTTTGTCTGGAACCAAGAACATATGCAGAATTTTATGTTAGGAAGATAAACTTATAAAATTTTAGATGATGAACTCTTAAAATTTTAAAAAACAAAAATATATTTTCAATAAAAATTACATAAATAATTAAAAAAATATCAAAATTATACATTAATTTTTAATTTTTAAACAGCGACCGCCTTCGATCCTCATCAATCCATCCTTATCTGGAACGCTTACTAGTTTTACTTTCTCTCTTAAGGATCTCCATAAAGGTTCTCACATGTCGCGCCCGTAATTTTTTTTTTTTTTGTAAGATTAATTTGATGTATATCCTTTTGTTCATATAAACATGAGAAATCGGTTTTATTAAAATTTTATTTTCGCTCCTTAATGTATGTTTCGTATGATCATGAATATAAATCTTTTCTAATTAGCCATGCTCCGTTTTCATTTAATTTCTTCCCTTTTTATGTTTTCTTTTCGATTATCTTACATCATGAGATTATGCTAGGTTAAATTAAAAAAAAATATTAATTTCAGCGGTTTATATACAATTACATAATTTATTTTTTAAGGTATTCATTAAAACGAATTAAAAGACTAATTTTTGAGGTTTTGTTAGATTATATCAGGGTGTTTTAAACACACGTTTTAAAGTTGCTACATGCTCTTGGTGACTAATTATGTACATTCCGTTAACCTTTTTAGATATGTGCATTTCATTCGAATAATTAACCATTTATGTAGTGTAAGATATTGGTTTCGGTCTGCTCTCATGGTATAATAATTCCGAAACCAATTCAACAAACGGGTAAGATATTTATGTTATTTTTTGGAACAAATTCAACAGCAATTACTGAAAACAGTAGCATTATTAAAGATGATTAGTTATTTTCTCCTATAAAACAGCAATTCTTGGCATTTTGACTCCGAACTCCCACTTTACTCTCCTATAAGCTTTTAATTCTGCATTCTAAACATCATTCCTTTTACTCATTCTTCTCCCTTAAAAACAAAAAGAAAAAGAAATTTCCCCATCTTTAATGTCACAAGTTTCGGATATGAATCCGACCGAACAAACAACAATTACCAACAAGGCATCCACAAAGCTGAAGTCCAATGTGAAAGCCTCTAGGATCCTGAGAGTTCGAGTCACAGACGGCGACGCCACGGATTCTTCGTCTAGCGACAAAGCCAAACATCGGAGAGCGAAACGGCACGTGACCGAGGATTGTTTCGCATTAAATTCTACCAAGCAAAACAAACAGACAAAGAAACAGCAACAACAACAACAATGTATGTCCAATGGTATCAAGTACCGCGGTGTTCGAAAAAGGCCGTGGGGAAGATGGGCAGCTGAGATCAGAGACCCGACTAGTCGAACCAGGGTCTGGCTCGGGACTTATGACACGGCTGAAGAAGCCGCATTGGTCTACGACAGAGCTGCGATTCGAATCAAAGGGGCTAACGCTCTTACAAACTTCGTAAAGCCTCCTTCGATACCACTGGATATCGAAATGGAAATGATTTCCGGGTACAATTCTGGCCAAGAATCTCAGTCGAACGAAGAAACCGAACTCCAAACCGAATCCAAAGACAACTCACCAGAGATTATCCCGAAACAACCTAGTAATTTATCAGATGAGTATCTGTTAACAGATGCAGGGGCTTTATTCGATTACTTCGATTATGATAACTCCGCGCCAATATTCTTCGAACAAACGATGTTGCCGGAAGTCAGTATCTTGGAACAAGATTTTGCTGATATTTCCATTAAAGTCGATGATGACTTCGGTTCATGTACATGGGATGTCGATAATTACTATTAACATCGACGAGAACTTGCGGAAACAGTTCACCGGAACAAGTAATTCATCGGAATATTCGTGGGGTATAGAAAGAATTACAGATTAACCGAGGTACTTAAAGTGTTGGCAACTGGCAAATTAAGCTAAAGTTAAGTCCCCATGTTTGCCTGTTTGGTTTTCCCTGCTTCAAGCATTTAAAGCAAAGAAAAATGATGATGGGTCTTTACCTATTCGAAATTTTACCCACGTTTAATTTGTTTAAAAAATTGTAGTTTTATTTGTTTATTTCTCGTGCTCTAATTTCACCATCAACGTTAAAAACAATATATGATCCGAAGATCTGATTCTATTGACATTTGGCACATTATATTTTTAAGGGAAAACTATTTAAATTTATTTAGTATTTCATATATGCCCGTGTTACAGTTTTGGTATCCAACTATTCTTTTAGTAAAACAATACTTAATATTATGTTACGTTATGTTTCGTTTTTAAATTAATATCTCTATCGTTAAAAAATTAACGACATGCTGATTAAGAGAGAGAGATCACATGTGGCATGTTACCACATCATTTTCTCTCTCTTAGTCAACATGTCACATCAGATAAAATCATAAAAAAATACATGTGGCATGTTGACTAGAAGAGAGAAAATGATGTGATAGCCTGCCATGTGTGATTTTTTTTCTCTCCTAGTTAGCATACCACATTTATTTCTTTCTCTCCTAGTTAGCATATTAACTTTTTAACAATAAATACCAAAATAGAAATAAAACGTAACCTTATGTACAATTTTACCAAAAATAGGTGGGTACTAAAACATAAACACATGTAAAGGTGGGGTACAAATATGTAGTTTATCCTATTTTCTTAACTGAAAATATATGCTTAAATTTAAAAGATAATAATAGTATTAAAATGATTACTTTTAATGGACTAAAACAAATATAGATGCCATTATTTAAAAAAAATGGTTTTGATATGTAATTAGTACTGAAGGAGAACAAGCGTTTCAATTCACACTCACAACAAGGTTAATTTTGAACCTTTGGAAAATGGAGTAATTTTTTATGTACATGTTGTATAATTTTTTTACACAAGTTTACATGTTTATTTTAAAAATTAAATATAAATTTTAATCTTATAACTTAAATTCTACCTTCCTAAAACCTAAATTTTAATCATAAATTTTAAATTCTAAATCTTACAAATTAAACTTCTAAATTTCAAACTAAATTCTTAAACCTAAATTCTTAAACCTAAGAATTATGTAATCTTTGCACCATATGTATAATAATTTTTCTTGAAATATGTATACTCCTTTGTATTGTCGAGTCTCGACCCCACTGAGATTGATTTGTTCGAATCTATAGATTGTATGCATACGATATTATCCTACTTTGTACCATCCGCGAGTCTCGAAGACCATTCAAATCTTAGAAAAAACAATATTTAAAAGTTAAATACCGATTTTAATAGTTTATTATGCTTAAATTTTAAATTAATTTTTTTTACTTTAATTTAAAATAATTTGATTGTTTTTACTTTTAGAATCGACATTTATTAAAAAAGTATTAATTTTAATTATTTAACAAATTTATATGAAAAAGTTATTTACGAAAATAATACCCTTAAACTTAAATCTAAAGAAGATGGGGATAATTGGACATTTTTTTGATTAAATAGAGATTACATTACCATACCAGGATTCGAACCCATACAAGATGGAACAATATAATTATCTTTAGCCACTAAGCCAACTAGTGGATCTCGATAAATGGACATACTTTTGCCTACATAACACATTGGATAAAAAATGAGAAATAGAAAAGGAAAAGTAATAGGGGAAGAAGGGAAATTATACAAACTTTTGTACGTATTATATTTTTAAGTGTTTAAATATAGGGAAAACTACACCGGTGGTCCCCCAAACTATTACAGTCTTCCTATTTTGGTCTCAAAATTATTTTTTTGGCAAAATCGTCCCATCTGTTACATAGTTCTCCTGTTTTGGTCCCCCGTCGTTAAAAATTAACGGAATTGCTGACGTGATTTTTTTATTTTTTTAAATATTTTTTATTATTTTCTCTCTCTTATATATATATATTATTTAAAATTTTTATTCAGACTAATGTGGTGGTGACACGTGTCACCACCATAACAAAGAAAATAAATTGAAAGTGAGGGGGGAGCTGGGATTCAAACCCGCATCCCCTGCATCCCAAGTCAATGGGTTAACCATTGAGCTAAACTCCAATTATTAATATGTTTTAGCACAAATTACATTTAAAACAATAAAATGAACCCCAAAACCATTGGCACATCCATTTTTTTTCATTTTATAAAGCTGTAAGCTTGTTTCTGCTTGTGCACACACACACAAATGCTCTAGAGCCTTCTAATTCATTTATGGAAGATGCTTCTAAGGTGCATATGCTGCAGGTAGTTTATTTGCAGCGTGCAAAAGGAAGTTCTACGAATAGTACGAGTTCACCGTCCAAGCCTACAAAAACTCCATCCACTTCTGAAGTTGAGAATGCATCTGTTATAGATGTTCATGGGAATGATGAAGCAAAGGCTGAAAGAAGTGATGAGAAGGGAATAAAACACAGTGAGAATTCAATGATGTGATTTCATGGTAACATGTTCTTTAAAACCCTCATAGCTCAAGACAATTTCAGAGCCTTCTTTTAGGATTTGATAAAGAATGAAATAAACTTTTTGTGTAGTACATGCATGATAATATACATGTCCAGTGAAACAAGTTAACTTATGATGATCCTACCTAAGATAACATATATGTTTAGATGATTGGAGTTGCGAATAATTCATGGAAAAATAAACCAGATTAAACATGTGTCTTAGGGAGCTTGGACCTTTCGGCAATGTTAACATTTAGAGAATGAACAGAGAGAAGAGAGAAAATGAATGAAGAAAGAGAGACAACACTCTCTGAAATTTTATAAATTGTTGCTGTAATATCTTCAAATGAAGACCAGCCTTTTATACAAAAGACTAATCAAGTCATAAGAGAACGGTGACTAACAAACTCTCCTAACCGTTTCTTCTCAAGACTCAACAGTCAAATATTATAGGTGTAGTTTTACAACCACTTATAACTAACTGCACCAACAGAAACAAAACAATATATTTACACTTAATACAATATATTTACATCTAATATTCCACCTGCAGGAAACAACCTAAAAACAACCAGAAACCTGCAAAGATAAAACAAACACATGAAGAAAAACACAACAATTAAAACTTACCCTGAACACAGCACCAGTTGTTGATCTTGAAGAGAAACCACAGAAAGCTTGAGCCTATGTCGAAAAAAGGATGAAGCAGACAAGGGCTTAGTTAATATATCAGCCACATGTTCATAAGCAGGAACTTCATTAACCTGCAACTGACCAGCCATAACCCTTTCACGAACAAAGAAGAGGTCAAGCTCAACATGCTTGAACCTAGAATGCTGCACAGGATTAGAAGAAACAGCCACTGCACTGGTGTTATCACACCACAAAGTAGGTACTCGAGCAAGTGAAAGACACATCTCAGACAATAAAGATTGAAGCCAAACAATTTCAGATGTAGCAGTAGCAACACTACGATATTCTGCCTCAGCAGTGGATCGAGCAACTACATGCTGTTTTCTAGAGCTCCAGGACACAGGATTACCACAGAAATACACATAGTAACCTGATGTAGATCTCCTGTCATCAGAGTCAGTACCCCAATTTGCATCAGCAAATCCAGTGAGTGTCAGACAAGGGCTAGCAGAAAAACGCAATCCATAATCAACAGTACCCTGAAGATACCTAAGAATCCTCTTGACAGCTAAAAAATGAACATCACAAGGGCGTTGCATGAACTGACAAACTTTGTTCACAGCAAACGCAATCTCTGGTCTAGTGATGACAATGTACTGTAATGCTCCTACAATACTCCTATATTCAGAAATGTAGAACTAATGTTTTGATATAATAATTTGAAAAAATGTTTTGGACTAATTTGAAAAGAATTTAAAACTTGTTTTTAAGTCCAAACAACTTGAAATTATGTTTGAGGTATTTTAAGAGGTTTTTGGCAAAGATTTTTCATGTTTTTAATAGCCAAACTTGTGTTTTCAACGTACCCGTATCGATACGGTTGTACCCGTATCGATACCTTTTTGCCCCAGTTTGGCCATTGTCAAAACCCGTATCGATACAGGCCTTTGCCGTTTCGATACGGATCGAGATCGTTTCGATACGCCAGGTAAGCGTACCGATCCCCTTTCAACCAACCTCAACGGCTATTTCCCAACGGCCATTCAAATGTGAACCCGTACCGATACGCCCTCAAGCGTATCAATACGCCTAGGCTGGCAAGAGCCCAACGGCTAGTTCCTCATGAAGGCCGTACCGATACGGTTCCACGCGTATCGATACGGATAGCTGCAGAACATCATTTATGAAGGGAAATAAAGTCCTCAACGGCTCCAAATTGATCCCAACGGCTAGTAACGGCTACAAACTCATTTGGGAGTATAAAAGGGACCTCCAAGCATCAAGAGAAGGCTAATGCTCATATTGTCAAAACATCAAATGATCAAATATTGTCTTAGAGCTTAAATTGTCATTTATTGTATAGACAAACACTAGTGACCCAAAATTGTGAAATTTGCTCAAGTGTTTTAGGTTTTGGGTGAGTGCTTAATTGTGCAAACAAACACCTATTAGAGGGTTTTAAGTTTGCTTTGTTTATCTCTTTGTAAGAGAGGGTTTCAATCAAGGCTTTGGGTAGAAAGCTTGATTGTTTGTAAGGGTTACCTCCTAAGCCTAGAAAAGGGGACGAATCAATAGTGGATTGATTGAGAAATCCTTAGTGGGGAGCTAAGGTAATGGATGTAGACCTTGGTTACAAGGTTGAACCACTATAAATCATTGTGTCATTTTTCATTCTAGCTTCCTAAACCCTAACACCCAAAAATCCACCTCTCCACCACTTGGTGAGCCTTATCAGTTGAACGAATCGAGCCCCTCACAACTCAACAATTGGTATCAGAGCTTGGCTCAATCGAAGGGGATTCACATCCTATTGAGAAGATCATGCAAGCTCGATCACTATTTCATCAACCGGCTCAAATGGCACAATCAATCGACAAACCGCCTTTCTTTGACGGAACCCACTATGCCCATTGGAAGACAAAGATGAAGTTCTTCATCAAATCCAGAGATTACAAGCTATGGGATATAGTTGAAGATGGTTCGTTCGTGCCTCAAAGAAGCAAAGCGGAATGGAGTGCCGACGATCGCAAGAAGATGGAGCTTAATTACAAAGCCTTGCACATCTTATTTTGTGCTTTTGGCCCAACCATCTATGAGAAGATGTCTTCTTGTGAGAGTGCCAAGGAGGTATGGGACAAGCTTGAAGTCACATACGAAGGGACCGATGAAGTCAAGGAGACCAAAATTGGGCTCCTAACCTTAGAGTATGAAAACTTCAAAATGGATCCGGAAGAGAACATCGAGAATATGTTTGATAGGTTCTCCACCATCACTAATGGTCTTAAAGGTTATGGAGAAGCCATCCCAGAAGAAAAGCTTGTCCGAAAGCTCATCTACTCACTTCCCGAGTCATGGGACTCAAAAAGGACCGCCATCATCGAAGCCAAAAATTTGAAGACCTTGAAGCTTGATGAACTCATGGGGTCACTCCTTGCTCATCAAATCATGAAGAAGAACAAAGAGGATGAGAAGAAGAGGGAAGAAATTAGAGCTATGGGAGAGAAGAAAATCAAAGGGCTTGGCATCAATGCAAGTGACATGGCTCTCAAATCCTCCACTTGTCATCATGTCTACTCAAGTGAAGAGGAGGATGAAGATGAAGAGATAGTTCATCTCTTCAAGAAGTGTGCCCCGTTCATGAAGAAAGCTTTGAGAGAGCTTGAACGAGAACCCAAGAGAAAGGAGAGGGCAAGCACTTCAAGCCATAAGAAGAAGGCACATGTGGCTACTTGGAGTGATGAGGACTCCACCGACGATGAACAAGCCCACCTTTGCCTTATGGCCATCGAAGAAGATTCAAGGGTAACTTCTAATTCATCTACTTCATGCTCTTACTCTTTTGATGAATTACAAGATGCCTATGACGATTTGGTTTTAGATTTTAAAAGCCACATTTTGAAAAACAACAAATTGATTTCAAAGTTAAAAATTCAAAATGATTTGCTTTCTAAAACCAAACTTGAACTTGAAGCAAAACTTGAAGAGTTTGAGTTAAAATGTTTTGATTTACAAAAATTGCTTCAAAAAGTTCAAGAAGAAAAAGATTTGATTTCCAAAGAGCTTGAAAAGAAAAACAATTTTGGAAAATCAAATTTTTATGTTAGACAATCTAGTGCCCCTAAATTTATAAAAGGTAAATGTTTTAGAAGTGTTTGGGTCCCAAAAGGACTTAGTACTTCAATTAAAAATGATGACATTGAAAAATGGATTCCTAAGGGGACTAAAATTTGTGCTACTAACGTTTATGGATCCAAAGCAATTTGGATACCAAAAATCACTTGATTGTCTTTTTCTAGGTGTGATGGAGATGTTCAACAAGTCCAATCAATGAGGGGGAGCTCCATGCACACAAGGAAGAACACTTGAAGAAGGAAGGCTTCACATCCTCCCTTGAGTTCAAGTGTTGGTAAAAATCTAGTTGCTTTTGATTTTATTTGTTTTACTTTCTTTTTTGTCAACTAGATGATCATATATGATGGACCAACATTTTTTATGATGCTTTGAGTAAGGGGGAGCCATTTTAAAACCAAATTCTTATTTTTGTCAATTTTTACCTCCATTGTTATTTTGAACTTAATATTTTTAAATTCTTTTTGATATAACAAAAAGGGGGAGAAATGGTTTGAAAATTTGAATTTTCAAATGAATAAGGGGGAGCTTTATTTGATTTCATATCTTTAATCTCTTATTCACATTTTTAAAGATAAAGGGGGAGAATCCCAAACAATTTTTCAAGTGAATTTTATTATATCAAAAAGGGGGAGATTGTAGAACTAATGTTTTGATATAATAATTTGAAAAATGTTTTGGACTAATTTGAAAAGAATTTAAAACTTGTTTTTAAGTCCAAACAACTTGAAATTATGTTTGAGGTATTTTAAGAGGTTTTTGGCAAAGATTTTTCATGTTTTTAATAGCCAAACTTGTGTTTTCAACGTACCCGTATCGATACGGTTGTACCCGTACCGATACATTTTTGCCCCAGTTTGGCCACTGTCAAAACTTGTATCGATACAGGCCTTTGCCGTTTCGATACGGATCGGGATCGTTTCGATACGCCAGGTAAGCGTACCGATCCCCCTTCAACCAACCCCAACGACTATTTCCCAACGGCCATTCAAATGTGAACCCGTACCGATACGCCCTCAAGCGTATCGATACGCCTAGGCTGGCAAGAGCCCAACGACTAGTTCCTCATGAAGGTCGTACCGATACGGTTCCACGCGTATCGATACGGATAGCTGCAGAACAACATTTATGAAGGGAAATAAAGTCCTCAACGGCTCCAAATTGATCCCAACGGCTACAAACTCATTTGGGAGTATAAAAGGGACCTCCAAGCATCAAGAGAAGGCTAATGCTCATATTGTCAAAACATCAAATGATCAAATATTGTCTTAGAGCTTAAATTGTCATTTATTGTATAGACAAACACTAGTGAGCCAAAATTGTGAAATTTGCTCAAGTGTTTTAGGTTTTGAGTGAGTGCTTAATTGTGCAAACAATCACCTATTAGAGGGTTTTAAGTTTGCTTTGTTTATCTCTTTGTAAGAGAGGGTTTCAATCAAGGCTTTGGGTAGAAAGCTTGATTGTTTGTAAGGGTTACCTCCTAAGCCTAGAAAAGGGGACGAATCAATAGTGGATTGATTGAGAAATCCTTAGTGGGGAGCTAAGGTAGTGGATGTAGACCTTGGTTAGAAGGTTGAACCACTATAAATCATTGTGTCATTTTTCATTCTAGCTTCCTAAACCCTAACACCCAAAAATCCACCTCTCCACCACTTGGTGAGCCTTATCGGTTGAACGAATCGAGCCCCTCACAACTCAACAAGAAACATTATCTATAGGAGATCCATCATGAGATGAAAGATGACAATTAGCCACCATAGGTGTAGGAAGGGAGTTAGCACAGTCAAATCCAGTCCTATGAAGAAGTTCTAAGATATACTTCTTCTGATTGATTAAAATGCCACCAGAAACATAGTGAACCTCAATACCCAAAAACTAAGACAAAGGACCCATATCTTTTAGAGAGAAAACCTGATTAAGCTTGGTGACAACACCTTGAATCTCTTCACTGCAACTGCCAGTGACAATGATGTCATCAACATACACAAGAAGATACATCAGACCTCTGTCATCATTCCTAACAAACAAAGAGGAGTCAGACTTAGTCAACACAAAACCAGTGGATAAAAGATAAGCTTTCAACTTCTCAAACCAAGACCGAGGGGCTTGTTTGAGACCATACAAGGCTTTGTTCAACTTACACACCAAAGGAGAATGAGAACCTCCCAAACTAGCTTGTTCATAACCAGGGGGTTGAGTCATATATACCTCTTCTTTAAGATCACCATTTAAAAAAGCATTATTTATATCTACTTGCCTCATATCCCATCCTTGTGAAACAGCAAGAGAGAGAATGACCCTAACTGTAACAGGCTTCACTACTGGACTAAACACCTCATGAAAATCAATCCCAGCTTCTTGTAAGTATCCCCTAGCAACCAACCTTGCTTTGTACCTAGCCACAGACCCATCTGGATTCCTTTTAACCTTGAAAAGCCATTTACAACTGACAGCTCTTCTGTTTGGAGGCAAAGGCACAAGAGTCCAAGTGTTGTTTTTCAACAAAGCATCATACTCAGATTGAGCAGCAGCTTTCCAATGAGGATATCTGAAGGCTTTCCTTATATTTTTAGGCTCCTTTTCTTCTACACAAGACACCACTTGAGTCTGAAACACCTTAGGCTTAAAGATGCCATTCTTACTTCTAGTAACCATAGAATGTCTATTACCCTCTATAGAAGAACCCACTATACTAGAATCAGCTGCACAAGGAACAACATAATCAGCTTCCACAGATGCAAGCACTTGTTGACAAGAACCAGTGGTCTCACAAACATCAAGAACAGCACAACAACCATTATTTTCAGAGATATGAGGAAATGCAGAAAAAGTTTCAACTCCATGATCAAACCCAACATTACTTACAGGAACAAACTACTCATGAACAGCAGGAACATGATCATAACCATTGAGAAAAGCATCATCTGAATTAAAAATAGGACTAGAAGAACTAGGAGAGAACCCCATTGCTTCCTCAGAACCAACAGGAGGCAAAGAAGATAAAGTAGCAGGAGGAACCTTAGCAATAGAAGCGGGAGCCTCTGTAGAAGAATGAGATGAAACAGACCCTGCATGTCCAGACAAAGACACATGGCCTGGAGAAGCTGTCTCTGAAGATGAACGCAACACTGCCTCTTCTGTAGGCAGAGGTGAAACATGCTCTAGAGGTGAAGCATGCTCTAAAGGTGAAACATGACCAGACACATCTGGTTCTGATCCCTGAGAACCTTCAGTTGTTAAACCACCAGTAGTACCTTGAGCAACACCTGGAGAAATGAAAACAGAAGAAGAGACTCCACTATTTGGAGATGAAAGAACAACCAAAGGTGTACTCTGTTGCTCAGCATTATTTACAGGAACTTCAGCCTTCTTAACAGCATATGGAAAACAACATTCATCAAATACAACATGCCGAGACACAATTACTTTACCATTTTCATCCATGCACTTGTAACCTTTATGAGAAGCACTGTACCCTAGAAAAACACATTGCTTAGACCTGAACTCAAACTTATTGTCACAGGGGAACTTTTTGCGACCGAGCCAGCCGCACCCATAGGTGTTGAACCTTGCGCACCATGCCTTTCTCCCAACCGAGGGGCCCGAGTAGTTGCCAATGCCACACACCAAGGGGCCATGCACAACGCCCTTGGTGGTGTCCGCGCCCAAGAGATCCGACCTGGGTCAGTTCGTCCGCACCATGGGGCCTTGTCAAGCACCCCATATGCTGCCCATGAGTCTTGCACCCGAGGGGGCCCAACACACGCACCCGAGGGGCCTTTGCCTTACACCCTCCATGCCGGCCAAGACATTGAGCCCGAGCTTGCACCCGACGTGCACGCCCAAAGCGCTGAGCCCGCACCCGATGTGCGCACACAAGGGCCAAGGGGTTGCCCATCTGAGTTGCCCACACCCCTAGGGCCCGATTCAGCCAAAGACATCCAAGAGAGGGTATTTTGGACACCAAGATTGGACCATGAGAAGCCCAATCCGCCCAAGCATCCATATCCCATGCCAAGTTGTCATCCTTGGAGAAATACATATGGAAAGCTAGCCATCCATTGGGAAAGTATTTCAAGACAACCAAGCTATGATGTAATAGGCTTTGTATTAGGGGCAATAGTGTTTGTAAACAAGGCAAGTCAATATGAATATGACAAGCTTGCCTTGAATAGGAGATTCTTTAGTAAGACTCATCCAAGGCCCTTGGATGGAGTCATTCCTAGTCATTGGATCGAGGGGGATTAGGCTATAAATAGAGCCCTCCTCCATCCATCTTAGGCATTCCACTCATCCCACATTTCTATCTTTTGTAAGCTTTTCCCTTCTTTGTTAATAAAGAAGCTTTGGTACTCTTTTCTCCCCATCTAGGCTTAGGGGGAGTTTTTAACGAGGCCTTAGCTTTCTTAAACGAGTGTGCATCCTCTTCCTTTCTTTGCCTTGTGAGCCATCACCCCTTTCATTTTCAAAGAGAGCTTCCGCAATCCGTGTAACACCCGTGTTTTGGGCTTAGGAGTTAGCCGGGTTTAGTTCGAGTCTAATAAAATTTAATTAAAACAATTCAACTTCAAATAATGACCTATTTGAGCTTTAATAAGAAGAGAGGGACTAATGTTGTAATTTTACCCAAATGTTTTAAAAAGCAATACCACTTTTAATTAAAAGTTGTCTTCTCTTTCCCCATATCCCCCACCAACGTAAAAACCATCTTCAAACTCTCTCTAAGCTCAAGCTACTATTCCATTGGGTTTCTTCATCCTCCCAAGGTCTTTTTGAAAGGTAACAATGTTTTCTAATTCTCCTTTTCATCCTCTATCTCCCCATAGTCCTAGATTTCAAAAAGGTGAGCTCTTGAAATGTTAGGGTTTTGACAAAGTTTGAGTTTTTATGAAAATTTCCTTCCCATTTCGAAATAGGGAGTTGGGTTTATGATTCTCCACCCTAAAATGTATATTATATGTCAAATTGGTTGAAGTTGGATGAAAATTCGTAGCATGTTCTTGAGGTAGATTCTAAGGTATTAAAACTTGGGTTTTTGGTGGGTTTTATGTTGAAATTGAAGGGCTGATAGTCTACCTATGTTAGGAGGGTGATTTGGGATGGTTTGGAAGTCATTTGGATGCTTAGAAATGGGTATTTCAGCAAATGGTTGTTGGGGTCCGAAAATTGGGTTTTTGAGATGTTTTGTGGGTTGGGAAATTGTGAAAATTGGGTTGTGTTTGCAAAGCAAGTTGGTGGTTGAGTTTAGCATTGATTTTGGAAGTAATGTATTTGTTTTGTTTGACTAGAAGCAAGAGGAAACGTTGAGGAAGCTTTGGGACCGAATCCGGGTTCGTAGGAGGATTGGTTCGAATTGCTAAGGAAGGGTGGTGAGTGGTTCAACTTGTTTTTAAGTTTGGTTCGAGTATGTATAGTGTGTGTGTGTAAAGTGTGCTTGGTAGGCCACTTCCATTTAATTCAAGTTGATAGCTTAACTTTTGATGCCCTTAAATGCTATGTGCTTAATGACTATGCTCTTGTACTTGTGATTATATGGTGCATGTATATATATATATCATGATGTGGATATATGTGATGAGCATGAGTGTGGTTGATGATATGTGACTAATGATGATAATTGGCACTAAGTAATTACCGGTTGTAAATGATCGATCATTAGGATAGTGTGCACACAAATTGAGTCAAAACGTACGTGGCCTTGGTGGCGTTAAGTCATCAAGGAGGAGTACGGTGATGTAACATTCCACCAGAAGCTTTTATTACATTTCTACGGGATGATGAGTGGAATCCCATCCGTAGGGCATGTGGCGATGAGTGGAATCCCGCACATGCAAGGTCCGGTGATGAGTGTAATCCCATCGAGGTAAAGTGTTGTTGAGGTTTAAATCCGCACTATCGGGGTAATTAAAGTGGCCAATTAACTTGTTCATACATTTTGATATGTGATGATGTTATATGTTGATGATATATGGTGTTGCTTTATGATGTTGATTTTGATAAATGAGCTTGGTAGGGTCGAGAAACCATATATGCCACTTGAAAGACTAGCTAGGTCTACTTGATTCTATGCCTATGCTTGATGTATGTAAGACTAGGATTAACATGCTTGAACCCTGCATTGTTGATTGTTTTCGTTTTAGAGCACCCTCACTAAGCTTATAGCTTACGCTCTCAATGTTCAACAATGCAGATCATTAGCGTGGTGTTAGCTCGGAGCAAGGCAAGAAGGGTTTTCCAAGTGTAAGGCTCAAGTACGGTTATTAATTTTGTAATGGTTAAGCAATGTGGCAAGAGGGTTTTTGTATGAGCTTATATGACTCATTTGTGATTTTGGATGTTTATGCTTGACTTGGTTTGTAAGCATGTCTACCCTGCCTAACGCTTTTAACGTATGTATTTTGAATGTTAACCTTGCTATGGTATGTAAACCCTTATGGGATGGATGATGCTTTTGCTTGTCAATGTTTCAAGCATGTTTTGTATGAAAGGCTACTAATGGGTAATTTGCCATGTATGTATGATTGTTTATATTTATGCCTTGAGTGTGTTTGAGTATGCTTGACATAAGTTGTATGCCTCTAGACTTTGTTTGTTTGTGTTGTGTGGCTTTAGGAGTCCTATGGGACCTTTAGACTTGTTAAAATTCTCCCAAGTCTGATTTTCAAAGGTTGCAGGCAGCCCGCGTTTCGAAACGGTCTGGGTCGTTTCGGAACGGGTAGGCTTCGGGGACCCCGTATCGAAACGCGTTTTGATACGGTTTGGCCTCTGGAACCCCCTGTTTCGATACGCGTTTCGGAACGTTTTGGCTACTGGAATTTTGAGAAATTCACGAGATAAAGGTGTTTCGAAACGGTCAAAATCTCGTTGACCACGAGATGTTGACCGTCGTGGGCGTTTCGGAACGGTTGACCATCGTTTCGATACGGCCCCTTGTATAGGCTCTGGGGCAGTTGACCTGGTCAAGGTGTTTCGAAACGCCTCAAGGGTGTTTCGAAACGGACTGCCTTCAAGATTAAAATTTGGGCTGTTAAGTGTTGCCTTGTTTTCGATCGATTGTTTTGTGTATGTTGTTCCTCTGTTTGATCATTTAGGGTTTATTACTCCTTTAGGCAAGATTAAAATAAAAAAAAAGTAGGGTTGTTAACCGAGGGGGGACTCTAACGGGTTTCGCTTCGGTTTTCCCCGTGTGGCTCACTCGGACCGGTCATCCGGCCAGACCGGGACGAGGGGGTTACATTTGTTGGTATCAGAGCCTGAGGTTACCGAGACCTCGGGCAGGTAAGTGAGGTAAGCTTAATGTGTTAAATGCTTATGATGTTCGATGCATGTTTTGCCATGAATCATTGATGCTTGATTGATCGTATGATGTTTTGAGTGCATGAAATGTTGTGTCTGGTGTAGAGTGTGTGCCCATTGCTACTATTACTTAATTTAAAAGATTTTTGGAAAGAGGAGTACTTGAGCACTGTTGGACCCTTGCTTTGACTAACGTAATCCCTATCTGTTTCTTGTTGTAGTTTACCTTGCTAGTTGAACCATGAGACCATGTGGGAGGCCTAGGATGGTTCGACCGGAACCACGGGCAGAGGCTCTAGGAGTAGAGCCAGTAGTTAGGGTTGAGGCTCAAGTGGGAGAGCCTGTGGTTGGAGTTGGAGCTCCTCCACCACCTCCACCACCACCACCTCCTCCACCGGGAGCGGGAGGTGAAGCCGGGGCCGAAGGAGGGGGACCACAAGGTGGCCAAGGTGGCCAAGGACCGGCCGGGATTGATTTAGCTCCGTTGGTTCAGGCAATTGCCGGGGCATTTCAGGCTGCTGTAGCTGGAGGTCAGGCAGCACACCATCAGGGTGAGGGCACTGGTTTACCTTTAGAGAGACTTCGGGGCCTTGGGGCCGAAGAGTTCAGAGGTGCTACTCCAGAGCGGTCAGAGTTATGGTTTGAGAAGACCGTCCGTATCCTTGCTCAGATGGGATGCACTGGTGAGCGCAAGTTGGGATGCGTTGAGTCTTTGCTTCAGGGTGATGCCTACACCTGGTGGGTCACCGTTACTTCAGGGATGTATGAAGCCGAGATTACATGGGAGTTCTTTAAGACAGCATTCCGGAAGAAGTATTTGGGACCGCGATACCTCGATAAGAGGAAGAGAGAGTTTATGGCACTGCTTCAGGGGAGTATGTCTGTGGCCGATTATGAGATCAGATTTGTTAGACTGAGTCAGTATGCACCCGAGCTTGTACCTACTGAGGTGGAGCGTTGTAACCGCTTCCGTTATGGGCTGAATGAAGAAATCAAGACTTATACTCTAGCTTCAGATTACACAGATTTTGATGTCTTGGTCTCGAGGGCCAAGGACTTGGAGCACAGTTTGAGTTTGACCAGGCGGTCAGGTGGATCTAGTTCGGGTAAGAGGTCCAGCAACTTCGATAGAGGTGATGCCAAGAGGCATCGAGACAATAGGCATCAGTATGATCATAGGCGTGGTGGCGGTAACCACGGTAAGGGCCATCAGGGTCAGAGAGCTGGTGGGAAGTTGCCCACATGTGCTACTTGCGGGAGGAACCACACCGGTGAGTGTTGGGGGAACTACCATTCTTGTTGGACTTGTGGTGCTAGAGACCACATTAGACGTGACTGTCCACATCAGGTGGGACAGGCTCCTGCTAGAGCCAATGATTTTCAGAGAGGCCGCGGGCGCGGTAGAGGTAATTTCCAGCCGAGGAACGATGGTCAGAGAAACTTAGCTCATGTAGTTGCAGTCCAGCCGGAGGGCGGAGGACAGGCTAGGGTTTACGCTCAGCGCGGGGAGCAGCATGACACCGATGTGATCGCAGGTAACTTCTCGATACAGTCTTTGGGTTTGCTTTCTTTGATTGACTCTGGGTCTACACATTCGTACATATTGAGTGAGCATGCACAGTCTTTGAATTTGCCCTGTGAATTATTAGAGGTAGGAGTTAGTGTTACTAGTTCCTTTGGGGACACGGTAGTAGTTAGGAAGATGTACCGAAGGTGTCCGTTGATGGTTCAGGGACATGTGTTTCCAGTGGATATGATGGAACTTCCTTTCTATGGATTCGATGTGATTCTGGGTATGGATTGGCTCACGGAGCATAGAGCTAGGATAGATTTTGAAACTAAGCGGATTGCTTTGAAGCTCACAGATGATTATGAGATTGTGGTGGTGGGCGAGAACGTGAAGTTCTTGTCCAATGTGGTTTCAGTGTTAGAGGCTATTAGATTAGTTGAGTTGGGGTGTGAAGCATACTTAGCGTATGTGATGAACCCTAACATGAGTGAGGTTAGACCTCAGGACATCCGGACAGTATGTGATTTTCCTAGTGTGTTCCCGGAAGAATTGCCAGGGTTACCACCGGACAGAGAGGTAGAGTTCAGCATTGAGACTTATTCTGATTCAGCTCCTGTTTCGATTGCTCCGTATCGTATGGCACCGAAAGAATTGAAAGAGTTGAAGACTCAGTTGCAAGAATTGACAGATAGAGGTTTTATTCGACCTAGTTCTTCACCTTGGGGTGCACCAGTGTTGTTTGTGAAGAAGAAAGATGGAAGTATGAGAATGTGCATAGATTACAGACAGTTAAATCAGTTGACAGTGAAGAACAAATATCCGTTGCCTAGAATTGATGACTTGTTTGATCAGTTGAGAGGAGCATCTGTCTTTTCGAAGATTGATTTAAGATCAGGTTACTACCAGCTAAAGGTTAGAGAGGTTGATGTACCGAAGACGGCCTTTAGGACTAGATACGGTCACTATGAGTTTTTAGTCATGCCATTTGGGTTGACTAATGCGCCGGCAGCTTTCATGGACATGATGAATAGGATTTTTCATCGGTATCTAGATCAGTTTGTGGTTGTATTTATTGATGACATATTGGTATACTCTCGAACTGAAGAAGACCATGACCGACATTTGAGACTTGTCTTGAAGACTTTGCTAGATCATCAGTTGTATGCGAAGCTCAGCAAGTGTGAGTTCTGGGTTCGTGAGGTAGTCTTCTTAGGACATGTAGTGTCAGCTGAAGGCATTAGAGTTGATCCGAAGAAGATTGAAGCCATTGTTGAGTGGAAGCAACCGAAGTCTGTGACAGAGGTACGTAGCTTCCTAGGCTTAGCCGGATACTATAGGAGGTTTGTAGAGGGTTTCTCTAAGTTAGCCGCTCCATTGACACAGTTACTTCAGAAGAGTGTTTAGTTTGAGTGGACAGATGCAAGACAAAAAGCCTTTGAGAAATTGAAAGAAGCTTTGACCCAAGCTCCGATCTTGATTCAGCCTGAGTCCGGGAAGGACTATGTAGTCTACAGTGATGCTTCTTATGTAGGGCTAGGATGTGTTCTTATGCAAGACCGGAGAGTAGTGGCTTATGCCTCAAGACAGTTGAAGACCCATGAGCGCAACTACCCGACCCATGACATAGAGTTAGCTGCAGTTGTGTTTGCTCTGAAGATTTGGAGGCATTATTTGTATGGGGAGAAATGCATAGTATACACCGACCACAAGAGTTTGAAGTACATTATGACTCAGCGAGATTTGAATCTTAGACAGCGTAGGTGGTTAGAGCTACTAAAGGACTACGATCTTACTATTGAGTACCATCCGGGTAAGGCCAATGTAGTAGTCGATGCTTTGAGTAGGAAGATGGTCGTAGACTTGAGAGCTATGTTTGCTAGATTGAGTTTGTCTGGAGATGGTGGCTTGGTAGCCGAGCTTCAGGTTAGACCTACTCTAGGTCAGTTGATTCGAGAGAAACAGCTCTTAGATAGATCTTTGGCACCTCACTGCAAGATATAGCCGAGGGTAGATCTTCAGATTACAGCTTCAGCACTGATAGGGTTTTGTGTTTCAAGGATAGAATAGTGGTGCCAGAAGACAGTGACTTGAGACGTGCGATCTTGACTAAAGCCCACAGTAGTCCGTTTGCTATGCATCCTGAAAGTACGAAGATGTACCGTGATTTGAAGAATGAGTACTTTTGGGTTGGCTTGAAGAGAGATGTAGCCGACTTTGTGAGTAAGTGCTTAGTGTGTCAGAGAGTGAAGGCGGAACATCAGGTTCCCTCAGGATTGTTACAGCCGTTGAGAATTCCGGAATGGAAGTGGGAGAACATCACTATGGATTTTGTTTCGGGTTTGCCTTTGACTCCTACGAAGAAGAACTCAGTTTGGGTGATAGTAGATCGTTTTACGAAGTGTGCTCACTTCTTGGCAGTCAACGCTACTTACACCTTAGATAGATTGGCCAATTTGTACATTGGTGAGATCGTGAGGCTACATGGTGTGCCGAAGTCCATTGTATCAGATAGAGATCCGCGGTTTACTTCTAGATTTTGGGAGTGTTTGCATACAGCTTTGGGTACCCGTCTGAACTTCAGCACTTCTTATCATCCTCAGTCAGATGGGCAGTCAGAGAGAGTTATTCAGATCTTAGAGGACATGTTGCGATGTTGTATCATTGACTTTCAGGGTACTTGGGAGAAGCATTTGCCTGTAGTAGAGTTTGCGTACAATAATAGCTTCCAGTCGAGCATTCAGATGGCTCCATATGAGGCCTTGTATGGCCGGAAGTGTGGGACTCCAGTGTGTTGGGCCGAGGTAGGACAGAAATTGTTACCTATGCCGGATTTGCTCAAGGGGACAACCGACGAGGTAAAATTGATTTGTGAACGTTTGAAGGCTGCCTCGGATAGGCAGAAGTCCTATGCCGATTTGAAGAGGAAAGAAGTTGAGTTCTCAGTGGGTGAGAAAGTATTCTTGAAAGTGTCTCCGTGGCAAAAGGTGATGAGATTTGGCCGAAAGGGGAAGTTGAGTCCGAGGTACATATGGCCGTATGAGATTGTGAAGAGGGTTGGTCCGGTTGCTTATCAGTTGCGTTTGCCGTCCGAGTTAGAGAAGATACACGATGTGTTTCATGTTTCGATGCTTCGCAAGTATAGGTCCGATCCATCGCATGTTATGCCCGTAGAAGAAATCGAATTGAATCCGGATTTGACTTACGAAGAAGAGCCCGTTGAGATCTTAGCTTCTGACAGTAAGGTGTTGAGGGGTAGATCGATTGAGTTAGTGAAGGTGCGGTGGCAACGTAGAGGTGTGGACGAGGCCACTTGGGAGAGGAAGGAGGATATGGAAAAGCAGTTTCCGTATCTCTTTCAGTCAGGTAATTTCGGGGACGAAATTCCTTAAGTGGGAGAGAGTTGTAACACCCGTGTTTTGGGCTTAGGAGTTAGCCGGGTTTAGTTCGAGTCTAATAAAATTTAATTAAAACAATTCAACTTCAAATAATGACCTATTTGAGCTTTAATAAGAAAGGAGGGACTAATGTTGTAATTTTACCCAAATGTTTTAAAAAGCAATACCACTTTTAATTAAAAGTTGTCTTCTCTTTCCCCATATCCCCCACAAACATAAAAACCATCTTCAAACTCTCTCCAAGCTCAAGCTACTATTCCATTGGGTTTATTCATCCTCCCAAGGTCTTTTTGAAAGGTAACAATGTTTTCTAATTCTCCTTTTCATCCTCTATCTCCCCATAGTCCAAGATTTCAAAAAGGTGAGCTCTTGAAATGTTAGGGTTTTGACAAAGTTTGAGTTTTTATGAAAATTTCCTTCCCATTTCGAAATAGGGAGTTGGGTTTATGATTCTCCACCCTAAAATGTATATTATATGTCAAATTGGTTGAAGTTGGGTGAAAATTCGTAGCATGTTCTTGAGGTAGATTCTAAGGTATTAAAACTTGGGTTTTTGGTGGGTTTTATGTTGAAATTGAAGGGCTGATAGTCTACCTATGTTAGGAGGGTGATTTGGGATGGTTTGGAAGTCATTTGGATGCTTAGAAATGGGTATTTCAGCAAATGGTTGTTGGGGTCCGAAAATTGGGTTTTTGAGATGTTTTGTGGGTTGGGAAATTGTGAAAATTGGGTTGTGTTTGCAAAGCAAGTTGGTGGTTGAGTTTAGCATTGATATTGGAAGTAATGTATGTGTTTTGTTTGACTAGAAGCAAGAGGAAACGTTGAGGAAGCTTTGGGACCGAATCCGGGTTCGTAGGAGGATTGGTTCGAATTGCTAAGGAAGGGTGGTGAGTGGTTCAACTTGTTTTTAAGTTTGGTTCGAGTATGTATAGTGTGTGTGTGTAAAGTGTGCTTGGTAGGCCACTTCCATTTAATTCAAGTTGATAGCTTAGCTTTTGATGCCCTTAAATGCTATGTGCTTAATGACTATGCTCTTGTACTTGTGATTATATGGTGCATGTATATATATATCATGATGTGGATATATGTGATGAGCATGAGTGTGGTTGATGATATGTGACTAATGATGATAATTGGCACTAAGTAATTACCGGTTGTAAATGATCGATCATTAGGATAGTGTGCACACAAATTGAGTCAAAACGTACGTGGCCTTGATGGCGTTAAGTCATCAAGGAGGAGTACGGTGATGTAACATTCCACCGGAAGCTTTTATTACATTTCTACGGGATGATGAGTGGAATCCCATCCGTAGGGCATGTGGCGATGAGTGGAATCCCGCACATGCAAGGTCCGGTGATGAGTGTAATCCCACCGAGGTAAAGTGTTGTTGAGGTTTAAATCCGCACAATCGGGGTAATTAAAGTGGCCAATTAACTTGTTCATACATTGTGATATGTGATGATGTTATATGTTGATGATATATGGTGTTGCTTTATGATGTTGATTTTGATAAATGAGCTTGGTAGGATCGAGAAACCATATATGCCACTTGAAAGACTAGCTAGGTCTACTTGATTCTATGCCTATGCTTGATGTATGTAAGACTAGGATTAACATGCTTGAACCCTGCATTGTTGATTGTTTTCGTTTTAGAGCACCCTCACTAAGCTTATAGCTTACGCTCTCAATGTTCAACAATGCAGATCATTAGCGTGGTGTTAGCTCGGAGCAAGGCAAGAAGGGTTTTCCAAGTGTGAGGCTCAAGTACGGTTATTAATTTTGTAATGGTTAAGCAATGTGGCAAGAGGGTTTTTGTATGAGCTTATATGACTCATTTGTGATTTTGGATGTTTATGCTTGACTTGGTTTGTAAGCATGTCTACCCTACCTAACGCTTTTAACGTATGTATTTTGAATGTTAACCTTGCTATGGTATGTAAACCCTTATGGGATGGATGATGCTTTTGCTTGTCAATGTTTCAAGCATGTTTTGTATGAAAGGCTACTAATGGGTAATTTGCCATGTATGTATGATTGTTTATATTTATGCCTTGAGTGTGTTTGAGTATGCTTGACATCAGTTGTATGCCTCTAGACTTTGTTTGTTTGTGTTGTGTGGCTTTAGGAGTCCTATGGGACCTTTAGACTTGTTAAAATTCGCCCAAGTCTGATTTTCAAAGGTTGCAGGCAGCCCGCGTTTCGAAACGGGCTGGGTCGTTTCGAAACGGGTAGGCTTCGGGGACCCCGTATCGGAACGCGTTTCGATACGGTTTGGCCTCTGGAACCCCCTGTTTCGATACACGTTTCGGAACGTTTTGGCTACTGGAATTTTGAGAAATTCACGAGATAAAGGTGTTTCGAAACGGGCCTGAAGGTTTCGAAACGGTCAAAATCTCGTTGACCACGAGATGTTGACCGTCGTGGGCGTTTCGGAACGGTTGACCACCGTTTCGATACGGCCCCTTGTATAGGCTCTGGGCAGTTGACCTGGTCAAGGTGTTTCGAAACGCCTCAAGGGTGTTTCGAAACGGACTGCCTTCAAGATTAAAATTTGGGTTGTTAAGTGTTGCCTTGTTTTCGATCGATTGTTTCGTGTATGTTGTTCCGCTGTTTGATCACTTAGGGTTTATTACTCCTTTAGGCAAGATTAAAATAAAAAAAAGTAGGGTTGTTAACCAAGGGGGGACTCTAAAGGGTTTCGCTTCGGTTTTCCCCGTGTGGCTCACTCGGACCGGTCATCCGGCCAGACCGGGACGAGGGGGTTACAATCCGAGACTAAGCCTTCCGAGCATAGTGAGTAAGGCTGACTTGGCCGCTTTGCAAGCCCTTTCCGAGTGCTTCGCGACCAAGGCCGCACGAGGCTAGACCGGCCTAGACCTAGCCCCGTGACAAGTGGTATCAGAGCCATTTTCTGCATCCTATCGAGTCGAGAGATGGCGCAAAGAAGAAGGAACGTTGCAGCAAAGAAGAGAGTGGAATCACCAGGCGTCTCGTATAAAAGCGAGGTGAGCGAATCTGAGTTTAGTGATATTCTTATTACAAAACCGTTGTTTTGTTTTCGTTGCAGTGAATATCACGACGACTGCCCAAAGAGGAGGCCGTCAAAGTGCTGGATGTGTGGAGAGCCACACGAGTCTTTCCGATGCCCGCACAAATTCAAGCAGTCCAAGGTACAGGACAAGCCCGACGAGACCGAGGCTTTGAAGCTTGATGCGAGGTGCACTATGCTACCAGCGAATATGGTAGAGGCGTTCGAGGAGCAAAGCTTGCCCGATGAGACCGAGGCCGTGAAGCTTGCTTCCTTGTTCGGGGAACAATCATCAGCGAGTATGATGGTTGAGGCGTCAAACTTCAAGAGTGAAGCTTTGATAGAGGAAAGGTTGCAAGAGTGCAACGAGTCCACACAACCGTGGGAGAAGCCAGGTTACGTGGAGTGTTCCAGCGACGATGACGAGTCATGTTGGGAGTCAAGTGTAGTCGAGAGCGACTACGAGGATGAGGAGCCTATGTATGTCAACATAGTGTTCCGCGACGCGACGTTAAGTGCACTAGTTGACCCAAGTGCATATGGAGTGATCGTGTCCAAGCAAACAGCCGAGCAGTTAAACCTTCAGGTTAAGAAGGTTAAACGACAAGTTGTGACAGCCAACTTCAATGACGAGAAAGTTGTGGGAATCGCGAAAGATGTGTTCCATCAAATCGGCGAATTCCGAGGCACAACAAACATCAAGGTAATTTCTTGTGAATTTCTTGATGTATATAAAATTGTTATTGGTGCATCTTGTTTGGAACAAATTGATGCGCTTGTCTTGTCAGAAACCGAGGATAGGTGTGTTGCAGATCCACACCGACAAGACGTTGAGTCGTTAAGCGACAAAGCCGAGGCATCGCCAAGCATTCATGAAGGAATGCTTGAGTCCGAGACAACCAAGGAGCAAATCCGCCCAACTCAAGCCAAGAGTGGCCAAGACGAAGAGGAGCGCGAGTTTGCTAAGATCGTGATTGCAAACGTAGAGTTTGAGGCGCTAGTGGACTCTAGCGCAACATCTTTGATCATTTCCGATCAAATTGCCGATTGGTTGAACCTTCAAGTGGAAACGGTTCATGATGAGACCGAGTTCATCAACTTCAACGAAGAGTACATCGATGGAGTTGCATGGAACGTGAAAGTTAGCATCGGAGAATGGTGCGACACAACCAACATCAAGGTAATTTCTAATCATTGTCTTGATGAAGATGTCATTATTGGTTATTCTTATTTGGAGCAGATTAACGCACTTGTTTTGCTAGAAGCCGAGGGTGAGTATAATACAGGTTTGCAACAAAGCAATGGCGAGTTGTCAAGCCAAGATGAAGGCAACCAAGTGTGCGAGTCCAAGGTAGCCAATGATGAAGCCATGGAAGAGTCCATGGAAAGTTCCAACACGATGGGACGAGTCTTTGAAGAGATCAAAGACAAGGAGAAGTCTTTGGAGCTGCCAAAGGCGCCAAAGAGCGAGATGGTTCAAGAGATGGAGTACCCATCCGAGCCATCCGAGTTTGATGAAGCGTTTCAAGAGCCATCCGAGTTTGGTAAAGTAAATCAAGCCGATGGAGAGGAGCTAGCAATCTTTTGCGAAAAGTTGCAAGCCGAGTTCGACGAGCGGTCGAATTCCATGGACAAGTGGCATGAGCCCATGGAAGCAAGTCAAAGCACCGAGGTGCCCAAGCCCATCGATGAGGGGCCAAACCATGCCAACACTTGCCTTGGGTATCAACAAGGCAAAGTGGATCGAGACGATGAGGACTTTGTGTCCGAGGTAAGTGAGCCCATTTTTCCATCCAATTTGGGACTAAATCACTTTGGTTTTGTTTGTAGATCGCCAACGAGGACGTGCGAAGAACAAAGCCATTCCATGGAGCAAGTAGGCACGACGGCCTACCAAGATGAGTTGCAATTCGAGAGAGTGCAAGAGTGCACAGAAGAGGGGATTTTCCAAGACCCCGCCATCATCACATGTCTTGAGTATCGACAAGGCATCGTGACACCATCCAAAGAGTACCTTGCGTCCAAGGTAAGAACGCCAAATTTGTGTGAAAATTTTGGACTAACTTGCTTTGGTTCCTTGCGCAGGTGGCCCATGAGTTCGAGTAGAGAGTCGATACAAGAGCAAGTAGGCGAAGGTGCCTACAAGTTGAGTTTGCCAACACGCGATCAAGTGGACCACAACATCGTCCCCAAGCCGTTAGACGAGTATGGTCGAGAATGGTTCAAGGCTAGCCACGCACCAAGCATGGCGAACATCACAGGAGACAAGAAGCCACCACTCGAGATTGATCGTGGACCAAGGCATGAGAGCCTTGAGCTTTGGAGGTTGTTTCCCGATGCCAAGCGGAAACATGGCGAACCATCCATTGAAGTGCTTCAAGAGA
The DNA here is from genome assembly GCA_030270665.1 of Hibiscus trionum. Classification (NCBI taxonomy): domain Eukaryota; kingdom Viridiplantae; phylum Streptophyta; class Magnoliopsida; order Malvales; family Malvaceae; genus Hibiscus; species Hibiscus trionum. Next base: position 6,417,235 of record BSYR01000033.1, on the reverse strand, counting down.
CAAGGCATGAGAGCCTTGCCCATCCGACGAGAGTTCCCTTAGCCAAGCGGGAACATGAAGAAGAGCCAAGGCCGTTCGAGAGCAAGACGACCGAGTCTCTTCAATGCCTATCGACGAGGGCGTCAATAGATTTAGTGGGGGAGAATGTCACAGGGGAACTTTTTGCGACCGAGCCAGCCGCACCCATAGGTGCTGAACCTTACGCACCATGCCTTTCTCCCAACCGAAGGGCCCGAGTAGTTGCCAATGCCACACACCAAGGGGCCATGCACAACGCCCTTGGTGGTGCCCGTGACCAAGAGATCCGACATGGGCCAGTTCGTCCGCACCATGGGGCCTTGTCAAGCACCCCATGTGCTGCCCATGAGTCTTGCACCCAAGGGGGCCCAACACACGCACCCGAGGGGCCTTTGCCTTGCACCCTCCATGCCGGCCAAGACATGGAGCCCGAGCTTGCACCCGACGTGCACGCCCAAAGCGCCGAGCCCGCACCCGATGTGCGCACACAAGGGCTTAGGGGTTGCCCATCCGATTTGCCCACACCCCTAGGGCCCGATTCAGCCAAAGACATCCAAGAGAGGGGATTTTGGACACCAAGATTGGACCATGAGAAGCCCAATCCGCCCAAGCATCCATATCCCATGCCAAGTTGTCATCCTTGGAGAAATACATATGGAAAGCTAGCCATCCATGGGGAAAGTATTTCAAGACAACCAAGCTATGATGTAATAGGCTTTGTATTAGGGGCAATAGTGTTTGTAATCAAGGCAAGTCAATATGAATATGACAAGCTTGCCTTGAATAGGAGATTCTTTAGTGAGACTCATCCAAGGCCCTTGGATGGAGTCGTTCCTAGCCATTGGATCGAGGGGGATTAGGCTATAAATAGAGCCCTCCTCCATCCATCTTAGGCATTCCACTCATCCCACATTTCTATCTTTTGTAAGCTTTTCCCTTCTTTGTTAATAAAGAAGCTTTAGTACTCTTTTCTCCCTATCTAGGCTTAGGGGGAGTTTTTAACGAGGCCTTAGCTTTCTTAAACGAGTGTGCATCCTCTTCCTTTCTTTGCCTTGTGAGCCATCACCCCTTTCATTTTCCAAGAGAGCTTCCACAATCCGAGACTAAGCCTTCCGAGCTTAGTGAGTAAGGCTGACTTGGCCGCTTTTCAAGCCCTTTCCGAGTGCTTCGCGACCAAGGCCGCACGAGGCTAGACCGGCCTAGACCTAGCCCCGTGACATTATGCTTATTAAAAGGCCTTGTGTAAGGAAAACAGGCACATCCAAAAGTCCTAACAAATGCATAGTCTGGTGTTTTCTTGTACAAAATCTCATAAGGAGACTTGCCTTGTAAAACAGGAGATGGCAGTCTATTAATAAGATAAACTGAAGTAGTAAAGGCATGAGACCAAAACTTTAAATACAAACCTGACTGAGCAAGTAATGTGAGGCCCATCTCCACAATATGCCTATGTTTCCTCTCAGCCTTACCATTCTGCTCAGAGGTATAAGGACATGAAACTCTATACTGCACCCCATGAGTAAGTAACCAGTTCTTCAAACTCTGATATTCAGCCCCACCATCAGTCTGAAGTGCCTTAATTTTAACACCAAACTGCACCTCCACTAAAGTGTAAAAATTAAGAAAACATTGAGCTACATCTTACTTTCTTTTCAGCAAATACAACCATGTATGCCTACTAAAGACATCTATGAAAGAAACATAGTATCTATAACCTTCAGAAGTAACAGAAGCTGGTCCCCAAACATCAGACACAACCAAATCAAAAGATTGATTATACTCAGTAAGAGAGGAAGTAAAAGGAAGCTTATGTGCTTTTCCTTGTAAGCAAGATGAACACACCTGAGACATATTATTAACATCACTTTCTATATTACAAGTTTTCAAAACAGCCTTAAGTACCCCATCAGATGGATGCCCCAGGCGTTTATGCCACAAACTAAAGACATCATAGGATGAAGAAACAGAAGCAACAAAAGGAGAATGAGAAAACAATGAAGCAACAGAAACCCTGGTGGTATCAACAAAAGGAGAAACCAGCTGGTACAACCCTTCATGTGTGAGCCTCCCCTGGAGCAGCACACTGTGAGTCTGAGCATCCTTCACACAGCAACCATTAGAGGAAAACTCAAAGATAACATCATTATCCTTAACAAATTGAGATACAGACAGAAGATTTTTCTGTATAGAAGGAACATGCAGCAAATTTTGTAAAATAAGTGACTTATGAGGAGTAGAAATACACCCTTGACCTACATTAGATATAGGAACACCAAGACCATTACCCATCAACAAAACATTATTACCTGAATAAGGCACACCAGACTGCGGATTAGAGGAATCATGTGTAATGTGATGCGTGGCTCCAGAATCAGGATACCATGCTCCATCAGTGGAAGAAGGTGGCAATGAAGAAGCAAAAGACATAGGAGCAGTAGGGCCAGGAGAAGCAGGGGCAACATTATTCCCAAAAGAAGGAGGACAACCTACAAGAGGAGAAAAGGTTGGACCATCATAAGGAGAGGGATAAAGAGGAGGTGTAGAGAAGCTAGCATGCCTAGGCACAGCCTGACCAAGAAAAGAATACATCCCAGGATGTGCAGGATACACAAAGCTGGGTGGAACAGCAAACGATCCAGGACTCAAAGAATGAGAATAGGCCTGCATAGAAGGCTCAGGCTTCTGGGAGTAGGTATTGCGAGAAGGAGTACTACTATACTGAGAATTCCCATTAAAACTATCCTTATTATCAGAACTGTACCCCGAGAAGCTTTGATCAAACCTTCGATAACATTTTTGAATTGTATGACCCATACGACCACATAACTGACATTGTGGCCTATTCGAACCAAACCTGCCTCTACCCCTTCCTCGAAAATCATTGGAACCCCTTCTATATCCACTAGAGTAAGGCTGAGTATTATCCTCTGATGAAACCTGAGAAGTATCTTGAAAGCCTTTCTTATCACTAGATTTATCCTCCTGTTGAACAACAAGATTAGCATGCACATGGATATTATCTTGTAAAAACAGATGATGTCTAGCCTCACATTCAAGAAGCATTTCAGTGAGCTTTTCCAAAGATATAACATCACGAGAAGCTGCAGCAATCACAGATTCAAACTCTATAGACAGACCAACCAAAATAACACTAACATGTTCCTGTTCAGAGATGGTACTCCCTGCAGTATTGAGAGCATCACACAACATTTTGATCTTAGCTAAGTAGGCACTAACAGTTAGACCACACTTCTTCTGTGTGTGAAGACTATGTCGAAGAGAGGAGACCTTAGCAACAGACTTAGCAGCATACATCCTAGTGACAGTACCCCAAATAGAACTAGCAGAATTACAACCAGAAACATTTGGTAAAACATCGGAGCTCACAGTGGTTAACAACCACGACGCTAACAACTTATCCTGCCTACGTCGAGCTAACTGCTCAGGGGTTTCAGCAGCCCTACCAGACTCAGTCACGACATCCTGACTCGACGAAGAACTATCAGAAGAAAGGAACTCAGTCAAACCATAACCCTCAATTATCAGATTCACTTGTTGTTGCCAAAGAGAGAAATTAGTTTTAGTCAATTTAACAATATCATGCTTCGGATATGCTGAACGGTCAAAGCTGAGTTAGACTCAGACAGCATAGTGACACAACTTTCTTGTAGACAATTTCACAAACACCTTGTATACAGTAATTCAAAATTCGAACAAACAGCCACAGTCACACCATCAAAACACCAATCCACAAGCAAAAGATAGAGCAAACAGAAAGGACAAGATAAGAAATATACTGAGGCAGCCAAACGCACCAAAATCAAAGGTCCAATGCAAGCAGACCAAAGACAAACAAATAGAGATCGTAGAAATCTAAACAACCACTAGAACACTCTGTTACCAATGAGTCATTACGAGTGAACATGCTGATGGTTAACACAGATAACTACAATAATAGATCTCTGAATCTGAACGAAAAAACTCAAGAGATTAGAAAGATTGTACCGGAAAAGGCGAAACAACCGCTATCGAAGAAAACGCAGAATCCGAATCGACCGCAAGCAAAATCAAGAACACAATCTGTTACCTCAAGAGAATTTCGCAGAGCGTAGAAGCCTCAGCACAAATCAAATCTCTTCGGAAAAGTAAACCGACGAAGCGCAGAAGCATCTCACCAGAACCACAGTAGCGACTGATACCATGTTAACATTTAGAGAATGAACAAAGAGAAGAGAGAAAATGAATGAAGAAAGAGAGACGGCACTCTCTGAAATTTTATTAATTGTTGCTGTAATATCTTCAAATGAAGACCAGCCTTTTATACAAAAGACTAATCAAGTCATAAGAGAACGGTGACTAACAAACTCTCCTAACCGTTTCTTCTCAAGACTCAACAGTCAAATATCATAGGTGCAGTTTTACAACCACTTATAACTAACTGCACCAACAGAAACAAAACAATATATTTACACTTAATACAATATATTTACATCTAATAGGCAATACGATAGAACCATAACAAAGTCCTTCGCCGATAAATCAACGGTTGCTGGAATCTTCTTTGCTGCAGATGCAGTATGAAACCAGTAATCCACCAAGTTATGAAGTTGTAATGATGGTAGAACCGGTTGACCTCGGCACATGATCTCCACCTGCAAAAATGCATTCGCTTAGACCCTAATGAAGATGAATCATGTTAACATCACTTTTCTTTTGCATTAAAACTAACTTAATTTCGAAGATGGGTTAAGACTTAAGAGTTTAACCAATGCCATTAAAACATGCTTATACCGTGAACAGTTTAGATGTTGCTAACTTCCATGTGCTTTACAAAAGTAGATAAATCCTGTTCAAAACTTACGAAAAGAGGTGATAAGTTGTAAAAGAAGAAATGCAAGAAATGAGAATAAACATGGATATGTTGAACCACGAAAAAGGGTCAAAGAATCTTCTTGAAGCAGAGCTGAAACATTCTACCGACAAGATGCATTCCGATACAGAAACAAAGGAATTAAAACTGAAATGCTACCAATGTTATTGCCTCTAATTTCATTTCAGCATTCAGTTTCAGAAAACAAGAAAAGGAAAACATCACACACCTTAAGCAAGGTGATAACACAAGCAAAACGACATCTCTACTTTAGAATGATGTAAAATTTTGCTGAAAGAAGTGATGAAGCAAAGGCTGAAAGAAGTGATGAGAAGGGTAGTGCTGAAGTGATGTTCGGGGGTTCATTTTATTGTTTTAAATGTAATTTGTGCTAAAACATGTCAATAATTGGAGTTTAGCTCAATGGTTAACCCATTGAATTGGGATGTAGGGGATGCAGGTTTGAATCCTAGCTCCCCCTCACTTTCAATTTATTTTCTTTGTTATGGTGGTGACATCCCCTCACTTTCAATTTATTTTCTTTGTTATGGTGGTGACACATGTCACCACCACATTAGTTTGAGTAAAAAATTTAAATAATATATATATAAGAGAAAAAAATAAAAAAAATAAAAAAAAAATTCACGTCAGCAATTCCGTTAGTTTTTAACGACGGGGTACCAAAATAGGAGAACTATGTAACAGAAGGGACGATTTTACCAAAAAAATAGTTTTGGGACCAAAATAGGAAGACGATAATAGTTTAGGGACCACCGGTTTAGTTTTCCCTTAAATATAACCTTTTAAATTCCCACTTTTTTATACATATTTTTTCTCACACTTTCTCCTACTCTCACATTTTCTCCGCAGCGGTTACCTTTTTCTTGAGAGTTTCTTAGTAATTTTTAAAATTTTCAAGTTAATAGTGGCGGTTTTGACCATTACCGATAGTGACTTTTTTGTTTCTTTATTTTTTTTCTTTTACTCTTCTTTTTGTGTTGGGATTTACGGTGCTCGATTCCTTCAACCGTTCTTGCTCGCCAAGTGTGGAGAAGTTGGATAATTGGGTGTTTTTGTGGGAATGAAAAGATAGACAATTTACAGAAGGATTTATAGTGGTTCAACCTTCTAACCAAGGTCTACATCCACTACCTTAGCTTCCCACTAAGGATTTCCAAACAAATTCACTAAGAATTTCGTCCCCTTTTCTCGGGTTAGGAGAAAACCGTTACAACGATCAAGTTTTCTACCCAAAGCTTGATCAAACACTCTTTTACACAAGAAAGACTTAGCAAACTAGAAATCCTTCTAGAAGGTATATGTTTGCACTATAAAGCTCTCACCCAAAACCTAAACACTTGAGCAAATTTAACAATATTTAGCTCACTAGTGTTGTCTAAGCAAGGAATGTACAATTAAAGCTCTAGACACAACTTCTCATCATAATGTTGTAACAATTGAAGCATTAACCATTACTTGATGCTTGGAGGTCTCTTTTATACTCCTTAATGAGTTTGTAGCCGTTACTAGCCGTTGAAGACATAATTTCCCACCATAAATGCAGTTCTGCAGCTACCCGTATCGAAACGCTCTTCAAGTAGAAAGAGTCGTTCCAGTCTGATACAGCACTCGTATCGAAACGCTCTTGGCCGTATCGAAACACCTATATCGAAACGCCTGTCCTCGTATCGAAACGATCTGCATTTAAATGTTAGTTGGGAAATAGCCGTTGGGGGTTTATAATCGTTGTGGTCGATGCCACGTAGGCGTATCGAAACGGCATAGCCCGTATCGAAACGCTTGGCAAAATCTTCATCCAGAAAAGACCCGTTTCAAAACCCGTTTCGGAACGTTTTGACACTGTAAGACCCCGTATCGAAACACCTAGGGGTGTTTCGAAACGCCTGGAAGGTTTTGTTTAATTTGACTTTGAAAACACGTGAAAACCTTTTAAAAACATCCCCTAAACATAGTTTCAAGTTGTTTGGACTTTAGAAATAGTTTTGAAATCTTTTTGACTTAGTCCAAAATATTTTTCAATTATTATATCAAAACATTAGTTCTACAATATCCCCCTTTTTGATATAATAAAACCAACTTGAAAAATTGTTTGGGATTCTCCTCCTTTAAGTTTAAAAATGTGAATAAGAGATGAAAATTTTGAAATCAATTTGAGCTCCCCTTATTCATTTGAAAATTCAATTTTTCAAACTCATTTCTCCCCTTTTTGTTATATCAAAAAGAATTCAAAATACTTTTAAGTTCAAAATAACAATAGAGGTGAAAATTGACAAAATTAAGAATTTTAGTTTTAAAATGGCCCTCTTACTCAAAGCATCAATAAAATGTTAGTCCAACATATATGATCATCTAGTTGAAATTAAAGAAGTAAATCAAATAAAAACAAAAACAATTAGATTTTACCACACTTGAACCCAAGAGAGGATCTGAAGTCTTCCTTCTTCAAATGTTCTTCCTTGTGTGCATGGAGCTCCCCCTCAATGTTTGACTTGTTGATCACTCTCCATCACACTTAGCAAAAGACAATCAAGTAATTTTTGGTATCCAAATTGCTTTGGATCCATAGACATTAGTAGCACAAAACTTAGTCCCCTTAGGAATCCATTTTTCAATTTCATCCCTTTTAGTTGAAGTGGTTAGTCCTTTTGGGACCCAAACACTTCTAAAACATTTTCAATTTATGAATCTAGGGGCACTAGATTGTCTTATATAAAAATTTGATTTTCCAAAATCATTTTTCTTTTGAAGTTCATTGGAAATCAAGTCTTTTTCTTTTTGAACTTTAAGAAGCAAATTTTGTAAATCAAAACATTTTTGTTTAAAATCCTTCAATTTTGCTTCAAGATCAAGATTTATTTCGGAAAGCAAATCATTCTCATTTTTCATTTTTGAAATTAACTTTTTGTTCTTGGAAAATGATGCCTTGAATTCCAAAAGCAAATCACCATAGGCATCTTGCAACTCATCAAATGTATATGAATTTGAAATAGATGAGTTAGAAGTTACCTCCCCTCATTGTGGGCCATCAAGCATAGGTGGGCTACCTCATCATCGGTGGAGTCTTCATCACTCCATGTGGCCACATATGCTTGTTTTGAAGATGATCCCCTCTTGTTGGACTTGTGGGATTCCTTCATCTTCTTCCTCGATTCATGCTTGGATCTTTCCATTTTGCTCTTCATGAATCGGGTAAATTTGTTGAAGAGATAGGTCATCTCTTCATCTTCGCTTTCCTCCTCACTTAGATATACATGATGGCATGTGAAGGATTTTAGAGCAACGTCACATGCATTGATGCCAAGCTCCATTATTTTCTTCTTCCACATAGCTCTAATTTCTTCCTTTTTCTTCTCCTCTTCTTTGTTTTTCTTCATTATTTGGTGAGTGAGAAGTGACCCCATGAGCTCATCAAGCTTCAAAGTCTTGAGATTTTTGGCTTCGATGATGGCGGTCTTTTTTGAGTCTCATGACTCGGGAAGGGAGTAGATGAGCTTTCGGACAAGCTTCTCTTCCGGGATGGCTTCTCCATAGCCTTTGAGTCTATTTGTGATGGTGGAGAACCTATCGAACATCTTCTCGATGTCTTCTTTCGGATTCATCTTGAAGTTCTCATACTTTAAGGTGAGGAGCCCAATTTTGGTCTCATTAACTTCGTTGGTTCCCTCGTATGTGACTTTAAGCTTCTCCCATACCTCCTTGGCACTCTCACAAGAAGACATCTTCTCATAGATGTTGGGGCCAAAAGCACAAAATAGGATGTGCAAGGCTTTGCAATTAAGCTCCATCTTCTTGCGATCTTCGGCACTCCGTTCCGCTTTACTTCGTTGAGGCACGAACGAACCATCTTCAACTATGTCCCATAGCTTTTAGTCCATTGACTTTATAAAGAACTTCATCTTTGTCTTCCAATGGGCATAGTGAGTTCTGTCGAAGAAGGGTGGTTTGTCGATGGATTGCGCCATTGAGCCGGTTGTGTGAAATGATGATCGAGCTTGCCGGATCTTCTCAATAGGATTTTAATCCTCTTCAATTGAGCCAAGCTTTGATACCAATTGTTGGGATTTACGGTGCTCGATTCCTTCAATCGTTCTTGCTCGCCAAGTGTGGAGAAGTTGGATAATTGGGTGTTTTTGTGGGAATGAAAAGATAGACAATTTACACAAGGATCTATAGTGGTTCAACCTTCTAACCAAGGTCTACATCCACTACCTTAGCTTCCCACTAAGGATTTCCAAACAAATTCACTAAGAATTTCTTCCCTTTTTCTCGGGTTAGGAGGAAACCGTTACAACGATCAAGCTTTCTACCCAAAGCTTGATCAAACACTCTCTTACACAAGAAAGACTTAGCAAACTAGAAATCCCTCTAGAAGGTATATGTTTGCACTATAAAGCTCTCACCCAAAACCTAAACACTTGAGCAAATTTAACAATATTTAGCTCACTAGTGTTGTCTAAGCAAGGAATGTACAATTAAAGCTCTAGACACAATTTCCCATCATAATGTTGTAACAATTGAAGCATTAACCATTACTTGATGCTTGGAGGTCCATTTTATACTTCTTAATGAGTTTGTAGCCGTTACTAGCCGTTGGGGTTGAATTGAAGTCGTTGGAGACATAATTTCTCACCATAAATGCAGTTCTGCAGCTACCCGTATCGAAACGCTCGAACACGTTTTGAAACGCTCTTCAAGTAGAAAGAGCCGTTGCAGTCTGATGCAGCACCCGTATCGAAACACCCGTATCGAAACGTTTGTCCCCGTATCGAAACGATCTGCATTTAAATGTTAGTTGGGAAATAGCCGTTGGGGGTTTATGATCGTTGTGGTCGATGCCACGTAGGCGTATCGAAACGGCATAGCCCGTATCGAAACGCTTGGCAAAATCCTCATCCAGAAAAGACCCGTTTCGAAACGTTTTGACACTGTAAGACCCCGTATCGAAACACCTGGGGGTGTTTCGAAATGCCTGGAAGGTTTTGTTTAATTTGGCTTTGAAAACATGTGAAAACCTTTTAAAAACATCCCCTAAACATAGTTTCAAGTTGTTTGGACTTTAGAAATAGTTTTGAAATCTTTTTAACTTAGTCCAAAACATTTTTCAATTATTATATCAAAACATTAGTTCTAGATTTTGTTTTTATTTTTTTTTTTTCGTCGGCTGTTTTAGCTTGTTCTTCATATGCTGTTATGGCACGTTCTTTATATGCTTCTATGGCACGCTGATATTAAAGACATCTACAACCTGGTGTATGTTACATTTGAATCTTACCGCACAACATTGCGTGGGTTGATTGTTCGAGGAGATAACCAATACGTTTTTCTCTCTTTTTATTGATTGGAGTAATTCAATGATCTGCGCTCTTCCAGTGAGCACTCCAAGATTTTGTTGTGGTGATAGATTTGAAGAACATTGATGAAGATTTAAATTTGCTATTCATGTTTGCAAACTCTTTGCTTTTTTACGTTTATTTTTATATTTTAGAGTATGCTTATTGTGTATTTCTTCTCATTATTTTAATGAAATCTAGTGTTCGATTAAAAAAAATATAGGTCTTGTTTGGTAAAGAGAGATTTGGGCAAAAACTAGAGGTTTGAGGCATAATTAGAGGTTTGACCAGTCAAATTCGCTAATATTGTTGTTTGGTAAATAACGGATTAAAAGAGCGAATTGGGGTGAAATCGCTAATTTTGAAAAAGCTCGTAATAGGAGCTTTTTGAGATTAGAGGTTTGATATTAGAGTTGTAAAGACTCTTTTACCCTTACCAGTTACCAAAAATCTCAAAATAACCTAAATTAAATATTTTCTCACCCTATTTATAAGTTAATCCTATTTACTTTTTTCTTTTTATTATCACATATTTATATGTGTATTTAAATTTATTAATTAATTAAATTATATTAAAATAATTATATAAATAATAAATTAATATATAAATCATTTGAATATGTTTAGAAAAGTTATATTAAAAATAATTTTATAGATCTAATTAATAATAGTTAGATACAAAATTTTGATAACTAATAAACTATTCAAACAAGTATTGAATATAAACATGTCTTTATATGTCATTTTACTTGTTTAAATAATCTAACAGCTATCAGCTATCCGCTAATTACCAAACAGGGCCATAATCTTTTAAATATATATTTATTGAGTAATTAAAGATAGGGTTTATATCTCGTGTGTGATTATCCGTTTAAGACAAAGTTTGCATAATTTCTTTCTTAGACATGTTATTTATCAAGAAATTATATCATAGGCTCCCCTCGTAAGGTCATTTATAGCCTCAACCAATAAAAATTATTCATTTTATGTCATATTTTTACCAATTAAATCTTTTTCATATTTATTATAAATTAAATTTAAAAAACAATTTTTATCAAATGAAGATTTACTTGATAAAAAAATAATATAAAAAATTCATTAATTGATGTTTTTATTGGTTTGAACTATAAATAATGTGGTGATAATTATTTTTTTTTCTTTCAGTGTTCTAAAATTTTACACTATAATTATAGTTCAAAGAATTATATTTTTGAAATGAAACACCATGTCTCAATTTCTAAAATTCTTAATTTTCAATTCCTGTACTTTTAATTTTTTTTCAATTTAACCCCGACATTACCACCCAATCTAATCCATTTCACCCCAAATTTAATTAAATCTAATATAATTATCGAACACCAGATCTCGAACGCAAAAAAATAAATTATTGAACTTAAATTTTGACACATGATGGAAACAAAGGAATCAAGGGCTAGGCCTAGAAGAAACAAAACAAGAAAGGATAGCAGGGAACTCTATTAAAGCAAAGCAATGAATCTCTCAAAAACAAATGCCCATCACCTCAGAATGAAAAGAAAATAACAAGAAACAAGTTCATAGATTTATCCACATAACAATAAATGTCTCAATTCGAAACCTCCAGAATTAGTTCAGAAGAAGCTGTAGGAGGATGCGTCCAGTGGGTGGATAAGATATGTGAGCATCAATGCCACAAGCATCAGCAGGTAAGCAATCCCTTGGTCAATTGATGTTCCTGCTCAAAACACCAACACATTTATCCCACAAAAACACACAACTCGCAAGACAGAAAAGGAAGTTACCGTCGCTTGTCGGAGAAGGAGCTGCTGCTGCAGATTGGGCATCGACATAAGGTGAAACAATGGCGAAAGCAAGTGCCAGAACAGCCATTACACCCGTTAAATCTCCGGAAGATACCCCTGCCATTTTTCCCTCGACAAAACAGTCCAAGAAACCACAAAAATTAAGTTTGAGAGAGAAAGATAGATTTAAATAAACAGGTTGTTTGAGTTCTACTGTACGCACTACGCAGTATGATTCAGGACGTACAAATAAGTTGTTTTGTTGAAGGTTTCTTTTTTTAAAAAAAGATTGTTTTGTTCAAGTGTTAGTTACTAGTATAATATAAGGGTTCTTTTTCAATCTTTCTGTTAAGGCCAGACTGTTGACGACTTGACGGGCCATCGCTTGTTTCAAAGTTTGATAACAACGGATTTCATGGTTATTTTTCAAACTGTTGTTAGGAAAATTAACTTGTTAAATATTTTTAGAATGGCTAAATTTATTATTTTGTCAAACAAAATCATGTAAAATAATAGCATCGTAATTAATTATCCTTAATTATTCATATATAAATATAAAGTAAGAAACCCATAAAGAACACCATCTTACATGCTATGGCCTATGCATGCTTCAATAATACACGAAACATGTTTTTTCTTTTTTACAATCCACTCTCCAGAACGCTCCTAATATTAATGCGGTATCCCGAAAGAAATGCATGGAAAACTGCACAGACATGGTTTTCACTAACACACACAAGGTAGAATTAGTGAAGTACAAAGGCATTAAAGGCTTCCTCAATTGACACCAAATGTACGGTAATGACAATGACTGCAGATTCTATACTCGAGCACGTGTTCATGTCTCACTAACTCCGGCATAAGTAACACCATAGAACCGGACAGCATGAGAGACTACTCTTGACTGGAGCAATCTCCCAAAACAGTTAGCAACCCTGAAGAACCTAAATGCTGCAAAGTTGCAATGGCTTCTTCCTACTTTTCAACATAAATAACTGTGAATCAACCTTGACCTATCGGACCTTACCTGAGAGAAAACACAGTTTCATTCACGCTGCCAAATTTGGATCCAGTGTTCCTGAGGCATTTCCTTCTCCAGTTAAATCATGGCCAGGATCCTGCATATAACATCGTTGTCAGTGACAGCGAATAAGGTGCTCAAAAATGGAGAAGTTAGGACTAGCAAGGCATATACCTCCATTCCCCATCTGATATAATCTGGTGATTCACAAGCCTTGTATTCATCAACCAAACTTTCAATTATATCCCTTGCTTCATCAAACTCTGAAAGATCATTGTCCTGTTCACATCGACATAGATTAGGATAAAATATTATCATAATGCAATTGCTTTTTTTATCCAAATGCGAAATATTATTTGATTTTGGAAGCAAAATAACACGTAGCACAACAAACAAACGGCACTAAATAATTTATTCATGGATCCAGATCTTTTAACCAATCTATAGAAGTAAAACGCGTCCCTGCACACAGGTTTACAAAAATGTGCGGGTGCATGTAAATAGACATGTTAGCAACTTACATGTATATGCATAAGATCCGTGCATGCAAGATTTCATAGGTTCATATGAACACAAACAAAAAGCTTTGCGGCAGCAGTCATAAATAAGAAACCGGAATAGAAATAAAACCATGGAAGCAAGAAAAAAGCTGGTGACTCACAGCAAACATTGGGAACTTCCGATAATTGTCGAGAAATGCTTGTTTTTTTCTCAACTTCTCATACTGGCTCAAACATTTACTGAAGAGGTGCCGTATACTGGTGTGGCTTGCTAGCATAAGACCACTCACCTGATTCAGGCAACATGAACTTTTTTCTTTCACGATTTCTTTTTTTCAAGCAAGTCCAACAAATAGGGTCACATTTAAGGAGATAAAAGAAAAAACATGCTCAAAGTTATTATTAAATCCAGACCAAAATATTGCAAATTATTGTATAATACAGCAAAAGAAGCAATATGATCTTAAAGACAAGTACTAGAGTTGTACCCTATGGGCAGTCTGCACATATGGGGACTTTCTAGAAAGAGCAACCTACAAAAACATCAAAAGAACAAACATGTTATAAATCTAGATATCATAAGAAAGAAGAATTAACCAAAGCGAAGAGCTGCTTCAACTATCAAGGTACCTGAATACTTGCAGGGCCCCACTCGATAAAATTCACTAGCTTTCTTTCACGAATCCTCTGTAGACTTTCATGCACCTGATAAAAGACGATAAATTATTTAACATTAGCAGCTTTAACCAGTAAGAAGGTGATACAGAACCATAATAAAGCATGTCAAACACCCAATATCACTTTAAAAGATAAAGCTACCGAACCATAATAAAATTTTTAGGACAACAGTCAAAAGAAGAGCAAGATGTTTGATAATCTTGATAAAGAAAAAAACTGCATGCAATTCACAGGTATTATCTTAGAACTACTACCAACCTTATATAAACAAGTTCCACTTCTTTAAGCAAAGATATAACTAAAACTACTAAATAAAGCAAATGTCATTATTGCAATTGCCAAAGTCAATAGAAAAGTAATCAGGTGCCTGCTAATGAAAAAGCAAGTAAGGAGTGATATGGATAATTTTCTTACACAAAATTTAAAAGGCGAGAGAATAGATATATTTCCGGCAAAAGTTATAGAATTCATAAAAACATAATCTACAATACCTGTGTAGGATCCACTTCTCCCTGAATAATATTAAGTATAGAGATATACTTCGCTTGGCTAGCTTCTTTTGTACGTGCATAAGAGGAAACCATGATATTTTTTGACTGCAAGAAAGCTTATGGTCAGAAAACTACAATCTGTTTTGCAAAGAAAAGACCACTTACATATCTTACCTGGAGAAGTCTTCTCATAACATCAAGGACAGTAGTCTTGCGTATTACATTAGCCTGCCAAGAAGAGGAACGGTGGCATCAGATTGCACCAAACTTTCTTACAGTAAATAATTATACTAAAACACATTACAATGATGAGACTCCGAAAAAGAACTGTAACAAAAATAAAAGTTATAGCCAGATATCAGTCAAATCAATGGTTGTAAAAATTAGATGATATGAGAAATGAACTCACCTGGCGCTCCACTGTAAGTGGTGTGTAACCTGTCATAAGAAAATGACATCTTGGTGTTGGAATTAAAGAGGCAAGAAGACCAACCAAATCATTGTTCATGTACCCTGGATACCGCAATGTAGTTGTGCTTGCAGACATCACAGTGGAGACCAAAGAATTTGTTTGAGCAAATGTAGGATTACTTAGATGTAAACGCTCCACAGCGATTCTATTCAGTGCAGTATTGTCAAGAACAACAACACAATCAGCATTTAAAGTTAGTCGCTTGAGAGTCAAAAGTGAGTTGTAGGGTTGGACCACCACATCACTTGTCTCCATCTGATTAGGAAATACACTATATGTCTGGACCAACTTCTTGCTGTAGCGATCATTCAGAGCCTCCAACAGATAGGAGCCCATACCTTAATTATAGAATGAGAACAATCAAGTTGTAACCAGGCCAAAGTCTTCAAGAAATGTTCACTGGCTTATGATGAATATACTACTGTCTATGCCTCTAAGGTCCTAATTTTAGCAGCCAAAAAAAGCAACCATATGCGGACATATAAACAAAAAGAGAAAAAAAGCTTTAAATCATCATTCATCAATTAAAAATCCTAGATAAGCCAAAAGAGACAGATAAAAGAAGACGAAGATAAAGATAAGAAGAGGAAACCTGAGCCTGTCCCTCCGGCAATCGAATGACATAAAACAAAACCCTCAAGACTATCACTTCCATCAGCTTCTCTGTCAATCATGTCCATTATATCCTCTTCAATACCCTTTCCCTGTATCAAAATCATGAAACAAGTGAGGAACTAGAATTAGATAAAAGATTATTGATTGAAAAGAAAACTAACACGTATCGCATGTCATGTCAGATCCTAACACCGTAATTTGCAATATACTCAACTCAATGATCGATAAAACCAAGCAAAACATGAAGATAGAACAAAAAGGAAAATCCTGTTAACCTCAATATTTCATGAAACAGTTTATCTATTTTGCTGTAAATTATAATTGCTGTTAGTAGGGGAAAAAATCCACCACATTTTTTTCTAACATGTTAAAATAATGTGAAGAAGCCCCTACCTACAATGTTTCTGACCATTGCTTGAAACACACTATAATGATGACACAATGAGATAGGAAACAAAGGTTAAACTATTAATTGAATGTAAGCACCAAAAGTGTAAAGGTCGGATCATCCATGACCTTGTATATTAATTGAACATTACTAGAGTAGAAGAAAGTTGAATGCAAAAGAAAATACAAGTGAAACTACCTGATGATATCCGCTGGCCCAGTTGTTTCCAGCACCACCACCATGATCAGAAACAAAGATGTTCTCGTGATTGTAAAGATTCCGATATTCACTATTTTGAATTCCATTAATCACTCTAGGTTCCAAATCTATGAGTAAAGCTCGTGGTATATAATGCTGATCGTCAGCTTGGTAGAAAAAGACATCTTTCCTGTCACCGCCCTGCACGAACCGTGCTGAGCAGATTAAAACATTTGAGAATTGAGATACTAACGTTTATCTCACTAGAACTGAGTGACTCACAACATATTCTGTTACATCTCACATGAAATTATCTCGATATCAATAAATTATGGGGTAAGCTACGCCTAACGAAACTTCAAGAACTAATCCGACAGCTCAATTAGCAAGTATTCCGTTACAAATTCATCATAGACATTGCATCCTTAATAAATCTACGAATAACCAAAAAAATCAAAATGAACTTTCATAATTAACCGGTAAGCGAAGCTTTAAACAAGAAATGTTAATGGCAAATACAGTAACTAAGAGAAAACATACCTGAGTAGCGAAATCCTCAAGAATGCCTTCTTTGCTGATGCCGTGTTCGAGGCAGAGCTGTTTCCAGAACTCCATTCCGATCTGATTCCCGCATTGTCCCACCTGCAGTGTGATGATTTCTCTCGGCATATTTTCCTCTGTTCCTTTCCACAGAAACTAGGGTTTGGATCGAAAGGGGAAAATGTGTTTGGCGCCAGATGCTTTGAAAAAGGGAAAGATGTGGGAATTTTTTTAAGTGCAATTCCTTTTGCTGTTATTTTACTCCAATCTATGTTTTTTTTTTTTTTTTGTAAAGTTAAATAATCCAAGTTAACTGCATTGCATTCGAGCCAAAAAAAAAACTGTTTTTTTTCTTCGAAAAAATTTCGATAATTGTATTCGATTAATACTATTTCAATTTTATAACACCTTCAATATGGACATTTAATTTTCTTTAAATAATTTTTTAACAGTAATTTTTAATTGTATTTAATCTCACGTCATCTTATGCATTATATTGATGATAATATTAATCAACCTACTCAATAAAATCGAAAACAATGTTAACTAATGTCACATTTTATTAGGTGACCTGAATTCGAGTAATATAATTTATAAATATTTATAAATTTATTTTAATTTAAAATCAAACTAAAATAATACTTTATAATTGAATTATAATGTTAAAAAAATCATGACATTACTATGAAAATATTATAAAAAAATTGAAGTTTTTTCAAAATAATACTTTATAATTGCATTTGAGTGACGCTTTTATTGGGCTCCATTTTGAAATTTTTGTAACTTGAATTGAGGATTTCAATCTTGATCTCTTTTACGTTGTTGGTGCTTTCATAAGTGGTCTCTAGCTTGTCTCACACCTCATTTGCGCTTGTACACGAAGACATATTCGAGTACATGTCTGGTCCAAGGGCACAAAATAATATGTGCAAGGCTTTATCGTTGATTTGAAGCTTATTTCGATCGTTATCGGACATCTCGGCCTTGGATTTCGGAACGAGTCTACTTCATTTCTCTTCATCGAAATTGTTGGACCATCTTCCACTATATCCTATAGGAGGTAGTCATTAGACTTGATGAAGAGCTACATCCTATTTTTTTAATAGGGGTAGTTATCCCCATTGAAATAGAGAGGTTTGGTGACTGATTGTGACTCGTACAAGTTGAGGTCGGAGGTAGATATCATGGCTTCACTTGTGTGTTGATCAATCTCAACAATAATCGACTCAAGTGGGTTGTAATCCATCTAATGAGTGTAGCTCTGATATCAATTGTTGAGATGATCAAATAATGGCAAATTGACCAAGAGAGGATGAATTAGATATTTAAAAAGAAAGAAAGCAAATTGGTAAAATAAAAATGAAGACAAGACAATTTAGAGTGGTTCAAGCTTAGAACAAGCTCTACATCCACTACTCTAGTTCCCACTAAGGATTTTCAACTAATTCACTATTGAATTCTTCCCCTTTTCTAGGCTTAGGAGGAAACCGTTACAAGAATCAAAACTTTCTACCCAAAGCTTGATCAAAGATCACTCTTACAAGAAAGATTGTTGGCAAATGAAAATAAACCTCACAAAGATAAGATATTTGCCCCAAAATACAAGTTCTCTCCACCAAAATTAATAAAAGATGAATACAATAAAAATCACTTAATTTGGTACAAGGGTTTGACCCTAATAGCTCAAGAATGGATTGAATTTTGCTTTGTTGTTGTGCACTTGTTCAATAGTTGTTGTTGTAGCTTTAATGGCTTGCTTTTATACAATTTCATTGAATTCTATCCGTTTGAGTAGTTGACATCATCAATAGAGTCATTGGGCTTTCTCTTTCCCACCATAAATACAGTTTTGTAACACCCCTTATCGATACACTCGGGCTCGTATCGATACATGTCTCAAAATAGAAAGAGTCGTTGTATATAATAAAGAGACCATATCGAAACGGCTATAGACCGTATCGAAACGGTGTTGCTCACATTTGAATCTGCCAAATTGCGTATCGAAACACCTAAGGGTTATATCGAAACGGGTAACAAATTTTCAAATATTTCAGATTCCAATAACTGACAAGTAACGACTATATCATTAAATGCTCAAATTTAAAAAATCTTAACCCCGTATCGAAACGTTATTAAAAATATTAAATCCCAAATGGAGGCCGTATCGAAATGGACGAAGTTGTATCGAAACGGGTATTTTCGTATCAAAACGAAAATTTTCAATAAGCTATTAAGGTCAAGCCGTATCGAAACGCCTGGGCGATTTTGTAAAATTTGACTTTAAAACACTTAGAAAAATTTATGGGGTTTAAGTTTTGACTTTAAAACATTTGAAGTCTAAAATATACTTGTCAATTGTGAGTTTTTTTTAGTACTTAAAATTTTATTTACTTTGCAATTTGGACCTTAGACTATTTGTTATATCAAAATCAAATATTGGTTTTACAACTTCATAACCCATTAATTATTTAACGGCAGAGTGACTAAAACATTAAATGTCTACAGTTCTGTGAGTAAATTAATAGTTTTTAATGTATGTACTTTAATTTACCCTGTTTTTTAATTTTATAGTACTAATTAGTTTCAATTTAAATGACTCTTTATAGCCATATACAACACATATTTTTTCATACTTTTTCATATGTGATATATGTATATATTAGACATAATTGACTATTGAGAGACCCGACTCGAAATTACAAAATGACCCACTAATTACTAAACATTTCGAGCTATTCGAATTTCTATTTTTTAACTTAAACTTTATTTAAATTTTTTTAAGACAAGGTACAAGTCAAATTTATAAAAATACAATTTAATCAAGACGCATCAAATTTTTTTACACTAAATCAAGTCGAAGAATTTTTTTTTTTTACAAATCCAGTTTTATTCACCCTAATAATTAGGTCTCTTCGGCGAATTTCGTTTGGCATAACAATTCAATTTGGCGTGGTTAATGTATTAATTTGGTTGTAATGGTCTAATTATGGCCCTAGCCCATATTTTCATGAATTGAACTTATTTGCTTGTATCAGAAATATAGTTGATAACTGCATATTGGTCTAGTAATATAAGATATTAGACTAATTAAATAACGTTAAAGTTTGAATTTTGACGGTGTGAATAAAATAAATTATGTTGTATGGGTTGTCTTATAATAGTCCTCTGCAATATTTGATCTGGATTAGTCTGCCAATAAGTTTAATACGATGGTTATACCAAAAATATCTAATTGATAACCAACAATCATTTGATATAGTGAGATGAGATATTGTATACTTAAGCAGAATCATGGGTTCAAATTTTTAAATTGAGCAAATTGGGTTGAGAAGTCTGCCTCCCTTAATTATAGAAATTCAAAATTTTAAAGTGTATAAGGACTGATGCATAATTAAACGGGCTAAAATTTAGGGTAAACTACATAAATGGTCACCAAAATTTTAGGACGGATTCATTTTGGTCACCGTATTTTTAAAATATTCGATAAGGTCACCTAACTTTTAGTTCAATTTCAATATAGTCACCAAATTTTTAGTTCGCTTTCAATATGGTCCCTCTTGTTACCTTCCGTTAGAAGCTGACGTTAGATTTCGCTTTTCCTTAATAAAAAAATGGGTAAACGACACCAATCATTACTCAACTTTCTTCTCACTCATATTTTGGTCACTAGAGTTTAAATTTTTTCAATTTAATAACTTAACTTTCGAATTGTTCATATTTTGACCACTCTCAGATGAAAGGTTTATACAAATAAAAAAAATTGATTAATCCTTAAAAAATTATTTTGGTTAATTGGTAAATTTAAAATATTCAATTCTCGATCTTATATTGTACCAATTAAATAAGATAATCGATTAACAAATTAACCGAAATATTTGATTCTAGAAATGATTTTTTCACTTTGTTTATTAAAATATCAAATATGATAATATGATAAATTTAATAATTGTTCAGTTGTGATAAATGTGATAAAGCAACTAGAAAGTCAAAATTGAAAGTTCACACCTATTAATCTTACCCAGAGCCGAATTTTAAAAAAAATCAAAAGGGTATCAAAATCACTAGACTATAAGATATTGTAAGGCATAAAATTTAGAAATATTGTATATAATAGATCAGATCGGTTAATCAATTTTGCTTAAAACTGTGAACTGTAACCGAATCAAAATAATTTATTTTAAAAGTTTGTACCGAAACCGGATTCGATTAATCCTTAAAAAATTATTTTGGTTGATTGCTAAATTTAGATTATTCAATTCTCGATCTTATATTGTACCAATTAAATCGGATAATTGATTGACCGATTAATTAGAATATTTGATTTGAGTAATAATTTTTTACTTTGCTTATTAAAATATCAAATATGGTAGTGTGGTAAATTTAATAAGCAAAGTAAACAATCATTACCTGGATTTTTTTTTAAGGATTGATGAATTTTTTCTGTTTGTATAAGCATGTCATTTGAGAGTGACCAAAATATGAACAATTCGAAAGTTAAGTTATTAAATTAAAAATTGTTAAACTCTAGTGACCAACATTGGTGTGAGAAGAAAGTTGAGTGGTGATTGGTGTGATTTACTCATTTTTTATTAAGGAAAAACGGAAATTAACGTCAATTTCTAACAGAATGTAACGAGAGGGACTGTATCGAAATCGAACTAAAAGTTGAGTGACTTTATCAAATATTTTTAAAGTATGCTGACTAAAATGAATCCACTCTAAAAGTTCGGTGACTATTTATGTAGTTTACCTAAAATTTATTTACAAACTTTGTATTAGCTATAGTTTTTTCTTACCGATTGTACAACTCGTTAAGGATGGATCGAGAGTGATGTTTCGGACAATCACACTTTTAACATTTTCAAATTTCAATATATATAAAATATTTTTATTAATATCTAATTTCACCTAAAATATATAATTTTATATTTTTAAACTTTGTATAATATTTTTTTTAAGTTTATCTAACATAAATTTCTGTGAACGTTCTAAATGTGTGTTCCATCTTAATTACTTTTGAGTTCTAAATGTGTGTTCCATCTTAATTAGTGGAGTGGATGACAGCTTTGCTTTGATTATTAAAACTTAATGTTAATACATTTTCGTGGAAAATGCTAAGGTTCCGCAATTAATTGCAGCTAAAAACGGTCAACATAAATTCTTATCATTTTAATAATAATTTAAATTAAATTAGTTAATAATTTAGATAAAATCAAAAAAAATTATAAATCGAATAAAATTTTTGAAAATTTAAATTTGTAACCAAAATTTTTATCAACTTAATAAGATCTTAGGTTGGACCCGAAATCCTTATATTGTCCATAACATTTTAAGTTATAATCAAAATCCTTATCATTTGAATAAAATTTTAGGTTAGAATTTTACCTTAATTAAAATTTTATATTATAACCTAAATCAATTGATAAACCTAAGATACCGCACATCATAACCTCCCATTTTCATGTCTCTTTCATTCTTTGATGGTTCACCATTCACCTACCATGGAAGTAGAAAGTTTTAAATCAGACAACAGCCGTACCTACGCTATGCACATTCTACAAAATTCAGACATAAGGGAGTGACCTACCAAAGGCTGATATGTTATTTTGTGTGTAAAACTTTGTGATGTGTTTTGTTTTACTGGATAGTATAGAGTCAGTTCAAAGATTTTGGGTCTTGTGTGATTTATTAAAATAGAGCATTTAATTTATGATCAGTAAAAATATAAGTTTTTTAAATACCTTAATATAAAAATTATTCATGTTGAGAAATAAAAAATTGACTTATAAACATCTAAAAATTAAACATTTTTACTTAAAAAGTGTCATTGTTTTTGCATGTTTTAAATACACATAATTATATATAAATATTTAATTTAATTTTAATTCTCTATTTTTAAGTCTTTTCTTTTAGGAACACTGTACAGTCGCTCCTATCTCTTCTATCCACAATCTCACTTAGTACGATCGTAATATTCTCTACGATGGTATAATTGATCGACTTATGTCCCACAGGTGAAACAATGTGTCGAGGTTTGCATTTGTGCTTACCAGGGCCTATAGACTCTTGGAATGATATAGTGGTGGAGATGGTATTTAGAGGATCACAATAAATAATGATCAACCTTTTTTTGGCTGGATTTGAGGGATATAAGTCGTCTGGTCTATCTTTTTTATCATGTCCTTTGTGTTCTCCTTTTAAAATAGTAGATTTAAAGTTAGAGGTTGTAGTTAGAGTTTAGAGAATTAAATGTAAGGCGTATTTTTTAGGGTGTATGATTTAGAATGTGAAAATTAAAGTTAGAGTTTAAAACTTAAATTTTTAAATAATTTTTAGTATGAAGACATAAAAAGTAAATTGACATCCAGTACAACGAGAAGACTAAGAGATGGTGTGCTTGATTATTTATTTTCATCTCTACCATAATGTTGTATTTATATGAAAACTAATAGTTATATATATATATAGGGTTATGATCAACTTACACTGTGTAAAACTCTTTAAGTTTTACACTTTTTTTTGAATTGTTGGATGAGGGAGATGGATGGCTGAGATTAACTCCTTACCTTTTTTCGTAAGTGATAATCTTCACATATTCTACTGGTAATCTCATTCATCATCCAACGATCCAAAAAACGTGTAAAACTTAGAAAATTTTACACTGTGTAACTGGATCATATATATATATGAGATAAGATCCGTTTACACAGTGTAAAACTCTTTGAGTTTTACACGTTTTTTGGACCATTGGATGTGTGAAGCGAATGGATGAGATTAACAGTAAATATGTGAAGATTATCACTTAGAAAAAAAAGAGTAACTCATTCTCCCCATCTAACGATCTAGAAAACGTGTAAAATCATATATATATAAACTATATATTTTAACTTGTTCTCACACATAATTATAATAGGCGAGTCTTCCAATAAATTTTTTTTTGTATACACAAAATTACAAGACCTAGTATTCAAAATCTACTTAAAAGATATGAAATTGCTTATCATGTAATGTAACACCTAAACTGATAAATTAGAAATGTTGTATGTATAACATAAGCATTACGTCTGAAGTGGCATCATCAAATTATAGTAATTACATTATAAGCAGGAAATATATTTCATCTAGAACTTCCTTTTCCCCATTTTATCAGTCACCAGTCATATTCTACAGTTCCCAGCACCAATAATTCTCAGATTTATTGAACTTTCTCCAAACAAACAAGCCCTTACCAGTTACCCCTCCCCTCCTATTTAGTAACTCCAACTTTTCTCTTCACTTCACCAATATTATCTAAACCAGAAAAACAGATCTTCAGACTTCACTTCACATCCATGGCGAAATCCCATATAGTGATTCTGCCGAGTCCCGGGATGGGTCACCTCATTCCACTCGCTGAGTTCGCTAAGCCACTCGTCCACCGCCACAACTTCAGTGCCACCTTTGTTATCCCAAGTCCAACCGGTGATTCTTATTCTCAAGCACTTCAAAAATCAACTATCGATTCCATTCCCGGCTGTGATTCTGTTTTTCTTCCTCCTGTTGACCTGAGTGACCTCCCCGGAGATACAAGAGCCGAAACGTTGATCTCTTTAACGATGCTTCGTTCCCTTTCCGGCTTGCGGGATGTTTTGAAGTCGCTGGTTTCGAAGACAAAGCTCGTTGCTTTGGTGGTTGATCTTTTCGGGACGGACGCATTTGATGTCGCTAAAGAATTCGACCTCGCGCCGTACATTTTCTTCCCTTCCACGGCCATGGCGTTGTCCCTGTTTCTTTACCTGCCGGAGCTTGACCAAATGGTTTCATGTGAGTATAGGGACTTGTCGGAACCGGTGAGAATACCGGGGTGCAGACCAATCCACGGGAAGGAGCTGCTGGACCCGGTTCAAGACCGGAAAAACGATGCTTACAAATGGGTTCTTCATCACACGAAGAGGTATAGATTAGCCGATGGAATTATGGTGAACAGTTTCGTTGACTTGGAGAGTGGAGCAATAAAGGCTTTGCTAGACCAGACGGAACCGGGTAAACCCCAGGTTTACCCGGTTGGTCCACTTATTAACGTCGGTTCTAGTCATGTTAATGGGTCGGAATCGGATTGTCTGAAATGGCTAGACGATCAGCCACATGGGTCAGTTCTGTACGTCTCGTTCGGGAGCGGCGGGACACTATCGTCGAACCAGCTAACCGAGTTGGCTATGGGGTTGGAAACGAGTGAGCAACGGTTTTTATGGGTCATTAGGAGCCCAAACGACACGGCTGCAAACGCCAATTTCTTCAGTGTACAGAGCCAAAACGACCCTTTTGCTTTTCTACCAAAAGGGTTTCTCGAGAGAACCAAAGGCCGTGGTCTAGTGGTGCCGTCGTGGGCACCGCAGGCGCAAGTGCTGAGCCATGGCTCGACGGGTGGGTTTTTGAGCCACTGTGGATGGAATTCGACGCTCGAAAGCGTTGTCAACGGGGTGCCGCTGATTGCATGGCCGCTCTACGCCGAACAAAAAATGAACGCCGTGATGCTGACCGACGATATCAAAGTTGCTTTGAGGCCGAGACGCAGTGAAAACGGGTTAATTTGCAGAGATGAGATCGCAAAGGCTGTTAAGGGGCTAATGGAAGGTGAAGAAGGGAAAGGTATTCGAAGGAGAATAAAGGACCTGAAGGAAGCAGCCGCGACGGCGCTTAGTGAAAATGGGTGTTCCACCAAGGCACTCGCCGAGGTAGCCACCAAATGGAGGAATCAAGCAGACATTTAGATACTGTAGTTGTATCCAGTTTCAATCTTCTTTTCCCTGTACTTTTTAGCTTTCAACCGTTAAATTAGTGTGATTTTTACAAATTGGGATCCGACCCAAATCTAATTATATTATTTATCTAATGCTACAATAAATGTTTATAATTATCTTTGTAAATTAAATACATGATTTAAACATTTTTTTTATAAATATTGATGTAAGAAAATAGTCACTTTAAATCATAAAAAGACCATGCATGGAAAAGTTAAAAAAATTCAACTAAAATACTCGAATAAAATATATATACGAATAAATCTAACTGCATTGACAAATAAACCACAAAGGGGATCAAATTACTAAAAGACCACCGACAACTGTAAATCAGAGTTTAGCGTCATGAGAAATCTATCTATGAATGTAAACTGTATATCCAAGTTTAATCTAAAAATTTAGAGCAAGGAAAATCAGCATAATAACAAATTAAGCGTCGTCTTAATCAATCGAGGCAATGTCAAATTTGTTGAGTTGTAAATATTAGTTACTAAAAAGCAGCTAATTTGTTAGAAGTTAGTTAGTTTCTAGTTTAGCTAACTATCTGTATATAAACACATTGTATTATAAGTTAATTTGGGAAGTACTACAAACCAGATGAATTCTTTAATTTTTTTCGTTGAATTTTTTATTTTAACAAATTTAACCTTGAAAAAAAAAACAAATGAAAAGAATGAACGAGATTGACACAGTAAATCGAAAATTTGCTATGAAAATAAAAATATTTTTATTAAAAATAAAAAATAAAAAATATAAAAAAAATTAAAATATCGATTGTCGACTACTAGTATCTTACTGACTAAAACAAAGATTAAACATCACTCGTAAAGAGAATAACTTAAAAAACCAAAAATATCCAAAAAGGAATAACCTAGGTGGCTATCTTACATAACTCAGACTTCAGGTGATATTTATGTTACCTTAAGGTAATATTTTTGTGTATTGATTTATTAATTTTATGTTCAGTTCTTATGGTAATATTTGTGTGTGCATTTTACCATTCATGGGTAAGATATTTGTTAGGTGAGGAGTCTTAATCCAAGAAAATAAAATTGGACATTAAAATAAATGCTGAATTGGACATAAAATTGGACAAGTAAAATAATTTAAAATTAAATTAAAAGTAAGAATAAATCGAAATTGTTTATTTGTTGAGGCTTTGTAGTACATAATTTTTTTAGATAGATTCGTCCACTCTTATAGTGCTTGAAAAATGCCGGATGTCTATTTTCCATGATACAACAACAGAATGAGCACAACAATTGCACATCAACAATGATCAGCGAACTGTAAACTCGTCTTCTTCTACCATCGAAAAATATTGTCGAAAATCACAAAGTACAGGATACAACAACAGAATGAGCACAACAATAGCACATCAACAATGATCAGCGAACTGTAAACTCGTCTTCTTCTACCATCGAAAAATATTGTCGAAAATCACAAAGTACAGGATACAACAACAGAATGAGCACAACAATAGCACATCAACAATGATCAGCGAACTGTAAACTCGTCTTCTTCTACCATTGAAAAATATTGTCGAAAATCACAAAATAAAAGCAATTGAAAATTCTCTATGTTGTGTTTTCAATTTTTGTTTAACCTAGTAGGTTTACACGGTATTTATAAGGTTTTACATAGTGAACTATTGAATTTTTTTTTAACATAACAGAGTATTAATATTAATAATCAATTAATTTTTTAGAGAACAATTTCCAGAATTGCTATATGAATTAAAGGTAACTCTTAATATTTACCCATTTAATTCTAAAACAAAATTTGGCAATATATGCTTTTATTTGAGGAAAAAATTATTTCAAATTTAAGGTCAAAATATCCGCAGGCCCACGAAGGGCCTGACCGGTCCGAACATTTACATTACCCACGTCGTACACGTCTGCATATTTACGAACTAACAATTAGTTTTACATTTTTCCTTAACAACGTTTGGATCAATTTTTCATTCAAAATTCCAAAAATATCAATTTTTTCTAACAATATTTTATTTATAGAATGAATAATTTGTGTCCATATCTATTCATCTAATCGTTTAAGTATAGATTAGTTACGTGGAGTTAAATAGATTTATAATGACGTCAAAAATCTCCCATAAAAAAGATAAAAAAATTAGTCGTTTCGTTTAAATATTGTATTAAAACAAAAAATATTATAATAATATTAATTTGTATTTAAAACAATATTTTTAAGTGATCTTTCAAAATGAACTCAACGAGTAGTATTGGCGGAAAAGAGAATGTTATTCATCTTAAAAATATGGATTCAATTCACTTTGTCTGTAAGGTGTAGCACATCAACTATTAAGAAAAATATAAATAAGTAATATCTTGAATCACCTTAAAACTATTAAAAAATAATCTTTCAAAATCAATATCCGATTAATTGAATAAATAGCATTTAATGGTGCTACTGTGGGGGACCCGACCACGAAAGAAAACTTGTTACAACCACATTTACTTGGCATCGATTGAAATTTGAAAGTAGGTGGGCAGATGTTGACATGGGACAAAAATCCAGTCCTATGACATGTATAAAAATTGCATAAAGCAAAAATGAGAAGTAATTGCCAAAATTCTATACTTTTTTCTAGATGTAACATATTAGTTGTGACAATAATACCTATATAATTAAAATTGAAACATTTTTGTATCAATTTACAGAAAACTTGAAAGATAAAATAATTTAAATTAAATTAATCACTTCGCTCATGATGGTAACATGGTGACGGATTTGTTAGTCAAGACGGCTCTTACCGGTAGAGGCGGCACTCGACACCATTCAACTTGGTGTTCCCCCACCAGGAGTTTGTTTGGTATTCCCTTTTTTTCAACTAAGTTTAAAGATTTTAACGATGTATATGGTAATATTTTTTTACCTAAAAAATTAAAATAACCACTTTTATGATAGATCTTTGTAAGTGATTAATAAATTATGTATTAAAAATCATGAAATGTTTTTTTTATTTCCTCCTACCTTAGTCACCGAGGGACACGCAAATTTCGGATACAAAATCAATTTTTACGGTCCACTAGTTTTTATGGTCCAGAGTCCCCACTTAAAAGAAGTGTTGCACTTGGTTACGACCTCAATTTAGAATGAATCAAATTAGAGCCACAAAGATGGAAGAAAACAAGGACTTGGAGATGAGACTAGTCACTTGTAGTAATGAATTATTGTTGATGTGAAATGAGGGCTCAATCAATAGGGACCAAAACTCACGTTTGAGGTTTGATTATTAAGTTTATTAGGAAAGAAACTTGTAATGTAGCCCATTCCCAAATCCCAATAAAATAATTATTACATCAACGAAAAATATATCATAGACTCAACTCGATACTTTATTTATGGTCTTAACTAATAAAAATTATTTATTTTATTAATTTTTATGTCATTTTTTTATCAAATAAATATTTACTTTGTAAAAATTGTATAAAAATTCACTTGATAAAAAGATGTCATGAAAAAAATTAATAAAATAAATAATTTTTATTGGTCAGGACCATAGATGACGTAACGAGCTGGAGTTATAATATAATTTCTCGTCGATCAACCTTAGGAAGTGTACACCAAGAGGTTCTTACACATTTAAGTATAAATATATATTTATTTTAAAGAAAATTCTAGACTACTACATTTATTGATATGTAACACTATTCATATGCACTATTAACTATTTGGATGAGTCTACCACGTGCGACGAACATTGATGAACACCACTAACAAAATCAAGCCCTCATTGTTAGTGGTGTTCATCAATGTTCATTACCCGTTGTAGAATTTTACTAATTATTTTAATAACTTTTAAAATTATCAGAACTTAAATCACGAGTATTCTTTAATGAGAATAAAATACATTAAAATATTTTGTGCTACTTTTTCAGATATTTTTAATTTAAAGTTGAATTCGAAATTATTAAAAGGGTAGAAGGATGTTGGGGTGCGGCCTCATTCGTACAATATTCAAATTATCATATAGTATAATTTTTAATATTTTTATCTTTTTAACATAAAATTTTACATCAGAGAGCTGAAAGGGTGTTTTCATCATTTCCATCTACAATATTTTTTATGTGTCGTCATTTTATTTCGACTTAAATAAAAAATAAGTGACTAAAATATATATTTTTTAAACTTTAGGTGCCTAAAATATTTTTTATAATAAGTATTTAAAGTTTCAACCGTTACAATTTTAAGTGTCCGATCGTTTAAAATAAAACCATTACCCAATAAGAACGTGACACGTGGCATGTTTTTTTATTATTATATTAAAAATAAAAAAGAATATAATTTAAACAAACACAAAATTCTCAAAATTCTAAAAAAACCCAAATCCCCAATACCTAAAACCACAAATTTTCTAAATTGTCGCTGCCAATGCCGTCGTCGGACACCACCGCCCATTTTCCCCAACAACCCATCGCTGACAACCGCCAGTAAGTGTGTCAATCGGACATTGTTCGAATAGAACCATTCACGTTCACCGTTCAATTAGCAAACCTCTCGTTGGTTACCGACAACGGATGGTTGGGAGAAATAAGCGGCTACCTCCGACGACAACAATGGTGGTGTCCGACGACAGCGAAGGCGGCGACAATAGTGACAATTTAGAGAATTTGTAGTTTTGGGTATTAGGGATTTGTGATTTTTTTTTTAGAATTTTGGAAATTTTGAGTTTTTTTAAATATATATATATATTAAAAAATTAAATAATAATAAAAAAGCATAACACATGTCACATTTTTATTGGAGAACTATTTTTTAAATGGTATAACACTTAAAATTATAACGATTGAAACATTAGACACTTATTTTTATAAAAAAATACTTTAAACACCTAAAATTAAAAAAAATATAATTTAAACACTTATTTTTTTGTTTAAGCCTTCTATTTCTTACCACCTTATTTTAGAATACACACAACTGTTGTTAGGTAACCTATCGTGATTCGTGAAGGACAAAACAAAGTTGCGTACGATTATCATAAGGGGTAGACTACACCCCAATCACTCAATTTTAGCAAATTAAAATGCTAAATTATAGCTTACCCTTGTTGTCTCAATAGTAAAAGATGATGTAATTTATCTAGATAATTTGAGTTCGAGCACCAATTCTACATGATATGTGTGTCTTATTAAAAAAACTAAAAAAATTAAACAAATGCTACCATTGTTTTACACCAGCATATTTAAAAAAATGCTAAATTGTAGTAGACAATTTTTATCAGATGACCTTTTCGCTAAAGCATAACATATAGGGACCGTTATGCTATTTTTTAAGTAGAGTGACTAAAACACAATTTGATATACGGTACATGGATTGTAAGGTACTTTTTACCTTTTTTTTACATATTTATTGTTTCGGCTAACTGAATGAACTTTTAACTGATTGTTTAGGCTATTTAAATTCGTAGGGCGGTTTTTAAGGGGAGCAATATGAGCTCCAACTCAGGTCTCCAATTTTTAATTTTTACAGTTTTAATAATTTATCAAGTCACAATGTTATAAGCTAGTAACTTTTCTTATTATGTTAGTTGTATTTAAAGTGTTTCCTTAACAAAATAATGAAAAAATGGTTTATTAACAAAAAAAATAAATTAATTGTTCAAAGTAATGAAATATGATTTCTTTCTATAGGAGCCTATTTTTCAATTTTGAGTTTTCACTCAGGATCTCGAAAATGTATGAGACTAGGGGTGAGTAAAACTCAACTCGGCTCGAAAAAATTGATTTTTTTTTTCAATTTCGAGTTATTTGAATAGAATTATTCGAGTCAACTTGAGTAACTCAAAAAAAATTTGAGTTCGATTCGAGTTGAAATTTTCCCAACTCGAAAAACCGAAAAAATTGAATTTTACAATTTTACAATTTAGTCCCTAATTTCTTTTTTCTCCAATTTCTCCTTCATTTTAAGTCTATTTTGACTAAATTTGAACCACATGTTCCTAAACCAATGTAGAACACCTATTTAAATTCAATTCATATTTTTGAAAATAAATTTCATCCCTTTTTAATTTATCCCCTCAACTTTGTATGATTTCCTCATTTCTTCAATCCCTCATTCGTTTTAAGTTCATTATTCACTAAATTTGAACCACATGTTCCTAAAGCACCGTAGAATACATATTTAGCTTAAATTCATATTTTTAAAATAAATTTCCTATTTTTTTCATTTTAGCCCCTCAACTTTGAATGATTTCCCATTTCTTCAATTCATCTTTCACTTTAAGTCTATTTTTGAAAAAAATAAATTAAATCACATGATTCACTAACACTATGTAATATGTATGTAACTTCAATTCATATTTTTAACAAAATATATTCTTTTTGTAATTTAGTCATTTAACTTCACTTTTTTATTCAATTTGATCATTCAAATGAAATTTTTTGCAAAGTTTTTTCTTCACATCAAATTATTGAGTCAATTATACTCCCATCAATACTTTATCTCCAAAAGCTCCTTATTTAGAAATAACATTATACATATATTTTAGAAGTTTAAATGATATTTTTTATTAAATAACATTACAAATCTCATTTACACACGTGAAAATATATATATATATATATATATATATATATATATATATATGCATATCTTATATGGTTAGAGAAAGTCGTTTAAATTATAACCAAACAATACTATAACGTGATAAATAATTACAATTAAATTTGTATAGGAACTCGAAAACTCGACTCGAATCAAAAAATTTCAAATTAAATTTGAGTTGTGAAATATGGTGTGTCAACTCGAATAACTTAAAATTTTTTGACTCGACTCGACCAAACGCTCACCCTTATACGAGACGACTTTGTTCCTGCTTAGTTACTTAGTGGCTTCAGCTGTTGTAATGGTAGTTTAAGCTTCAAAAGAAAGGGATTGCAAGAGGAAATATTATTTGTTCAAAGTTTTACTTAAATATTAAAGAACAACAACAGGATGATTGAGGCATACTACTCTATTTCTTTTCATAAAAATTATCATGTTAAGCTTTATTAGGGGTGTAAATAAACAGAGTGTTCGACGAACTGTTTGTATAACGTTCGTTTATTTAGTTAAATAAACGAGCATGAACAAAAATATTATGTTCGTTTAATAAACGATTGAACACGAACATATGTGTGTTCGGTTCATTTATGTTCACGAATAAGCTTGTTTATCGACTCGTTTACCTGGTTCCCCTTTTCTTCTTATTTTTTAATTTTAAATACTGGTTAAGGTATGGACTAAATTGATCACGGGGTGAATTTTGGAGTTCAAACTATGAAGTCTAAGGAGCTTAAAAACTAGATGTATAATTTTACCATTTTGGCATACATATAAATGAAGTTAGAGGACCTATAAACAAACATGTTGGCGAATGCTAAACAAACAAACACAAACAACTTCAAAAAGATACAAACGAACATGAACTAAACATGAACATCTTCAAAAATAAACAAACGAATACGAACAAAGCTTTGTTTGTTCAAAACTCGATTCATTTACACCTTCATAAATGTTAGGCTTGTAGCACGCTCGAATTGATCACCGAAACCGTCAAGGAGGGTTGTAAATGTTTGGTGGTTGAATTGGCTAAAATCGAAATAAAGATACACAAGTGACACAATGATTTTAGAGTGATTCGGCCTTCTAACAAGCACCTACATCCACTACCTTAGCACACCACTAAGGATTTCCCAATTCACTCAACAATGAATTCGTCCCCTTTTTTCGGTTTAGGAAGAAACCGTTACAACCCTATCTTTTAGACTTGACTAAGATAGAACCAACTCTAGTTTTTCTCTCAAGGCTAAACTAGAACCTCTCCTTTTACAAGGGATTTGTTTGGTAAACTAAATACCTCTCTAGGTGCGTGTTTACACAAATTTAAGCTCACAAGAGTATACAAAGAATTTACAATAAAGCACTCTTCTTAGACTATGTACAAGAGAATGGTAAAATAAAGATTTAGACTCTATTTCTCTTGATCATGTTGCTTGGATGTAGTTTTTAACATTCTTCAATTGTTTCAGCCTTCAATTTATAGTCCCAATTGAGTTTGTGGTCGTTACTAGCCGTTGGGGATGTTTTGGAGCTGTTGGGGTCTTCATTTCCCACATTAATTGTAGTTATGATTCCTATCGTATCGGTACACCCTTCTTCAGAACTAGCCGTTGGGCTCTTTCCAGCCTATGCGTATCGATATGCTAAGAAGCGTATCGGTACGATCTGCATTTTAAAAGACCGTTGGGAAATAGCCGTTGAAGGTTGTTAAAGCAGTGATCGATACCCTTAAAGGCGTATCGTTACAATCCCTCTCCGTATCGATACGAGCAAGCCTGTATCGGTACAGGTTTTGGCAGAATCAAAACTGGAGAAAAAAGGTATCGATACAGGGTATACCGTATCGGTACGGTAGAGCTGAAGAGTCAGTTTTGAGTACTTTAAAACAATCCAAACTTTGCCAAAAACCTTTTTAAATACCTCATACATATTTTCAAGTTGTTTGGACTTAAAGACATGTTTTAAATTCTTTTCAAATTAGTCCAAAACTTTTTTCAATTATTATATCAAAACATTAGTTCTACAATCTCCCAATTTTTGATATAATAAAACCAACTTGAAAAATTGTTTGGGATTTCTCCCCCTTTGTGAAATAAATTTTGAATAAGAGAATTAAAATTCAAAAACAATTAGAGCTCCCCCTTATTCATTTGAAAATTCAATTTTTCAAACCATTTCTCCCACTTTTTGTTATATAAAAAAGAATTTAATTAATTTTGAGTTCAAAATAACTTAAGAGGTTTTTAAATTTTGAAACTATTAAAATGTTTGGTTTTAAAAGTGGCTCCCCCTTACTCATTGCATCATATTAGGCTTAACAAATAATCCAAGACTTTAAACAAAAGTTAGATAACCAAATGTATAAAATAAAAGCATTAAGCTTAGAGGTTACCCAATCTTCTTTTCATGTGTGATTTGAACATTCTTTGATTTTGCTTTTCTTGTCATTGCTCCAACACACCTACAAAAGACATTCACTTGATTTTTTGTATCCAAATTGCTTTGGATCCATTTACGTTAGTCACAATGTCTTTAGTTCCCTTAGGAACCCATACTTGTCTAATCCTATAAGATTTTCTCTTCTTAATAGGACAAGTATGTAAGGAATGACCATGATAATGGCAATGTGAGCATTTTGCCATTATGTGACAAGATAAATTATTGAAAATAATTTCTTTTTCTTTTGTTAAGCTTTCAAGCTTAACTTTTAAATCAATATTTTCTTTTTCTAAAACATCTTTGCTTGTTTTTGAAAACTCTAAATCATTTTTCAAAATTTCATTTTGGCTTTCAAAATCCACTTTTGTTTTTAAAAGAAATTCATTTTCAATTTCGAGTTTTGAAATCATTTTCTTAAATTTGGAATTCATGGTCTCAAATTCCAAAAATAATTTATCGAAAGCATCTTGCAACTCATCAAATGTTTAAGAATTTAATTCATTTGAGTTAGAAGATACCTTAGGCTCATAAAGAGCCAAATCACCATCTACCTTTAGATTGGAGAGAAGGTTTGTAAATGATTGATCATCATCTTTCTTTTCTCCATTCTTGTTGCCATAAAGCTTCTCAAGTTTCTCCCACAATTCTTTGGCACTTTTGCATGTGGAGATCCTCTTGGAAACTTCTTCGTTAAGACCACAATAGAGAATGTGCATCGCCTTGGTGTTTAGCTTTGCCTTCGTCTCGTTGGCACTCATTTGCTTTTTCTTCTTCTTTGGAGCTTCCAAATACCCATCTTCAATGATGTCCCAAATCTCATAGTCTTGAGACTTGATGAAGAATTTCACGATATTTTCCCATTGGAAGTATGCTTCTCCTTCGAAGAGTGGAGGACACGAGATAGAGCGGCCTTCTTCAAATCTTGCCATTTTCTTGAACGGTGGACTTCGAGCAAATGATCTTTACTCCCGGATGTTAGTCCTTCAAAGGAGACGAGGTTCTGATACCAATTTTTGGGCTTGTAGCACGCTCGAATCGATCACCGAAACTGTCAAAGAGGATGTTGAATGGATCAATGGATTGATCAAAGCCAAGAGGGGGTGAATCAGGTTTTTAAAATTTTGGTGAATAAGTGGAATGAATAAAATTGAAGAACAAGGCAATTTAGAGTGGTTCAAGTTCCAAATGAACTCTACATCCACTACCTTAGCTCCCACTAAGGATTTTTCAAAATTCCACTAATTGCTCTTCCCCTTTTCTAGGCTTAGGAGGTAACCTTTACAATACCGGTCAATTTTTTACCCAAAATTGACTAAACCCTCACAAGGATACAAAGAAGAATTTGAAGGTTGTTACAGATTCTTAGGCTAATATCTAGGCTATTTATTAGGCTAGAATATATTGTAATTAATGTCATATATTATGTTACCTAATTTAGGTAAATTAGATTTGTATATATAGTCTCATATGTTTTATGAATAATATACGAGAAATTACTTTCTACATGGTATCAATTGTCCTAGTTTTTTTTCGAATACTCTTAAAATTTTAAATTTCTTGGGCTGTTGGGGTTTCGAACTAAATTTTTTTTTGGTCGTTATTTACCGGCCATCTTTGGAGGCCCATCTGTCGACACCGCCCGTACCACGGGAATTGCCGTCCGCCGATTTGCAGATCTGGAGATTCCAGTCACCGGAATCGCAGCGCGTGAACCTCACGCGCCACCCCAAGCTTCTGCATGTCCTTCACGCGCAGGCACGTGAGAGCGCGTGGTGACCCTGTTTCACTGCCGATTTTTCCACCGACGTCGCTGCTTCATTCCAATCACACTTCTGCCGCCGGTCCTTGCTTCTAGATCGTTTTGGGTTAGGTGTCTTGTCTTTTGGTACCGTTAAGGTTTTGTTTTTCCTGGTTGTTCTTGGCTCTTTGGTTCTTTGATCTCATGGCTGAAAAGAAGGTTGATTTTATGTCTGATATCGTTCTGGTTACATCTAAAATTACTGATCATAAATTGAATGGCTTTAATTTTCTCGATTGGAACCATACAATTGAGTTGTATTTGTTAAGCCTTTCTATGGACAGACATTTGACTGATGATCCTCCAACGGATGATTCTCACCTTTCATGGATGAGAGAAGATGCTCACCTGTATACCCAGATTCGTAATTCTATTGACAGTGAGGTGGCAGGTCTGGTTAATCATTGCAAGACGATGAAACAGTTGATGAGCTATTTGCAATTTTTATATTCTGGCAAAAGAAATTTTTCATGTATCTATGATGTTTGTCAGAATTTTTATAGGGCTGACAAAGAAGACTGGACTTTAACTAGTTATTTTATGGATTTTAAGAAAACGTACGAAGAGATTAATATGTTGCTTCCCTTTAGTTCTGATATCGAGGTCCAACATAGTCAGCGAGAGCAAATGGCGGTTATGAGTTTTCTAGCTGGTCTTCCACCAGAATTTGAGATTGCTAAATCTCAGATTCTCTCTGGTTCAGAGATCTCCAGCCTCGATGATGTTTTTCGGAGGGTACGCCGTACTGAGAATTCTTTGCCTACTTCATTCCCGCAACATGGCAATGTTCTGATCAGTCGTGCTATTCCTTCTGACTCTAGCAAGCAACATTTCAAGAGTAGTGGTCCTGGTCGTTCCATGAGGTCTGGGTCTAACAAAACTGATCCACGGTTTGGAGTTTGTGGTCAGGATCACAGTACAGTTATCTGTCATTACTGTCACAAACCGGGACATACCAAGCGTGATTTCCGAAAGCTACAGTTTAAGAAAGCTTTGTCTGCTCATGTTGCTTCTAGTGTAAACACTTCTTCACCGGCTGTTACGATATCTGCGGATGAGTATACCAAGCTTCTTCACCTTCAAGACACTGTCAAGCATCCTTCCGGTCCTATTTCTGCCCTTGTTGAGTCAGGTAAACCCAATACATGTCTTGTTTCCACCTCTTCCAAATGGGTCATTGATTCTGGTGCAACAGACCACATAACAGGTAACCCCAATCTTCTTTCTCATTTTACAACCCATCATTCTATCAATCCTGTTACTTTAGTCGATGGTTCCACATCTTCTGTTATTGGCTCTGGCACTTCGTACCCCACTCCCTCTCTTACTTTGTCCTATGTTTTGAGTTTACCACATTTATCCTTTAACCTGATGTCAGTTAGTAAACTTAAACGTACCCTTAATTGTTGTGTCTCATTTTTTCCGGGTTATTGTGTGTTTCGGGATCTTTTGACGAATAAGATTATTGGTAAAGGGAATGAGTCTGATGGTCTCTACATCCTTGACACCCATTCTCCAGAACTTGTTGCTTGCACTGGAATTGTCAATCCTTTTGAAGAACATTGTCGATTGGGTCATCCTTCTCTACCTTATTTGAAGAAAATTTGTCCTCAATTTTCTAGTTTAAAATCATTAGATTGTGAGTCTTGTCAGTTTGCTAAACACCATCGCCTTAGTTCCAGTCTCAGAGTCAATAAACGAGCTTCTACTCCATTTAAGTTAGTTCACTCTGATGTTTGGGGTCCTAGTCCTGTTACTTTTAAACATGGTTTTCGTTATTTTGTTACTTTTGTTGATGATTATTCTCGAATGACATGACTCTATTTAATGAAATCTCATTCATAATTATTTACTCATTTCTCTTCTTTTTGTGCTGAGATTCGAACCCAATTTGGTATGCCTGTCCAAAACTTGCGAAGTGGTAATGCAGAAGAGTATGTTTCAGGTCCTTTTCATAAATATATACTTGAGCACGGTATTCTCCATCAAACATCTTGTGTTGACACCCCTTCTCAAAATGGTGTTGCTGAACGCAAAAATAGATATCTTCTTGAAACAGCCCGAGCATTGCTATTTCAAATGCAGGTTCCAAAATGTTTTTGGGCTGATGCCATCTCCACAGCTTTTTTTATCAATCGTATGCCCTCTTCTGTTTTTTGGTTAACATCCATTTTCATACTCTTTTCCCCGCTAAAAATTTGTTTCCTCTCTCCCCGAAATTTTTTGGTTGTATTTGTTTTGTTCGGGATGTCCGTCCTCAAGTTATAAAACTTGATCTTAAGTCTTTGAGATATGTGTTTTTGGGGTATTCATGTGGCCAAAAAGGGTATCGTTGTTATTGTCTGAGTCTGGGTAGGTATCTTGTGTCTGTTGATGTTACTTTTTTGGAACACAAACCTTTTCCGTTTTCTTCAGGGTCTATCGCTCAAGAGGACGAGGATTTCTTGTTTTATCAGGTCTCATCACCCTTGGAGTTGTCCTCATCCTCCTTTGTCTCGCCCTCTTTTGTCAAGCCTTCCCATCAAAAACATCTTTACCCATCGACCACAACCACCCCCTTCCGACCCAATTACAAATGTTCCAGATGTTCCAGATTCATGTCCTGATGAGCCAATATCTTCGTCATCAGATTCGCCTCGTATTGATGATCTTGACCTTCCTATTGCTCTTCGAAAAGGTAAACGTGCTTGTACTTACCCCATTTCCTCTGTTGTTTCCTATAATTGTTTTTCTTCTTCTTCTCGTGCCTTTTTTACATCCCTAGATACTATTTATGTCCCTAAAACTGTTAGCAAGGCATTATCTCATCCTGGATGGCGTGCGGCTATGCTTGAGGAAATGATTTCTCTAGATGTCAATGGCACATGGACTTTGGTTTCTTTGCCTAAACGAGCTATTGGATGTAAGTGGGTGTTTACTGTTAAATTTAATCCCGATGGCTCTATTAATAGTTTGAAAGCCCGTTTTGTTGCCAAGGGATACACGCAGACCTATGGTGTGGATTATTATGATACTTTCTCTCATGTTGCCAAACTTGCTTCTGTCAGGCTATTTATCTCCCTTACAGCAATCCAAGGCAGTAGAGGATCAGAAGTTAGCTACAGAGCTGGAGCAAAGGAGTGAAGGAGACTGTCGTTCGCAACGCTGTTATCACATCTACCGTGACAGAAGAGACGACAGTGAAGACCAATGGTGAAGGAAAATACAAAGTGGAGTTCGATTGACAGAGAATTTAAAGCTTGATTTTCGTAGACCACTTGCATAACTATCGGAGCCCAGAAGCACAATGAAGGCCTGGTCCTAAGTTTGAGGAAAAAGTCAAAGCAAGAAGATAGGGCGAATTAAAATACATCTACTCAGAGATTTAGTCTTTAATAGAGTTGTAATTTAATTCAAACTTGTATTCTTGGCCATTAAGAAAACTCAAGACCAAGGCCTATATATATGCTTGTAATTCGACAAGGCAAAGGATATCTAGCTCCTAGCCATCTTCCCCCAAAACCCTAGTCGTTTCTCTCTCTCTCTCTCTCTACCATGTTCTAAACTTCCCCTAGGGCAAAGGGTTGATCTTGTAACGTAGTTGTAAGGATTGTACTATTTTTAGGATTTTTTTGTTCAATTCAATAAAAGCTTCAAGTTTATTTACTCCGGTTTCAACATCTCATAAGAGTTTCGGGAGAGCATTGTGAGGTTATCCATTTACTTAATATCGGGAGAGTTAAGTATACGAAAGGACTAAATGCGATTTTTCTAGTTTATGGTTAAACCATCTTGGCCTAGGGATAGGTAAAAGGTTAAGCAGCTAAGGAAGAATTCACAAACATCGTTGTTCATCCTTCGATTCACGCCGGGAGGTATCATCAAAGACGTGTTCATCGACAAAACTTGGGCCTAGGGATAGGACAAGTCACAACAAGGATTCTTGCTGAACTTGAAGTACATAGTTGTTGATTGCTGCCGCGACAACAACAGACCTCTGCCGTGACATGCCTAACAACAGCCGCAACAGAAAGCCTTTGAACAATGCAATACCTGCACTACCGAGCAAATCAATACCAACCCATTTTATAAAACTAAATTTCTCTTTTATTTTAGATTAAACTTATTTCTTTTCTTGTGCAAAGATTCAAGGATAAAAGTATTTCCAGTCCCCGTGGATACGATATCCAATACTTAGTATCACTTTATTACTTGCGACATGTACACTTGCACCTACTTGCGATAGACATTTTTACACGCAACAAGTTTTTGGCGCCGTTGCTGGGGACTGGCAACATACCTTTACCTTTTATTATTGCACTTTTTGTTTTTATTTTTTTAGTTGTTTTATTTTTCACGTACATTTCACAAGGTTTTTCAATTGCTTATGCGCATATCGAGACGTGGGAAAGAACCTGAGTACGAATTAGACCCAGAAATCGATCGGACGTACCATCTCAGGAACTAAGCCCGAATATTAATAGAAAGAAACAACTATCTCGAAGAAAGACTCGAAGCAATGGTGAACGAGAGACAACACAATGGGGCATATAACAACAACAACAACCCCAGGGTTGATGACGATCCTCCTATTGATGCCCAAAAGAATCGGCATCTGCCTGCTGCCCCAGCAGCACGACAGACATGCCGGGAGTTTATGGACAACGATCATGTTGAACTGGAAACCACGCTGCCAGATGTGGAGGCTGAACATTTCGAACTGAAACCTGTGATGTTCAGCATGATAAACTCCGTCGGAAAATTTTGCGGCTCTGCTACAGAGGATGCACGTGAACATCTAAAAACCTTCTAGGAGATCTGTGGATCATTCAGACAACCAGGAATAAGCCCAGAAGTACTGAGACTCCGGCTATTTCCTCATTCATTGAGGGATAGAGCGAAAACCTGGTGGAACAAGTTAACGCCGTGTTCAATAAGAACTTGGGCGGATCACTGTCGTGAATTTCTCTCTCGTTTTAATCCTTCCCTCTTATCTGAAAGATTACGTAACGAGATTGCTACTTTTCAACAAGAAGATGACGAACCAATGTACGAGGCATGGGACCGATTTACAACTCTCTTACGAAACTGCCCAATGCATGGATTCCCTGTATGGAATCAGGTTGTCAAATTCTATAATGTTGCCAATGCACACACTCGGATGAGGATAGAATCAGCAGCAAACAGCTTGTTACTAGACAAGGAACCAGAAGACGCAATGCTGGTGTTGAAGAAGTTAGCAAAGAACGATGAATAGTTCCCCACAGCTCGAAGAGGAGGGAGACGATGAGTATCTATCAAGGAATATGAATTTGACAACTCGGTAAAAACTCAAATTGCATACCTCACCAAGGTAGTTTAAAACCTGCAGCGGAAGGAATCTAAGGTTGTATTCTCTGCTGAGGAGGTGTGTGAAACTTGCAGTGGAAACCACAGTACAGATGAGTGTCCCTTACAGCTGGAAGAGGGAATGTATGTTGGAAATTATAACAAGAACAAAAGCTATGATTCTAACAACTACAACCGAAATTAGAGGAAGAACCCTAAATTTTCCTAGAGTAACCCAAACAATACACTGAACCCTCAAGTACAGAATAACCAGAACCAAGGGGTCCCAGAATCTTGTCACGACAACAACCACAGCAGCAGCCACAACAGCAGTGAGCAACCACAACAAGCATACTAGAACAGACCCTGAAAACCTTCATGTCTCAAACAGGAGCATATATGGCAAACATGGTTCACTTTGTCAAGAAAGCTGAATCCTTCATGGATAAGACAGAGATGAGAATGACAAACCATGAGGCTACCTTAAAATCTCTAAAGACACAGATGGGCCAGGTTTCGCAGTTCATCAACACAAGGCAGAATGAAGGATTCCCTAGTGATACTGAGGTCACTAGAAAACCCACACATGAGCAGTGCAAAGCTATTACAACGAGAAGTGGGAAACAGTTACAAGGGCAGATAATTAAAGAAACATCTGGTAAGGAATCGACCCCACAGACACCTACCGAGAACACTGCCCCGGCAGAAGTGAAACAACCTGCTGTCGCCACCCCTGCCACGATAGTAGAAGAAATAGAGGAGCAGACAGAAAAAACTGAAGATTGTGAGCCTCCTCAGATTCGATTCCCATGTGAAGGACGCCTCGAAGACTGCCGTCCTCCACCCCCATTTCTACAGCGGTTGAAAAAATAGAAACATGGGTACTAGCTTAAGAAAATCTATGATGTTTTTAAGCAAGTACACATCAACATTCCGCTGTTAGAAGCCATTAAGAAAATGCCTGGTTATGCAAAGTTCCTTAAAGATGCAATGTCCAGGAGATCCAGACTTGGGGAGTTTGAAACTCTGATGATGACAGAAGGATGCATGGCAATCCTACATAAGCGTCCACCCCCAAAGAAGAAGGGTTCCGAGAGTTTCATCATACCATGCATAATTGGTGACAAGTTTGTGGGTAAGACAGTTTGTGATCTTGGTGCTAGTATTAATCTAATGCCCAAATTTGTATTTCAGAAGCTAGGTATTGGACAAGCAAGACCCACAACAGTCATGCTACAATTGGCAGACCGCTCTTACGTACAGCCGGAAGGGAATATTGAAGATATTTTGGTAAGAGTGGATAAGTTTATATTTCATGCTGACTTTCTTGTTTTAGAATGTGAAGTAGATGAAAACGCACCGATCATCCTAGGGCGACCCTTCCTAGCCACAGGAAGAACGGTGATCGATGTAGAGAAGGGAGAATTGACTATGAGAGTCAATGACCAGCAGATAAAGCTCAATGTTCTCCAAGCCATTAAATAAGATGATGCAGAGGAAGAATGTAAGGCAATATCAGAAGTAATCATAGACCAACCCTGTATCAGATCGAGCTGTCACGACAGACAACTTGGTCACTACCACTGCAGTCACCTAGAAGACTGCCACGACAGCGTTGACGACAACAACTCCTCAAACAATGTCACACCTGATACTGAAGGTAATGAGGAGGTAAATTGGATAGGCACACGTCTAGGTAAGTTCTTTGAACC
Source organism: Hibiscus trionum (assembly GCA_030270665.1). Lineage (NCBI taxonomy): Eukaryota > Viridiplantae > Streptophyta > Magnoliopsida > Malvales > Malvaceae > Hibiscus > Hibiscus trionum. Next base: position 6,373,712 of record BSYR01000033.1, on the reverse strand, counting down.
TTTGAACTATACCTCGAATGAACATGTGATTCAAAAGCCTTCCATTGACCAACCACCTATTTTAGATCTTAAACCCCTGCCAGGGCAACTTAAATATGTTTTTCTTGGTCTCAATGATACGTTGCTCGTAATCATCTCTTCTAAGTTGATGCATGAACATGAACTACAACTGATCAGGATGCTACAACAGCATAAGAAGGCGATTGGATGGACCATTGCCAACATCCAAGGCATCAGTCCGGAATTCTGTTTGCATAAAATCCTCTTGGAGGATGACCATAAGTCGACGATTGATGCCCAGAGAAGACTCAATGAAGCTATGCGAGAGGTGGTCCAAAAAGAGACCAGCAAGTGGTTGAGCCCAGTGCAATGCGTACCCAATAAGGAAGGCATAACGGTAGTAAGCAACAAGGACAACGAGTTAATCCCAACCAGGACTGTGACTGGTTGGAGGGTTTGTATGGACTACCGGAAGCTTAATAAAGCTACTCGGAAGGACCACTTCCCCTTACTCGGAAAGACCATTGAGTTGGTTAAAGTGTTGTGGCGACATCGTGGTGTCGAGGAAGCCACGTGGGAAAGGAATAATGACATGAAGAAGCAGTTTCCTTACATTTTTCCTCCAGGTAAATTTCGAGGACGAAATTTCTTAAGAGGGGGAGAGTTGTAACACCCCAATTTTGGGCTTAAAATTTTAGGGTCTGAACCAGACCGGTCTGATATTCGGTTCGAATATAAAAGGAGGTTTTAGGGTAAGCCTAGTTCGAGATGCTTTAAAAATATAGAAAAATATCTAAAAATCCTATTTTAATATATATAAGAGAGTGGTGAAATCAATTTTATAAAATAAGGTTTGGAAATACTACAGTTCGGTGTAGTGACCAAAATGCGATTTTTGAAAAGTTTAGTGATGACTGTTTTGTAAAGGATTGAAACTTTGAATCTTTAAGGAGCTAATTTACCCAAAATGTTTTTCTCCAGATTTTTCCTTAATTTGGGTGATTTAATTAATGTTTTAATTAAATTAAATAAAGATGGAAACTACTTTTAGATTCTCATAAGTACCTTTTCCTAATTTTCTCTCATTCCTTTTTCTCTCAAAATCCAATCATCCAAACACATTTTATCCAACACAAATCACTTTGATCTTCACCTCATTTGATGAGATTTCCATCACTCATTGTTTCATAATCAATCTAGCAACAAAGCCTTTTGATTTCCACATTGATTTTTCATGGAATTTTACCCAAATCAAGGAGGAATCACCATTTAGAGGTAAGATTGTACTTCTCCTCTAAATAATCAGTTCTTTACTGAAATTACCAAGTTGTCAATCCTTAGTTAAAGTTTTATAAATGGATTCAATGTTAGAAACTTGATTTTGGCTTAAAACTCAAGATTTGGAAGAGATCTTGAAGATTTTCGTTCTAATGGATTGGGATCTATTTTGAGATGATTCTTTAATGTATTTTGGATGTTAGAAATGAGGTTTTATCTATCCAATCCCGAATAGGTTGTATTTCCTAAGTTTTTGCTTATGAAAATGGTGGTTTTTGAGGTTTTTTGGTGTTCTGTTATAGCTGGAGGTATAAGGACGAGTTGAGAGTTGTTTTTGATGTTAATTGATGTTTAGAAATGATTAGAAGTGATGGATCTTGGCTGGGTTAAGTTTTGGAAGAGTTTGGAGGTGATTTCGGTTGTGTTTGGTAGCCGAAATGTTGGGTTTAGGTAGAGCAATGAGTTTTGGAGTGTTGGCTGAAGATTTCAATGCATGATGATGCATTAATCCTCTGCTTTGATGTGTTTAAAACATGGGAGATATCTTCGGACACTTTTGGAGTTGATCTGGAGGCTTAATCTGTAACATCCCAAAAATTAGCCTAGAAGATTAGAGGTCTAATTTAATAATTAAGTGAATTATTAGATTAAATTCCTAAACTATCGAATTGGAAATTGGTTCATTAAGGACCAAATTGAAATGAGGTCAAATGAACAATAAGAATTCGGTCAATAAGCTCAATGACCAAACCAAATAAGGTGGAAAAGTTGAGGCTTGCATGCAAAAAAAATAAAATTGGCATGAATAATATTAATTATAAGATGAAATCATAGTGTAATTGGGGACTATATATGTGAGTTAGTGAAATTATTAAGTGGATAATTAGAAGGGGTAGTTGGAGACATGACCCTTGGTCATATCTCATTAAATTTGTTCCCTATTATCACCTTCCTTAGCCGGTCACCTTATACCAAACCACTAAGTTTCATTTGCTCTTTCACACACTCAAAACATAACATAGAACTTGAGAGAAATTGAGAGCTCGGTGGAGAAGAAGGAGAGCTTGCATGGTGGTGAAAAACACTTAGAAAAATCAAGAAAAAATCGGAAGTAAGTAGATCATCCTCTTCTCAATTCGATTATGGTAAAAGGTTTATTAAATCATGTGTTCTAAGGTGTCTAGAAATTCATAAATCTGATGTTCTTGAGTATGGTTGCTGGAAATATAGAAATGTATAAGAATCCTTAAGGATTAAGAGTCATAAAACATTAAGAACATGCATGCAAAGTATGTTAACAGATTTGTAAAGTTCATGACATGCACATTCGAAAAATTATAGAAAATTCTATGGTAGGAGTTTGGATCTGCATTTTTGATATGTTTCACTTTAATATTTATAGAATCATAGAAAAATGATAAAACGAGGTTTTAAGGGCTGTGTTAAAATCTGGAAGTGTAAAATGGAGTAGCATGCAAAACTGTCCAGCATTAATTCGAACTGGACAGTGAACTTTGGAAATTTGTAGAAATTAATCTACTAAGTGTTTTGATCTGAATTTTTGATATGTTAAAATTGGATATGTAAACTGAATTTAGAAACAAACGACGTCTGATTTGGAGTTGTATACAGGGAAAACAAAGTGAATCAATCTAGGAGGTCAGAAATGAGTTTAATTGGAAAAATGTGAAAATTGGAATTGGAATTTGTAAAATTGGCAAAATTGAAACATATGAAGTGTTGTTAAGTCGAGTCATAAACTGAAAGATTCGAAATTTAGTAATTTTGGTGGTCAATTTGAAGGATTAAAGAGTTAATTGAATGAATTAGGAAAAATTGAAACTAGTCGAATTGGACCAAATAATTCAGGGACTGTTTTGAATAAAATGAAAAATTCATTCTTTAATTGCATGAGTTGCATTCTGAAAATTTGTTATTTGTTTGTCTTGAATGCCTTAGATCTTAGAAGTGAAAGGGTAGAAGAAGAGGTTACTCCGGGATCGGCTACGGATCGGGCGAAAGGCATACGGATTCAGAATTAGCTCGGCGAATTGTGAGTGAAACGATCTTTAGAGTTGGAATTAGAGTTCCAACTACCTTATTCTGATTTTAAGTTATAATAAGCATACAAATTGGACTAATTAACTATTCGATTTAGTAAGTGAAGAAGGATTAATGGAATTTGGATTTTATACTTGTGATATGAGATTGTGATGTGTATATGATTAAAATTTAATTGGTGATTGATATGTTTGATTCTGAAATTGATTTTCTGCTATTTGTGCTGCTTTGTATGATTTTAGAAATGCTGATTTATTGGTTGTGGTGATATTGATTGAGTATGGATATCATGACAACAAATTATAAGATGTGATTATATGATGATTATGTCATGTATGAATAAGCTTGATATGTTCAATTGAGTATTGAACTATGAAATGTGACTTTGAATTATGTGATATGAGCTTGAAATTGTATGAAAGCTGATTTGAAGTATGCGAATTGAGCATGTAATCTGTTATATAATTTTGTATGCTAATATGTTAATGGAATTGGAACTATAAGCTATTAATCGAAAGGATTAATTAAGAATTCTGAAAATTTGATTGATTATGTATTCGATTAAATTAATGACTTAAATGCAAAGCCCTTGGTGTGTACAGTCTGTTTAGGTAGTACGGCTAGCCTAGAGTCTGAGCTCAATAAGGAAATCGGTACGTTAGTGTACTCGATATTGTGGTACGTAAGTGTACCTTCTTGTTTAATGTCTGCGGACATTATGATATGTTATATGTGATACGAATTGGTACGTGGTACCTTAACATGGTGAATTTGATTCACAACTTCTGTTATATGTGACTCGATTACCTATCAAACTCTACTATCCAAGGCATTTGCTAATTGATTAAATGAACAATTGAAAGTAATAAAATCTGAAATTTGGAATTAATTCATGAAATTGATTAGTGAAACTTTCGAATGAAATGTGGAATTTCATGAGTTATATTCTTAATGTGCTATGAAGCTGAAATTATGATAAATTGATACTTGGTAGTCAATTTAGGTTTCATGGCTTGTATGTGAATTTGAATTATGAATGATGTGAAATTAATTACATGTATTCGAATGGAATTTCCTTGACTCCTTTGTGCACATATTCGAATGTTTGATATATTGCATTGATAAATATCGTTTGCTTGCATTGCTTGATTCATTCGAATGGAATAATGTGCAAAGCGAAATTAAAGTTGTTTGATCATAACGTTTAATTGGAAACCGGATAGAATAGGGTTTCCTCACTAAGTACGAGAAGTACTTACCACTCGAACCTTCCTGCCTTCCCCTAAATTTCAGGTGCTAACATCGTTGACCTCTACCCGAAACCTTACCGTACGAAGCTTAAGTATGATATTTCCTTTCTTTGTCGTACTCATGATGGGTGGCCTAGCGTTCAGCATGTTAGTGCAATTTGGTTTAATGGTTATGTTTATGAACTACTACTTTGGTTCGATATAAACTTTTAATATGTTTCCCTATATTTTGTTATGTATGTAAGGGGTAAATGTTGGGGTATAGATCGCCGTATATATGTTAGGGCTTGATTCTTTTTGTTGATAGTCACTTTTTGTATAGGCAACCGTTAGGTTTAGCCGTTATGATACCCCTGTTATTTTGTAAAAAGGGAAACTAAACTCTATGGATGTATGAATCAGATATGATGCATTATATAGATATATATGATGAATGTTTCGGTTACATGTATGGTATTAAATTCCTTGAAATGAGTTATATGGTTGATCATAAAATGACCAAATTGGAGGATTAATAATTGGATATTGTATAAGATAAATGAAATTGACCATGTCATTTGTAACCCCCTCGTCCCGGTCTGGGCGCTTGACCGATCCGAGTGGGCCACACGGGGAAAACCGAAGCGAAACCCGTTAAGGTTCCCCCTCGGTTAGCAACCCTATTTTTTTTCATTTTAAAATCTTGTCTAAATGGATATTAAACCCTATGTGGTCAAACAGCAGAACAAGAATACAAGAGACAAACATTCGAACCCAAAACAGCAATTAAACAGCCCACTTTTAATCTTTTAAACAGGCCGTTTCGAAACGCCCTTGAGGCGTATCGAAACGCCTTGACCAGGTCAACTGAGCCAGAGCCTTTATAAGGGGCCGTATCGAAACGGGGGTCAACCGTTTCGAAACGCCCACGACGGTCAATATCTCATGGTCAACGAGATTTTGACCGTTTCGAAACCTTTACACTCGTTTCGAAACACCTTCATCTCGTAAATTTCTCAGAATTCCAGTAGCCAAAACGTTCCGATACGCGTTTCGGAACAGGGGTTCCAAAGGCCATACCGTATCGAAACGCGTTCCGATACGGGGTCCCTGAAGCCTACCCGTTCCGAAACGATCCCTCCCGTTTCGAAACGCTGGCAGTCTGTAACCTTTGAAATACAGATTTAGGGGTGTTTTGACAAGTCTAAAGGTCCCATAGGACCCCTAAAGGCACATAAAACTATCAAACAAAGTCTAGAGGCATACATCTTAGATTTAACATACTCAAACACATACAAGCATGGATTTGGATAATCTTACTAACATGGCAAATTACACATTCAGAGCCTTTCATACAAGCATGCTTGAAGACATTAAAAAGAACCAATAAGCATCATACATATCAAATGAGTTCACATGCCATTCAAAGCAACTTAAGCATTCATAAGACATCCATCGTACTAGTATTTGGCAAGGTAAACCATGCTTACAAATCAAGTCAACCATAGACATACATCAAGACTCGAATCAACAATTCCTATCCTATTGCTTAACTATTACACTCTATTACTTAAAATCCATACATTGAGCTCACCAAAAGCAACACTTGGAGACCTTCCCTTGCCTCTGCCACCCACAAGCTATTTATCTGCATTGTCGAACAAAAGAGAGCGTAAGCATAAAAGCTTAGTGAGTGTAAGCTCTTCAAAAACAAACCTCGACAATGCAGGGTCCAAGCACGAGCTACGACCAAGATAAAATGCATGTTCTTACCTCCGGTCCACACGAGCCATGATTCTAAATGATGCACGAACATATAATCAATATCATGTCATGCTCAACATGTTCAAAACCACAATACATGAAATCACATATATTAAACCATGCTAGCAACACATCCCAAATCACATTGGCTCACAATTAACCACATAATGGCAACATAAACTACAATCTGTATTGGCACCTAGCTATGACTCGAATACGCGGATAACCGTTGGAACTCACATCCAACAACACAACCATTACCTGACGGTGGGATTCCACTCATCACCGTTCACGCGGAGGGGATTCCACTCATCCTCACTCCTCATCTCACGCGGAGGGGATTCCACTCATCCTCACGCCCGTCGATGGGATTCCACTCATCACCGACTAATGTAAATACAATTTCCGGGCGTACCCGTACTCCTCCTTGGTGACTCAACGCCACCAAGGCCACGCGCGACTTTTGACTCATGTGTACACACTAACATCCTAATGATCGATCATTTGTACCCAAGCATACTAGTGCCAATACTAATGCATTCCACAATACCATTTATTAACAACTTCCGTGCTTAGCACGTACTCACCATGACTTACTATCATGCACAAACCACATTTCCATGCCTAGCATGTACTCACCATGATCCTCGGATCAAGCAATCACCTCATAATCTCATTTCACATGACAACACACATGTACATCATTAACAACCATATCACATCATATTTTGCACACGTGAATAATCATATCATATCTATCATCAACATGCATACAACAATGCATCCAACATGCCTCAACATACATGTATACAACATATATATAACCAACACCATCACGATTTAACACGAGGCATATACAACCATTAAAGAGTGCAACCAAAGTCTCTAATCAAAGCTTGGGATTAGGCTACCACTCTAATCCCAACTCTAGGTGGGTTTACCAAGCCCATCCTAGGTTCACATGCTTGAACCAAATACTCAAAACCAATTCAAAAATATTTAACCACTCACCTAAGCTTCCAAGCTCCAAGCCAAGCAAGCAACCTCCCTCAAATTTCCGGATTTCTTCCCGAAGCTTCCCCAACACAAATTCCCGCTTCTAAACAACCTCGAACACATTTCAAACAATTCCAAATCAGCCCAACATCAAAATACCAACCCGGAAAACAATTCAAATCAAATTTACAACGTTGCAAGCCATGACCAAACCCCACACTTTGCAATTTCGGGCAGCCCCTAAACCATGTCCAAAAACCATGTTTCCAACATCCATAGCACCCACAAACAATCCCAAATCAACCCCTAACCATTACCCTAACATCAAACCTCAATTTCCAACACAAACCACACCCAAAACTAAACTAAAAACCCTCCTAAAAACCCATTTTTATCCAATTTCGGGAATCATGATAAAACACTTTAAAATTCACTTATGTTGGACCTTAGGAGTTGCAAACAACTTAGCTAACAATAATAAATCAATGGCTTAAGTTAAAGACCATAAAGCTCTCATTTTTAAACAAAACCCTAAAACTTCACATTTCAAAAATCATGAAAGAATATGAGAAATATTGGTACCAACACGAAGAGGAAGACAAGACCAAGTCAAAAATATATTTACCTTTCAAAAAGCTCCAAGATTGAAGGAGAAATGAGATGAAATAGGGAGATGGAGAAAGAGTCCTCCATTGTCGTGGAAATGGGGAGTTGAGGAGAGATGAAGATGACAAGCTTTTTGTTTTAATTTAAAAAGGGGTTTTAAATTTGGAAGTCCAACTATTTACAAAAATGCCATTAAAATGGCTATTGGGCTTAACATCAAAATTTTGGTCCAACACTTTTAAATTTTATTTTGCAAAACAAAACCGAGATATTATTTTATTTATTTATTTCTCCCGACCCCAAAACACGGGTGTTACATCATTCGAATGAAATTATAAGTTGTAAATGTATCACACATTTGGACGAATTAAATGATATTCGAATGGAATAGGATTTTGAATTGATTCATTCGAATGAAGTTTAGTTAATCAATTTGGAAATTTGATGTATGGTCCATATGTACATGTTATCTTGTATGAAATTTGTAACTTAAGTAGATTGGATGTTAGATTAAAATTGGAAAATCGATTGGTTTGTAATCACCTTAGCATTAATAGAAATATGATATGAAATTCGTATGAAACATGTATAATGTTTGTATTTAATATGATTGATTTTACATGAGTAATGAATGGTTATAAAATAGCAAAGTTATATTTGTTTGTATCCGAAAGGAAATAAAAAAAATGTTACACGAATTAGATAAACCATCCTTCCGCTGCCTAATCCGAATCCGAATCTGTTTATGTTAATATAACGCTCCTTGCCCCTAATCCGGGTGAGGGGTGTTATATAAAGTGGTAATCAGAGCTTTTTAGGTTAAGTCCTAAAAATTTTAATCGAGTCTGCATACATCTGCATTGTTTAGGGTTGCCACCCATGTATTGTATGACAAGATATATGTATTGAGCTTTCTGATCTTCTGTTATTTGACTGAATGATAGAATATGACGGACCCAAAAGACCCAAAGAATGGGAGCTCGCACGAATCTTCGAGCGAAGGTGAAAGTGTGAGATTGGGTGATAATTTTCCTACTCGAACTGAAACTCCGAGAAATGAGAGAAACAAAGAGCCTGCTCAGACTTCTGAGCAAATTGCTAAAAAGCCTGCTCAAGTCACTGAACCCGTTCAGAACATTGAGCAATCTGATAAAGAACCTGTTCAGAACATCGAACAACCTCCACCTGAAAACCCTATGGTTCAGTCTGCTCAAAGGGAGTGTCTCCTCAGCATGAAGGAGATGTTCAATCAACTTCTGACAAATCTGAAACAAGAGCAACCTGCTGTTTCTGTCCCTACTGCACCTAGCAGAGCCCCGATAGATAAGCTTTCTCAGCATCGAGCTTATACCTTTACTGGTGCTAATGAAGAAAGACCAGAAGATGCAGAGTACTGGCTTGAAAACACCACCAAGGTGGTAACCAGACAATTACAGTGCTCCGATGACCATAAATTGGAGTGTGCTGTGGCTCTGTTAGCTGATGAAGCTATGAATTGGTGGGAAACCACTACTCTTACTGTTCCAACTGAACTGGTAACATGGGAATTCTTCCTCGAAGAGTTCAAAAAGAAGTACATCAGTGAACAGTACTTAGCTGAAAGAAGAAAGAAATTCTTGCACCTCAAACAAGCCAACCGTCCCATTGAGCAGTACGTTGCGGACTTTTGCAAGTATTGCAAATACGGTGCAGAGTACATCAAAACTGAAGCTGATAAATGCCGAATGTTCATTGAAGGCATGAATGATGAAATGAGTCCAATTTTCACTGCTTTGGGAATCAATGATTTCCAGAATCTTGTTAATCGGGCTATTGCAACCGAAGCTAGAATAAAAGCTGCTGAAAAGCGATAAGGGGGCAATAAGCCTGACAAAAAGCAGAAACGAGATGACAAGTCTCAATGGCAGTTCAAGAAGCCCAAATTTCAGAAAGAAGGGTCTTCTAATTTCACTTCTGCTCCGAGGAGCAATTACACTTCCAAACCAGCTACAGTGATCAGATCCTCAGTACCGACTATGTCTGTTAATAGTACGGGAAATTCTGAAAAGATGTCTCCTTGCAAGTTCTGTCAGAAACCACATCGAGGTCAGTGCAGACTTCAAGCAAATCTCTGCTATGCTTGTGGTGGTGATGATCACTACATCAAAGACTGTCCTCAAAAGCATGAATCTATGCCAGCTCGTAACACTGTAGTTCTTAGTCCGACATCCTCTAATCGGAATAGGAATGCTAAGTCAGCCCAACCGAGTTATCAGAAGAAAGGCAAGGGTACTCATTCCAATGCTACTACTCATCAGGAATCTCGAGCACCTGCTAGAGTTTACCACATTCGTGGTAGAGATGATGAAGAGTCTCCTGAAGTGATTGCATGTACTGTTGAGCTAAACTCACATCCTGTTTATGCCTTAATAGATTCGGGATCCACTCATTCATTCACATGTCTATCTGTTGTAAAAAGATTGAAATTAGAACCTGAAAATGTGAAAACAAGTCTGATAGTTTCAAACCCTTTAGGAGGAACTTCGAACATAAACCTAATATGTAGAAATTGTTCATTGCATATTAGCAATTTACCATTCCTTATTGATCTCTACATATTACCCTCCTGTGAGTTCGATCTAATTCTGGGTTTAGATTGGTTAAGTAAAAACGAGGCTTGGGTAGATTGTCAAAATAAAAGATTGTATCTTCAGGGTTTAGGAAAAGAATCCATACTCCTAATTGATAAAAAGCCCAGTTCCATTTTTGCATCCATGGTCTTACGAGATCAAATTGAATTTGGAATGTCTGAGATGCTTGTTGTTTCTGAATTCATTGATGTATTTCCCGAGGAACTACCTGGTCTTCCTCCGACTAGAGAAGTTAAATTCGGGATCGAAGTACAGCCTGGCTCAAATCCGGTGTCTATCACTCCGTACCGGATGGCACCTCTTGAATTGAAAGAATTGCAAAAGCAACTACAAGAGCTTCAGGACAAGGGTTTTATTCGACCCATCACTTCTCCTTGGGGTGCACCTGTTCTATTTGTAAAGAAGAAGGATGGAGCAATGCGTCTTTGCATTGACTACCGTCAATTGAAAAAGACCACAATCAAGAACCGATATCCGCTCCCAAGAATAGAAGATCTGTTTGATCAACTTAGGGATGCTTCATTATTCTCAAAGATCGACCTGCGATCTGGATACTATCAAATGAGAATCAAAGAGGAGGATGTGTCCAAAACATCCTTCCGAACTCGCTATGGCCACTATGAATTTCTGGTAATGCCTTCCGGATTGACAAATGCTCCGGCGGCATTCATGGATCTCATGAACAGAGTGTTCAAGCCCTATCTTGATAAATTTGTCGTCGTCTTCATTGATGACATTTTGATCTATTCTCGCAACAAAGAAGAGCATGCTGATCATCTCCGCATTGTTTTGCAAACTCTCCGAGAACGCCAGTTATTCGCAAAATTTTCCAAGTGCGAGTTCTGGTTATCGGAAGTATCTTTTCTTGGTCATGTAATTTCTGCATAAGGAATTAAAGTTGATCCGAAGAAAATTCAGTCAATCATGGATTGGCGTCCTCCCAAAAATGTCAGTGAAATACGGAGTTTCCTTTGTCTTGCTGGTTACTACAGAAGGTTTGTCAAAGGGTTTTCCTCTATAGCCTTACCTTTGACTAAACTTCTTCGTAAGGACCAACCATTTGAATGGTCTGACAAGAAACATAGAAGCTTTGACCAACTCAAAGCAGCCTTGACTCATGCCCCAGTTTTGATCCAACCAGAACCGGGCAAAGATTATATTGTGTACAGTGATGCTTCACATGCGGGTCTTGGATGTGTTCTAATGCAAGGTGACAATGTGGTTGCTTATGCGTCACGCCAATTAAAATCTCATGAATTGAACTATCCAACGCATGATCTCGAACTTGCTGCAATTGTGTTTGCTCTCAAAATATGGAGACACTACTTGTACGGTGAGAAATGTTATCTATTCACCGATCACAAGAGCCTAAAGTATCTCCTTACTCAAAAAGATCTGAATTTAAGACAACGCAGATGGATGGAGTTATTGAAAGACTATGATTTAGTCATTGATTTTCATCCAGGAAAAGCCAATGTGGTTGCAGACGCCCTGAGTCGTAAGCCGACATTGGGTAAAATTTCTAATCCCTGAACTTTAATAAATAAATTTATCATGTCTGTAATAAGAGTTTGATTAGAAAGTGGTATTTATTCTTGTAGCTCCAACTGCTATCAATGCTCATCTTCGAGTATATCAGAAGCAAGGATTTCTGTCCGAACTTCAAATTCAATCCAGTCTAATCTCAAGGATTGAAAATCTTCAGAAAGCTGATCCAGAACTTCAGGATATTATTTCCAAACTGGATACAAAGTCTGGTGAAGGATTCCGTATTCATACAAACGGTCTCCTTTACTTCAAAGATAGAATCTGTGTTCCAAATGATGAAAGTCTGAAAAGAGATCTTCTGGAAGAAGCACACCAGAGTTCTTTCTCGGTCTACCCTGGATCGGTTAAGATGTATAAAGATCTCAAATCTTTGTATTGGTGGTCTGGTATGAAAGCGGCTATCAATGATTTCGTATCCAAGTGTCTAAACTGTCAGAAAGTCAAAGCCGAACATAGAGTTCCCACCGGACTACTCCAACCACTTGTACTGCCACAGTGGAAATGGGAACGAATTACTATGGACTTCGTGACTGGTCTTCCTTGTTCTCCCAGGAAATATGATGCTATTTGGGTGATTGTTGATCGATTCACTAAATCGGCACATTTCATTCCTATTCGCATTAATTACAGCTTGGAGACCTTGGCCAATCTGTATATTCAGGAAATAATCCGGTTACATGGAATTTCTATCTCCATTGTCTCTGATCGTGATCCAAGATTTACTTCTAGATTTTGGAGAACATTACAGAGAGCCATGGGAACCAAATTGAATCTAAGCACTGCTTTCCATCCACAAACTGATGGTCAGTCTGAACGAGTAATTCAGATTCTCGAGGATATGCTTAGAGCTTGCATAATTGACTTTGGGAAGAATTGGGAGAAATCCCTACCCTTAGTTGAATTTGCCTATAACAATAGCTATCAGTCGTCTATTCAGATGGCACCTTTTGAAGCATTGTATGGCAGGAAGTGCAGAACACCTCTGTGTTGGTCCGAACTTGGTGAAAATAAAGTTTTGGGACCCCAATTTCTCAGAGAAACAGAAGAGAAAGTCCAAATCATTCATTCTTGTCTAAAGCAAGCCTTCGATAGACAGAAAGCCTATGCTGATATGAAACGAAGAGATATTCAGCATAATGTGGGAGACAAAGTCTTTCTTAAAGTCTCTCCATGGAAGAAAGTATTTTGGTTCGGAAAGAGGGGAAAGCTCAGTCCTCGCTTTATTGGACCTTTCGAAATCGCTGAAAGAATTGGCCCAGTGGCTTATCGACTTGCACTCCCTAGCGAGTTCGATAAAATCCACAATGTATTCCATGTGTCAATGCTCAGAGAGTATAGATCCGATCCTTCTCATATCTTAGAGCCGGAAGAAGTAGAGCTGAATCCTAATTTGTCTTATGAAGAGGAACCGGTTCAGATTCTGGATAGGGAAATTAAAAGACTTCGGAACAAAAATGTTGCACTTGTTAAAGTCTTGTGGAGAAATCACAAGATGAAAGAGGCAACATGGGAACCTGAGGAAACGATGCGAAACCAATACCCTCAATTGTTCGATTCAGGTAAGAATTCGGGGACGAATTCTTTTCTTAAGGGGGGGGGGAGAAATGTAACATCCCAAAAATTAGCCTAGAAGATTAGAGGTCTAATTTAATAATTAAGTGAATTATTAGATTAAATTCCTAAACTATCGAATTGGAAATTGGTTCATTAAGGACCAAATTGAAATGAGGTCAAATGAACAATAAGAATTCGGTCAATAAGCTCAATGACCAAACCGAATAAGGTGGAAAAGTTGAGGCTTGCATGCAAAAAAAATAAAATTGGCATGAATAATATTAATTATAAGATGAAATTATAGTGTAATTGGGGACTATATATGTGAGTTAGTGAAATTATTAAGTGGATAATTAGAAGGGGTAGTTGGTGACATGACCCTTGGTCATATCTCATTAAATTTGTTCCCCATTATCACCTTCCTTAGCCGGCCACCTTATACCAAACCACTAAGTTTCATTTGCTCTTTCACACACTCAAAACATAACATAGAACTTGAGAGAAATTGAGAGCTCGGTGGAGAAGAAGGAGAGCTTGCATGGTGGTGAAAAACACTTAGAAAAATCGAGGAAAAATCGGAAGTAAGTAGATCATCCTCTTCTCAATTCGATTATGGTAAAAGGTTTATTAAATCATGTGTTCTAAGGTGTCTAGAAATTCATAAATCTGATGTTCTTGAGTATGGTTTCTGGAAATATAGAAATGTATAAGAATCCTTAAGGATTAAGAGTCATAAAACATTAAGAACATGCATGCAAAGTATGTTAACAGATTTGTAAAGTTCATGACATGCACATTCGAAAAATTATAGAAAATTCTATGGTAGGAGTTTGGATATGCATTTTTGATATGTTTCACTTTAATATGTCTAGAATCATAGAAAAATGATAAAACGAGGTTTTAAGGGCTGTGTTAAAATCTGGAAGTGTAAAATGGAGTAGCATGCAAAACTGTCCAACATTAATTCGAACTGGACAGTGAACTTTGGAAATTTGTAGAAATTAATCTACTAAGTGTTTTGATCTGAATTTTTGATATGTTAAAATTGGATATTTAAACTGAATTTAGAAACAAACGACGTCTGATTTGGAGTTGTATACAGGGAAAACGAAGTGAATCAATCTAGGAGGTCAGAAATGAGTTTAATTGGAAAAATGTGAAAATTGGAATTGGAATTTGTAAAATTGGAAAAATTGAAACATATGAAGTGTTGTTAAGTCGAGTCATAAACTGAAAGATTCGAAATTTAGTAATTTTGGTGGTCAATTTGAAGGATTAAAGAGTTAATTGAAGGAATTAGGAAAAATTGAAACTAGTCGAATTGGACCAAATAATTCAGGGACTGTTTTGAATAAAATGAAAAATTCAGTCTTTAATTGCATGAGTTGCATTCTGAAAATTTGTTATTTGTTTGGCTTGAATGCCTTAGATCTTAGAAGTGAAAGGGTAGAAGAAGAGGTTATTCCGGGATCGGCTACGGATCGGGCGAAAGGCATACGGATTCAGAATTAGCTCGGCGAATTGTGAGTGAAACGATCTTTAGAGTTGGAATTAGAGTAACTTTAAAAAAAAACTTAATAGGTCTTCTAATATAAACGGAGAATCACGCGTAAAAACCCTAGTATGACGTTTGAGTTTCCGCCGCAAAGTTTGGCACAACATGGGCAGCCGCCGGCGGATCCTGGCGGGCAGCCACAGGCGACGATGATTGGGGATGGGCAGACGCCGGTACAGAGCCAGGGTGCTGGGCTTTTTGTGGAGACGCCGGCTGACGGTAACCTTGTGAACGCCGCGGGCTTACCGGCTGTCGGGGCTGGGACGCGCGAAGGTATGGAAGCAGTAGCGATGGACGTTCAAGAGGGCACGGTGAATGGCCGGCGGTCGTATGCGGCGACTCTGGCAGGAGCGGTGGCCGGCGGTCAGGCGGCTGAGGGTGATATGGATGAAGGGTTGGAGGTTCTAGATACCGATTTTGTGATCGATCTAAGTGGTATTTACCCTAAAATTACCTTTTCGGAACGTGTTCATTCAAAGATTGATGACAGTATGAAACATGCTATTATTGTTCGTCCTCTTGGACGATCGATTGGTTATAGGACTTTGGTAAATCGTGTGCATGTGCTGTGGAAGACGGAAAGAAATTTTCAAGTTATTGATTTGGCGAATAATTATTTCTTAGTCAAATTTGAATCGGATGAAGATTATTTGAAGGTGCTAACGGGCGGACCATGGACTATGTTTGGATGCTATTTAACTGTTCAACCATGGTCGCGGAATTTTTCGACGACTGAAAACCATCCTTCTCAAGTTGTGGTTTGGATTCGTTTACCGGGTTTGTCGTACCGGTATTACTCGAAGGCTCTTTTTCGGAGGATTGCTGATGCCATTGGTCGAGTTATTAAGATTGATTATAGCACATCAATGGGTGAGCGTGGGCGGTTCGCTCGATTGGCGGTGGCGGTTGATCTTAGTAAACCCTTGCTGTCTTGTATCGGTATCGACGGTTTTGTTCAAAAATTGGAGTATGAAGGACTCAATTTGATATGTTTTAAATGTGGTCGATATGGACATGCGCAGGATATGTGTGGTTTGCATGTGACAGATACTGATACGGCGGAGGGGAACGCTCAGGGGGAACAAATTCCTTCGGAAAAGCCTGCGGACACGGTAACTGAGGATACGCTTTTTGGACCATGGATGGTGGTTGACAGGTATCGTCGACGTAATCCGAAAAGTACTATTCCGAAGGCTAAGAGTTCGCGTGAGGAAAACAATGGCTCACGGTTCCAGGCGTTGCAGGGCCTAATGGATGAGGAGGGTTCGCGTATGGGGGGTATGGCGAGTGCTGTAAAACCGCAGGAACCAGCTATGGGTAGACCGGTAGGGGCACGACGGGCGCCACAGGGGAAACAGTCGGCAGTTGCGTCATCTAGCATAGCAGTCGACAATTCTAGTAGGGGCAGTTTGATCGGGGTTGCGCCGGGAGTGCGCGGGAAAGTTGGTTCAAGTAGCAAAGGGAAGGAAGTGGCTAGTGAAGGGGGTGTTGTACCTCCTGTGATGCATGATCTGGCGTCACCAGTGGATACGATGGTGGTGGATACGAGCTGTGCCATGCAAGTCGTCCCGTCTGTTGGGAATATCAAGCCAAACACGGTTGTGTATTCACCGGGTATTGCGGTGGGAGCCTATCGCGCTATTGTTATTAGTGAAGGGCGAGATGCTTTTAAGTCTACGGCACGTTTGCGACATGGTGCTGGTCCGGGAAAAGGAGGAGTGGGTATCAAAGGAGTGAATAAGAAGAGCTTGAAGGTTTCGAAAAAGCCGGAGCCGCGGGTGCCGCCTCGTCCGGTTTTGACAGAGTGGGTGCAGTCTCTCTCGGCCAAGCTAGATAACGTCCAGGATCCGAGTGGGGAGATTGGTGATTAGCTTATGCAAAAGGGTGAAGTTCAACAGAACGTTGCGGATGTGGATTCGATTGATGTTTCGGGCGTTGGGAAGGAGAACTTTCCTTCTGCTTAGTAAGTTTTTTCTCCTTTCTTGTCTTTTGTGTTGATGGATAGTTTAATGTTCTGGAATACTCAGGGTGCGGCGAGTGCTGAATTTCGCCGTCACTTAAAGAATTTTGTGAGGATGAATAATCCACAGATGGTCGCTTTATTTGAACCGAGAGTGAGCTTTGCAGAGGCTGATAGAGTAGTGCAGAGGTTTGGTTTTCCTAACTCGTTTCGCGTGGAAGCCCGTGGTTTTAGTGGGGGTAATTGGGTTTTATGGCGAGAGGGTTTGGTTGTGGAGTTTATTTCTGTTTCCAATCAGTTTGTCCATGGGAGGTTTAGAAAGGAGAATGGGAGCAAATGGTTTTTCTTTACTGCGGTTTATGCGAGTCCTAATGTGAGTGTTCGTCGGCATTTATGGGATAAGTTAGCTTGCTTAAATCCGGGTGATGATTGTCCGTGGATCTTGGGAGGTGATTTCAATGCGATCGTTCGGAAGGAGGAGAGATGGGGGGGGTCGAGTACTGTGCTCGGCGTGAGTTCCTTATTTCGCAATTTTATTACTTCAGCGAATCTGATTGAAATGGATTACAAGGGGGAAGAATTTACTTGGTCTAGGGGTGATCTCTTTCAGCGCATTGATCATTGTTTGGCGAATATGGCTTGGTTTGAGGAGTTTCCGGTATCTTTGGTTATTCATCTGGATCGTGTGGGGAGCGATCATTGCCCTTTACTTGTGCTTCCGGGCGGGGCTCGTAGTGAGAGGAATTCACGCCCTTTCCGGTTTTTGGCAGCTTGGCAAGAACATCCGACTTTCAGGCCTCTTTTGGAATCTGTTTGGGAACCTCATGGACATATAGGCGATAATATTCATAGATTCTAGACTATGGTTAAACAATGGAATGAGGAGGATTTTGGGCATATCGGGTGCAAGAAAAAACGTGTTTTAGCACGTATCAGAGGAGTTGATCGAGCTCTAAGGCGTTATGCTTCAGATTACTTGATTGATTTGAGGTATAAACTGCGCGAGGAACTTGACGTTATCCTGGAAGAGGAAGAATCTTTGTGGTACCAAAAGTCGCGAAGTCAGTGGATTCTATCGGGAGACAGAAATACCCGATTCTTTCATGCTTCGACCATGGCGCGTCGACGCGCGAACGCTATTGTGGCCCTCAAGCTCAGTAATGGGAGTTGGAGTTCTGATCAGGAAGTTCTGCGTCGGCATGCGATTGACTTTTATAGTAAACTTTTTACAGCTGATACAGGGTGTAGCGGACAGTATTCGGTTAGGGGTCTCTTTCTGCCTATGCCGGATCATATGCGGCATGCTATGGCAGCACCGTTGGAGGATGATGAGGTTAGGGTGGCTTTATTTGATATGGGGCCGTGGAAAGCACCAGGTGTGGATGGTTTACAGGCGGGCTTTTATCAGAAGAATTGGGATATAGTGGGACCGAGTGTTTGCAAGTGTGTTCGCCGGGTGTTTAGTGGTGAGCCGATTCCTGCTTCTCTTAATAAAACTCTTATGGTGTTGATCCCCAAAGTTGCTACGCCAGAATCGATGAGTCAGTTTAGACCGATTAGCCTATGCACGGTTATGTATAAGATTATAACGAAGGTTGTGGTAAACCGGTTGAAACCTTTCCTCTCAAGTTGGGTGTCGGAAAGCCAAACTAGTTTTGTGCCTGGCCGTGCTATTTCGGATAATATTATCATCGCTCAAGAAATAGTGCACTCAATGAAACGCAAGGTAGGGAAACGAGGGTGGATGGCTTTAAAGATAGATCTGGAGAAGGCGTATGACAGATTAGAGTGGAGCTTCATTGATGACACGCTACAGGATATCGGTATTCCTGTGGGTATCCGGCGTATTATCCTTGAGTGTGTATCTATTGCCTCGACGCAGATTGTGTGGAATGGTTCCGTTACGGAGGAGTTTACGCCTACGAGGGGAATTCGACAAGGGGATCCTATCTCTCCTTATCTGTTCGTGTTGTGTATGGAACGCCTAAGCCAGGCAATTAGTCTGCGAGTGGGTTCTGGGATGTGGAAAGGGTTTTGTACCGCCAAGAATAGCCCAGTAATTTCTCACCTGATGTTTGCGGACGACATGGTCCTATTTGCGGAGGCATCGGCAAAGCAACTTGATTTGATTCGGGAAGTGCTTATTGACTTTTGTAGATATTCAGGGTTGAAGGTTAGTGTCCAGAAATCTAATATATTTTTTAGCAAGAATGTTCATGCTGATATGCGGAGAGATTTGAGTGTTGTGGTTGGTTTTTCAGAAGTGTCGGACCTTGGGCGTTATCTCGGAGTTCCTATTCTCCATAATCGGGTTACTCGATCAACATATGCATATTTGGTGCAAAAAGTACGTGATCGTTTAACAGGATGGAAAGCGCGATATCTTTCCTTTGCGGGACGTGTAACGCTTGCTAAAGCAGTCTTGTCTACTCTTCCTTACTATGCTATGCAAACAACGAAGCTACCGGTGAGTATATGTGAGGAAATTGAGCGGTTGATTCGGGATTTTGTGTGGGGTCATTGTGAGGATAGGAAACGCGTGCATCTGATAAGTTGGAATGAGTTGTGTAAGCCGTTACCTTTTGGAGGCTTGGGCTTTAAGCGGTTATGTACTCAAAATGATGTTTTTCTTATGAAAATTGCGTTTAATTTGGTAGCTAAGCATACGCAACTTTGGGTCCGGTTCCTCCGAGCGAAGTATAAGTGTTATAATCTTGTCCCGGATACATTGGCTAGGCGTGGCGCATCCCATTTATGGCGGGGTATGACAGTGATTTGGCCGAATGTTCGTGATGGTCTTATGTGGAAGGTTGGTAACGGTGAGTGTATTGATTTTTGGCGAGATCGATGGCTCAGGGATGCTGGTCCGTTGGCGGAGGTAGCTACTATTCCACCCGATCAGCAGCAATGCTTTGTGCCGTTGGTGCACATGACCACGGAAGGGGAGCAGTGGGATCTTGAGCGACTTGCGTGCATGGTACCGGGGGATATCGTCGATGCTATTGCGGCTGTTAAACCTCCTTCTGCGGTGGACGTCGTCGATGAGGTTGGTTGGCGGTGGAGTACTTCGCAGAATTTTTCGGTTAAATCTTCTTATGATATGATTTGTGTGGATAGTTTGGGTGATGAATGTAATATTTGGAAATATTTGAAATGCTTCATGGGGCCACAGAGGATTCGTTTGTTTTTATGGCTTGTGTGGAAAGGTCGGGTGCTAACCAATAGCGAACGGGTTAGGCGTCACCTTGCGGATACGGCGATTTGTTTGGCATACGGACATGGACCGGAGAATCTTGATCACTTGTTTCGTAGCTGCCCTGTTGTGAAGGACCTTTGGTTGCGGTTGGTTCCTTCGGCTAACCGAGGGTGGTTCTTTTCTTCTTCGATTGAGCAATGGATTATTGGTAATTTGAAACCGGGCATGATTGTCGGCAGTGGCGTGGAGAACTGGGGGCTGCTGTTTGGTAGTCTGGTATGGCTTATTTGGTTGGCTCGTAACAAGCTGGTCTTTAACGGGATATGGCCAGATGTCGAGGAATTGTTGGCAAAAGGGCGGCGCATGGTAAGTGAAGCGGAAAGAGCTTGGGCAAGGCAGCTCCCCGTGCAGCGCGATAGCAGTAACACTGCTGTGCGGAGTGCCGCTGCGGCTCGTCAAAGGTGGCGCGCTCCACCCGATGGATGGTGCAAAATCAACACCGATGGTGCGTATAATCGGAACACTGGACGTGCGTCTTGTGGCGGGGTTTTGCGTGATAACTTAGGGCGATGGATTGGTGGTTTTACGAAGATGATAGGGCGATGTAACGCTCTTGAGGCGGAGCTTTGGGCGATACATGAAGGGTTGGTGTGTGCGCTCAAGTATAATGTGGGGAGAGTGATCGTAGAGTCGGATTGTGTTGAGGCGCTTAAGTTGGTTCGGCGAGAAGAGATTCGTGTTGGCCCTCGTTCCTTGGTAGGTGCGATTCACCGCTTATTGGGAAGGGTGTCCGCGTATGAGTTACAGCATGTATCGCGGGATGCTAATTGTGTAGCCGATGCCCTCGCTAAGTTGGGTCCATGGGATGGGTATGGTGTGAATTTCTTTGATAGTCCACCGGATGCGGTGTTTGTTATGTTACATGAGGATCTAGCTTGTCCTACGGTCTAGTTTGTTATGTTATGTGCCGGGGCGTTCCCGCTTTTCTGTAATGCTTTGGTTGGTACTCTTTTCCTCCATTTAGGTTAGGGAGGTTTTTAATGAGGCCAACCATGGCATCCCTTATTAATAAAAAAAAAGAGTTGGAATTAGAGTTCCAACTACCTTATTCTGATTTTAAGTTATAATAAGCATACAAATTGGACTAATTAACTATTCGATTTAGTAAGGGAAGAAGGATTAATGGAATTTGGATTTTATACTTGTGATATGAGATTGTGATGTGTATATGATTAAAATTTAATTGGTGATTGATATGTTTGATTCTGAAATTGATTTTCTGCTATTTGTGCTGCTTTGTGTGATTTTAGAAATGCTGATTTATTGGTTGTGGTGATATTGATTGAGTATGGATATCATGACAACAAATTATAAGATGTGATTATATGATGATTATGTCATGTATGAATAAGCTTGATATGTTCAATTGAGTATTGAACTATGAAATGTGACTTTGAATTATGTGATATGAGCTTGAAATTGTATAAAAGCTGATTTGAAGTATGCGAATTGAGCATGTAATCTGTTATATGATTTTGTATGCTAATATGTTAATGGAATTGGAACTATAAGCTATTAATCGAAAGGATTAATTAAGAATTCTGAAAATTTGATTGATTATGTATTCGATTAAATTAATGACTTAAATGCAAAGCCCTTGGTGTGTACAGTCTGTTTAGGTAGTACGGCTAGCCTAGAGTCTGAGCTCAATAAGGAAATCGGTACGTTAGTGTACTCGATATTGTGGTACGTAAGTGTACCTTCTTGTTTAATGTCTGCGGACATTATGATATGTTATATGTGATACGAATTGGTACGTGGTACCTTAACATGGTGAATTTGATTCACAACTTCTGTTATATGTGACTTGATTACCTATCAAACTCTACTATCCAAGGCATTTGCTAATTGATTAAATGAACAATTGAAAGTAATAAAATCTGAAATTTGGAATTAATTCATGAAATTGATTAGTGAAACTTTCGAATGAAATGTGGAATTTCATGATTTATATTCTTAATGTGCTATGAAGCTGAAATTATGATAAATTGATACTTGGTAGTCAATTTAGGTTTCATGGCTTGTATGTGAATTTGAATTATGAATGATGTGAAATTAATTACATGTATTCGAATGGAATTTCCTTGACTCCTTTGTGCACATATTCGAATGTTTGATATATTGCATTGATAAATATCGTTTGCTTGCATTACTTGATTCATTCGAATGGAATAATGTGCAAAGCGAAATTAAAGTTGTTTGATCATAACGTTTAATTGGAAACCGGATAGAATAAGGTTTCCTCACTAATTACGAGAAGTACTTACCACTCGAACCTTCCTGCCTTCCCCTAAATTTCAGGTGCTAACATCGTTGACCTCTACCCGAAACCTTACCGTACGAAGCTTAAGTATGATATTTCCTATCTTTGTCGTACTCATGATGGGTGGCCTAGCGTTCAGCATGTTAGTGCAATTTGGTTTAATGGTTATGTTTATGAACTACTACTTTGGTTCGATATAAACTTTTAATATGTTTCCCTATATTTTGTTATGTATGTAAGTGGGTAAATGTTGGGGTATAGATCGCCGTATATATGTTAGGGCTTGATTCTTTTTGTTGATAGTCACTTTTTGTATAGGCAACTGTTAGGTTTAGCCGTTATGATACCCCTATTATTTTGTAAAAAGGGAAACAAAACTCTATGGATGTATGAATCGGATATGATGCATTATATAGATATATATGATGAATGTTTCGGTTACATGTATGGTATTAAATTCCTTGAAATGAGTTATATGGTTGATCATAAAATGACCAAATTGGAGGATTAATAATTGGATATTGTATAAGATAAATGAAATTGACCATGTCATTCGAATGAAATTATAAGTTGTAAATGTATCACACATTTGGACGAATTAAATGATATTCGAATTGAATAGGATTTTGAATTGATTCATTCGAATGAAGTTTAGTTAATCAATTTGGAAATTTGATGTATGGTCCATATGTACATGTTATCTTGTATGAAATTTGTAACTTAAGTAGATTGGATGTTAGATGAAAATTGGAAAACCGATTGGTTAGTAATCACCTTAGCATTAATAGAAATATGATATGAAATTCGTATGAAACATGTATAATGTTTGTATTTAATATGATTGATTTTACATGAGTAATGAATGGTTATAAAATAGCAAAGTTATATTTGTTTGTATCCGAAAGGAAATAAAAAAAATGTTACACGAATTAGATAAACCATCCTTCCGCTGCCTAATCCGAATCCGAATCTGTTTATGTTAATATAACGCTCATTGCCCCTAATCCGGGTGAGGGGTGTTATATAATCAGCGTTCCGACAAGCAAGCGAAACGTAATTGGTGAGTGGAGATGGTTTTCCAGCTTTGAAACGATTATTTGGAGGTTTTGGGAGCTTAGTTTAAGTCTAAACAACTTAGCTAAGCTCAAGAGTAAGTTTTCGGAAAAACTCCCTCGGATGTGCTAAGAAGTGGTTTGATGCATTGGTTATAAATTGCATGTTTAATTTCTGTTTTGAAAGCATGTTTTAGCATGATTAATGCTGGTTTGAATGCCATGTATTGAAGGATGCTCAAGGTAAGAGATCCTTGGTTTGACATGTTGTTAGTTTGGTGTTGATGCATGGAGATGCAATATGTTTAATGGCTTTGATTAATGCTTTAAAACAGTAGACTGATGATGGTATTTGATGTATATTGGAAAGTGATGAATTGGTTTAAAAGTACTTGAATCGGATATAGTTAGCTGGCTATAGGATTGGGTGCACCGTAAGTAAAGTCGCCTTGGATGTTGAGGGGTTGTGATTGTACCGTAAACTCCATCCAAGTACCCTAACGAGTGAGGTAAGATCACAACGGTGGTTGAAATTCCGTGTGTGGATCTTGTGTTGTGTGTCCCTTACTCTCGTTAGTGGAATTATACAACTACCGATGAGTGATGTTGAGGGGTTGTGATTGTACCGTTAAACTCCATCACGGGTGTTGAGGGGTTGTGATTGTACCGATAAACTCCACCTTGTGTAGTCCGGTAGTGTGTATGAAGCGTGTGGGACAACACTTGTAATCAGCGTATCCGATTGTGTTTTGTGTTGAAATGGTTATGAACTATCACTTGAAAGCCAATATAATGTATTGAATATAATGAAGCATGAGATGCTTGTAAAGTATACATGGTAGCATGAGAAAGAGATGAGTTTGTGGTTTAAAAGATTTGTTGAAAGTGTTTCCTAAAAATGCATTATTGTGTTGGTTTACTTAGAGCATGCCTCACTAACCATTTGTGCTTACGCTCTCTCTCTTTTACCAATAATGCAGATAATTGAGGTGTTAAAGGGCAACAAGGGAGCTAAGTGTGTCCAAGGGAATCCAAGCTCATGTATGGTGATGTTTTCATACACTATTAGTTTTGGTAATTTGGCAATGGGAATCTAAACTTTGTCTTGGGAGATATGCTGAACTCCCTAAGTTGAGGCATGTTGCCTTTGTTGGTTTGAACTTGTAAATGGCCTTTAAATGCTTGTTTTGAAGTTTGTTTGCTTATTGGTTTGCTTGACTAGGAAGTATGCCTCTAGAAATATGAGTTTACCATGCTTGATGCTATGAATGTGTTTAAGGGTTCTAAACATGCACCTTATATGATTGATGACTTGTTGACATGTTTAGGGAGTCATTAGATGGTGTTTGAATGGGTTTAAGCATGAAAAACCAGCAAAATCTGCAGTTTCTGGGCAAACCGTATCGAAACACTCTCTGGCGTTTCGAAACGGGGGTCTGTAATGGCCTTCGTGTTTCGAAACGGCTGGAGGCTGTTTCGAAATGATTTTGGCTACTGGAGAGCCGTGTTTCGAAACAAGTATCGAAACGAGGAAGTGTTTTGCCCTACTGTTTCGATACGGCTGGTAGGTGTTTCTAAACAGGTGACCGTTGGTCACAAATTTGAATTGTTCTGAAGTTGCATGTTTTACATTTTAGTCCTAAATGTTGAGATTGCAATTGCTTGAGCTTGGAATGTCCAATTGAGTTGAAATTTGGCAGAGATGCATGTAACATGACTAATTTCAAATTGGTAACTTTAAAATCAGTAAAGACCTTCTATTTTTTTTAGAAATTACGTTTTGGTCCCTAAAACTGTATTTTGTGCAATTGAGTTCCTTTTTGAAATCCGATCGTTGTACCTTTCTCTATCGTACCTCGTGAGTACTCACTTAGGGTCAATGTGTATCTAGACAAGATTAAAAAGAAAACAGGGTCTTAAATCAAGGTTGACTTTCGGGTTGACTTTGGTTTTCCCCGTGTAATCTTCGTAGTTCGGGTCATTCGTCCAAGCCGGGCTAAGGGGGTTACATTTGGTGGTATCAGAGCTTAGGTTCTCGTGTAAATGGGAATGGTTATGTGGGTGATGTATGTGTATTTGCATGATATGCCTTTTGGATGAAAGAATGTTGTGTGAATAGTGATGCATGGTTTCAATTGTGATGTTATGCTATGATGGAGTGTGTTAGGGGATCCCATTGCCATATCAAAACTAATGAAAGGAATTGTTTTCGAAAAAGAGCTTGAGTACTTGGATTACTTACCTTGTTGAGCCTAATTATGTTTATTGCATTTGTGTCAGTGCATTGTTTTTCTTGTAAATGGGGCCTCATAGAGAGATGATAATGAATACAAGAGCTATGGCTCAGAATGAGAATGAGGAGAATGCTGAGAATGTTGTGGATTTACCTCCTCCCCCTGGTGGTGGACCACCCGGCGGTGGTGGTGTTGGAGGTGATAATGCTGGTGTTGGTGCTGGTGCTGGGGTCGTTGGGCCTGAAGGTGTGCAGGGGCAAGCTGCTCCTGACATGACTGTGTTGATTCAGGCTATTGGTGGAGCCTTTCAGGCAGCAGTAGCTGGAGCTCATGGAGCTGCGCATCAGGATGATGCTAACGTGAGATTGCCTTTAGAACGTCTTCACAGTCTGGGAGGGACTGAGTTCAGAGGTTTATCTCCGGAAGGATCTGAATCTTGGTTGGAAAGCACCAAGAGGATTTTGGGGCAAATGAACTGCAATAATGTGCAGAAGTTGGGTTGTGTGGTGTCACTGCTGCATGACGATGCTTATACGTGGTGGACGACCACTATATCTGGAATGGAGGACAATGATGTAACCTGGACGTTCTTCCTGAACGCGTTCAAGCAGAAGTATCTGGGTGTGCGATACCTAGATGAGAAGAAAAGAGAATTTATGTCTCTTGTGCAAGGCAGCATGACGGTAGCTGGGTACGAGATCCAGTTTGTCCGCCTTAGTCAGTATGCACATGAGTTAATCCCTAATGAGCGAGAGAGGTGTGAACGTTTCCGTTATGGTTTGGTAACGGATGTGAAGACCTTTATGCTTGCGACAGAATATACAGATTTTGATGTGCTTGTGAGTCGGGCGAAGGACATCAAGCAGAACTTGTGTTTGTCTTCCAGAGGCGTTAGTTCTAGCTCAGGCAAAAGAGCTGTTGATCATAGTTCTGGTAGTGGGCGGAACAAGAGAGGACGAGATAAGAGATATCAGTCTTCTGCTAGGCGTGGTAATGGAGGACATGATGCGCTTGTTCAGGGAGATAGGATGAGGGCTGATCAGAACACGTGCTGGACGTGTGGATCTCGTGGCCATTTGAGGCGAGATTGTCCTCGAGCAGCGAGGGAGGTTCAGGCTCCTGTTGCTGTGACAGGTAATTCATGCTGGAATTGTGGTTCGGCAGACCACATGAGGAGTGAGTGTCTTTTATTGGTCGGTGGTGGTCAGGGACGTGCTCCTGGGGTAGTTGCACCGCAGAGAGGTCGTGGGCGCGGCCGTTGTAACTTTCAGCGCAGAGACGATGGTGGGAGGAATGTGGCGCATGTTGTAGATGTTCAACCTGAGGGTGGTGGCCATGCTCGAGTGTATGCTCATCGTGAGGGGATGAATGATACGGATGTAATTGCAGGTACCTTTACTTTGCAATCCTTGTCATTACTTTCTTTGATTGATTCTGGATCTACACACTCGTACATATTGCGTGTACATGCTTAATTGCTTGGTTTTCCTGTTGAGTCTTTGGATGTTGGTATGCGTGTGACTAGTTCCTTTGGTGAGAGAGTCGTAACACGAAAGTTGTATAGAAGATGTCCCTTGAAAGTGCAAAACCATGTTTTTCTTGTTGATCTCATGGAATTGCCATTCTATGGTTTTGATGTAATCCTTGGTATGGATTGGCTTGTTGAACATCGAGCTGTAGTGGATTTCGAGAACAAGCGAGTTTCGTTGAAACTTGCGGATGATTACGAAGTAGTGGTGGTTGGTGAGAATGTGAAGTTTCTTGCCAATGTGGTGTCTACGTTGGAAGCAAGCCGAATGCTGAGGCAAGGTTGTGAGGCTTACCTAGCCTTTGTGATGAACCCTAGCTCTAAGGAGTTGCGCGTTCAAGATATCAGGACTGTACGAGAGTTTCCTGGAGTGTTTCCGGAGGAGTTACCTGGATTTCCGCCTAGTCGAGAGGTGGAGTTTGGAATTGAGCTGTATGAAAACACAACTCCAGTGTCCATTACTCCTTACCGAATGGCACCTAAGGAGTTGAAGGAGTTGAAGACGCAACTTCAGGAGTTGCTTGATTCTGGTTTCATTCGGCCGAGTGTGTCACTTTGGGGTGCACCGGTCTTGTTTGTGAAGAAGAAGGATGTCACTATGAGAATGTGCATCAATTATCGTCAACTGAACAAGTTGACTATCAAGAATCGGTATCCTTTGCCGAGGATTAATGATCTTTTTGATCAATTTCGAGGAGCGGCTGTGTTCTCTAAGATTGAATTAAGGTCAGGTTACTACCAGCTTAAGGTGAAGGATGTGGATGTGCCAAAAACAGCCTTTAGGATGAGGTATGGGCATTATGAGTTCCTTGTAATGTCGTTTGGCTTGACGAATGCTCCTGCAGCTTTTATGAACATGATGAATAGAGTGTTCCATGAATACTTGGACAAGTTTGTTGTGGTATTCATTGATGATATCCTTGTGTACTCTCGTACTGAGGAGGAGCATGAGGTGCATTTGAGGATTGTGTTGCAGGCGCTGTTGGAAAATCAGCTTTATGCTAAGCTGAGCAAGTGTGAGTTTTGGCTAAAGGAAGTTGTTTTCCTTGGTCATGTGGTTTTTGCTGAGGGGATTTTTGTTGATCCTCAGAAGATTGAGGCGGTGATGAATTGGAAGCCTCCTAAGTCCGTTCATGAAGTTCGTAGTTTCCTTGGGTTGGCAGGATATTACCGGAGGTTTGTGGATGGATTTTCTAAGATTGTTGCACCTTTGACGAAGTTGTTACAAAAGGATGTCAAGTATGAGTGGACGGAAGCGAGACAACAAGCTTTTGAGAAGCTTAAGGCAGCATTGACGCAAGCTCCTATCTTGGTTCAACCAGAATCGGGAAAAGAGTTTGTGGTGTACAGCGACTAGGGGTGTTCATATCCGGGTACCCGGATTTTCGGGTACCCTAAATTTCGGGTACCCGAAATTTTCGGGTACCTAAAAGTCGGCCCGTGACCCGGCCCATGAGAACCGGGTACCCGCAAATCGGGTACCCGCAAAATTCGGGTACCCGTAAAATCGGGTACCGGGTACCCGGTTTATTTTTTTTATATTTTTTAAATCTAATTTTTTTAAAAAAATACATAAGAAACACATAAAATTTCATGATATATATTTCAAACACTAAAATTATTAATTTGTGGTTAGTTTTAAGAGAGAAATATTTAGATATATATGTATATATATTAAAGTTTATCGACAAAAGAAGGTATTAAAAATATTAATCTCGATCATGATTTTTTTCGACTCTAATATTGACAAATTAATATAAATATTTTTGAAAAGTTATAAACTTAAAAGTATACAATACAAGTATAAAAAGAAGTTAGGGGTTTAAAATTAATTTTTAAGGAAAAATAATAAGAAACATAAAATGAAAATAAAATTTAAAATATAAAATATATAAATATTAAAATTAGCGGGTCGGGTCGGGTACCCGGTTATAAAAATTTTTTGGCCCTGACCCGGCCCAACTACCCGGAAAAAATTGCGGGTCGGGTACCCGGCCCGAAAAAATCGGGTACTTTAATATAAATACCCGGTAAAATTAAATCGGGTAGGCGGGTCGGCGGGTCGGGTAGTTCGGGTCGGGTATTTTTGAACACCCCTAACAGCGACACATCCTATGTTGGTTTGGGGTGTGTGCTGATGCAGGAGGGGAAGGTGGTGGCGTATGCATCGTGACAGTTGAAGGTGCATGAGCGCAATTATCCTACGCATGATATTGAGTTAGCTGCGGTTGTTTTTGCTTTGAAGATTTGGAGACATTATCTGTATGGTGAGAAGTGTACTATGTACACGGATCACAAGAGTTTGAGGTATCTGATGTCTCAGAAAGAGTTGAAACTTAGGCAACGACGTTGGGTGGAGTTGCTTAAGGATTACGATTTGACGATCGAGTACCATCCGGGAAAAGCTAATGTTGTAGCGGATGCCTTGAGTAGGAAGGTGGCAGTGGAGTTAAGGGCTATGTTTGCCAGCTTGAGTATTTTGCAAGATTGAGGTCTTGTGGCTGAATTGCAAGTGAAGCCATCTTTGGTTCAGTTGATAAAGGATAAGCAGTTGCTGGATGATTCTTTGGTGCTACATGTTCAGGATATTGCTGAGGATAGACCATCGGATTTCTGTTTTAATGATGATGGAGTTCTATGTTTTGGAAGTCGAATAGTAGTGCCTAATGATACGGAGTTGAGGCGTACTATTTTGGCTAAAGCTCATAGTAGTCCTTTTTCTATGCTCTCTGGTAGTACGAAGATGTATCGTGATCTAAAGGATGAGTACTATTGGGTGGGTTTGAAGAAAGATGTTGCAGAGTATGTGAGTAAGTGCATGGTTTGTCAGCGGGTTAAGGTTGAGCACTAGTTTCCTTCAAGGTTGTTGCAACCGTTGAGGATTCCTGAGTGGAAGTGGGAAAGGATTACCATGGACTTTGTGTCTGGTTTGCCTTTGTCGCCATCGAAGAAGAATTCGGTGTGGGTGATTGTGGATCGCCTTACGAAGTGTGCGCATTTCTTGCCAGTGCATACTATGTATACTTTGGATAAGCTTGCAGAGCTTTACATTGCTGAGATTGTGCGTTTGCATGGTGTGCCAAAGTCTATAGTGTCGGATAGAGATCCGAGGTTTACATCGCGTTTTTGGGAATGTTTGCACCAAGCTTTGGGTACGCGGCTAAATTTCAGTACTTCTTATCATCCACAATCAGATGGACAGTCAGAGCGTGTTATCCAAGTGCTTGAGGATATGTTGAGGTGCTGTGTGATTGAGTTTCAAGGCTCTTGGGAGAAGCATTTGCCTTTGGTGGAGTTTGCTTATAACAATAGCTACCAGGCAAGTATTCAAATGACACTTTATGAAGCCTTGTATGGGAGGAAGTGTAGAACTCCTCTTTGCTGGGCTGAAACAGGTCAGAAGTTGGTCTCGACGCCGGCTTTGTTGAAAGAAACCACCGAGAAGGTGAAGCTCATTTGTGAGCGGTTGAAGGCAGCTTCTGATCGGTAGAAGTCTTACGCAGATTTGAAGCGTAAGAAAATTGAGTTTGCGGTGGGTGACCGTGTTTTCTTTAAGGTTTCGCCTTGGAAGAAGGTGATGAGGTTTGGCCGAAAGGGTAAGTTGAGCCCTAGGTATATTGGACCATACGAGGTGATTGAACGTGTGGGTCCTGTTGCGTACAAGCTGAGGTTGCCGCAAGAGTTGGAAAAGATACATGATGTGTTTCATGTCTCTATGCTACGAAGGTATAGATCGGATCCTTCGCATGTTATGCCTGTGGAGGAAATGGAGTTGAATCCAGATTTGACCTATGATAAAGAGCCGGTTGAAATTCTGGATTCGGACAGTAAAGTTCTTCGAGGTAAGACAATTGAGTTGGTTAAAGTGTTGTGGCGACATCGTGGTGTCGAGGAAGCCACGTGGGAAAGGAAGGATGACATGAAGAAGCAGTTTCCTTACCTTTTTCCTCCAGGTAAATTTCGAGGACGAAATTTCTTAAGAGGGGGAGAGTTGTAACACCCCAATTTTGGGCTTAAAAGTTTAGGGTCTGAACCAGACCGGTCTGATATTCGGTTCGAATATAAAAGGAGGTTTTAGGGAAAGCCTAGTTCGGGATGCTTTAAAAATATAGAAAAATATCTAAAAATCTTCTTTTAATATATATAAGAGAGTGGTGAAATCAATTTTACAAAATAAGGTTTGGAAATACTACATTTCGGTGTAGTGACCAAAATGCGATTTTTGAAAAGTTTAGTGGTAACTGTTTTGTAAAGGATTGAAACTTTGAATCTTTAAGGAGCTAATTTACCCAAAATGTTTTTCTCCAGATTTTTCCTAAATTTGGGTGATTTAATTAATGTTTTAATTAAATTAAATAAAGATGGAAACTACTTTTAGATTCTCATAACTACCTTTTCCTAATTTTCTCTCATTCCTTTTTCTCTCAAAATGCCATCATCCAAACACATTTTCTCCAACACAAATCACTTTGATCTTCACCTCATTTGATGAGATTTCCATCACTCATTGTTTCATAATCAATCTAGCAACAAAACCTTTTGATTTCCACATTGATTTTTCATGGAATTTTGGCCAAATCAAGGAGGAATCACCATTTAGAGGTAAGATTGTTCTTCTCCTCTAAATACTCAGTTCTTTACTGAAATTCCCAAGTTGTCAATCCTTTATTAAAGTTTTATAAATGGATTTAATGTTAGAAACTTGATTTTGGCTTAAAACTCAAGATTTGGAAGAGATCTCGAAGATTTTCGTTCTAATGGATTGGGCTCTGTTTTGAGATGATTCTTTAATGTATTTTGGATGTTTAATGATGTTAGAAATGAGGTTTTATCTATCCAATCCCGAATAGGTTGTATTTCCTAAGTTTTTGCTTATGAAAATGGTGGTTTTTGAGGTGTTTTGGTGTTCTGTTATAGCTGGAGGTATAAGGACGAGTTGAGAGTTGTTTTTGATGTTAATTGATGTTTAGAAATGATTAGAAGTGATGGATCTTGGCTGGGTTAAGTTTTGGAAGAGTTTGGAGGTGATTTCGGTTGTGTTTGGAAGTCGAAATGTTGGGTTTAGGTAGAGTAGTGAGTTTTGGAGTGTTGGCTGAAGATTTCAATGCATGATGATGCATTAATCCTCTGCTTTGACGTGTTTAAAACAAGGGAGACATCT
Source organism: Hibiscus trionum (assembly GCA_030270665.1). Taxonomy (NCBI): domain Eukaryota; kingdom Viridiplantae; phylum Streptophyta; class Magnoliopsida; order Malvales; family Malvaceae; genus Hibiscus; species Hibiscus trionum. Next base: position 6,341,037 of record BSYR01000033.1, on the reverse strand, counting down.
TCGGACACTTTAGGAGTTGATCCGGAGGCTTAATCGGCGTTTCGGCAAGCAAGCGAAACGTAATTGGTGAGTGGAGATGATTTTCCAGCTTTGAAACGATTATTTGGAGGTTTTGGGAGCTTAGTTTAAGTCTAAACAACTTAGCTAAGCTCAAGAGTAAGTTTTCGGAAAAACTCTCTCGGATGTGCTAAGAAGTGGTTTGATGCATTGGTTATAAATTACATGTTTAATTTCTGTTTTGAAAGCATGTTTTAGCATGATTAATGCTGGTTTGAAAGCCATGTATTGAAGGATGCTCAAGGTAAGAGATCCTTGGTTCGACATGTTGTTAGTTTGGTTAGGGCTTTGACTAAGCATTTGTGCTTACGCTCTCTCTCTTTTACCAATAATGCAGATAATTGAGGTGTTAAAGGGCAACAAGGGAGCTAAGTGTGTCCAAGGGAATCCAAGCTCATGTATGGTGATGTTTTCATACACTATTAGTTTTGGTAATTTGGCAATGGGAATCTAAACTTTGTCTTGGGAGATGTGCTGAACTCCCTAAGTTGAGGCATGTTGCCTTTGTTGGTTTGAACTTGTAAATGGCCTTTAAATGCTTGTTTTGAAGTTTGTTTGCTTATTGGTTTGCTTGACTAGGAAGCATGCCTCTAGAAATATGAGTTTACCATGCTTGATGCTATGAATGTGTTTAGGGGTTCTAAACATGCACCTTATATGATTGATGCCTTGTTGACATGTTTAGGAAGTCATTAGATGGTGTTTGAATGGTTTTAAGCATGAAAAACCAGCAAAATCTGTAGTTTCTGGGCAAACCGTATCGAAACACTCTCTGGCGTTTCGAAACGGGGGTCTGTAATGGCCTTCGTGTTTCGAAACGGCTGGAGGCTGTTTCAAAACGATTTTGGCTACTAGAGAGCTGTGTTTCGAAACAAGTATCGAAACGAGGAAGTGTTTTGCCCTACTGTTTCGATACGGCTGGTAGGTGTTTCGAAACAGGTGACCGTTGGTCACAAATTTGAATTGTTCTGAAGTTGCATGTTTTACATTTTAGTCCTAAATGTTGAGATTGCAATTGCTTGAGCTTGGAATGTCCAATTGAGTTGAAATTTGGCAGAGATGCATGTAACATGACTAATTTCAAATTGGTAACTTTAAAATCAGTAAAGACCTTCTATTTTTTCAGAAATTACGTTTTGGTCCCTAAAACTATATTTTGTGCAATTGAGTTCCTTTTTGAAATCCGATCGCTGTGCCTTTCTCTATCGTACCTCGTGAGTACTCACTTAGGGTTAATGTGTATCTAGACAAGATTAAAAAGAAAAAAAGGGTCGTAAATCAAAGTTGACTTTCGGGTTGACTTTGGTTTTCCCCGTGTAATCTTCGTAGTTCGGGTCATTCGTCCATGTCGGGCTAAGGGGGTTACAAAGTTATTGAAAAAATGCCGCCACCCGCAACAGTCAAGGGCATTAGAAGTTTCTTAGGACACGCAGGGTTTTATCGTAGATTCATTGCAAATTTTTCTAAAATCACTAAACCCCTGTGTCTTCTTTTGGAACAGAATAGGGCCTTTGATTTAAATATAGAATGTACTGAAGCATTCATGACACTAAAGGAGAAGCTGGTAACAGCCCCCATAGTGCAGCCACCAGACTGAAGTTTACCATTTGAGATCATGTGTGACGCTAGTGACTATGTTGCTGGGGCAGCATTAGGGCAGCGGAAGGAGAAACTCTTCCATGTTATATACTATGCCAGCAAGACTTTAAACGATGCCCAGATAAACTACACCACAACAGAGAAGGAGTTGCTAGCGGTGGTGTTCGCTTTTGACAAGTTCCGACCATACATACTTGGAACAAAAGTGGTGGTCCATACAGATCATTCAGCACCGAAATATTTGTTCACCAAGAAGGATGCAAAACCACGATTGATACGTTGAATTCTGCTATTGCAAGAATTTGACATAGACATCAATGACAAAAAGGGAACAGAAAACCAAGTAGCAGATCACTTGTCCAGACTGGAGATGGGAAAGGACCAAACTAAAGGCAATATTAACATACAAGAGACCTTCCCAGACGAGCTGTTATTCACTGCCACTAGCACTGTCGCGACAGCCATTGCGGCAGGTAAGCTTCCTGAAATCCCTTGGTATGCTGACATAGTCAATTACATTGTGAGTGATTTATTACCTCATGAACTCAATTACCAAGCATGGAAGAGGTTCCAAAATGATGCAAAACATTATTATTGGGACGAACCTCTTCTATTTAAGCACTGTGCAGATCAGATCATAAGGAGATGCATAACACATGAAGAACAAGAAGAAGTGCTCCACCACTGCCATGTTGCTCCTTATGGAGGACACTTTGGAGGAAACAAAACTGCTGCCAAAGTTCTTCAGTCTGGTTTCTTTTGGCCCACACTGTTCATGGATGCACAAGCCTTTTACAAGCACTGTGACAAATGCCAAAGGACTGGAAACATCTCTAGAAGGCATGAGATGCCCATGTAGAACATTATTGAAGTCGAAATTTTCGATGATTGGGGAATCGACTTCATGGGACCATTCCCAGCCTCTTGTGGGAATTTTTACATACTGTTGGCAGTAGACTACATGTCCAAGTGGGTAGAGGCTATCACCACACAAAAGAATGATGCCAAGACCGTGTAAATATTTCTCCACAAAAACACATATTCTCAAGGTTTGGCATCCTAAGGGCGATCATTAGTGATGAGGGTAGGCACTTTGACAACAGGGTAATTGCTAGTGCATTGAAGAAATATGGAGTTACGCACAAGATCGCAACAACATATCACCCTCAAACCAATGGGCAAGTTGAAATCTCAAACAGAGAAGTGAAGAACATCCTGGAAAAAAATGGTTAAACCAACTAGAAAGGATTGGTCTCTTCACCTGAATGACGCACTATGGGCTTACAGAACTGCATTTAAGACACCATTGGGAATGTCACCCTACCGCCTTATCTACGGAAAAATCTGCCACCTACCTGTCGAGATAGAACATAAAGCATATTGGGCTATCAAGACAGTTAACATGGACCGGAACAAAGCAAGGTAGAAAAGGCTGCTGGACTTGAATGAAATTGAAGATATTCGAGCCATGGCCTATGCCAACGCTAGAATTTATAAGGACAAAACAAAAAAATGGCACGACAGAAAACTGCTACCACGACAGTTCACTCCATGGCAGAAGGTGTTGTTATTCAACTCTAGGTTGAAGCTTTTCCCAGGAAAGCTAAAATCTAAATGGTCTGGACCCTTCCAAGTAGTCCAGGTTTTTCCTCATGGTGCCATCACAATCAGATCAATTAAGAACGAGCACCAATTCAAAGTGAATGGACAAAGGCTAAAACATTATCAGGGGACTGAAGCCCCAAGAGAGCAGGAAGTAGTTAGTTTAGGAGATGCCCCTCAAGGCATCCCTAATTTAACTTAGTTTTATTTTATTTTATTTATTAATATTTTTAGTGTTTTAGGAAATAAGAATTTAATATTTTGTTTATTTTAGTTTTCAGTTAAATAATGGAAGCAGAGTAAAGAGATAGAATGAACCAGCCCACCACACTCACAACAGCCCAAGAAGCCCAATGGTAACAAGGCTGTCGTGACAACCAGTCACCGGTTGTCGCGGCAGACGCGCAAAAACAGACTGCCATCACGCTGTCACGACAGACACAGAAATGCGTAACAGACGTGCAACAGACACAGAAACGTGTCACAGACGCGTCAGGAAACCGCGTGACAGCTAGCTCCATTTTTCACGCCACCCGTTACGACGTTCAACGGGCAGAACTCCGTTCTATATAAACCACCAACTTCATTTCATTTTTCACCTCACTCTTTTCTCTCTACTTTGTTTTCAAGAATTTTAGCTTTTCAATTATTTCCTTTCAATTATACAGTTCCTTACAATGACAACAAGATCAACCAGAAGAAGTGTTTCCTCTTCATCTGCCGCAACAGACTCTACTCTCAGCCACATCAGAATCCACAGGAGGTTTGCCTCGGTAGATTCAGAAAAGAGATACTATGATTCTATTTAGAAATGAGAGATGTGGGAAGAAAGAGGTTTCACCTACATGAAGAAAACGGGAGATCTAGGACTTGGAGGGTTTATATCCAAACGAATTGTGGCATTAAAGTGGCAGATGTTCGCCGCACAACCAGAGGAGATGAACGTTACACTCGTACGCGAGTTTTATGTTGTCGTCACACCCAAGGATGCCACGACAGTAACTGTTAGGGGTAAGGAAATTTCTCTTGAGCCAGCCTACATTAATACACTCTATGGCATATATGTGGGCAGAAAGAAGGATGCACACAGCAGGTTTATCAACAGTTTGTCGCCGACAGACTATGACGGCATCATGGCAGACCTAACTGAGGAGGGCACCAACTAGAATGATGGTCCAAAACACAGATGGACGGTGCGAAGAACCAAACTCACACCTGCTGCAAAGCTCTGGAACCACTTTGTAAAGAATCGTCTCATGCCGACATCGCACAAGACAACAGTGGACCGACACAGGCTTGCCCTCGTACACTCTATCATTAACGAGAGGCAAATCAACGTAGGTAAATAAATCCTCGACGGTATCCATGAGTGTGCATTAAGAGGAATGGGTCCCTTCTTCTTCCCCTACCTCATCACATCCCTCTACCGAGCCCACAATGTGCCCGAAATTTATGAAGACGTGAAGATCCAAGGCAAAGGGTGGACGCAGCAGAACATCTACAGCTTGATGGAGTTGAAGGTAGCCACCCCAATGGCTTATGTAGATCCCTTTGCTGCGATAGAGTCGACGACAGAACCAGACTCCACAGAACCTGTCGCGGCAGAACCCGAGCCGGCAGAACCTGCACACCCATAAGCCACCTCCTCCAACCAGATAATCCAACTGCTAAAGAAGATGGAGGCACGACAGCTGGGATTCATGGAATACATAAGGGATTTCACCACTGCCACGGTAAACTTCATAAAAGTTGAGTTAAATTATCCAAACATACAGTTTCCCTCTTTTCCAAAAACTCTTCTTGCCACCCCTGCACCTGCTACCAGCCCTAAGACGCCCACGCCGACTGGTGCATCTACTACACCCTCTGCCACGGCCGGAGACGGCGATAGACAATCTGCCACCCCTCGAGGAACCAAAAGGAAGGAACCACTGCCAGAAATAGATCCTAAGTATTTTGAAGGTTTCTCCTCCTCCTCAGTATGGCAGGATGACTCTGACTCCGAGCCCTCTATCGTCCGGGAGATAGCCAAGGATTTCCCTCAGACGAAGAAGAAACGACATGACATCGATGTTGAGGGACCCTGCCGCGACAGAGCAAACAGCAGCAGCAACAGTGATAGCGAACTCGAGGTCCTGGACAAGGCCCTAAAAATCTCACCTACTAGAGTCCAGCCACCTCGAGAGGCCAAGAAGAAGGTAACCTCACCATCTTCAACTCCAAAGCCAACCTCTGCCACCAAAGTAACTGCCCGCAGGCAGCTCCACATCGACAGCAGCTACGACGATATATCTTCAACTTAAGTTCTTTTACTCTTTTGTCGTCCTGTTTTTATTTGATAATTGCGATATTTTTATTTTCTTTGCTTGTGTCATGCATTGAGGACAATGCAAACCTCGAGTTTAGGGGTAGGCAGCCCTCCTTTAATTAATAAACTTATTTTAATTTGTGTCTCAATTCGAGTTAATTTTTGTGTCAAAAAAATAACTTAAGTCTTTGAACTACACTTACCTGCCGCGATAGTCTCTGTCGTGACGGTATCTTTAGGGTGTTATGAATTATTTAGAGCCTTACTATAGTTCTGAACTTTAAAAACACCTTTGTGACTTATATGATGTCTAGACTACTGCTAGTAAACTAAGAATAGGAAGCTTAACCACTTGAGTTAGAAAAAAAGAAGAAGAAGAAAAACTTAGACTCAGTTGCCCCTAGAGGTGCCTAACACCGTATCTAGGAAGAAAGCTAGAGGTGCCCAAAACTGGCTCTAGTAGAAATAAGAAGAACTCTGTCTAAGTTAGAAAAAACTAAAGGAGCCTAAGAATTACCTCCAGTTAAAAATTAGTTTGGAATAAAATTCAAGTGAGTATCATAAATGTTCTAGTTACTAAGTAGTCTAAGCACACATATATGTTCACAAAACCTGCACACACTTGCACGAGAATTATAGCATTGCTCCGGATAAGTCCATAACCACCCAAGAAGGTACTGCTCTTGATAGTGAAGGTGTTGTAGGTAATGGTAGTTCACTGAGTTAAGCCAAGCCAAAAAGTTTCATTCTTAGTTAGGTTGCATTTTCTTGAGGACAAGTAATAACTTGAGTTTGGGGGTGTGTTGAGTGCATAAATGTTCTATATTTTAACCCTCATTTACTCATATTATTAAAGCACTCAAGCATGTTTAGTTGCATTTTAGGATAGATCTCACATAAACATCACAATTGGATAATATTGCACAGATGCTGCTGATTTTGGTTTATTCTTGCAGGTACTTGCCGTGGCAGCAATCCAAGGTAGCAGAGGATCAGAAGTTAGCTATAGAGCTGGAGTAAAGAAGTGAAGGAGACTGTCAATCGCAACGCTGTCGTCACATCTGTCGTGATAGAAGAGACGACAGTGAAGACCAATGGTGAAGGAAAATGCAAAGTGGAGTTCGATCGACAGAGAATTTAAAGCCTGATTTTCGTGGACCACTTGCATAACTATCGGAGCCCAGAAGCACAAGGAAGGCCTGGTCCTAAGTTTGAGGAAAAAGTCAAAGCAAGAAGATAGGGCGAATTAAAAGACATCTACTCAGAGATTTAGTCTTTAATAGAGTTATACTTTAATTCAAACTTGTATTCTTGGCCATTAAGAAAACTCAAGACCAAGTCCTATATATATGCTTGTAATTCGACAAGGCAAAGGATATCTAGCTCCTAGCCATCTTCCCCCAAAACCCTAGTCATTTCTCTCTCTCTACCATGTTCTAAACTTCCCCTAGGGCAAAGGGTTGATCTTGTAACATAGTTGTAAGGATTGTACTGTTTTTAGGATTTTTTTGTTCAATTCAATAAAAGCTTCAAGTTTATTTACTCTGGTTACAACATCTCATAAGAGTTTCGGGAGAGCATTGTGATGTTATCCATTTACTTAATATCGGGAGAGTTAAGTATACGAAAGGAGTAAATATGAGTTTTCCAGTTTATGGTTAAACCATCTTGGCCTAGGGATAGGTACAAGGTTAAACAGCTAAGGAAGAATTCACAAACATCGTTGTTCATCCTTCGATTCACGCCGGCAGGTATCATCAAAGACGTGTTTATCGACAAAACTTGGGCCTAGGGATATGACAAGTCACAACAGGATTCTTGCTGAACTTGAAGTACATAGTTATTGATTGCTGCCGCGACAACAACAGACCTCTATCGCGACAGGCCCGAGGACAGCCGCAACAGAAAGCCTTTAAACAGTGCAATACCTGCACTACTGAGCAAATCAATACCAGCCCATTTTATCAAACTGAATTTCTCTTTTATTTTAGATTATTCTCAAGATCATTCAAAACATTTTATTAAACTTATTTCTTTTCTTGTGCAGAGATTCAAGGATAAAAGTATTTTCGGTCCCTGTGGAAACGATATCCGATACTTAGTATCACTTTATTACTTGCGACGTGTACACTTGCACCTACTTGCGATAGACTCTTTTACACGCAACAATGACGCGTCCTGATGTATCTTTTTCGGTGAGTGTTCTGAGTCAATATATGTCATCACCGACTGTTGATCATTGGAAAGCAGTAGAGCAAGTTTTATGTTATCTGAAAAGTGTTCTTGGGCGTGGAATTCTATATGGCAATCATGGTCATACTAGAATTGAATGTTTTTCCGACTCGGATTGGGCAAGATGCAAGGAGGATAGAGGATCCACCTCAGGATATTGTGTGTTTGTTGGAAGAAACTTGATTTATTGGAAGAATAAAAAGCATAATGTAGTCTCACGGTCTAGCGCAGAAGCCGAATATAGAGCAATGGCCAAGTCCGTATGTGAGATTATATGGGTTTGTCAGCTCCTCGGTGAGATTGGAATTGAAGCTTCAATACCTGTAAAACTTTGGTGTGATAATCAAGCTACATTACACATTGCTTCTAATCTAGTTTTTTATGAGAGAGCGTAACACATTGAGATTGATTGTCACTTTATTCGTGGAAAGATACAACAAGGTTTGATATCTACTGGTTATGTGAAAACCGGAAAACAACTAGGAGACATCTTCACCAAAGCTCTCAATGAAATTCGAATCAATTATCTATGTAACAAGTTGGACATGATTAATATCTATGATCCAACTTGAGGGGGAGTGTTACAGATTCTTAAGCTAATATCTAGGCTATTTATTAGGCTAGAATATATTGTAATTAATGTCATATATTATGTTACCTAGTTTAGGTAAATTAGATTTGTATATATAGCCTCATATGTTTTATGAATAATATACGAGAAATTACTTTCTACAAAGGCAATAGAAATATCTTACAATACAAATTTGCCCCTTTTTAATACAAGCACTCAACCCAAATTGGAATACAAGAAAAGAATTTCACTCAACACAATTTGGAATTTTACAAGAATAAGAAATTAGGCACTTTGAGCTTGGATTTTTGTATAGATACTTCTCTTGGATGCAATAGTTGTTGTTGGTCTTCAATAGGCTTGATTTTATACCTTATCCATTAATTCTAGTCATTTGGGTGGTTAGGGAATTGGTTATAGCCGTTGAAACCCTCTCTTTCCACCATAAATGCACTTCTGCAGCCTACTGTATCGGTACGCGGGGAGCCGTATCGATACCTGTCTCAAAAAAGAAAGAGCCGTTGCACAATTATAAGAGGGGCGTATCGATACACATGTAGGCGTATCGGTACGGGTTAGGGGTCTGTTTCGATACTGGCAAGACCGTATCGATGCAATTTTCCTACAAAGCTCACTAGAGGAATCTGTATCGATACGGGTACGAGCGTATCGGTACGGGTTAACCAACTCTTTAAAAATTTGTTACCTACTAACTGACGCCCAACGGTCAAAAACATTTAAGGCTTCTGAATTTAAAATTCCTTAAAAACCGTATCGATACGGGTAATGCCATATCGGTACGACATTCAAACTCCTTCTGATTTTATAGAGAGAGCGTATCGATACATATGCAATATGTTTCGATACCCTGTTTCGGTACGGTAAGGGGCGTATCGAAACGGATTTCTCTAGTGGCTAAGTTTGTAAAAAAGGTATCGATACGGTAAGAGGTGTATCGATACGCATTGATGTTTTTGAGTAATTTGGCCTTGGAACACTTAGAAAATATTTTGGAGTTTGAGTTTTTCAAACTAGATCAAAGCCTTGTTGATTTGAAACCTTTTGATGGACTTAAAAATTTTTTTTCAAGTTTTTTAATTTAGTCCTTAAAGCACTTTGTTATATCAAAATCAAACATAGGTTTTATAGAGGGTTGTAAATGTTTGGTGGTTGAATTGGCTAAAATCTAAATAAAGATAGACAAGTGACACAATGATTTTATAGTGGCTCGGCCTTCTAACAAGCACCTACATCCACTACCTTAGCACACCATTAAGGATTTTCCAATTCACTCAACAATGAATTCGTCCCTTTTTCTCGGTTTAGGAGGAAACCGTTACAACCCTATCTTTTGGACTTGGCTAAGATAGAACCAACTCTAATTTTTCTCTCAAGGCTAAACTAGAACCTCTCCTTTTACAAGGGATTTATTTGGTAAACTAAATACCTCTCTAGGTGGGTGTTTATACAAATTTAAGCTCACAAGAGTGTACAAAGAATTTACAATAAAACACTCTTCTTAGACTATGTACAGGAGAATGGTAAAATAAAGATTTAGACTTTATTTCTCTTGATCATGTTGTTTGGATGTAGTTTCTAACATTCTTCAAGTGTTCCAGCCTTCAATTTATAGTCTCAATTGAGTTTGTGACCGTTACTAGCCGTTGGGAATATTTTGGAGCCGTTGGGGTTTTCATTTCCCACATTAACTGCAGTTCTGGTGCCTACCGTATCGGTACACGGATACCCGTATCATTACACCCTTCTTCAGAACTAGCCGTTGGGCTCTTGCCAGCTTATGCGTATCGATACGCTAAGAAGCGTATCGGTACGGCCTGCATTTTAAAAGACCGTTGGGAAATAGTCGTTGGAGGTTGTTAAAGCAGGGATCGGTACGCTTAAAGGCGTATCTGTACGACCCCTCTCCGTATCGATACGGGCAAGCCATTACGGTACGGATTTTGACAGAATTAAAACTGGAGAAAAAAAGTATCGATACGGGGTATACTGTATCGGTACGGTAGAGCTGAAGAGTCAGTTTTGAGTACTTTAAACCATTCCAAACTTTTCCAAAAACCTTTTTAAATACCTCAAACATATTTTCAAGTTGTTTGGACTTAAAGACATGTTTTAAATTCTTTTCAAATTAGTCGAAAACAATTTTCAATTATTATACCAAAACATTAGTTCTATAATAAATCATTTAATAAGAGGGTGGATTACACAATTTACTCCATAGCTTTGAAACTTACCGAGCAATCGGTTCGAGTAGCAGCTTTCCTTTGGCCGCAGTTGAAGCCGAACACAGAGTTCAGTAAGGTTGTGATTAATGGTGTTCATTGTCGGGTACCCGAAAAATCGGGTACTCGGTTCATCTGAGTACCTACTTTACCGGCTCGTGTCTCGGCCCGTTACACTCGGGTACCCGTGAAACCCTGGTACCCGGAAAATCAGGTACCGGGTACCTGATTTATATTTTATTTTTATTTTTTTAATTTTTAAAAAATCACATATTAAACACAAAAATATTTTTAAAATGTTTTAAACTTAAAACTTAAAAGTATATAATACAAACATAGAAAGAATTTAAGGATTTAAATTTAGTTTTAGAGTAAAAATATTTAAAAACTTAAAATAAAAATATAATTTAAAATATAAAAAATATATATTAAAAATTATCGGGTCGGGTTGGATACCTGGTAAGAGAAAACTTCCGGCCTGTGTCCCGGAAATATTACCGAGTCGGATAATTTTTTTATAAAATTACTCGACATTTTTAAGTTCGAGTTAGGTCAACCGGGTCGAGTATTTTTAAACACCCTGCAGTAAGAGGCGTTGGAAGCTTAAAATCAGGATACTGCAACCATAAAGAATTGGATATTGATGGCAGATGACCATATCTAAATATAATATATAGTTCTGAATTTTGCTCCAGATACATTAAAGATCTTATATTCTCATGGCAACCAATAATCCATTTCATATCAGATACGGAGATATCATCACAGTGTGGATTCTTAACTAATTATGATTAAACCAATGCCATATGCATATGCTATGATTTAGCAGCAACAAAATCTAGATTCAGTTAATATCATCCATCCATACCCAAAATATATGTATGAGTCAAAAGGCAAGCTGATACTTGTATGGAGTAGGGGTGTAAACTAGTCAAGTAGTGCTGAGCTCAACTCTACTCGTTAAGAATTCGAGTCGAGTTCGAGCTTGAGTAGTTTTTAACGAGCCTGAATAATCTAAGCTCGACTCGGCTCGTTAAGAACTCGAGTCGAGTGTTGATCGAGCTTTGTCCGATTCAGACTCGAGTAGCTCACGATCTGTCTCGTCTCATTTAAAGCCTTGTTAAGAAAAAACTTTGATACACAATTTGTGTAAACTAAATTTTACACAAGCTTGTCAATATCAAGGTTTATAGGTTTAAGTTGTTGGGTTTAGAATTTAGGATTTAAATTTTAGGGTTTAGGAGTACTTATGTTTAGGGTTTATATGTTTTAGGTTTGAGAATTTAAAATTTAAATTTAAAAAATAAAAAAATTAGTATATTATATTTTCGAGTAACTCGCGAGCTTTTCGAATTGAGTATCTAATAGCTCGACTCGGCTCGTTAAGAACTCAAATCGAGTCCAATCAAATCGAGTGTTGATTGAGCTTTGATCGAGTCGAACTCGAATAGCTCGCAATCTGTCTTATCTCATTTACAGTCCTAGTATGAAGTTCAATAGCACATATGAAAGACACTCGCTTTTTTGTACAGCAAATGCATGATTTATTACTATTACGATAATTGTCTTTTCGAAAACAAAAATTAATTTTTTGAGTAGAAGTTGGTAGAAAAACACGAGAGAAAGGAATATTGATTTTTGATGACGCCTGGTGATCCTACATTTTTGGTGGAGAATCTTTGTCCGGTGTCGAACACGTGGCGAATTCTAAGGTTGCCAAACAGGAAATCAATCGATCTTCGTTTTTCCCCCCTTGTAACGGTCGGGAAATAAACGTTACATAAAAGAGGCAGCCAATTAGAGGGCGGAAATGTGGAGGCTACTGGCAGTGGGCGCTTCATGCAACCGCACATTTGGCACCGCGGCTCTACTGCGATTGACATTTCTACCCTTCCGCCTTTCATCAAAAACATCGCCAATTCTCACTAGTAGTATAATGTAGAGTTATAACGCTACTTGAAAACCCTGAACTATCCATTTCCGACAGCGACGGCTCCAAGCTCGATGATTCCAAGGTGCTGGGGTTTGAGTGTTCAAGCAAATCAAATTCAATTCAATTTGCACAAGTAATACAAGATTTATGCATGCTATGGAGTGTTACAAGATATCTTAGTCGTTGTCGTTGTCGTTGGACTTGGCATTGCGCGGCGGTGATATTTTATTAGCGCCTGGCGGACGACGGAGATTTTCAAGAACGGCGAACATGTTTACTTTGAAGCGATAAACAAAGACCGAGGCATCGAGATCAACAACATCAGCCTCCGTTTCTTTCCAGGTACGTGACAAAATTGTTTATTTAAAATTATAATCGAATAATTAAATGACTAATTTGAGTTGTCCGGATCGAATAAGATCTGTACCGGCACATGAATTGAGCACATCTACTGTTTCTTTTTGTTTCCCCTTAATTTACAAGTTACTGTTTCAACTATTTGGGTTGGACTTTTCAAAAATAAACAAAGCTTGAGATCATCAACAAAAGGGCAAAGAAACAAATAAAAATGGTTGATTGTAAATGATGTTTTCTTGTCCTAATGGAGTTGTTGAAATCTACGGCGAAAAACAGAACCGAGTAGTTGAAATCTTGTGGATTCAAACAATCGATCCGCCATAGATTTCATCGATATTAATGTCTTGTGGGGAGGTGATTCCCACAAAAAAGCATATCCAATTGTTCGGTAGACAAGTGCACAATGTGTTTAATCGACCAACATTTTGGGTATGTACTGAAACTAGATGCTGAAATCATTGTCTTTGGTCTTTGTTCTGTTCGATAATGGAACACAATCTCGTATATAACTGAGGATTAAACAAAATTGGTGCGTCTTTACAACCTTGTTGTTATCACAACACTGTCCTTATAATGTTGGTTATATTCATCCTTTGTTTTCAGCTCAGTTTTCTTATGGAGTAAGGTTTCTTTCTATTGCAAAAGTCGGTTTTGTTTATCAGGTCGGCATCGACACCTTGTACCGAAGCTATGGTGTGCACGTCGATGGCTATCCCGACCTCTCAGGTTGCCTCGAAGGGGAAAGATGGATGCAAAGAAGAGATCAATGGACTTCGGAGATCACATTCCGGCATAAATCTTAATAAGAGAGTTGGTATTCGAAGATCTTGTTCGGATAATCACCTTTGTTACTCTATCAATCGGATACGAGCTGCATCGACGAAACTGACCCTGAAGAACAGCCGTTCCGTTGGGATTCTCCGGTCGCTCCCATTTAAGATTTCGAGTTCGATAATTCCAAACTCGGTTAGATCATTTCTGTTTGACGGCCTGGAGACAAGTAAGAGCTCGGGCATAGTGGAAAAGGATGGGGAAATTGACGATGAATCAATGGAAAATGATGATGAAGAGACGGAAATAAAGAGAGCGAATTGGGTGAATAGGTTGATGGAGATTCATAGTCGCTGGAAACATAGACAACTAGAAGTTGGTATCGAAGGAGCCGGAATATATGATGAGAACGAAAATGATGATGATGGTGACGGTGATGCTGAAAAAGATGACGGTGGCTGCGAAGTGAACTACGACTCTGACCAAGATGAAGATGAAGTGAAATATGACCGTGAATCATTCTCGAAGTTATTGGCTAAAGTTCCATTGTCCGGTACCAAGCTGTTCTCTCGGCTGGCCTTCTTGTGCAACATAGCTTATGTGATACCAGAGATTAAGGTATGCTTCTCCGTTCCTAGCAATTATAAATCTAATAATCCGGTGTTCCGGGGTAGTCTAGCGGTTGAATTCCGATCCATTACGTATGTTTCAGTAATTGAAAGCTACGAGGCAAATTGGTTGATTAGTCTTGCAATTTATATATATGCAGGGACATGAGTTAAGAAGATACTATGGTCTAGAGTTCTTAACATCGTCCCTAGAAAAGAAAGAAGTGGCTCTGATCAGAGCCAAGATAGATCAGGACTCTACTCGTGTACCTGTTTCTGTCCCCGAAACTATCGAATCGGAGTCCGAGAAGGTTGAGGGTACCAAGCTGAAGCGCCCGATCAGCTTATCTGTTCTTTACGAGATTGCTGCTTCAGCTGCATGCTATGTTCAGTCACGGGCGAAGGGCCTTTTGTCCCCTGGCTTTAAGTCACTGGTGACGGATGACAGGGATTCATGTAGATCCGGGGATCAACCTGAAACGGAAGGGGATAATTCAACTCGAGTGTATAACTCGGAGGTGGCTGCTTACATGGCAGCATCAGCGATGACTGCTGTGGTTAGAGCCGGTGAGAAGGAAAAACAAGAGACAGCAAAGGACCTTCAGTCACTGCAGTCATCGCCTTGTGAATGGTTCGTATGCGACGACTTAAGCACATATACCCGATGTTTCGTAATTCAGGTAATCAGGTAAATTCTGTCATTCATTTCAACTATAGAACTGTGACATCTCATAGATTATATTTGTTCATATTTGCAGGGGTCGGACTCTCTAGCATCGTGGCAGGCAAACCTTTTGTTCGAGCCTATGAAATTTGAGGTGAGCTTAACCGCTTAACAGTTCGGCATGTGTTATGTATTGATGGAAATTATAAAAGTTTCTGAAAATATGATACTTTTATTCTCTTATAGGACACTGATGTGCTTGTTCATAGAGGAATCTACGAAGCGGCAAAGGGCATATATGAACAATTCCTGCCGGAAATTATGGATCATCTAGAAAGGCACGGGGATCGTGCAAAGCTTCAATTCACCGGTCATTCCCTTGGGGGCAGTCTTTCTCTTTTAGTTAGCTTGATGCTTTTGACTAAGAAGGTCGTAAAACCTTCCGCTCTTCGACCCGTTGTCACTTTCGGGGCACCATTTGTGTTCTGCGGAGGCCAAAAGATACTCGACGAATTGGGGCTCGATGACAACCACGTTCATTGTGTGATGATGCACCGAGACATTGTCCCTAGAGCCTTCTCCTGCAAATATCCGAACCATGTAGCTGTCGTCCTCAAGCGTTTGCCTGGTTCCCTCCGGTCTCACCCATGTTTGCTTAGAAATGTAAGTACTTGCTTCATATTTAGTAGACTTCCCTTGTAATCAAATCATTCATTTCTTTTGTTGTTCCGATGCAGAAACTGTTGTACACTCCACTCGGGAAGCTATTCATTCTCCAACCTAGCGAGAAGTCGTCTCCGCCGCACCCTCTAATCCCTCCCGGAAACGCTCTTTACGCATTGGACAAGACGCATATCGGGTATTCCATGAAGGCGCTCAGGGCCTTCCTTAACTGTCCTCATCCATTGGACACCCTCAGCGATCTTACCGCCTACGGTTCGGACGGTACTATTTTAAGAGATCATGACTCCAGCAACTACTTGAAAGCAATTAATGGGGTCCTAAGGAAACACAAAAAGATCACTCCGAGCCACGTGAGGATATCGGAGGGAAGCTTATTATGGCCGCTGCTCGCTTCACCGTCTCCTCGGTCGTGGAGCCACGATGGAACATTAGAAAGCAACTTGTTCTCGAATAAGGAGATAATGACTGGTGCGTGAGCTATGAAGCCTTTCTCCATGGATATAAAGAACATGTTAATAACATATATAGCAGAGCGTTGGCCTTGTTTTTATGTAATTTTAGGACAATTACCAAAAACCATCATATTCAACGGAAAAGAAAATGTACATTCACAGAACTTATATAGTCACTTGCTGTGTCACCAAATAGGTTCCGAAGTTGAATCGGATTAAATATTTTTTAAATTTGACAAATAATGTTAAATTGGCTCAAGAGTGTTTGACGTTCTTGAACTTTTGAAGAAAAAAATCAATTAAATCCCTGAATTTTTTTGACACTCAATTAAGTCTCCAACCAATAAATTGAATCAATTAAATTTTTTTATTAATGTTGACCATTATTTTTTGACGATTTTTTTGAGATATTACACTACAGTTCTATCATGTAACATTTACATATTTTTTAAATAAAAAAATTCTAAAAATGTTGCACCTACTAATCTAGAAAAAATCATTAGATTGAACAATTAACGTTGATAAAAAAAGTAAATTAATAAATTTTAGAGTATAAAAGCATAATTGGATGAAAAATATTTAAGGACTCAGTTGATTTTTTTAGATTTAAGGGTTAACGGTACAAAATTTGGATTATAAGAATGGTTTTATGTTTACTTGAATTAAATGTTGAATATAAGTAATCTATTGTTTGATATATTTCAAATGTATTTTTTTTTTTAAAAGCTAAAAAATTAATTGAGATCCCGATAAGAGTACAATAAATTAAAGTTTTCTAATAAATTATTAAACAAGTCTTTAATCTGAGTTTTTCAGTAATGGAATAAATACGAACAATACTATGTATCACTTGTAAAATATGTTTAATTTAATTTTAGCTTTAACTTTTTGTATATTTGAACTAAATTATGCTTTCATTTCACTTGTGGAACTATATTTCAAATTTTTTCATTACTTATCAGAAAAATATATACTTTAATTTTATATGATATTTATTAAAATTAATAAATTTAAATTCCAAATATTTGCATTTATTATATAATATAATTTATTATTACTTAATTTTTAATACATACCGAACATTTTCTTATTAAGCAGCTTTAGCATTAAAAAAATCAACTTCAATTGTTAGCACTTGATTTTTTTAGTTATTGAAAATAATATCTGGCGTCAAAGCTCTTTAAAACTAATTAATATATCAGTTATGATAGAAATAAATAATATTTTAAATTTTAAAATATATTAAATAAAATCTTCTACATTTTTATAATATGCAAATATTTTTACTCAATCGTTCTATCTATAAGGTGTGTGTGCATTGTCAAATGGTTAAAAATATGTATGAATATATACTCTTTTGTCATCACCTTTAAACTATTCAATAAAAAAAACTCAACGAGTTGTCTTAATAGAAAAGATGATCTTTATTTTAAGAAACTTAAGTTCAAATAATTTTATCTGTAAAATAAATATCTTATCTTATAAAAAATAAGAATAAATATGAACAAATAATATATTTTAACCACCTCAATGACTAAGATTGTTCATAATAATATGCAATATTTTTAACTAGAATAGTTAATTCTACAAAATGTCCTCAAAATATAACTTGAATTTTAAATTATTCTCAACTTCAACGTTTTTAATTGAGCCTTTAAAGTATAGACATTCTATTAATTTTTTAACAAATTTTAATTTCAATCCTAACTCAACCTAGAAAGAAAATTTTAGAGAAAAAAATGAGATACTCCTGGGAATAGAAATCATTTTTGATGCCAATATTTATGCCTCTATACTAAAAATTAGATTCGAGGTTTAAGGTTTAGGAAATTTAGAGTATGTTGTATTTTTTAGGGTATAGACCATAGGCTTTAGGATTTAAAATTTAAGGTTAGGACTTTAAATTAATTATTTTAGTATTTTTTGGTGTTGGGGCATAGAAATGGGTACAAAAAAGGGCTAAATTTTTTTATTAAGTCTAGAACCAATGACTTAAGAGAATACGAAAAAATGAAGATGAACAAGTTGACCAACCGGTCAAATGTACTTACTCGGCATTGTATCAATTAGTTTGAGGTGAGCCTTAAGTGCGAATTTAAACATAATATAAGCATATTTAAAACATCAAATCAAATCTTAAAATGTACCATTTACATGAACAACATGAATTTGAGGCGTTAAAATATAAACAATGTCATTAAGATCTATGAGTGATTTTCTTTTAACACGTTAGATTCAAATTTCCAATCTACAAATTAGATCGAAAGAGTTAACCTCATAATAAATTTATGCGATATTCAATCTAAATTAATCAATTAATAAATTAAATTTAAATGATTATAAAAAATAATTTCTTCAAATTTCGAGCCATAATATTAACAAAATCTTTTAAAAACATTTTCTTCAATTTTCATGTACTTTTTTTCCCATCTCCTCTTATCATCATCCTCTTCATCAATTTTCATTTAAAATAAAAAGAAAAAGGAAAATCAAAGAGGAAACCCTCAAATCAAATGCACGAACTTCATCGACGTCAAACAAAGAGTATATACCTATATCACGCCTCCACAGCCTCTTATTCTTGTAACCAAACGCCCCCATCTGTTTCTTTTGTACGGCACTTTACCACGAAAACCTAAAGGGCTAGTAATATCTTTTTGGATCCCCAGCACCCATCTTTTCTTTTGTTTTTGCAATTGTTATTTCGCCTCGTTCGTTTTGATTTGCCGACACTTCCCAATTTCCAGGATTGTTGCAGTTTCTGGGCGTTTAGGGTATTTATTTTCTCACCGCCCTTGCTGTTGCTTCCCATTTCATTTGCTTTTTAGGGTTTCGTTTCCTCCCTTTTCTTTCGGATTTTTCAGTTTCCTTATTTTGATTTCTAGGGTTTTTGTAGATTTTCTTAATCGACCTGGGAAAAGAAAGTTGATTCGTTTTACCTTGGATATTCATTGGAACATCCCCTTCGTTTTGGCAGTATTTACTGCATTTGTCATTTCGTTGCTTCGGAAACTTTAACAATCTGACTTTGTTGCATGATTAATTAAAGGAGAAAAAAGTGAGTTTTTCGCCCTTATTCTTGAATCATAGATTTATCAGGAAACTGCCCATATTGAAAAAACGATTCATTTTTGTTTTTCTTTTTAAATTTTGAAGTTTAGGGTTGCGTTGTGGCAGTCGGTAGGGTTTAGAAAGTTGCCAGGGAGGAAAAGTGGTTTAGGATTGCATGGGAGAGCATGAAGGGTGGGCGGGGCAGCAGCCACCGAGCGGGCTATTGCCGAACGGGTTGTTACCCAATGAAGCCGCCTCAACGGTGCTTCGGGTACTTGACTCGGAGAGATGGTTGAAGGCTGAGGAAAGAACAGCTGAACTCATTGCCTGCATACAGCCCAATGCACCCTCGGAAGGTCGCCGTATTGCTGTTGCTGATTATGTCCAGCGCCTCATTTCTAAGTGCTTCCCTTGTCAGGTCCAATCCAATGACTATCCCATTATGATTTCTATCTTATTCCATACCATTATATTGAATCATATATTATGTGTTGTCTAATTGTAAATTTTTGTTTCCATGTATTTGATTAAAAATGTTAAGGCATAGATAAATGGTGCCCCGTGAAAGATTAAAAAGTTACAATCTTTACATTTCATGTTTGGGTCTATGAGTGGAGGTATGAATTTAACTTGCATTATATTGATGAAGCAATTCTTGATTTTCATTGACAGGTGTTTACTTTTGGGTCTGTGCCCCTCAAGACATATTTGCCGGATGGGGATATCGACTTGACAGCCTTCAGTAAGAATCAAGGTTTGAAGGATACCTGGGCTCACCAGGTTCGGGATATGCTGGAAAATGAAGAAAAAAATGAGAATGCTGAATTCCGAGTAAAAGAAGTTCAGTACATTCAGGCCGAGGTAAGTCGGAATGAAATGCCTTTGCTTCATAATTCCCATGGAACCTTAGATTCTGTCTTTTATGCTTAGAATTATTGCATAAAACTAGTTGTTAAATTCTTCCACACATTTGTTCATTGTTGTTATCTTGATACACTAATTCCTTTTGATATATTCTTTTCCTTTTCATTCATTTTCAGGTGAAGATAATTAAGTGTCTTGTAGAAAATATTGTGGTAGACATTTCATTTAATCAACTTGGTGGATTATGTACCCTTTGTTTCCTTGAAGAGGTCAGTGATGCTAAGCCTGGCACTACAATACTAGTTTGCAGATATATTTTTTGAATGATAAGACTTCTTCAGATTTTGTGCAAGTTTAAACCTAGCTTAACATCCGTGTGTATAGGTTGATCGTTTGATAAATCAGAACCATTTGTTCAAACGTAGCATCATTTTGATAAAGGCCTGGTGTTATTATGAGAGCCGCATATTGGGTGCTCATCATGGACTTATCTCAACTTATGCCCTGGAAACCTTGGTTCTTTACATATTCCATGTTTTCAACAAGTCCTTTTCTGGACCACTTGAGGTGGCTCTGTTTCCCTTTCTATTTTTATGGCTTTGCTTTTGCCTGTACATCTGTCTGATTTCCCCCCTTTTCATGAGTAGGTCCTGTATCGGTTTCTTGAGTTCTTTAGCAAGTTTGATTGGGAAAACTTTTGCGTCAGCCTCTGGGGTCCTGTTCCAATTAGTTCTCTGCCAGACATGACAGGTATTACAATAGAAGATCTAATGGTAAGCTTTGAACAAGAGCCTTTTACTCACAGAATGTTTGAAATGCTTTTTTGCAGCCGAACCTCCTCGAAAAGATGGCGGGGAGTTGTTACTTAGCAAATATTTTCTTGATACTTGTAGTTCAAGATATGCTGTTTGCCAAGAAAATCAGGGCCAGTCCTTTGTTTCTAAACATTTCAATGTGATTGATCCTTTGCGTATAAATAACAACCTTGGGCGTAGCGTCAGTAAAGGTAGTTACATCTATAACTATTGGGTGATTATTCGTTGTTTTTTTTTTGGATGTTTATGCATATTTTTGTGACTTCTTTTCTCTTTTGTTTAGCAATTCTACGCTTCTGGTACTTTGATTGCATGCTTTTGCTGGCCATAAGTTTCTATACTTGGCATGCCTATTTGATATATTAAAATCTCATTTCCCCTCCATCATGTTATTTTATGGACCCATGAAAAATCCTTTTGAAGATAGATTGTAATAAACTTCTAATAAAGTCTCATGCTATAAGATTTTGAAAATATTTAAAATAAATTGGTAGAAGGGAATGTGAACAGACTGTTATTGTTGGGAAGAAAGGTAATTGTAAACAATTAGAATCTTAGTTCTGTTTGGTTCTGCATAGTTTTGTCACTTACTGGAAACTTATCTGGTTAAGAGAGTCACATGATAAGAACTTCTGAAATGTTGAACTTCTGATAAAGAAAGTAAGCTGAAGAGACTGGTATTGGCAGGCAGAAAGGTGATAATAAACATTTAAAATCTTTATTTGTTGACTTTTGCACAGTTTTGG
Source organism: Hibiscus trionum (assembly GCA_030270665.1). Classification (NCBI taxonomy): domain Eukaryota; kingdom Viridiplantae; phylum Streptophyta; class Magnoliopsida; order Malvales; family Malvaceae; genus Hibiscus; species Hibiscus trionum. The sequence goes on along the minus strand of BSYR01000033.1, from coordinate 6,319,483 downwards.
CACTTAGTGGAAACTTAAATGATTTAGCACTAATGAATCGAAGTTGGATATGGGTACTAGTAAAATTCTACACGTTCCGCCATGTAATTATTTTAACAGCTGTGATGCTTTTGCAATATTTTAGTTTGCAAATTTTCTGGTTGCCTGTATTCACTGTTAATAATAGGTTTTATTCTGCATAAAAATAATATGTTATTTTCCAGGTAATTTCTTTAGGATACGCAGTGCATTTGCATTTGGAGCTAATAAGTTGGCAAGGTTACTTGATTGTCCCAAAGAAGACCTCTATTATGAAGTAAATCAATTCTTCATGAATACATGGGAAAGGCATGGAAGTGGCCAACGCCCTGATGCACCCAGGGATGATCTGTGGCGCTTGAGGTTGTCAAATTCGGACAACACTCATGGATCCAACAATGCCAGGAACACTTCAAGCAGCAGGAGCAATGATTTTTCCTCTGGGCATGACACTCAAACTGAAGGAATTCAAAGATCATGCGGTGTTTCCTCACAGCATGTTAATTATCCATCAGAAAGCACAAGTAAGATCAGTGATGTATCTACTGTTTCTCGTACTCAGAGCCAAAAGAGTTATGGTAGCACTAGCAACTCAAAGACCTCTGATAAGGTTAGGCGGGATTCTAATTCCAATAAGAATGTGCACAATGATAAAGGTCACAGTTCTAATGCTAAAGAGAACTTGGTGACTGATGTTCAAGGAAGATATCTTTTTGCAAGAACACGCTCTAGTCCTGAGCTTACTGAAACCTATGGGGAAGTTACTTCCCAGGGAAGGCAGAACAGAGTGCCAGAGGGCGGGAAAACCCAGATTGCTTCCATGAGGTCAGATAATAATGGGATAAAGAATATTGAATCTGATAGGAAGGCAAGTCATAACATTAAAACTTCAGGCGATGATCCTTCATCTATTAGGCATACCTCAACACACCCAAGCTTTGATGCTGTTGGTAATCCAAACGGTCCTATAAATAGTTACCAAGATGATTTGGGCTTGGGTACTATGGGTCAGGATTTTTCCTCGATTCCTGGTGCACAGGTTATGCCACAAGAAGAGCAAGATCTAGTGAATTTGATGGCATCTACAGCTCATGGATTTAATGGTCAGGTTCCTATTCCATTAAATTTAGCTGCAGGTCACTTGCCTTTTCACATCCAATCTCTGTCAATGGGATACAATCAGCGAAATTTGAGCAGTATTCTCCCTACAAATTTTCAAATGTTTCCCCAAGGGTTGGTCTCTTCTCCTTTGGCCCATTATTTTTCTGGCATTGGATTAGCCTCAAATCCAGATGATCAAATTGAGCCTTCCAGTGAAAATTTCAGTTCTCCCGAAATAAACCCAGGGGAAATGGAAAATGAGTTATGGAATGAACAAGACAGGGGCTCTAGTGGTGGTTTTGATATTGATAATGGAGGCTTTGAAATGCTTCATTCAAATGATAAGAAACTGTCAACTTCAGCTGGCTATAATTTTGTTACTCAATCTAGAGTAGGCAGCTCCGGTAGTTCTAAAGTCCAACAGAAGTCTTCTAAGGAAACTCGAGGATCGACTAGGGAAGACCATGTAGATGTTTCTCAGTTTCAAGATAACAGAGGTAATGATGTTTACTTTGATGAAAGAACTGCAAATTCTAGATCCTTGTCCGCTTCTCATACTAGTTCACTTCGAAGTAAAACCTCATCTGAAAGTTCTTGGGAAGGTTCATCAGCAAAGGTCTCTAAACCAGCTAGGGAGAAACGGGGTAGGAAAACAGCTGCTCCCGTGTTTCCATCCGCCACAGGTGGGAAAGGTAAGACTGTCTCTGAGCATTCCTCTCAGGCAGATGATGATGGCAGAGACTGGAATCCACCATCAGTTGTGGGCACTGAAATGGCAGAAAGAACTTCTGGACCTCAATCGATCGGTTCATTTCCTGTTCCAAGTCATCAAATGCCTGGATTTGAGGCAGCCCAAGCAAGTGGCTCAGATTCACTGATACCCATGGCTCCGTTCCTCCTAGGTCCAGGTTCAGGGCAAAGAACTATGGATAATTCCGGAGTTCCCCTGGCCTTCACAATAACAGGGCCACCGGTTCCATTTTTGTTTTGCCCTGTATACAACATTCCAGCTGAAGCGGGAACTCCAGATGCATCAACAAGCCATTTTAGCTGGGATGAAGGTTTGGATAACAATGATTCAGGACAAAATTTTGAATCATCTGAGGGACCTGATCAGTCTGATGCATTAAGTACTTCTAGTTCTACGAGAAGGGTTGCATCTCTTGATTCATCGGATCATAAATCTGACATTCTTAATGGAGACATTGCTAGCCATTGGCAAAACCTGCAGTACGGACGGTTTTGTCAAAATCCACGATATCCTCCTATGGTTTACCCTTCACCTGTTGTGGTGCCACCTGTCTATTTACAAGGTCATTTCCCATGGGATGGTCCTGGGAGACCTCCTTCATCCAATGTGAATCTCTTCTCCCAATTTATTAATTATGGGCCACGTGTTGTTCCTGTCACACCTCTCCAATCCGTTTCAAATAGACCTGCCAATGCATATCAACGGTATGTTGATGAAATGCCTAGATATCGCAGTGGTACTGGAACATATCTGCCAAACCCTGTAAGTCACATATTATCAATTTGTAGTGAGCCTTTATTACCTTAAATTTCTGCCCTTGAACTTTGCATGCTTTGGAGAGTATTGATGGTTACATGGTTCTGCTTTCCCCCCACTTTCTCCTTTAATTGGGTATGCACTGTTGAGTTTCAATGTTTTATAGGTCATAAGATACAACTACATTACTCTATTGCTTCAGTTTTTTGAAGTGGTCTTATGTTTGCTTAGCTCCCATTTCTGTGACGTTTAACCTTGTGGAACCATAGCCTTCAATAACCTTTTTATATGATTTTTTCCCCACTTCAGAAAGTTTCAATGAGAGAACGCTATCCTGCAAATTCGAGGAGGGGAAAATATAATTATGATAGAAATGACCACCACAGTGATAGAGATGGAAACTGGAATGCCAATTCGAAGTCACGAGCTGCTGGACGGAGCCATAATCGCAATCAAAATGAAAAATCAAGGTTTACGTTTGACCAATTAGCAGCTGTTTCTGGTGAGAGCAGAGCTGAGAGGCCTTGGGGATCCAATAGGCATGATTCATTTACTCCATACCAGTCTCGTAATGGACCCGTCCATTCAAACTCTTCTCAAAGTAATTCAGCCAGCATGCCGTATGGCATGTACCCACTGCCAGCCATGAACCCCAGTGGGGTATCATCTAATGGACCTACAATGCCGCCTGTTGTTATGCTCTACCCGTATGATCATAATTCTGGTTTTGGTTCTCCTGTTGAACAGCTTGAGTTTGGCTCTCTTGGACCAGTGGGCTTCACAGGCATGAATGAAGTATCACAGCCAAGCGACGGAAGCAACTCAGGTGGGGTATTTGACGAGCAAAGGTTTCATGGTACCTCTGCTCAACGGTCTTCTCAGGACCAGCCTTCTTCACCCCACTTCCAAAGGTAATTTATCTTGTTGTTCGTCTTGGTAGCTTCTTTTGAAGACTTCACCGAAAATCTGTCACCCTGAAAACTGCCATGCATCTATACTGTTGTCCAACTGCCTTTGCTGGTCTAGCAACATGATAGATGGTGTAGTAATTTCTTTGGCACAACCTGAATGAGCTGTGTGGAAATTGCTGCCTGCTCCCAGCCTCCTACCTTGACATAGCCCACTGCTGCCACCCGCTTCCAGGCTGGTGTTCTGGTATTTCTGGTGGGTTGTCTCTTAGTCATAACTCATAAACCCCGAGTCCATGACTAGTGGTTATATAACTTATGTGGCTACCAAATTGAATTTAAAAGTGGATTGTAACCCCCCCCCCCCCCTCCCTTGAAGTTTATGCCTTTAAATCTTCTTTTGTTTTCGGTCTTTTTGCCAGATGAGCGGCCAGAAGAATTACAATTGAAGAAGAGAAATCCCTACCCCCTTCCCTACCCATTTGAAGGAAGAAATGATGGTGGGAGAGCCTATAATGCGAGAGCGTGCCTTCACCAGGCATTTTTGTTCTCGTCACTCGTGTAAGCAAGAAGTACATTTTCTCATCACTCACGAGATGGTCGGTCACGCATGCTTCTTGCCTTGTGCTTGTATGTACACTACAAACGATGGAAATCATTTCGAAGGTGCTGTGTTTTGAAGATACAACAGAGTAATGGTGAAAGCTTAATAGGGTTCTGTACACTGTAACTGAAATTGGTGCTGCTTAGGATTACAACTGAGTTCTATATCATTTTATAAATCTTAGTAGGGTTTTTCACTTTTGATCTAAAAAATTTCAGTCTATTAGCTCTCTTTTGTTAACCTTCTTGTTGAAAGCTACCAGTGTATTGATAACATTTTCCATGGTGAAAAAAAAAGAGTTGATTAGAATTTACAAAGTTTCATAAACAGAAACTAAGTTTTGGATGAAGCTTGTTCATTGAATTGCACCAGGGAACTCCGAATTTTAATTAGTTTTAACATGTTAAAAAAAATAGGATGTTATACTTTTTTAACATAACAGATTGACTAATTCAAGGGGCACATTATAAAGTAATCTTTTCAACTCAATTTGTTTTGTGATTCCATAAAAAAACAGTATTTCATTGTTAGAACTTTAGGTATTTATTAGGTTTTCCTCTCCTCCTTTGATGGAGAAAAACAATATAAACAGAAAAAGAAAGAAGACGAAAAAAAAAAAATAGATCTGTTTAGTAAAGAGCGGTTTGGGTAAAAATTAGAGATTTAAGGCATAATTAGAGGTTTAACAAGTCAAATCCGTTAATATTATTGTTTGGTGAATAGCGGATTGAAAGAACGAATTGAGATGAAATTGCTAATTTTGAAAAAGCTCATAATAGGAGCTTTTTGAGATTAGATGTTTGATATTAGAGTTGTAAAAACTCTTTTACCCTTACCAGTTACCAAAAATCTCAAAATAACCTAAATTAAATTATATTAAAATAATTATATAAATAATAAATTAATATATAAATCATTCGAACATGTTTAGAAAAGTTATATTAAAAATAATTTTATAGATCTAATTAATATTAATTAGATATAAAATATTGATAACTAATAAACTATTCAAACAAATATTGAATATAATCATGTCTTTATATGTCATTTTGTTTGTTTAAATAATCTAACAACTATCTGTTAATTTTACCAAACACTTTTATACAATCAACTAATACAATCCGCTAGTCAAATAAGCTAATGCAATAAGCTATCAGCTAATGTAATCTGCTATTCGCTAATGGCCAAATAGGCCAATATAAAAGAACTAAATTGGCAAGACTTTGGCCAAAATAAGATTAATAAAAAATAAATGGGTAAATTACACTACATACCACTCAACTATGGCATATGGCTCGAAAACGTCACCAAACTTCAAAAAAGTAAAATTAACACTGAACTTTAATATGTGACTCGAAAATATCACTCCGTCGTTAATTCTTAACGCTTTCGTTAAGTTAAAACGACGTCGTTTTGGTGCAGTTGTTTTGAAGCCTAATTTAGCTTAAAATAACATCATTTTGCTGGAAGAAAAATATTAAAAGCATGCGCTTAAAGGGTTTTAAACTCTAAACCTCCAAATACAAAGACTAACTTAACCACTGAACCAATATAACATCATAAAATATTTTAGCACAAATTTATATATCTCAAACTAGCTAAGATTAATTCAAATTATTTTATGAAATAAATAATACTATAAATAATATAAATATATATTATTTGCATATAATATATATATATCAATAAAAATATAATATTTTTATATATTATTAATAATATAAATGTATTATTTTAAAAAAATCCAAAATATTCATAAAAATAATATATTTATATTATTAATAATATATAAACAACTACTAAACCCTAAATTGTTAACCCTCAAACTTAAACCCTAAACCTTAGCATTTAGGGTTTAGGGTTTAAGGATTTTATATATATTAATTTTATGAATATTTTATGTTTTTAAAACAATATATTTATATTATAAATAATATATAAAAATATAAAAATAAAATATTTTTATTTCAATTATATAAACTTATCCATATTGTTTAATCAAATTATTTTATAAAAAATAATACTATAAATAATTTTAATATATAAATAATATAAAATATATTATTTACACGTATATCAATAAAAATATTTTATTTTATATTTTATTTTTAAAAAACCCACAAATATTCATAAAAATAATATATTTATATTATAAATAATATATAAAAAACCATAAACCCATACCTCAAACCATAAGGTTTAGGGTTTGAGGTTTGGGCTTTGTAATTTAAGGTTTAGGACATAGGGTTTAGAGTTTTTATACAATATTTATAATATAAATATATTATTTTTATGAATATTTTAGGTTTTTTTAAATAATATATTTATATTATAAATATTATATAAAAAATAAAAACAATACACTTTTATTCATTTATATTGTTATATATATGAATAATATATTTTATATTATTTATAGTATTATTTATTTCATAAAAATTTGAATTAATCTCAAGTAGTTTGAGATATATAATATTTGTGGTAAAAAATAATATAAAAATATGTTGGTTTAGAGGTTAAGATTTTTTTCTCCTTCTAAAGGTTGGGTTCAAAATCCCCAAGCATATAGTTTTAACATTTTTCCTCGAGCAAAACGATGTTGTTTTGAGCTAAACTAGACTTCAAAACAGCTGCACCAAAACGTCGTCGTTTTGGCTTAACGAAACGTTAAGAGTTAACGGCGAAGTGATATTTTCAAGTCACATATTAAAGTTCAGTATTAGTTTTAAACTTTTTTAAAGTCCGGTAACATTTTTGAGTCAGAGACCATAATTGAGTGGTATGTTGTGTAGTTTACCCAAAATAAATACATTTTTGGGAATTGAGTTTTCTCTTTCTTTTTTATGACTTTAACTCTCGATTTTTCTTACCTTTAAGAAATATCAAAAAAACCCTAAACTTTTCATAAATCAAAATTAATCCCCAAAGTATATCATATTTTTCTCCAAATAATAGTTTATATTCTAATTAAATTGTTTTTAAAATTTATAATTAATTAAAAAACCCTAAACTAGGTTATTACCTTAAAATAGATAGTTTAACTTTAGCCTAACACATTTATCTGTGTGTGTAGAGCCTTTGGATAGCAGAAAGAAACATGCAAGACAGACAAAATGGACACATCATTGATGGGGACCAAAACTTGGAAGAAGCAAGCAAAGATGGCTAAGGCAAAGGCAAAGGCAAAGGCTTATATGATATGGTTGCTGCTGGGTGTTGTGTTGTGTCCCATGTTTGGACAGACACAACATCAGTCTATTAGCGGCACAGAATGATGGAACTATCTTTTCATTTATTTTTCCTTTTTTTTTTCCTACGATAGGCAGGTCGATTCAAATGTTTATAGGGCCATATACGGTTTATTAAAACAATATCTTTTAATTTATAATTTCTTGTAATTTATTAAACTTAAACCTTTTGTTTCTCCTTATAAACATTTAATTCAACTCATTTGAGGCATTTTTTTTAAAGGCCATGTACGGTCGCTCATCTCGCTCATGTCCAAAACCTTAATTGATAATATGGACGATTGCATGAAATGTGAAGATTTGGTGAGTGCAAGTGGTCCAATGCTCCCAATAATTAATCCCAATAATGAGTTTCTAAAGTTGAACCCATCTGTGCTGGCCCCCTTTGTGTTTGTGAATATATGCCAACTTCTAAGGAAAATTTGACTTGAAAATAACACCCACTTCAATTCTAAAATAAAAAAAAAATAACACCCACTTGCTTTGTTTTGGACTCGTCTTTTCATTGTATATTTGTTGGATTAAAGCAAGGTATTTATGTAAAGTTATTTTAATAACAATTATTTTATTTTCATATACAAAGAAATCCTATCCTCATGGAACAATATTTTTATTAAAGAAAAACCTTGATAAACATGTTGGGTAGTCTTTTTAGTTTATACTACACAATTATTTTTGTTTTAGGGGTAAGTAGTTTAATTTAGGGTTTATATTTTATGAATTTAATTTGCAGGTTTAGAATATCTTTAGATTTTATCATTAAAGATTTATATTTTATTTTTTAAAGAGTAAATATGTACACTTATCTAATTTTTCACTCAACACATGTATTATATATATGGTAATTATTTTATAGACTGTTTATGTTACACATATAATTAAGTATTCTTTGAATAATCCTACTTATATATGCATTATATATATGGTAATTATTTCATGCACGAGTGCTTGTGGAAACATTTTTATACAAACGCTTTAGTTTTAGGGTTTAGGGATTAAGGTTTAGGAGTTTAAGTGTAGTAGTTTTGAATTTAATGGTCGTTGATAGAATTTTAGGTTTAGGGTGTATAGGTTACAACTCAAATTCTTAACCATATTACCCTAAAACCTAAACCCTAATCTTTAACCCTAAATTCTAAAGCCATGCACTAAACTCTAAATTCTAACACTAAATTATAAATTCTAACACAAAAAATTTTCACCGCCTATGTATGAGATAGTAATATATATATAGGGATAGGATCAAATCACACTGTGTAAAACTCTCTAAGTTTTACACTGTTTTTTATCGTTGGATGAGTGAAACGGATGGATGAGATTAACAGTAAAATATGTGAAGATTATCACTTGGGAATTAAAAACACGGAGTTAATCTCAACCATCCATTTCCCCCATCCAACGATCCAAAAAAGTGTAAAACTTAAAGAATTTTACACAGTGTAAGTTGATCCTAACCCCTCTCTCTCTCTATATATATATATATATATATATATATATATTCTAAATTCTAACACAAATAGACATGTAACTATTCTATTTTAATATAGTATCTAAATTGTTCATAATATTTTTAAAATTTTAAATTAATTAACATGTTCGAACTCATAACCTTTGAATTGTTATAAAAGTAGCAATATAAACTAGAGTTAGTTTTTTTTAATAAACGATATATTTTTAATCAATTAATTGAGAAGCTTTCAGAATAAAAAAGTTTGGACAATGATAATATGTGGTGACATGTAATGCAGTAGTATATCAAGTGGGACACAAGATTTTTGTGGTTTTGTGTGAAGTGAAAGCTTCGGCCTACGGTCTTACTTAAGTCGATTTATATGGAAAAAAATGATACACAAAGTTAATAAAGTTTATTAAATTTGAGGTGTAGTGTTTTAATTTAAAATTTAGGTTATATATATATATATATATATATATATTAACTTAATTTTAGGGTTTAGGAATTTGATTTATAATTTAGAGGTTTAAAATTTACGGTCATGATTAGCATTTAGGCCTTAGAGGTTAGAGTTTAGTTTTCAGGGTAATATGATTAGGGATTTGGGTTTGGCTTAATAGTAAAAAAGGGGCTCAACCTATACTCGTTTTTTCTAGTTTGGTGCCTAACGATTTTTTAGGTCACTTTGTGGCCTAACGTTTTATTCCGTAATTCAGTTTGGGTTTTTCCGTCAACGACTGTTAAAATTTTTTGTTATCCATTAAAAACGCGACAGTGGCATATTCTGGTAATTTTTTTAATTTTTATTTTTCTAAAAGTCAGAAAATCTTTAATTTTATATAAAAACCCAAAATCTTTGATTTATCTAAAACCCTGAAATCCCTAAATCCCCCCTTCCACCACCGATTCAATTCAACCACCACCAGTCACTCTTGTCTTCATCGGCCCCTCACTACCGAAACCCATCATCCCGCCGCCGAACATTCAAAAATGAAGAAAAAGAGATCAATTGAGCTTCTAATCGACGGCTAGAGGGTAGGGATGTTGAACGGTGAGGTACTCGACGCTTGGGGGTGAACGGTGAACCGCCGACGTGTGTGGGATGCCGGACGGCGAAGGAGATGTATTTTGAGGGCTTGATTGAAAGAAATTAAAACTTTAGGGTTTTTAAGAAGTTTATATTTTTAAAGAAATTCAGAATTTAAATAAATAGATAAAATAGGCCACGTGATATGTTTTTATTGGATAACTGAAAATTTTTAACGGTCGCTGACGGAAAAACCCAAAGTTACGAAATGAAACGTTAGGCCCCAAAGTGACCCAAAAAAAGTTATGCACCAAACTGAAAAAGATGGTATAGATTGGGCCCTTTTTTATTATTAAGCCTTTAGCTTTTAACTTATAAACCTTAAAATTTAACCCTAAACCCTAATTTTAACCACACCTCCTTAATTTAAAACTCGTCTATTAAACTCCTTAAACACTATATCCTAAATAAAATTCTTAAACTATAAAATTAAGGTGTTCGTAAAAACAAACACAAAAACAAACACGTGTTTGGCACAATAAGAAAAGGTTGCTATAGAAGGTCTTAGAACTTAGAAGGCCATTGGGAGTTGAGAGTTGATGGGACACCGGACACCACACACTTCAAAGATACATCAGATAAATATGATTATGAATACTTAATATTTCAAACATTGATTTAGGCTTAGTTTGTGGTTGCTTTTAAAAAGTGTGGTGAAAAAAGTGATTTTCAAATTAGCTGTTGAAAAGTAGTTTTAAAAAACTGGTTAGTGTTTGTCATTGAAGTCAAAAAGTGATTTTCATGAGATAAAAAGTCTATTTTAGACATGATATTAAAAAGTAAAAGTAAATTTGGGTGATTGTTCAATTTAATTAATGTTATGATTTATGAAATAAATCAATTTCAATTATAATAAAAATATTTTTTATAAAATTTAATTTGAAAATATAAACTACATTCTAAATTATATACGGACATACCACTTACACATTAGTAATAAAGATAAAATAAAGTACAAATAAAATAATTTTATTCTCAATATAAATATTATAAAATATATATTATTTTACAATTATGTATGCATAAACATTATTTTAACAATAAATTATAATTAAATAATAAGGGTAAAAAGTAATTTTATTTTCAAACTAGCTTTTCCACCCAAGAAGCTATAAAATTCAGCTTCTTGGTTTGGGTGGAAAAGCTAGTTTTAAAAGCAACCAAAAACAGCTTGTTTTAACTGAAAGCACTTAAAAAGTGATTTTTGGTTGCGAAACGCAACAAAAAACAGACCCTTAATGGTTTATCTTTCGGATTTTCAATAATTTTTAATCTAAATATGTTTATTAAATGACTTCTTAATAATAATTATTAGACTTTATTAAAAGACAATAGAATGTATCACGAATATAACGCATCAAGAGAAAAACAAGATTATATCTGCCAAAAATTCATATAAAAAATTAAAAAAAAAAGTGTAGACCTGTTATGAAAACCCCTATAATACACATAATTATTTAAATTAATTATAGTTCAGAATTAAATTAAAGGGAAATAATCTTAAACCCTTCGAAAACCTTATTGAATCAGTAGAAATAATAATTAAATAAAATTGGGAAGAGAATGACTAGAGGTGGCAATCGGGTCATTCGGTTCGGGTTCGGTTCGGGTTGTTTCGGTTCGGGTCATTTCGGGTCTATCTAGAATCGGTTTAGATTCGGTTCGGGTCGGTTCGGTTCGGGTTCGGGTCTAATTCGGGTCTGTGATGAGTCGGATTCGGTTCGGGTATTGGATCGGGTCAAAATCGGATCGGTTGTTTTCGGGTCGGGTCAATATCGGATCGGTCGCTTTCGGTTCGGGTCAAAATCGGGTCGTTCGGGTCGCTTTCGGTTCGGGTTAAAATCGAGTCAATTTCGGGTCGGGTCAACATTTAAATTTTCGGGTCAATTCGATTTGAGTTGGGTTAAAGGTTTGAGGTTTAGTATTTATGGTTTAGTTTAGAGTTATTGGTGTATGAGATTAATTCTGATTCAACTTGTTAATCTATGCATTTAAATTTGATTAAATATTTAAATCAAAGCTTAATGTATCCATATAAATTTTTTTGTATAATTATATTAAATCAAAGTTTATAATAATAATAATAATAATGTCTGAAATGTATTAATTTATTAAACTTAGGATCTAATTGAACTAACTAAAATCTAAAAGCATAAATCACGGACATAATTAAAATAATTTTAAAACTAAATGTGAAATTTCAATTAAATTAATCTAAATTGAAACTCAATTAAATTAAGAAAAAGAGAAAGACAATTGGTAAAAATAGAGAGGGAAAAAACAAAATTTTGGAGGGAAATAAGCCACTAATTTTTTAAGCTAAATTGAAAAAGACAATTGAAAAAAATAGAGAGAGAAAAGACAAAATTTTGGAGGGAAATAAGCCACCAATTTTTTAAGCTAGAGATTAATTACTTTTTAGGTCATGTTGCATTTAAAATGTTACATTTTAGTCAACTTTAAGTTTTAGTTTAATTTAATTTAGTCACAAGTATTCCCACGGTTTAGACTTCGGATATAGAAATCCCCTCCCCGTAGTGATATTTAGTCTCTAAAAATTTACTTTTAGTTGAAATTAACTAATATTTGTAATTTAGTCTATTAATTTAATATGTTGATATTTTCGTTCATTTTAATTTCAAAGATTTAATTTTTAGCCAAAATTGACCCCTATTTATTTATATGGTATAATTACAAAATTGGTAATTAGACTCTCAAATTTCTCCACTTCCAAATTGTCAATTTAGTCTACAATTTCAATTTTATGCTATATTTTATGATGAAATTATAAAATTGGCCACCAAGATCTCAAATTTCTATACTTCGTTTTATTATTTATTATATTGTTAAAAATAGATATTCGAGTTAAAATCGGGTCAAAATCGGGTTAAAATCGGGTCGATATTCGGTTCAGCTTTCGGTTCGGGTAGCTTCGGTTCGGGTCCATTTCGGTTCAACAAAAAATTTCGGTTCGGTTCGGTTCGGATTTCGGGTCAGCTTCGAATTATCATGTTCGGGTCAAAATCGAGTTTCGGTTCGGATAATTCAGTTCGGGTTTCGGGTCTCGGGTCAAGTTTGCCAGGTCTAAAAATGACATATGAACCGACTGTGGGTTTGCAAATGCGACCAAAGCAGCTGAAAAGGAAACTTGTTTTTAATGTAGACGATGAAGACAACAACCTTAACGATTTATACGGCCACACCACCGCCACGTCCTCCTCTAGCTTTTTTTTAAACGTGTAATTTCGTTAAGCCGGTATTTCGTATTTGGCTTATATTTCGATACACAAATTGTGTAAGAAAATTTATACAACTTAAATCTTAAATTTTAAATCATATAACCTAAATCTATAAACTTTAAACTAATACACTAAATTTTAAATTTAACAAGATTGTGTACTTCAAATTTATACTGCTTGTTGATATTAAATTATATTAAAATACATTACTCACACAAACAAAATGTAATATTCTTTTTTTTGTTGAATAAGGAGCAAAATGTAATATTCTATATCTATTGATTTGAGTTTTAATATCGTTAATATTATTATTGTTATATCATTTTAAAGATCATAATTTTGTATATATTTAAAGGCTTAAATGAAAAATCAACCCCTAAACTATACCCTTTGTTTACTTTTAGCTCTTAAACTATTTTTGGTTAAAATTAGTCCCTAAATTTCATGTCTGATCACATTAAGTCCGATAGTTATCTAAGTAAAAAAATATTATTCCAGCCAATAATATGTTGAAACATCACAAAGATTTTTTAACCAATAGATAGTTTAGGGGCTAAAAATAAAAAATGTCATAGTTTGTGTACTTATTTTGATCAAAAAATAGTTTAAGGACTTAAAGTGACCAAAAATAATAGTTTAGAGACTTATTTTGAGCAAAAAATAGTTTTATGGCTACAAGCAACCAACAGACATAATTTAAGGACTAATTTTTCATTTAAGCCACATTTAAATGCACAATAAATTTAAATTTAACGTTAAGAAAATATGAACATAATTAAAATCAAATATTTGAATAGACAAAAGTTTGTTAAATATTTAAATTTAAAAATTATAAAGGATAAATGTCTTATTTTCACTAACATTTAAACTAAAAATGACATCGAGTGCGCTATAATACAAAAAAAAAAAGTGGGAGGGGCCCATGGTTGGCTTTGTTCATGTATGAAAGAAGTACATAATTTATAACATTACGTAATATGTTAGTTTATATGTATTTTTATTTGAAAAAATTACTTGAAATGCTTTTCGACACCGTAGAATGATTATAGCAATATATAATTACTAAAGTAACAATTAATCCCTCTGATAATTATTGAAAATACAATTTTTAAAGTTATATTTTAATACACAAATTTTATAATTTTTTAAACAATTCTTCATATTTAAATTATAAAATTTAAATATTTAAATATTTAACTCTAATACCCTAAATCTTAAAACTCTAAACCCTACTCATTTTACCTAATTATTGATAACATATGTTTTATTATCCAAAAACTCCTTGTATCTGCTTTTGTGCATAATCATTAATTGTTTATTTTTTGATTAACAGTCATTTTCATGCCAATATTCAAACTCATACAAATAAGGCAAGACGAACATCTTTAGCTACTAGGCCAATTAATGAATCTCATTAATTGTTTATTTTGTTTGCACTTCAACGTCCATTAGATTTTGTTAAATCTATAATGCGAGTAAATCAGATTATTTTATATTAAGAATAAACGATTCTATGTATGTTAAAATTTAAATTATATATATATGTTAATTTAATTTGTATTTATAATTAATTAATGATTTTAACTGAGCCCAACAAATAATCTTAATGGAAAAACAAATAATGTTCATTCTAAGAGATTCAAATTCAATCGCTCTGTTTACAAGGTATGTGTGCATTGTCAAAGGATTAAAAATATGTATGAACATATATTAACTTGTACCTTTAGACTGCTCAAAAATAATGATTTTAATTATTTTATTTAAATATTATATGAAATTATGGAATTTAAAGATTTATATATATTTGTTAATTTAGATTTTATTTAAATATTAATTTCCATCTGAGTCCATACAAACTAACTCATAACCAACTCATTTTGGGATTTTATAATAAAGATATTAAAAATATTTGTACAAGCCTCCCTTATAATAGAACTTAATAGAATGAAATTGAAAGTAATCTACAAATAATTTTACACGTGTAAAATTCGAATCTAAAATCATAATTTTTTCTTCTTCAAAACTTCGTTGAGTTAAACTTGTTTTAAAATTAAGTCGATCTATTAATTGACCGAGTGGTCAATGATATACTTATATTGTCCCATTTTATATGAGTTTAAATCTCTGTATTTGTTTTAGGAATGTAATACCTGTTGGAAAAATAAGCTGCAAAACAGGACGTTAGCACTGACTGGAAAAAAAACAGAAGACCAAGCTAAACCGTGTCGTGGAAGCTGTCATTGCCTTAGAAACGAATTTGCCCTGATGTGTGTAATCGCTGCTACGAGCGAATACGTCCCCTGAGGTTAACACGGTCTCTTCAAAGTTTGTACACCCGAACTTGAAGTGGACGATGGTGGAAAACAAGAAGAAAGCTTTGAGAGTGTGTATGTAATTCTGTTTCTGGAATTGGGTGATTATGAAGCATGCAAAGCATGCTATTTATAGGCTAAACATGAAGGACAAAATCGTTCATTCATAAACTCAACATCCATAATATTTAATCTGAATTATGGTATTTTATTACCATCAATTAGGTGTTATAACTCAGTTACATCTCTGTTTCAAAGCTGTAATTATGCCTGTAACTGGTAGAATTAAACAGCTGAATTAAGTTGTAATTCTGTCCAGGTACAATCTCTATATTCAAATTAAAATCTGACTGTTTTGATTCTGATTAATACAGAAATCGAAACAGCTAAAACAACTGTTATCCTCTGTAAATACAAACTGCCACGAGCCACGAGCCCGTGCCTGGGACGGACGGACGGACAGTGGCCGCGGCGGCGCGCGAGACTAACCCTTGTTCTCTATCACTCAACAAGGGAGGGGAAGATGAAGGCTATAAATACCCTTTACGTGTTAGTTTCCCACTCAATGTGGGATTCTTTCTTTTGCATTACTCACATTCCCCCACTAATGCGAAAGAATTCTCTTACATTCAAAAGCAATCTTTCAAAAGGATCATCAGTGAAATTAGATGCTTAAGCACTAGTGAACGAATCTTGAACTAGTACATAGTGATAATAAGCAATTCTTCTCTTAGATAAGTGAAACTAGTCTTGAACTTTCTAAGATAAGAGTAAACTTATAACACACACCTAATTCTTTTATCCTTCATCCACTGAAGTCCTCGATGCGTAAGATATATATACAAATGTATATTTAGCCATCTTACCTCAGGATTGTAGTAAGTGTTTTAGAAAAACAACCCAAGGTTTTTCATAGAAGGTGGCTAACTCTTCTCACTTACATAAGTTATTTCATCTGGTTTTTCTCTATAAAACCATCCAAAAATGACTATGAAATAATTAAGAGCTATTACAATAGCTCAACCTCTCAAAATTTATGGTGATTTTCTTCAACTTCGTTATAAACGAACTACCCAACAATTGGGCTAAAAAATCATTAAGAATATATATTCAACCTCATTATCGGTAAATTCAATATGTCCTTCTCAATAGGATCATTCAAACTTTGAATTCATTAAGAGTTTCTTGAAACTCAACCTTTTCTGGCGGTAAGTTCATCTTGTCCTTCTCAATAGGACAACACATTCGGACGTGTGTTATAAACTTATTAAGAATAAGTATTCAACCATGATTCGGTAAATTCATCAAGTCTTTCTCACTAAGACCACCCAAAACCTGGGCTATGAATTTATTAAGAGTAATAATACTCAACCTGGGCATGTACATTATTCGTCATAGGGATAGGTAGTGAGAAATGTACACTATGAGTCTTTCCATGGTTTCGTTTGACCACATTGAACTTAGATAACTAAGTTGGGTATCCACCATAAATTCATCAACTAATGGGCTTTAAACCCATCCCCCTCGACGAATCTAGGACCAGTTTCCGACTTAACCCTTTGATAAGCGGATCTGCTAGGTTCCTTTTCGACTTCACATACTCTAGAGAGAGTATTCCATTCCTTATTAAATGTCTCACTGATTCATGTCTTATACGAATGTGCCTTTTCTTACCATTGTAAGCTTGGTTCTTGGCAACACATATCGCAGCTTGTGAATCACATAGTAAGGAAATTGGAGGAGTCGGTTTTCCCCACAACGGAATTTTAGCTAAAAAATTTCTGAGCCACTCGGCTTCTTGCCCAGCTAAGTCAAGAGCTATGAACTCCGACTCCATAGTAGAACGAGCAATGCAAGTCTGTTTAGAAGACTTCCAGGAGATTGCTGCTCCACCCAAGGTAAAAATATATCCACTCGTAGAGCTTACTTCGTCACTATCAGAAACCCAGTTGGCGTCACAATATCCTTCTAAAATAGAAGGAAAGCCAACAAAATTAAGTTTCCAATCCATAATGCCCCTAAGGTATTTAAGTAAGCGTCTAAGAGCAATCCAATGTTCACTACTCTGGTTGTGAGTATATCTACTAAGTCTACTCACAACATAAGCAATATCTGGTCAAGTATAGTTCATTAAGAACATTAGACTCCCAATTATTTTAGCATATTCAGTTTGGGAAACACTACTTCCTTTATTCTTAAAAAGATGAATGCTAGAGTCATATGAGGTTTGTACAGGGACAACGTCAAAACTGTCAAACTTCTTTAACACTTTCTCAATGTAGTGCGTTTAACCTAAAGAAAATCCCTTTTCAGTTTTAGTAACTTTGACTCCTAGGATTACATCTACCTCTCCCAAATCAGTCATCTCAAATTTAGTGGATAAGAAATGTTTAGTTTTGTTAATGGACTCAATGTTGGTGCTAAAAATCAACATGTCGTCAACATACAAACTTATGATGACACAATCTACACCAAACATATTCGAATACACGCATGTATCCGAACCATTCACAACAAAAGCAAAACTAAGAATAGTTTTATGAAATTTCTCATACCACTGTTTATGAGCTTGTTTCAGGCCGTAAAGAGACTTTTTTAGTCTACATACTTTACCTTCCATACCAGGCGCCTCGAAACCAAGTGGTTGCTCCATATAGATCTCCTCATCGAGGTCTCCATTTAAGAATGTATTTTTTACATCCATTTGATGTGCTTGCAACTTGTGAATGGAGGCTAGTGCAAACAATGCACGGATCGTTGAGATTTTGGTTACAGGAGAATATGTATCAAAGAAGTCTATTCCAAATTTTTGAGTGAACCCTTTGACTACTAGCCTTGCCTTATATCTCTGAATAGAACCATCTGGTCTGAGTTTCTTTCGAAAGACCCATTTATTGTTGATGGTCTTAAATCCTTTAGGCAAGTCAACTAATTCCTAAGTATGATTAGACATTATTGATTCTAGTTCATCTTTTATAGCGCTTTTCCAAAAACTAGCATCAATAGATCGTATAGCTTCTTCATATGTTTTAGGATCCTCATCTAACAAAAAAGCTTGAGTTATAGGATCAGAAAGGGTGTCATAATCATTCATCTCAGAAGTAAAGGAAGTTATGAAATCTGGTCCAAAAGAGGTTTCAACTCTTTGTCTCTTACTTCTTCTAGGCTCAAATTCCATCTCTTGAGAAGACCTAGTAGGCACACTAGAAGAAGTGGATGGCAAGTTTTCTATTTGTATTTCATCACTTAATCTATGTTTCTTGAGAGGAAAGATATCTTCAAAGAAAACAACATCCCTATATTCACAAATAGAAGAGTCTTGTAAAGACATGAATCTATATGCGGCACTGTTAGAAGCATAGCCTATAAACACTGCATCAACGGTCTTAGGTCCAATGGTGGACTTCTTAAAGTCTGGCAACCCCACTTTGGCCAGACACCCCCACACTTTCAGGTATTGTAAATTTTGGGCATACCCTTTCCATAATTCGTATGAGGTAGAATCAATTTTCTTATGAGGTACTCAGTTTAATATGTGATTAGCCGATAGAATGGCTTCCCCCCACATGTTGTCGGACAACCCAGAACTTATCAACAATGAGTTCATCATCTCTTTTAAAGTTCTGTTTTTCCTCTCGGCTATACTGTTTTGTTGAGGAAAATAGGGGGCTGAAGTTTCATGGATTATGCCATTCGTCTCACAAACCTCTTTTAGAAAATTAGATCCATATTCACCATCTCTATCAGACCTAACACGTTTTATTCTCCTATCTAACAGATTTTCTACTTCTGCCTTATAAATAAGAAAGCAGTTTTCAGCTTCATCTTTAGTTCTTATGAGATAAACTTTTGTATATCTAGAGTAATCATCTACAAAAGTTATGTAGTAGTGTTTTCCACCTTTACTTTCAGAGTTTCTAAAGTCTGCTAGATCAGTATGTATAAGTTCTAACTGTTCAGTCTTTCTTTTAGAAACAATTTTAAAGGTAGGTTTAGCATGCTTGACTTCTACACAAACTTCACATATTTTAAAGTTTGTTATGTCTAGTTTAGGCAGAATATTCATAGTCATCATTTTCTTTAAAGATTGAATATTTACGTGTCCTAATCTAGCATGTCACATATCAACAGATTCAACAATATAAGCAGAAGTGATAACCTTATTCTCATTAAGTTGAGTTTCTATCACAAATAAACCCTCATTTAAAAACCATTTTCCCAACATAATCACCATTTCAAGAAAGTACAAGTTTATCTGCATCAAAAACTAACTTAATGCATGCCTTATTCAGAAGCCCACCACTTATCAAATTTCTACGCAAGGCAGGTACATACAGAACATTATTCAAAGCTAAAGTTTTATCGGATGTCAATTTGAGTAAAATCTTGCATTTGCCTAGCATTTGAGAGCTGCTAGAGTTCCCCATGTACACACGTTCATCGTTGCTCCCATCCTCGAACTTGGTGAAAAATTTCTTCCTTGCACATAAATGCCGGGATGCACCAGTGTCCACCACCCTTCAGAATTGTTTTCCACCAAATTTGTTTCGGAAACCACCGCGACAATGATGTCATCATTCATGTCCTCGGCCACGTGTGTGTAGGCACTAGTACGCTTTGTGATCAACTTGTCCACATATATAGCACTTGAGGGATTTCTTGTCCGACTTGGTTTTTGGTGGCTGCTTCTTGAAGTTGGTGCTTTTCTGAGGTTTCGCCTTTTGATTCTGAACATCTTTTTTCACGGTCCTTTTGAATTTAGACCCTGAAGCACCACTAGATTCAACCAAGTTAGAATTAAAAGTTAATTGGCTCGTGGCTCGTGGTAACACGTGTCTACGAAAAGAACTTTTCTCTAAGAATGAAATAGTGAGGGGAAGATAAAGGCTATAAATACCCTTCACATGTTAGTTTTTCACTCAATGTGAGATTCTTTCTTTTGCATTACTAACAATACCAAATAAAAAGACTTATGATACGATCAACGGGGGTTGGTCCAAGTGGTAAGCAACTTGGTATCGCTTAAGCAGGTCTTAAGTTCGAGGTGTTGTGTATGCAGAAAATCCCCGCTGGGAGACTCACCCACCAAAACCAGGTGTGCGACGCGTTTCGGTCTGGATTAGTCAGGGCTAAGCCTTGGAGACCAGAGGGTAACAAAAAAAAGACTTATGATACGATGAAATATGAATTAGGGAATGTAATGCCAAATAAAACACTTACGATATGATGAAATATTCTATTTTTATCTGAAAACTATGGCTCTCATTCTAAATCAGTCTTAAACTTTTAAAAGTTCCTCATCCTAAATTATTATTAATGTTTACATGACAATTAACAATTTTTAAAGATAGAGTTAGAATGCTCAAAAAGTTCGAATATTAATTTAAGATGAGAGTCATAATCCGATGATAAAATTAAAATGTATAACAGTTTAAAAATATAATTTAAAATAATAATTATAATTTAGAAACATGTGGTGCAATTAACTCTAATAATATCGAAAAACTTGTGATGTGGTCCTAAGCCTAGTTGTAGTGATGGAGGGTCCTGTCCAATAGAGAGGCAAAATAAAATATCTAGAACTATGAGATTTCATTCTTAATCAAAGGATCGGCTTTGATGGGTAATCAAAGATTTCCCAAGGCAATGGACCATACTGTTAGTGGACCCACCCTTAAACAAATTCATACAATTATGAACAGCATCATGTTACGTGGGACACACGGGGAATGGTGCAATACCAACAATTCACTACTTGGATTTTTCATCAAGCCTTTCCTTGTCATTTTCTTAGGGCCTCCCTTATTTGGGAGATTAAAAAACCACATGAATAGAATCATAATTAGATAATAAAAGAGTTAAATTCGTTTACATAAAAGTAATAAGAATAAAATTTAATTTGAGAAGGACAATATTTGATTCGACGAAAATTCAAATTATCAAAGATAAAAAATTGTTATCAGATAAAAAAATTATAAAATCTTATAACTTTAATACATCTGTCTTTGAAAGGGTACATCATATAATTTTGGGTAAAGTACACAGACGGTCACTGAACTTTGGTAAAAAAAACAAAATGGTAACCAAACTTTCAAAAATCACAAAATGGCAATTAAACTTTATGTTTTGTAACAAAATGGTAACTAGACGTTAACTGCCGTTAAGTGACTGTTATAAAATTTGGTATAATAACACATTCAGTCCTTCATATTTATACATTCAATCAATTTAAGCCTAATTCAAACCAATTCACTAAATTTAGCCCTCGTTATTTATGCATTCTTTCAATTTGGTCCTTAAAGCAAAATTCCAAAGTATGGTAACATGATAAATAATTACAATTAAATTTTTAAAGGAACTCGAAAACTCGACTCGATTCGAATCGAAAAAATTTCAAATAAAGTTTGAGTTGTAAAATATGACGCGTCAACTCGAATAACTCGGAATTTTTTGACTCGGCTCGATCAAACGTCCATCTCTATCTTAAGATATGACGCGTCAACTCGGATAACTCGAAATATTCGAATATTTTAAATCATTTTTCCTTTTTAAATCGAATATTTAATAACTACTTTAAATATTCAATTTAATTTAAAAATATTCTATTGAAAAGAAAAAATGATTTAAAATATTCGAATATTTAATAACTACTTTAAATATTCAATTTAATTTAAAAATATTCGATTTAAAAGAAAAAAATGATTTAAAATATTCGAATATTTAATAACTACTTTAAATATTTTTTCTTTTAAATATTCGAATATTTAATAATTACTTTAAATATTTATTAAATATTCGAATATTTTAAATCAATATTTTTCTTGTAAATCGAATATTGTTAAATTAAATCGAATATTTAAAGTAGTTATTAAATATCCGATGTGATTTAAAAGAAAAAATGATTTAAAATATTCGAATATTTTGAGTTATTCGAGTTGACGCGTCATATCTTAAGATAGATGTGAGCGTTCGATCGAGTCGAGTAAAAAAATTTCGAGTTACTCGAGTTGACGCGTCATATTTTACAACTCAAACTTTATTTGAATTTTTTTTTATTCGAGTCGAGTCGAGTTTTTGAGTTCCTATAAAAATTTAATTAAATATTCAAATATTTTAAATCAATTTTTTTCTTTTAAATCGAATATTTAAAGTAGTTATTAAATATTCGATGTGATTTAAATATGGAAATATTAAATATTCTATTTTAAAAAATATTTGATTTAAAAGAAAAAATGATTTAAAATATTCAAATATTTTGAGTTATTCGAGTTGACGCATCATATCTTAAGATAGAGGTGAGCGTTCGATCGAGTCGAGTAAAAAAAATTTGAGTTATTCGAGTTTACGTGTCATATTTTACAACTCAAACTTTATTTGAAATTTTTTCGATTCGAGTCGAGTTTTGGAGTTCCTATAAAAATTTAATTAAATATTCGAATATTTTAAATCATTTTTTTCTTTTAAATCGAATATTTAAAGTTGTTATTAAATAATCGATATGATTTAAATATGAAAATATTAAATATTCTATTTTAAAAAATATTCGATTTAAAAGAAAAAATGATTTAAAATATTCGAATATTTCGAGTTGACGCGTCATATCTTAAGATAGAGATGAGCGTTCGATCAAGTTGAGTCAAAAAATTTTGAGTTATTCGAGTTAACACGTCATATTTTACAACTCAAACTTTATTTGAAATTTTTTAGATTCGAGTCGAGTCGAGTTTTCGAGTTCCTATAAAAATTTAATTGTAATTATTTATCATGTTACCATACTTTGGAATTTTGTTTTAAGGACCAAATTGAAAGAATGCATAAATTACAAGGGCTAAATTTAGTAAATTGGTTCGAATTAGGGTTAAATTGATTGAATGTATAAATATGAAGGACTAAATGTGTTATTATACCAAATTTTATAATAGTCATTTAACGGCAGCTAACGTCTAGCTACCATTTTGTTACAAAACATAAAGTTTAATTGCCATTTTGTGATTTTTTAAAGTTTGGTTACCATTTTCTTTTTTTACCAAAGTTCAGTGACTGTCTGTGTACTTTACCCTATAATTTTCGTAACATCTCTCTTTTTATCTTAGTTGTTTTTATGTTAGTGTCATAAGATATATACGTTAGCTTAAGGGTGCGTTTAGCAATGCTTCTCCAACAGGGGTCAGAGCGCCAAACGAAGAAGAAATTCCGAATAAGCATAAAGAGCGCACAAGATGAACATTTTTTTTGCCTAATTTAGCGTTTAAAATTTGAATAGAGTATTTAGGGTGCGTTTGGTTCGCGAAAAAGATAATTATTAAGGGTAATAATCTTTTCCAAACTTGCATTCCCATGTTTGGTTTAAGAGAATTTCCACTATGAGGTAATAATCTTTTCCCCCAAATGGTGAGAATGTTATTCCCCTCATTTTCTTAGGTATTACATAATTCCTTCCCCTTTGGACAACATTGCCCTTAAGATAATGAATTATGTTAATGTTGATCATTTATTGCATTTTTAGTTAGGTGACTAATTATTTATGGTGTAAATTTATTAAATATTTTTATTTAATATATAAATGGTGATGCATATATTTAAATAATATTTTAATATTTATTATATTTTTATTAATATTGTATTTATGATATTTCTAAGGATATAGGATGAGATTGCATGTTGCTTGAGAGTAAATGCGTTAATAGTTGATATTATTAATTTTATTATTTGATTTACAAGATATTTTTCATCTTAAAAAATAGTAGGTTGATATATTTTTATCATTTTTATTACTTTTCAGATTTATTTTATCATTTACCTTAATTTATTTGATAAATGGTCAAAAATAATAAAAAATTAAAATTAAATACTTATTAAACATTTAGTATTTTACTATTCACAAAAAACTAAAAGGGAATAAGAGTATATAAATATAAAACATTTTTAAAAAAATAATTTAATATATTAATTATATTATAAGTATAAAAGTTTTTGCAAATTTTAGATGATATAAGGATTCTTTAAAAAATAGATAATGTAACGAAAATAGTTCTATAATTTTTATGCAACTATTTTTGATTTAATAATTAAAACTTTAACTTGTTAAAAAATATATATCATAAGGACAAGTTGGTAAATTTTGCTTTCAATTAATTTTATATTCCTCTAACCAAACACTGTAGTCTTATATTTCTATTAAATAAACCAAACAAGGTAATATAATATTCCCAGTAATATATCAAATAATATCATATTCCGATAATCATATTTCCAAAAGTAATCTTACATTCCGTGAACCAAACGCTTAGATCTTTCATGTAACTCTTGTGAAATCAATTGTCTTGCGGAGAAGGACAAACTGTTAAGCTACAGGCTGTAGCTGACCTGCCATATGCATACTTGGAGCTTATGGAAAGTTTTATATAATTGTATGAGTTAATTGCACTATATATCCTCAAACTATAACTATCATTATAAATTAGTCCTTAAACTTTTAAATACTCTAATTTTACCATCAAATTGTGTCTCTCATTTTAAATTGGTTCTCAAACTTTTAAATGTTCTATTTTCATCCCTAAACTATGCTCATCATTCTAAATTAGTCCTCAAACTTTTAAATATTCTATTTTCATCCCTAAACTATGCTCATCGTTCTAAATTAGTCCTCAAACTTTTTGGATGTTCGAATTTTATCCTCAAATTATTGTTTATATCACATCATTTTATTACATAATAAACATCGGTCTTTACAACAATTAACAATTTTTATAACAGTTTTATTAACATAGGATATGACTAGCATATACTGATAATTTGGGGATAAAATTAGAACGTTCAAAATGTTTCAGGACCAACTTAAAATGAGTTATAGTTTGGGGATGAAATTGAAATGCTCAAAAGTTTAGGACCAATTTAGAATAAAGGTCATAGATTGAGGATGGTATAAGAATATTTAAAAGCTTAGGGACCAATTTAAAATGAAAGCCATAGTTTAGGGATGTGTAGTGCAAATAATTCTAACCTTATTCTAAGTTAAACATGATTTGATGTAAATGGATGAAATCCATGCCAAGGGCGAAATTAGAGGTTTGGTATGGGTCTTGATCCCTAAATGATAAATTTGTACATATAATTTTGTTTAAAAGTTATATGTTATATACATTATAAGATTGTGTTTTAACCCTCTTAAAATGAAAATATTGTGATTTAGTCCGAAAAATTATAAAATTATAAGTTCACACAATTAGGGTTGAGAAAAATTCAACTCTAAACAACCGGATTTTTTGACTCGACTAAAAATCAAATTAAGTCCAAGTTATAAAACGAAACCCAAATAACTTGAAATTTCTAATAATTAGTGAATCAATTTTTTAAGTTTGAGCCAAATTCCTCAACCCTGCTTTATATATATATATATATATATCGCATATGAAAAAAGAAAAAGAAATATATATCATAAGATAATAGAAAACTGTTAATTGGAACCATCTAGTATCATATTCATAACCTTATAAATATTTATAATTAAATTCGAACAAAAACCCAAAAAATTCAACTTGATTTGACTCGACCAGAGATGGACCTAGAGGGGGCGGTCGCCCCGCCTAAAATTTCGAAATTCCTATATGATTTAGAAGTTTTATAAAAAATTTCTATATATTTCCTATTGAAAATTTATTTCTACCCCTAAAATTTTATAAATTTGCCCCTAGAATTCTATTGGTTCGTCTGTCTCTAAACTTGACTGCAATTTCATAAACTAAAAAAACGAAATAAAGTTTGAGTTCTAAAATAGAACACGTAAATCCTACTAACTTATTTTTTTTTCTTTTGACACTGACACTAAAATATGAATGATTATTCATTAGGTTCGTTGTAATGACTATATGGAGAAACTAATTTTTGTTCACACCAGTCATTTTCTCCCCAATTTGGCGCTTTCTAGGTTTTTTTATTACCAGAAAATCAAAAGTATAAAAAAACCCAGAGAAAACTCACTCACAGTCACAGACATTCGGCGAGAAATATATAATTTCCCCCAATGTCATGATAAACCCTAGAAATCTCTGCTCAAAATCTTCCAAACTTCGCTGCTGCCTTCATTCTTTAACATAAATTCAAAAACGAATTTTCCATTTCTTCCTCTGAGTTTACTGTAAATATCTCTCAAGTCCTAAGCTCTTGCATTTTAGCTTCAATCCAGAATCTTCCTTTTTATTATCCTTTAAGTTATAGTTCAAGTGACGCTTCTGGATTTGTAACTGTTTCGTGTTGTGAAAATCTCGAAGCATTTTGCTTTATATCGTAAAAATTAAGGTTGAATATTTTCAATTCGTCGAAATAAAAAGAAGAGAGAGAGAGAATTTCTTTGTTCTTGCGCGTTTTCAAGTGTCGGCAACTTTGGTTGCAAGGTAAATTCGACTAGATCTTTAAGTTCCTTTTTTGATGTTCTACTAAACTGAAGTTTGTGGTTCGCCTTCTTAATTATATGCTTGTTTATTAGTATATCTTAATGTCATAAATGTTTTCCAGAATTTTGGCTTTGTTTTAACTGAAATTCACTGTATTTTACTTGCTGTTTTTAGCTAAAAGGGGAAGTCCGCTATGAAACAAACAGCTGTGGACTTGGTTCTTTTTTGTTTCATGATTTGCATATGAAAATCACTAGAAGAACCAAAAGGATTTTAGTTGTTAATAATGATTTCTAAGTAATGATACACTGTTTCATTCTCTTTGTTGATATTTTGCTTTATGAATTTGGAGATGTTTGTACTCGGTAGGATTTATTACTATTATTATTATTATTTGGAATTACTGCTTATCTAGTCTAATTATTGATTTGATCAACGCAGTTGTTTGCACTTTTATTAATATAAGGCGGTCGCTTGCACTTAAAAATGACTAGACTTGTTTAAATTTGGGACATCACTTGGAGTTTTAAAATAGCTAAACATGGAACATTTCTTTGTTTTGCTAAAAGATAATAAGTGCTATTTGGGGGGTATTTTTGTTCTGTTGTGAACATAGTTTTAGGTTTTATCTGCCATAAGTTCATAACATTGAAGCAAGAGCTGTTCTTTTCACAGTGCATTTTGGCTCGCGGCCTTGTGAATTATGTTTGTAAATTTCTTCCCAGGTTGGACGTGTTTTATTTACTCAGATGGCAGCATTTTGATGTTGATGAGTTATTTGACCTTAGGTGGGGACTGGGGAGTGTCTGAGCTGAGCAAGGAGATGCAGGCAGTTGGCTTTCAGTTGGAATGAAGAACTCCCAGGTGTTTTTCTCTTTTAATAAGTAATTCTATATGTAAATAATTGCTCTATTGGTGTCAGCTAACAAGTCATTGCCACGCGTTGTAGTTCATTACTCCCAAAGTAACATAGAAATGAACTTTTTCCACCTTACATCATTTCTATTTGGGACATGAATCTGCTTACCATTTCTTCGTTGATGCTAACTTGAATATAAATTGTATCTGTTGCAGAGCGCACAAGATACAAAACCTTCAACTCTTGCTTCACATGAACCAAAAACGGAACACCAAAACAACCAAACAGCAGATGGCCCCATAGCGGACTCTGGCTCTTTATCTGCTTCAAGCAATGATGGCCGAAAAGTTTCACGCCAAGATATTGAACTTGTAAGAAACCAATTCCTTTTTTTATATTTAGTTTATTAATCTCCTATATTTTTTCTTAATGGAGGGACTTTTATATATTATACATCTTTAGTTAGAGATTCTTAATTTATGTAAACTGATTGTTCCAGGTCCAGAATTTAATTGAACGATGCTTACAACTATACATGACTAGAGACGAGGTTGTCAAAACCCTCCTTAATCGAGCAAGGATAGACCCTGGATTTACAACTTTAGGTATACTTGACTCAAATCTCTTTTTTAGTTCGCATATGCATTTAAGTTATTTGGAATTTTCAATAAAATGCACTGCATGTGTATGTGATAAAGCGGAACATGTCATAAATAAACAAATATACTACAATGATATCTTTGAATTAGTGAAATCTAAGCCAGCAGTTGAATGTTTCTTAGTTTAACAGTGTTAAGAGTTTGGAAACTCACTCAGCTGGTCTCTTCACTATTATTGTTTATTTAGTATGGCAGAAGCTGGAAGAGGAAAACGCTGATTTTTTCAGTGCCTATTATATAAGGCTGAAGTTAAAGAAGCAAATCATTTTATTCAACCATTTGCTTGAGCATCAGTATCATCTGATGAAATATCCCGTGCCCGCAAAGGTTCCTCTGGCCCCATTACAAAATGGGATTCATCCCATGCCTGGTAAGTTCTTACTTAATAAAAACTATGGATGCAAGCCTCTATTATTTAGCTATATTATAAAGTGACCATGATTTTAACTTAGACATGATTATGCTGACCCTACTTACTGAATCATCAAGCCAAATTGCATGGAACAGCCACAAATGGTTAAGAAATTTTAAGAGGATTAGTATTGCTATTTCTTTCTTTAAACAAGGTAAACATATGTGGTTGTACTGTGATTATGACTTAATAATAATTCCAAAATACTTGTAAAGAATGGTTTGTAATCTTCACTTGATATGGTGTCTATTTAGTTGTTTATGAAACTTTACTACTTTAATTTAGCAAGTTTGCAGTTCTTTTCTAAAATGGAATAAGAGAACAACTGGTAAGGACAGGGCAGTAAAACCATATCGCAGCTTTCCTTTGGGATTACTTGTTCTGTGTGTTTATGTTACAATCATTGTTATTCAACAACTTCTTTGCAGTGCAGTTAACAACTTACCAATGGGATACCCTGTGCTGCAACAACCTCCAATTCCAGCTACAGGGCAACCTCATATTGAGTCCATGGGTATATCAAGCTGTCATGTGGTCAATGGAGTCCCTGCTCCCAGCAATTTTCAACCTATGCGGATGAATTCTGGGAACGAGTGAGAAAACTGTCTTCATTTTGATCTACTATTAATTGGCTATTATACTCGCAAATATTTGCTGTCCCATAATTGTGAAGGTGCTTTTCTTCTTAATTTTCATTATCTAATCCTATAAATTAACTGTTTTGAAGATAGCTTACCTAATGATTTGATTGCTTGCAATGTAACTTTGTGCTGTTTTCTTTCTCCTTTTTTTGTTGAAATGTTCAGAAACTATTTGATCAAATTTTGAACAAATGCACAAGTGTCATATGGTTATATCACACTATTTTACACCAGCTTTGTTCAATTAAACTGTTACCCAAAATGTTTTAGGTTGACTACGAATTACTTTACTACAACTTTTTTAAATAATGTTTATATATTAAGGCCTTCATATTATCTTTAGCTTTATTCCTCTTCGTCGTGTGTTGTTTCTTGCTTCAATTTTTTTTTTCTTTTTCTTGTTTTATATATATATATATATATATATTTCTGGTCAAGTATGTTGCTCTGCAGAAGTTAAGCTAACGGTGACAATTTCTCTTATTCTAGCATGGTGATGGACAACAATGCTAGTGATGCAATACCGACAGTTCCTCTAACAACTGCCATGCCATCTATGTCAGAGATGCCTGTGAGCCCTACTTCAGTGGCTTCCAGTGGGAACTTTCCCTTCACTGCATCAGACATGTCAGGGATGGGAGTAGACACATCAGCACTTGATTCAGCCTTCACAACAGACGTGGCAAGTTCAGTAGGGTTGCAGCTAGGACCTGATAATGGAGCAGGGAATTCTAGAGATTCCCTTAGATCACTTGATCAGATTCAGTGGAATTTCAGTCTTACAGATCTGACAGCAGACTTGTCAAACTTGGGAGGTAAATTGTGCTATGAGACCAATACTAAGAAATCCAATTAATACTTTGGCTTCATGTTGTTCTTCATCTCTCTCTCTCACGCACACACATCTGAAGACGCTGCTTTATGTTTGCTTT
This sequence comes from Hibiscus trionum, assembly GCA_030270665.1. Classification (NCBI taxonomy): domain Eukaryota; kingdom Viridiplantae; phylum Streptophyta; class Magnoliopsida; order Malvales; family Malvaceae; genus Hibiscus; species Hibiscus trionum. The sequence continues at coordinate 6,289,110 of BSYR01000033.1, read as the reverse complement.
TCAACTTTTTGCTCTTAATAATTCGTGAATTGCTTCAGTGTTAGCCTTGAAACCATCCCTTCAGGAACCCGGCTTGTTTGTTACTTTATTCTTCTTCTTTTTCTTTATGAAGCTTGTTCTCATAAAATTTGGGCCTTTGGAATTGTTACAGATTTAGGAGCCCTCGGAAACTACCCTGGTTCTCCTTTCCTTCCCTCTGATTCAGAAATGTTGCTTGATTCTTCAGAGCAAGAGGATATAGGTAACGGGATTGCATAATAATGTTTACCTTGATGTCTATTTTTCATTATTAGAGGATGTTGATGTACCTTGGTTAGTTAGAAACAATGTTATATCAATTTTACAGTTAAGCTTTTATAGAAGATAATTTTACTTATGTCCATGATTCCATGTGCATTAAAATAGGGCTTGAGAATTCTTATAATAAGTGCACACATAGCACCATTGTGACATTTTGAAATACTTGTGTCGTCCACAATTACCTATTCAAATATACTCTATTTACGTGTGTTCGACTTCGACCATATGCTGATGGATCTTATTAACTGGTTTCAGTGGAGGAATTTTTTGTTGATTCTGTCCCTGGACAGCCAAGCTCCCCATACGATGAAGAAAAATCCTAGGCCAAGGTGAGTGCTGTACGTTATCTTAAAATTGTAAGGATAGGTTAGATGAATAAGAAGAGCATTTACCGTCTTTTCGGTTGGCATTTTGTTAACAAATTCCAGCATCTCAGCAGTGTAATCTTAGCTTGATCAACCAAATAGCAATTAGCAAACAGGGAAGTCCTAGTTGTAACATTACAGATGATGGATACGCTACTTCGTTGTTATTTCGAGAATCCGAGGGACCATTTGGTTGTGATCTTTTCTTTTTTGCGTGCAATGGGGAAATCATTGCCATTTTCCCCCGCAAATTCTAATCATAACCCAACAATTTTCGACGAGGGTCAAATTATGGTTTATGTTCATGTACATGTTCAACTTGAGGATTTAATATTTTGATGAGTTAAAATTTCTGTGCTGGACTATGAACACTAGCATACGGCAAGTAGCCACTAATATATATATTTTTTTTCCCATTCTAAGGAGTAAAGATGCAAAATTTCCATTTCATTTTTAAAACGTTGTCGTTTGGTACCGATCATAGCTTAAGGGCTTTTGAAGCGAAGAACATAAAATGAGTCATATCCGACGATTTATTACGCAGAAACGACTTTTCAATTCCATACAAAACCACTCTTAAATAGTAATACTAGTTCAACTACATTGACTTGGTTATTTTATGAGCTTCCGTGTGGAAAAAGATTGCAACTTATACTTTATATAATCTTCTACTTGATGAGAAATTGGAATTACAATACCAACAAATTGTCTCTATTTTGATTATCAGAGTCGTGGATGATATTTTTTTTTCAAACAATCATAATCACATTTACAATTATAATTGATATGATTTATAATCAAAATTAATTACTGTATTACAAAGTATAGAAAAACAATAACTATCAATCGGTAACGGGAAGAATCATTTTCACGTTAGCCTCTACAATATCTGATCTGAATTAATTGATCAATAAATTAAATACAGGTAGTTATAAAAAATTAAAATATATCTAAATAAAATTCACGAATAATAAAAATAAACTAACATGAAATTTAACTCATTGAACCCGTGCATGATATTTACAATTGATAGAAATTTTCAATCAGTAAAATCATTTTTACCATGTTTTTATAGGTTAAATTTGTATTGGATTAGTACCGAACAAGTGGTCCTAGTAAAAAAGCGGATGATATTTATTTTAAGAAATTTGAGTTTAATTGTTTTGTCTATAAAATATGTGTACATTGTCAAATGTTAATAATATGTATGGACATATATTATATTATAATCTCTTTTAAATTGTTAAAAAATTGTATTGGATTGAAAGTAAACCCGACGTAAGAATGGTTATAAAAAAATTAATAATAATATAAACTGAATGAAAGGAACTTAAATAACAAAATAAATAAAAGCAGTTGCGCCACTTGTCTTTTGATAACGATGTTGTTATGAAAATTGATTTTTTTTTAAGTTAAGGTGATTACAAGTAATATTTGTTCTGAACATATAGTCTCAACCATTTGACAATGTATGCTCGATCACCCTGTTGCAGCTGCTGGTGTTTGATCCCGTGACTTTTAAAAACAACAATCGTTTCTTTAACCATGGAGGCAAGTTAATTAGTGTAAAATTAAAAATTGTTTAGATGATAAGCTTACGGCGTACATCTTAATCAAAGTTTATTTTTCTTTCCATTTTTGTATTACTCTTTATTCAAATGTAACGTAAAACTATATGAATCGTTTAATAGAAAATCGCCATTTGATATATTATTTAGAAAATAATTGTAAAAGAAAAACAAACGACGAGTAATCTTACATTTTCTAACCTTCGGTGAGGATCAAAGGTCAAAATTTTAAATGTATTTTTTTAAATTTTAAAACGGTACTAAATTTTATTAAAAAAATGTACAATTTTGACAATGCAACTATTTAAAGGGAGGAATTTGGATACTATGTTCATCAAAAACTCAAACAAAAAATAAAAAAATAAAAAATTCAAAGTCGCAAAAATAGTCGAACCTTCTTTTGAATATGTCGTCCGTATCTATAGTAATTCAGTAACGGTTAATAGTACTCCTTTGTCACTATCCAACTAAGAGATTTTTGAGATGATGAAGGAGTGTCGAGCGAACCAAAGCAAACTTACATGCTACTTCGCAAAAACATATTTGAATACATCGGCAAACAACCACGAAAAGAGATCTAACATTGAAAAAACACCGACAATCGCAAATCAGATACGAGCGAAGTGAGAATCTCCACACAATCGCAAATCTACCGCAGAGGTAGGCGAATAACGTGCCATAAGACAGATGAATCATGCCGCAAGACCAGAGTGAAAACGTGCTACAAAGACAAACGAACTTACACAAATATGCGAAAAGAAGAAACCAAACAAAAGGAATTTTTATTAAAAATATTTGACAAAATTAAAAGAAAAATAACAAATTAAAGCGACATATAAAAAATATGGAGGATGTAAAATATCGATAGTCGACAACCAATATTAAAATTAGTACTATCTTCAGCTAAAACAAAATTAAAAAAAAAATAAACGACTAAAAGAAAAGGAGAAGATGAGGCCGCTAAATATATTTTACTAATTTTGAATGGATTTTTAAGGTAAACAATCTAGAATATAATAAAATAAAAATATTTTAGCGTCAAGTTTGTCACAAATAAGCATAACTACCAGCGTCGGAGAATGACTGTAAGGATGAAATTTTGTCAACAATAAAATGAAAAAAAAATTATGATATTAAAAATTTAACAATTCAGTAATTAAAATTTTAGTTTTAAAAAATTAGTGTTATAGGTTAAAATTTTGAGTTTTGCTATACACAATTCTAAAGTTGTATATAAGAGCTATTAGATTCTAATTATTTATTTTACTTTTGAATGAAATTTATTAGAATAAAATTAATTATATTTCAAATAAAATAAACGGCGTTTAATGTAACTAGACCATACAAATAATAAAACTATAAAACCCTAAACCCTCAACTCTAAAAATCATAAAACCTTAAGCTTTGAACCTTAAACCCTAAACCTTGAAAATCATAAAAACCTTTAAACCATAAACCCTAATCCATAAAACACCAACCAACAAATCTAAACCATAAAACTCTAAACACTAAACTTTAAATTATGAACTTGTGAACCATAAATCCTAAAACCCTAAACCTTAAAAATTATAAAATCATAAAACATTGAACCCTAAAAACATGAACCATAAACATTAAACAATAAACCATAAATAGTAAATTATGAACTCATAAACTATAAATACTAAAATCTTAAACCTTTAACCCTAAAAAGAATAAAATCATAAAACTAAACCTAAAAATCACAAAATACTAAAACTCCAAACCCTAAAAACCATAAAATCATAAAATACTAAACAATAAACTTTAAAAATCATAAAACCCTAAAGTCTTTAACTCTAAACTTTAAACCAAAAACCTTAAAATCATAAAAACCATAAACCCTAAAATATAAATCTTGAACCATGAAATCAATAGGGATGGGGACGGGATGGGGCGAGCTAGTTTTTTGGCCGCCCCGATCTATAAGTCCCTAAACCCACCTCGCCCCGACCCAGATTACAATATTAGTTTATTCGCCTCACCCCGCCTCGATATATCAATTCTTAAACCTGATTCCGAACTGATCCGACCCGAAAAATTGAAAAAATATCTTAATCTCTAACGACGATAAAAGTTAGATCCGATCAATCCACCATTACGACCACAAAATTTAGTTTCAAAAGACTTTAAACCTATATAAAAATAAAATAAAAACTAATTTTAAATTACCCATATGAAAAATTACATATTTAAAGTATAAACTTGAATCATTGACCGTCAAAATCAGATATGTTTATATCACATCATATTATTACAAAATACATATAAGTGTTTCATGACAATTAACAATTTTTATAACGGTTTTATTAACATAAGATATGATTGACATATATTAATAATTTGACGATAAAATTAGAACATTCAAAAAGTTTGAAGACCAATTTAAAATGAAGGTGATAATTTAGGTGCGTACCGTGCAATTAACTCTAACTAATGATATACTAGTTGACATGAGATTTAACATTTATACTTGTGGGCCCAAAGCTATTTTCCCTCCAAAACGTAAAAAGCTTCGGCCTTCGCCCTCTGCCCTTCGGGGATGACTATTCTCTGCTATCGTCCTCTGTGGACTTCGTCTTCCTTTTTGGTCTTCCTTTTTTCCAGAATATATATATATATATATATATATATATATATATGAACACATGAAAACGCAGACAATAACTGCCATTATCGACTCTATACATGAACTTTCTTTTGTTCTAAAAGGGCTGCCCTGTCTCCCTTAAACTAAATCTCTCCATTTTTTCCCATTGTTTTTTATGTCTTTATGACACCTTAAACAAACTGTTCTTCCCTCTGTTTCTCGTTCGTTTGGTCTGAAAATCTACAGAATCACTGCAAACCCATCTCCATAAAGAAAGTAGGAAACGTTCTTTATTTCTCCTTAAGACATGTTGATTTATTAGTTTTATGTATCTTAAAAGTTATGGCTTTAACTTATTATTTCAGGGTTTGGATTTCATACAGGAGTTAGATAAATCTCAAAGTTGAACCTTTTTGCACATGAAATGAAACTACCCCAGAAATTTGCTGACATCATGACTTTCCGGCGGGACAAATTTGCAAGGTTAGTACCATGAATACTAGTTAACTGGGCTAAAGCCTGCCTGGGAAACCATGTAAATTGTTAACAGTGGATTGCTTGGTTTGTAATATTCTGGTTTCATATGGTTTAGAAATTATAATCAGTCTAATGGTGTTTTGACTTTGGGTGTTTTTATGATATTTCATTTGACCAATCAGGTTCCAAGATTGGAGTTCAGATGATGGATCATTTACAATGAAACTTAGGCCATCGTTTGATGGTGTTATTGATCGTGTCCGGAGGGTGTTCGAGAATTGGTCTGAAAGGATCAGAAGTTTCAGAAAACCTATAATCATTGGTTCTTTGGGCAAGAAACGACCAAGAAAAGATAAGACATTGGGTACCAGGAAGCGGATTCTTAATCCACAAGGAGAGTTTCTTCAGACATGGAACAAAATGTTCCTTCTCTCATGTGCCGTTGCTCTGGCTGTTGATCCTTTGTTTTTCTACATCCCTGTGGTTGATGACTTCAGGAAATGCCTTGACTTGGATAACAGGTTGGGGATAATTGCGAGTGTCCTCCGTACATTCGTCGACGCCTTTTATATAGTTCACATCGTCTTTCAGTTCCGCACTGCGTTTATTGCCCCGTCGTCTCGTGTGTTCGGTAGGGGTGAGTTGATCAATGATCCCTGGGCTATCGCGAAGCGATATTTGAGCAAGAACTTCTTCATCGATGTTCTGGCAATCCTTCCACTTCCGCAGGTGCTAACTGCTTCTACTTCACTCACCTTTGGACAGTTGCATTCATGACTAAATATGAACAATATCTTGTGTTTCTGTTCTGATTAGGTGGCAGTCATAATCATAATTCCGGCGTTGAAAGGCCCGGTTTCATTGGTCACGAAGGAGATGTTGAAATCCATTATTTTCTGCCAATACGTGCCGAGAATCATTCGAATCATCCCTCTTTTCAATGAAGTTACGAGCACTTCCGGTATACTTACCGAGACGGCATGGGCCGGTGCTGCTTTGAATCTCTTCCTCTACATGCTAGCCAGTCATGTAAGTTTGATTCGGCGTATAGTTTATGACTTGTTTCGTTTAAGCAAATATTAACAATTACGAGCAATTTCCTGATTCTCTCTGGTTTCTGATTAAATATGACATGCCAGGCAGTCGGAGCCTTTTGGTACTTGTTCTCGATCGAACGACAAGACCGGTGCTGGCGCGATGCTCTAGGCAGTGGCGACAAAAGGGCTTTGTACTGTTATAAAGAAACAACTCCAACAAGAAACGAGACATTAGTGAATCTGCTGAATACCGCCTGCCCTTTAATCGATCCCAATAACGGTACCGATGTCTTCAACTTTGGGATATTCATCGATGCACTTGATTCGGGTGTGGTCAGAACCATGAATTTTCCCAAAAAGTTATTTTACTGCTTTTGGTGGGCTTTGCGTGGTCTAAGGTTCGTTAGCATCAGAGAACAACCCCTCTAGTTTACTTCATTTGAACAATTTGTTGATTTCCCCTCTTTTCTTTTGTTTTTTCAGTTCATTAGGCCAAAATCTCGAAACAAGCACTTTCGAGCTTGAGATATTATTTGCTATTGCTATTTCCATTGGTGGGTTGATTCTGTTTGGACTGCTTATTGGGAATATGCAGGTACTTCCTTAACAATCTTCTTCATCGAATCTTTCGGTATTTCGCCATTAAAAAATTCTTTCGTAGTTCCTCAACATTTCTTCTTGTTATTTCCCAGAAATATCTGCAATCAACAGGAGTCAGAGTGGAGGAAATGAGAGTGAAAAGGCAAGATGCAGAGCAATGGATGTCCCACAGAATGCTTCCCGAGAACCTGAGGGAACGAATCAGGCGATACGAACAGTACAAATGGCAAGAAACGAGAGGCGTCGAAGAAGAAAATCTCGTTGCTAACCTTCCCAGAGATCTCAGGAGAGATATAAAAAGACATCTTTGCTTGGATCTTCTCAAAAGAGTGAGTGTTTTCATTAAAGCCTCCACCTTCATACGTTCATGTAACCGAAGATTTAACAGTTTGTGTTGTTTAGGTGCCGATGTTTGACAAAATGGATGAACAACTATTAGATGCAATGTGTGATCGTCTGAAGCCGGTGCTTTACACAGACAAGAGCTACATTCTCCGAGAAGGGGATCCGGTGGAGGAGATGCTGTTTATCATCCGAGGGAACCTGATAAGTTCGACCACCAATGGTGGAAGAACCGGTTTCTTCAACACGGCTAATCTCAAGGCTGGTGACTTTTGCGGTGATGATCTTCTTACTTGGGCCTTGGATCCCCAGTCATCGTCTAACCTACCGATCTCGACGAGAACGGTGCAGGCACAGAAAGAAGTTGAAGCTTTCGCTCTAATGGCGGATGACTTGAAGTTTGTAGCCTCCCAGTTTCGACGCCTTTCCAGCAAGCAGTTCATGCACACATTCAAGTAATTGTTGCACACAACAACAATATTTCCTTTCAATTCCAATGCATTATCAGAATGCTTATATGAACTGATCTGTTCAACCAGGTACTACTCCGTGCAATGGCAGACATGGGCGGCGGCGTTTATACAAGCAGCTTGGCGCCGGCACAGCAAGAGGAAGGCCGCAAAGTCTCAACGTGAAGCAGAGGAAGAGCTACAAGCGGCTTTGAGCAAAGAGAGTGATGCCTCGGCAAGCCTCGGTGCCACTCTTTACGCATCAAAATTCGCTGTGAATGCTTTACGAACGCTGCGGAGCAATGGGTCACAAAGCACCAGATTGGCTCAAAGATTGTCTCCGTTGCTTCCTCAAAAGCCAGCGGAGCCTGATTTTAGTGCTGAAGAATAACGTTTATTAGCTTAACTAAGAGTTTTGAGCTTCCACTACACTTTGGGACGAACTTGTGATGCATGTATAGCCTTTCTTTTTCTTTTTTGGAACAGCATTGTTAATAAATCATTAAGGTTGTTGATTACTAACTATTCACGATGATGACCCATAACCAGATAGTTTAGTGAGATCAAAGATTCGAATTTTGACTATGTGAACTGAATAAATTGAGATCAGAAAGTCGTCTCTATAATGAATTCTTGTAGTATTCGATCAGGACTATCAGTCAATGGATTGATATCTATTGTACGAACTAATAATTTAATTTGTAGGACTTGAATGATATAATAGTAATATGTGTAGGACTTAGTCAAAACATTTTAAAATTTAAGGATTAATTTATAGTTTGAATTATAGTTTTAAGACGTTGGTGCTATTAATACATGTATACAGGGAATGGGATGCGAAGGCGGGACCCTCATATGGCAATTTACCGCCACTTCACAAAATATTTTAAAAATACCGAATCTTTAAATTTAGGGATGCTTTGGAATTGGAATTAGAACCCTAACCCTAATTCCCTCTATTTTGATTTTCCCGATCCCAATTTCCGTTCAGCAAGTCGGTTCTATCGAGCATCGAATCAAGAGATTACCAAAATCCCGATCAATTTCCAGCGCCTGATTCGCGTCCACCAACTCAAGGATGAATCTGTAATGTAGCACCCCAATGCCACCCTCAACCTCTCCCTCCGCCTTTGCAAAATTGCGGAGAATTATGTGGTGAAGTATAGGTAGCAATCAGCGAGGTGCGTGGTCGAAGAATCCGTTAAGGCGGCTTGCCTGAGCGGAAGTGGAAGGCAGTTCCTGGAGGAGCTGACCCCAAAAGGTCAAAGATTTGGTAAGTTATTTTTTTAAGATCATTTAATTTGTTTGTAAGATTAGGTTATGGTTTTTATGTTTGGAGTATTTATTAGTTTTTTGTTGGCTTGTTTTGAATAGGATGGGGAGGAGGAAATCGAATGAGAGCGATGATAGCAGTGAGGATGAAAATGAAACATCTGTTGTTTTGAACAATAGGAATTATTCGGATTCTACCAAGCGGACCGAGGGGAGTTCTGGTCCGATTTCTAGGGGAAGACGGGGTCGGAATTCTCTAGTTATAATGGTTCTGAGGAAGAGAAAGGTATTGTGCTGCAACAAAGCTCAGAGTCTGGTGGGGGGAAATGCTCCCAATGTAGATAATGTCATGAATGAAGTTAAACCAGAGGTTTATGGAGAGATAACTTGGTACTTGTAATGGAAATCCCTTCGGTAAATAGAATATTGTGGGTGATAAATTGCACATTAACAGACTTATTTTACTCTCTTGAATGCATAAAAGAGTAAAAAATATGCCTACTGTGATTAGTGATTACATATAATACAAGGAGTGAGGATTGAGAGAAAAGGTTATAACATATCAAACGTGGTCATTATGTGCATTAGCATTCTTTGCCGATGGATTGTTTAGGCACACCAGGCAAGTCATTTTTATACGTAACAATTCATCAATGCAGTCTGCATGGAAGCAGTGTTTGCATTCCGGTATGCACCTGATAGTGTCTTTGCTAAGGTACTCAGACAGACAAGCATATACGTCAAGTGCCGTCATTGGGGCCAGGAATTCTCCGGCTATCTCCGAGCACCAATTTTTCGTGTGACTCAATTGTGGACTCATCCAGCCCTGTTACGGCGACTGTGGGTTGTGGCAATACCGCTGCAGGACTGTTGTTCTGATGCATTGAATTTATCCCGGCACGACGACGATCATCAAGGCAGTGTGCAACGCCTACTATTCCTATTGCAAACGCAAGTGCTGGTACAGCAATGGACAAGCAGATGATCCCAAAAACTTTAAGACCTTCACCTGCTCTACCTGAAATAAGATATCCGACTTTTGGTGTTAACCAATAAATGGTAGACCATTGCCAAGTATCCCAGCTTCCTTCCTCATTTCTTTAACCCTCTTTTAAAGATACTATTTTCTAGCCTAAGGATGTTGGATTAACATGGCATGGCATGTGATGTTAAGTGGATAATACAAAATGATATGATCAATGATTTCAAGAAAGACCTTTGCTTGATGGAGGAAGATGGAAACAGTCAATTTCTTCTCTACTGTTTCTCTTTAACCCACAGAAACCGCCTTGTGTTTCGCAATTTCTGCATTCAGGCGCATACCATGTTAGCTGAATATCAGCATCAAGTTCAGCTGTGAATTCTTCTTCTGACTTAGCTGGCCATGAAACGGGAATCGGCAATGTAGTAGCAATGATGCGGCATGACAATGAGGCCATTCTATTCGCAAGGCTAATGGAAGAAGTAGTCAGACCGAGTGTGTCGAATTGCTTAGGCAGCCAATGGCGGTTAACTGAGACATGGTGACTTGAGTAGGACAGCTTAGGAATGTGTAGTTCTGATGAAAAACAGCCACAAAGGGAGAGTCATGAAGGCTGAAGCTGAGAAATCGCCTCGGAAGGCAATCATCGAGGTCGTAAAGATCTATTTGTTGATCGAGATAGTTGATATCGCAAACATAAAATTCTCTGGCATTAGGGAGTTTCAGATGAATTGTGTTTTGACTTTTGCATCCTAAGTTAAAGCCTGCGTAGCCACAGTTTTCGGATTGTTTGCCTAGTTGATGGAAAGGGAATCGGATAGGGACTTCATTTTTGCCACACTTGGTAATGGAACAAGGCTCTGCTGCTGCAGATAAAATGGGAAAGAGAAAAGAGAAAAAGATGAGGATATCCATTTTCAAAAAGGGATGAAGCTAGAGATGTGGAATGTCTCAGGGGATAAAAGGGTGAGCAATCTGTTACAAGACTCCATTAAATTATTAGACTGCATAGAAAGTCAACTCCTAAAAAATAATGAGTTCTCTTGTTTGTAATGATAGAAATTTTCCAAGTTGACATCACCAAATGCCGTTTGTTTATGGTCAGTAACTTCTGAGAATTTTTTAGACTGTAAACATGGCAACCGAAACAACATAAGCGAATGTTCTGGTTTAGTGGCTCTACTCATTTCCTATTTCATCCCAATTCATCGACGGAAAACACAGTTCCAAAGCATGCTTGTTCCAAAGGCATATAGTATCGATTTTCTGCCATAGTGAGATGATTCTTAATGTGGGCTTAATTTGCTAAAGTATTCAGCCTGACCCTTCCAACTGTTCTGTGTATGCATAATTTGACAAAACCTGTTCAAAGGATCCTTAAAAGTTTTCAGGTTGGTCGGCACCATATGGGCATATGGTATTACATTCTTGAGACCAAGGTCTGCTGTTTCTTTTTTCTTGGCTTGTTCCATCGAAACGAGATTATTTCCAAAGGCAAAGAGAATAATGTTCAGTGGTTATTTACAGGCTTATATTTTCAACGAAGACAAAATGGAATAATGTTTCCAATAATCGCAGTGACTTGTTGCAGAAGTTTGCTTATTGCCATTTCAGCATTAACTTTGTCCATCATACCTATAGGTTCTTCAGTTGGAGAGGTTGAAACCGGATCTGCAGGCTTGCGGGATAAAATGTCGGGGTACTTTGCGAGAGAGAGCTGCTCGGTTTTTTCTTGCTAAAGTCTACCTCTTCGAAAAAGCTTCCGAAGAAGTTGCTTGAAAAGAAATGAAAACCTGTGTTGTAGGCTTCATTTAACCTCATAATAGTACAAGGAGTTTCTTTTTGTCAAAATACGAAATGTGTATATATATATATATATATATAGACTGCTCATGAAAAGCCTTCTTATACTCTCTTGATTGTATACAATACAAGTAAAAGGGTGTAATGTATCAAACAGGGTCATTATGTGAACTAGCATCCTCTTTTGATGGAGAGTTTCGGCACACCGGGCACATAGAGTTCATCCGTAGCCATTCATCGATGCATTCTACGTGGAAGCAGTGTTTGCATTCCGGTATGCACCTGATAGTGTCTTGGCTAAGGTATTCAGACAAACATATAGTGCAAGTGCTGTCATTGGGGCCAGGTACTCTCCTGCTCTCACCGAGCACTATCTTCTCATACGATTCAATTGTGGACTCATCCAGCCCTGTTACGACAACTGCAGGTTGCGGCAACACTTCTGCAGTACCGTTCCACAGGTGCATTCGATTTCCCCTGGCACGACTGTGTCGATCCTGGTGGTATGCAAAGACGGCGATTCCTATTGCGCCGGCGAGTGCTGGTAGAGCAATACACAAAGAGATGACCCTGAAAACATGAAGGCCCTCACCTTGTCTTCCTGAAATATGATATCGAAAGGGAATTTTGACATTTGAAGCTAGAGCCGTATGATATGAGAGAGATGACGTCTATATATATATATATATAAACTTTCATCATGCTAGTTGACATTAAAATAGTGGGTCATCCTCTATAATCTAAAGTCAACTAACCCAAAATAGTCGTAAAATCCACTCATTGTACATTTCTTTTTGTTAATTAATGCAAAATAATTCATAACCTGTTGGTATGTTGGGATGAACTTGACATGAAATGTGATGTGCGTAATGGTATGATAAAGATTTCAAGAAAGATCTTTACTTGGTGTATGAAAACAGTCGATTTCTTCACTGTTGTTGCTCTTTAACCCACAGATTCCCCTGTGTTCTTCGCAGTCGCCGCATTGAGGTGCATTCCATGTCAGTTGAATGTCGGCATCGAGTGCTGCTGTGAATTCTTCGTCATCCGTGGCCAGCCACGAAACAGGAATCGGCAACGTGGTGATGATACGGCACGATGATGACACCATTTTATTCGCAAGCCTCGTGGACGAAGTAGCCAAGACCGAGTTTGTCGAATTGCTTAGGCAATCAATGGCATTGAACCGAGACTTTGTGACCTGTGTCGGGCAGTTTAAGAAGGTGTAGTTCTGACGAAAAACAGCCACAAAGGGAGAACCCGAGAGGTTTAAGCTGAGAAGCCGCTTCGGAAGGCAATCATCGGGGTCGTAAAGATCTATCTGTTGGTCGAGATAGTTGATATGGCGAACGAAAAACTCTCCGGAATAAGGAAGCTTTAGATAAACCATGTATTGACTCTCGCATCTGAGGTCGAAGCCTGGGTACCCACAGTTTCCGGGTTGTTTACCTTGTAGACGGAAAGGGAACCGTATAGGGACTTTGTTTTTGGCACACCTGGGTACAGAACAAGGCGCTGCCGCTGCTGCACATGAAAGGAGAAAGAGAAAAGAGAAGAAGAAGATGGTATCCATGTTGAAAAGGGATGAAGCTTGAGATGGGGGAATGCCTCAGGGGATAAAGGAGGAGAAATCCATTAAATTTTCGACTACATAGAAAGTCAACTACTAATAAAATAAAGGGTTCTCTTGTTTGTAAGAAATGTGTGTATATATATATATCATGTTTTGTATTACTGTGATTGCATACAATACAAGTGAGAATTGGAAAAAGAAAAAAAAAAGCTTATAATATATCAAACAGGGTCAGTATGTGGATTAGCATCCTCTGCAGATGGATTGTTTCGGCACACCGGGCACGTAGTGTTCATCCGTAGCCATTCATCAATGCAGTCTGCGTGGAAGCAGTGTTTGCATTCCGGTATGCACCTGATAGTGTCTTTGGTAAGGTATTCAGACAAGCATATTGGGCAAGTGCCGTCATTGGGGCCAGGAATTCTCCGGCTCTCTCCGAGCACCAATTTTTCATAGGACTCAATCGTGGACTCATCCAGCCCTGCAACGACAACCATGGGTTGTGGCAACACTGCTGCCGGACTGTTGTTCCGCTGCGCAGGGTTTACCCCGGCACGACGACGGTTATCAAGGCAGCATGCAAAGACAGCAATTCCGATTGCACACGCGAGTGCTGGTACAGCAATAGACAAGCAGATGATCCTGAAAACTTGTAAACCTCCACTTCTTTGGCCTGAAGTGAGATATCAAATTCAAAAGGAAACTGTGACATTAGCTAATTGCTAATTTAATATAGCAGACCAACTTGTCTGAGCCGTAATCTTATGTATAAAATTGAGTTTCTTAGTTCTAGTTGACATTATAATAGTGGGTCATCCTCTGTATATTCAACAACAATAACAAAAGATAATGCAATTGCATCATCTCCAGTAAAGTCAAATAAACACCAATGCAAAATGATATGATCAGAGATTTACTTGGTTTAGGAAGATATGAACATTCAATTTCTTCACTACTGTTTCTTTTTAACCCACAGGTGCCGCCTTGTGTTTCGCACTCGCCGCATTCAGGTGCATACCATGTTAACTGAATGTCATCATCGAGTTCAGCCGTAAACTCTTCTTCCGACTTGATCGGCCACGAAACAGGGATCGGCAATGTAGTGATGATACGGCACGACGACGAGGCCATTCTATTGGCAAGGCTAATGGAAGAAGTAGCCAAGACCGAGTGTGTCGTGTTGCTCAAGCAACCGATGGTGGTAAACCGAGACTTGGTGATTTGAGTAGGACAGCTCAGGAACGTGTAGTTCTGATGAAAAACAGTGAGAAAGGGAGAAGCGGAAAGGTTGAGGCTAAGAAGTCGCCTCGGAAGGCAATCATCGGGGTCGTAAAGCTGTATCTGTTGATCGAGATAGTTGATATCGCGAACATAAAACTCGCCGGAGTAAGGGAGTTCGAGGAAAATGGTGTTTTGACTTCTGCATCCCAAGTTAAAGCCTGGGTAGCCACAGTTTTGGAGTTGATGGAAGGGAAATCGGATAGGGACTTCATTTTTGCCACAGTTGGAAACGGAACAAGGCTCTGCCGCTGCTGCTGCTGCATATAAAAGGGGAAAGAGAGAAGAGAAAAGGATGAGGAAATCCATGTTCAAAAAGGGGATGAAGCTAGAGATGTGGAATGTCTGGGGGAGCAATCTGTTATTACAACACTCCATTAAATTATTCGACAGCAATCAAAGTCAAACTCCTTAAAAAAAAACAAAGAGTTTTCTTGTCTGTATGAAGATTGAAGCCGCCTGTTTATTGGTCAGTGGTTTAAACATGAATATAGTCTATATAGTTCTATATAGAGACGAACGTAGGACTTTAAGTTAAAGGGGCGAAAATAGAGTTTTAATAAAAAATACATAGAAAAATTTTAACGACTCGGTTCTATATAGTTCATGCCATAGAGAAACAAACGTAGATATTTTTTCATTCTGAAATGATCTTACCGTCTATGGAAACTTTTGCTGGCCCCTTTATTAGCGTGGGCCGACATGCCAAGTTAAACCAGTATGCCCAAACTGATCATCTGGTCCCCTTTTATGTCTCTAAATTAGCCCCAACATTAAATACTAAAAACTAAATCATACACTTTAAATCTCAAATTTACATTTAAACTTAATTTTTTTTATTGTTGGATGGTGCATAAAAACACCAAAAATGAGATAGATGATTACTAGGTCTCATCCACGACGGAAGTAAACTGGAAGCGCATGTGATGATGGTTAGGATTGTTCATGTAAATCTGAATTGTACTGAAAAATCTGACTAAACGGCAAATAATTAATATGAGAAAAATCCGACTAAAATAATATGGTAATTGTTTTGATAAAAGGGTAAACTATATCATTGACCACTGAACTAATTGAGGATTTCTATTTTGACCACCGAACTAACGACCTCGTCAATCAAATCACCAAACTTATTAAATTAATCTATTTTGGCCACTGCCGTTAAAAAAATAACTGAGGACTGACGTGGTGGTTAACAAACTTTTATAAAATTACACATTCTTTTAATTTAGTCATAATTTTAAATTAATAAAATAAATTAATTATTTAATTAAGTGATGACACGTGTTAATACCTTATTGGAAGAATTTAATTATTTATATTTAATTTTATAAATTTATATGGAAGAATGGGGCTATGGTGGATCAAACCTGCATCATGTGGGTTCCAAACCCATATCTTTACCACTGCACCAGGCTTTTCTCAATGACATGAGTTGTATCATTTAATATATATCTTATAATGAAGTAAATGTTAGGGTAAAAAAATAAAAATGATTGAAAGGAGATTTGAACCTAGACCACTTGGGATGTGTATAATCACACAAACATATCATCATCCAAGAGGATCCTTTGGCCTTCCACGGTGGCTTCAGGTAGGTTTTTATGTTTTAGTAGGTGCTTACTGGGTAAGAATTGGTGCTGGGTCCATTATTGCTAGGGTTTTGAAGTCCTTTATTTTGAAAGAATCAGTTGAGGGAACTTGGATTTGGAATATGCAATGAGTCTTTGGAGCTAAATTAATATGCATCTAACCTTTCGACTTGACGTGTCTTACCATCAGTGAGCTTTGGATGCTGTCTTGATTACATTTGGATCAAAGTTGAACTACTGCAGATTTATGGAACAAATTTAAATTGATTTTTTTCATACTTAGGCATTGATTCTGTTTTGTAAACCTCAAATTTATGTCTATCTTGTAATGTAGAATATGGCCAGACATGTTTGTGCGGCCTGCAAAAATATGACCTAATAGAGTTCATTATCTGGATTATTCTGCTTGTTGGTCTTTGGGGCTAAAATCTGATGACATATTTGTGATATTTGTTTGGCTCAGGTTACCCCAGCTGCTGGCATAATTAAACCAGATCACGTAGCAGAAGTATCAATTCATCTCGAAGCATTCCACACTCAGGAAGAGTTTGTCAATGGTTTTCCACAAAACTGGTGGTGTGAAGACGACAGAGATAAGGAAGCTATATTGCTGGTTAAAGTTCATGGCAGGTACTTTAAATTAGAGGTGGCAATCGGGTCATTCGGTTCGGGTTCGGGTTCGGGTCTGTGATGAGTCGGATTCGGTTCAGGTATTGGATCGGGTCAAAATCGGATCGGTTGTTTTCGGGTCGGGTCAATATCGGATCGGTCGCTTTCGGTTTGGGTCAAAATCGGGTCGCTTTCGGGTCGGGTCAAAATCGGGTCGTTCGGGTCGGGTCAATTCGATTTGAGTTGGGTTAAAGGTTTGAAGTTTAGTATTTATGGTATAGTTTAGAGCTATTGGTTGTTGAAAGCTGGTGACAGCTATGCCACCGAAAGTGGCCAAATTTATGGGTTGTAAATTAGGTGGAAAAGTGGAGTGGGATAATTAATTTTTGGTCCCTAAAGTTTAGGCTATTTACAAGTTTAGTCCCTAAAGCTCAACTATAAATAGCCTAGCCATTTGCCATTCTTACACATCCCAAATCATTCTAACCTCCTCTCAATACTAGAAAAATTAGAGAGTTTTCATAGAGTTGTTTTCTCCTTTTTATCAAGAGAGAATTGTCATTGTTTTCTCCTTGTTAGATTGAGAGAAGTTGTAATTCCTATTTTCTCATAGTGAAATTCTTCTACCTTTGTCCGTGGTTTTTACCCTATATTATTTAGGGGTTTTCCACGTAAAATCTGTGTCTCTTTTATCTTCATTATTATTTTCTCAAATTATCAGTTGCGTTTTTGCTCTATCCGACGACCGCATTCCGCAACAATTGGCATCAGAGCCAGATTTGGGTGCGTATATCTACTTACCGTATTCTCTGTTGGTTGCCACTGAAAAGTGGATCCTCCATCATAAGAAAGTAAGTTAGATATTACTCATTCATTGAAGGTGGTGGGCACTATTCACGTCAAAAAGGTGAAATAGTGGGAGCTATCTGAAATAGAAGCTATGGCAACGAAATTTGATATTGAAAAGTTCAATGGGAGAAATTTCTCACTGTGGAAATTGAAGATAAAGGCCATCCTAAGAAAAAACGGATGTCTAGCGGCTATCAGCGAAAGGCCGGCAGATTTTACGGATAACAAGAAATGGAATGAGATGGACGAGAATGCTATTGCAGACCTTCATTTAGCATTAGCAGATGAAGTACTATCAAGCATCGATGAGAAGAAGACAGCCAAGGAGATTTGGGATCACCTCGCAAAATTATACGAGGTCAAATCGTTGCACAATAAAATTTTCCTTAAGAGGAAATTGTACACTCTTCGGATGTCAGAATCTACTTCAGTGACAGAGCACTTAAACACGTTGAATACTCTATTTTCTCAGCTTACATCCCTAAGCTATAAAATAGAGTCACAAGAACGTGCTGAACTTCTGCTTCAAA
Organism: Hibiscus trionum; assembly: GCA_030270665.1. Lineage (NCBI taxonomy): Eukaryota > Viridiplantae > Streptophyta > Magnoliopsida > Malvales > Malvaceae > Hibiscus > Hibiscus trionum. The sequence continues at coordinate 6,270,876 of BSYR01000033.1, read as the reverse complement.
GTCTACCTGATTCGTATGATCAACTCATCATCAACTTGACGAACAACAACCTTACAAGTGATCTAGTCTTCGATGACGTTGCAGCTGCTGTTCTAGAAGAAGAAAATCGACGCAAGAACAAGGAAGACAGACAAGGAAATCTGCAACAAGCAGAGGCCTTAACGGTGATGAGAGGAAGATCAATAGAACGTGGCCAAAGTAGCAGTCACAATCATGGTAGATCAAAGTCAAGGAGTAAGAAGAATTTAAAGTGCTACAACTGTGGAAAGAAGGGTCACATGAAGAAGGATTGTTGGAGTTTACCTAAAAACTCCAATCCTCAAGGAAATATGGCAAACACTTCAGATGATGGAGATGCTCTCTGTTGTGAAGCAGCAACAGCCATGGAAGGCAGAAAAAGATTTGCAGACATATGGCTTATTGACTCGGGAGCCACATATCACATGACCTCAAGAAGAGAATGGTTCTATAATTATGAACCTATTTCAGGAGGATCTGTGTACAGCTGCAATAATCATGCCTTGGAAATTGTTGGCGTTGGAACTATCAAATTGAAGATGTATGACGGGACAACCAAAGTTGTTCAAGATGTGCGACACGTGAAAGGCTTGAAGAAAAACTTATTATCCTACGGATTGTTGGATAATAATGCAAGCAAAATTGAAACACAGAAAGGAATCATGAAGGTGTTCCATGGAGCACTTGTGGTGATGAAAGGTGAAAAGATAGCGGCAAATTTGTACATGCTGAAGGGAGAGACTTTGCTAGAAGCTGAAGCCTCTGTTGCCTCATGTAGTTCAGATTCTACCATGTTATGGCATCGGAAACTTGGACACATGTCAGAACAGGGAATGAAAGTCCTTGTGGAGCAAAAGCTACTTCCGGGTTTAACAAAGGTATCACTTCCTTTGTGTGAACATTGTATTACAAGTAAGCAGCATCGATTAAAATTCAACACATCAAATTCTAGAGGCAAGGCTGCTCTAGAATTGGTTCATTCTGATGTATGGCAAGCACCGGTTACATCCCTAGGCGGAGCAAAGTATTTTGTCTCCTTCATTGATGACTACTCTAGGAGATGTTGGGTGTATCCTATCAAGAGGAAGGCAGATGTGTTTTCAACCTTCAAAGTTTTCAAAGCGCGGGTGGAACTTGATTCTGGAAATAAGATCAAGTGTTTCAGATCAGATAATGGAGGTGAATATACAAGTGATGAATTTGATGACTTTTGCAGAAAAGAAGGCATCAAAAGACAGTTCACAACAGTATACACTCCTCAACAAAATGGAGTGGCAGAGCGGATGAACAGAACTCTGTTAGAAAGAACACGAGCAATGTTGAGAGCTGCAGGGCTAGAAAAAGCTTTCTGGGCAGAAGCAGTCAATACCGCCTGTTATTTGGTGAATCGGGCTCCATCAACTGCAATTGAGTTGAAGACACCGATGGAAATGTGGACTGGTAAACCAGTTGATTATTCAAACCTCCATATATTTGGAAGTATTGTGTACGTGATGTACAATGCCCAAGAAATTTCAAAGTTGGATCCAAAATCCAGAAAATGTAAATTCTTGGGGTATGCTGATGGAGTAAAGGGGTATCGCTTGTGGGATCCCACTGCCCGCAAAGTGATTATCAGCAGGGATGTTATCTTTGTAGAAGATAAGCTACAAAGAAAAGAAGAAGATGATAGCACTGATAAAGAAAAGCCAGAGACTACACAGATACATGTTGAAAATGAGTTTGAACAGAGAGATTGTTCTGAAGCAGAACCAGAGCTCGAGGAATCAGAACCAGAGAATTCTGAAGCTCCAACAACTCGTCAATCAGATCGTATGAGAAGACGCCCCAATTGGCACTCAGATTATGTTATAGAAGGTAATGTTGCATACTGCCTTTTAACGGAGGACGGTGAGCCATCAACATTCGAGGAGGCAATGAACAACTCAGATGCTTCGCAGTGGATGGCGGCAATGCAAGAAGAAATCGAAGCCCTTCATAAAAATAATACATGGGAACTTGTGCCACTACCACAAGGAAGGAAGCCAATTGGTAACAAATGGGTCTTCAAAATCAAGAGAAATGGTGACGATCAAGTGGAGAGGTATCGTGCAAGACTGGTGGTCAAAGGATATGCTCAGAAAGAAGGTATTGATTTCAATGAAATCTTTTCTCCTGTGGTTAGACTAACAACGGTTCGAGTTGTCCTGGCAATGTGTGCTACATTGAATTTACATCTAGAGCAGCTAGATGTTAAAACAACTTTTCTTCATGGAGATCTTGAAGAAGAGATTTATATGCTCCAGCCTGAAGGTTTTGAAGAAAAAGAAAAGAAGAACTTGGTTTGTAGGTTGAACAAATCTCTGTACGGTTTAAAGCAGGCGCCGATGTGTTGGTACAAGAGATTTGACTCCTTCATCATGAGCCTTGGATACAACAGACTTAATGCAGACCCTTGTGCTTACTTCAAGAGGTTTGGTGAAAACGAATTTGTTATATTGCTGTTGTATGTAGATGACATGTTGGTTGCAGGCCCCAACAAAGATCATATTAAAGAATTAAAGGCACGACTGGCTAGGGAATTTGAAATGAAGGACTTGGGACCAGCAAACAAGATTCTAGGGATGCAAATTCACCGAGACAGAAGTAGTAGGAAGATTTGGCTTTCACAAAAGAATTACTTGAAAAAGATCTTGTCACGATTCAGCATGCAAGATTGTAAGCCAATTTCTACCCCTCTTCCTATTAACTTTAAATTATCCTCCAGTATGAGTCCTAGCAGTGAAGAAGAGAGGATGGAGATGTCTCGAGTACCGTATGCATCAGCAGTGGGAAGTTTAATGTTCGCTATGATTTGTACAAGACCAGACATTGCACAAGCAGTGGGAGTGGTTAGTCGGTACATGGCGAATCCAGGCAGAGAGCATTGGAATGCTGTGAAAAGGATCCTGAGATACATCAAAGGGACCTTAAATGTTGCATTATGTTACGGGGGATCAGACTTTCTTATCAGCGGGTATGTCGATTCTGACTATGCAGGAGATTTGGATAAAAGCAAATCTACAACAGGGTATGTGTTTACAGTTGCTGGTGGAGCTGTAAGCTGGGTTTCAAAACTGCAATCGGTTGTGGCTACGTCAACAACGGAGGCAGAATATGTAGCAGCTACACAAGCCAGTAAAGAAGCAATATGGTTGAAAATGCTATTGGAGGAGCTCGGGCACAAACAAGAGAATGTCTCTTTGTTTTGTGACAGTCAGAGCGCCTTGCATCTTGCAAGGAATCCTGCTTTTCACTCAAGAACAAAACACATTCGGGTCCAATACCACTTCATTCGTGAGAAAGTGGAAGAAGGGACGATAGATATGCAGAAGATCCATACCGATGACAACATAGCAGATTTCATGACAAAAGCAATCAACACTGATAAGTTTACTTGGTGTCGATCCTCTTGTGGTCTGTTAGAGACGTAAGCAACATGGAAAGTACGAGGTAGAAAGAATGGTGTGAAGATATGATTGTTCCAATCAAATCTTCAAGTGGGAGATTGTTGAAAGCTGGTGACAGCTATGCCACCGAAAGTGGCCAAATTTATGGGTTGTAAATTAGGTGGAAAAGTGGAGTGGGATAATTAATTTTTGGTCCCTAAAGTTTAGGCTATTTACAAGTTTAGTCCCTAAAGCTCAACTATAAATAGCCTAGCCATTTGCCATTCTTACACATCCCAAATCATTCTAACCTCCTCTCAATACTAGAGAAATTAGAGAGTTTTCATAGAGTTGTTTTCTCCTTTTTATCAAGAGAGAATTGTCATTGTTTTCTCCTTGTTAGATTGAGAGAAGTTGTAATTCCTATTTTCTCATAGTGAAATTCTTCTACCTTTGTCCGTGGTTTTTACCCTATATTATTTAGGGGTTTTCCACGTAAAATCTGTGTCTCTTTTATCTTCATTATTATTTTCTCAAATTATCAGTTGCGTTTTTGCTCTATCCGACGACCGCATTCCGCAACATTGGTGTATGAGATTAATTCTGATTCAACTTGTTAATCTATGCATTTGAATTTGATTAAATATTTAAATCAAAGCTTCATGTATCCATATCAATTTTTTTTGTATAATTATATTAAATCAAAGTTAATAATAATAATAATAATAATAATAATAATAATAATGTCTGAAATGAATTAATTTATTAAACTTAGGATCTAATTGAGTTAACTAAAATCTAAAAGCATAAATCACTGACATAATTAAAATAATTCTAAAACTAAATGTGAAATTTCAATTAAATTAATCTAAATTGAAACTCAATTAAATTTAAAAAAAAGGACAATTGGTAAAAATAGAGAGGGGAAAGACAAAATTTTGGAGGGAAATAAGTCACCAATTTTTTAAGCTAGATTAAAAAAAAGACAATTGAAAAAATAAAGAGAGAAAAGAAAAAAAAATTGGAGGGAAATAAGCCACCAATTTTTTAAGCTAGAGATTAATTACTTTTTAGGTCATGTTGCATTTAAAATGTTACATTTTAGTCAACTTTAAGTTTTAGTACATTGAAACTCTAAGTTTAAAAATTAGTTTATTTAATTAATATTGAAACGTAAAATAACATAAAATGTTATTATACCACAACTTTAACAAGAGGAACATTCTCTTCCATGGTATAGTATAAAAAGATAATAAAACATACTTCATTTTATTATTTATTATATTGTTAAAAATAGATATTCGGGTTAAAATCGGGTCGATATTCGGTTCAGCTTTCGGTTCGGGTCAAATCGGTTCGAGTCCATTTCGGTTCAACAAAAAAATTCGGTTCGGTTCGGTTCGGTTTATTTCGGGTTTCAGGTCAACTTCGGATCATCATGTTCGGGTCAAAATCGAGTTTCGATTCGGGTAATTCGGTTCGAGTTTCGGGTCTCGGGTCAAGTTTACCAGGTCTACTTTAAATCGAATTAATTTAAATATGAAAAAGAAAAATATTCGAATATTTTAAATCAAATGTTTGTGTGATTATACACATCCCAAGTGGTCTAGGTTCGAATCCCCTTTCAATCATTTTTACTTTTTTCCCCTAACATTTACTGCATTATAACATATATATTAAATGGCACAATTCATATCATTGAGAGAAGCTTGGTGCAGTGGTAAAGATGTGGGTTTGTAACCTACATGATGCAAGTTTGATCCACCACGACCCCATCCTTCCATATTTGCTTCATTTTCATTCAACCAAGTGGTGACACGTGTCACTACTTGATTGGAGGAGAAAAATAAATTTATAAAATCAAATATAAATAATTAAATTCCTCTAATAAGGTGTTGACACGTGTCATCACTTAATTAAATAATTATTTTATTTTATTAATTTAAAATTAGAACTAAATTGAAAGAATGTGTAAATAGCAAGGATTAAATGTGTAATTTTATAAAAGTTTGTTAACCGCCACGTCATCACTCCGTCAATCCTCGGTTATTTTTTTAACGGCGGTGGCCAAAATAGGTTAATTTAATAAGTTCGGTGGTTTGATTGACGAGTTCGTTAGTTCGGTGGTCAAAATAAGAATCCCCAATTAGTTCGGTGGTCAATGATATAGTTTACCCTTGATAAAATTAACAGTTAAAACGAGACGATTTTTTTTTGTGAAACGGTAAACCGAAAAACCAAAAAAAAAATAATTTTAATTTTAAAGCACGCTGAACTAAAGATTTCTGTTATGGGTTAAATTTTAATACGTGTAAGAATTTTTTTACACAATCCTTTTATAAAATTTAAAACCTAAATCACAAACTCTAGCACCTTAAAACCTAAACTTTAAATTATAATCATAAATCTTAAATTCTATATCTACACACTAAATCCCTAAATCCTAAACTTAAAAGGTGTAAACTAAAGTTTACACAAACTAATGTACCAAAGTATTTTCTTTCTTTTATTACTAATTTTGTTTACGTCGTACCTAATATTATAAACATTATATAAATGAAAAACATCTCATGCACTGGCGGTGAAAATAAAAAGTTTGCACAAACACTTTAATTTTATAGTTTAGGGATCTGATTAGTATATGGTTTAAGTGTAAATACTTAGAATTTAAGGTTTAGAGTAATATCATTAAAATTTTAAATTTTAACCTATAAACCCTAAATTCAAACCACTCCCCCTAAATTCAAAACTCATCCACTAAAACTCCTAAATATTAAACCCTAAACAAAATCTCCAACTCCTAAAAATAAAGTGCTCGTGGAATATAAATATTGAAAATTTTATTCAAATCTCTTTAGTTGATATTTAAAAAAACTATTAAAATCAGTAATAATAATAAATAGGTATAATATTAGATACTCCATAAAACATTTCATAATTTAACCAAATAAGAATAAATTCTTTAACCGAATAAACAAAACGGTTAACGGTGGCAATCGTGTTTCCTGGTTTGAGTGGCTGCCTCCAATGCAGTCAAATTTTATGCCTATTTCTGACAATGCATTGTATTTTTACAAATACTTTAATCTGTATACTGGTCGGAAAAGAAAGGCTTCATTAAAAGTTAAAAGAGTTGATACAAACTTTGTAAGAAAATATGAGTAAGTGTAACTGCACCAATACTTTCTATAAAGCCGCCAGCCAAAGAAGCTGACAAATTTACAAATTATTGAAAAGAATAACCAAAAAAAGAAAGAATTACAAGCTCACTGGTGAATGGTGACACTGAGATTCTTCATCAAATGCACAAAAAAATTGTCCCAGAGGGAAGAGGTTGGATTTTCCCAGGCAGAAGTTTATATACCAGAGAAAAATGGTAAGTATAGCCACCTTAATTCATATATTTTCGACACTTGGGAGCTTTACATAGGCAAGGAACTTTAAGTTCATCACGCTCATCCGGATCGAACAAATAATTGTATCTGTCAGACAAATCATATCATATCATTTGAACTGGTAATTAATCGACCAACTAGGGTGAATAAACCAACGAAGGAGAAGGAATCCGTAAATCTTACGTAAGCTCATCACCGGCAGACACATTGGTCTTAGCAATAAGAACTATCCGGCTCTCCTCATCCCCAACACTCATGATCCTCGCATAGCAATTAGGCATGCACTGCAAAACGGGTGATATGTTCAGCACACTAAAAAGAATTCACAATTAACACTAGCACTAATCCAATTCCAAGGCCATACCGAATGATTGATTAAGCGTGCAATATTCCCCTTATTGGTGGCGTCAATCACTACTTCCTCACTGATTTTGAACAGCTGCATTACATGTCAAATAATCATAAAAAATCAATATTTAAAAACAGCAAGGCAGCAGCAACAAAAATGGAACTATGCAGAAAGAAAGGGTGTTTGTGTTTCAAGCATGATCAATCACAGACAATTAAGGAGGCACCACAAGTAAAGACAGCAAATGGAAAAACTTAACCAGCATTCAGTTTAACATCTGACGGTTGGCATGGAATCCTTTTTCAGGAATTCCAGCAGTTTATCCAATCTACAGTAAGCATATCAAGAAGGTTTTCTAAAAGTTCAAATAACTCAATCCAATGGATACTTCAGCATGATCAGACCTTGAAATTTGTAATTTGCCAATATATAATGGCATTTGCTTATCAATTCAATAATCTAAGTTGTATTTGTATAGTAAAAGTATAATCTGGACCATGATTCATAGAGATAGAGATAACCATAGAGATGGTCAAACTAAAATCTAAACCCTTTGGACACCAGATGCTGCACATTCATAAACTGACAGGGGTTAAAAGAATCTTACATAGCAATCTTTCCCTTCAGAACGGTACCGTGCCTCCCTAAGATCTGCAACACTGCGCCTAACCTGCTCGCCACGATACTCAACAACCTGAAATACACATGCTGATTATCAACACACCAAACATTATAATGCTCGAGGAAATGCAACTTCAAACCGAATCATAGTAGATGCTTTGAAAAATGGACAGAAATAGATATTACAGTACAAATAATATACCATTTCTCCTTCCTGAATGTTTCTTCGTGCAAAGAGGCCCCATCCATGAATACCAGATTTGCCAAAACAAACTCGGTGGTTCTCAGTTCTCTAAAGAAACATACATAAATTGAATTGAAAAACTATATCACTAAGAAATAACCAGCCGGACATGTTCAAGAATCATAGCTTACCTGCAACTGGTACAGTCGATCCTTGAACGATGAGAAAATGATAGAATCATCCACTTCCTGTTTTATGACAATGGTATTATGAAGATAGTAATCTTATTGACCAATCCAAGTGAAGCAGAAGGAAAAAATAATTGATAGCTACTCCAATATATCTACTAAAAGAAAGAATAGTAGTACTTTATATGTGCTCAATGCACTTAATGCATCTGTAGTTGGATGATGCCTTGGCCCGCTCAGTTTGTGGAATATTGGCTCTCTCTCAACCCCCTATCAAACAACAAGAATAGTATAAGCAAAGATAAAACCTACAGAATAATTGCACCATGCTAACAGCTTGCTTCATATGAACCTGAGGTTATTAGTACCAGCACACAGATTTAATTCGGTCAAAATTGGTCAGAGCAAATTGGAAAATGTTACCAATAACAAATAAAATAAAATACATCACATCAAAAGGTTCCTGGAATCTACCTTGAAATTTGACTTTGTAAAAACAAGGCATCTAGCAGCAGAGAATGCATCAATTTCACTGGAAACTGGAGCTGGGGATCCAGGGAGCTCTGCAGTCTTGGATGAAATCAGCCTTGAACCTCTAAGACATTCATTCACATTCTGAAGAACATTACTGGCAGCAAAAACCCCTGTAGGAGTATGCATGACAACAACTGCGTCTGGATTTGGGCTCCTGCAACAAAGACCAAAATATGAGGATACAATACAAACAATATGGATGACACATACAAAAGCATAACCAGAAGTATACTCTTCTTTATAAAGAATGTAAAAAAGAAAAGGGACTATTCGAACCTGTGAACAGAGCAGTATACAAACGTTTTTGTCATTTGCATCCCATTCTTCTCCAAGCAGTGCAGCTGCAAATTAATAAGGAAGACATAACACTCTTCAACCCAGAGATCTGGGAACAACACTTGCCCTTAAGCTAAACATAAAAAGGCTTAAGCACTTACTTCCATGCTATATCCCGCTCTTGATGCACACATCACATGAAAATAAGTCTCACACTTGCAACACTGAGTGCAGGAACCATGAGTTTGCTTACAAATCACACAACTCTGTCATCCACACAATTAAAGCATTGCTTAGATGAAATGTATTGAAATATGTGATGAAACCATGATGAATTGCAGAAAACAATGATATCTCCGGACCTCAAACTTAGTAAAAAAAGATCTTAAACTGAATTCTCAAAAGGCATGGTAATTTACAAAGATGATTCCATTAGGAAGGCACCTTCAAAAATGAAGTTGATGGAATTCTGAGGATTCCAACAGCAGGTTCCATCTTCTCATGATCCAAGAAACCAACTTCAGGCCGAAACCAGGCACATGTGACATGAATCCATAGTGACTTTACATCGGTTGGCTTCAAAGCACCCCCTAGAAAAGCATATTTACATATTTTAAGAACAAATAATCAACCTCCACAAACAAGGACAAAACTAGAATTTTTTCTGTAAGGGACAAAACTGGATTAATTTTTTTGGAGACAATATGCAAATTTAAAGTTTTATAATTTCTAAAGGGACGAGCATAAAAGTCTCCATTTTAGGCGGCCAAGGCACTGCCTGCCCCCTGTCATTGTCCCTGTCCACAAATAGCTATTTAAGCGATTAAAATAAATCACAAAAATGACTTGATGGCAAGTAGTTAAATGAGTTAACTTGAGTGTCATTCGTATTTCATTGCTACTAAGGTGCTGTTTGATAAACTGAAAAATTAAATTTCATTGCTACTAAGGTGCTGTTTGATAAACTGAAAAACTAAGTGTTGAATTTAAATCATAAGTTCATTTGGTATTTTGCTTAAAATCAAATACTGGATATAATTAGATAGTTTGATAAATAAAAATTTCAAAGAATAATATAGTTAAAAGAAATAAAAATAAGTGTCAAAAAAATTATCTATTAAGTGATAAGTAGGTACTTATCTACGTAACATTTTCCACACTTTTTTGTTGAAAAAATTCTAACAGAAAGTTTTAATTTTAGATTACCAAACATGCTTAAAATATTAAACCACTGGTTATTAATTTTCAATGAATTGAATATTTTTTCGATGGGTATCAAACATACCCCTGCCATCTATTCTTTCCGAGATAACATACATTGGTGTTTTCTGAAAAGATATTCACAACCGACATAACTACATATGTTAACATACATTGGTATTTTCTGAAAAGATCTTCACAGCCGACATAACTACATATGTGAACAATGAATCTAACAAAGAATGAGAGCAAAAAACTAATTTTAGATGATATACCTTTTACAGGGCAAAGGCAGCACTCCTTCTCAATATCAGGTGTCTCACAAGCTCTACAAACCCAAGAAGTCAAATCTTGAACATCACTTGCCCCATAGCATTCTTGGTGAACAGCTATTTGACACCTGGAAAAAAGAAAAATCTCTTTCTAAAAATCTGGGAATTATAAAATGTCATGCAAGTCAATATCAACGGGTGCATGACTAAAATACCTGATGCAGATGATAATTTTGTTATAATCCCAGTCTTCAACCCATCTACACACGGCACATCTTTCTGTTGTCCATTTTGCATCAACAGGCTCATATTTTCCTGAAAATTATAGTTAATATTCAAGAGTTTGAAAATCACTAACTTCTCAACTCGAGGCAAAAAGAGGGTATTAAAAAGAACTTCAAGAGATAAAATCCCTTTAAAACAGGCATTTACCTTGCAAAAAACCAATTAGCTTCTGCTTATCTAGCTTCATAGCATGAACACCAAAGGCATTATACTCAACAATCTGCACGGCAATAACATGTGGATATAATACATGTTAGCTTAGGTTATACCCATTAATAATAACAAAAATAGTATGAAGAATTCAAAAACATTAAAGAACAGCAAAATCACAAACACCAAAACCGACCCATTTTTCCAGAGGCGTCATTGTGTCTTTGACTTTCACACTATACTTCCACTTTTTTGCTCTACAGCCTGTATGCCGCTCCCATTCACTGAGCTTATACTTCTTTGACCCGCATGCTCCACATTCACATACAACTCTAGAACATGATGGAATAGTTTACGTAAGAACAAATAGTACATGGAAGTACAATATCTGACAACCTACTTTAGCCTACACCAAAGAATTTCAAGCTTTCCATGACTTACAAATGCAGATTTGGAAGATATGATCCTTCCATACCATTGCAGACTACAGTTAACTTGTCAGGAGGAACACTTTCCCCACTTTTTTCTCTAGATCTGTTTCAGTTTTTCATCACATTATTAGGTAGAAATGAAGCAGAGAATTCCATAAAAAAATATATGTATATTCAAAGAAGAAACACACATTGGACCAGCATGCTTGATTTTTTGCTCTCTTTTCACCGAGTATGATTGAGATTTGAACTTTGCCTTACATTCAGGGCAGTAATAATCAATGTTCTCCATATCCTTCAAACAATGACCAAGTCAGTACTAACAACTTCAAGTACAAGATAATATAAGAGGGAAACATAAACACAGGCAAGTTGGATACAGTGAGCACACCTGGAAAAGTTTATTGCTAATGTTGTCACATTCGGCATGTACCCACACATTACATCCATCACAACAGACCTAATCCACAGGGTTAAAACAACAATCTCAAAATATGCAAATGTTTTATGAAAATACTCAAATTAGTTACACTGAGCTGCATATATCTTACCCAATCGCCACCATCTGAATGGTGCCAAATCTTCTTGCATATGCCACAATACTGCTTTGATTTCCGCAGCTGTAATGAAATGTAAACAACATTTTAAGAACTAAAGTTGTATTGATGCTCAAATTCACACACATTTACATCCTCAAAAGGAAGAATCCTTTTAATAACCTTAGCACAATGTTTGCACAAATGCTCAGCCTCATATGCAGATTTTTTCATTTTCTTCAAAGTTTTTAATGGAACAACTGAGCCACAGCTATCACAGGGTCTTGCATCCTGCACAAATCAACAAGGCACTCTTACAAATGAACTACTTTGCAAGTCCTATAAGCCAAAATGGAGGGAACCAGAGTACTTAAACCAAAACTTATGGAAAAAGAAAGAAACATCCAACTGAACTAGCCCATAGTAGAACTATAACACATCGCATGTGAGTTAGATCATTTAAATTGTCAGATACACCATTAAACTATTGGTGCTGTGAAGTTCAGCTCATAAATACAAGAAAATATGTTCTAGCGAAACTTGCCTGGTTGTGGGAGTATAAACAATCAAGATCCTGACTTGAACAACTGGGTTGAGCATCTGGGTATCCTATTTGTTGGGTCTTATGTTCTGAGTCTAGGAAACCATTTTCCGCTAAAACTGCCTCCTCCAATGCCATCTGAAAATCACTTTGCTTCCACTTGTACAACTGGGTCTGCCCCTGATATCTGAACCAGGAAAATGTCAGGAACATTAGAAACACATTATTTTCAAAACACTTAAGAGTGTGTTTGGACAACACAGAATGCCCCATGGGCGTGAATACCATCTCTGAATACTTCATGATGGTCAATCTTCACCACTTTCGTATTACATCCTTTCGTAATTATAAGGAAATCTAATTAGCTAAAAGTATTTGACTAACAAAGTGTAATTACACTCAAATCACTAAGACCCACAACTTGAAAACAAAATTAAATTAAAAACAAAAATTTCCCTCCAATTCTTTACCCCTTATGAGAATTGGAGGAAGGTAATAAAGTGCTTCAATTACACTCGATTCAGTACAACCCAATCATTATGCCAATTACAACAACTACAGAAACATATCATACCTATGTATTTATAAGTAATTTACATCCAAATCCAATTATTGAGTGGCTTTCCAAACACAACCTTAGTAAAGTCAGCCAAGAATAGTTATCTACAGTACACTACAGAGTACACACCTGTCCATAAATTCAGCAAACGGGAATATCATTCCTTGTTTCACCCACGCATAATCCTGCGTGCAATTCCAAAGAAATGAGCATACCGCCATACACAAAACAACAAAAACAACATAAGATAAGAGATTACCCTCTGAGTTCCATTTTTTGAGTACCCAAAAAACATAACGCAAATAGCACCAGGAATGCAACAACTTAAGACTGATTCAGGAGCTTGCAATATCGGATCAATCACAATAGCCGGCCAAGAAGGGTATTTCTTCCCACACTTAACCCAAACTATATCACCCAAAGCAAAATCCTCCGGCTTATACACATCTTTCTTTTTTCCAGCTCTCTCTTTTCTTAAACTCTCTAAACCCTTATATCCATTATAAGGAACAAACTCATCTGTTTCCAGCAACGCCGGAGAAGAACTCAAATAACTTCCATAATTGGAGCTACTATTGATCCCTGCATAACCCATTCCTCTTTCCTCTCTTCTTTTACTAATTAGATATAAATCCGAGCTTCCATATGCAAACTTATCTTTCATATATCTTGATTCGTCAAACTCATCGTCCTCCAAGCTAGAATCCGTGTAATCCACCCTGAGTTTTCTATTTTTCCATGAATCAAGAACGGCGTCATTGAATCTAGAAGGAAGCATTTGTGTTCTTCCTCGAGATGATTTCAACAATGGAGGCTTCAATTTTTTCTTGGAACTCTTTTTAGTTTGCTTTGCCTTATTCAATTTACTTGAATTAGTCTCCAATTCACCGGCCAAGTACGACTCCTCGCTGCTCCAATAGCCTGAGCCGCTATTGAAATCTTCTACCTCCCCGTAGGAATAATAACCGTTCGATTTCAATCTCTTCAGATTACCGTCGTAATCGTAATATGTTTCTTCTTCCCCGCGGCCATCGTAGCTCTCCCCTTCCACCTTGCAGCGTTTCATACTCGGCATTTCAATATTCCCGTTCCGTTTAACTATCATCTTCCCTATATACGCACGTCAACCAAAACCCTGATTTTTTACATCGAAACAAATCCCCAACTATATTTAACGTAATCGGTTGCCCTAAATTCAAATCGATGGCCGCACAATCGGAAACCAGGCGCACCGGAATCCAATATCGAAACCCTAAAAAGAAAACAGCCCACACAACTAAACAACAAAAAAAGATGAAGCTATAAAATCCGCACGTTCTTCCCGCGAATCTTCAGTGTTTCAATAAGAAGAAAATTCAAAATTCGGGATTACAATTTTTAACACAGAAAAAAGCATAGGGGGTAATTCACGTTTATGTGAACTGTTATTTGTTATAGACAATGAAATAGGGAAAGATATTGTAGCTTGTAAAACTTTACCTAGGAGATAGATTTGTTTATATATTAGGGGGTTTTGAGGGATTTCCCCGGATTAACTTGTGTCCTATACTTACCTCATATTTTTTATTTTAGTCAGAAACTCTTTTAATAAAATTTTTTTCATACATAAAAACTCAAATTCGAAATATATTTAAGTGATATTAAGCTGCTTCGAATAAATTTCGGTTGATTTTATATATTATGGGTTTTAATTGCAGTGTTAAGGGGCCAATGGGGTAAAATATTACTATTGGTTTAATTGTATTGTGGGCCTTGGCGGGATGGCGTGTTTTGGCTCCAAATACCGGGAAAGATGGAGGGAGATTGGAAAAGGAGAAAAATTTATGGCTCGGGCAACGCGCGAAACCAAATTGAAATGGTGCGGCGATTGGGTTGAATTTTAGAATTAAAAGAATATCTTGGTTTTTTTATCGTATATGTTTATTTTATGGTTCATGTTCAGAATTTGAGACTCTTTCTCACAATAATGTTATTTTTAAGGTTTGAACCCAATGAGAGCAATGCGCATGTTATATTTATTATGGGTGTTTATTCTCGGATACTCAATTTTTTATACATAATCTAAATACAAAAATTAATGATTTGAAGTTAGTTTTAAGATAGAAATATTTGAATATATATATATATATATATTAAAGTTTATCACTAAAAATACATTAAAAATATTAATCTCGTTTTTTCTTTTTGAATCCTTTATTAACAAATTAATGCAAAATATTTTTAAAAATTTTAAAACTTAAAAGTACATAATACAAACATAAAAAGAATGTAGAGATTTAAATTTAATTTTAGAGTAAATATTAAGTAACCTAAAATAAAATTATAATTTAAAATTGAAAAATATATATAATAAAAGTACAAAAAATTCTATACTCAGTCTTGGGAAATCAGCTATCATGACTAACAGTTTCTATTTGCGTTCAACCTTTTTGCTTAGGTATTTTGGTGAGTTCAGTCTTTTCAGCTTAGGACATTTGCAGTTGGTGTTTTTTTTTTTTTATGTGCTTATGTATCATTATGGTTTTCTTCTGCATATACAAACAGAAATTGTTCGTTTTAGGTCCTCATAGTTTTGCTACCCTCAAGTGTACGCCTTCATAGATTCGAACCCGAAACATAACACATAAATGAGTGCACTTTACATAGCACATTAATAAATCGATATCTGTTACGTAAAGTGCATTCATTTGTGTATTATGTTCCGTATTCAATTTTGTAAAAATACACTTAAAAATATTGCCATGCTTTGAAAATTTTAGTATGTTTTGACGGATAAAAGATCAAAATCGTTTTAGATACATACCTTGATGATGGACCTTCACTTTATGACCATGCAAGGTTACAGTTAAACTTGACACAGACAAAATAAACTGAAATCGGAATGGTTAAACTTTGACAAACACATACGAAGCTATTTAATCATTGTTCAAACGAACAGAACTCACACATGAAATGGATTTTATAGTAGGTTCGGGTCAGGGGTTATAATCCAAATCAGGTCTTTTACAAGTTGAACTGGTGTTAGCCATGGATTCACTTCTTTCATGATGAAACTGGTGCAACGTTGAGCACACCTTTCGATCGAAAACATCGGTAATTTTTCGACATGAGCTACTAGATTTGATTCATTTGGAAGTTTGGAGGCAGGTTGGACTTATCATCTCTGCTTCTTCTTTTTCTCAAACAGGAGAGTGTTTCTAAAACAATAACTACAAGTAGAGTTATAGCAAGGAGGAACCCGTAGCCAATCTTCCATTCATCCCCAGCATCGGCGTATTGAATCCCCAATACGATGTTTAAAGATCCGAAGAACAGGGCCATCTGTCCGAACCAATGGTGGTACCAGTTCCAATATCGCCGGTACTTGGAATCTTTATTCGGCCGTAGGAAGAATGCAAGTACCTGAAATCAAGTTTGTCACATTTTCATCAGTAATTGTATGAAATATGTATAAGAGAGATGATAATCTGCATTGCAAACCTGAAGAATGCTAAGCACAAGCACAAAGATTCCGATGCCTCTATGTGCCGGAATATCGGCATT
Source organism: Hibiscus trionum (assembly GCA_030270665.1). Classification (NCBI taxonomy): domain Eukaryota; kingdom Viridiplantae; phylum Streptophyta; class Magnoliopsida; order Malvales; family Malvaceae; genus Hibiscus; species Hibiscus trionum. The sequence goes on along the minus strand of BSYR01000033.1, from coordinate 6,254,387 downwards.
CATGCTTTCGTAAAGTTTTAATCCGAGGACTACGGCTGCAAGTCCGAGGATGAACCCCAGAAACTGGATCACGGCATGGAGATAGTACCAGAGTGGATCTTTGTGCTTAAAGTATCTCGCAACTATTGCACCCGCGGGAAGGAACAATCCCCATCCTAATAGACCCAATGTCCCATGGTTCTTCCTCTGGCTTATGTCGATGTTTGTAGCAGACGCTGCAAACGGAGTAGGTCCGTGATTATACAATGCATCTTTTGAAAGAATGATGAACTAATAAGAGTGAATATACAAGCAAACCTTGAGAGAAGTCGAACCAAACGGCGGTCTTAGCATCGTGTCTAGTTAGGTGCAAATGATTAGGGTATCTGGTTCCAAAAGCCAATATAATCGGCTGCCGACCAAGACGATGTTCGAACTTGGCTTGAAACGCCAAGTAAATCATGGCCCCATGCAGGGCCACAACGGGTGGAATGTTGTTAAGTGGCAATTCACCCTTATCAGCTATGACTTGGTTTGTATGTCTACCTTGCAAGTAGAATTGCTCGATTCTTGCTTGACCTTTTCTGTTAAACCATCCCACCATGGCACTCGATCCAAGCATCATCCCGTTCCTCGAAAAACCGATCCCCACCCATCCGGTTGTATATACTGCTGATAACACTATTGTCATCAAATTGTCTGATCTCTGATAATACTGCAGACACAAGTACACAATGACTAGCTTAGTACATGAATTGGCTAATGGCTAGTTCATGTAGAGTTGAAAAATACAACAACTTACCCTCAAAACCATGTTATTCCATATAGGCGAGCAAACCATATTGGAAGATGACATATTGCCATAAGGTGGACCAAGGAAACTTAGATCAGTACTGCAAAGCTCGGATCGATCAACATCGGTACCGGCAGTACTACTAGTAACTGAACCATTGGTTAAAGGATCATCGGTATCATGCTCGATCCGGATCTCCTTAAAACCTGCAGCTCCGAACCGTTTATGTTCGAGGGCAATACAGAAAATGTATAACCCAACAATGATCCTGGAAAAGGAAACCCTGAATCCTGAAGTTGCCATTGAGATGAAGGGGGCTGAAGTTGAGCTGACAAGCCGTTGCTAAGGTGGTGAAGACCAAGAAGAGAAAGTGTGAAGGTGAAGTCGTGCATGGTGGTTAAGATGTTTCCGTTTCTTTGAGCTCAAGGCTTGAATTATGGTGGTTGTTGCAAGGGATGGTCCCGGAGGTTCTGTAGCCTAAAAAATTTAAAATTCACATATGATTTAAAAAAAATTATGTATTTTTTATTGAAAATTTATTTTTGCCCCTTAAATTTTTTATAAGTTCGTTCTCTTAAAATTTTATAAGTTCGTTTCCTAACATAAAATCATGCGTCTGTCCCTAATTGTTTCGGGTGATGGTGGGCTGTTGTTGTTGCTGGTGAATTGGCGGGTAAACAATCATCATTCCCACCAGCAAACTCATCAACAAACGACAATTTGCATTTCTTGATATGTTTTTTTATGCAAGTTTAATAATATATGTTAAAGCCTTTGGGTGTTTTGTAGTGTTTAGATCGTTGTCGTTTAGCAACAACTAAACAAGGGTTAGTTGAAACGAACTTTTTGTTTTAAGCACCTCCCTAAACAGTGACATGCTAGCTAACAATAAATAAATCAAGATATTAAAACAAAAAGGCTTGTATAACAAATAAGTACTTAGAGTATACAATTTTTTTATTTAAGTACCTAAAGTATTTTTTTTTATCAAAACAGATACCTAAAGTACTTTTTGGTCAAAATGGGTACTTAAAATATTTTTTTGTCAGAAATAGGTAATTAATGTATTTTTTAATCAAAGTTACATGTCAACTTTTAGGAACCTATATGAAAAAATATATATTTTAGGTACCTATTTTGACCAAAAATTACTTTAGATGTCTGTTTTGACCAAAAGGTATACTTTAAGTATTTGTTTTGACCAAAAAAATACTTTAGATACCTAAATAAAAAAATTAGTATAATTTAAGTACTTATTTGTAATATAAGCCAAACAAAAATTAAGAAACCTAGATTGATCTTATTGAAACTTTATAATCTTTAACTGAGTTAATTACCCCCACTTGTTCTCAAATTATTACTCTTATTTTAAACTAGTCCGTAAACTTTTAAATATTCTAACTTCATACTCAAATTGTGGTTCTTTTTCTAAATTAGTCTCTAAACTTTTGAACATTTCCGTTCCATCACCAAACTATGATAATCATTTTAAATTGTTCCCTGAACTTTTGAACATTTTAATTTCATCTATAAATTACCGTTTATGCCGCATATTATTACATAATACACATAAGTGTTTACATAACAAACAACATTTTTATAAATATTTTATTAACATGGGACGCGATTAACATATATTGATTATTTGAGAATGAATTTAGATTGTTCAAAAGTTTGGGGACCAAATTAGAACAAGAATCACGATTTGGAGATGAAATTGAAATGTTCAAAACTTTAGAGACCAGTCTAGAATAAGGATCATAGTTTGAGAATGAAATTGAAATGTTAAGTAAAAGGTCAAATTATGGTTTTAGTCTCTATAATATGCACAAATTCGAGATTTAATCCTTATATTCTTAAGTTGAAATAATTTGATTTATCTAATATCATTGGTTTTGGTCTTGATATGTTTTCTACTACCAGCTACAACAATATATGCAATATTGCCAATCAACTCTGTCCTGGTAGCCTGACGATATGTTATTCACCTTCGGCCTCGTCAACTTCAAAAATCCATTTGCTCTTAGCAACACCACTCTTCTTCATCGGAACCATCCTTTCTCCACCGCCTCGATCTCGACTTTTGCTTCCATTGCTCATTCTGGTGGTATTAATCTCCATTCCTTTCCCAATGGGATATTCTTCATAGACCTAACTCCAACCTTATCCTTCATTCGTATGACATAAACTCCCAAACATTGATTATCACCCGCGGTCTCATCGACTTTGGCTCGTTTTTTTTCGCTCGGTGAAGTGCGGCCTCCGGTGGGACACAGATGAACCACGCCCCGGTGTGTTTTGCAGCGGTCACGTCTGAAAGAATCACCAAAACAAAAATCAGTGGAGCAAAAAAGAATGGGACGCACTTGCCACGTAAAGAAGGTGGGTAAACCAAGTCATAAGTGGAGAGAAGCAGGACTTTACGTTAGGGTGTAAATTCTTATACTTAAGAGTTTATATAAGAAATTTCAAGGATCAAAATAGAATAGAAAAAGTTATAAATTATATAAGAATTCAAAAAAATTAAGGGTGTGGTTGTCCCTTAGCACTCCCCGATCTATTCATGTTACAAAAATGATCTAAAATGTTTCAGTCGAAGCAGGAACATAATTATTTATGTGGGTTGTGTGTTTCAATGACCAACCACCGAACAAAAATCTTCTACCTCTTTTTGGTACTCCTTTCAGTATCATTTTCTATGCTCTAACACTAAAAAATTAAATTCTAAGCCTTAACCCTAAATTATAAATCCTAAACCTTAAACTCTAACTCTAAAAATATAACATGCTCATAATTCCCTAAACTTAAACCATGACCTTAAACCTAAATTTATAGTATGGGAGCATAAATGAGACGCCGAAAAGAGCAGAGGATTTCTATTCCCAACCATCATATGCAAAATCAATAATAGAAATCTCCTACCTTTTCCCGTGCCCTTACATATTCCCCCACACTAAAAATTTAAGTTTGGGGTTAATGTTTAAGGTTAGAGTTTAGGATTAAGGTTTAGATAATTTGGGTAGGTGCATTTCGTAGAGTTTAGAACTTATAAAAATTTAATTTTTTAGTGTTGAAACAAATAAACTAGAGAAAATTTTTGTCCCAAAATCAATCCAACTAAAATGGAAAACCATGGAAATAGAAATGGCTTATAGTCATCTCCTTAAATAGGGAATATAAATATTATCATTTCCAGTAAAAAATCGGCCACAGCTCCTTTGATGATCAAGTTCAATCAACCATTTTGACTTTGATTAAGGTTTTATTTGACTATGTAGAATATATAAAATATTAATCATTAAATAGTACAAATTTTATGAACAAATACCACCTTGTTATTATATTATTTTGTTTTAAACAGAAAAAAAAAAATCAAACCAAATTAATTCACAGCCACACTAAACTGTAAGTCTTGATGGAGAAGCTCCACCACTTGCATCGGGGTGTGTGCACATCAACCTCCTAAACAATCCGATTCAACTTCAATTCGACCATGGCCAAGCCTCCATGCATGTCGAAGAATATCACTTTTTTTTTATCAAAAGAAACTTACTCCATTAAAATATAAAAGGGATCGGACAGGGAACAAACAAAGCGGTCCCACCGCAAAACACAACAACCAAAAACCTACGACAGCCGCCATGAGCCATGCAAGGCCATGAGCGTCAACGCTAAACCACCCTAAAACCTGAAGAGAGCCAGCATCATTGCAAAGAACACAATCAAAACGCTTAACACAAGCGCGAACAAAGATCGAACCTACCAACCGAAACAGACTCAGGGTTCGATAGACACAAAAACAAACAAAACGCTTAACACCAACGTAGACACAGTTTGACTTAGAGTCAACAACCGATTTAACAAAGTAGATAAAACTTGGACGAATCCTAGGACAACTAAAAAATGAACTCCACTGAACCTTCTTCGAGATTGCGATATCGGCCATGTCTGAGAGCTCTTCCCAGAGGCAGGCTTCCGACGAGGCTCCGTCGGTCCTTATCAAGACAATACCCTTTATCACCCGATACGAAGGGTGGGAATCCATCGAGTTCTCCCTCAGCCCAGGTTTATCCACGACTTGGCAGGCCTGTAGTAAAACAGAACAACACCTAACAGCTAACCATGGATCATCAGACCCCCTAAGAGACATCGTGATCCAAGGGGAAGGAGGAAGGCGTCTAAAGCACCTATGTTCCTTCCTAACATAGGTGACGCAGATCAACGGCCTCATGGTGATCTCGGATAACTCCTACTGGAGTTATCTGATTCCTGGTTTGCTTCCTTGAACGGATTAGGGTAAGCCACCGTCTTTTCCAAAGGAACTAAGTCCTCCCCGTCACTTATGAGGATCTCTTCATTGAGGGAGAAGTTGTCGTCGATGCACATGGTCGGGACTCGGGTTATGTTTTTTCCGAAGGGGTCAATGCCCAGTTCGATGAGTCCCGCTTCATCTATCATGACCCTAGTGCATTCCACAGCGAACTTTCTTCTTGCCGCCTTCCTTATCAGAGTAAGCCTCCTCGAGCCAAAGTTTCTTCCTCTTTTCTTACGCTCGATATTTTGGATTATTGTAGAGGATTGCATGATTGAATCAGGGAACAAGGCTGCAGTGATCATATCATCAGAGGCTGCCTGGTTTCTCTCCGAGATAGCCCAATTTTGAGGACCAATTTGGCAGATCGTGTTCGATACTTTCTCCCATAACTCACGTCTTTTTGCCGGGCCAAAGAGTTCATAGCCATCGTCCTCTCTCTTTCTTTTCTTGTTTGTCGTCACTTCCATACGATCTATTCCAACCGCCAAAAGATTTTCCCATGGAGGGATAGGATTTCCTTCAGACCTATCAGTGATTTGTCCTGGTTCGGAGAGATCTTTGACAGCTGGGGAAGGGTGATTATTTTGTGCAGGCCCTAAAGGGGTGATAGTGCCTATGTTGCCTCTGTGGATGGTTAACCCGTTGTTTTCCCAAATAGGAAACAAAGGGTTGACTTTGTGCGAGGGAGATGGGACGTAGCCTGCATCCTTAGACGAAACATTCAGGTCAAGTAGATTTGGATTAGATTGCACCCTAGCCATGCTCCAGTGGAAGTTGTCCTTTTCATTTTCTATTTTGTCGTGTAGCTTGGAAGGGCCCGCAGGGGTGGGAGTCGGCTTCGGTGAGTTTGGCAACTGCTGCCTGAAGCCGTTGGGAGCACGTAGCCAAGGTCCAAATTTACCGGACAGTTTCACCATCACCAGATCGTTTTTGCAGTCTCGTTCGACATGTCCCAGGCGGCCACATCGGAAGCAGAATCTCGGTAAGGCTTCATATTTGAAGCCTATTTCCAGGGCTTTGTCTTTCTTCCTGTTTAAAACGAACCCCGTTTTGAGGGGATCCTCCACTCTTATAGCCACCCGAATGCCAACGTTTCCATGCCACGCTATCTTCTCGTCATCTTCCAGCGTAGAACCATAGTACACAGGAAACAGCTTTCCAATGCATCGAACGTTGTCTTTTGTAGTCCATCCCACTGGTAGATTGTTTATCTGCACCCAGAAATCCTCCGTTGAGAAGTCGATCTCTTCCAACGCCTTGTCTGGCTGCCATTCTTTCAAAATAAGCAGAGAGTCTTGTACCGACCAAGGTTTTCCACCGAGGATGCGGTGGCGGCCTTCCGTTGTTTTGAATATGAAAAGGAAGAAGTTTCTTCCTAAATCGTGACATTCGAGCCCCTCACATTTCCAGGCTTTCTTCAGAATGGCCTTCAGCGCCAGCACTTTGATGGAAGATGCAGACATCAACTTCCCTAGCAAGGAGAGGTTTTTCAACGTGAAGTTTACCTCGCTGTCTTCGTTGAGTTCGAGCTCATCAAGAAACTCCTTATTTGGAAGTTTGGGATCGTTTTGGGTGTTTGGGAAGTCGGTATCAACGACCTCTATGCTGAGACCAAGCCCACTGTGTGACATAATGAGGGAAGGAAGGAGGAGTAAATGCTCCTTAAAACTTGGAGAAGGTAGGGGAATAAAGAACCAGGAGAAAAGTAAATGCGATCCTAGACCAAGACAACAGGCGCAGGGGAAAAAAGGAAGCAGTCTTAGCAAGCAAGTGAAAAAAGGAAAAAAACTAAATGAAGCAGAGGCTCTAAACCACCTCCTCACCAAGAAAAACCTCACCAAAAACGACCAAGCCCTCAACAGAAATGTTGGAGCAAAGGATCAGAGAGATGGGAGCACATTGGACGGGAGAGAGAACTTGCTTTTTTTGTCGAAGAATATCACAAACAGCCCAAAGTTCAACATTCAAACACGAGCATTTTTTTATACCCCACCTTATAATCACATTAAAATTATTAAAAAATACAACTTTGATTACATCTTTAGTATATATATATAAATATATTCTTTTATCTTTTTTTTACAATTTATGTTCATAGATTTTTTTTAGTAATGTTGTCTTCTAAATTCAAATATGTATTCCTTTATTAGAAGTAATATAATGTATCATATCATCACACTCGATATTCAGTGACTCAACTAAAATATTATTTTAAAATATATATATAATTTTCTAAAAAAACGAGAAAACAATTTATAATTAATCTATAAAATTTTAAAATTTATTATATAAATCAAAGTAAAAAATATTGGGTGGACGCGAGGGGCTAGTGCCCCTTCTACCTTATAGGTAGTTTCATCCATGTATACTTACTATTATTTTAATTTTTTAACTAATAGTCGGCTCCATTGAAACAAAAACAAGATACGAATAAACAAAAAGAAAGGCTTCAAAAAAAACCTAAAGAAAAATAAACAAACACATAACATAAAGTATGAATAAACCACACAGGAAAAAAAACACGAACAAAAAATAAACAAACACATAACATAAAGTATGAACAAACCACGCAAAAAAGAGAACACGAACAAAAAACAACAACAATAGAAATAAAAGCTCAATAAGTCATCAGGACCAACGAGAAGAATTGAGACAAGAACAAAATTAACATACTAATCTTCAACAACATGTCACTTCTGGGGACACAGAAGGATAGAACATTTGGAGAAATGCGGTAAGAGAAGCCATTAGAAGATCATCACGTCAAGATTCATGAAATCGTCAATGATTGATGGACTATAAAGAAAAAAATGGAGTCAAAAGCCTAGTCGTCAGTCTTCTGCCGATAAAAAATGAGATCCCTAGCTATCACTGAAAGAAGTCGAAAATCTGTAAAAACGGAGATCAAACAACAAAAACATTCAATAGAAACGAGACCAATGAGAGGATTCGAAAGGAAAAGAGACAAAGCTCTCTTTCAGCATACATCCACACTTTCACCTCACAAAAGAGGGCCCAAACAAGGCCCTTGGTCGATGAAGAAGGAATCCCATCGAACAAGCCAAACGGGTGCATCAGAACACCAAAAATAAATAAGAATATATCAAAAACAGAGAAACAAAGAGAAAAAAGGGAGACAGAGATGGAGAAAAGGACAAAGAAAATCAAAGTGGGGGTGAGAACCCAACTTGTAACACCCCAATCCAGATTTAAAGTGCTACATTCGGGTCACCCAAAATCCAACCCAATAACTATTAGTTTAGCCAACATTTAAATCACTTAAACCATTCATAATCTCATGTACTTAAATAACCGTACAAATCATTTTACAAAATACGAGCTCCGAGTTTAAAACATTGTATATCAAAATAAAAATTTAAATAGAGTTTACAGACTCAACATTTATAAGGTCCTATGAATACATTAGCTCAAGTTAAATAATAAGTATTGTACTCTGAAAAAGAGACGGTGTTGGTATATCCTTCCATGATGTGCTCATCGCTCACGAACCACCTACTAACATGCGAACGGAAACAATGATTCTGAACACTAAGCTTATAAAGCTCAATGGTACATTTTTACTCTACCACAATTCTTAATTATCATAAAACAAGCATGTGAGATAAATATAGTCTAGAGAGCATAGATAAGGCTTCACTATTTATGAGTCATCATCTAACCTACACAAATTAGAGTTCTTAAATCACCTATCTCAAGGCATCATTAAATCTACAAGAAGTCTTACATGTTGCCCAATGCTTTGCAGTATTCGAGGTCACTGAATCTATCGAGTTTAATATATCTATAAGCTACAGTCTATAGCATCTATACAACATATATAAATAAATCCATACATCATCTACATAATGGTCAACGAAGCCCTATTTTACTCGTGCTCACACAACCGTCGGGTTAAATGGACCATATTCGGATCACATTAGCCATGAACATGTCCTGAACGTACTTGGATCACCTTAGCCACACGTCGTCCTCACATGAGGTCACTCAGTCATCAGGTTACTCGAGCTCACTCAGCCTATCAAGTAGATTTTTAACCACACCTTGATCACTCAACCATCAGATACGTCAGATGTACTTGTTCACACAACCCTGAGTACAATCCCCTTACACAGCCACATCCAGATCACATAGCCCTTAAGTACATCGAATGTACTTGATCACACAACCCTGAGTACAATCCCCTTGATTAAGTACAATAGACTCTAGGACATTCAGATTCTTTTACTCAACTACCATCATAAAATGAGATATGATCCTTAAGCAATAATATATCTCACCAAGAGGTAAATGGCTCCAAGCCAAACTATCAAGCAAATGTCATCAAGGCTTGACACTAACCATCAAGATTCATTTCTCGGTTCATAATTACCAGCCCCTTAAATGCCCACTCGGCACACACAGACAACAAGATGCCAAGCATATTCTCGGATTGCCATTAACAATAATTTTCTCGTTTACGATTACCGAGTTATTACACGTTATGCTCTTAAACAAGAGTAAAAATATCAGTTTCTCAGTTTTATAAACCATTTTATCTCATTAGGGGTCTACTAGACCATCACCCACAATTTTTCAGCATCTTTAACTCAAATTCATATTTTTCGGGTAGATTGCCTAGTCAGTACCGGTACTTAACCTCGTGTACCGATACAATACGACGATTACCGGTACTCGCCACCGATACACGGGCTCTATGAATGAGGGATTAATCGGCCTTCAATTTTGATACTCCAACACGAGTACCAATACGACCTCGGTATCGATACTCCCCTTCGCATACTGATACAAAATTTGTTCACTGAAATCACTTACAACCTTCGCGTACCGATACAGGCAAGCCTGTAACAATACTGGTTTGAACAGCGTACTGATACTGGTTGAAGCCCGTAGCAGCACTCCTTTCATAGTTCGCCCTTGTTCGCTGCTCTTAACAATGGGTATCGGTACATACACCCCGCGTACCGGTATCGAAACCTAGAAAATATTTACTAGGGCTCAAAAATCTCTTGTAACTTGTCTCTAAACCTCCTAAATCTTCTTGAGTGTTCACTAAAATTTATTAAATTGTTTATGGACTTATTAGAGTCACCTAACAACATTATTGCCATCAAAATCACTATCTTGATTTTTTAAAGTCGAGCTCCATCCAACAACACTCATAAAACTATAAATCAAGCAAAGTAATTACTTTATGATCTTAAAAAAAAAAATATAAGAGTCAGATATATACTGACATTTTAGTAAAATTTCGAAATAAATTCACTCACTTAGCTCTTTCAACTTCCTTTCCTTGACCCAAGCTTGGAAGAGTCCTCAATCACATCCCCTTGTCATACAATCATAGAAAACGAATCAAAATTTAAAATAAAATCTAAAGAAATGTTTAACCACGAATTTGCAACATAAAAATGGATGAGAGCTCTTGAAACTCTCAATCCTTCAAAAACCCATGAATAGAAACTTACTTTTTTTTCCACAAAATTATACTTTTCTTGGAGTCTATGAAGAGGAGATAACATACTTGAATCTTGGACCTTATGTAAAAGAAATTATGCATAAAGGTAAAATTTTTAGTGTTGAAGCCAAACTTGAAAATGAAGGTGTGTGGGAGAAGAAAGATGAAGAAGAAGAGGGTGATCTCACCTTGTTCTTCCTTTTCACGTGGGAGACAAATGAATTAATGGGGTGGACAACCTTTATTTTTTTTAAAAAGGTAAATAGCATAATAAAATCGTCCACTTTCACCTTTGTTACAAAATGGTCACTACCCAAGTTTGCATAGTCCAATTCTTATTTAAAAAGGCTCAAACTTGGCCCAATGAGTCTAATTATCGAACCCAACACGAAGGGTCCATAATCTGGATCAACGGTCGCATGTTGACTCAAAAATTTGAATCGTTATACAACAACTGCCGAAAACAATAACGGCTAGCTGGCCATAGGTAAAAGAAAAAGTTATAGTTGAAATTTTAGATCAAAGATAAAGAAAAATAATTTTTAGAGAAAAGAAGTGTGATGCTATTCTACATCTCAGAAAATCATATAAGAAAATTGAATTTTTTTTTTTATAAATTATTTGATGAAGCTAGTGTTATATTATCAGATAAAATAGGCTATAACCTAACAAACTCGATTTAAAAAATATTTTTTTGACTCCAATAGTACTGTAATTTTATAAATTAGATTTGGAAAAAAAATTCAAATAAAGTTTGAGTTATAAAATTAGAGTTAAATAATTTGAAATTTTTAATAATTTGTGGGATTAATTTTGAAATTTAAGTCGAGTTCCTCAAACTTGTTTAATATATGTATATCACATATGAAATATATGTATATATATATGGTTATAAAATTTAAGCTATACAATAAAATTCATCAACACTATTAACTCAAATTTTTTAGTCGACTCAATCGAATTATCGTGAAAGGAAAACAACTAAATTAAATCGAAAATAAGTTTTTCTTCTTCTTCTATTTCCAGTAAGTTGGATTTGATTAGTTAGTACCTCTCCAACAGTTATTTCAAAAATTAAGAAATGGTCAAAAGTCAATTCTACTATTACAAGTTTACGCGCTACCTATAAAAGGACCACGCGTCGTCGTCTTCTTCCCTTAACCTAAAACTAATTTCTCCATAACCATCGGGCTCCCAAAAAAGGATTTTTGACTTCTCGCTTTAAAGCTTCACTTTTTTGCTTTCTACTCTCTTCCGGTAAGAATCCATCTTTCGTTTTATATTATATATGCATTCTTTTCTCTCTCTCTCTCTCTCTCTCTCTCTTATTTGCTTGTAGTTTCCGTGCATCCATTCCCTAAACCCTAATCTTAGAATGGTGATGGATTGAGCTTTGTGTTCCTTAAAATTTTCGTTTCTGGTGCCTAGGGTTTCGTTTTCTCGGGCTTGGGGTATTTTCCTTGGGCCTGAATTGTGATTTTTTCTCGTTTGTATAGAGCTGTTCGATTGCCAAACGGAATGGGGCAACTATTGTGAATTTGTACAGAGTTAGTTTAAGTATTTCTAGTGTTATCTTTCTAGAGCGCCGAGAGCTCTTTGTTCTTCAACAGTTCACTGTTCAAAAATGTCTTCGGCTGGTCTTGCTGTTGTTCCAGTTCGAAATGAACCTTTGATTCCTCCCAATCATTTGCACCACGAATTGGGTCATTGCGAGAGTGAATCTATTTGGGTATATTTGGCATTTTCTGGGTCGATGATTCCAATGCGGATATTAGAATCGGATTCTATTGAATCCTTGAAGCTACGCATCCAGACCTGTAAAGGTTTTGTTGTGAAGAATCAGAAGTTGGTTTGTGGAGGCCGGGAGCTGGCACGGAGCAATTCCCTTGTTCGTGACTATGGAGTCAACGATGGGAATGTTCTGCACTTGGTTCTTAGGCTTTCTGATCTTCAGGTCATTAATGTTAAGACTTGGTCCGGGAAAGAGTTTACATTTCACGTTCGGCGAGGACGTGGATGTAATGTTGGTTATGTGAAAAGGCAGATCGCTAAGAAAGAGAAAGGGTTTACTAATCTTGATGAGCAAGAAGTTGTTTGTGATGGGGAACAATTAGAGGATCAGAGGCTTATTGATGATATATGTAAGCATAATGATGCTGTGTTGCATTTATTGGTCCGAAAATCTGCCAAAGTTAGGGCCAAGTATGTTGCGAAGAATCTTGAGTTGTCTATTGTGGCACCAGAATTGAAAGATAAGCGAGATAATGATGTTGGCGAGACTGATAATAGAGTACAATATGATTTTGGTGGTGGAGAGAATTATAGCAAAGGATATGAAGTTGATAGACAGGTTGTACCAAGGAAACCACCTGATGGGGATTTTATATTGGAGCCTGTTATTGTTAATCCTAAAATTGAATTGCCTTCAGTGATTGCGGAAATGATTAACTCCACATTTGATGGATTATGTAGCGGTAGAAGTCCAATCAGGTCTATGGAGGGTACTGGAGGAGCCTATTTCATGCAGGATTCATCAGGCCAAAAGTTTGTTGCTGTTTTTAAGCCAATTGATGAGGAGCCTTTGGCTGTTAACAATCCTCGAGAACTACCAATGTCTTCAGATGGTGAAGGGTTGAAAAAGGGTACAAGAGTTGGAGAAGGAGCATTCAGGGAAGTTGCAGCTTATATTTTGGATCATCCTAGGAATAAGCGAAGCACGATATATGGTGATGAGAAGGGTTTTGCTGGAGTCCCTCCTACTGCTATGGTCAAGTGTTTGCATAGTGGGTTTAACAATCCTAATAATTCACCAAAAGTCAAGATTGGGTCATTGCAGATGTTTGTGGAGAACAGCGGAAGTTGTGAGGATATGGGTCCTAGGTCTTTCCCAGTCGACCAAGTACATAAAATCTCTGTTTTGGATATAAGGTTGGCCAATGCAGATAGGCACGCTGGGAATATTTTAATGAGCAAAGATGAAGATGGGCAGACCTTGCTTATTCCTATTGATCATGGCTATTGCTTGCCTGAAAGTGTAAGTTACCTTTGCTATTATGTCTGAATTTCATGCAAATTCGTGCATGCTATCATATTTTACTGTTCTCTTTGCTACTTTACACCCACATCTCTTACTGCTCGACTAGATTATAAATGTTAAACAAAATAATCTGTGTGGTTTGAATTCAACTGTGGATTTAACTCGAGTCAAATCATAGAATCACAATTAGAAGCTTATTGAACTTGCATTAGTTCTTATTTAGTCTAGAGACTAGTACACCGATGAAGTTATCATGTTTCACTAATTCTGCTAATTGTAAATTGTCATCTAGCAAGCTGATTTATGCTGCCTGCTTGATTCTGTCTTCTTTTTTTTTTGTCTTGTAGAGTGCCCATGAGTGTCATTACACGCCATTTTTCTTTCACAACATTATAATTTATAAAATTCATGTTATATATGTTTTTTGGTCTTTTTGGAATCCTCTATTCCCCCATGTTATCTTTTGTTGTGCTTTCAAGGCTAATTGTTATTGTGGCTGTATGTGTATTTTTTGTACAGTTTGAAGATTGCACATTTGACTGGTTGTATTGGCCTCAAGCTCGCCAACCCTACTCACCTGAGATAGTTGACTATATAAAATCTCTGGATGCTGAGAAAGATATTGCCCTTTTGAATTACCTTGGATGGGATATGCCACCTAAATGTGCACGTACCCTCCGCATCTCCACCATGCTTCTCAAAAAGGGTGCTGCAAGAGGGATGACTCCCTTTGTCATCGGAAGTATAATGTGCAGAGAGAACTTGAACGAGGAATCGATGATTGAGCAAATTGTACAAGAGGCGGAGGATCGTGTGCGTACTAATGCAAGTGAAGCCGCATTTCTCAAAAAACTATCCCAGATCATGGATCGCCGTCTTGATGAGATTGTTGGATCATCGTAGTTGTTTGTTCGTTGTACATGCCTACCTCAAATGGTCAGGAAGACTGGTTATGAAAGCACAATGATTTCAACTTTTTGTGTAATCTTCTATTTTGGATGGCACTTAAAGAACAATCGTCTTAATTTTAGGCCTTGATTCACATTATTGAATTGATTTTTTCAAGAAATCTTTTATTGTTCTTTTGATCCTTGAAATGAAGACATGGTTTCCCTTTTATTTTACCGTTGCATGTATAAGTTCCATGTTTTAAGTTTGCAGCAACTGTTGATTAAGTTCCATGATTTTGGAATGCAATTATTGGTTATATTTGCGATTTTGGAATGCAATTATTGGTTATATTTGCTGAACAGTGAACACAGTCAATCTAGCTAATATCGACAACAGAGGCCGAGTACATTTACAGTCGCAGTATGATTAAGTTTAACTTTACACCATAAATTAAGGTAATTGAATGATTGGCTCGAGTGGTTGCCGACCAATTACAAATATAGTAAGATACAAAGGGAAAACCCTATAGGCTACACAGTTTAGCTGATGATATATCAGCAGCTTAGTCTTCAAGGAAACCAAATATGGAGAAGGCTGACTATATACAACTTCGTACGAAAAAGCTAAAAGTCTTATCTTTAATAATGGGAAGGCTTACGGCTTCGATATCCGAACAGAATTCAAGAATCCTTGACATAAATGGCAGGCTGATATGATGTTACATGTATATGCAGCAAACAATATCACGGTGGTGTGCAGCAGGGATCCATCTATGACATTCTAACTACAAAGGTTGGGTATGCAGGCACCACCTTCGGGGTTTTGTTGTTCTTTCCATATCCGCCCCGTTACTCGCAGCTTCAACTCTTTCCTGTCCCCTCCGGAGAAGAAAAGCGCCATGTTACGCTGTATAATTAGGCCGTCATGGCTATCCCTAACCTTTCGGTGGCTATCTCTTATGCTTCTTGGGGTGCCTTCCCAAATGAGTTTCCTGCCATTCCCCCCGACTTCTAGGCTATAACTGTAGTTGCGGGCTTCGATCTCATCACCCATGAAACGAAGAAATGCCATGTAAACAGGGGCCATCCCGAGCTGAAAGGCTTCGAAATGGAGACAGAAGTACTGGCCAAAACAATGAAATACCTGAAACATATATGATATTTAGCATTCAGGAAAACCTAAGAAGATTGTACTATACTGTGGGAAATCATGGCCAGAAGATCAAATAAGTGGCACATGATTATTCATCATCTATATCAAAGCAGGTTAGCAAGGTTACACTGTCACAACTATATATATCTAATGCATTTTATTATGAAACTAAAACAACAAACTGATTCAGTTAAGGCAGAAAGCTAGCAGCAAAGCACGAGAATGGAGATCTATTTTTGGATTGACTAAGCATCCTGTCATGGAAGTCTCCCTTGATTTCGAGAAATCTCAATGACTTGAGCCACGGGATCCAAAAAGAAACTACCAATATAACGGGTGGCTTTTTATAAATTCAGGAATCATAAACATTAGGTACCTCTTAAAATTGTACATTATTGGTTGTTCATCATGAATTAGTAAAATGTTAGCAACTTGAATTAAAGTATAGCTACCATGTATGAAAGAGGCAACTTTTTCCAGTACATAGAATACACAGCTCAACTCTGTCACAGAAATGTCAAGGCCGTATTCATATACATGAAAACACCAAATTACCAATTAGCATTATATCTAGTTTATTATTACCCATCATCTACTAGTTCAATTCTACTGGATGCATAACAATGAGTGTACTTACAGTTAACATCCATGTTGCATTTTCAACTTCCTGGGGATTAGACTTCACATAACGATGGTTAAATGTGCATCCAGTGTGCATGTCCACCTTGTGGTCGTCCCTTAGATGAGCAACAAGGAATGAAATATCGCCAACAATAGCACATTCTGATCCAGCATATGGGCAATTGTATGGCCTGAAGTTGCATAGGGCTTCATGTTTGAGTTTACTATAGTAGGGAAAGATCTCCGGGCATCCAAGTGAAGTAAATTTGCAAGGCAATTCAAGTGATTCGGCCACCTTCTCTAGTGCTAGACATCTAATATCACCAAGCTCCTGTCTACAAGTGGGGCACCGGTTGTGTACCCTTGTTTTACAGGTTGAGCAGAGGGTATGCCCGTTATGGCACTGCAGAAAAGCAAATTTTAAAACACTTATCACTAAATATAAGAAATTATATAGAACCACTTGATAGAAACCCAGTCCAATAGTACTAGCATTCCAAGGCATTGAAAAAGCCTAATGCACCAAAAAACCAATGGTTTAGAAAACAGAATCTGGTGTTTGACGAGTGAAACTAGAGAAAACTGGCAGAACTTTTGGGCCACTTTCAGAGCAAAGCATACAAATATGGTTTTACCGGCACACAACAGAGGCAACATGGAAACATGCGCATGTACCTAGGCATAGACATAATCTACAGATGCCAAAGCTCCTGCACCGAACCCAACCAGAGGAGAAAAAGAAAAAAAGGCTGTTGTCGTCCTTAAGCATCATCATTGGATATGGTCAGCTGCTTATTTAACTAACCACTTGTCCCTTGCAGGCTAATGATGCGCATACACTCATAGAAGGAGAAAGAGAGAAAGACAAGTTGACAAATTCCATTAATTTCATCAAATGATACTTGATCTTGATTAAGCCTTTTACAGTACAAAACCTGTTCATGTGAGGAGGATTTAAAGAAAGAATAGGCCCTAAGGCACTCTCCGATTACTATAGCTATAAACACAATGTTACCAGCATTGCTTATACACTAGATGAAGCCACTATTCTGTGCTTTTCTGTGAAACTATGCAACTTAAAAACACATAGTATTTCTGATGTTCTGGACTCCCAAAATATCCTAGTAAACTCTCATGGGAATATTCTGTGAGGTCTTTCAGTTTCCATTCAATTTGCCATCTTAGCCTCTCCGGAATGAGAGAAAAAGAAAACCACGCTCTTGACTTCTCTAAACCCCTTCCCAGCACAAACAGCTACACATACCACCTTTGTTCACAATCCACAATTCCCTGTGCCTGAGCTGAAAGGCAGAACCGGCATTGGAAACATTTGTCGAATATATCAAACGTCATCCACATGAGTCGAGATTAAGGCTACATGCAATACCAACTGGAGTAAACTGTAAGACAAAGTTTCCTATTTCTAACATTTACAATATAATTGGTCCACCATCTTATTCTATGTGCTCCTATTTTACTCTTGTTTGATCGATTAAAATCAAGGCAGTAGCGCCGGCATAGCCACAATTGAAATGGTAAAGTTCAAGCCTTGATAAGAAAACCAAGACAGTAGTAGCATTGAAGCAATTTACACAAGTGGTCTAATTCTGAATAGTCAACTAAATAAAGTCAACCTAAAATAGCATCCCTGCAAACAAAGTTCTCCAACATGTAGTCCTAGCTCTCTAACCCTCAAATCTGTGAAAAGAAATCCTAACCCTAATAGAGTACAATCCAACACAGAAGATTAAGCCTAAAAAGACAATAAATTGACAGGAAAAAGTCATGAAAAAGAGACAGATTTAAACTATTCAAGCACCCCAAAAGCATTAAACAAAGATGTTCTCAAAGAAAAAGAAAAAGAAAAACCCCAACCTGGTGGATCGGAGGGTACATAGAATTGGTACAAACAGGACATTCAAGGAGTTCATGGACACTGGTGGTGCTTGGGTGAACCGCTGATGACACGGTACAGTTGCTGTGGGTCTTCGACAACGAAGGCAACTGATGATGATGATGGGTATGACGATGGATCTCATCATCATCATCCATCACATCTGAAGATGCCATACAATCAATGCTATCCGATTCCATGGAGAAAGGAGATAAAATTATCAAATTCCGATCGGTTATTTCCCGATGGAGTACAAAAGGTTGAAACTTTGGGTGCTGGGTTTAAAATCTGACCTTTTCTTTGGCACTGTGGAACAATGAAAATGAAAACAAACTATTTTTTCTGAGACATTTGATCAACATCAAGCGGTTTCAGGTTAAAGAGAAAGAAAAAAACCAATAGGTGATTAGGTGGAATCATTAGAGCACTATAAAAACAAATAACAATTGCTGTTGTTTCTTTATACAGAAGATTTAAGATTGATTAACAATTAACATCACAATTAAAGGCAAATGGATGTAGCTTTGTCGGACAGAGTATTAGGGCCAGCCGGCTACGGCCTGAACTAAAGAAATCAGATATTGTGGAGTCAAAGTTTTGCTGATCACGTTCCACTGCCACTGCCAATGGGGCTATGCTCATTAAATTCTATATTTTTTTATAGGCTTAATTGTTAAATAAGTATCCAACTATATATTTTATTTTAGATAGGTGCTCAAAGTTTTTTTCGAGTCAAATAAATGCCTAACGTTTTTAAAGTTGCTCACCCCTCGTTAATTTACTTTTAAAAAAATTCCTATATTTCTTAAAATTCACAAATTAAACTCAAAATCTCAAGATTTTCAAATACGACCACTGTTGTCGCCGTTCATCATACTATCGGTGACGAAATGAAGCCTCATTCCCTTGCCTCAAGACTCGAATGTCTTTCATCGACAGTCGTTTTTCGTCGATTATTTTCTTTTCCTTTCGCGAGTTCGACTTTATTTCGACGATAGGCACGTCGTCCGCCAACTGTCGACGGCTGGAGGATGGGGGAAATGACCGTGAGGTCTTATGACGGAAGTGGTGGGCACACCGTCAGCGATTGACGACAGTAACGGCTAAAATTGAGATTTTGGACTTAAAATTTAGGAATTTGGGGATTTTTGAGAATTTAAGATATTTTTTAAAATGAAACTTGACATGTGTCATGTTTTTATTGGCTAACATATTTTTAACGGCCTTTAACAACAAGGCACCTAAATGAAAACTTTGAAAACATTAGGCACCTATTTTGCCTGAAAAATACTTTGGGCACTTATTTAGAACAATAGGTATAATTTGGGCACTTATTAAGCCTTTTCTATATCAAATTAGGGGCGGGCAAAACTCGAAGCGAAAAAATTTGACTTGTAATTTTATAAACTCGGCTCAAATAGTAAAAATTTCAAATAAATCTCGTAAACTCGACTAACTTAAATTTTTCGATTCGACTCGACTTGATCGGATGCTGAGCCCTACCTCAAACCATGACTGGTCAAGGCAAAGACAATCTATTTTGAGGTGTTACATATGTCTTAAACATGATAAGATTATTATGATCAAAATTCAAAACTTCCCAAAATGAAAACATCCAAAGAATGAATCAGCTTCGGCTGGAACCAAGCCAACCCCACCTTGTTGGATCTTTTTAGATAACCAGTAAGATATAACATAGACTACAACTACGAATAGCTGAGATTATAATCTCGATTTATCATTTTTTTTAATGGCTCACATTTAAATTTGTAATCTAAATAATGTAAATTTCTCTATATGTATCATTATGAATCTTCCAAATTTCTTCTAAATATGGGTCTTGTACTAAAAAAATATATCTGAGAACGTGATTATTGCAAACTTAACCCATTACACATCAGGAAATTCCCCTGCTTGATAATGATAGAGAAATTGCTTTCAATCGGTTTATGCATTGATGCTATAGACCCTTCTGGCCTCCCCAATAGTTCAGCCCAGAGTATACTTTTGGCTTAACTGAAAGAAAAGAGATTTATGGGCCATAACTCCATCACATACCTATTCAAAAATAAATGTTTTTTTAGAATGCTTTATGGTTCATATTCGATATTTGTGAATGTCCTTTCCAATGTATGATATAGCTTCTCATTAATTTTTTTTAAATATACCAACAATCATTTGGTCTAACGAGTTGAAATACTAAGTCTCTTAAGTAAGATCAAATGCTCAAATCATGATATTATAAATAAAAAAATTTGGATTAAAAGGGTTGAAATACTAAGTCTCTTAAGTAAGATCAAATGCTCAAATCATATTTGTTTTCTCATATTTTCTTAGGTCATAAGTTTTAGACTCAATAAAAACATCAATTTTCTTCCGTTAATTTTTTTTTCTTTCCCTTTAAGTAGAATTGGTAAAAAGAAAAAGTGTTTGAACGGGGACATGCTTAGTAAGTTAAATCTCTTTGGGACACTACGGCTGATGACTTGGAACCGCATGCAGGTTCCTGTCTTTCTCATAATTGTGTTGTACAGACAATAAAACAATACTTACTACTGCTAAAGTTCTCAAGACTTCCATGAAACACGTTGTTTGTAGGGAAATTTTAAAATACCGCTTCTTAATAAGTACACAAAATTTTATAAAAATCGTAAAAGTTTGTGTCGAAATTTTTACAAAAAATCGTAAGAATTTGTGTATGTACACAAATATTTAACATTTTTGTAAAATTTTTGATACATATACACAAATCTTTAAAAAATCGTGAACTTGGTATATGTACACAAATCCTTACCACTTTTATAAGAATTTCGGTACATGTACACAAATCCTTACGATTTTTTGTAAGAATTTGTGTACGCGCCTTTTTTTTAGCCTCTTTTTAAGAGGTCTTTCCCTAAAATTTCCAGTTGTTTGTCGTTTATAACATTTCTGTGTTTTTCTAATGATAAACGATACGAAATGTCTTTAAATTTTACCATGTATATCGAAAATACTAATACACTATAAAACGATATAGTTGTTTTGATGCTTAAGATAGACTAAAATAACGTCGTTTTAATAAGAAAATCTTGTATTTATGGAGGCTCAAATCAAGAATCTCTTGGATGAATGGTTAGAACCAAATCACCAGGATAACTTAAAGACTTGGTATAAATTCAACGCAAATAGTATATAAGTAAAACTGCAGTTGGTCTTAATTTCATTTATTTCATGATATAATTTTATAATATTTATAATATGATTTTATAAATATATTAACTTTATAAATATATACTACTTATAATTTATAGGGTAAACTACACAGATGACCACTGAACTATGAGTTTGGTGTCAAAATGACCACTATATTATTTTTCGCCGCAAATGCACCACACAACTATTTAAATGGATCCATTTTAGCCACACGCCGTTAAAAAAACGAAAAAGTTAACATAACTGTTAAAAAATTGGTATAATTACACATTTGGTCCTCTATATTTATACAATATATCAACTTAGTCCTAATTTTAATCTAATAAAATAAATTAATTATTTAATAAGATGGTGACACGTGTCACCACCTTATTGGGGGATTTTAATTATTTTTATTTAACTAAATTAATTAATTCTCCCCATCCAATCAAGTGATGACACGTGTCACCCTGATTGGAGTAGGAAAAATAAAAATCAAAGAAATGCCTTTGATAGAAATCGAACCTGAAACCTTGAGGTGTAGCGCGCGAATGGTGACTCATGCACATCATACGAGTATCAGAGGGAGAAAGTTGATTGTTGTGGTGTGGCTGAGGCAGTGATGGATGCAAATCAACCCAGTCAAGACCGACATGGAAGGGTTGACAAAGAGAAGGCTGGAGAACAGGATTCTTGCAATCAAAGCACTTGGATGTTAATACCATAGTTAAGGACTTTGATTTTTTGGTCCTGCACTGGTAGAATGTGAGTGCTTAGATCCAAAAATTATATAGTTGTTTGTTTTTTCTTTCTCTATATGTATAACACATATATTATTATTAGTATTGCAAATTACAAGTATATGTTTGGCTCAGTGGCAAACTCGCGCGCTACACCCCCAATGTCTCAGGTTTGATTCCTACCAAGGGCATTTCCTTAATTTTCATTTTTCCTACTCCAATCAGGGTGACACGTGTCACAACTTGATTGGATGGGGGGAATTAATTAATTTAGTTAAATAAAAATAATTAAAATCCCCCAATAAGGTGGTGACACGTGTCACCATCTTATTAAATAATTAATTTATTTTATTAGATTAAAATTAGGACTAAGTTGATATATTGTATAAATATAGAGGACCAAATGTGTAATTATACCAATTTTTTTAACAGTTCTGTTAACTTATTCGTTTTTTTAACGGCGTGTGGCTAAAATGGAACCATTTAAATAGTTGTGTGGTGCATTTGCGGCAAAAAATAATATAGTGGTCATTTTGACACCAAATCAATAGTTCAGTGGTCATCTGTGTAGTTTACCCTTTATTACAAAACAAAAATATTATTTACAATATATATAATTAAATCCTAAACCATAAATTCAAAACCTCAAGCCCTAAACTCTCAACCATAAACTCCAAACCCAAACCACAAACCATATATATAACTAAATCCTAAACCATAAATTTAAAACCCCAAACCTCAAACACTATACCCTAAACTATCAACAATAATCTCAGAACTCAAAACTCCAAGCCCCTAATTATATATGTATATATATAACTAAATCTTAAACCACAAATCTCAAATATCATACTCTAAACTCTAAAATTAAAATATTATTTACGGTATATATTAGGAATCCTAATATATTATAAATAATATTTTAGTTTTAAACAATGACGGAGTCAAAATTTTCATATAGTGGGGTCAGAGTTGAGTATGAGGTATGGAGAATTTCATACCACTACAATAACAATCGTTGACCACATATCTCAACAAATTAAGTGGGGTCAATTCTAATATTTACCATAAAAAATTCTATATTAGCTCATTGAAGACCCCATACCCCAACAAACCAAGTGGGGTCTATTGACCCCCTAATTTTAATATAGATCCGCCCATAATTTTAGACTTTAGAATTTGAGATTCGAGATTCAGTTATATATATAGGATCCGAGATTGAAGTTTTGGGTTTAGTTATATATATATGGTTTAGGGGTTTGAAGTTTAGTTATATATATATATAATTTATAATATTTTATTTTTGTAGTATAAATTATAAATAATATTTATTTATAAAATTAATATATTTATAAAATTTATAAATGTTATAAAATTATATCATGAGATAAATGAATGGGAAACTACATATTTAGTACCTCAACTATGCATGTGTTACTGTTTTGGTACCCCAACTATTATTTTTGACAAAATGATGCCTAACGTTACGTTTTTGTTATGTTTTGGTACTCAGGTCGTTAAAAACTAACGAAAATTATGACATGGTTTGGTATAATTACAGTTTTAGTCCAAAACACTTATATATATTATCAATTTAGTTCAAAATCTATCAATTTAAAATAACATCTTAATTTTGGGTGTAAAACATCATCTTAATTTTGATAGAATTTTGTCTCATCCCTTTCCCTCCCTCTCTTATTCTCGCTGGTATCTCGATCATCGGGTTTGGGTCCTTCAATGGACCTCGCATTAGCCCCCCCCCCCCCCATCGATCCGTAAATCCTAAAATTTTGATTGTTCCTAACGTGTTTCTTAAACTCTAAAACCCAAAAATGCATTCGACTGGAAGAAGAAGAAAAATGAGAAATTTATAATTTTAATCCAAAAATCAAAATAATTTTTAAATTGATAGAATTTTAGACTAAATTGATAGATTGTATAATTTTTGGACTAAAATTGTTATTAACCCAACCCACACCACCATTACGTTAATTTTAAACGGCGAAGGTGCCAAAACCGAACAAAAATATAACGTTAGGTACCATTTTGTCATAGTTGGAGTACCAAAACAGTAATGCAGACATAGTTAGGGTATTAAATATGTAGTTTTCTCGAAATGAAATTAAGCTGGAGTGCAGTTTTATTTATATGTTATTTTCATTAGAATTATATTAGTTTTAAAAGTTGGCTTGATGGTTTGGTTCCAATCTTTCACCTTAGAGGTTTTTTGTTCGAGCCTTCTTAAATGCACAGTTTTCTTAATTTTATTTAACAAAACAACGTCGTTTTTGGCTTATCTTAAACATCAAAGCAACTATACTAAAACGACGCCGTTTTGCATTCAGTGATATAATAGTAACAAAAAGAAAAGTTAAGTGGTATAATGGTATCATTTTATAGTTCAATAATATTTTCGATACACATATTAAAATTTAATGATATTTCATATAGTTTATCCTTTTTCTAATTACGGTGGTATTTTTTTCCTAATGAAGAAAGAGATGCATGTACGATTGTGCATAACATAGATCTGTCTAAATCAGTACTAAAGGAATAGACAAGAAATATAGATCTCGTTAGTAGCTAGAATCCAATGTGTGCATTGCTCTTGTGCCTGTAATGTTATCCCACTAGCAGATCCAGAAGTAATTTTTGATATGTGGATCCACAAATTTTAGAGTGGGCACAGTCAGTAAAATAGATAACTAATAAAATAATATTTAAATTTTAAGATGCATACAATCAATAAAATGAATAACTAACCGAAGAAATTTTATATTCTAATATCCACCCTTTACTATACATAAATCTGCCACCAGCGACACCCCACGGTACATGATTGCCGGATACCCCATTTGGCCACTTGCTTAGATTTACAATGAGAAAGAAAGCATTAGTGGGTTTGATGAAGGTGGCCATTGGCAGCAGCAACAGTCTAATTGAAAACTTTTGCTTCATTTTTTCTCCACTTTTAAACTTTGATCATGTGCTCAACACTGATTAACCAGATTTAACGCCGTGACTGAATGTTGGAAACACAGTAAATAGCTGCACACTCGACTACAAATCATCGGCTTTTCACGATCCAGGGAAAATAATACACATCTCGCAGCCAATACTCAATGGTCAATGTTAGGGGATAAATTATTAGATGGGCCCGGCTCACCACGTCATTCATGGTCCATCCAATAATATTCACCCATTTCAGTATAATTATCCACTTCTTAATTACGTGTAAGAAAGATGTGAAGATTCTCATTGGAAAAAATGAGACGAAAAAATTTTATTAGATGAAACCATGAATGACATGGGGGGCTATAATCATCTAATATTTTTTTTCTCTCAGGGTGATACGCCTACGTTTGTGAACTATTATGCGAACATCACTCAAAGTGAGATCATCTAATATATCTCTCTCTCGCCGACTGAATCTTAATTTGATTGATATAACTATCGTTGTAAAACATATAAAGACGTAGATTTAAGTGTGCTGAATAGCACATTATCTTTTAATAATGTAAATTGTGAATTGGAATCCATCTGAGTCGCAACAGTTTATCATACATTCTAAAATGGGATTGTCCATTGGACACATAATCATGGAGAAATGTATTAACCATTTTTTAAAGGGTATAGTACAATAGAGATCACTAGATTATGTAAAAATGATTTTTTGTCACTCAAATTTCAGAAATTACAAAATGACCATTATACTTTTAATCCGATTACAAGATTATCATTTAAATTTTACAGATATTACAAAATAGTCATTCAAATTCATCGAACTATTACATAATGTTCTTTAATCTTGTCAAAATATATATAAAAAAATTATCTCTAGTATAATATATAATTATTATTGAGTGATTGAAGACATAACACATACATATACTGATATACACCATCGTTACTACTCGATTTATATTCGTATTAACATGTGTCCTCAACACATTACATATGTTACTTTTTTTTAGTAAAAGTATTATCCTTATACAGACAATAAAAATATTATCCTTATATTAATTCAAGTAACCATTTTCTTGGGAACATATTTTGAAACACAACAAACGAACAACACGTGAAAAGCCGCCAAACGACAATGTTTCCCGGTTCATTTCTTACATTCAAATCTAACAAAGATATTTTTGTTTCTCCTTTACCAGTTACCTTAGGGGTAAAAAAAAAACTACCGCCATTTTCTTAAGCGCATCCATTGGGCGCGAATCCGATCCGGGAACCGGCTAAATCGTAAGCAACCCGGAATCCTTGTTGCTGGATATTTCCAATTATGGATAAACCACTCATGGTACCCGCGAAAGCAAAGCAGAAAGTTCCGCGGCTATCGACCGGAATCAAATAGTTCGTCGCCGGCAGCGATACGTCAGCTCCTCTAAAATGCAGCACCACCGTCGGTACCTTAACCGAAGTCTTCCCTGTAAAATCGTAACACGTGTCGAACAATGAGAAAGAGGGCGCCCGCTTCAGATTCGAAGCCCCGAGGCGGAAAGCATCCCTCAGTGCGATGTAAGCGGGTCGGGTCAAGCGGGTGACGGACGTGCCGGAGTCGACAATGACACCACCGTTACCATCTCGGCCTATTTTGAACAGCGAAGGTCGGATTCTGGGGACACGTGTCCCACCAACACTGATCCCCAGCAGTTGGATGTAGTAGAAAGTATCGAGCTTTGGGTTCGTTAGCAGAGGAGTGAACACGGCGGTACGCGGAATCGCAGCGTCGCCGAAAACCATGGAGGACGGTTTAGAAGAAGCGGAACGGTCCACTAAACAGTATGAAAACTTCCGGTTGAGCTGGCGTCCCGTCTGGGAAGGAAACGATAATCTCCCCCGGCCAAGGCCTAACAAACCGGCTGCACCGACGAACAGCCCCTGATTGTTGTGACCACATCCGAGCGCCACGCGTCCCACTCTGTTTCTTCTAAACGTCAGTGTTTCAGTCGAGAAATCGCCGAAAGTAACCGAACCGTCGCCGTAGGATACTTGGTAAAGACACATTCGGCGGTGGTTACATCCCGATGAGTCTAAGCTACGGCAAAGTGGGGAACCACAGGGAATACCGGAGAAAGACCGTGATTTAGTCGGGTCGAATATCGGGTCTGTTTGAGAGTAGCATTTCTTGCAAGGTGAACACTGGACCCAAATGACGTCGCTACCGGTGTCGAGCACCATGTAAAGGTACCTAGGAGGAGTTCCGACACCGAGGCGCGTGAAGTACTCTCCACTACCTTGAGCGAGCCCGGAAATAATAGAGCTACTGAACCCAGGACGTTTTCCGGGCGGCGCGCGTGGATGTGTACGAGCGGCGGCTTTAGAGACTTGGGAGTATATAGTTTCGACACGGAGCGCGTCGCGTTGGAGACGGAGGTCAAAGAGGCGTTCCGGTGTCTCTTCTGATGACAAAGCGTCTACGTGGTGCAATTCTAATTGCAATCCCAGTGTCGTGTTGCAATTAACTTTGTCTAGTTCGGAGGTTTCGAGGAGGGAGTTCGAAGCAGGGTCGGAATCTGACCATAAGAGTGCGGGCGCTGACGGTAGTGGGCGAACAAGTAGGGAATGGAGCTCAAAAGGGGAGGAGATAGCGGCGGCGAGAGAAAGGAGGAGAATAAGGGAGGCCGAAAAAAGAAGGGTGTTTTTGGATTTTCCACCCATTGAATCGAGTGACAGTGAATTAATCAATGGGGGAGACGTTGAAGTTTGCTCTTTGAAGGTAGACTTTAAATAATGGGATATGTGAAAAAATATCTAAGATTTATATTTTATAAAAAATTAAAGGGTAAAGTACACAGACGGTCACTGAACTTTGATAAAAAAACAAAATGGTAATCAAACTTTTAAAAATCACGAAGTAGCAATTAAACTTTAGATTTTGAAACAAAATGGTAACTAGGGCGTTAAACCCCGTTAACCCCTAACGGAAATCTGACTGGGTATGTCACATACCCACCCAATTTTTCACGTCATATATAAAAAATAATAAAACTATATTTAACGTCATAATTAAAAATAAAACTATATTTAACGTCATAATTAAAAATTAAATATAAATTATTTTTAGTCATGTTTAAAAAAAATAAAAAAAACCCCAAATGGAGGTGTTGATCGTCGTGGAGGCGATGAAATTTGTGTAGGTGGAGGTGATGACCTGGGTGCAGACGGTGGATGACTAAATGGAGGTGTTGATCGTCGTGGTGGCGCCGCTAGCGGCAGTGGAGAGGTAGAACTGAGAGGAGGGGAAGTGGGTGGAGTAGAGGGGGAGGAGGGGTGATGCGGGGGCCACCGGAGATGAAGGTGACAAGGTGAGTGGAGGTGGAGCACTGGAAACATCCAGAGGAGGAGATTGAGATTGAGACAGTGGTGGATTAGCATTAGTGGGAGGAGGAGTACTCGCGGAAGGAGGTGATGGACTGGTGATAGAAGGTGGTAACGGCGTCGGAGGAGAAGATTGCGGCGGTGGTGATGGGGTTGCCATCAATTCAGTTACCAACTCAAATTTCTCTAAACAAAGCTTCACATGATTCATTAAAGAAACAAAATTTCTCTAAACAAAGCTTCACATGATTCATCCAAAACAATAATTCGATCAAATTAAAAATTCCAAATCCCCAACTTTAAACCCAATCACCAAACTTTACCAAACAAACAACACTTGCTTCAAAACACAGAAATGAAAAAAACTCCTCATATTCAATTGTTGATAAAATGACACAGCCAGCTCAACTTATAAACCCAGATCAACACTCCCTCACTTCATGAAGCAAAACCCAGAACCCAGAAAATTCAGCAAACCAAAAGCAGAGGAAATGCAAATACCAAACCTATATTATTTGGGTTTTTTATTTTTTAAATCTGATTAAAAATAATTTATATTTAATTTTTAATTATGATGTCGAATATAATTTTATTATTTTTTATATATGACGTGGAAAACTAGGTGGGGATGTGGTATACCCAGTCAGATTTCCGTTAGGGGTTAACGGGGTTTAACGCCCCAGTTACCATTTTGTTTCAAAATCTAAAGTTTAATTGCTACTTCGTGATTTTTGAAAGTTTAGTTACTATTTTGTTTTTTTTTATCAAAGTTCAGTGACCGTCTGTGTACTTTACCCAAAATTAAATGAATGGAAGATAAAATACTTAAAAATAAAATTATTCATATTTTTTTTATTATTTTATTAATTACTCTTATTTTATTATAATACATATGATATAAAATTATTAGTGAAACATATAAAGAATTATATAAGAGAGCAGACGAATTCTATTCAGAACTAGGGGTGCTTATTGAGCGAGTCAATCACGAGTTGGGAAGTGCTCGACTCGTGCTCGTTAAAAAATTTTGTTGCTCGACTCGTTGCTCGTTAAAATTGTGCTCGACTAGTTGCTCGTTAAATTTTTTTTTTGCTCAACTCAACTCAACTCGTTGCTCGTTAAGCTCACTAAAAAATTTACCTTATTTTTAACTAAAAGTAAAATTTAACAATATTATATGTGGCTTAATATTAACATAAATTCAAAGTCTAAATTCCAAACTAACAATCCACAAATATACCAAACTAGCATATTAAAACTAAAGTAACAATTCACAAATTCACAAACTAACATATTAAAACTAAAGTAACAATCCACAAATATTTAAAAAAATTAACGAGCTGCTCGTAAACTTATCGAATCGAGTTAGACTTTGCTCGATTTAACTCGTTAAGGTCTCGAGTCGAGTTCGAGTTCGAGCAACTCGTTAAGCACCCCTATTTTGAACGAAGGAGTGTAAACGAGTTGAATAGTGTTGAGCTCGATGTTAAAAATTCTATCTGAGTTTCGATTGAGTCGGACCCAAAGTATCTTTACTCGTGACTCATGCAGATTCTTGCCTTGTGCAGTTGTGCTACTTCCCGATCTCTATTTCCCTTTAAAAACTTTACAAAATTCGTTAGCTGGAGCTTGCTGACTTGCTGTCAAACTTTCTTTAGCTCTACTTTGTTAATAACGAGTTTCTGGTTAAGATAGCGTCTCCGAACTTCACAGGTTTACACATATCTGTAAGAATTTGACACATCCTTCTGATTCTAGATTCTCTGTGGGTTCACAGGCACATGGAGATTGGGGCCATTCTAATCCGTGCTTTGCTGTATGCAATACCACATATCCAACATTAATCTTCTTTAAAGATATTTACTTGTGGTCTAGTAAACTAGATCCCTTAAATAAGGTTAATTGTTCGAAATTTAATGTTGTTAATAGAGTAAATTAGAATGACAAAATCATTCTCATATTAGACTTCTGTAGTATACGATCCAGATTAATTAACCAATAGATTCTGGGACGGAACTATGTGGGGTAGGGAGGGGCAATCGCCCCCACCTCTGATGATTTTTTCTACCTTTATCGCCTATTTAATTTTTTAAAAATTAGTTTATTTATAAATTCTTCCACTTTCAAACATGTATAGTTTGCCCTCCTTACCCTAAATCATGGCTCCGTCCCTAAATAGATTGGATGCTGATAGTTAAGGGTGAGCGTTCGATCGTGTCGAGTCAAAAAATTTTGAGTTATTCGAGTTGACGCGTCCTATTTTACAATTCAAACTTTATTTGAGATTTTTTCGATTCAAGTCGAGTTTTCGAGTTCCTATACAAATTTAATTGTAATTATTTATCATGTTATAGTACAGTTTGATTCTAATTTAAACGACTTTCTCTAATCATATAAGATATGCATATATATTTCATAGTATTTTTTCATATATGACATACATTTTTTCATATTTTTATATTGATATATATATATATAGGAAAAATTGAGTAACTTGACTCGAACTTAAAAATCAATCTACTAATTACTAAAAATTTCGAGTTATTCGAATTTTCATTTTACAACTTAAACTTTATTTGAAATTTTTTCGAGCCGAGTCGAGTTTATATAATTTTGAGTCGAGTCATAATGAGTCGAGTTTTTTCGCCTCGAGTCGAGTCGAGTCAAGTTTTGCTCAGTTGTACATATAGTTATAAAAAAATTATTTAGTTGAAAGAAGAAAAAGGAGAAGGGGTGTGTCATGTGCACGCAATCATGGATGTATTGAATAAGTCAAAAGTTTCTTGGTGGTTCTATGATTGAGGCCACTGTTATATATCCAATCTATCAACATTTAATTTCGTTACATTATCTGAAAACACATGCACAACAACATCGTAATTGATCTTAATATTCTGGTCTCACTTCCAACAGACATGTCCTTGTTGCATTAATGGAGCTTTTCTAATCTGGTTCTTCTATTTAATTTTGCACCTATGGACTGTGTTATATGCAAGTGTGTGATATGAATCTATGGAGTTTCATTCTTACCACAATGCTGCAATCGGCTTTTCCCTTCGTTTGCTGCTCGGATCGCTCCGATCGGATCCTTGAGGGTTGATAAGGAATGTACGGTGCACTGTATCGTCGGCTGCATTCGAGTGCATCAATCTGTGCTTCTTTGAATGCTTTGATTACTGTTGCTGCAGGATGGGAATCTAAAGGACAGCTTACTCGTATAACAACCTCATCATGAGTGGCCAACTTTTAGCATAGAGGAGGGACTAAAATTGAAAATAAACCAATCAAGGCCAGGCCCATAGCTCGAAAATCTAGTAAGCTTGGGCGTCCAATTGGAATCTAATATTATTTTGAGTTGAGCCTTAAAATGTTGGGTCTCCCATATCTCTTTCTCTTTGGATAAAATGAGGCCCAACTCTTAAATATTATATAAAAATAAAAATTATACACTTTTGTTTATATATATTGATATATATATATATATAATATTTTATATTATTTTTAAATTAATATTATTTATTTTATAAAATAATTTAAATTAATCTCATGTAGTTTGAGATATAATACTATTTCTAGTAAAATATTATATAATTAATATCAAGTTAATTAAGTGGTTAAGGTTAAGCCCTTACATTTGAAGGTTTTGGGTTCAAACCCCTCCAAGCACATATTTTTAACAATTTTCCTCTAGCAAAAAACAACATTGTTTTGGCTTAAATTAGGCTTCAAAACAGCCGCACCAAAACAACGTCGATAGCATTTTTGACTCAGAAACCATAGTTGAGTGGTATGTGATGTAGTTTACCCTAAAAAAATAAGAATGACATACATGGACAAAAACAAATGATAATTGGGAGGGGCTCTTGCCCCACACAGAGATTTTTTTTAATTATATATATATATATTTAAATAGATTAATTATTAATTTGTCTCTCTACCTTCATATATTTATAGTTTACCTTCTAATGCCTAGTTCTGACTTCGCCCAGCCTATTATTTTACGCAATATCTTCTCTGATAATTTGTTGAATTCTTAATAGAATTTGTGGGAGGAGAAAGGAAACTCGGAAGTTTCAAGAAGAAGAAGCGTCGTATGATTAGGGTTTGGAAAATGGGAAGTTTTTTTTTGATCAGCAACATGATTTGATTTTATTGAATAAATCATACAAAATCCATTGCACCGGCCTCATTAAAAACCCCCTAAGCCTAAGTGGGGAAAAAGAGTGCCCGTGCATATGGTACAACGTCAAACTCAATCAAACAAAACCCCGAACACAGTTCAATGCATCCACACCCACTTAGAGCGTAATACACCACTCTTTGCTAATGCATCCGCGATACAATTGGCTTCTCTAAAAACATTAGTAAAGCATACAAAATGCATTGCCTCCCGCGCATCGTCAATCTGATTGAACCAATTTCCTAAACGCCAAGGTCGACGTTCCGTGCCTAATATCCAAGAAATTGCAACGACCGAGTCCGACTCAATTACCACGGAATGCACCCCATCACAATTAATTTCCTGCACCATCCGCAAAGCATACGCGATCGCCTGAAGTTCATCGACATTGGAATCCACCACCCCGATGGACCCCGAAAATAAAGCCACTATCCGACTGTTCCAATCGCGAAAAACACCCCCACATCCGGCCTCACTTGGCTTACCCCTGGATGCCCCGTCCACATTAAATTTCCACACCCCCTGTGGAGGCGGCACCCATATCACACCCACCCCACTATCGCGTCTTATCCCCGCGATGGCCTGCACAAAATGGGGCACTCTGTAACCCTCTCGTCCCGGTCTGGCCGGATGACCAGTCCAAGTGGGCCACACGGGGAAAACCGAAGCGAAACCCGTTAAGGTTCCCCCTCGGTTAGCAACCCTAAAGTTTTTTTTTCATTTTAATCTTGTCTAGAAGAGTATTAAATCCTAAGTGATCAAACAACGGAACGTATTTCATGAGACCAACATTCGAACCCCAAACAACATTTACACATCCCAAATTTAATCTTGAAGGCAGGCCGTTTCGAAACACCCTTGAGGCGTTTCGAAACACCTTGACCAGGTCAACTGCCCCAGAGCCTATACAAGGGGCCGTATCGAAACGGTGGTCAACCGTTCCGAAACGTCCACGACGGTCAACATCTCGTGGTCAAACCGTACCGAAACAGGTACCGAAACACCTTTATCTCGTGAATTTCTCAAAATTCCAGTAGCCAAAACGTTCTGAAACGCGTACCGAAACAGGGGGTTCCAGAGGCCAAACCGTATCGAAACGCGTTCCGATATGGGGTCCTTGAAGCCTACCCCTTTCGAAACAACCCTTCCCGTTTCGAAATGCCGGCAGTCTGCAACCTTTGAAATCTCGATTTAAGTGAGTCTTGGCAAGTCTAAAAGTCCCCTAAGGCCCCCTAAAGGCACACAACATCATCAAACCAAATCTAGAGGCAAGCAACCAAGGTTTAACGTACACAAACACTCACAAGACATGGATATTCATAAACATACAACCATGAAAAATATACAAAGGCCATTCATACAAGACATACTTGGAAACATTGATAAGCAAAAGCATCATTCATCCCATAAGGGTTTACATACCATATAGCAAAGTTAACATTCAAAGGTCATACATTAAAAGCATTAGGCAAGGTAAACATGCTTACAAACCAAGTCAAGCATAAACATCAAAATCACAAATGAGTCATATAAGCTCATACAAACGCCCTCTTGCCACATTGCTTAACCATTACAAAATTAATAACCGTACTTGAGCCACACACTTGGAATGCCCTTCTTGCCTTGCTCCGAGCTAACACCACGCTAATGGTCTGCATTATTGAACATTGAGAGCGTAAGCTATAAGCTTAGTGAGGGTGCTCTAAAACAAAAAAACATCAACAATGCAGGGTTCAAGCATGAAAATCCTAGTCTCACATATATATCAAGCATCGACATAAAATCAAGTAGACCTAGCTAGTCTTTCAAGTGGCATAGTATGGCATCTTACTTCATACTAAGCATCAAGCATCAATAATCGACAATCATAAATCAACATCACATATCACAATATATGAACAAGTTAATTGGCCACTTTAAATTACCCCGATTGTGCGGATTTAAACCTCAACAACACCTTACCTCGGTGGGATTACACTCATCACCGAACCTCGTATGTGCGGGATTCCACTCATCGCCACATGCCCTACGGATGGGATTCCATTCATCATCCCGTAGAAATAAATAAAAGCTTCCGGTGGAATATTACATCACCGTACTCCTCCTTGATAACTTAACGCCATCAAGGCCACGTACGTTTTGACTCAATTTGTGTGCACACTAATCCTAATGATCGATCATTTACAACCGGTAATTATTTAGTGCCAATTTTCATTATCTCATTACATATCATCAACCACAACTCATGCTCATCACATAAATATACATATCATGATATACATGCACAATCAACCACAATCATACGAGCATAGCTAAATAAGCACAATAGCATTTATGAATATCAATGGATAAATTAGCAACTAGAATTAACTAGAAGTGGCCTACCAAGCACACTTTACACACACACATTACACATACTCGAACCAAACTTTAAAACAAGTTTGAAACCACTCACCGCCCTTCCTTAGCAAATCGAAACAATCCTCCTACGAACCCGGATTCGGTCCCAAAGCTTCTTCGACGATCCCTCTTGCTTCTAGCCAAACAAAACACACTTATTACACCACAATTCAATGCTAAAACCCAATCATCAACTCACTCCACAAACACAAGCCAATTTCCACAAATTCTCAATCCACATAATCACCCAAAATACCAATTTTCGTGCTCCCCAATAGCCTTGCTGAAAACTCTACTTTCCAACACCCAAATGACTCTCAAGTGATCCCAAAACATCCTCATAACATAGGTAGACCAACAACCCTTCAATTTCAACCTTAAACCTCCCAAAAACCCAAGTTTTGACATATAATGTGTATTTTATCATGAGTAAACAAAACCCCAACTCAATTAATCAAAACCAAATGAAAAACCCCTTAAAAATCCAAACTTTGAAACAAACCCTAATTTTCAAAACTCAATAACTTTGAAATCTAAGACCATAAGTAGATAGAGGATAAAGAGGAGAGTAAGAAAACATGTTTACCTCTCAAAATGGTGTTGAAATCAAGTTGCAAATAAATGGAATAGTAGTTTGGATATTTGAGAGAGTTTGGGGATGGTGGGGTGTTTCTCACGTGGGGTTGTGGGAATAAAGGGGGAGAAGATGACAACTTTAAAAGTTGTCTTCCTTTTTTAAAACTTTTGGGTAAAATTGCAATGTAGGTCCCTCCCCTCTTATTAAAGCTCATTTACATCACAAATTAGGTTGAATTGTTTTTAATTTAAATTTTATTGACTCGAACTATAACCCGGTTAACTCCTAAGCCCAAAACACGGGTGTTACAACTCTCTCCCACTTAAGGAATTTCGTCCCCGAAATTACCTGACTGAAAGAGATACGGAAACTGCCTTTCCATGTCCTCATTCCTCTCCCAAGTGGCCTCGCCCACACCTCGACGTTGCCACCGCACCTTCACTAACTCAATCGATCTACCCCTCAACACCTTGCTGTTAGAAGCTAAGATCTCCACAGGCTCTTCCTCATAAGTCAAATCCGGATTCAATTCAATCTCTTCTACGGGCATAACATGTGATGGATCGGACCTATACTTACGAAGCATCGAAACATGGAACACATCGTGTATCTTCTCTAACTCGGATGGAAAACGCAACTGATAAGCAACAGGACCAACCCTCTTCACTATCTCATACGTTCCTATGTACCTCGGACTCAACATACCTTTTCGGCCAAATCTCATCACCTTCTTCCACGAAGATACCTTCAAGAATACTTTCTCACCCACTGAGAACTCAACTTCCTTCCTCTTCAAATCAGCATAGGACTTCTGCCTATCCGAAGCAGCCTTCAAACGGTCACAAATCAATTTTACCTTGTCCGTTGTCCCTTTGAGCAAATCCGGTATAGGTAACAATTTCTGCCCCACTTCGGCCCAACAAACTGGGGTTCTACACTTCTGGCCATACAAGGCCTCATACGGAGCCATCTGAATGCTCGACTGAAAGCTGTTATTGTACGCAAACTCTACTAGAGGCAAATGCTTCTCCCAGGTACCCTGAAAGTCAATGATACAACAACGCAACATATCCTCTAATATCTGGATAACTCTCTCTGACAGACCATCTGACTGAGGATGATAAGAAGTGCTGAAGTTCAAACGGGTACCTAAAGCTGTATGCAGACACTCCCAAAATCTAGAAGTAAACCGCGGATCTCTATCTGACACAATGGACTTCGGCACACCATGTAGTCTCACAATCTCACCAATGTACAAATCGGCCAATCTATCTAAGGTGTAGGTAGTGTTGACTGCCAAGAAGTGAGCACACTTCGTAAAATGATCCACTATCACCCAAACTGAGTTCTTCTTCGTAGGAGTCAAAGGCAAACCCGAAACGAAATCCATGGTGATGTTTTCCCATTTCCATTCCGGAATTCTCAACGGCTGTAACAAACCTGAGGGAACCTGATGTTCCGCCTTCACTCTCTGGCACACTAAGCACTTACTCACAAAGTTGGCTACATCTCTCTTCAAGCCAACCCAAAAGTACTCATTCTTCAAGTCACGGTACATCTTCGTACTTCCAGGATGCATAGCAAACGGACTACTGTGGGCTTCAGTCAAGATCGTACGTCTCAAGTCACTGTCCTCTGGCACAACTATTCTATCTTTGAAACACAAAACCCCATCAGTACTGAAACTGTAGTCTGAAGATCTACCTTCGGCTATATCTTGCACGTAAGGTGCCAAAGATCTATCTAAGAGCTGTTTCTCTCTAATCAACTGACCTAGAGTAGGTCTAACCTGAAGCTCGGCTATCAAGCCACCATCTCCGGACAAACTCAATCTAGCAAACATAGCTCTCAAGTCCACGGCCATCTTCCTACTCAATGTATCGGCCACTACATTGGCCTTGCCCGGATGGTACTCAATAGTAAGATCATAGTCTTTTAGCAGCTCTAACCACATACGCTGTCTGAGATTCAAATCTCGCTGAGTCATAATGTATTTCAAACACTTGTGGTCGGTGTACACTGTGCATCTCTCACCGTACAAATAGTGCCTCCAAATCTTTAGAGCAAACACAACTGCAGCTAACTCTATGTCATGGGTCGGATAGTTGCGCTCAGGGGTCTTCAACTGTCTTGAGGCATAAGCCACTACTCTCTTGTCTTGCATAAGAACACATCCTAACCCTACATACGAAGCATCACTATAAACTACATAGTCATTCCCGGACTCGGGCTGGATCAAGATCGGAGCTTGGGTCAAAGCTTCTTTCAACTTCTCAAAGGCTCTCTGTCTTGCATTTGTCCACTCAAATTGAACACTCTTCTGAAGTAGCTGTGTCAATGGAACGGATAACTTAGAGAAACCCTCTACAAACCTCCTATAGTATCCGGCTAAACCTAGGAAGCTACGTACCTCGGTCACAGACTTCGGTTGCTTCCACTCAACAATGGCCTCAATCTTCTTCGGATCAACTCTAATCCCATCGGCTGACACTACATGTCCTAGGAAGACTACCTCACGGATCCATAACTCACACTTACTGAGCTTCACATACAACTGATGATCTAGCAAAGTCTTCAAAACAAGTCTCAAGTGTCGGTCATGGTCTTCTTCAGTTCGCGAGTACACCAAAATGTCATCAATAAACACAACTACGAACTGATCTAGATACTGATGAAAAATCATATTCATCATGTCCATGAAAGCAGCTGGTGCATTAGTCAACCCAAAAGGCATGACTAAAAACTCATAATGACCATATCTAGTCCTAAAGGCCGTCTTCGGTACATCAACCTCTCTTACCTTTAGCTGATAATAACCCGATCTCAAATCAATCTTCGAAAAGACCGATGCTCCTCTCAACTGATCAAACAAGTCATCAATTCTAGGCAACGAATATTTGTTCTTCACTGTCAACTGATTTAGCTGTCTATAATCTATACACATTCTCATGCTTCTATCTTTCTTCTTCACAAACAAAATTGGTGCACCCCAGGGTGAAGAACTAGGTCGGATAAAACCTCTATCTGTCAATTCTTGCAACTGAGTCTTCAACTCTTTCAATTCTTTCAGTGCCATACGATACGGAGCAATCGAAACAGGAGCCGAATCAGAATAAGTCTCAATGCTGAACTCTACCTCTCTGTCCGGTGGTAACCCTGGCAACTCTTCTGGAAACACACTAGGAAAGTCACATACTGTCCGGATGTCCTAAGGTCTAACCTCACTCATGTTAGGGTTCATCACATACGCTAAGTATGCTTCACACCCCAACTCAACTAATCTCTTAGCCTCTAACACTGAAACCACATTGGATAAGAACTTCACATTCTCACCCACCACAACAATCTCATAGTCATCTGCGAGCCTCAAAGAAATCCGTTTAGTTTCAAAATCTATCCTAGCTCTATGCTCCGTGAGCCAATCCATACCCAGAATCACATCGAAACTATAGAAAGGAAGTTTCATCATATCCACTGGAAACGCATGCCTCTGAACCATCAACGGACACCTTCGATACATCTTCCTAACTACTACCGTGTCCCCAAAGGAACTAGTAACACTAACTCCTACCTCTAACATCTCACAAGGCAAATTCAAAGATTGTGCATGCTCACTCAATATGTAGGAATGTGTAGACCCAGAGTCAATCAAAGAAAGCAAACCCAAAGACTGTATCGAGAAGTTACCTGCGATCACATCGGTGTCATGCTGCTCCCCGCGCTGAGCGTAAACCCTGGCCTATCCTCCGCCCTCCGGCTGGACTGCAACTACATGTGCTATATTTCTCTGACCATCGTTCCTCGCCTGGAAATTACCTCTATCGCGCCCGCGACCTCTCTAAAAGTCATTGGCTCTAGCTGGAGCCTGAGCTGGTGCCTGTCCCACCTGATGTGGACAGTCACGTCTAATGTGGTCTCTAGCACCACAACTCCAACAAGAATGAAAATTTCCCCAACACTCACCGGTGTGGTTCCTCCCGCAAGTAGCACATGTGGGCAACTTCCCACCAGCTCTCTGGCCCTGGTGGCCCCTACCGTGGTTACCGCCACCATGCTTATGATTATAATGATGTCTGTTGTCCCGATGCCTCTTGGCATCACCTCTATCAAAGTTACTGGACCTCTTACCTGAACTGGATCCACCTGACTGCCTGGTCAAACTCAAACTGTGCTCCAAGTCCTTGGCCCTCGAGACCAAGACATCAAAATCAGTGTAGTCTGAAGCTAGAGTATACATCTTGATTTCTTCACTCAGCCCATAACGGAAGCGGTTACAACGCTCCACCTCAGTGGGTACAAGCTCAGGTGTATACTGACTCAATCTGACAAATCGGATCTCATAATCGGTCACGGACATACTCCCCTGAAGCAATGCCATAAACTCTCTCTTCCTCTCATTGAGGTATCGCGGACCCAAATACTTCTTCCGGAATGCTGTCTCAAAGAACTCCCAGGAAATCTCAGCCTCATCCATACCCGAAGTAACGGTGACCCACCAGGTGTAGGCATCACCCTGAAGCAAAGACTCAACACATCCCAACTTGCGCTCACCAGTACATCCCATCTGAGCAAGGATACGGACGGTCTTCTCAAACCATAATTCTGACCTCTCCAGAGTAGCACCTCTAAACTCTTCGGCCCCAAGGCCCCGAAGTCTCTCTAAAGGCAATCCAGTGCCCTCACCCTGATGGTGTGCTGCCTGACCCCCAGCTACAGCAGCCTGAAATGCCCCGGCTATCGCCTGAACCAACGGAGCTAAGTCAATCTCGGCCGGTCCTTGGCCACCCTGGCCACCTTGTGGTCCCTCTCCTTCGGCCCCGACCTCACCTCCCGCTCCCGGTGGAGGAGGTGGTGGTGGTGGAGGTGGTGGAGGGGCTCCAACTCCAACCACAGGCTCTCCCACGTGAGCCTCAACTCTAACTACTGGCTCAACTCCTGGAGCCTCTGCCCGTGGTTCCGGACGAACCATCCTAGGCCTCCCACGTGGTCTCATGGTTCAGCTAGCAAGGAAATAACTACAACAACAAACAAGTAGGGATTACGTTAGTTAAAGCAAGGGTCCAATAGTGCTCAAGTACTCATTTTTCCAAAAATATTTTTAAATTATGTAATAGTAGCAATGGGCACACACTCTACACCAGACACAACAACGCATGCTTCAAAACATCATACGAACAATCAAACATCAAGATTTCATGGCAAGACATGCATCGAACAACACAATCATTTAACACATTAAGCTTACCTCACTTACCTGCTCGAGGTCTCGGTAACCTCAGGCTCTGATACCAACAAATGTAACCCCCTCGTCCCGGTCTGGCCGGATGACCAGTCCAAGTGGGCCACACGGGGAAAACCGAAGCGAAACCCGTTAAGGTTCCCCCTCGGTTAGCAACCCTAAAGTTTTTTTTTTCCATTTTAATCTTGTCTAGAAGAGTATTAAATCCTAAGTGATCAAACAGCGGAACGTATTTCATGAGACCAACATTCGAACCCCAAACAACATTTACACAGCCCAAATTTAATCTTGAAGGCAGGCCGTTTCGAAACACCCTTGAGGCGTTTCGAAACTGACACGCGTCGTATAGTGTCAAAAATAAAACCTTAAACTCAAAATAAATAAGATTTAAATTAATATAGCGAGAGTAAGGGTCGATCCGCAGGGAATAGGAACTCTAACACCTTTCTTTTGATTTAGACCAATAACCTGTAGAAAATAAATGGGGATTTTAGAATAGTGATTTGAATGAGAAAAATAGTAAAAATGTAAAAATAAATGTTGAGAATGAATTATGGATAAAAATAGCCTCAAGCCACGCTTTGCCACGACATCTTCGATCACTGAAGTTGATTTTTCTTCAACTTTCCTGTAGGTTACAGTCTACAAGGCCCAACCCTTGTAACTTACTTCTCGTTGGTAAATTCGACTCCCAGGGCAATCCTTGAAGTCAAACTTTAGTGAATTAGCCACGTCAATCGATACTAACCCAGATCTGAGTTGGTGTTGGAGAAGCCCGTGCTCGGATATTCGTCTCGATGAGAGTTGTTTCCGATTTTGATTCCCCTTAGTGGACCGCCACTAAGTTTGTTCTTAGGGAGTTGAATTGGCTACAAGCTTCTGGAGGTAATTTTAACTCCAAATTTAATTCCTGCAAAATAAAAGAAAACATTTTAGATCTCAATGGAGTTAGGCGTAAATCAGAATGAACAGAAGAAACAATTTTCAACTCCTTAATTCCTTTGTCGTGATCCTTCAAATCCCTGCACGAATCATTAACAGATTTAGATTCTATAAATTCTTCAACGGCGGGCTTAATAACATCTATAAAATTTATACTAGCAACATTATCAGGATGTCGCATCGCTTTGTAAACATCAAATTTTGCGACCTCGCCATCGAACTCTATTGTAAGGATCCCGCTTCTCACATCGATTTTCGTATTTGCAGTACTTAAAAATGGACGACCAAGGAGGATTTCGGAAGAATTATTAGTCCGATCGTTTTCCATGTCTATGACATAGAAATCTGCCAGAAAGATTAAATCTTTTACCTTTAACAGGACATTCTCTAGTAATCCTTCTGGGTAAATTATGGATCTGTCCGCCAACTGTATGGTTACCTTCGTATCCTTCAAAGGCTCAGCAGAAAGTGAGTTATAAAATGAAAGAGGCATAACATTAATAGAGTCCCCTAAGTCACACATTGCTCGTTTAATACCCACTTTACCGATTTTGCAGGGAATGGCGAACATACCTTGGTCCTTCAATTTTCGTGGCAACTTTCGCTGGAAGACAGCCGATACATGCTCTCCTAGATTAACCTTCTCAATTCCAATAAGACGACGTTTATTAGTACATAAATCTTTAAGGAACTTAGCATACCTTGGGATTTTTCGGATTACGTCGAGGAGTGGAATATTGATCTCTACTTTTTGAAACACATCTAGGATCTTCTTTTCTTCTGCTTGTTTGTCTCTTTTCATTAATCTCGACAGGAAGGGTGGTGGTGTAGCGTAGGGAGAAGGTACAGGGGTTGGATCGGGCATACCTTTTCTAGTAGGGGATGATTGCTTTTTTTCTTCTTTCTGTACGCCATCTTCTTTAGCTTTAGGTTCGATGACTGTACCGCTTCGTAGAGTGATGGCGTTCACATTCTCTCTTGGATTAGGCTCCGTTTGAGAAGGTACTTTCCCTTTGGATTCTAAGCGACTTACTGCTAACGTCAGTTGACTTATTTGTTTGTCAATTGCTTCAAAGTGAGCTTCGGTCTTTAGTTGAAATTTTTCTTGGGCTAGCGCTAACTTTTCAACAATTGACTCCAACGATGGCTTCTGCGGTTGATATTGTTGTGGTGCAATTGGTTGATAAGCTTGATTTGGCCTCTGGTTTTGTGCGTAACCAAAGTTTGATTGGTTTCTCCATCCCTGATTATATGAATTTCCTATGGCATTGGCTTGAGCGATATCATCTTCCTGAATCATCGGACAACAGTCTGTCGGATGTTCTGGACTAGTACAGATTCCGCAAAGTCTAGCTGTTCTTTTTCTATCTGCAACAAGAGATTGCACTATTTCAGCTAATTTATCAATCTTATTTTCTAAAGAAACTGTGCTTACCTCGCGAACCCTTTCGAGATGGTTCGCTAGATTGATTAAATCTTTGCGAGTTGGCGGCCATGGTTGATATCAATGTTTTAGCCGCTGTTGGTGTCATGTTGACTAGAGCTCCGCCACTTGCTGCATCTATCACCTTCATGTCCATAGGCGTCAATCCTTCATAAAAATACTGGAGGAGGGTTTGTTCCGACAATCCATGTTGTGGACAATTTGCACACAACTTTTTAAACCTCTCCCAGTATTCATACAAGGATTCAACTTCTTTTTGTTGAATGCTTAGGATGCTGCGCCTGATTTCGCTTGCTTTCGCTGCAGGGAAGAACCTGTCAAGAAAAAGTTTAGCCATGTCAGTCCATGTTGTAACAGAATTAGGGGGTAAATCAAATAACCAATCTTTCGCTATATCAGCTAAGGAAAATGGAAATGCTCTAAGTTTGATTTGGTCATCGGATACTCCCTGTGGCTTTGTACTTAGACAAACCATGTGAAATTCCTTCAAATGTTTATGAGGGTTTTCTGTCGGTAAGCCGTGAAAGGTAGGCAAGAGATGGATCAAACCCGTTTTTAGCACGAACGGTGTTTTGCCATTCGGGAAAGTTATACACATA
This sequence comes from Hibiscus trionum, assembly GCA_030270665.1. Classification (NCBI taxonomy): domain Eukaryota; kingdom Viridiplantae; phylum Streptophyta; class Magnoliopsida; order Malvales; family Malvaceae; genus Hibiscus; species Hibiscus trionum. The sequence continues at coordinate 6,210,607 of BSYR01000033.1, read as the reverse complement.
GGTTGTTGGCCATCGGGCGCCGCATTTAGTTGGCGGATGGTTTGATTTTCGTCTCCCATCGGATTGGGCTCGTAACTCGATTCTGCTTCGGATGTGATTTCTAGATCGCGTTCGAATCTCTGTTGGCGTCTTTTGTTTTTCTTTTCCCGAAGTGTTTGTGCGTTCAACTTTCGGACTAGTGCTTCGATTTCCGGGATGAGATCAAATTGTTCTCCCGGATTGCTCCTGGTCATAAATCAAATAAAACGATATTAGTACTTTGCCGTATTCCCCGGCAACGGCGCCAATTTTGACACGCGTCGTATAGTGTCAAAAATAAAACCTTAAACTCAAAATAAATAAGATTTAAATTAATATAGCGAGAGTAAGGGTCGATCCGCATGGAATAGGAACTCTAACACCTTTCTTCTGATTTAGACCAATAACCTGTAGAAAATAAAGGGGGATTTTAGAATAGTGATTTGAATGAGAAAAATAGTAAAAATGTAAAAATAAATGTTGAGAATGAATTATGGATAAAAATAGCCTCAAGCCACGCTTTTCCACGACATCTTCGATCACTGAAGTTGATTTTTCTTCGACTTTCCTGCAGGTTACAGTCTACAAGGCCCAACCCTTGTAACTTACATCTCGTTGGTAAATTCGACTCCCAAGGCAATCCTTGAAGTCAAACTTTAGTGAATTAGCCACGTCAATCGATACTAACCCAGATCTGAGTTGGTACTGGAGAAGCCCGTGCTCGGATATTCGTCTCGATGAGATTTGTTTCCGATTTTGATTCCCCTTAGTGGACCGCCACTAAGTTTGTTCTTAGGGAGTTGAATTGGCTACAAGCTTTTCCTCGTCCCCAACGATGGATCTAAACCACTTCAAGCCGATGCGCGCTCTCGGAATGAAACAATTGCGATGCCTAAAGATTAGGCCGATTGCCTAATCAATTTTACAGAGAATCTAAAAAGGAGTTGTTGAAGGATTGAAGTATTTTCCTAATCTCACGAGGTTTGTCGGGTTTGGCGTTGCTTTTGGCTAAAAGGAATTTAGTTAAGCATGGTTTGTAAAAAAACCATACTTAATAAATAAAGAAAATGGAATAAAGAAAATGGAGAAAAATGGAGAGCTTTATTACTCAAGGAAGAAGAGAACAATGGAAAATGTTTGATGAATAATTCACCCCCAAAGTGGGGTATTTATAGTAGTTGAAAAACCCTAAAAACCTAAGATGATAAATCCTAAAAAATTTAAATAAAATTACATAAGATAAATATCCAAGTTTTGAATTTAAAGATAAAAATCGGATGATAGGCTATCTTGATAAGTGGACTGATAAGTTATCAGGCTTGCTGACGTCATCTTCTAGAAGGTGCTGACGTGGCGCCCAGTCAGCATTCATGCCCTGGTTCATGCCCATGAATCTGCCCACGACTTCAACTCATTTCCAGCATTACGTAACCTGAACGAGAACAACATAAAAACAGCCCAATTAAGTCCTTCAAACATATATATTTGATCAAAACAAGGACTAAAAACATAACCAAAATAAATACTTATCAGAAACACCTTGACAAGGTCAACTGCCCCAGAGCCTATACAAGGGGTCGTATCGAAACGGTGGTTAACCATTCCGAAACGCCCACGACGGTCAACATCTCGTGGTCAACGAGATTTTGACCGTTTCGAAACCTTCAGGACCATTTCGAAACACCTTTATCTCGTGAATTTCTCAAAATTCCAGTAGCCAAAACGTTCCAAAACGCGTACCGAAACAGGGGGTTCCATAGGCCAAACCGTATCGAAACGCGTTCCGATACGGGGTCCTTGAAGCCTACCCGTTTCGATACAACCCTTCCCGTTTCGAAACGCCGGCAGTCTGCAACCTTTGAAATCTCGATTTAAGTGAGTCTTGGCAAGTCTAAAAGTCCCCTAAGGCCCCCTAAAGGCACACAACATCATCAAACCAAATCTAGAGGCAAGCAACCAAGGTTTAACGTACACAAACACTCACAAGACATGGATATTCATAAACATACAACCATGACAAATATACAAAGGCCATTCATACAAGACATACTTGGAAACATTGATAAGCAAAAGCATCATTCATCCCATAAGGGTTTACATACCATATAGCAAAGTTAACATTCAAAGGTCATACATTAAAAGCATTAGGCAAGGTAAACATGCTTACAAACCAAGTCAAGCATAAACATCAAAATCACAAATGAGTCATATAAGCTCATACAAACGCCCTCTTGCCACATTGCTTAACCATTACAAAATTAATAACCGTACTTGAGCCACACACTTGGAATGCCCTTATTGCCTTGCTCCGAGCTAACACCACGCTAATGGTCTGCATTGTTGAACATTGAGAGCGTAAGCTATAAGCTTAGTGAGGGTGCTCTAAAACGAAAAACATCAACAATGCAGGGTTCAAGCATGAAAATCCTAGTCTCACATATATATCAAGCATCGACATAAAATCAAGTAGACCTAGCTAGTCTTTCAAGTGGCATAGTATGGCATCTTACTTCATACTAAGCATCAAGCATCAATAATCGAAAATCATAAATCAACATCACATATCACAATATATGAACAAGTTAATTGGCCACTTTAAATTACCCCGATTGTGCGGATTTAAACCTCAACAACACTTTACCTCGGTGGGATTACACTCATCACCGGACCTCGCATGTGCGGGATTCCACTCATCGCCACATGCCCTACGGATGGGATTCCACTTATCATCCCGTAGAAATAAATAAAAGCTTCCGGTGGAATATTACATCACCGTACTCCTCCTTGATGACTTAACGTCATCAAGGCCACGTACGTTTTGACTCAATTTGTGTGCACACTAATCCTAATGATCGATCATTTACAACCGGTAATTATTTAGTGCCAATTTTCATTATCTCATTACATATCATCAACCACAACTCATGCTCATCACATAAATATACATATCATGATATACATGCACAATCAACCACAATCATACGAGCATAGCTAAATAAGCACAATAGCATTTATGAATATCAATGGATAAATTAGCAACTAGAATTAACTAGAAGTGGCCTACCAAGCACACTTTGCACACACACACACTACACATCTTCGAACCAAACTTTAAAAGAAGTTTGAAAGCCCTCACCGCCCTTCCTTAGCAAATCGAAATAATCCTCCTACGAACCCAGATTCGGTCCCAAAGCTTCTTCGACGATCCCTCTTGCTTCTAGCCAAACAAAACACACTTATTACACCACAATTCAATGCTAAAACCCAATCATCAACTCACTCCACAAACACAAGCCAATTTCCACAAATTCTCAATCCACATAATCACCCAAAATACCAATTTTCGTGCTCCCCAATAGCCTTGCTGAAAACTCTACTTTCCAACACCCAAATGACTCTCAAATGATCCCAAAACATCCTCATAACATAGGTAGACCAACAGCCCTTCAATTTCAACCTTAAACCTCCCCAAAACCCAAGTTTTGACACCTTCAAATTTGCCCTAAGACCCTACTACGAATTTTCATCAAAATTCAACCAATTTAACATATAATGTGTATTTTATCATGAGTAAACAAAACCCCAACTCAATTAATCAAAACCAAATGAAAAACCCCTTAAAAATTCAAACTTTGAAACAAACCCTAATTTTCAAAACTCCATAACTTTGAAATCTAAGACCATAAGTAGATAGAGGATAAAGAGGAGAGTAAGAAAACATGTTTACCTCTCAAAATGGTGTTGAAATCAAGTTGCAAATCAATGGAATAGTAGTTTGGATATTTGAGAGAGTTTGGGGATGGTGGGGTGTTTCTCACGTGGGGTTGTGGGAATAAAGGGGGAGAAGATGACAACTTTAAAAGTTGTCTTCCTTTTTTAAAACTTTTGGGTAAAATCGCAATGTAGGTCCCTCTCCTCTTATTAAAGCTCATTTACATCACAAATTAGGTTGAATTGTTTTTAATTTAAATTTTATTGACTCGAACTATAACCCGGTTAACTCCTAGGCCCAAAACACGGGTGTTACACACTCCCACCAAGCTGCTTCGCTCGAGTGCAGCGTCTCAAACCGTGCACATGTCTAATGAAAGGACCGTAATTGCACCATGAAAAAATCGATTGGCACGAAGCCTTCTTATCCCTAAACATCAGCTCATTTCGGGCAAGCCACAGTGACCAAAAAACACTCACGCACCCTATAATCCACCATGTACGCAGATCACCATCGACGTAACCCACGCAAAACTGATAAAAGTTATTGAACTGAAAAGTAAATATTAATTATACAAACCGTTTTTATCTATATAAATAAAAGGAAAAAATACCAGCTAGGATAAAAAAATAAATAGTTGTCATTAAATCTGTTAGCCCCCATTAAGTTGGAGCATGTAAGTCTTGAATGTCCAACTTGAACTTAGATTCTAAGAAGGCAGAAGTAGGTAGAGCCTTTGTAAAACAACCAGATGTCTGATTCTGCGTTGATACTGGAAACAATGTTAAGAGTCCTTTCTGAATCTTTTTACGAATCAAATGACAATAATCTCTATGTGCTTCGTTCTTTCATGAAAAATAAGATTTTCTGCAATTTTAACAGTAGATAAATTGTCACAAAACAAACTTGCAAAAGAAACATCAACTTGTAAATCATAAAGAAGATAACGAAGCCATTGAATTTCACAAGTAACGGTCGCAAGGGCTCGGTATTCTGCTTCACTCGAGGACCGAGAGATTGTATGTTTTTTCTTAGACTTCTATGAAATGAGTGAAAACCCCAAAAAAAACACAGAAGCATGTTACAAACTTTCTAGAGTCTGGACAGGTTGCCCAGTCCGAGTCAGAAAAAGCATTTATTTTTATAACATTATTTGAAGGAAAAAAACAACCCTTGACCAGGTGACCCTTTAAGATACCACAAAATACGATGAGCAGCAAAAAGATGTTCATCAGTAGGAGCAACTAAGAACTGAGAAAGCTGCTGAACAACAAAAGAAATGTCAAGCCTGGTGTTAGTAAGATATAACAATTTACCAATTAAACGTCAATAAGAAGTTATATCATAAAGGGGAGTACCACTGTTTTTAAAAATTTTAACTTTGGCAAGGATATGTATAAGCACATGTTTAAAAATCAATAAAGCTAGTTTCTTCTAATAAATCAAAAGTATACTTTTGTTGGAACATATTAATACCCTTACTAGAACGACTACTTCAAAACCAAGGAAGAACTTTAAATTTCCTAGATCTTCAATTTTGAAGGTATTATGCAAATAGGTTTTAATATCATTAATAGGTTCCATGGTTGGACTGACTAGAATAATGTCATCGGCATAAATTGCTAATGGAATAAAATTATGACCAAATCCTTATAATGTTGCAGAAACCAGCCTTTGGTAGCAGTTATAGCTAATATGGATCTAATAGTAGTTATCTTTGCAACATGGCTTAAAGTATGCATAAAATCTACCTCATGTTGTTGAGCATACCCTTTGACAATCAACCTAGCCTTATACCTCTCTAGAGCCCCATCAGGCTTTAGTTTAGTTTTATAAACCCATCTACACCCTATAGCTTGTTTACTAGGAAGAAGATGGACTAATTCCCCATTATTATTAACTTCTAAAGCTTGTATCTTTCCACTCATTACTTGTTTCCAACAATCATGTAATATGACTTGTTTATAATTCTTAGGTTCAGATAAAATAGTAGCATTATTTATATAGAACTGATGTGAATTAGAAATGTTATTGTAAGATATCACCGGAGCAATAGTATGAGGTGAAGTCCTAGATATAATAGCCTTTGGCAAAGTAACTTGGAAGTCTTTAAACTTTTGAGGAAGATGAACCTGCCTTGAAGATCGAACCATGAAAGTTGGTTGTTGAAAAGAGACAGTAACATCTAAAGAACTATCAACACTTAAAGAATTATAATTTTTAGAAACATTTACTTCAGTTAGAATCAAGAAATTAGAACTAGATTTTGGTGCAGAATTAGGTTCTGAAACAATATCATTTTTTTTATGGAATTCTAAAAAATTAAAATTAGGAGATGAAATAAAACCATCTACAAGAGTACTAGCATGATATAAAATAATATCTTATTGAAAAGAATCAACAAAACAAAAACAAGTTTTAAAAAACACAACATCTCGCGAAACAAAAATAATTTAGTAATCAATATCAAACAATCTATATACTTTAATGTTTCTAGGACAGCCTAAAAAATACATTTCTTAGCTCGAAGATCCATTTTTGTTTGAGGCTTAGATAAAACTGCGGCATAAGCTAAACATCTAAAAATCTTTAAGGGCGAAAGTTTAGGTTTAGATGAAAACAAAATCTCAAAAGGTGTTCTATTAAACAAGACAGGTGTAGGACTAAGATTTATTAAAAATGCAGCATGTAGAACACAATCCATCCAAAACTTTAAAGGTAAACTTGATTGAAATCTTAAAGTTCGAGCAACAACAAGCAAATATTGATGCTTTCTCCCCACATATTGTTTTGTTGAGGTGTATGCACACATGAAGTTTGATGTACAATACATTTTTCTTTAAAAAAATCTAGCATCTCAAATTCTTTTGTATTGTCAGTTCGAATACATTTTATTTTATTTTTTAAAAATGAGTTTCAATCAAATTATAGAATTGAACAATTGGCATTTTAACTTCAGACTTTAAATGCATAGGATAGACCCAAACAAACTTACTTTTATAATCTACAATGGTTAAAAAATAAACATGACCATATAAGCTCTTAACAGGAAAGGGTCCCCAAACGCCCATATGAATAATATCAAACAGAGAAGTAGAGACAGATTCACTCATTGAAAATGGTAAACACTTTTGCTTAGCAATATGACAAATATCACATTAAGGAACATGAATAGAAGGAATTTCTTTATTTATTTGACAAAAAAATCACATCCTATTTTTAAAAGGATGACCTAAACGAGCATGCCACAATCTTGAAGTATTATTAACAACATAATTGAAACCAACATCAGACTCATGAACAAAATTATTAACAACAGAATGAGAAACACCAGAATTAAAAAAAACCTCAAGCTCATAAAGACCATTGGATGCTTTAGCTAAACCAATCATCTTCAAAGTATGTTGATCATGTATGTAACAAAGATTAAAAGAAAAAATGAGACATAAAGAATTGTTTCTTGTTAATTGTGAAACAGAAACCAAATTAAAACTAAAAAAATAAGAAAAACATTATGTAAGAGTAAAAAAATCAGATATTCTAACAGAACTAATATGAGTAACTTTGACAACTTCATTATTAAGAAGTTTAACACTTTTATCATGAACATGATAACAATAATAAAAAAATTCTAAGGGGTTGACTATATGATCAGTAGCTCCTGAATCTAGTATCCAAAGAATTTTCAATGTATGTGAAAAATAATTCAGAATTATACATGTTTCCTCAGCTGAAGCATCAAAGACAGAAGACAACGCATTAACCTTGCTTGGTACATCATCAGAAGTGACAGTAGAACCAAAAGAATTGGTGGAACCAAAAATATTGGTACTTGAAGTACGAGCATTAACATAAGAGTACTATTTTTTTCTTGCAAGAAACTCAAAAGGCCCTCATATTGATCTTGAGTAAGCAATATTGGACTAGAATTATCAGATGATAAAACATCTTTATCAGGAAAATCAGTATGACTAGAACCTATCAGGTTAGCTCTATTAACCTGATTTCTACCCTTGTACCCAGAAGGATAACCATGTTTCTTGAAACATTTATCTACAGTATGTCCATAGAGCCCACAAAAAATACACAAGGGTCGTTTGGAACCAGGATTTGCAGGATATTTCTTAATATTGTAAGTTTTATTGTCAACTCTATCACCCTTATCAGCCAACAAAACATGAGAATCAGAAACAACAAGACCAATAGACCTTTCATGTTGTATTATAACAACAAATACTTCATTAACGGAAGTCAAAGGCTTAGTCATGAGAATTTGGGACTTAGACACAGCAAAGTTTTCATTGAGACCTCTAAGGAAACAGAGTAAAAAAATCTTCTTTTTATATTTAGCAACAGAACAATCACATACAACCAACGGTCTGAGGTTATAAATCTCATCCCACAAAACTTTTAGATCCATATAGGCTGTAACAGAAAGATTACCTTGTTGTAAGGAATAGAATTCTTGAAGTAAGTCAGAAACTCGTACTAGATCTCCCTGATTGAAGCTGTCAAACAAATCTTGCCACAACTAATAGGCTCGATCGATCCAATTCACACTCTAAGCAATTTCTTGGTTCAACGCACGTTGCAGCCAAGATAATACCAGATTATTACACTTAACCCACGCGGAATAACGAGGATCCTCTTCTTTCGGGTCCTTAATCGATCCGTCAACAAAAGAAAACTTGTTCTTTGAAATTAAGGCCATATGCATCAACCGCGCCCAGCCATGATAATTTCCTCCATTCAACAGAGAGGAAGTAAGAATCAACGATGGATTCTCATTTGGATGAACAAAAAATTCATCAGAAAGATCATCGCACATGTACCGAGAAAAACGCAAATCAGAAGATTGCGAGTCGGAAGAATGCCCAATTGATACCATGATAATTTGTTGAATTCTTGATAAAATTTGTGGAAGGAGAAAGGAAACTCAGAGGTTTCAAGACGAAAAGTCGTATAATTAGGGTCTAAAAAAGGGGAAACTGATAAAAGTAAAGGAGGGAAAAAATTTATTAATGAACTGAAAACTAAAAATTAATTATACAAACCGTTTCTATCTATATAAATAAAAGAAAAAATACCAACTAGGATAAAAAATAACCAACTGTCATTAAATATGTTATTCTCAGTCACTTTCAGTGAATATAATTAATTATTAATAACCGTGTTTATGTGTATCAATTGTGGTTAGAGACCTGTCGGTGCCCTAAAAGCTTCAACCTGGAGCAAAATGAGAAAAATATTATATACATTTTCATTTTAACAAACATATTCTAAGAACTACAAAAATGATCAGACCGATAATCAGAATATTTTAAACTATAATTTCAATTTTTATCATCAAAACAAATTGGTGTCATTTCGTACTTTTGAGCACAATATTATAATTATTCAATTAAATTCAAGGATTATATATAATATATGAGTCCATCACTTATTAGTGTAGGCTAGTCCATGTACAATTATATTTTATTTTAAAGGTTACATTTTAAAGAATCGTAGCTTTTGAATTCATTGAGTTATTTAAATGGTAAAGATAGATTATAGGGACGTATGCATGAATGATGATTGTATAAGGGGGCAAATTTATTAATTTTAGGGGTTAAACTTGTAAAATTTTAGAAGGCGAAAATAAATTTTATTTGAAAATATATAGAATTTTTTTAAATTATATACGAATTTTAAATTTTTAGAAGGGCGATCGCTCCCCCAGCTCCCCTCAGTCCATCCATGGTGGGTTATTCCCTTAGGTAATCCGAATTCAAATAACATAGTTTGCAAGTATACGTGAGTTTATCCGTATAGGAAACTAAATTAAAATACCACATTGTAATTGTATTAAAATGTCAAAAAATCATAACTTTTAGGGTTGGTCCAAAATACAATTCTATTAGATTTTACGCAAAATAATATTTCCGAAGTCACTTTCCATGAATTATTTCGATAATTTATGGCCGTCTTCAATCTTCCTGTGCATTAATGGATGAGGCTGCAAGTGCTTAGAGACTTTCGGTGCTTTGAAAGCTTCAACATGAAGACGAAAATGAGTGAGTACATAATAAAACACGAACAGAAATCTTTTGCCTTTGAACATGTCTCTTTCTATACCTTATACTAAAAAGTACATAAAAATTAAATTACAAATTTTAACTTTAAATTTTAGGTCTTAAACTATAAATTTTACACCCTAAAAAATATATCCTAATTGTTGTCTTAATACGTCTTTAGTCATTCTCGTTTCCAGTTCACTAATCGAATATTAACGTGGATGAGAATGTTTGCTTATAACCAGACAAAACCCTTTGCTAAATCAAGTTGGACAAGACGGATTATTAGTATATACTTATAAAAAAAACAATTAGTTAGTAACATGATTACATGAATGGTGACGAACGCACCCACCCTTACTAACCATGATCCTTTGCAACAAATATAGTACAAAATTTGGTTTCGATCTTTTGTACGGACTAATAGAACATGAAATAATTAGTTATTGAATTCCTTTTAATAAATACTATCGGCATCCGGTGTGGATTTTATGGTAGTATATTTTTATTTTTTATCTTTATTTTTGGATAAATATTATATATATTTTTTTATTATTTTGATAAAACTCACACATCTTGCAAACGAATTGTTTGAACTTGAATTTTCTAAAATAATAACATTGTTTTTTTTACTAAAACATAACATTCTCTAATGAACAATACTTTGCATATGGTGGTGAAAACAAAAAACAACAGCCATTGATGAATTAAAAGATTTAACATCCGATGGCTTCTCAATGAGAAAATTTCAAGTCAAAAGAGTGATCATTTTTTCGTCTGGTAATTTAGGATAAATAAGCACTACTCTCTCACACTAAAACTATTATATGTTGATATTTTTTTATTATATTTTTTTAAGTTTGACTTCTTATAATTTAAAATTTATTATTGATAAAAATATAAAAAAAATATATTTTAAAACCTTTCAATCAAATAGTTTTTAAATATATATATATTTATAAATTTTAATTAGCTAAAATAATTAAATAATTTGTAGTCAAAATTAAAAAAATTGACCAAAAAAATTTCAACATGTTAGCTGATAATAAAACTGGTTTGAAGGGATGAAAATCGTGTATCCCTTAACTATGCCTCTTTTGGTTCTCTACTTTAAAAAAGTGTGTTTAGGGTTTAGGGCTTAAAGTTAATATTTATACTTAGGGTTTAGAAAATTAGAGGTAGTGCCGTAGTGTGTTTTTTAGGGTACGTATATGGATTAGAATGTAAAATTTAAAATTAAAATTTAAAACTTAATTTTTAGTATTTTTTAGCGTGAACATAAAAAAAAAATCATACGTAAGGGAGATGATTTTTGTTCGGTTTGAAGTTACTTTTCCCTTATGTTTCAAACACTCTCTTTATAACCTTTGTCTTGTATAGAAAAAACCATTATTAATTAACTTTCTTCTTTTTCTTCTCCCTTTTTGACTTTGCCATTACATAAGATGGCTAACACAGTCCTATCCTTTTAGTGCTGTTCCACCTTCTATCTTTTTTGCTATCAAACCTGTAAAGTAACCCTAACCATTTATAATTTTTTCTCAAGTTTCCGGTGTTCGATAATCACAAGAATCTTAATTAAGTTCGGAGTCAAGTTGGGCTGTCGATTTTATGTTATCCATATCGAACATTTTCATTAATGTGATTGTACATATTCGATTTCTTAGCATGTGACAGAAATGGAGGTGACAACGATGAGCATTGTTCACAACACCATAAACTCTCCGCCCCAGGCTTGACATTTGATCCGCCAAGCTTGTTGTTGAAGGGCCTTTCTAAACATTGTATTTGTCTGTGCTGTCCGACCAAGACAGATGGTTTTTAAACTCGTTGGAGCACAAGTTCCATAAGTGTCTGGTCGGAATGAATAGAATTTGTCTTCTATTTTCTGTATTTTTATGTCACGTGTATTATCAATAAAACAGAAATAATTAATGAATCAATAGAAAAATACAATATTAATACATATAATATAAAATTATTGATAGAATCTAGTACCACTGAAAAGGGACACACGAATTATGTTCCGGAAATATACGTTGAATCTACGGTTGCTTCTCACATGTTTTCTTTCTAACCTACAATGGTGACCATAGATCTAAAGTAACGAGTGTACATCGTGCATTAATGAATGGCAATTAATTTTCTGTTAAGCATGCATGCACATCAAGAATAATGGACAGTCTTAATTTTGCTTCTCCTTCACTCACGTTTCTGGTTCTAATTATATCATTAGTCCTTATATTATGCATAAATTCATGATTTAGTCCCTATACTTTAAATTTATCGGGTTGTCTTGACTCAATGGTATATGATCAAAATACAAGACTTAAAATGATCAAATCGAAGAAAACATGTTAAGTCTCCAACTTTTATACATAATATGTGAACTAATAGTAGAAATTGACTTAATAGACTTTAGATTATTATCCTATACACCGGCGGCAGAATAAAACTATTCCACAAGCAGGGTAATTTTGGGGTTAAGAATTTAGTTTAGGGTAGATACTATAAAGTTTTGAGGCTCATGAGTTGGGGTTTAAGATTTAGGATTTTAGGGTTAGAAGTTTAGATTTTAAATTATAAGGTATAAAATAGGTATGCTTATGTAAAAAATATATATATAGCGATAATGTATCAAATAATAACTTATAAGTTTAATGACTATCGTTTGGTTTAGGACCAAAATTTTAAATTCTGAAAAGTATAAGAACAAAAATTTTACCAAATTAGGGTATAATAAGTAAATCTACAAAACAAAATATAGTACGGTGACTAATTTAGCCTTTTTGTGTAACATTTTCTTTTACCAAAAGGGTATCCTCTTTGGTTTATGGAATTATTTTATTGAATCCTATGTTCATATTTTTATGATGATGCCAAGAATAATCTGGCTTCATTCAGCATTGTTGCATGATTAGCCGTTTCATACGTAAACGTTGAAGTATTGTTGAACAATTTTGACAAAGTCGCGTTGCCGCCATTTTTGCTAGATTTTATGCTTCAAAAGCTAATTTTTTTACCGTCAATTTTTCAGCTTCTCCAACGTCGCAGCTTTTTCACTGCAGATGGTATCCAACCACGTAGCTGAATGAAACCTCATCAAGAAAGACAAATATGATATATATATATATATACTCAACTAGTTTTAAAACTAATTCATAGCCATTAGATGTGTAAAATGGATGGATGAGATTAATTCTTTACTTTTTTCACCATGTGATCCCATCCCTCTATGTATATATATTAAGTAGAGATAGTTATATATCAAGACAAATATCAAAATATAAATTCATACAAAATAAAATAATATGAGCAGTTTTAACCACTCAACCAATTAATATATATAGGATAATTCTACAGTAAATACCATATACCGAATGTACTACTATTTGTATGTACCGCAATGTACCATTAACTGTTTTAATTAATTTTGAAATCCTAAGGACCGAAAGTGTCATTATCCCCTTCTAGAACAAAATCTTAAAAAATAATTTTTATATTATTTTTCAGATTTTCTTTTATTTTTTCATTAAAAAAATAATTAAATTTTTATTACTATAATAATTCCTACATTCACCTTAATTTAAGGGTAAAGTTCACAAATGGTCACTACACTTCGATCGATTATTCAATTTGGTATTCTAACTTCTAATTGCTTCAATGTTACTATTAAACTTTTAGTTTTATTTCAATTTGGCCACTGGCCCGTTAACAACAGTTAAAAGGGTGATGTGGCTGTTAAAATATTTTGTATAATAACACATTTAGTCCTCCACATTTACATATTCAAACAATTTAGTCCATATTTGAAAGAAATAATAAATTTAACTCTCATTATTTTAATTTGACCCTATTTTTAGTTAGAAATAATTTAATATTTTATTTTTGATCCCTCAATTATAACTAATGTTATTTTGTCTCTCCCAATCCCAACCATACCCTATCCATCCTTTAAAAATTAAAATGAATCAATTCATGTTATTACTAGCCATTAAACATGTGATATATGTATTTCGATCTTCCGAGTGGAATGGAAAGATCAAGGTGATGGTTGAGAGTGATTGGATTAGTGAACCGGCCAAATCACTTTTAATTGACTCGATTTCAAGGAACTTTGTAGGAAAATGGATTGCTATTCGGCACTTTGTAGGAAAATCGAAGCACATCTTTTAGCTAAAAAAGGTTTGGAGAACTCTTCACAAGTTGGCTAATTCTGAAAGTAGAAATCTGGGGCTGATCCGACCATAAGATGTGGGATTGTTCTTTAGCACACAGGGTGGGAGACTAGCACCACATATTTTAATTGTAAGGGATGGATCGGTATGGTTGGGATTGTGAGGGACAAGATAACATTAGTTATAACTGAGGGATCAAAATAAAATATTAAATTATCACTAATTAAAAATAGGGTCAAATTGAAATAATGATGGTTAAATTTATTATTTCTTTCGAATTAGGACTAAATTGTTTGAGTATGTAAACGTGGAGGACTAAATGTGTTATTATACAAAATATTTTAACAGCCACACCACCCTTTTAACTGTTGTTAACGGGTCAGTGACCAAATTGAAATAAAACTAAAAGTTTAATGGTAACACTGAAGCAATTGAAAGTTTGGTTACCAAATTGAATAATCGATCAAAGTTTAGTGAGTATTTGTGAAATTTATCCTTAAATTAACATGAATGTAAGAAATATTACAGTAATAAAATTTTAATTATTTTTTAAATTAAAAAATAAAAGAAAATCTAAAAAAATAATCTAAAAATTATTTTTTAAAATTTTATTCTAAAAACGGATAATAACACTTTCAGTCTTTAGAATTTCAAAACTAATTAAAACAGTTAATAGTACATTGCAGTACATGTGAATAGTGGTACATTGCGGTACATGACATTTACCGTAGAATTATCCTATGTATATATACTATGTAAAACTTGAAAGTTTTACATTTTTTTGGACCGTTAGAGGAAGATAAATGGATGGATGTAATTTACAGTAGAAAATGTGAAAATTATCACTTGAGAAAAAAATAAGAAAATAATCTTTCCAATCGGTTAAGGCCTTTGGTATTGCTTCAACCCACTTGGTGAAGTAGTCTGTAGCGGTGATAACAAAATGGTGACCAAGACTAGAGGAAGAATTGGACGGTCGAAACCGGGTGCGAAAGAAAGACGTTGAAGGGGCATGGATGAAATCCCCTTCCATCATTTCTTAAGTCCCATAGGTTTGATCCTTTAGAATCTGACCCATTTTCTCATTGAAATAATCTTAGCAATTTATTACTATCATTCAATAGTTTAAAAAATATAAAAATAATTGAATTTTATGTGATGTAAAATATTAGTTTCACGGTTTAACCGTATGTATCTTATTGACCTTTTATTGCCAATTCAAGTTGGGAGGATTAGGTACCTTTAGATGGGATACGCAATATGTTACTACTTTAGTGCATTATGATTAGGTTAATTATGAATATTTTATGATATTTGATATAATGATAAGATATATAATATTTTTAAAAAAATAAATTGAATCATGAGATGATATATAATTTATTTTTTTCCATGAATGACAATCATACAAGTCAATCCTCTGATCTAATTAGTAAGAATTCCATATCAATTTCTAAAGCTTATAATTCAAGTCTCTTTTTTAACTTATGGGCCAAGTTGAGAGCTCACATCAAAAGATATTATATGAAGAGAGAGCATAAATCTTCCGCTATTTATTTTGGTGTTTTTATTTATACATTCACATTAAAATAAAATAAAATTTATGGTTTAATGTTAGAATTTAAATTAACGTATACAGAATTAGGAGTATGATTATTTTTTAAAGGTTTAGGGTTTATAGTTTAATATTTAGAATTTGAAGTTAGAGCTTAAAATTTAATTTTTAGTGTTAAGACATAGAAAAGGTACCGAGAAAAGGGCCGATAATTTTTATTTCATTGACGAACCCATTTGATATTGAGTTTAATTCACGACTTCTCCTTCCTCTTCCTTTTTCATGAATAGAAATTATTTGTTCTTTTTTAGTGTTCTTATTTATGCCCTACACTAAAAATTAAATTTATGATTCATGGTTTAAGGTTGGGGTCTAGAAAATTTGAGGTATGGTAAAAATTTTAGGGGGTAAGGTTAAAATTTTAAGATTATGACTTAGAATTTAATTTTTTAATAATTTTTAGTGTTGTACATATAAAAAGACATGGCACCGAATAGTTAGAGAGCAAAAATCCTCTGCCCCTAATCATGCCCCATTTATACATCCTTTTAAAAAACACTTAAAAATTAATTAAGAACTCTAACCCTAAATTTGAATCCTAAACCTTACACCTTATACCTTTAAAAATATATTCTACTCTAAATTATCTATACTCTAACCCTAAACCCTACCCTTAAACTCTAAATACTAAACTTTTAATATTATTGTGGAAGCATAAATAGAGCCATAGTTACCCCCAAATTAGAGTGTCCCCTTTCCCTACGTTAAAACTTAGGGTAAACTATCCCGTTGACCACCAATCTTTATGTAAAGTTTTAATATGACCACCTTAAAAAACGCGTCATTTGACTACCCAAACTATTAAAATGGGA
Organism: Hibiscus trionum; assembly: GCA_030270665.1. Classification (NCBI taxonomy): domain Eukaryota; kingdom Viridiplantae; phylum Streptophyta; class Magnoliopsida; order Malvales; family Malvaceae; genus Hibiscus; species Hibiscus trionum. The sequence continues at coordinate 6,194,219 of BSYR01000033.1, read as the reverse complement.
TCAATTTGGCCACCTGCCGTTAAGAGGCTAACGGAAGGTGACGTGGCAGTTAAAAAATTAAAGATATAATTACACATTTGGTCCTTACTATTTACACATTCTTTCAATTTAGTCCTAATTTTAATCTAATAAAATAAATTAATTAATTAGATAGTGACACGTGTCAATATCTTATTGGAGGAATTTAATTATTTATATTTAATTTAATAAATTTATTTTTCATCCCCCAATCAGGTGGTGACACGTGTCACCTGATTGGATGATGAAAATAAATGAAACTTTTGCACCCAGCGTGAATCAAACCTGGGTGGCTAGGTAACCTGGGCAAGACGCAACATGGCAAAGCCACTAGGCTAAAGCCATTTTTGTGATACAAAGTGCAAATAATTAATATAATTCATACTTGGTACCACCTGATTGAAGGATGAAAATAAATGAAACAAAACTAAGTATTTGCTCCCAGCGTGAATTGAACCTAAGCAACCTAGGGAAGAAACCACAAGGCAAAGCCACTAGGCCAAAGCCATTTTTGTGATATAAAATGCAAATAATTAATATAAGTCATACTTGGTTCTTTATACCAAGGAAAAGTAAATAAATGTGGATTAACGAGATTCGAACATGACACGCTTATAATGCATAAAAACATATAATCCAATAAAATAAATCTAATAATTAAATTATAATTTAAAACTATATCAATTCATTTCAATTATGTTCGTAAGTTTGTATTCACTAAATAAATTTAATATAGTTTTAAAATTTTAAAGTTGTAATATAATTTCATATATATATATAGGAATTTAATTAAATTTTTAATAAATATTAAAATTATAAATTAAGTTAAAAAATCAATTCAACGATTATATACGTGAACTTATAAAAATAAATTCGAAAACGAAAAATATATTAAATTTAGTTTAAAAATACAAAATTCTTAAAACTATTTTTATTTTAAATTGTGCACTAACTATATTTTAAAATATATACAAAATGTTTTTAACTATAATTTCATTGAATTAGATATTTTTATGCATTATAAGCGTGTCATGTTCGAATCTCGTTAATCCACATTTATTTACTTTTCCTTGGCATAAAAAAACCAAGTATGACTTATATTAATTATTTGCATTTTATATCACAAAAATGGCTTTGGCTTAGTGGCTTTGCCATGTGGTTTCTTCCCTAGGTTGCCTAGGTTCTATTCATGTTGGGAGCAAATACCTAGTTTTGTTCTATTTATTTTCATCATTCAATCAGGTGGTACCAAGTATGAATTATATTAATTATTTGCACTTTGTATCACAAAAAATGGCTTTAGCCCAGTGGCTTTGCCATGTTGCGTCTTGCCCAGGTTACCTAGCCACTCAGGTTTGATTCACGTTGGGTGCAAAAGTTCAATTTATTTTCATCCTCCAATCAGGTGACACGTGTCACCACCTGATTGAGGGATGAAAATAAATTTATTATAAATTAAATATAAATAATTAAATTCCTCCAATAAGGTGTTGACACGTGTCACCACCTAATTAATTTATTTTATTATATTAAAATTAGGACTAAATTGAAAAAATGTGTAAATAGTAAGGACCAAATGTGTAATTATACCTTTAATTTTTTAACTACCACGTCACCTTCCGTTAGCCTCTTAACGGCAGGTGGCCAAATTGATCCCATTTTAATAATTTGGGTAGTCAAGTGACGCGTTTTTTTTAAGGTGGTCGTTTTAAAACTTTACCTAAAGATTGGTGGTCAACGGGATAGTTTACCCTAAAACTTAAAACAACTATTTCCCCACTCCTTTCCTTATAGGGTAATCTTCACCAGTGGTCCCTTTTGTTTAGGGTATGTTTTATTTTGGTCACCAGAATTCAAAAAAGATTATTCTGGTCACTTACGTTTAGAATCGTTTCCATTTTGGTCCCTTGGCCGTTAGTCTCCGTTACTTAAAAAATTTAGTTTCTAATTTAACCCTCAAACTTTCAAAATTTTATTTTTAACCCCTAAACTTTCAAAGTTTTATTTTTCACTATTTATTTGTGTCTTGTCTCTTAATAAGCTTAACAGAGTCTTTGCTCTTGTTCTTTCTTCGGGTCCTCGAGGAGGTATGTTTTCTTAAGATGTCAAACCCTGGAAACATCTCCTCATGGCTGCAACTTTAGAGTTTCTTTAACTGAAAGGTTTAGGATAGCATTCTCTATCATATACACCAAATATGCCATTCATTTTTGTCGTCATTTGCCAACTTGTTTCTGGATTATAGTTAAAACATGGTCCATAACAGGGTGGGCAGATTTGCATGATTGTTCATGTTTAAATAGGTTTAAACACACAAACATCAACCATGTTCAGGCAGATTAAAACACAGTAAAAAGATATCGGCTTTCAGCCTTGATTAAAATGAGTCAGCTAGGTAATATAATGGTCAAAACCATGTTCAAGTTATTTTTCAAATAACATTTTGATTGATTTTTTGGTTATTATGTCGCGGTGGATGAATTAGAGAGGTAGAATGTAGGCGTCTTCGTAAATACATCAAACAAACATACAAAATTCTTTCTTATATATTTTTGATCTAATTTCAGTTCTAACCATATCTACCAAATTAACATAATAGATACTTGTTGCACATTCCCATGGTTTTCAGCTCTTCAAACAGACCCTCTTTCTGAGTTCAGGGACTCTTTGTTTGTTCCAAGCTTCCCAGATAGGTTCCGAAATCCCCGACGATTTGGACTAGCTGAAGAGGACAACTTGGGAGATGAAAGCAGCCCATGCATCCTAGAGTCGTGCAACATTAAATTAGAACTTGAATTTATATTAAAATTTGGCAATGAATAACTTTTGTTTCCTCATAAAATTTATCAGGGGAACCCTGATTGTGTTACCTGGAGGATGTTAAAAGCCTTCTCTGCAACATATTTTTGTGAAAGGGTTGCACCTCTTTGTTGCAGTTTATCTGGGTGAAGACATAACCTAGCTTTCTGATAAGCTTTTTTCACTTGTGAGCTTTCTTTAAGACTTGTTAATGGGATCATATTCCAACCGCTACTTGGCCATAGAATCTGAGTTCATTTCAATCAATCAATAAAAAGAAAAATAGTTCGAGTCTTGCCGGCAAATCAATCCGATCTTTAAAACATGTTAAAGTTTAGTATCTTACTTGATAAAGGGTTGAAAGGAGCATTTGGATGTTACTTTCCTTCCCAGATGACCAAAGCTTCACATCATCATCCAAAATACCCATTTTAATCTGCAGTTTCATCAAAGGAAAAAAACTACATGTTGATCAAATCTTGTTCATAAACTATTCAACACAAAGAAGCTACAATAGCTCTAGCTTACAAGTTCTTCTGATCTCTCCTTTTCTTCTTTTGCTTTCAATTTCTTTTCTTCATCTTCCTGCAAATTAAGTAAAAGCAAAAACATTTATTTATATTTAGTCCGTGACACTAAAATTTTGCTTCTGAAGTGAAGGTTTAAGATGTCTAACCTTTCAGTTAAAGAAACTCTAAAGTTGCAGCCATGAGGAGATGTTTACAGGGTTTGACATCTTAAGAAAACATACCTCCTCGGGTCCCGCCTGAGGAAAGAACAAGAGCAAAGACTCTGTTAAGCTTATTAAGAGACAAGACACAAAAAAGGGTGAAAAATAAAATTTTGAAAGTTTGGGGTTAAATTAGAAACTAATTTTTTTAAGAAACGGAGACTAACGGCCAAGGGACCAAAATGGAAACGATTCTAAACGTAAGTGACCAGAATAATCTTTTTTAAATTCTGGTGACCAAAATAAAATACACCCTAAACAAAAGGGACCACTGGTGAAGATTACCCTTCCTTATATAACAACAAATATTTGTTACCACTTTTCCAAAGTAACCCAACCATGGGATTTGAACATGAATCAGAGAAAGAGTCGCCGAGGCTACCATTGTTTTCATCTCCACATGCACACATGGTGTCACCGGAAAGACCTGGGACATTAACCCCACCGTTACGCTCCTCCGCCTCCGTTCCATTCCTGTGGGAAGAGGAACCGGGAAAGCCCAAGGCTTGCGCCACCGTCTCCCCTTTTCCCGATAACTTTGCTCGGAAGTGCCTGGAACTGCCTCCCAGGTTGCAGGAAGCCAATAAGAACAACAACAAAGTCTGCTCGCCGACCACCGTCTTGGATGGGCCTTACATGGGCAGGACTAGGTTTCAGTCTTCTTCTTTTAGAATGGTGAAAAGTGAGCGTTACGGGTCATTTCGTGGCCCTGAGAACATGGTGCCGGAGAGAGTGGAGAGGGAAAAAGATGGGTTTCATGGTTCCCGGAGGAGAAGCGATGGTGGAGGGAAGAGTTATGTGTTCCCGTCGTATGGAGAAGAGTACAACAGCAGCAGCGTTAATATCAGGAGGATGAACAAGTGTGGCAGCTTGAATAGTCGCTCTCTTTCCAAATCCCATTTCTGGGTAAGTTTCTCTCTCCCATCCAGGGGTGTGCTGCTTTCTTGGGTCTAATTTTGATTTTAGTGTTCTAATTTCACAAATTTTGATTTATAAGTACAATTTAATTAGTCGTTATTCAAGTATTTGAATCAATTGGCACAGAATCGTCCTTATATAATTAAGGTTTCAAATACGAGTCTTTAATAATATTTTCTGATGTGAAAATTTATCGTTTTTAATTTCTTAGAATAATTTGCTTTAAATTCATAATCTCGTAGAGAAATTAACAATAGACACAGGGCAATAAATTAGCTGCATTTGCTATTATGGGCAAGGTTTGGGTAGGAATTAAGTGTGCACCAAAGAGAATTTTCTAAAATTGTAGGCGCCTGCCTCAATTAGTTTATTTCTCATTTAAGTCCTTGTCCATAGTCAATAAAACCATTTTATTGTTTTGTTAGTGTAGTTATTGCACTACTACTACTACATCCCAGAAAGTTGTTTGATTTGTTGTCTGAAACGCGACAGGCAAGTATTTATGAAGGCTTGAAGCAAGTGGTTCCATGGAGCAAAAGGGAAAAGAAGGATAGGTATATGGGGGCTGACTTTTTAATCAAGCAACCCTATCGTTGATAATCGCCGGTTGAAGAACTACCCTCAGGCCGCCGCAGTACTCGAAACTCTGTTCCATTTAAGCCGCTTGATGCATCTCCCTGTGAATGAAAATGACTAATCAAATGTAATATATGTATGGCTATGGCTATGGTTGCAATTATATTCTTCTGCATGTAAAAATACTTCAAAATGAAAGTTTCCAGACTTGGCCTGCATTTGTTCATCCCACTTGCTCGACCACTCTGAACCTGTCGATTATTTCCAACACAACTACAATACACACATGCTTGGACCAATTTTGACAAATACATGTATAAATTTATCATAGAGAAATACTGGGGCAGTTTCACCCGAAATATGTACAACCAACAGCTCAAGGACATCATGTACGTATCCCCCAAGTACACAACCTACAAACAATATAACAGCTACAATAAAGCAGTGGAAATTTACTTGCATTCAATAAACATGGCTTAAAAACGTAAAACTAATTGTGGCAACGCAATTTTCATGGTAGCAAAGGGATTAGTTGCAACTCTCTAATTATCTAGATAGGTACCATCCGCCCCACAGTCCATCCCAACAGCAAACCAGCACTAACAAGACTCAGTCCCAATGCAAAAGCAACGGCGCATATTGTTATGCTCGGTCTAGGCTGGCTCTGCTTTCCTCGTCTGCCTTTTCCGGTCTTTTGCAACCTCTGTCGTGATTTGCAACGGTTGCAGGATGTCCATGGAAGAACTAGAGGAAAGAGAGTGGAGACCGGTTGCTCGTTGTTCTTGATCTGGAGATAAAGGGCATCTAGTTGCAGCATTTTGAACCACTGTTTATGGGCATAAATTTGTGAGGCTTGTTTGAAGATAAGCTTGATGACATGCTCCTTCTCTGCGTAGGCTTGCTTTGCTGCTTTTTCAGCTTTCCTTGCCCGTGTTTGTGAGTGACGAAGTGCTTCTAGTAGCTGAGCCTTAGAAGGATCAGACTCGGTAACTTGCTCTATGAAATCCTTTTCGGTTGTACTATAAGAATGCAGTCGAATAAAGTTAAGTTAATAGTTGTATTCTATCTTAAGTATTGGTTGGCTAGAAACACAAAAGAATGTTCATATAAGTCATTTTGGCAAACTGTTTCAATTTGGACATTTTTAACCTATCAATTTGGCGAATTAATCAATGGATTCAATGGCACCACCACATAAAAACATTATAAAATAATACCTGAACGAAACGTTGGAAGCACATTGCGCATCTGCGTTAACGATTGGACTGGGGACAGGGTCTGTTGGGGACTTCCAAGCCGAAGAAGATACTTCATCACCATCAAAAGAACCGGAATGTTCGCGTGAGTACCTCCTTACATGCATCTTCTGAGGTGGAGGGAGATCACAGTTCTCAATAAAGTCGAGCGATCTTTTTGCAACAAAGGAGGCTAGCTCATCTTTATCTGTCATGCGCCACCATGGCTCGGCCTTCCCACCTCCCACCCAGGGAGACCCCAGATCATAAGAGAAGTCATTGTTTTTCTTGGAAACATCACATTCAATGGATTCCATTTCCAAAAATTCACAGTTTTTCGTTGTCTCTGCCGAATCAAGAGAATATTCATAGTTCATTTTCCTGCCAGCATCGGAAGCATCACGTGCTTCTTCCGGGTGAACTCTACTTATATAAGAGGGAGAGTTTACTTTAGATTTCAAGCTTTCCACTCCATCCTCCTCCAAGGCATTTAACAGCTCATTTGTTGAACCCTTTTGGGGTCCATAGCTAGACTGTAGCTGAAGCCACCGCCACCTCATATCAGAGGGTAGATTGGGATACGAAGGGATCCTATTGACCGGCATAAAACCTACCGCAGACTGATCGTGCGCACCAGCTACACCAATGGGACTAGAATCGGCCTGTTTAGAGGAAGATGACGATTGGCAGCAAGCTAACTTGGGAGCTCTTTTGGCATCTTCTTGGACAAAGCAACGATTAGCTGTTCTTTGCCAGACCGCCCTCGCTTCAGCTGCTGCCATTAATCTTATCTTTAACACATCTAGCTGTTGGAACCAAAATGAGATAAATTACCAATCAAAACAAAAACTAACCACATTTGAAACATTACAATGTTAACAATGATTACTAGACAAATTACAGATAACTGTAAGGAGTGTTTTTAAGTGACCGTTGTGAGAGATTTATATTCTGTTTTTAAATTTAAGTATGTAGTTAAATGATACGGTGCGTTTTACTCAGCTGAAGTAAACGCTGTCGTTTTATTTGTAGGGTTTTTAATCCCCAAACTTCGGATGATCTGGTTATCGAATGAAAGAAATAGAAAATTGCGGCTCTAGAATTTTCAGAGAGATTTTCTGATAGTTCTTGAGATTGTTCTTGATTTCTTGTTTGTTAGTGTTACAAAGGTATCAGAGGCCAGGCTGATTCTCGGATATGGTTGAAGGAGTTAGAACGCGGAACCAGACGGCAGTGGCGTCGCAAACGGCGGCGGAGACGCAAAATGTAATCGAAGGGCAAACAGCTGGGTTGGTTACTCAATCGGAGCTGACAGACATGGAAGGGAGATTAGAGACTCGTATAGAGACGAAATTTCAAGAGATGCGAGCTTCAATGATGACAGATTTGCAACGTTTGCTAGAACTTGCGATGGGGAAAAAATCAGTTTGGATACAACGAGTGCGCCACAAAAGGAAGCTAAAGGGGCTACTTCGGCCAGTCAGAACTCTGGGAAGGTGGAGAACAGAAACGGCAAGTCAGAGGAAGTGGGGGTGGAACTCGACGATGACAGTAACCAAGGGAATGGAGTACGGACAGCCAATTTTGCTTATAAACTGCTGTGTCCTCGATTTGACGGTGAGGATTTCAGAGGGCGGATTTCCAAGCTCGAACAGTATTTTGAGGCCGAAAATGTTCCTGATGGAGCTAAGATTCGGGTGGTTATGCTGCATTTGGAGGGGAAAGCATTACAGTGGCACCAGTTTTTGGCCAAGACGCAAGGCGATTTGAATCAACTGGGATGGGACAACTACCTCAAGCTCGTTCGGGAACGGTTTGCGCCGGAGGGGTTCCAGGATCCGTTCACAGAGCTGTTGGCGTTGCGACAAACCGATTCAGTTGAGAAGTTTTATGAAGAATTCGTGGACCTCCTTAATCAGGTACAACTTCCTGACAATTACGTACTGAGCATGTTTAAAAGACATTTGAGAGTGGAAATTAGTCAATATCTGGAACTGTTGCAACCAAAATCGCTGTTAGAAGCATTTAACATGGCAAGGAGAGTGGAATGCATGTTTAATCCTGGTCAGAAAAGAAACTCCAGTGCTAGTTCATTCAGGACTTCAACCCCATCTGTGTTGACCATACCTTCGAGGTTGAATAACAGTGCTTATCGAAGTTTTTTCTGTGGAGACTGATGCCTCGGATTTGGGAGTAGGTGCAGTGCTGGTTCAGAAGGGCAAACCTTTGGCATTTTTCAGTAAAGGTTTAGGACCCAAACATCAGAAATTGTCAGTATACGAAAAGGAAATGCTAGCAGTCCTCATGGCAGTGAAGAGGTGGTTTCCATACTTAGCTGGAAGGCATTTCAAGATCAGAACAGATCACCAAAGCCTGAAATTTTTATCTGAGAATCAAGCCATCACTCCAGCTCAACAGAAGTGGGTTGCTAAGATGATGGGATTCGATTATGAAGTTTGTTATAGGAAAGGAACTCATAATGTGGTAGCAGATTGTTTGTCCAGGAGACCTAGTGAAGTGGGCTGTTTGAATTTGTCTGTTAGCAGTGTGACCACTGATACTTTAAATAGGGTGGCAGCAACTTGGGTGCAAGATGGGAGATTGAAGAGGATCATTGATGAATTGAAAGGAGGAACTCGAAGGAATGACAAATACTCTTGGGATGGGAGGCAACTGAAGAGGAAAGGCAAATTGGTTGTTGGAAATGATGAAGATTTGAGAAGAGAAATTCTGACTTTCTTTCACAGCAGTCCAGTTGGAGGTCATTCTGGAGCCCATGTCACCAGTCAAAGGGTAGCCAGTGTGTTTTATTGGAAGGGACTAAAAAGAGAGGTGAGGAATTTGGTTAGGGAATGTGGTGTTTGTCAAAGAAACAAAGATGATTTGCAGCATCCGAGAGGCTTATTACAGCCATTACCAATTCCGGAAACAGCATGGTCTTGCTTGAGCATGGATTTTATTGAGGGTTTACCAAGTTCTAAGAAGAAAGACTGTATTTTGGTGGTGGTGGACAGGCTCACCAAATACGGTCATTTCATTCCGTTGGCCCATCCCTTTACAGCTAAAGAGGTAGCTCAAATTTTCTTAAAAAATGTTTTTAAGCTACATGGAATGCCGAGTTTTATAGTATGTGATAGAGATAAGGTTTTTATGAGCATGTTTTGGAAAGAAATGTTCAGGAAACTTGGAGTAACAGTCACACCTTCCACTGCTTACCATCCGGAGACTGATGGACAGACCGAACGACTTAATAAATGTTTGGAGAGTTATTTAAGATGCATGACAGGTGAAAGACCGAAGGAGTGGGCTGAATGGCTTCATTTAGCCGAATGGTGGTATAATTCTTCATTCCATTCTGCCATTCAAACGTCACCGTATCAAGCATTATATGGACAGTCTCCTCCAGTTCATCTTCCTTATATTGCTGGAGATTCCTTGGTCGATTCGGTAGATAGGACACTGCAAAGGAGGGAAGCAACCAACAAAATGATGAAGTTCTATTTGAGGAGGGCTCAAGATAGGATGAAGCAACAAGCAGACAAAAGGAGATCTGAATGCGAATTTCAGCTTAGAGAATGGGTGTTCTTGAAACTTCAACCATACAGACAGCAATCAGTTCAGAGCAGGGGGTGTCAAAAGTTAGCTGCAAAATGGTTCGGGCCATTCCAAATTATAGAAAAGATAGGTAAAGTGGCCTATAAACTGAAGTTACCCGACAACTCAAGAGTTCATCCTGTATTTCACGTTTCACAATTGAAGAAGCACATTGGAAGTGACCTGGCTCAGGCAGATCTGCCAATTATTGGACCCGATGGGAGTATAAGCAAGGAACCTCACAAGATCCTAGAGAGGAGAATTGGAAGACGTGGTAATCGTGCTGTGACTGAAGTGCTGGTGGAGTAGACCAATTCTTTTCCAGAGGACGCCACTTGGGAAATACTTCATCAATTGCAGATGCAATTTCCAAATTTCAATCCTTGAGGACAAGGATTGTTTGAGAAGGGGGCATTGTAAGGAGTGTTTTTAAGTGACCGTTGTGAGAGATTTATATTCTGTTTTTAAATTTAAGTATGTAGTTAAATGATACGGTGCGTTTTACTCAGCTGAAGTAAACGCTGTCGTTTTATCTGTAGGGTTTTTAATCCCCAAACTTCGGATGATCTGGTTATCGAATGAAAGAAATAGAAAATTGCGGCTCTAGAATTTTCAGAGAGATTTTCTGATAGTTCTTGAGATTGTTCTTGATTTCTTGTTTGTTAGTGTTACAATAACCCATGTTCTTGTCATTGTAAGAATCTACACAAAGGTTCAACCTTCATACAAGATTCATAGCTGATCAAAACAGCAAACCCAAAGTTCATTTCACTGCCTTCAATCAAAATCTAAAAGTGCTTCAAAAGTTGACTTAATTTCACCCATATTCATTAAAAGTGAAGAAAGACACATACTTCAAGAACAAAAACTACAACAGAGAAAAGAACATTAAACACTGCAGGCAACAAGGTTCAATAATCAAACATGATTCAACAAATTAAACATACCCAACAAGAAAAAGAGAGAGAAACAAAGCTATAATCAATCAAATAATAGAAAGGAGAAGAGATTAAGGAGAAAGAACACAAACCCAGAAGAAAGAAGTAGGATTACAATAATTGCACGAGATTGAAGATTCATATATCTGAGTTCTTGCGCCAGGCTTTTTTCTTGGATTACAGTAATCAAAGCATTCATGTCTGTGCTGTTGTTCTTTTGTATGCAGGACTTTTATCCATTAAGACAAAGGAGAGTGTGGGCCGACGACTGTGTTTTCAATTCAGACATTGTTTAGTCACTTTCATGGAGGACTCCGGCCCATAAGGATTGTTTTTAATTTTTTAATAAAGATTAATGTTTTTATGAAGCACTTCGCTGGGCCGTCGATGGACGTACACGTGGCGGAGGATTAGGAGATCAAGAGGTGGAAGTGGGTCCCAAACAAATTTTATAAGATAAGGGGGTTGGGCTGCTTGATTATGCTATCATTTCTTGTCTTTGACTAATTGGAGAATATTCAAAAGTAGAGTGTAAAATGAATCGAACGAGTTTTCAAATGCAAAAGCGGATGATATTTATTTATAAAAATAAGAATTTAAATTGTTTTGTTTACATAGTATATGCACATTGTCAAAAGATTAAGACAATATTTATAAATATATACTATTTTATAATTATCTTTAAACTATTCAAAAAAGTTGAGTGTAAATAGTTATAAAAAATAATTATTATATTATTATGTTTTAAGTGAGATGAGATGTTACTATACTTAATCCGATTTAATTTTGAATGGTCAAATGCAAATGATTATAGTAAAAGGGGATTTTTTAATTATTTAGTTCGAGTATAAAGTAATATTTGTGTCAAGATTAAATCTATATAAATGCATACAAGCCTACATAGGGGCGTGCAAAATAAATCATAATTGTTAACCGATTTAACCATTACACTTTACAGGTTGAGTATCTTAATTGTTAAGGTTAATTGATTTCTGCTAATCGAACCGCTAAAAATAATACAAACTCTGTTTTTCTTGTATGTGTGCAAACAAATGGGTTGGAGCTTGCATTGCCAGCAAATTTATGTAAATCCATGCAATCAATGAAAAGAAGAACTTGGAACATATGTATCGGAAAATTGCAAACGGGGTTGAAAGTGTATCAATCCTGCAGCAGCCATCAACTCTGTTCCTGTTCAGACAAAACAGGCAAGCAAAATTTGCGCATCCGGGGAATCGAACCCCGGTCAGTACCGTGGGAGGGTACTATGATACCACTACACTAGATGCGCTACAATTTTACTCGAGACTATGTCACCGTTTAATGTATCTATTACAACAATCAGTGACTGATCTTCTTTGTTCTATTGGCCTATATATAGATAAATATTAGTCACTAATTTTAAAATTACATCATGTATAAAGTAAAAATTGAATCTTCAATTACTAATTGAAACCGCTCGATTCATCTTCACCAGGAACTTCAATCTGATCGATCCGTCATTGGAGTTTCAGCAGAGGATGGGCGGCTATTCTATTTGACGCCGACAATCCATATATAATACTCAACTTTGAGATCTTTTCAGTATTATGTTAATGCCAATCATTTATCATTACACCAATAACTTAATTCATTGAAAAATGAAAAATGTAAGCAATGTATCTAACAGTCAAAATGAATATGTGGGGGGTGGCAATATGGGTTCATTTATTTTGTAATTATTGTTGTTTATGAATTTACCTAACAAAAATTACTACATATAAAAATAACACCATGTGCAAATGTCATCCTTTCTAGACTTGCCCAGATTTAACTCTGATGTGTTGAATATAATTATTTTCAGTTCTCCAAATGGAATAAGGAATGGGGATCTAAGCAAGAAATCTTTTGAAAGTAGTTCAGTTCAGCTCTTAGGCCTCAAATTTTCAAACTGCTATGCCTACCTATATTATTCTCTCTTTTTTCTCTCCTTTAAATATCTTTATTTGTGTATTTAGCCCCTAATTTTTAGAATTAAGTAATCTGATCTCTCTCAATATTCGATCCTAGTTCCATACATGTTTATCAACTTAAAAATCAATTTACCAAATAATGAGGAACATCGTTTGACTTGTATAATGTTGGGACAGAAAGTATAAGAGATTAAGCGGTCATGTCTCCTAAAATTTTGAGAAATTAGAATTTGATCATAAAGTATGTAAGAAATATGTATTTTTTTAATTTAAAGTACGAAGAATCTGCAATTAGACAGGAGAAAGTTAGATGTGTGTCTAGCTATATATGTCTACTGTGTGTCATAACTTCAAAATAATTGCTACCTCAAACTTTTTTTTTAATTTTTATTCATTTGTAGAAAAAAAATCAGCTAATTTTCATTATTTACAAGTATGGACCAATTTTGATTATGTTCATGAACATTCAGTCCTTGTATTTCCGTATCATGGAGTAGTAATTTCATGGGACCATTTGCTGGTAGTTTCCAAACTTTTACTAAAGTAAGATGAGAGATTTTTGGATGAAAACAAAGACTCTTTTTATCGTAAGATCATATATCGTTATTGTTAGAGACGAAGTTATAATTTTTTTAAAAGATCATAATTGAATTCTTAATTTTTGGAGATAACTTATAATTTTACCATTGTATTCATTTGTAAATTTCTATTTTTGAAGGGTTTAAATTGAAATTTTATCATTTTTAAGGCTGAAATACAATTTCACCACTGCATTAACTTGTAACTTTATAATTTTAAAAGGACTGAACTGCATTTTACAATTTTTCAAGGGTCGATCCCTTGCATCCCCTATTGGCATCCTTCGACACAATCCTATTCGACCAATAAGGCATGCAGGGACGGAGAAGCTAAGGCCCCGGGAGAGGTCCATGGCCCATCCCCCAACTTTCATTCATGGTTCCGTCCTTGAAGGTATAGGTCGTGTCATGAGAGCATAAGCCGAAACTGTTTTCTCCGAGCCTCATAGATTCGACAACGTTTTGCCACTATCAAGTTTGTTTTAACGTAAGTTCAAAAGATACACATTTAAAATGATGAAATTATACAATAAATGAGTCGAATCGTAACACATTTTGACGAAAGATAAAGCGAATAACATAAAAATAAAGTCCAAAAATACCAAATTTGCAATGTAAGTTGGTCACGAGGTCATCTAACTTCCCAAGCCCTAATAAATAAAAAAATAAATATGAATAAAGATCGACGTTAATTTTTTGCCTTTCTAGTTATGTTCCCACACACCTCAATAATAGGGGTGTGAATCAATTTGTTCTCTAAACTTATAAACATAGCTTTCATATTGGCCTTACCTTTTTGTTCACTATCTATCAAGACATATATATACATAGATTATTTTTCAAACATCTCTTGTCCTTTAACTTGTTCTAGGCATAACTGTTACCTGCAAGAAAAGGGAATAAATTATTTATAATTTCCTTTTTTATTTCAAGAATTTCCCCTCACGAGAATGTCATTCTTTTCCTTCTCCGAATCAAAAACGAGGTGTTACTGTATTATTTCATCACGAAGATTCAAACTCTAAATTTATTAGATAATTTTGTAAAAAAAAATGTTATGTTAAACTCGGAATTCGATTTAATAGTTTTAAATGGTTCACTAGGACTTCACTCCACTTGTTATGAGTTTTGTTTTGATAATCTCAAAAGACAACAAGCTTTAAATAAAGTAATTTATTTTAGGAATTAATTGAAAGTTTCTCTTTATAAACCCTAAATCAACTTTATAACCCTTTTGAATTAAAATCATTGCTTCCTCCATTAAAATACCTTTCGGAGTTCTTTTCTGCAATATTAAACCTCAACTTTGGAGTTTCAACGGCATATTGGCCTTCTGCACTCAGAAAATGGGTATTGTATTTTAATACGTAAATCCATAGTAAATGATATAAAACACGTGCATGGTAGTAATCAAGTGATTAATTGCATTGATGGATGATTTAAAGAACTAATCTTATTTTTAGTATGATGATGCTTTTTCAACCTATAGAGTATAATAGTTTATAAAGCTTAAAAAGTAGATATTTAATCCATATTTATGTTAGTTTTTGTATTTTATAAGGCGTGTATTGTTGATGACAAGAATGAGATGGTGGTGGTTTTAGACGGTTCGCTCCTTTTAGAGTGGACAAAGAACTAATGTTTGTGGTGATGTGAGGAGGAAATGAGGGAATAAAGGGATTTTGGTGAAGATGATAGATCATAGAAGGTTTCATGTTGTTCCCTTCTGGTTTATCTTTTGTGGGTATAGAAGCATGCATGTGCATGTGCGTATGCGAATACGCGCGTAAACTCGCCCCTTCAGTCTGGTGGGAGTGTCATATTAATGGCCTAACAGTGTAACCCTAATTATTAATTAGTAGTGTCGGTTGGCAGGTCAAATAGACTTGATAGTCATTATATTCATATTATTGTAGTTTTCTTATAGGATCACATTCTATTAACTCTAGAAGCATTAGGGATATGTATTCAGAAAAAAATGATTAAAAAACAAAATAGGCAAATGGACTGAATAATGAAACAATTAATAAAAAACAAGTCACTTCCAGTTCTACTTCTACATATGGTGGATCAGCACAGTAGTGACCAGTTGATAGTTTTGACCGATTGATAAGTTCCATTATTTTATTTCCCATAATTCCCCAACTCATCAAAACTTGCCAGTTGTGAACATTCATAAGATAGTACCTACATATTTCTGCCTGCTCAATAAAGTGACTTTAAGATATGCCCACAACTCCACTTGTGTAAGTGTTCCATCGACACTACCTTGCCTTCTCATTAATTAAACTAAATGTCGAGATTCGAACTAAAAAATCAATACACCAAAGTACATGTAGCTACAAAATAAGCACGTGAAAGCTAAGATTCAACTCCAACTAACTTTATTGAATCAACATTAAACACTTGATCTGACATGCATTGACACACACAAAATTAAAAACAAGATCCCACATTTTTTTTTTTGGTTTTGTTTTGTCCAGTTTCTCTTACAATCATCATAACAGTAATGATTCTGCAAAAGAATCCAACTGCACTTGTTCTTCGTTTGTCTTCAGAAGCTGCAGATACTCTTGGTAAAGCTTGTCTAGAGAATCAGAATCATCTTCGGTACCAGGTACTTGATGATGGTGATGAGACTGGCACTCGAAATCAGAGCCGTTGATGAAATCACGATCGTCGTTATTGTCATAATAAGTAGATAAAAACCCGGTCCCATTTTCGTCATCATTGGCATATTCGGTCCAAGGGAGTTGCAGTACTTCTCCTCCTCCTTGGCTCGATGACATGGTGCTGAATGTGTTGGTACGCTGAACCGAAGCCGTAACCCGAATGGGTTTGGGGAGATGGATCTTGGGTTTCTCCGGCTCGGCTGTTTTTTTGTGTTTGTTGGTGCTCTTTTTCCTTTTCCTGGGCGGTTGAAGTTGAACCACAACCGGGTCTGGTAGTTTCTTATGGGTGTTGGGATCGGTCCCTTGGCTTAACAGACGTTTGCTGAGATGGGTGTTCCAGTAGTTTTTAATCTCGTTATCGGTTCGACCAGGGAGGCGTCCGGCGATGAGAGACCAGCGGTTGCCGAGGAGAGAATGTAATCGGATGATGAGATCATCCTCGTCGGGAGTTATATTCCCTCTCTTAATATCTGGTCGTAGATAGTTCATCCATCTCAGCCTGCAACTCTTTCCACACCTAAGCAGCCCTGCAAATGAATCAACTCATGAAATCATACGAAGAAGAAGAAAGAAATATATTCCCTGTCTTAAGGTACCTGCTTTCTTAGGGAGGGATCTCCAGTGACCTTCGCCGTGAGTTTGAATGTACTTGATAAGCAATGTGTCTTCTCTGGGAGTCCATGGACCTCTGTGTAACCCTACTTTAGAACAACAAGGAGCTCTTCCCATCTCCCTCTCTCTCTCTCTCTCTCTGTGTATATATATATATATATATATTGATTTCTTTCTTCAGATGAGAATAGCTTACTGATTAAACATTGAAACAGATGAGAGAAAACGAAAGAGAAACACAGAGAGAGATGTTGGGGACGATGCTCTAAGGAGCACGACTCCCAAAGCTTTGGTTTAAGCCTTTTAAAACCGTTGAGACCACACCAATATTTATATTATTTTCCCAAGCTTTTATGAAGATATTTTAGAGGTTGAAAATTGAAATGTGCTCAAATACTTTGGAATACTCTTTACAATATTGTTGCATGTTTTCTTTTAAGTTAGAACCGTTTTTTGAAAAAAAATATCAACATATACTATTAATTATAAGATACTTATACTCATATTATATAAATAAAATAGTTCGAAAAATAATATATTTTTTTGGTAATATACATGTCCGTCTTACGGTTCATGTTCGGAGTGCATGGCTGCTCTTCTCAACAATGTCGTCTCCAAGGTTCGAACTTTGTATGTTTTATGAGATGAATTTAACCAAATATTAATTTAAAATATAATGTGATATTTTAATTTGTTTGATAGTTTTTTTTGAACCAACAACTTTAATTGAATTTTATTAATTAAAAGGAAGAATTACAAAGTATAACCCACTTTAATATCTATGGAGATAAAAATATCAGAAAATCAAAGAGCATGTAACAAAGAATTAAACACAATCCTTCCAAAGAAAACTTGTTCTATCTTCCAAATGAAATATCAGCAAAGATAAATTTTAACCAGAAAGCTTCATGTATCAAGCATTCTTTTCGCCGCGAGTTCTTGGCACATCGGCAAACTACCTCAAAGGAATTCGAAAAATAACAGATCGTCGATTATCTTGTGACTTGAAACGCTTGATAATACTTGTTATATGAACGCTAAATTGCCATAATATCATACAATACTATCACAAAGACATACAA
Organism: Hibiscus trionum; assembly: GCA_030270665.1. Classification (NCBI taxonomy): domain Eukaryota; kingdom Viridiplantae; phylum Streptophyta; class Magnoliopsida; order Malvales; family Malvaceae; genus Hibiscus; species Hibiscus trionum. Next base: position 6,176,515 of record BSYR01000033.1, on the reverse strand, counting down.
ATTCTGTAAAAAGACAGACTAACAAATTGTCATACAAGCAGATAGTATGTTCATCAAACTAAATATAGTTAAATTTAAATGTTGTTTGATCTCGAATCATATAATATTCGCATGTTAAATATAATAGTTAGAGTTTTTAAGCTACAATTGAGATGAACATGTCATGTAAACAGGGACATCGGGGTGGGTCTTTGGTCCCTTGGGTTTGGTAGAATTATTGTTTTAGCCCCTATAAATCTTTTAGATAATAACATGATAAAAAGTCTCTGTTAAATTTATTTCTTTTACAGTAAGCTTTAACTCAACGACCTTTCTCCCCTATCTGCCATTCTCAATCCTCGAGTTGTTGCGGAATGCGGTCGTCGAATAGAGCAAAAACGCAACTGATAATTTGAGAAAATAATAATGAAGATAAAAGAGACACAGATTTTACGTGGAAAACCCCTAAATAATATAGGGTAAAAACCACGGACAAAGGTAGAAGAATTTCACTATGAGAAAATAGGAATTACAACTTCTCTCAATCTAACAAGGAGAAAACAATGACAATTCTCTCTTGATAAAAAGGAGAAAACAACTCTATGAAAACTCTCTAATTTCTCTAGTATTGAGAGGAGGTTAGAATGATTTGGGATGTGTAAGAATGACAAATGGCTAGGCTATTTATAGTTGAGCTTTAGGGACTAACTTATAAATAACCTAAAGTTTAGGGACCAAAATTGTGATTTTCCCATGCCATTTTTCAACCTTGGCTGCACCTGCCAAAATTGAAATTTCCCATTTTCAATTTTGGCTGCCACCACATTGCTTGACTTTCTACAATCTCCCACTTGAAGATTTGATTGGAACAATCATATCTTCACACCATTCTTTCTACCTCGTACTTTCCATGTTGCTTACGTCTCTAACAAGCCACAAGAGGATCGACACCAAGTAAACTTATCAGTGTTGATTGCTTTTGTCATGAAATCTGCTATGTTGTCATCGGTATGGATCTTCTGCATATCTATCGTCCCTTCTTCCACTTTCTCACGAATGAAGTGGTATTGGACCCGAATGTGTTTTGTTCTTGAGTGAAAAGCAGGATTCCTTGCAAGATGCAAGGCGCTCTGACTGTCACAAAACAAAGAGACATTCTCTTGTTTGTGCCCGAGCTCCTCCAATAGCATTTTCAACCATATTGCTTCTTTACTGGCTTGTGTAGCTGCTACATATTCTGCCTCCGTTGTTGACGTAGCCACAACCGATTGCAGTTTTGAAACCCAGCTTACAGCTCCACCAGCAAATGTAAACACATACCCTGTTGTAGATTTGCTTTTATCCAAATCTCCTGCATAGTCAGAATCGACATACCCGCTGATAAGAAAGTCTGATCCCCCGTAACATAATGCAACATTTAAGGTCCCTTTGATGTATCTCAGGATCCTTTTCACAGCATTCCAATGCTCTCTGCCTGGATTCGCCATGTACCGACTAACCACTCCCACTGCTTGTGCAATGTCTGGTCTTGTACAAATCATAGCGAACATTAAACTTCCCACTGCTGATGCATACGGTACTCGAGACATCTCCATCCTCTCTTCTTCACTGCTAGGACTCATACTGGAGGATAATTTAAAGTTAATAGGAAGAGGGGTATAAATTGGCTTACAATCTTGCATGTTGAATCGTGACAAGATCTTTTTCAAGTAATTCTTTTGTGAAAGCCAAATCTTCCTACTACTTCTGTCTCGGTGAATTTGCATCCCTAGAATCTTGTTTGCTGGTCCCAAGTCCTTCATTTCGAATTCCCTAGCCAGTCGTGCCTTTAAATCTTTAATATGATCTTTGTTGGGGCCTGCAACCAACATGTCATCTACATACAACAGCAATATAACAAAGTCGTTTTCACCAAACCTCTTGAAGTAAGCACAAGGGTCTGCATTAAGTCTGTTGTATCCAAGGCTCATGATGAAGGAGTCAAATCTCTTGTACCAACACCTCGGCGCCTGCTTTAAACCGTACAGAGATTTGTTCAACCTGCAAACCAAGTTCTTCTTTTCTTTTTCTTCAAAACCTTCAGGCTGGAGCATGTAAATCTCTTCTTCAAGATCTCCATGAAGAAAAGCTGTTTTAACATCTAGCTGCTCTAGATGTAAATTCAATGTAGCACACATTGCCAGGACAACTCGAACCGTTGTTAGTCTAACCACAGGAGAAAAGATTTCATTGAAATCAATACCTTCTTTCTGAGCATATCCTTTGACCACCAGTCTTGCACGATACCTCTCCACTTGATCGTCACCATTTCTCTTGATTTTGAAGACCCATTTGTTACCAATTGGCTTCCTTCCTTGTGGTAGTGGCACAAGTTCCCATGTATTATTTTTATGAAGGGCTTCGATTTCTTCTTGCATTGCCGCCATCCACTGCGAAGCATCTGAGTTGTTCATTGCCTCCTCGAATGTTGATGGCTCACCGTCCTCCGTTAAAAGGCAGTATGCAACATTACCTTCTATAACATAATCTGAGTGCCAATTGGGGCGTCTTCTCACACGATCTGATTGACGAGTTGTTGGAGCTTCAGAATTCTCTGGTTCTGATTCCTCGAGCTCTGGTTCTGCTTCAGAACAATCTCTCTGTTCAAACTCATTTTCAACATGTATCTGTGTAGTCTCTGGCTTTTCTTTATCAGTGCTATCATCTTCTTCTTTTCTTTGTAGCTTATCTTCTACAAAGATAACATCCCTGCTGATAATCACTTTGCGGGCAGTGGGATCCCACAAGCGATACCCCTTTACTCCATCAGCATACCCCAAGAATTTACATTTTCTGGATTTTGGATCCAACTTTGAAATTTCTTGGGCATTGTACATCACGTACACAATACTTCCAAATATATGGAGGTTTGAATAATCAACTGGTTTACCAGTCCACATTTCCATCGGTGTCTTCAACTCAATTGCAGTTGATGGAGCCCGATTCACCAAATAACAGGCGGTATTGACTGCTTCTGCCCAGAAAGCTTTTTCTAGCCCTGCAGCTCTCAACATTGCTCGTGTTCTTTCTAACAGAGTTCTGTTCATCCGCTCTGCCACTCCATTTTGTTGAGGAGTGTATACTGTTGTGAACTGTCTTTTGATGCCTTCTTTTCTGCAAAAGTCATCAAATTCATCACTTGTATATTCACCTCCATTATCTGATCTGAAACACTTGATCTTATTTCCAGAATCAAGTTCCACCCGCGCTTTGAAAACTTTGAAGGTTGAAAACACATCTGCCTTCCTCTTGATAGGATACACCCAACATCTCCTAGAGTAGTCATCAATGAAGGAGACAAAATACTTTGCTCCGCCTAGGGATGTAACCGGTGCTTGCCATACATCAGAATGAACCAATTCTAGAACAACCTTGCCTCTAGAATTTGATGTGTTGAATTTTAATCGATGCTGCTTACTTGTAATACAATGTTCACACAAAGGAAGTGATACCTTTGTTAAACCCGGAAGTAGCTTTTGCTCCACAAGGACTTTCATTCCCTGTTCTGACATGTGTCCAAGTTTCCGATGCCATAACATGGTAGAATCTGAACTACATGAGGCAACAAAGGCTTCAGCTTCTAGCAAAGTCTCTCCCTTCAGCATGTACAAATTTGCAGCTATCTTTTCACCTTTCATCACCACAAGCGCTCCATGGAACACCTTCATGATTCCTTTTCGTGTTTCAATCTTGCTTGCATTATTATCCAACAATCCGTAGGATAATAAGTTTTTCTTCAAGCCTTTCACGTGTCGCACATCTCGAACAACTTTGGTTGTCCCGTCATACATCTTCAATTTGATGGTTCCAACGCCAACAATTTCCAAGGCATGATTATTGCAGCTGTACACAGATCCTCCTGAGATAGGTTCATAATTATAGAACCATTCTCTTCTTGAGGTCATGTGATATGTGGCTCCCGAGTCAATAAGCCATATGTCTGCAAATCTTTTTCTGCCTTCCATGGCTGTTGCTGCTTCACAACATAGAGCATCTCCATCATCTGAAGTGTTTGCCATATTTCCTTGAGGATTGGAGTTTTTAGGTAAACTCCAACAATCCTTCTTCATGTGACCCTTCTTTCCACAGTTGTAGCACTTTAAATTCTTCTTACTCCTTGACTTTGATCTACCATGATTGTGACTGCTACTTTGGCCACGTTCTGTTGATCTTCCTCTCATCACCATTAAGGCCTCTGCTTGTTGCAGATTTCCTTGTCTGTCTTCCTTGTTCTTGCGCCGATTTTCTTCTTCCAGAACAGCAGCTGCAACGTCATCGAAGACTAGATCACTTGTAAGGTTGTTGTTTGTCAAGTTGATGATGAGTTGATCATACGAATCAGGTAGACTTTGAAGCAGAAGTTCAGCACGTTCTTGTGACTCTATTTTATAGCTTAGGGATGTAAGCTGAGAAAATAGAGTATTCAACGTGTTTAAGTGCTCTATCACTGAAGTAGATTCTGACATCCGAAGAGTGTACAATTTCCTCTTAAGGAAAATTTTATTGTGTAACGATTTGACCTCGTATAATTTTGCGAGGTGATCCCAAATCTCCTTGGCTGTCTTCTTCTCCTCGATGCTTGATAGTACTTCATCTGCTAATGCTAAATGAAGGTCTGCAATAGCATTCTCGTCCATCTCATTCCATTTCTTGTTATCCGTAAAATCTGCCGGCCTTTCGCTGATAGCCGCTAGACATCCGTTTTTTCTTAGGATGGCCTTTATCTTCAATTTCCACAGTGAGAAATTTCTCCCATTGAACTTTTCAATATCAAATCTCGTTGCCATAGCTTCTATTTCAGATAGCTCCCACTATTTCACCTTTTTGACGTGAATAGTGCCCACCACCTTCAATGAATGAGTAATATCTAACTTACTTTCTTATGATGGAGGATCCACTTTTCAGTGGCAACCAACAGAGAATACGGTAAGTAGATATACACACCCAAATCTGGCTCTGATACCAATTGTTGCGGAATGCGGTCGTCGAATAGAGCAAAAACGCAACTGATAATTTGAGAAAATAATAATGAAGATAAAAGAGACACAGATTTTACGTGGAAAACCCCTAAATAATATAGGGTAAAAACCACGGACAAAGGTAGAAGAATTTCACTATGAGAAAATAGGAATTACAACTTCTCTCAATCTAACAAGGAGAAAACAATGACAATTCTCTCTTGATAAAAAGGAGAAAACAACTCTATGAAAACTCTCTAATTTCTCTAGTATTGAGAGGAGGTTAGAATGATTTGGGATGTGTAAGAATGGCAAATGGCTAGGCTATTTATAGTTGAGCTTTAGGGACTAACTTATAAATAACCTAAAGTTTAGGGACCAAAATTGTGATTTTCCCATGCCATTTTTCAACCTTGGCTGCACCTGCCAAAATTGAAATTTCCCATTTTCAATTTTGGCTGCCACCACATTGCTTGACTTTCTACACGAGTATAATAGCTTATTATACAAGTCGAAAGTTTAATTTGACATATATTTTTTAAAATTGGTACTTAAATTTTGTTTTGTTTTAAACTGTATCTAAATTGGAAGGTAATTGTTGGATCAGTACCTAAATTTAAAAAATAAATCTCAAATTAATATCTAAACTTGAAAAATAAACCACCAATAGGTTGTGACATATGACACTTAATGATGTCGTTATTTTAACCGATTAATGTCATGTCAACAATTTATTTAGGTGTCGGGATGTTGAAGACAACATAAATACCAAATTTATTACAAAAAAATACAAAATTTAAACATCAATTTAAAATAAAAAATTTTAACAAAATTTTTTTAACAAAATTTTTGTTCAAAAAATTATACACCAAACAGGCAAACACGATAACGTACTACCAAGGCCGCTGATTAATTACAGCGGTCCATCACCTGGAAAGTGCAACGTCAAAATATTTCAATTGGGTGGAATTCAAATTAAAATATAAATGTAAGTTAGCACGAATCAACTTAATTCAGTGGTTAAGAGAACGGTTGTTGTTCCTAAAAGTCACGAGTTCAAATAATTGTGTAGGCACAAAATGCAACCCAAAATTCTCTCCATTATACTATTCTTTTGAAAGATTTCATATAAATTTTAGAGGTCTGAATAATTTTTTTTAAAATTTTAAGACATTATGAGAATTTTTTAAAAAAATTAAAATGAACTTAATTAAAAATTTTCATAAAAACATATAATCTAATGAGAATTTTAAAATTTTTGAATGGGTTAAATTAAAAAATATTTTAAAGATTAAAGAGTCAAAAGTTAATTAACCAAATTTTGGGGGAGGCGGGGCCCTCTCTGGCTCCTACCATGCACCACTATGCTACCTTGTAATCGAATTAGAATGTAAAAAACGGAATAATTTAATTCAAAATGTTCAATTTACCATTAATTGTACTGAAATATAAGGTTTAAATACTTATCAAGTCTCTATCAATCTATAAATTGAGCGAATTGATCCTTTTCCAAAACAATAATAATTTAGTCCATATACACTTTTAATCATTCTAGTCCTTACGCATTTTCCCACCTCTTTTGATCCTTGAACTTATATTACCTTAGCTATTTTGTCATTTTCTATTTTTTACATTTTGAAATATTTTTATACATTTTTACTAATTTAATTGTTTTTATTTCTTGAATTTTTTAAAAAAATTACGCAAAATGGTAAAAAGTCAAAATAGTCGACATCCGGTTAACATGTCTACTACTTTTTTTATTAGTTAGTTCAATTCGATAAAAGAAAAATAAAAGTTCTAGAGATAAGAGATGAAAAAAAAATTAAAGACTAAAATATTTTTTCTCGAAAAATTACGGCCGAAAAATATCATTTGACCTTTAATGTATAACTACACTAATAATAAGTAATATATCACAAAAACCACATAGGGGAATGCATGATTTAGGGATTTCAATTAATTAATCTCAAATCCAACCGAAACTAATCAAAATTCTAAAAGAAAAATTCTTCGAATAACCAATTTGTTATATTTTATTTTTTTATTTTTAATAACTAATTTTACTCTTGTGGCTAGGGCTGAGCGTTTGATCGAGTCGAGTCGGGTCAAAAAATTTTGAGCTATTCGAGTTGACGCGTCATATTTCACAGCTCAAACTTTATTTGAAATTTTTTCGATTCGAGTCGAGTTCGATTTGAGTTTTTGAGTTCCTATATAAATTTAATTGTAATTATTTATCATGTTATGGTACAATTTGATTCTAAGTTAAACGAATTTCTTTAACCATATAAGCTATGCATATATATTTCTTCACATGTGACGTATATTTCTTCGTATTTTTTATATCGGCATATGTATATCAGGAAAAGTTGAGAGAGTTGACTATAACTTAAAAATTAATCCACTAGTTATTAAAAAATTTGTGTTATTTGAGTTATTCGAATTTCTATTTTACAACTCAAACTTTATTTGAATTTTTTTTTGAATATAGTCGAATTTATAAAATTTCGAGTTGAGTTTTATCGCTTCGAGTCGAGTTGAAAATTTCGATTTTTCTGAGTCGAGTCGAGTTTCGCTCACCCCTACTTGTGGCATGATTTACACTACCTTTTTGGTACGTTTTCCTCTGCTTTTTGGCACATTTTTTATCGGTCGTTTTGCCGTATCTTTCATTGGATTTTCTATCATGGTTGGATATGACGTTGTCACGACTGATTAAGATGGCGCTCTTCTAGTCATCCTGTTAATCTCGTTGTTTCGGACTATCGAACTAGATTTAGATACGCGCTCACAATCACCGTTTCTTGTTCGCGATTGAGTTGTGGTAATGACCATGTTGTCAACGTGTCTCATTGTAACATGCATTTTTATGTTGTTTGTTTATGATTTTACCTCTCATTGTCGATCTTTGGTGATGTTTGTATAAATATTTTGTTTAGAGTCTTTAGATTGAGTTTTTATCTTTTCTTTGTATGATCATGTACTCCTGTTATGATCTCGAGATTTTTAAAGGAGCGAACTTATAAAATTTTAGGGGACGAAAATAATTTTTTAATAAAAAATACATAAAAAATTTATAATTATTGTTTACATCATATATGAATTTTAAATTTTAGAGGGCAACTGACACTAAAAGTCTTCTGGGTCGCCTGACCCATTGTCGTCCCCCTACATGTCTGAACTTTGAAATTCCGAAAAGAATATCAGGAAATCTCTTTGGATGAATGCTAACTACTAATTCCTTGTCCATCCATTTATAGTACACGCTTAGCTGATTCATTTCTAATTAATGAGTTTTGGTTGGAAAAAACAAAATTTTGCTGAATTATTTTTGAGATATAAATCATATATAAAATTTTCACAGTTTATGAGTTGTTTATTCAGAGATTAAAATACTTAAACTTGACTCGATCAATATCTTAAATTCATCAGTTTGATCTATTTTTTTATTTTTTAAAGAATTAATTGTAATACACATCACCAAATTATAATTTTCATTTTAAATTGATCCATTAATCTTTTTATTGTTTCAATTTTATCTCCAACCTATGGTTTTCTAAATTGGTTTTGAACTTTTGGATATTCAAGTTTCATCCTCAAACTATGACCCTCATTCTAAATTAGTCCTCAAACTTTTGAACATTGCAAATCCATCCTCAAATTACCGTTTATGTCACATCATATTATTACATAATACACATCAGTTTCTACATGACAGTTAACCATTTTTAAAACAATTTTATTAACATGAGATATGATTAGCATATACTGATAATTTCTAGGGTGAAATTAGAATGTCCAAAATTTTGGGGGCTAATTTAGAATTAGAATCATAGTTTGTAGATGAAATTGGATCGTTCAATAGTTTGAGGGTCAGTTTAGAATGAGAAACATAATCCGAAGATGAATTTGAAATTTTGAAAAGTCAATGGATTAATTTAAAATGAATGTCATAGTTTGAAGATGTTTGGTATAATCAACTCTTTTATATATATAAAAAAAAAACTTTAACTTGTCAACCTATGTTGAGCTAATATTGTTTGAATAAGTAGAGAAGTTTTTACATTTCAGAAGCAACTAACTGCCAAGATTCGAACTTACACGAAATAAGACAACATGAATAATATCCTTGACTACTAGCTCAATTAATGAATCTGTATGTTAAGCTAATATTTTAATATAACAAATCGAGCATTTTAATGTGGATCCAATAATTAACTTTCTTGCAAGTCACATTTCATTACAGTGAACGGATGGTAATTAAAGACCAAAATTCATCTATTTCTTACCTTATCAATGGAAACATGGTAATCAAAGCTAAAGGCCCACATTTAATTTAACGAGTGAGGTTAAAATTATACTTATTACCTATTCTATGCTTATGTGTAAATTATTGTTTGTTCTTTCTTTAATTTTGCATGCTTTTATATTTTTCATTTGGTCTACATATGACTAGCGGAATCTTTTTCTTTTGTATAGGAAATTCCAAAAAAAAATGTCATTCATTCATGAGATAAAAGAAAGTTTCCCATTAAAACAAATAATTAGATTCTTATTCATACATAATTGGCACTTTATTACTCCAAAGGGTAACAAGACAGTCAAAATTTGTTGAAATAATTAAAATTAAATTCATGGAATTACAAATTAAGGGGAAAATATTGGGACCATTTATTAATTAAGGGTTGATTAGATCTAACTTATCATCACTTTTAGATATTCCAGACAATATCACTTTTACAATTTTGTGGCATGTTTTTTGTGTAACCTTGTGATAGTATACCGTTCGTGAAGTAATTATTATGATACATTATGGTCAGAGAAGGCCGACAATATGCTATGATTAGAATTTTTAGTGAAAGTTTGTCGATGCAATAAAAACGGTAAATGAAATAATTTATGAAGTTAGTGAAATTTGTAAATTTTAAGAAAAATATCTGATTTATGATCACTGATTTTCAAACAAGGTTTTAATTTTTTATATGTGATATGCGTTTAGTTTGATAGAGACGTATAAATTTTAATGATGGTTGTTAGATTTTTTATAGACGATGAATGATGATTTTAAGAGGAGAGCTTGTTATTGTTATTAACGCCCTTTGGATTTTCGAGTGATTATTTTTAATTTTCATGTTTGGGTGTGTTGCGTTTAATTTATTTTTTCTTATTTCTATGAATATAATGAGATATTGAACTTCTTACTATTTGATCCAACAAACATTGGTAGCTGTTACTACTGTTTCGACAAGATAGTAACTGGTCTAATGATAAGGGTGTTCAAATGATCGGTTCGGTTAATCGACCGAACTACCAAAAATACATTAACCGATTTTTTTTCTATTAACCATTAATTGAACCAAAATTTTTCAAAAAATTTTAACCGAACTGGAAATGTTCGGTTAATTCGGTCGATTTTCGAATTAACCAAATTTTTAATAAAATTTCCAATAAAATGATACTTTTAGTCACTAAGCTTTCACAAGTTATAAAGCAACCATTAAACTTATCGAACTATTACAAAATGGTCATTGATTCATTGCACGTTATAAATTATGGATAATATTAAAAAGTTTGATGATTATTTTTTTAATAATTCAATAATTTTAATGATCATTTTGTGCTATTTGATAAAGATCAATGATCATTTTATAATATATAAAAAATTTAATGATCTTTTTATAATTTTTAAAAGTTCAATGACTAAAAATAAATATATGTAATATATAAAAATTTCAGTTATTTCAGTTAATTAACTGATTTAGAACCGAATTAACCGATAACCGAAGTTTGAAAAAAATCATTAACCATTAACCGACAGAACCTAAAATTAACCGACCGATTAATCGAAAAAAAGTTCGGTTCGATCAGTTAATTATGTTAAAACCGAAGTTTGAACATCCCTACCTAATGATATTTTTTGTCCTCAAACTTTTTATTAAGAAATCATTTTAACCTTTATATTTTTTTCTCGTCACTTTGACCCCCTAAAGTTTTAATTATCAAATTGAACTAACCGACGAAAAAACAATAGATCTATTAAGTTAATTGTCGACTATTTTATCTAATCTGTCAATACTAACATCATCTAGTTTATTCTTTTGAATAATAATAATAATAATAATAATAATAATAATAATAATAATAATAATAATAATAATAATAATAATATGTAAAATTTATGAAAACTATTTTTAAAAACTATTTTAATTAATAAAAATTATAAAAATATATAGTAATTTTTATTTTAAAAAAAACTCTTATATATATAATTATTAAAAATCACTTGCTTTTTTCCGTCGGTTACTCGGTTGGTTCAATTTGACAAAGAAACTAGAAGTTGAAGGGTCAAGTGAGACGCAAAATATCTAAGGACTAGAGTGACACTTGTTAAAAGTTGAAGGGCCAAAAAATGCTATTAACCCAAAAAAGTTGGTAGATGTTAGTATTACTCCATCAAAAGCGATGTAAAGGCTTAGGCAATCCTTCTGCTTTGGGAGGACAACCAAGCAAGCTACCTTGGTTTTTTTTCTCGTTCAGCTGGTAGCAATTTAGCAAACAAAACATCCAGCTTAACCATAAACCATTGTTCAGGTTTATGTTACATCGCAGAGATCTAAATAGCCCTTCATTATATAGTGTTTAAAATTATTATTCTAAAAAATAACAGCCGGTAATAATCATAATAGTATCTGTTATGTCCGTAACTGTGATAAAACATCAGTATCGAAGTTCAACGGCAATTTCATTATCTGAATCTTAGTATGAGTGGTCGTTGCTGCCATTGGCAACTAACTCTGCCTGATCTGTCTTCATCCTTGGGCAGGACTTCTTTGTTGGTCCACCGAGGAGAATTGAATTGATTAGGGCATGGATACCCATGTTCTTGGAGCTGTAGAAATGTTCAGTGTCCTCCGAGGATTACCTGTAATTCCAACTCTACGTGATTACCTTACTTAAGTAACTGGTGTGATATTAAGGCTTAGTTTGTGGTTGCTTTTAAAAAGTGCGGTAAAAAAAATGATTTTCAAACTAACTGTTTAAATGTAATTTTAAAAAGTTGATTAGTGTTTGTCATTGATGTCAAAAAGTGATTTTGAGGAGATAAAATGTCTAATTTAGACATAATATTGAAAAGTAAAAGTAAACTTGGGTGATGTTCAAATAGTTAATGTTATGATATATGAAATAAGTCAATTTTAATTATAATAAAAATTTTATTTTTTTCTAAAATTTAATTTGAAAATATATACTACATTCTATATTATATACGGACATATCACTTACAAATTAATAATAAATATAAAATAAATTACAAATAAAATAATTTTATTCTTAATATAAATATTATAAAATATATATTATTTTATAATTATGTATGCATAATGTACAATAAATTATAATTAAATAATAAGGGTAAAAAAGTAATTTTATTTTCAAACTAGCTTTTTCACCCAAGAAGCTACAAAATTTAACTTTTCGGTTTGGGTGGAAAAGCTAGTTTTAAAAGCAACCAAAAAACAAGTGAAATCACTTAAAAAAACCCGTTTGGGTTGTCAAACGCAACCACAAACGGGGCCTAAGTTGTTTTTATAAAAAGATTTGAGTTTCCTTTTAACAATATATCAGCCGAATTTTTTAGAAATCAAAACAAAAAATTAATTTAAAAGAAATGGAATTATAGCAGAAAAATAAATACACAATAAATCTAAAATGAAAAAAATTAAAAAATAAAACACCAAACCAGCAAAACACGATGAGTGAGCTGCAAAACAATGATAAAGATGAAACACTGGAGAGGATGGAGCGGCGAGAGACAACAGGGATGGGACAAAGAACGAAGTTTCAGACGCAAGCAAAGGTGCATGAGGCGGTTGGGTCATATTCATCGACAACTTAAGCAGAAGAGTTCCAAGATCCGTGTTAAGGGAGCTGTTTGGTCACTATGGGAGGATTGAGAGAATTTTTATTCCGGAGGCAAACAGAAGACTGAAATACAGGGACTCCACCTTTGCTTTCTTGAATATGGCTACGAGGAAAGAAATGGTTGCTGCGGTTGACAATCTGGACAACACACTAGTAGATGGTAGATTCATTAGAGTATCGGAGGCCAAATACCCGATAAGAAGAGGCAAGGATCGCAACTATTATAATAGGAAACCTGGTGTGGGGGAAAACAGAGTGAAAAAGGTCCCTAGCCCAAACACAAGGAACGTCGGCGATCGGAAAAGTTTAAGAATAGAAGGGTTGTCTTATAAGGACGTTCTTCTCCGGAACGCCTCGACTGAGGATAATCTGCCAGTCGATGAGGAACCGACAAAAAACTCGGTCAAAATAGGGTGCAATGATGGCAGCATTTTCAGCATAGAAATCAACCCTAATGAAAGTTCCTGGTTAAAGTTTTGCTTGGCAGGTTTGTTGAAATAATCATTTGAAGCCGGGATCGTACAACAAGCTTTCGATTTTGAAGGAATAAATGCGACTATACTGAAATGGGGAATCGATGATGCATCCTACATTATTCGTTTTAAATCAGCTTCAGAAATGGTTGATCTTTCGGAAACTAAAAGAGAAGCCATTAGCTTCTGGTTTGATTACATTTCTCCATTATTAGTTGATGAGGTTCCATTCCAATACAAAGTTATTCAACTTAGAGGTGTTCCTCTTCTTTGTTGGAATGATAATTTTTTCAGAAGTCTGGCTAACCGTTGGGGTAAATTTGTTGATCTGGGTAAGAGCACAAGAGACATGGAACGTTTTGACGTAGCTTCGATTGTCATTAGGGTTGCTAGCCCTCTTGATATACCGGACACAATCTCGGTTATTAGTCAAGGAATTTCCTATCGGATTCGAATCTGTCAGGGGATATTAGAGGAACCTTCAGGCACGTCATCTCCAATAAACTCTAATGAAGATTTCGGCGATGAATGGTCGGACAGTTCTGAGAAAAGTGTAGACGACAATGCAAGAGAAGAGCTAAACGTTGACAACCCATCCCAGGTTCAGAAGTCAGAGGGGCGGGTTGGTAATGATTGTTCAGTGAGAGATGTCCCTCATAATTCCTCTCTGAATTCCAAGGAGATCTCGAGAAACAACTTATCTATTCCCGATGATACCAGGCTGGAAGGAATAGAGCACGCGAGAGAATCTGAAGTCCATGCAGAGGAATCGGGTCGGGCGGATATTGATCATCAAGAGGGATTTGTTGCTGATACGGGCTCCACAGAATTAAATGGGGCCCAAAACCCAGCCTTAGCCCAGAACCCAGATCTTAACAAACATGGGCCGTTGGAGTCTCATAGGCCAAATGTAGTTCACATTTTATCACGTGTTTCAGCAGGAACTAATAGAGACTTATACCATTCTGTTAGAGATTTCCCTCCGGAATCCTCTGAAGTACACTCGATAAATTCCGGCAGTGGGGGCTCAGTGGTCCGTGATAGCTTTGATTTTTCCGAAGCACGCTCTGATTTAAACCCCAATAGAGGGCTTACGGAGCCCAACAATCTCGGCTTCTTTAGAGCCAGTTTCAGGAGAAGGATGAGAAGAATGGTCAGAGAATCGGTTGAGAGTGAGGCTTCACCAAAAAGTGGAAAGGCTAGGTTATCATACTCTGATGAAGGTATATCCCTAGAGAAATTGGAGGCTGAAGAAGTCTGGGAGGTAAGTAGGATTCTTGAATTTACTTTTAAGAAGGGGAAGGAAGCTGTCATCAACAAGGTGAGCGAACTGGAAAGGGAAATTAGGGTGAAAATCTAATGGGTTCTTTCTTCTGGTCATAATCTGTATTCTTATAAAGTTATCAATTTTATCCTGGAACATTCGTGGAATAAGGAGAAAGGAAAAAGTTCGAACGGTTCAGAAATTAATCCGGCAAACCAAATCTGAAATTATTTTTCTTCAGGAGACGAAACTAAAGTCAATACAAGGGATTTTAGTAAGGAAGTTGTGGAACCATCCGTGCACGAATTTTGTTTTTTCCCCGGCGATCGGATCTGCAGGTGGGCTACTTTGTATTTGGAACTCAAGTTACTTTAAGGCAGAGTTCAAACTGGTGTTTCCCAGGTATATTGCTCTTATTGGAAACGTTGGAGTGGAGAAGGTTCGAGTGGGCTTCATTAACATCTACGGCCACTCGATAGATGCAGAGAAAGATAATTTTCTGTCGGAGCTACTAGAGTTTCTAAAGGGCTGGAGCATCCCTTGGTGCATTGGGGGGGACTGGAATTTATTCCTGGATCCTGATGAAAAAATTGGTTTATCTCTAAACTTGGCGTTAGTGGAAAGATTCAAGTCATTTGTATTTGATGCTTCTCTGATTGACATTCCGCTGCAAGGGGGAAGGTTTACGTGGTGCAACAACCGCGATCCCCCCACCTATATCAGATTAGACCGGTTCCTCTTCACTTCTGAGTTTCTACTGGCTTTCCCTAATGTTGCACAGAGAGTTCTGGACAAATTATTATCTGACCATAATGCCATACACCTTCACAATGAACGCCAGAATTAGGGTCCGAAGCCTTTCAAAATCTTTAACTATTGGTTCAATGAAGAAGGTTTTGAGGACACGATTTTAACTGCAATTTCGACTGCCAAGCGTAGGAATCCGATGATGGGAGTGGGTGAAATTCTAAGAGGTACTAAATTTGCGATCAAAACTTGGTCGAAAAACCTACGCTGCGCGGCTTATCCTTCGAGCGACAAAATTGAACAGGAAATAACAAAGCTAGAGACCATTATACAAGGGGGTAATGGAAATGCAGAGATTCATAGTAAAGTATTCCAACTGAGAGTTCTTCTTTGGAAACAGTATCAACGTGAGGAAAGCATCTGGTATCAAAAGTCACGTATTAAATGGTTATGTGAAGGGGATCGAAATTCAAAGTATTTTCATATGGTAACCTCATCTAGAAGAAGAGCCAATGCGATTGAATGCTTGAAAATTGGCAGCGAGTTCGTGACAGATCCACCTACAATCAAATTGGCAGTGAAAGATCACTTTAGAAAGGATTATAACAGCAAAAATTCCCTGGAGCTAGATGACATTATTTTGGACTTTGCAACACTCAATGATAGCCAAGCAGAATTATTAACAAAAAAGTTCACCATTGATGAAGTTTGGGCGACAATCTCATCGGCGGACAACAACTGAGCTCCGGGGCCGGACGGATACAACATGGGCTTCTTTAAGAGGTTTTGGCCAGTGCTTAAGCTCGATATTATGCGTTTCTTCGAGGACTTTTACTCAGGGAAAGATTGGGACCCCGGTTCAAACCACTCCTTCATCACTCTTATCCCAAAGATTTATAATCCGGAATCTTTGGATGAATACCGTCCTATTAGCCTCGTGGGTGGGATGTACAAAATACTTTCTAAAGTTCTCACTCGAAGACTTCGTGAAGTAATGGATCTTCTTATTGGTGACACGCAATTTGCTTTTGTGGCAGGACGACAAATATTAGATTGTTCACTAATTGCTAACGAAGTCGTTGATTACATGGTAAAAAAGAAAATGCAGGGAGTAGCGTTTAAGATAGACTTTCATAAAGCATATGACACTATCGATTGGGATTTTCTAATGCTAGTGATGCGCAAATGTGGCTTCAATGATACTTGGTGTAGGTGGATTATGAGGTGTATATCTACCGTTTCTATTTCGGTTCTCGTAAATGGGGTTCTGACGGAGGCATTCAACATTTCTCGAGGGTTGAGGCAAGGATGCTCACTCTCTCCTTTGCTATTTAATCTCATAGGTGAGGCCTTGAGCTTAATGCTTAGGAAAGCAGCCAATCAAGGGTTATTCCAAGGCTTCGAAATCGGCAGTGGTAGTGGATGTGCATCGGTGTCACACTTGCAATTTGCCGACGACTTGTTGATCTTTTGTGGTTCTTCTCTCAATCAAGTGCGGAATGTCAAGAGAGTACTTCGTGTATTTGAACTAGCCTCGGGACTAAAGCTCAACTTATCAAAAAGTAGAATATATGGAATTAACACAAATAAAGAATTAGTGGCTGATTGGGCAAAATCAATAGGGTGCTGCTGTGATAATTTCCCTACAAACTACTTAGGCCTACCTCTTGGGGCCAACCGTAACTTCTTAAGTCTATTGAATCTAGTGGTTTCGAATTTTGCGCACAAGTTGGAAGGATGGCAATCCAGTTTTTTATCAATGGGTGGTAGGCTCACGATGATCAGGTCAGTATTGTCCTGTTTACCAA
The DNA here is from genome assembly GCA_030270665.1 of Hibiscus trionum. Classification (NCBI taxonomy): domain Eukaryota; kingdom Viridiplantae; phylum Streptophyta; class Magnoliopsida; order Malvales; family Malvaceae; genus Hibiscus; species Hibiscus trionum. Next base: position 6,159,321 of record BSYR01000033.1, on the reverse strand, counting down.
TCTATTTCTTGTCCATCTTTCGAATGCCAAAAGGGGTCATCAACAAGATAAATAGCTTGATGTCCCGATTTCTTTAGGGTGGTTCATCTAGTTCCTCCAAAATTCACTGGGTTAACTGGATGGAGATTTGTAAGCCAAAGGGGTTGGGTGGCCTAGGTGTAATGGATCTGGATGTTTTAAATCGAACTCTTCTTGGTAAATGGTGCTGGCGCTTTGGAAATGAACCGAAAAAATTATGGAGGAAAGTGCTAGTAAGCAAACAATCTACTGCTTCGACTAATCTACTGCCCAAAAACATGAACAAACGAAATTTTTCATGGATTTGGAATGGAATAATCCATTCTTTTGAATCCGAAGATGAGATTGGGACCTGCTTAAGGAACAATCTCCGGCTTCGAGTTGGTAATGGTGCAACCATAGAATTTTGGCACGATGTATGGATTGAAGATACTCTTCTGAAAATTCAATTTCCGTGAATTTATTCCCTGTCGATTAATAAGGGTTGCGTCATTGCGGAAATGGGAACTAAGAATGGATAACGTTGGCATTGGAATATCCAATTAAGAAGAAATATTTTTGATTGGGAAACCCAGGAATGGAATGATTTTATGGCTAAACTGAATTCCTTCAGAGCGAGTAACCTCGAACAAGATTAGGTGTGTTGGTATGGATCGGGAGAGACATCGTTCTCGGTCAAATCCCTAAAGTCTTTGTTAATCAGACCAATTCCTTCGAAGAACTTCTAGAATGATTTCATCTGGGTCGGATGTGCTCCTCCAAAAATCGAACTCTTTGTGTGGCTGGTTATTAAAGGGAGGGTGCCGGTCAAAGATGAACTTGCGAGAAGAGGGATTAATCTTCCGAACAACCTCTGCCCTTTTTGTATTAATTCCACAGAAGCAGTCTCACATTTATTTTTTTCCTGCAATTTCAGTTGGAAACTGTGGTTTAAATTCATAGAGTTGGTGGGAATAAAGGTGGTTCTACAAGACTCGGCGCTGGAATTTTTAGAAAGTTGGGGCGATGTTGCTCCGACGGGATTGAAGAGACTATGGTTTGTAATACCCTTTGCTGTTATTTGGACAATCTAGCTGAACAGGAACTCGGTAATCTTCAACAACAAGTCGATCGATTCACTTCAAATATTTCAACAGGTGAAATTTCGATTAGCTTTCTGGATCAAGGCGAAGTATAAGGACTGCAACATTCCTTTTGAGGCTTTGGTAGGGGATCCTATTCTAGCTACAGATAGAGCTTTGGTCCGTCCCCAGGTTGAATGCCAGTGGTGGTCTCCCCCTCCAATCGGTTATGTCAAATTAAATGTGGACGGAGCAGTTTCTCCGGCAACGTCCTATGGTGGTATTGGTGGGATTTTAAAGGATAACCTAGGCAACACCCTCTTCCAGTTCTCTGAATCATGCGGTTCGGTCTCCCCTTTATTAGCAGAAATCCTCGCAATTAAAGTGGGGATAGAGAAATTTGAAAGGACAAGTTGGGGTGAGAAACATCGGCTAATTATCGAATCGGATAGCAAGAAGGCAGTGGAATGGTTGAATGAGATCGGGTCTCCCCCTGCTTTACTACTAGATTTGATGACTGGACTAACTTCGAAGGTGGCTAGGATAAACGCGGTGATTCGGTGGATTCCCAGGATCTGCAATGTGGCTGCAGACTCACTAGCCAAAGCTGGAATCTGGTAATTAGTTAGTTTGAGTCCTGTCTGTGATACTGGGCAAATGGTTGTATTTTACTTTATCCTTTCGCAATTGGCTGTAATTTATTTTATGTCCTATTGCAATTCGGTTGTAATGCAGTCACTCAGCTAATAAAATTCTGGGCACTCCTTTCCCCCTTTTAGGATTAGTGGGGTTTTTAACGAGGCCCTAACCTTTCAAAAAAAAAAGATGAAACACTGGAGAAATAGAAACAATGAACAAGACTTCTTGTCTTTATCCATCTACACGCTTTAGGATTGAAGTAGGAGTGGTGAGCAAAACCAACGATCTTGGAGGCTGCTTCGTAAAACATATCTAACTGCACCGACAAACGAACCACAAAAGGAGATTAAACTACTGAAGACCACCGACAATATGTAAATCAGAGCCGAACGTCGTCAAAAAACATATCCACGAACGGAGATCTAACACAACAATAGACGATTAGGTGTCATAAGGTAGAAGCATGCCACAAGGCAGAGAGAAAACGTGCTAAAAGTCCGATAGAAACTAAAAGAAAAATGAAATATAAAAAACAATGACTTAATATAAGAAAAATAAATGAAAATAACTACCGGCGGTGACGACTAGTATTAAAACTGACGCCGCGGATGAATAAAGAATAAAGAAAAATGAAAGTTGGACTAGAATTTTGAAAGAAAGAAAAAAGAAAAAGAGCGGCAAAGATTTGAGATTTTTTTTTAATATGGTGGTGTGATGCAAGGGTAATATGTTCAACTTTCTTAATTTTTTCAAAGACGGCACACACATCATGTATTACTGGTGCTCGAACCCGAGTCCCAAAGGATGAGCAGATTTGAGATTTCTGAATATTGTATTATATTTATTCGAATCAGATTTCAAATCTCATTCATTGATTAAATGTAACAATTAAAATTAATCTATAACAAAAACGTTGGGGGAGCTCTCAAACATGGACCCAAATCGAAATCAATAGAATCAGGCTCAAGTCCTTGAAAACCTTTAGCCAGAGGAAAGAGTGACAAATTGTAATAGGATCAAAATAAAACTAGACCCAAACTTTAATGGGTTTATAAGTTAATAATAAGTACGTGAATTTAAACTACTGGTTTTTATTAATTTGTAGTGTACAAATTGTTTATTTTTAGATCTACGGTTTATCAGAAATATTTAATAATATTATCCGATAAATTAAATTATATTTTTCGTAAAATATGGCAATTGAATTCTAAAAAAATTAAAATAGATGGAAAATTTTCTTAATTTTTAATCAGTCTAGCTATATGATTGGAGCAAACATAAAAACCATATTATTGGAGATAGGAGGAAAAGTTGAACAGAACATGGTGTAAAACGATGTGACTTTTAGCAACCGATTTATCCAAGTAGTAAGTAATAAGTAATTTGATATCGCTTAAACAGATTTCAAGATTGAGGTCTTGTTTATGTAGAAAATCTTCATTGGAAGTAGAGGTGGCAATGGGGCGGGTTGGGGACGGTTTAGTATTCCTCACTCTGTCCCCAACACTGGCGGTTACAGTTTCGGAGAATCTCATTAAACGTTTCGAGTTTTTTTCGTCCCCATACCCATCCCTTACGGATCCCTGCGATTTTCTATTAATCCTCGTACCCAAAAAAATAAACAAAACATAATACATTAAAACAAAGGTAAACTATACTAATGACCACCGAACTATGGGGTTGGTGTCGATTTGACCACTATATTTTAAATTGTGTTAAATATACCACCTAACTATTTAATTTGTTCCAATGTAGCCACCTGCCGTTAAAAAAACGAAAAAGTTAACGAGACTGTTAAAATAATTGGTATAATTACACATTTAGTCCCTTTTATTTATATAATCATTTAATTTAGTCTCAATTTTAATCTAATAAAATAAATTAATTATTCAATTAGATGGTGATACGTGTCACCACCATATTTGAGGGATTTATATATTTTTATTAGATTTATTAAATTTATTTTCCTTCCCCAATCAGGTGGTGACATGTGTCACCACCAATTGGAGTAAGAAAAATAAAATAATGGAAGCTGGCCCCAGGGGGAATTAAACTCGGGTCATTAGGGAAATAAAGTAACGCTCTTGCCACTGGGCTAAGCATGTTTCTAGTATATGAAATACCAAATATAATATATGTGGTATATGTGTTACCCGATTGGAGAAAAAAATTAAAAGCCATGTAATTGGTAATGGTAGGATTCAAACCTGGGAATCCTTGGTGGAAGTGGCAAAGGTTTACCACTAGGCCAGACATGAACTTGTGATATAAAATACTACCTATAATATATGAGTTATTCAATTGTAATGGTTATAAAAGAGAAATAAATGTGATTTTAAGGGACTCAAACATGACACACTTATGTTGCATAAAAACATATAACCCAATTAAATATAATTTTATAATTATTTTTTTATTATATTATGTTCGTTATTCTTTTAATTTTTCTTTAATTTAATTAGTAATTATTAAATTTTTTCCTTGAATTGATTTTTAACTTAATTAATAATTTTAATATTTATTAAAAATTAATTAAATTATTATATATAATTATTGTAGAACTAAGTGTTTTGATATAATAATTGAAAAATATTTTGGACAAATTTGAAAAGAATTTAAAACTTGTCTTTAAGTTCAAACAACTTGAAAATATGTTTGAGGTATTTAAAAAGGTTTTTGGCAAAGTTTTTAATGATTTTAAATAGCCAAACTTAACTTTTCAGCAAGCCCGTACCGATACGGTGTACCCCGTATCGATACCTTTTTGCCCAGGTTTTGATTCTGCTAAAAGCCGTATCGAAACAGGCTTTGCCGTATCGATACAGATAGGGATCGTTTCGATACGCCCCTTAAGCGTATCGATTCATGTTTTAACGACCCCAACGACTATTTTCCCAACGGTCTTTTAAATGACATATTGTACCGATACGCCCTCAAGCGTATCGATACGCTTAGGCTGGCAAGAGCCCAACGGCTAGTTTCTGAAGAAGGTCGTACTGATACGGGTCCTCGCGTATCGATACGGAAGACTGCAGAACAACATTAAAGATGGGAAATAAAGTCTCCAACAGCTCCAATTCAACCTCAACGGCTAGTAACGGCTACAAACTCAAAGAGGAGTATAAAAGGGACCTCCAAGCATCTAGTAATGGTTAATGTTTCGATTGTAATACAACATATGATCAAGAAATTGTTTTAGTGCTTAAGTGTCAATTCTTTGTATAGACAAACACTAGTGAGCCAAAATTGTTAGATTTGCTCAAGTGTTTTAGGTTTGAGTGAGAGCTTATTTGTGCAAACAAATACATATTAGAGGAATTTGAGTTTACTTCTCATTTTCTCTTTGTAAAGAGGGTTTGATCAAGGCTTTGGGTAGAAAGCTTGATTGGATTGTAAGGGTTTCCTCCTAAGCCTAGAAAAGGGGGCGAATCAATAGTGGATTATTGGAAATCCTTAATGGGAAGCTAAGGTAGTGGATGTAGACCTTGGTTAGAAGGTTGAACAACTATAAATCATCTTGTCTTTATCAATTTTAGCTTCCACACCTCTTACACCCAAAATTCTACTTCTCCACCACTTGGCGAGCAAGAACGGTTGAACGAATCGAGCACCACACATCCCAAAAATTAGTATCAGAGCTTGGCTCAATTGAAGAGGATTAACATCCTATTGAGTAGATTCAGCAAGCTCGATCATCATTTCAAATAACCGGCTCAATGGCGCAATCCATCGATAAACCGCCATTATTCAACGGAACTCACTATTTCCATTGAAAGACAAGAATGAAGTTCTTCATAAAGTCTGTTGAGTGGATCGCAAGATCGAAATTGACCAAGAGGGGGGGTGAATTGGAAAATTAAAGCTTTGTGGTGGAAATTGGCAAATTAAAAATGATGGACAAGAGATTTAGAGTGGTTCAAGTTCCAAATGAACTCTACATCCACTACCTTAGCTTCACTAAGGATTTGCAACAATTCCACTAAATTGCTCTTCCCTTTTTCTAGGACAAGGAGGCAACCCTTTACAATTTCGGTTGATTTTTCTACCCAAAAATCAACCCAATCCTCACACAAATGAACAAAGAAATTTGAAGGCTAATAAGATATCTCTCAATACAAATGATAGCCCCAATACAAGCACTCAACCTAATTTGACAAAATATGAATGAAGATTACAAATGGGTTTCTAGACAAATATGAATTTTGGCACAATTGCTTGGATTTGATGAATAAGTGTTTTCTTGAAGATCAATAGTTGTTGCTGTAGTTTTTGGATGTGTCTTTTATACCTCTTCATTGATTTCTAGCCGTTTGGGTGGTTGGAGACATAAATGGAGCCGTTGGAACCCTCTCTTACCACCATAAATGCACTTCTGCAGCTACCGGTATCGGTACTCGGGAAGGGGTATCGGTACCTGTCTCAGAAAAGAAGGAGTCGTTGTGTGCATTTAATAAGAGGTATCGATACGCGCGTAAGCGTATCGGTACTGGGTATCGAAACGGCAAGGGCCGTATCGATACTATTTTCTAAACTTAGCTCACTGTCAAAACTCGTATCGGTACGGGGGTTAGGCGTATCGATACGGGTCAACGAACTTTTAAAGTTTGGTTACCAACCAACTGACACCAACGGTCATATTTTTAAACCGGATTAAATACTTTAAAAATTATAAAGCCCGTATCGATACGGGTCTTTGCCGTATCGGTACGCTATTCAAACTCTTTGAGATTTAACACAGGGGCGTATCGATACGAGGGTTTGCCGTATCGATACGTGTTCCTCCAGTAACCAAGTTTGGTAAAATGGTATCGATACGCTTGGTGCTGTATCGATACGCCTGGGCGATTTTCAATGGTTTTGCCTTGGAACACTTAGAAAATATTTTGAGTTTGAGTTTTATAAATCAGTTTTAAAGTGTTGGTGTTTTAAAACTTATTAAGGGATTTATAAAAACAATTTTAAGTTTTTCAAATTGATCCTTAAAGATCTAGTTATATCAAAATCAAACAAAGGTTTTACAATCTCACCCTTTTTGATATAACAAAACTAAAACTTAAAATTTTTGACACTTTTGAAAAACTTTACAAAGTTAATTCCCCCTTAATATAAGCTTGGTAACCTTTGAGTTAAAATCAAAATATTTGAAGATGAGCTAGATTCTTCTCCCCCTTTTTGTTAGATAAAAAAAATCCTTTTGAGACAATTAAGTGCATAAGGAAATCAAAGGTATAATAAGCAACATAGATATTATTCATTAAGGCAACATACTTAAAATCCAAACAAAGGCAAAATAGAAATCAAAGCATAGGTTTTAATCCTAAAACAACCTTAATCCTAAGAACATAAAACATAGGTGCATAAAAATATAAAATCCTAAATGATATGCATGACAAACAAGAGAAAACGTCTAAGCATCGTCTTCGTCGTCTTCATCATCTTCATCATCAAGTCCCAAGGGCTCATTATAGCGCATGCTATTACGCCATTCATCATGGAAAGCGGCAATGGAAATATTTAAGGAATTGTGCCCGCTCTCAAGAGATGTAAGGCGATTCTCCATACCCGTCATCCTAGTGTCAAAAGTAGTTTCCATGGAAGTGAGACGAGTATTCATGTCCGTGCGCAACCCGGTAAATTGCTCATTGAGATAGGTCATGAGAGCTTCCATATTGGGTTGTTGGACTTGAGGAGCTTGAGGAGCTTGAGCCTCTTCAAACATGGCGGCGGCTTCCGGTGGTAACTCAGCAAGACGTATCCATTCACCATTAACATAAGAGAATTTTGCCCGAGCAAGAGATCGCTCATCAATGGGATCGGTGAGAGAAGTTGGATAGTCATAAGAGCAATCAATATCCTTTTTAACAAAGAAATAGCTCAAAGCCGTACCGTATGTGAAGGAGGTGGCATGAGGAGTGTTACGATTTTGAACGATATAGACGATCTCCGCGAACATGAGACGAGCTAGATTTGGTCGCTTGGCTTCACGGAAGCATCGAATCCAAAAATCATCCACTTGACGGATGGTGGAATATTTCCCTCCGAAAGGACGAAACCACCACGACACCATCAAATGTAGAATTCGATCATGGCCATTAAGGGCGGTGACGGAACCACTAAGAACATGCCCTATACCATGCTCATCATCAAGGCCTTCATCATCCAACTTAAAGACATCACAAATAGACTTGACATCAAGGATTAATTTCTTCCCCATAAGAAAAGAGCTAATAGCCACAACTTCCCCATTACGAGTAATACATCTTGCATTAGCATAGAAAATCACAACCAAGAGACGATAGTAAAAACCCGGAATAGAGATAAAATCCATGAAATTCCAACGATGAAGCAAGGGGAGGTATTCAAACTTAAAACGCTCCGAATTGAGAAAAGGAATGGATATTACCCTTTCGGCACGGATCTTGTAATTCTCATATTGACGAAAGTGAGCGAGACCCGCATTGCCGGGAAAGCATTGATCATAGATGATGGAATAGTTTGGACGAGCAATTTCTCCACCGGTGGAGGAATCACCGGCTTGATTAGTCCTTGGTCGCTTCCTCGATGGATCTTTTGGTGCCATGATCTAAGAGAGAAAATAAGCAAGGGAGATTTCTTCAATTTGAGTAAAAATCAAGGTAAGAGGAATTTTTTTAAAAAAAATTTGAAAAGAAAAAAAATCAAGAAAAAGTTTGAAGAAAAACAAAGTTTGTAAAAAAAATAAAACAAGAAGAATTAAAAAAAAAAGAGAAAGAAGGAGATTACCTTGATAGAAACTTGAAGATTTGAAGAAAACTAGCACAAGGATGAGAAAGAGAGCACAAAGCCTTGCTTGATTCAAAAACTCTTTTAGGTTTGAGTTGAGATGTGAAAAATATGAAGGATGAAGGGCCTTTTTATAGGCAAAAACGGCTAGGGTTAATTAGGTTTTGAAAAGTTTGAATTTTGGTAAAAGTTGAATACATTAAAAGCCTAATTAAAGCCATCAGTGCAGACGAGTATCGATACGCCCGTTGGGGTATCGATACGGGGATATAGATGTCTTTTTGCAAAAATGCCCGTTGGAAAAGTCGTATCGAAACAGAGGGGTCCGTATCGAAACGACCCGTATCGATACGGGATGAATCGTATCAATACGCGTGAAGCGAAGAGAATTCTGGGAAACGGAATGAAGAACAGGTATCGATACGCGTAGTGTAGTATCGATACGGTATGCCCAGAAATGCATATTTGGTTCAAAGAACAACCAAAGGCTCGAACCTAACCTCTCCTATGAGTATGCAAATGATGTATGAGCAGTTCTAAGCATATTTTAACAGAATCATACTCCCCCTAACTATAGGCATGAAAGAAATTGGGAGTCTAAGCATACAAACATGGCATTTCACAAGATCAAGCATATTTAAGCACAAAAGAGGTCCTAAAAAGATCAAGATAGGCTAGCTAGACCTAACTCTCTCCTAAGGGACCAAAAACGCTCTTTGTCTAAGGGTTTTGTAAATATGTCCGCTAATTGATTCAAGGTGTCTACATACTCTATAACAACATCTTCCTTAAGGACATGATCTCTAATGAAATGATGCCTAATTTCAATGTGTTTGGTTCTAGAGTGTTGAATGGGATTTTTTGTTAAACATATTGCACTAGTGTTGTCATATTTTAGGGGTATGGTTTCAACTTTAATTCCATAATCTAAGAGTTGTTGCTTCATCCAAAGGACTTGAGCACAACAACTCCCTAAGGATATGTACTCGGCTTCGGTGGTAGATAAGGCTACACTATTTTGTTTCTTAGAGAACCAAGATATGAGCATACTACCTAAGAATTGACAAGTTCCCGAAGTACTTTTCCTATCAATTTTGCAACCCCCATAATCCGTATCCGAGTAAGCATGAAGGTTGAAGGTAGAGTCTCTAGGATACCAAAGGCCTAAACAAGAAGTGTCTCTAAGGTATCTAAAGATCCTCTTAACGGCTATAAGGTGAGACTCTCTAGGACTAGCTTGAAACCTAGCACACAAGCAAACACTAAACAAGATATCCGGTCTACTTGCGGTAAGGTAAAGCAAAGATCCAATCATGGAACGATAAAGCTTAGAGTCAACACACTTACCTCCTTCATCTTTGTCAAACTTTGTAGATGAGCTCATAGGAGTGGCTTGAGGCTTTGCATTCTCCAAGCCAAACTTCTTGAGCACATCCTTGCATTAACTTAGCAAACTCTTGACAATGACATCCTTCTTTTGCTTGGTTGATGAAGGTGTCATCCTTCTTTTGCTTGATTTGGAGTCCCAAAAAGAATGAGAGCTCCCCCATCATGCTCATCTCAAATTCACCTTGCATTAACTTAGCAAACTCTTGACAATGACATTCATTAGTAGAATCAAAAATAATATCATCAACATAAATTTGAACTACTAAGATGTCATTTTTATACATTTTTATAAAGAGTGTAGTGTCCACCTTACCTTTTTCAAATCCTTTTTCAATCAAAAAATTTGAAAGCCTTTCATACCAAGCTCTAGGAGCTTGTTTTAAACCATAAAGTGCTTTGGTAAGTTTGAAAACATGATTTGGAAATTTTGAATCTTCAAAACCCGGTGGTTGTTCCACATACACTTCTTCATTTATAAAACCATTTAAAAATGCGCTTTTAACATCCATTTGAAAAAGCTTGAAATTATGATAACATGCATATGCAAGCAACATCCTAATGGCTTCCATTCTAGCTACGGGTGCATAGGTTTCATCAAAATCTATTCCCTCTTCTTGAGTGTAACCTTGTGCTACAAGTCTAGCTTTATTTCTCACAATGTTACCACTCTCATCTAGTTTGTTCCTAAAGACCCATTTAGTTCCTATTGTAGATTGATTACTGGGCCTATCAACTAATGTCCATACATTACTTCTCTCAAATTGATTTAACTCTTCTTGCATAGCCATAATCCAAAAGTCATCTTTCAATGCTTCTTTATATTTTTAGGCTCTATGCATGAGATAAATACAACATGGTTCATTAATCTAAGAGAAGAACGAGTGGTTACCCCCTTGGATGGATCACCCAAGATTTCACCATCTTTGACATAGTTCAACTCCCTTGGGTAGCTCACTTCCTTTTCCTCAATAGCCAAGTCCTTCAAGGCTTCAAGAGGTGGATCTTGTGAGTCCTCTTCCTTTGTTGGAATCTCATCCTCCTTTGAAGTTTGACCTCCATCAAAGGCATTTATGATTCCTACATCATCATCATCACAAGAATCCTTCCTAGGAAGGAGGTTATCATCGAATACAACATGAATAGATTCTTCTACTACTAAAGTTCTTTTGTTAAATACTCGATAGGCTTTAGAGGTTAAGAAGTAACCTATAAAAATGGCTTCATCACTTTTTGCATCAAATTTACCTAAGTTGTCTTTTCCATTATTTAAAACAAAACACTTGCACCCAAAGGGGTGAAAATAGCTAATGTTAGGCTTTTTGAATTTTAAAATCTCATAAGGTGTTTTCTTTAAAATTGGCATAATCATTACTCGATTTACAATATAACAAGCGGTGTTTGTGGCTTCCGCCCAAAAATATTTAGGTAAGTTGTTTTCACAAAGCATAGTTCTAGCCATTTCTTGTAAAGTTCTATTTTTCCTCTCAACTACCCCATTTTGTTGAGGAGTTCGAGGAGCCGAAAAATTATGGCTAATATCATTTTCATTTAAAAAATCTTCAAACCCTAAATTTTGAAACTCGGTTCCATGATCACTTCTAATATGTGAAATTCTAAGTTCAAGATCATTTTGGGTTAGTTTTGAAAATGTGATGAATTTTTCCAAAGCCTCATCTTTAGTACTTAAAAAGAGAACCCAAGTAAATCTAGAAAAATCATCAACTAGCACAAAAGCATAAGACTTACCACCCAAGCTCATAGTCCTATTTGGCCCAAATAAATCCATGTGAATTAATTGTAAGCATCTACTAGTAGAAACATCATTAATGGATTTAAAGGAAGACCTATGTTGTTTACCCTTTGAGCATGCATCACAAATTTTATCATTTGAGAATTTTATTTTGGGTAAACCTCTAACTAGATTTAGAGAGACTAGTTTTTCTAAAACACTTATGCTAGCATGTCCTAGCTTCCTATGCCACAACCATGCATCATTTTCATTTTGAACAACTAAGCATGCATGAGATGTATGTATGTCATCTAAATGCACCATGTATATGTTTCCTATGCGATGACCTATGAGCATAATATTATTAGATTTAATGTCTACAATTTTGCATCCATTTTTATCAAACAAAACATTAAATCCTTTATCACATAGTTGACTTATGCTCAATAAATTGTGTTTAAGACCATCGACATATAAAACATTTTCAATGAGAATGGTAGAGTGATTACCTATGGAGCCAATACCTTTAATGTGGCCTTTGGAGTTGTCACCAAATGTTACTACTCCTCCACTTTTTGGCTTTAGATCCATGAATCGACTCTTGTCTCCGGTCATGTGTCTCGAGCATCCACTATCAAGGTACCATGAGTTTTGACTTTGTGCCTTGGCCTTGTAGCAATGCTCCCCCTACAAACAAAGATATTAAACTTTGGTTTTTGGTACCCAAATCATTTTGGGTCCATGAGTGTTAGCTCCCAAAACCTTGGTTCCCTTAGGAATCCAAGATGACATAGCAATAATATTATTAGATTTTACAAGTTCCTTAGGAACCCATACACTTCTAATTCTTTTAGTTCTACTATGTCTAGGGTAGCTACCTTGTTTGTAGTAGTTAGTCTTTTTCTTAGGTTGGTGTGTTCTAGAGGATTCTCCTACTTCATGCTTGACACTACCAACATTTTTTAAAGACTTTTTGAGCTCATTTAGCTCACCCAACACCTTTTGGTGTTCACAATTACATTGAGATAAAAGATTATTAAGATCAACATTTTCATCTTGAAAAAATTTAAGTTCATCTTTTAATCCTAAAATCTTTTTTCTCAAATTTAGAATTAGCTTGAGTAAGTGAGTCATTTTTCTCATTTATTTCTAGAATGATCTTTTTATTCCTAATGACCGACTTCTTATACTTCTCAACTAATTCATCATATACCTCTTGTAACTCATCATATGCATCATTTAATTCTTCATATGAAAAATCTAAAGTAGACGAGTTAGAGGTTACCATGGAGGAATCTTCCTCAAGTGCCATGAGGCAAAGGTTAGCCACTTCTTGTTCGTCATCCTCCGATGACTCCTCATCACTCCAAGTAGCAAGCTTGGCTTTGAGCTTTTTCTTCTTCTCAAAGCCCTTCTTCTTGAGTTGAGGGCACTCCAAACGTATGTGGCCGTGTTTATTGCACTCAAAGCAAATGATTGGATCCTTTCCATCTTCCTTGTTCTTGCTTTTGAAGTCCATCTTCCTTTGGATTTTTCTTCCCCGGTTGGACCTCATAAAGCGTGAGAATCGTTTGGCTATCATAGCCAATTCTTCAAGTTCATCCTCATCACTAGATGAGCTCTCATCATGTTGTGAAGCTTTAGCCTTGAGAGCTATTCCCATCTTCTTCTTCTTCTCTACCTCAAGCTTCTCTACCCTTTTCTCTTCTTTCTTCTTCTCATCTTCCCTTCCTTGCTTCATGATCTCATGAGTAATGAGAGAACCCACAAGCTCATCAAGCTTCAAAGTCTTCAAGTTCTTTGTTTCGATGATAGCGGTTCTCCACCATCACCAATGGACTCAAAGGTTATGAAGAAGCCATCCCGGAAGAGAAGCTTGTCCGAAAGCTCATCTACTCCCTTCCCGAGTCATGGGAGTCAAAGAGAACCGCCATCATTGAAGCTAAGAATCTCAAGACTTTAAATCTTGATGAGCTCATGAGGTCACTTCTCACTCACCAAATCATGAAGAAAAACAAAGAAGATGAGAAGAATAGGGAAGAAATTAGAGCAATGGGGGAGAAGAAGCTCAAAGGGCTTGGCATCAACACAAATACCATTGCTCTCAAATCCTCCACGTGACATCATGTTGATTCAAGTGAAGAGGAGGATGATGAAGAAGAGATAGTTCATCTATTCAAGAAGTGTGCCCCGTTCATGAAGAAAGCCTTGAAAGAGCTTGAACGAGAATTCATGAAAAAGAAAAGGGCAAGCACTTCAAGCCATAAGAAGAAGGCATATGTGGCTACTTGGAGTGATGAGGACTCCACCGACGATGAACAAGCCAACCTTTGCCTTATGGCCATCGAAGAAGATTCAAGGGTAACTTCTAATTCATCTACTCCATGTTCATATTCTTTTGATGAATTACAAGATGCCTATGATGATTTGGTTTTAGAGTTTAAAAATCACATTTTAAAAAACAATAAAATGATTTCAAAGTTGAAAATTTAAAATGATTTGATTTCAAAAACCAAACTTGAACTTGAAGCAAAATTCGAAGAGTTTGAACAAAAATGTTTTGATTTACAAAATTTGATTCATAAAGTTCAAGAAGAAAAAGATTTGATTTCCAAAGAGCTTGAAAAGAAAATTAATTTTGGAAAGTCAAACTTTTATGTAAGACAATCTAGTGCCCCTGGATTTGTAAATGGTAAATGTTTTAGAAGTGTTTGGGTCCCAAAAGGACTAACCACTTCAACTAAAAAGGATTAAATTGAAAAATGGATTACTAAGGGGACTAAATTTTATGCTACTAACGTCTATGGATCTAAAGCAATTTGGATACCAAAAATTACTTGATTGTCTTTTGCTAGGTGTGATGGAGAATGATCAACAAGTCAAACATTGAGGGGGAACTCCATGCACACAAGGAAGAACACTTGAAGAAGGAAGGCTTCACATCCTCCCTTGGGTTCAAGTGTGGTAAAATCTAGTTGTTCTTGCTTTTATTTGATTTATTTTCATTTATTTCAACTAGATGATCATATATGTTAGACTAACATTTTTTATGATGCTTTGAGTAAGGGGGGCCATTTTTAAAACCAAACATCTCTAATTTTCAAAATTTTAACCTCTATTGTTATTCTTGAGCTTAAAAGTCCTTTAAATTCTTTTTGATATAACAAAAAGGGGAAGAAATGGTTTGAAAAAATGAATATTAAAATGAATAAGGGGGAGCTTTAATTGATTTTGAATCTTTATTATCTTATTCAAAATTTATTTCACAAAGGGGGAGAAACCCCAAACAATTTTTCAAGTTAGTTTTATTATATCAAAAAGGGGGAGATTGTAGAACTAAGTGTTTTGATATAATAATTGAAAAATGTTTTGGACAAATTTGAAAAGAATTTAAAACTTGTCTTTAAGTCCAAACAACTTGAAAATATGTTTGAGGTATTTAAAAAGGTTTTTGGCAAAATTTTTAATGATTTTAAATAGCCAAACTTAACTTTTCAGCAAGCTCGTACCGATACGGTGTACCCCATATCGATACCTTTTTGCCCAGGTTTTGATTCTGCCAAAACCCGTATCGAAACAGGCTTTGTCATATTGATACGGATAGGGATCGTTTCGATATGCCCCTTAAGCATACCGATCTATGTTTTAACGACCCCAACGGCTATTTTCCCAACGATCTTTTAAATGGCATATTGTACTGATACGCCCTCAAGCGTATCGATATGCTTAGGCTGGCAAGAGCCCAACGGCTAGTTCCTGAAGAAGGTCGTACCGATACGGGTCCTCGCGTATCTATACGGAAGGCTGCAGAACAACATTAAAGATGGGAAATAAAGTCTCCAACGGCTCCAATTCAACCCCAACGGCTAGTAACTGCTACAAACTCAAAGAGGAGTATAAAAGAGACCTTCAAGCATCTAGTAATGGTTAATGCTTCGATTGTAACACAACATATGATCAAGAAATTGTCTTAGTGCTTAAGTGTCAATTCTTTTGTATAGACAAACACTAGTGAGCCAAAATTGTTAGATTTGCTCAAGTGTTTTAGGTTTGGGTGAGAGCTTATTTGTGCAAACAAATACATATTAGAGGAATTTGAGTTTACTTATCCTTTTCTCTTTGTAAAGAGGGTTTGATCAAGGCTTTGGGTAGAAAGCTTGATTGGATTGTAAGGGTTTCCTCCTAAGCCTAGAAAAGGAGGCGAATCAATAGTGGATTGATTGAAAATCCTTAGTGGGAAGCTAAAGTAGTGGATGTAGACCTTGGTTAGAAGGTTGATCCACTATAAATCATCTTGTCTTTATCAATTTTAGCTTCCACACCTCTTACACCCAAAATTCCACTTCTCCACCACTTGGCGAGCAAGAACGGTTGAACGAATAGAGCATCACACATCCCAACAATTATATTAAAAATCAAAATTTTAAAATTATATTTAATTGGGTTATATGTTTTTATGCAACATAAGTGTGTCATATTCGATTCCCTTAAAATCACATTTATTTTTCTTTTATAACCATTATAATCGAATAAATCATATATTATAGGTAGTATTACATATCACAAATTCATGTTTGGCCTAGTGGTAAACCTTTGCCACTTCCACTAAGGATTCTCAGGTTTGAATCCTACCATCGTCAATTACATGGCTTTTAATTTTCTTTCTCCAATCGGATAACACATATACCACATATATTATATTTGGTATTCCATATACCAGAAACATGCTTAGCCTAGTGGCAAGAGCGTTGCTTTCTTTCCTTAATGATCGAGGTTTGATTCCCTTGGGGCCAGCTTCCACTATTTCATTTTTCTTACTCCAATTGGCGGTGACACGTGTCACCACTTGATTGGGGAAGAAAAATAAATTTAATTAATCTAATAAAATAAATTAATTATTCCAATTATTTTAACAGTCTCGTTAACTTTTTCATTTTTTTTAACGGCAAGTGGCTACATTGGAAGCAATTAAATAGTTATGTGGTATATTTAACACAATTGAAAATATAGTGGTCAAATCGACACCAACCCTATTGTTCGGTGGTCATTAGTATAGTTTACCCTTAAAACAAACACTCAACATTAAATATCTAAAATTACAAACATAAATGATAAATTTAATTTTACCAACAACAAACAAACCATTTTAAAACTATAAAACATGACTAAAATATTAACTATTAAAACATGACATCTGGCACTACATTTAAAAGAAATATGTAACTAATAATCTACAATTTCAAACCATGATCCGTTTGTTTTAAAAAGAACTAGATTCGATAATCTTTCCAAACGTATAAATTACCTATGCAAATTTTACTCGTACAATTTTTATGGTGAATTTCTGAATACACTGTCATTATTGTTTGGGTAAACTATACTAATGACCACCGAACTATAGGGTTGGTGTCGATTTGACCACTATATTTTCAATTGTGTCAAATATACCACTTAACTATTTAAATGGTTCCAATTAAGCCACTCGTCGTTAAAAAAAACGAAAAAAGTTGACGGAACTGTTAAAAAAATTGGTATAATTACACATTTGGTCCTTTATATTTATACAATATATCAATTTAGTCCTAATTTTAATCTAATAAAATAAATTAATTATTCAATAAGATGGTGACACGTGTCACCACCTTATTGGAAGTCTTTAATTATTTTTATTTAATTTATTTAATTAATTTTCCACCTCCAATCAGGTGGTGACACGTGTCACCCAATTGGAGGTGGAAAAATGAGAGGAACAAAACGCCCCCATCATGGATCGAACATGTGACCTTGGAGCAACCAAGGTTTGTGTTTGCCACTAAACCAAGCACACTTTTGTGCTATAGGGTACAACATTTAATATATGTGTTAAATGATTGTTAGTACCCAGAAAAATGAAAGAAAAGAATTTGCACTTGGGTGGATTCGAACCAGGGACCTTAAGATGCATAGCACAAGTGCTTGCCACTGCATCAAATGAACAATTTATGATATGTTGTACAACATTTAATATATGTATTATATAATTTTTAATGCTTGGAAAAAGGAAGGAAATGTAATTTTAAGAAACTCGAACATAATATTCTTATGATGCATAAAAAATTTAAACCAATTAAATAAATCTAATAACTAAACTAAAGTTAAGAATATTAAATTATGTTTGTGAGTTTGAATTCGCTAAATGAATTTAATATAATTTTTAATTTTTTAATATAATTATATATATAATAATTTAATTAATTTTTTAGTAAATATTAAAATTATTAATTAAGTTAAAAAATCATTATATACGTGAAATTATAAAAATAAATCTGGAACTAAAAAATATATTAAATTTAGATTAAAATATAAAAAATTTAAAATGATTTTTCTATTAAAAAATTAAAAAATAATATTAAATTTTTTATTTTAAATCGTGCACTAACTATAATTTAAAATATATACAAAATATTCTTAACTTTAATTTAGTTATTAGATTTATTTAATTGGTTTAGATGTTTTTATGCATCATAAGAATATTATGTTCGAGTTTCTTAAAATTACATTTCCTTCCCTTTTCCAAGCATTAAAAATTATATAAGACATATATTAAATGTTGTACAATATATCACAAAGTATATATTTGGTGTAGTGGCAAGTACTTGTGCTATGAATCTTAAGGTCTCTGGTTCGAATCCACCCAAGTGCAAATTCTTTTCTTTCATTTTTCTGGGCACTAACAATCATTAAACACATATATTAAATGTTGTACCCTATAACACAAAAGTGTGCTTGGTTCAGTGGCAAGCACAAACCTTGGTTGCTCCAAGGTCACAGGTTCGATCCATGATGGGGGTGTTTTGTTCCTCTCATTTTCCACCTCCAATTGGGTGACACGTGTCACCACCTGATTGGAGGTGGAAAATTAATTAAATAAATTAAATAAAAATAATTAAAGACTTCCAATAAGGTGGTGACACGTGTCACCATCTTATTGAATAATTAATTTATTTTATTAGATTAAAATTAGGACTAAATTGATATATTGTATAAATATAAAGGACCAAATGTGTAATTATATCAATTTTTTTAACAGTTCCGTCAACTTTTTCGTTTTTTTTAACGACGAGTGGCTTAATTGGAACCATTTAAATAGTTAAGTGGTATATTTGACACAATTGAAAATATAGTGGTCAAATCGACACCAACCCCATAGTTCGGTGGTCATTAGTATAGTTTACCCTTATTGTTTTTGAAAACAACATGTAGCATTTTTTTCAGACCTTTGCTCACTCAAAAATTAATAATTCTTAATATATAACTCGAAATCAAGAACTATTTATTTTAAACGAATCTAGACTTTCATATGGTTATAGAACTATAAGGCTCGCTTCTTGATTTATCTTGTAGAAATTTTGGTTATTTTTCAAAGTCACTGGTAAAATTATTTTCTAAGAAATGTGCTGCCAAATTTTGATGACCTTTCAACATTCAAATATTTATTTTTTAAAATACATACCGAAATTGATCACCTTGTATTTTAAATAAAATTAGATTGAATCACGTTTACAACGATGTATAGACAACTTTCTAATATTTTTATAAAATTTACGGAGAATTTTTAAACTTACTCCAGTTGGGCATACTCAGATTATGGGAGATTATATTTTTATTGAAAAATGGGTAAATTACCCTTATGGCCATCCAAATTTGTAAATATGAATTCCATGCAGATATTTTTCGGGGATCCCTACGATGATTTATACGGGTACGGTTCGGTTATTCCCGCGGTTTAGATATAGCAATCCCCGTCTCCATCCTCATTTGAGCTTCGGTGATAAAGCTTCCCCCGTCCTCATTCCCGTGGGTGAAGATTTTAGTTATTCTTTATACCCGTCGATTTAGATCACTACAATTTTCGGTTATTCCTCATCCGTTTACCACCCCTAACTGAAAATCTTATCCACTAAAATTAATTGTGCGACGCATGCCGGCTTAGATGAGTAGGTCAAAACCTTTGAAAATCGGGAGAAAAAAAAGCAATGGGCTTCCTTCCATGTTGAATATTGACTCAGGTTTTTAGTTCGACTCAGTTTTATTGTACTGTATCAGTATGGGGTCTGCCGTCATTGCGTTGAGGCCCAAGTCCTCCCTGGCAATATTATTATTATACATCCAAATAAAAAGTTATTGCATATCGGCATGGATGTAATTGTAAGAAACATAGAATTCTTGATAAAAAAATCTAAATCTTACGGAATATCTATTAGGTCGAGTGATAAAATATTTGATGTATTTTGAATATGATAACAAATTCAAATAATTTGGATGGAGAAATAAGTTGGGTGAGATCTCACTCAACTGAACGTTATAATTTAATAAAGGTCCAATAGGACAATCTAAATATAAGTCTCTTAGCAAAAGAAATAATTTTGATATATTTGTGTGATTATATAGTAGTATATGTTTATTATTTTTCTTAATCATTTGACAACATATACACACATTGCACACACATGTGTTCAAACTCGAGTCTCGTAGAATGAATATCTTCATCTTTTCTACTGGAGTCACTCGTTAAAATATTAATACTTTGAGAATTAAATATAAATATTCTAACTTTTAGATGTCAATATAAATATTAAATATTCACGATAAATAAATATAATTTTCATGTTAAGTTATAATGGTTCATTAGTGGTGTCAAAAGCATCAAGTACAAGTAGTGTTATTGAAGGGACGAAAATGCAAAGGGAGTTAATTATAGTATTAAAAGAATAATTTATTAGTGTAACTATGTCAGGCAATACTTAAATAGGATAAAATCGGGTGAATTATTGGAAAAATCAAAATGTAAAAAAATAATTTAAGAGTTTATATACATAATTCTGATCGTTCAACGGTACTATCTTTACATAGTCTTATCTAAAGAGAAGTTGATTATAGGTCATGTTTAGTAAAAAAAGGTTTAAGCCAAAATTAAAGGTTTGGGCTAAAATTAGAAGTTTGGTCGTTCAAATCTGCTAATTTGAATGTTTGGTAAAGAGCAGATTGAAATAGCGCATCCGGGTCAAACCTCTAATTTTGAAAAAAACTGCTAATAGAAGCTTTTTGAAATTAGAAGTTTTGATATAAGAGTTATAAAGACCCTTTTATCCTTAATAATTATAAAAAATCTTCAAATAACCTAAATTTAGCCATTTCTATTTTAAAGTAAACTAATATTTTTTGTTTTTTATTCTCGCATATTTATATTTGTATTTAAATTTAATAATTAATTAAATTGTATTAAAAATAATTACATAAATAATAAATTAATATATAGTTCCTTCAAATATGTTTAGTAATGTTATATTAAAAATTATTTTTCATAATCTTATTAATATTAATAGATACAAAATATTGATAACTAATAAACTATTCAAATAAGTATTGAATATAATCATGTCTTTATATGTCGTTTTGTTTGTTTAAATAATCAAACAACTATCAACTATTAGTTAATTTTACTAAACACTTTTATACAATCAGCTAATATAATCTGTTAGTCAAATTAGCTATCAGCTAATATAATCTGCTATCAACTATCAGCTATCCGTTAATTAACTATCAGTTATCCGTTAATTGTCAAACAGAGCCATAATATTTTTACTACGAAAGACATGAGTCGTTAACCTAACTATTATAAAATAAAATAAAACATGAATGCATGATTTAATGGCCAACAGATGCAATGTTGGAAACTTCACATTTCTACTCTATATTTGAAATTTGTTGTTTGATGGATTCATTTTTTTTAGTATAACCACTGATATTTAACTCGTCGATTACTTAATTTAAGTTGACTATTATAAAAGCCTATTATGAGGAGATTCTTTCAACCTAATTTATGTTATTCACGTCATCGTACAAATTTCGGACCTTACTTAAGAGATTTACTATCACCTATCGTTGATACATCTATCTTTCTTTGTTGGTACATTAATACACATGCACTACACCAGATTTGTTCTATCGCGACGGTTTTCGCGACGTTTTTGACACAAACGCCACCAATAATTCACTTTTTACGGCGTTTGATGGAGAAACGCCACAAAAAGGTAAACTTTGCGGTGTTTATAAAAAACGCCGCAATAGAGTGACATGTAGTGGCGTTTTAAAGTGTAAACGCCGCAATAGGTTTCTATTAGTGGTGTTTTCTTTATAAACGCCGACATAGTCTATGTACTTAGCGGCGCTTGTATTTATAAACGTCGCAATATGTGTGTGTTAGTGGCGTTTTTTTATAACGCCGCCATAGGTTCTGATTTAATATCCATCACCCTCCCAGACGCGTGCCAAGACTTACAAATCCCCAAATATCGTGCTGAAATCCCTAATCGGTGCCGTGCATCTCGTCGCTGTCGCCATCGCTCGTCGCCCGTCGTCCATCGCCGTCACTCCTCGCCGTCGACTGTCCCAGACGCGTGGAAAATAAAAAATCCCCAAACCTATCGTGCTCAAATCCCTAATCGGTCCTGCTCGTCGTTGTCGTTTCTCGTCGCCGATCACCGTTGCTCGTCGCCGATCACCGTTGCATGAATTGGCATGTGGTTTTACTGTATTTTTGCCGATTAATTATGAGTCATGGCGTGAGATGCCGAATAGTAACAAGAATCAGGATGTGGATCATATTAAGGTATTATAATGTTATTGTAATAGATAATCTATTACAGATCGATAGTAATTTATATACTTTGATTGTATAATTTGTAGGAGATATTTTCTTTAGAAGTCTCAGACGATTATTTGAAGCATGCTTTAGGAAAGAAATGGAGAGATCATAAGAGCTTCTTGAAAAAGAAATATTTCAATAATAGTCTCAGCTTTCAAGAGAAGATGCAAAAAGTCCCACCTGAATTGCTCCGGTATCAATGGGAAGATGTAGTCAGGTTCTGGAGTTCAACGAAAAGAGAGGTATGATCGCTACATTTTTTAAAGAATATTACTATGTCATTACAAAATTGGTTATATATGTATATATGCAATTTTAGGATCGAGAGCGTGTTGGTGTTGCTAGTAGACAGAAACAAAAGTTTACTCACACAGTCGGGTCGAAGAGCTTTGCCCGTATTGCTAATGAGGAGGTATTGTTTTTTAGACATTATTCATTATTTTTTAATCTAATACTTTTTTCGTAAGTATTTTTATTATTCATTGTAGGAACTTAAGACCGACAATAGTGTTGGACGAGTACAACTCTTCGACATCACACACACAAAAAAAGATGGCTCTGCTATTACTCCTGAAGCTGCAAAAATTATGGTATATTTATTGGATGCAAAATCTAATATTATGTTATTATTTACATCAACAGTATAACATTTTTATATTAAATAATATTTGAATTTATTTTCTTCATTGATTATTAGCCCAAAATGAAGGACAAAAAGATGGAGTATGAAGCTACAACTTCAACTAATGGTTCTGCTAATGTGGATGACATCGACAACCAAGTTATTGCTGATGTTTTGGGTCCTGAACGATATGATCGGGTTCGATGTCAAGGATCATTCGTTACCCCAACAAAATATTTTGGTGTTAACTCGTCCCAGTACATGCCATCACAGAGCCAGTCTTCCCAGGCAGAAGTTAATCGTTTACAACATCAATTAACTCAATTTAAAACCGAAGTAGAAGCGGGGGAAGCAGAGAGAGCAGCGAGAGAAGCGAAGAGAGAAGCAGCATACAAGAATCTCGAAAATAAATTTTCAAGAAATGATGGCCATGTTCAAGCAGAACCAACCGCAGAATCCTCCATCTTAGTTGATTTATTAGGTTTGTTCATGTTTTGTTTATTCTACTAAACGAAAGTTTAAATACATTTCGCTTTAACTTTGATCTACAATGTTGAATTACATTTCACTTTAACTTTGAACTACAATGTTGAATTACATTTCACTTTAATGTTATAGACTTGAACTTATTTTTTTGTTGTTAAGTATTTTTTTCTTAATTTTTGTAATTATTTCTTGGATTGGATATGTTACATGTTAAATTTGGGTAGTAAATATAATAAAAATTGTATTTTTTTCAATGGGCAGTAAAATTCGCGGCGTTTCGAGGTGCAAACGCCGCAAATACCTACTATATTGCGGCGTTTATATAAAAAAACGCCACTAAAAATCACGACCATATTGCGGCGTTTGTTAACAAAGCGCCACTATAGAGGAAGTGTTTTCGGCGTTTTTCAAGACAAGCGCCGCTACAGAATAGACTTTTTGTAGCGTTTTACTAGACAAATGCCGCTATAGAGTAGGACTTTTTGCGGGGTTTTACTAGACAAACGCCGCTACAGAGTAGGACTTTTTGCGGTGTTTTATTAACCAAACGCCGCTACATAACATGTTTTTCGCGGTGTTTGTGTGACAAACGTCGCTACAAAACACGATCTATAGTGGCGTTTTTTCACCACAAACGTCGCGAACTTTTGCGGCGCAATTATCAACAGCGTTTTTATTAGCGCCAATAGGCTAAAAAAAGCCGCTAAAGAACAAGTATAGTGTAGTGATGTATAAAAACCGTCTGCCCCTTAACTATGCTTCTTTAGGGGTTTAGGGTTTAAAGTTAGAGTTTATGATTAAGGTTTAAGGAATTAAGGGTAGGTTGTAGGATTTAGGGTGTGAAATTTAAGGTTGAGGTTTAGAATTTAATTTTTTAGTGTGGGACGTAAAAAAGGGCGTACTTAAGGGCAGAAAATTTTTGTTCGTATAAAAATACACGAATATGCATATTCTTTTAAAATTAAAATCTAAATTTCTAATCTTAAAATCTTTACTATAAACCCTATAAGTTCTAAAGCATATAAACTAAACTTCTAAACCCTAAACTAAATTTATAACAAAAACAAAAAATATTGTACAATCAAAAGAGTACATATTATACTACATATGTATTGAATAATTTTTAAAATTTGAATATCAATAAATCAACCAACTAAAAGCAAATGAAAAAAAAAACCAACCTCTTCTGCTCATGAATGGTGTTATGGAAAACCACTGAAAAGGATTGACAAGAATATAATAGGGAAGAGGAGAGTTTTCACATTTATCAGGTCAAAAAGGAGAAATCACTCAATCCCACCACAGTGCACACTCATGATTCCACCCACATTCAAATAAAATAACATCTGCAATTCTATACACATCACTCCTTTTTTTTATTCCTATTTGATTTCACCTAGTTTTGTTCGGACAAGTTTTATCTAATTTATGTGGCATAATTAACTTTGATAATTAATTTATAAAAAAAATTCTTTATATACACAAAATATCAAACTTAAAATTTACATAAATATATTAAACTGTTTATCACTTATATCAATCTCATTAATCATATCAGTCTTTTTTTTTTTAAATAAAATCAAATTCCTCATCATAAAACAAGACTAATGTCCATTAATTCTTATTTTATATAGTAGTAGTCAAAACAAACCCATCTCTTTATCTCTTTTTTTTCTTCTCCATCATTCATAAAGTGAAAGCCAACACATAAAGCTAGCACGGGAACAGTCTAAAAACATTCTTTCTTGCTCTAAAAGAAAGATCATCAGTTGCAGACAAACAAAGGAGGCTTTAATTCTCTCTTTGTGAAGTCATCAGAGTTTCTTTTCTTTTTCTTCTCCACTTTTTCATCTTCTCAAGTTAATGGATGCTGATAAATGGTCACAGGTAGGTGGATTTGATCCTGATTTCCCTTTTTTTTTTTTTTGCTTTTTAGAGGGTAATGTAAATCAAATTCCACTTTCTTTTTTCGGACAATAAAAGCTACTTCTTTTCTTTTGTTCATGGAGTGGGTGCATGTTGAAGCTTAATCTTGTTGTTCCAACACCCAAAAAGCCTGCACTTTTTCAATTTTCCCAACTTTTAAAGAGATGGAAAAAAGGTTTTCTTTGTTGTTATTACATGTTCTTTTGCTCTTTCTTACATGTGAGTAAGGGTTTTCAGGGTATTGGCCTGGTGAAGGCCATGGAAGAGATGGTGCCGCCGACTACATGGACAAAGGGAGGGACAGTTCTAGAGAGAAAAACAAGGCCGCCGGAGCAATTGAATTGCCCGAGATGCAACTCAACAAACACCAAGTTTTGTTACTACAACAATTACAGCCTAACTCAGCCAAGATACTTCTGCAAGGCTTGCCGGAGGTACTGGACAGAAGGTGGATCCTTAAGGAATGTGCCGGTCGGCGGTGGTTCGAGGAAGAACAAGAGATCGACCTCGTCGACTTCAGCCAAGGTCCCAGATCTAAGCCCGACGAGTTTCCCACACTTGTTGTCGTCTCAAAACCCTAAGGCAGCAGCCCAGAAAGGCCAGGACCTTAACCTGCCTTTCCCAGCTAACTACTACTCGCCTTCGGCTATGGAGCTCCTTAGGGCTGATAATATGGTATCATCAAAGGGGTTTAATTCTTTCTTTCCGGCGCCGACACCGGATTTGAATGCGCTTTACTCAACTGGGTTTTCTTTTTCCATGCAAGACTATAAACCGACACTCAGTTTTCCGATCGACGGAGCTGGTACTGGTATTGGTATAATCCATGGCGGTCAAGAGAAGGATGATCAAAACAAGGAACAAAGCAATTCAGCTGGATATTGGAATAATAATGGAGGAACATCAACATGGTAAAAGAAATGAAGAAGAAGGATGAAGGGAGTGCTAATTTTTGCTTAATTTCCTTTTCTTTTCCACATGGCTGATTTGATTATTACTTGTTTAGAACTAACAGATCATCACCATAGAATACATCATGTATAATGATGGGGTTTTCTTTGCTTTTTGATCTCCTTTCTCTCCTCTACTCAACAGTGTAAAAAGCAGATTGGATCCAATTTGGGGTTCTGGTTTTTCATGAGAGTTTCTATCTTTTAATGCTTTGCGTGTGGTTGGAAGAAAAATAGTGAGAGTTTGTCAGAGGGGAATGTGACTTGTTTCCATGGATTCTTCAATCAGATGTCTAGAATTGTTGCAGTGATGAAATAGGAAAATTATTAGATGACTCTGGCTCACTACATCATTTAGAAACTTCAGTTCTTTCTTACATCTAAAAAAAGGTAGTTATTTAGAAGTTAAAATGAGTTTGATGAATTTTATTGACTGGAACTATAGATGATATGATGAGCCGAGTCCATCTAATAATTTTTTATCTAAATGAGTATTTAGTAATTTATTATGGATGATTATTTTAACTTACTTCATTTACAATATTAAAATTCGAATTTTTAATTTTATTTAAATGATTTAATGTTTTATCCCATTACGCTAAAATTTAGACTTAAGCTAACTTAAGCCAAAGAGAGAAGAAAAATTGAAACTTTACCCTTAGTATACTAAAATTTAGACTTAAGCTAACTTAAGCCAAAGAGAGAAGAAAAATTGAAACTTTACCCTTTATACTAAAAAGTATGGAGTTTTCTAAACATTCCATTAAGGGAAAAATTATATTATGGGTAATTCCCACCACGTCATCCATGGGACCAACCAATGAAAACCACCCACTTCACCATGATTTTTCTATGTCATTTTTCCAACCAATGAATCTTCACTAAAGTTTTTCCATGTCATTTTATAAACTGTTTTTTGGAAGTTATTTTATTATTAAATTAATGACATGGATAAAAATGATGAAGTGGGTGGTTTCTAGTGGTTGGTCCCATGGGTGACGTGGTGAGAATCACCCATAATATAATTTCTCCCATTAAGGTAATGTCAATTATTATTAGGGATAATAGTTAAAATATCCTTAATATATTTGAGATTCATTAATTGACCGAATGATCAATAATGTTTATGTTATCTTATTTAATATGTATTCAAATTTTAATATTTGTCTTGAGAATATAATTACCTCTTTACTTAATAAAAAATCCTTAACATTTGTTACCTTTTTAAGCAGGGGTGGATCTTGTTATTGCTACTTGGGGAACCAACTTAAAATTTTCAAAAAATTTAAATTCTTGAACTAAAATTTTGAAAAATATTGAGAATTAATGATAATTTTTTTAAAAAAAATAAAAAAGGACTTAATTAAAAATATTTTTAAAAATAAAACTTAATAAAAAATTTAAAAATTTGAGGAGACTAAGTTAAAATTTCTAACAAAAATAAAGGGGTAAAATGTGAATATCCCAAAAGTTTGGGGGCCATGGCCCCACTGGCCCTCACCAAGCTCTGCCTATGTTTTTAAGTGTGTTAATTTCTTCTAGAAATTTAAATTTTTAAGTTTCATTTCTTCTAAATAAAACATTTTTGAATAATCAACCGACGGTTAATATTTTCACTAACGTGACACGACAACATTAATGATATAATTGAAAAAAAAAATAAGTGTCAAAGCTTTATTTACGATTATATTTTTTTACATATAATTTTATCTCTTTTTAATAATGCACACACACTTTACATATTATTTAAAGAAAAATTATCACAATATTTAAATAAAACAACTAAATCAATGTTGTTTGCCCATTTGCATTCGCCTTTATGTCGGACTTTTGTTCAACTTTAAAATCTCGTCTAAAATTCAAGAAGATTGGAACAAAAAATACTAGATTCAAAAAGTGGACTTCGAAAAAAAGAGTTAAACTTCAGCTCATACATTCAATACTTGAACCTGACTTGACTCGATTCTTTTTTTGAGTAAACATAAAAAAATAAACCGATAGTAATATTATACTATAATACAAACGTTAAAAATATGTTTATGTAAACTTATGAAATGTTAAGTTAAAACTAGTATAAATAGATATATATTTTAAAAAATAATATGGATGGATTTAAAACTAATTTAGTTTAGCCATTTACAAATATAGATAGACTTAAATAAAATTTGAAGAATATATATCAGATTAATATGAAATTGAACAAACATAAAATATATTAACATTATATATAATCTGACTCGAATTTGAGGCATTTTTATATAAAAACTCTTTTTAAATAGTTATTTACGTAAATGACTACCAGCCAATATTATTTAAAGGCTAAAGGGTCAAATTTGCCCCTGTAGTAATCCGAAATCAACAATGTTGCCCCAAACTTTTTTTTTCGTAATTTTGCCCTCAAAGTCAGTCAATTGTAGCAATGTTGCCCTTTGACCGATTTTGACCGTTAAATGCTGATGTGGCAGTTAACGGTGCTGACGGGGCAATTTTACCCTCGAAGTCATTCATGCAATTTTGCCCTCGAAGTCATTAATTGCAGCACTTTTACCCTTGGTTTATTTAGTTTTTGAATAAAATTGGATAAATAATTTGGTTTTTTCGAGTTGAACTTTAACAAACAGAATATATGAAAAATCGATTAACAAATTGATGTAAATATCCTTTGATTCCCTAGTAATTTTAAAAATAAGCAAAATGAGAACTCTCACAAAAAATCTAAATATTATTCAATTTTTTAAAAAAATCTATAAACTTAATAAAACTAAATACGATATTCAAAAAAAAATTATTGAAAATAAACCAACGAGAAGCGTGTTAATTGAACGGTGAACGCGAACTATTCTATTCGAACGACGTTCGATTGACACACTTACCGACGATGGGTTGTTAGGAAAAAATGTACGATGATCTCAGAAAACGACATTAGTGGTGTTCGGCGAAAACGACATGGGAGATAAGGGCATGGGAGATAAATACAAGGATATCTGGAAGATAAAGCAGAATTCAACCTGAGCCACATGATTCGAGTTCACCGTACATATTTTCCTAACAACCCATCGTCGGTAAGTGTGTTAATCGAACGTCGTTCGAATAGAATAGTTCGCGTTCACCGCTCAATTAACACGCTTCTCGCTGATTTATTTTCAATATTTTTTTAAATATCGTATTTATTTTTATTAAGTTTATAGATTTAAAAAAATGAATAATATTTTGATTTTTTGTGAGAGTTCTCATTTTACTTATTTTTAAAATTACTATGGACTCAAAGGATATTTACATCAATTTGTCAATCGATTTTTCATATATTCTGTTTGTTAAAGTTCAACTCGAAAAAACTAAATTATTTATCCAATTTTATTCAAAAATTAAATAAACTAAGTGTAAAAGTGCTGCAATTAATGACTTCGAGGGCAAAATTGCATGAATGACTTCGAGGGTAAAATTGCCCCGTCAGCACCGTTAACTGCCACATCATCATTTAACGGTCAAAATCGGTCAAAGGGCAACATTGCTACAATTGACTGACTTTGAGGGCAAAATTACGGGAAAAAAAGTTAGGGGCAACATTGCTGATTTCGGATTACTATAGGGGCAAATTTGACCCTTTAGCCTTATTTAAAAAATGACTCTCAAAGCGTTTACGTAGGATAAACTCGCTTTATACAAAAAGTGAGTTCGAACTTCGCTTTCTATAAAACGCGAGTTCCGTATTAAGTAAGTTAGTAAAAAAAGAAAAAAAATAACTTCTCGCGTTTTTAACATGGAACTCGCTTTTTGTATAAAAAACAAGTTTTGAAACTCATTTTTTTGTAGAACGCGAGTTCGCCTTACGTGGACAAATTGATGGTCATTTTTTTAAAAATAACATTAGTTGGAGGTCATTTATGTAAATAACTATTTATACATGTATTTTTATATAATAATGCCCAAATTTGATCCAATCTAACATATATATATACCTCTAGTGATAGGGTGAGTTCGATCCAGTCGAGTCGAGTAAAATTTTTTTGAGTTATTCGAGTTGACGCGTCATATTTTACAACTCAAACTTTATTTAAATTTTTTTCGGTTCGAGTCGAGTTTACGAGTTCCTATAAAAATTTAATTATAATTATTTATCATGTTATAGTATAGTTTGATTCCAATTTAAACGACTTTCTTTAATCATATAAGATATGCACATGTATATTTCTTTATATTTTTTCACATGTGATAATATTTCTTCATATTTTTATATATCATTATGTATATATCATAAAAAAAATTGAGGGACTTGTATCGACCTTAAAAATAAATCCACTAATTACTAAAAATTTCGAGTTACTTGAGTTATTCGAATTTTCATTTTACAACTCAAACTTTATTTGAAATTTTTTCGAGTCATTCTAGTTTATGAAATTTCGAATCGAGTCAGGATAAGTCAAGTATTTTGTCCTCAAATCGAGTTATTTAGTATTTTTGAGTCGAGTCACCCTTATTAGTGATGGTTGGCTGGCCGCCTATAGAATTTGATGGGATGATTGAATATTTGAAAAAGGGGAAAACGGGTTTACCTGCTCCAACTATAAACCTCACCTAATATATAATGGATTATTATCCTATACACTGGCGGTGGAAACTTTTTGTTTCCACAAGCGCCTCAATTATAGGGTTTAGGGGTTTAGTTTAGGGTTTAGAATTTAGGGATTTTAGTGTAGGTGTTTAAAATTTAGGGTTCATGGTTAGAATTTAAGGTTTAGGGTTAGGTTTAGATTTTAAGGTAATATGGGTAGGGATTTAGATTTTAACATATAAACCCTAAATTTTAACCCTAAACCCAAAATTATATCAACAACCCCTAAATTCAAAGCTACTACACTCAAACCCCTAAACTTAAAACCCTAAACAAAGTCTTTAACCCCTAAAATTAAGGCGCTTGTGTAAAAAAAATTCCACAAGCGCTTGTGTATAAAACAATTACCCATATATAATATAATAAAAGCCATTTCCACGGCAAACATTACAAGTACTCTCGAGTAGCGATCCATAATTGTTATATAACAGTAATCGATAATAGTACCGTTCAGAACTATTTGTAAAAAAAATGATTCGTAATAACTGTAAATTTTTTCATTGTTGTCTGTAATTGTAATAAAACGTTACGACTGAAAATACGATCTCAATTTAAATCCTGTTGAAAAAATGGACTGCAAAACAGCACGTTAGTACTGACTGAAAAATAAAATAAATAACAGAAGTGATCAACGAAATCGTATCGTGGAAGAATGTCACTGCCTTAGAAACGAATTTGTCTCGATGTGTGTAACCGTTGCTGCGGGCGATTCGTCCCATGAGGTTAACACGGTCACTCCGATATTCGTACACCCAAATGCGGAGTGGACAACAATAGATAACAATGAAAAGATGAGAGAGAGCTTTTGAGTTTCTTGTGTATTTTCTAGATGCAAATGAAGCTTGAAGGCCGCATTATTTATAGGCTGCAACGAAGGGTAAAAAGTCAAACAAAAATCAGGTTTAAAATCTGATTTAATATCATAAATCAGCTGTTATAACAACAATTATAACTCCTGTAATTATACATGTAACTGACAGAATTAAACAGCTGAATAAAATTTTAATTATGTCCATATATATTCTCTTGTTTTGCAGATTAAAATAAACGATCGAATTTAATTTATTCCAAAAATCAAAACAGCTAAATAAATAAGCTGTTATCCTCTGAAATTCAGAATACAAACAGACACTCAAACATCCTATAAATCCACAGAAAAATATTATTTCACAATTCTATTCCTTGAGAAAAATTCATACAAATTTTCTCTAAAAAGATAATACTCGTGCAGACGTGTTACCCAAACTGAGACAGAGAACAATGACACATAAGACTTGCTCTTGTTCTCTATCACTTAAAAAAGAAAGAGAGGATGAACGCTATAAATACCCTTTACATGTTAATTTTTCACTTAATGTGAGATATCTACCTTTTGCATTACTAACAAATCCTGCTCCCAAGGTGGTTTGAAAAATAAGAGAGGAGTGGTACCCCACACTTAATTGGGTACAGAAACATTCCATTCCACCCTCAGAAGTCAAACCCATTGTTCGTTTGTTTAATTGGATTTGTGTTGTGTTGCTGTCTTTATCATTACCGACATCTCTGTTCATAGGTTAGGTCTCTCTTTCTCTCTCTCCTCCAGCGTCTTATTTGTTTGGCTTCCTCTCCAATCTGTGTTTTTGTTTGGAATCACGTCTCCTTCTTTAACTATCAGAAGGGGAACAATACGAACTTTCGTTTATGACTTTTTTTATTTATTTTATGAGTAATTTTATTTTATTGTTTGAGCTGTATTCAAAATATTTTCTTAACAGTTAAAAATTTTACGTCCCTTTCTGATACTCCTATTTACGCTCCATATTAAAAAATAGATTTATGGTTTAGATTTTGGCTTAGGGTTTGTGATTAGAGTATGTACAATTGGGGTATGGTGTACTTTTAGGGTGTAGGAATTAGGGTTTAGGATTTAAAATTTAAGATTAAAGCTTAAAATTTTTTTTAGTGTTGGACATAGAAAAAAGACATCGAAAAAGGACAAAAAATTGTTGTCTTTTTTTAACAAAACAATGTGTTAGACAAAATTTGATCATGCTTAAACATTAATGAAATATTAAATTAATTATTCAAAATAACGGCATATTTTTGTTCTATAAGGGTTCAATTTTTAAAATTTCACTCAAGGCCTCAAAAATGTCTAAGTCGACTTTGCTGCACATAAGTAATTTAAAGTTTATAATTTAGAAATTTAAATTATAATTCATCGTAAATTATATTATTTACTCTCTATACATAATCAATTAAAAGGAGTAAAATAAAAAGGTTAATTCCATATGTTCCTATAACCCAAATTCTCAAATTAAAGCACGGTTCCAATCAAACATTCGTTTCTCTCATCTTTCTTCTTGTTAGTTTGATTTTCTTTAGTCAAAACTCAAATTAAAGTTCCGGCTTTATCTTAATTTAATATGAAATTAAAATACACTATTTTTCTCTTCATTCTCAACCTTCCTACGGTTCAAATTTGGAGAAAAAAATGAGCTTGAAAATAAATTTTCAAGGTTTTTTTTTTCATAGATTTACAAAAGAAATTAAACGGCGTTAAAGACTTAAAGATCAAGTGATTTAAAAGGACGAAACTCTTAAGTTCAACTATAAAATTGAAAACCTTGAAAGTTGAGTGTCCAAACCAGAAACATGCAAAAATGTTAGATACTCAAACAAAAGTTAGTTTTACTTTTCCGTACAATTTATGCAGATCAGAGCTTAATGATATAGAAAGAACATACGTTTACATTTCTTCACTGTACAATATAACTTGATACACTCATTATGGGTGCAGTCACCAAATTCACCGGGAAAAGAAAAAAGAACATTAAACCTTCAAAATGTCCTATACAAAGACGTATCTCTACTTTAACAGAGGTGAAGGAGCTGTATGGCTTCATGGCCGGCAAGACCGAGTATTCTAAGCCGCGGGGGGGGGGGGGGGGGGGGGGGGGTTAACTCACTTATCTGCATTGATTCCAAAGATCCGAAAAAATAGACATCTGATGAATGAGAGGAGACTTTACTGCAAATATTGCACAAGAAAAGCCATGCATAGAACCCAATTGTGACACTCCCAACACGAATGTGCCGTCTATGATCGGCGAGCCGAGTATCCATGTTTATTTACTCATTGTTTCCCTAGTCATCCATATTAGTTGGTTACCCCAATCATGGAAACACAATAAAAGGCTGAACAATCAACACCTAATGCGAGA
Source organism: Hibiscus trionum (assembly GCA_030270665.1). Lineage (NCBI taxonomy): Eukaryota > Viridiplantae > Streptophyta > Magnoliopsida > Malvales > Malvaceae > Hibiscus > Hibiscus trionum. Next base: position 6,125,234 of record BSYR01000033.1, on the reverse strand, counting down.
ACGAACACATGCATACAAACATACATACAGATATACAGAACATCATCAACAAGATAGAGATAAAAACTGTAAAACGTAATATAACAGACTTACAGCACAACAGGTACAACAGTTAAAAACTTTCTGTTGCGTGTCAGCTGCTTTCCATTGTCTATCTGCTCCCACCAAGTCAAGCTATTGTAAATTCCTTGATCATCAGAAAATGGGGTTCCTTTCTTCCAATGAAAGAAGTGGTATGTGACCTGGAAATAGGCAATCTCTTAATGTTGGTTCAAATAATATATGATTTACATTAGAAAATCCCCTGATTTGAGATCCACTAATTGGCTTGTATGGATTTGAATCCCGGCATTTGAGCTGTAAATATCTCTCTAATTAAAATCATCTGATTTCCTTGTTCCTATCAATAAACCCAACTTAACACCATACAAAGCAAATTTCTTTTTTTTGGGGGGGACAATCATAGAAAGCAAAATTCAAAAAATAAAAAAGGGTAATTTGCAGGCATAAAAAGAAACTCAATTGAACATTCAATGCTATGAGATAAATGAAAGAGAGAGAAAACGAAACGTACAAGGAAATGGGCGAGATTAACGACGGTCCAAGCCATGCCAGGAGAGCAACCGGAGACGGAGAGAACAAGGAGCCAGGAGAAGAAGAGGAATAGAATATAGGTAGTCCAGACTCCGGGATACATAAACCAGTCGGTGTTCCGATTCAGATCCGCCGGTGGCACCGCTTTCACATAAAGATTCGCCATTTATTTTTCAATAACCCACCAAATCCCCAGACGAACCCAATTCTTTAATTTGATCCAACTATATAACGTTTCAAAGACTTTGCGTGCTCGAATGATCGGATTCGGAAATTAATGGAAAGTTCTCAGAATTTTTTTGATTAAGTATCCAAGCGGATAATTATTGCAACAGCCTAGGGTGATAATGAGCCTTGATCGGCTCGCGAGCTACTCGGGCTCGGCTCGATTAAAATTCGGTCAAAGCTCGGCTCGAGTGAACTTAATTCGGGTTTAAATTCGGCTTGAAATCTTAACAAGTTGAGCCGAACTTATCCAGGTTCGGCTCGAAAAGCTCGTGAACAGGCTCGAAATTTACATATACACTAAAATAAATTATGTGTTTGTATTTCTTTTATTAGTTGGTTGTTTGATTTTGTATTTTCTTTAATTATATGTTTGTATTATAAGAATATTTATTGATTATTTGAATTAATCTAATTTTTGACACTTTTTCCTCTTTTCGGTCTTGAATTTCGTTTTAGACTTTTAGTGTTGGTTACGAAAGGAATTTTTAACGAATCTTTTATAAAAAAAATTCTATAGCAAAATTTTTCATTTCGAGCCGAGCCTGACGAGCTTCGATCCTCAACCGAGCCTAATAATATTATTTTCGAGCCGAGCTCGGCGAGCCTCAAGCCCAATTACACTATTTCCGAGCCGAGCCGGGCCAGGCTCAGGCTCAGCTCGGCTCGGCTCGTTAGCCACCAACAAAATCAACTCATTTATCTCGTGAACAGACTTTTGCTTTATACGACACCGTTTCCTTCCTTTTAACTTTTGCTTTTCTTTATTTTTGGAAACTTGCTTTAAGTGGTAAACTTGCTTATAATATTATGGGTAAACTACGTTTTTTTGTCACTCAACTTTTCCCTTATTTATGTTTTGATCATTTAACTTTAAAAACATTTGAATTTATCACTTAACTTTTAATTTCCATTTTCTGTCACCTAGTCACGTTTGATTTTTTTGTGTGTAAATTTATGCAAAAACCATAAAAATTTTCTTTTAAACTCAAAATTTTAGACTCCCTTTGATTCACCAGTAACTAAGTATTTTCTTTCAGATTCAAACGATTGAAAGATCGAGAAAGAGATAGAAAGTAATATATATTGATTTCTTAATAATTAAACATTAAAATTACAAATCAAACCAAGATAATGTCGAAATTTTTATTTGAGTTTGTTGATTCTGAGGAAAACCAAACTAAAAAAAGGTGAGAAAAAGGAAAACGTTTTGATGCCAACTACGCCACAAACGATGTCAAGTGGCGATCAAACAACAATTAAAAAAGATGTCGACTATGAGAAATGTGAAATATTATGTCAATTTCATAAAATAAAAACTACAAAAACACAACATTTTGTGTTATTGTCGTTATACAACTAATAGGGTGACAAAAAATTCGAAAGTTGAATGATAAAAAAATTAAAGTTGAATAAGCAAAATAGAAATGCAATAAAATTGAGAGACTAAATGCATAGTTTACCATTTTTGTCCAATTAATATGTGTTTCAATCGAATATTTTATATATAGATAAGTGTTTTAAAGTAATTGCACTTCTTTTTAAAAGAATAGAAGGAATTAGTACATGTTACTTTATCTCAAAGCAAAAGTATAAAAAGAAATATAGCCTTTATCTCATAATATTATTTAGGGTAAACTACATAAATCGTCCCCCGACTATGCTCCAATTATCTTTTGCGTTCCCCGACTATTAGAAGTTACAAATTGATCCCTCAACTTAAAAAAGGTAACAAATTGGTCCACCGTTGTTAAAAATTTAACGGCCGATGGCGTGACTGTTAATATAAATTGATATAATTATATAATTAGCCCTCAAGTTCTACACTTATTTTAATTTGGCCCTAATTCTAAAAAATTAAGCCACAAATTTTAATATTCTATCAATTTAGTCCATCTTCTTTTCTATTTCTCCTCTCCTTTAATTCTTCAATTCATTTTTACCCAAAATCCATTTAATTTTACCAAACACAAATACCTAATTCTCGAATATAACGAATTGAAATTTGAGAGAGAAACCAGTACAGCCGTGTTAAAGTAGGTCTGGCCATTGGCTCCCACAAATATCAAGGCGCACATCTGCATACTCAGACTTGTTACAAACTTCCAATCGAATTCTACTCTACCATAACTTCTGCCCTAAAGTAATACTATATGAATCAAAATGGTCAAAAAGAAAAGGATCACATCTTTCTGAAAAAACAAACAACGTAAGAATCTTGCAGATTGAAAGAATTAAACTAAGGGTGTAACACCCGGGTTTAGGGGTCGGGTGAAAATAATATTTTAGTATTGTCTCGGGTTTCGATTCTAATATTTTATTTAATAAAGTAATGGTTTGGGCCTCGGGTTTTAAGATTTGGACCAATTTTAAATTGAGCCCAAAAGCCATGGATGGCACCTATTGTGGTTTCCCTTTTTCTTTAAGGGCATTTTGGTCTTTGAACATTAAATTTAAACAATTATAAATAAAGGATGATTCATCATCTTCTTCCTCTCCCTTCCATTTCATTCCAACGCCAAGAACACCTCTCCCTCTTCAAATACTATTTCATCTCCTTCCTCCCTCGTTTTGGCTCGGTTTTGAAAGGTAATTACGTTTTTGACTTGCTCTCAATTTCCTCTCTTCAAAAGTACAAGTAGTTTTCATTTTCATCCATGTTTTAGAATTTGGATTTTTGGGAGATTTGAATAAAAATAGTAGTTTTATGGTGTTTAACTTAAGATTTTGACTTGATATTGTTAGATATGATGTTTATGAACCAAAAGGACCAACATATATAATTTTTGAGGTGTTTTATAAAATTTCCGAATTTGTGTTTTGGAGGGTTTTTAGGAGGGTTTTTAGTTGAGTTTTGGGTGTGGTTTGTGTTGGAAATTGAGGGTTGATGTTAGGGTATTGGTTGGGGGTCGTTTTGGAAGAATTTGGAAGTGTTAAATGTGTTGGAATCATCGGTTTTGGACTGTGCTAAAGGGCTGCTCGGGAATGGCTTTTTGGTGGTTGTTCTTGGTTTGAAAAACAAGTGGTTGATGTTTGAATTTCATTCCGGATTTGCTACGTGGTGTTGTGGACTGATATAGGGTTAATTTACTTGTGTTGAGATGATTAGGAGCAAGGAATTGCGTTGGTAAAGTCTCGGGATCGATATCGGAAGTCATGGAGGCTTGAGTCGGCTTTGCTTGATTTGCTTAAGGAAGTGAGGTGAGTGGTTAATGTTTTTGAAATGATTTTAAGTGGTTGGTTCGAGCATGTGGACTAGGTTGAGATTGGTAGACTCACCTAGAGTTAGGATTAGGGTGGTAGCCTAATCCTAAGCTTTAGTTAGAGACATTGGATGATCTATTTAATTGATGTTATGCCTCATGATGATTTGTGTTATGATGATTATGTATAATGTGTTATACATGTTGTTGAGGCATGGTTTGATGCATTGCTATGCATGTGGTTTGGATTGTAAGTTGTGTATGATGATGTTGAGTTTAATATGATGTAAGATGCCATATTATTACTCTTGAACACGACATTATGATAATATGTTGTTGAGATATTTGATGTTGAGCTTAATATGATGTAAGATGCCATATTATGACTCTTGTATATCAAAGGTTGTGGAATTTGATTAATTGGCACTAGTATGCTTGGGTACAATGATCGATTATTAGGATGAGTGTGCACACAAATTGAGTCAAAACGTACGTGGCCTTGGTGGCATTAAGGCACCAAGGAGGAGTACGGTGATGTAATATTCCACCGGAAATTTATATATATTCTACGTGATGATGAGTGGAATCCCATCCGTAGGGCATGTGGCGATGAGTGGAATCCCGTCCATGCAAGACCGGTGATGAGTGGAATCCCACCGAGGTAATGTTGTTGTTGGAAATGCGTTCCATCATGTTATCCGCGTATTCGAGTCATAGCTAGGTGCCAATAAGAGAAAGTATGTTTATGCCAATATGAGATTATACATATATGCCTATATGATATGAAATGTGAATTATGTATCATTGTATGTTGAACATGGCATGAGTTTGGTAAGATGTTCATACATCATCTATATTTATGGCTCATGTGGATTGATAGTAATATCATGTATTCCATCATAGTAGTTGCTCGAGCTTGGACCCTGTATTGTCGAAGGTTTGTTTTATGAGCTTACCCTCACTAAGCTTTTATGCTTACGCTCTCTTTTGTTCGACAATGCAGATAATTAGTTTGTTGGTGGCAAGGGCAAGGAAAGGTCTCCAAGTGTTGCTTTTGGTGAGCTCAATGTATGATTTATAAATTGAAAGATTGTAATAGTAAAGCAATGGGATAGGTGTTGTTGTTTTTGATGTTTTGATGTGTTGATTTGGTTTGGCACTTAGATGCCTTGTTTGATTTGTAAATATCACTTAAGATGCATGCCTTGATGAATGCTTGAGTGATGTATGTCTGATAGATGTTTAAATTGCTTATCATGTGTGTTGATCTTATGCCTTGTGAGAATGCCTAAGTGTATGGATGTTGAAGCATGAGACTTTATGTGCTTGTTTGCCTTCTTTTGATCGAATGCATGATTTTCCTTGGTTGATTTAGGTATGCTCATGCTGAGTACTATGTATGTATGAGGGTTCATATTCATGCCTTGAGTATGTTTGAATATGTTGGAGTACGTTTAATTTAGGACGTATGCCTCTAGACTTGGGTGGTTGGTGTTGTGTGCTTTTAGCGTTTTTAAGCTCATATGTATGGCTATGTATGATTCTAATGTGTTTTTACCATAGGAAGTCATTAGAATTAAGCAATATATGCTCCCCTGCATCTAGGTTTCGAAACTAGGGGTAAAGTTTCGAAACCTTTGCAAATTTTTGAATTCCAGAGGTCACTGCCAGCCAAAGTTTCGAAACCTTTGGGCAAGGTTTCGAAACTATGGTCAAAGGTTTCGATTGGGCATAAAATTTGAGGTTTACAAGCTTTACGTTTTAGTCTTGATTCTCGTATGTGCAATTGCTTGAGTTTGAGATGTCCGTTTGAGTTGAAATTTGGCAGAGAGGCATGAAACATGACTAATTTCATAATGGTAACTTAAAATTTGGTAAAGTCCTCTTAATTTCCAGAATTTACAAATTGGTCCCTAAATTCGTATTTTGTGCAATTGAGTCCCTTATTGTTTTCCGATTGCTGTGATTTTTGAGTATGCTTATCTCAAGAGTATGCCTAGGTTTAATGTGCATCTAGACAAGTTTAAAAAGAAAAAAAGGGTCGTTAATCAAGGTTGACTTTCGGGTTGACTTTGGTTTTCCCCGTGTAATCTTCGTAGTTCGGGTCAGCCGTCTAGGCCGGGCTACGGGGGTTACATTTGTTGGTATCAGAGCCTAAGGTTTCTGAGACCTTGGGCATGTAAGTGAGGTAAGTTTAAGTTTTGAATTGATATGCACGGTGTTTGATTGCTCTGTAAGTATGACTGCTTGTATGACAAGTATGTTGATTGTTTGTTTAAAAACATGTTGTTCGTTATCCGGGTATGCTGTGATGAATGATTGTTGGATTGAGAATGCATGTTGTTTGATTCTATGCATATGTTTGCTTGTTTAGCAAGTATGCCTTGTAATATGCATGATTGAGTATGTATGTGTGTTGAGTTGCTTGAAGCATGTTGAGTAGAGTCCCATTGCTTCTATTACATCGGAAAAAGAGATTTTAAGTGAGGGAATCATACTTGAGCCACTTGAACCCTTTTTTTTGCTGACCCAGTTTGTATGTTAATTTACTATTGTTGTCGTTGTTGATTTATTGCTTTTCGGTAAGTAGAAGTCGTAATTTCTGAAAGGTGGACGATGTCGAGGGAGTCTATTACCTTAGTTAGGGAGGTATGGTTGTACCGGAGCTGAGGTACCCTTGGCTTGGTTGAGTTAAGATGTATGAGGGTTGATTCTCGTTGACAAGGGACGATGTGATCATGTCTAGTGTTAGTTGATAAGAAGAAGTGAAGACTTGTGAGTGAGGGTCAGAGTAGTATTGATGTTACAGTAGTTAAGCCATTGGTACTGATTCGAGTCTGCCCCTTCTGATTGATTCCGAATCCGTATCTCTGTACATTGTTAACAAGCATGCACGTTTGACTAGGCCCGGGGAAGTGTTAGAGGTAGGTGCGAGTACCTTAGTTCTTTTGGCGAGATCAAGGTGGGGTCTCGTGTGAGTAATCTGAAATTCAGAAGTGTTAGTTGGTGACCGTTGGGGTTCGGCCATGATTTTAATGCAAGACAGCCGGTCAGTGTCCGTGAATGGGAGCTAGTTTGTGTGATTGGGTCAGTGTACGTTGAGTTGTCTTCTAGCAAGCGGAAGAGATGAAGTCACTTCTGATATAGTTGAGCCGAGAAGGGAGTCTTGAGCTTTGACTCCAGGATGTTCGGTGGGGGTAGAACAAGTCCAGCATGACTGTTTGTGTGTGATCAGAATTGAATCTTGAAGTTACGAGATGCTCTAAGAACAATTTAGAAGAGTTAGATTTTGTTGAAGAACCAGTCTGAGAACGAGAGGACCGAAGACTATCAGTTGGGTACATGTGAAGTTGCAATTTTCGCGGACACCTCCTTTTTTGTGAGCATATGAGAAATTAGATATCCTCGTTGAGATCTTAGATGTATGGACACATGTGACTAGCCTTTGGGAGATAGTGGTGACCAGAAAGATGTACAGAAGATGTTTGTTGGTGGTTCAGAGTTACTAGTTTCTAGTAAATGTGAAGTGATTGTTTTCCTGCGGTTTCGATGTACCTTTTTGACAGGATTCGGCTTGTAGAGCACAAAGCCAGAATATACGTTGAGACAAAGAGAGAGAGTTGCCTTGAAGTTGCAGATTTCTGTGTGACTGTAGTAGTAGGTGAGGAGGTGAACTTCTTGTCGAATGTTGATCCAGCTTTGGAGGTTGAAGATTGATTGAGTTTAGTTGACAAACTTGCTAAGCAATTGTGATGGATTTGATTTTTGAAAGAAGATTAGACCGCAGAATGTTAAAATAGCTGTGATTCTTCCTAGAAGTGTTAAGAAGAAACGCCCAGTTTGTCTCCTGACAGAGAAGAAGAGTTTATTATTGATGTCGTCTCCGAGTTTGCTCGTGTTTTAGTTTGCTCTGTATCTTATGGTTTCCGACAGAATTGAGAATGTTGAAGAATTAACTTCGAGACTTGTTAGACCTTAGATTCATTAGGCCTAGTGCATCATCTCAGAGTTCTACAGTGTAACTTGTGTCGAAGAAAGAGTGACAGTACGAGAATGTGTTTAGATTTCAGGCAGTTGAAACAAGTGTCAGTGATTTGTTGATCAGTTAGTGTGTGCTCCAGTCAAATTGAAGATTAATTTGGATTCGATTACTACCAGTTGATAGTGAGAGAGGTTGATGTACCGAAGGCAGCTTTCGGGGCAGATGTGATCACTTTGGGTTTTGAGTTATGCCGTTTTGATTGACTAGTGAGTTAGTCACCTTTATAGAGATGTTGAGCGGAATATTTACTGAGTTTCTTGATCAGTTTGTAGTAGTTCTCATAGATGACACATGAGTATATCCACGTACCGAAGAAGGCCATGGCAAGCTTTGAAGTTAGTGTGGTAGATCCTATTAGAGAATTAATTGTATACCAAGTTGTGCAACGTGAACTTCGAGGTAATGAAGATGTTCTCCTAGGACATGTAGATCAACCGAGTGTATTAGAGTAAATCCCAAGTAGGCAAAGGAAGATATGAGTTGAAAGAAATTGAAGACTGTGACAAATATCTATAGTTTCTAGGTCTAGCATTGTTACTTTCAGAGAATTGTAAATGGTCTTTTGAAGATAGTTGCTCCATCGATAGATTGCTATAGAAGAATGTTCAGTTGTGTGGTTAAATGCGAGATAATGAGCCCTAGGGAAACTGAAAGAAACTTTGATGAAAACTTCGACCTTGATCCAGCCTATACTAGAGAAAGAGCTTGTGAACTGTAGTGACGTGTTACATGTAGAGTTAGGTTGTTTGCTTATGCAAGACAGAAGATTGTGGCTGGTTCATCAAGATAGTTGGAAGACCGTGAGAAGAGTTATTCGATATGAGACATAGAGTTAACTACAGTTGTAACTGCTTCGAAGACTTAGAGACAAAGCTTGTATAGTAAGAAATGTGCAGTGTATATGTACGTATCATTAGAGCTTGAAATATTTGAAGACTTGGGAATGGTTGGAACTTGAACAACATGAGTAGTTAGAATTGCTTGAAAACTGTGATCTCAAGATTGAGTACTATTTGAAGAGAGTCTACGTAGCAACCGATGTTCCGAGTTATATTTGTTGTTAGATTAGTAGCCGAGTTGCGAGCTGTGTTTGCCGGATTCAGTTTGTCAATGATAGTGGTTCTGTGGTCGAGTTCGGGTTAAACCTACTTTGAGTTAGATGCTTAGAGAGAAACAGTTGTAAGACAGGTTCTTGGCACCTCACGTGCAAGAATTAGTGAAAAGGAGACCTCCAGAATACAGTTTCAGAGATGACAGAGTTTTGCAGTTCAGAGATAGAATAGTGGTGCCGACTAACATAGTGTTTTGAGACGTACTGTTTTGGCCGAAGCACATGGCATTTCTTGTGTATTGCATCAGAATAGTGTGAAGACATATTGTAGGTTGAAGATGAGTACTCCTGGATTGAGTTGATGGATAATGTGGTCCTTTATACATGTTCAAGCTACTTGTACCGTGAGTAAGAGGACAGAGTTGTGTCTTAGCAAGAGTGTGAGTTGTGCAGTGTCTTACTTTCGATAGTGGACCATAGAGGTTCAAGATTTCAACTAAATTTTTGAAGACGTCTGCATAGTGTTTGGTTAATTGATGAAGACAGAGGATCAGTTAGAGAAAGTTATGAGGCAAGTGTTCAAGCAGTATTGTATGAATTTGTGAATCGGGCTATTTCGGTTGTTTGTTTGTTGCAGTTACCACCATAGTTAGAAGGAAGTATGTAATGTGTTCTGTGTATCTATGATTCAGAAGTGTGAGTCAGATCTGTCCCGTACTATGTTTGTAGAAGAGATTGAGTTGAATTTAAATTGACCAGTTATGAAGAACCAGTTGAGGTCGTAGCATCAGATAGCTAATGTTGTGTGGGAAGACTACCGAGTTGGTTAGTGTGTTATGGTGAGAAGGTAAGTGTGGAAAAGCAGTTTCCATGGCTCTTCCTGTTCGATGAATTTCGAGGACGAAATTTCCTTAAGTGGGGGAGAGTTGTAACACCCGGGTTTAGGGGTCGGGTGAAAATAATATTTTAGTATTGTCTCGGGTTTCGATTCTAATATTTTATTTAATAAAGTAATGGTTTGGGCCTCGGGTTTTAAGATTTGGACCAATTTTAAATTGAGCCCAAAAGCCATGGATGGCACCTATTGCGGTTTCCCTTTTCTTTAAGGGTATTTTGGTCTTTGAACATTAAATTTAAACAATTATAAATAAAGGATGATTCATCATCTTCTTCCTCTCCCTTCCATTTCATTCCAACGCCAAGAACACCTCTCCCTCTTCAAATACTATTTCATCTCCTTCCTCCCTCGTTTTGGCTCGGTTTTGAAAGGTAATTACGTTTTTGACTTGCTCTCAACTTCCTCTCTTCAAAAGTACAAGTAGTTTTCATTTTCATCCATGTTTTAGAATTTGGATTTTTGGGAGATTTGAATAAAAATAGTAGTTTTATGGTGTTTAACTTAAGATTTTGACTTGATATTGTTAGATATGATGTTTATGAACCAAAAGGACCAACATATATAATTTTTGAGGTGTTTTATAAAATTTCCGAATTTGTGTTTTAGAGGGTTTTTAGGAGGGTTTTTAGTTGAGTTTTGGGTGTGGTTTGTGTTGGAAATTGAGGGTTGATGTTAGGGTATTGGTTGGGGGTCGTTTTGGAAGCATTTGGAAGTGTTAAATGTGTTGGAATCATCGGTTTTGGACTGTGCTAAAGGGCTGCTCGGGAATGGCTTTTTGGTGGTTGTTCTTGGTTTGAAAAACAAGTGGTTGATGTTTGAATTTCATTCCGGATTTGCTACGTGGTGTTGTGGACTGATATAGGGTTAATTTAGTTGTGTTGAGATGATTAGGAGCAAGGAATTGCGTTGGTAAAGTCTCGGGATCGATATCGGAAGTCATGGAGGCTTGAGTCGGCTTTGCTTGATTTGCTTAAGGAAGTGAGGTGAGTGGTTAATGTTTTTGAAATGATTTTAAGTGGTTGGTTTGAGCATGTGGACTAGGTTGAGATTGGTAGACTCACCTAGAGTTAGGATTAGGGTGGTAGCCTAATCCTAAGCTTTAGTTAGAGACATTGGATGATCTATTTAATTGATGTTATGCCTCATGATGATTTGTGTTATGATGATTATGTATAATGTGTTATACATGTTGTTGAGGCATGGTTTGATGCATTGCTATGCATGTGGTTTGGATTGTAAGTTGTGTATGATGATGTTGAGTTTAATATGATGTAAGATGCCATATTATTACTCTTGAACATGACATTATGATAATATGTTGTTGAGATATTTGATGTTGAGCTTAATATGATGTAAGATGCCATATTATGACTCTTGTATATCAAAGGTTGTGGAATTTGATTAATTGGCACTAGTATGCTTGGGTACAATGATCGATCATTAGGATGAGTGTGCACACAAATTGAGTCAAAACGTACGTGGCCTTGGTGGCGTTAAGGCACCAAGGAGGAGTACGGTGATGTAATATTCCACCGGAAATTTATATATATTCTACGTGATGATGAGTGGAATCCCATCCGTAGGGCATGTGGCGATGAGTGGAATCTCGTCCATGCAAGACCGGTGATGAGTGGAATCCCACCGAGGTAATGTTGTTGTTGGAAATGCGTTCCATCATGTTATCCGCGTATTCGAGTCATAGCTAGGTGCCAATAAGAGAAAGTATGTTTATGCCAATATGAGATTATACATATATGCCTATATGATATGAAATGTGAATTATGTATCATTGTATGTTGAACATGGCATGAGTTTCGTAAGATGTTCATACATCATCTATATTTATGGCTCGTGTGGATTAATAGTAATATCATGTATTCCATCATAGTAGTTGCTCGAGCTTGGACCCTGTATTGTCGAAGGTTTGTTTTATGAGCTTACCCTCACTAAGCTTTTATGCTTACGCTCTCTTTTGTTCGACAATGCAGATAATTAGTTTGTTGGTGGCAAGGGCAAGGAAAGGTCTCCAAGTGTTGCTTTTGGTGAGCTCAATATATAATTTATAAATTGAAAGATTGTAATAGTAAAGCAATGGGATAGGTGTTGTTGTTTTTGATGTTTTGATGTGTTGATTTGGTTTGGCACTTAGATGCCTTGTTTGATTTGTAAATATCACTTAAGATGCATGCCTTGATGAATGCTTGAGTGATGTATGTCTGATAGATGTTTAAATTGCTTATCATGTGTGTTGATCTTATGCCTTGTGAGAATGCCTAAGTGTATGGATGTTGAAGCATGAGACTTTATGTGCTTGTTTGCCTTCTTTTGATCGAATGCATGATTTTCCTTGGTTGATTTAGGTATGCTCATGCTGATTACTATGTATGTATGAGGGTTCATATTCATGCCTTGAGTATGTTTGAATATGTTGGAGTACGTTTAATTTAGGACGTATGCCTCTAGACTTGGGTGGTTGGTGTTGTGTGCTTTTAGCGTTTTTAAGCTCATATGTATGGCTATGTATGATTCTAATGTGTTTTTACCATAGGAAGTCATTAGAATTAAGCAATATATGCTCCCCTGCATCTAGGTTTCGAAACTAGGGGTAAAGTTTCGAAACCTTTGCAAATTTTTGAATTCCAGAGGTCACTGCCAGCCAAAGTTTCGAAACCTTTGGGCAAGGTTTCGAAACTATGGTCAAAGGTTTCGATTGGGCATAAAATTTGAGGTTTACAAGCTTTACGTTTTAGTCCTGATTCTCGTATGTGCAATTGCTTGAGTTTGAGATGTCCGTTTGAGTTGAAATTTGGCAGAGAGGCATGAAACATGACTAATTTCATAATGGTAACTTAAAATTTGGTAAAGTCCTCTTAATTTCCAGAATTTACAAATTGGTCCCTAAATTCGTATTTTGTGCAATTGAGTCCCTTATTGTTTTCCGATTGCTGTGATTTTTGAGTATGCTTATCTCAAGAGTATGCCTAGGTTTAATGTGCATCTAGACAAGTTTAAAAAGAAAAAAAAGGGTCGTTAATCAAGGTTGACTTTCGGGTTGACTTTGGTTTTCCCCGTGTAATCTTCGTAGTTCGGGTCAGCCGTCTAGGCCGGGCTACGGGGGTTACATTTGTTGGTATCAGAGCCTAAGGTTTCCGAGACCTTGGGTAGGTAAGTGAGGTAAGTTTAAGTTTTGAATTGATATGCACGGTGTTTGATTGCTCTGTAAGTATGACTGCTTGTATGACAACTATGTTGATTGTTTGTTTAAAAACATGTTGTTCGTTATCCGGGTATGCTGTGATGAATGATTGTTGGATTGAGAATGCATGTTGTTTGATTCTATGCATATGTTTGCTTGTTTAGCAAGTATGCCTTGTAATATACATGATTGAGTATGTATGTGTGTTGAGTTGCTTGAAGCATGTTGAGTAGAGTCCCATTGCTTCTATTACATCGGAAAAAGAGATTTTAAGTGAGGGAATCATACTTAAGCCACTTGGACCCTTTCCTTTGCTGACCCAGTTTGTATGTTAATTTACTATTGTTGTCGTTGTTGATTTATTGCTTTTCGGTAAGTAGAAGTCGTAATTTCTGAAAGGTGGACGATGTCGAGGGAGTCTATTACCTTAGTTAGGGAGGTATGGTTGTACCGGAGCTGAGGTACCCTTGGCTTGGTTGAGTTAAGATGTATGAGGGTTGATTCTCGTTGACAAGGGACGATGTGATAATGTCTAGTGTTAGTTGATAAGAAGAAGTGAAGACTTGTGAGTGAGGGTCAGAGTAGTATTGATGTTACAGTAGTTAAGCCATTGGTACTGATTCGAGTCTGCCCCTTCTGATTGATTCCGAATCCGTATCTCTGTACATTGTTAGCAAGCATGCACGTTTGACTAGGCCCGGGGAAGTGTTAGAGGTAGGTGCGAGTACCTTAGTTCTTTTGGCGAGATCAAGGTGGGGTCTCGTGTGAGTAATCTGAAATTCAGAAGTGTTAGTTGGTGACCGTTGGGGTTCGGCCATGATTTTAATGCAAGACAGCCGGTCAGTGTCCGTGAATGGGAGCTAGTTTGTGTGATTGGGTCAGTGTACGTTGAGTTGTCTTCTAGCAAGCGGAAGAGATGAAGTCACATCTGATATAGTTGAGCCGAGAAGGGAGTCTTGAGCTTTGACTCCAGGATGTTCGGTGGGGGTAGAACAAGTCCAGCATGACTGTTTGTGTGTGATCAGAATTGAATCTTGAAGTTACGAGATGCTCTAAGAACAGTTTAGAAGAGTTAGATTTTGTTGAAGAACCAGTCTGAGAATGAGAGGACCGAAGACTATCAGTTGGGTACATGTGAAGTTGCAATTTCCGCGGACACCTCCTTTTTTGTGAGCATGTGAGAAATTAGATATCCTCGTTGAGATCTTAGATGTATGGACACATGTGACTAGCCTTTGGGAGATAGTGGTGACCAGAAAGATGTACAGAAGATGTTTGTTGGTGGTTTAGAGTTACTAGTTTCTAGTAAATGTGAAGTGATCGTTTTCCTACGGTTTCGATGTACCTTTTTGACAGGATTCGGCTTGTAGAGCACAAAGCCAGAATATACGTTGAGACAAAGAGAGAGAGTTGCCTTGAAGTTGCAGATTTCTGTGTGACTGTAGTAGTAGGTGAGGAGGTGAACTTCTTGTCGAATGTTGATCCAGCTTTGGAGGTCGAAGATTGATTGAGTTTAGTTGACAGACTTGCTAAGCAATTGTGATGGATTTGATTTTTGAACGAAGATTAGACTGCAGAATGTTAAAATAGTTGTGATTCTTCCTAGAAGTGTTAAGAAGAAACGCCCAGTCTGTCTCCTGACAGAGAAGAAGAGTTTATTATTGATGTCGTCTCCGAGTTTGCTCGTGTTTTAGTTTGCTCTGTATCTTATGGTTTCCGACAGAATTGAGAATGTTGAAGAATTAACTTCGAGACTTGTTAGACCTTAGATTCATTAGGCCTAGTGCATCATCTCAGAGTTCTACAGTGTAACTTGTGTCGAAGAAAGAGTGACAGTACGAGAATGTGTTTAGATTTCAGGCAGTTGAAACAAGTGTCAGTGATTTGTTGATCAGTTAGTGTGTGCTCCAGTCAAATTGAAGATTAATTTGGATTCGATTACTACCAGTTGATAGTGAGAGAGGTTGATGTACCGAAGGCAGCTTTCGGGGCAGATGTGATCACTTTGGGTTTTGAGTTATGCTGTTTTGATTGACTAGTGAGTTAGTCACCTTTATAGAGATGTTGAGCGGAATATTTACTGAGTTTCTTGATCAGTTTGTAGTAGTTCTCATATGTTGAGTGGATCACACGAATGATAATAACCAAGAGGGGGGGTGAATTGGAATTTTAACGATTTTGTAACGGAAATTGCAACTTAAAAATATTGACACGGGAATTTAGAGTGGTTCAAGTTCACCAACCGAACTCTACATCCACTACCTTAGTCTCACCAAGGATTTCCAACAATTTCCACTAAATTGTTCGTCCCCTTTTTCCAGGACAAGGAGGCAACCTTTACAATTTCGGTTAATTTTTCTACCCAAAAATTAACCCAATCCTCACACAATAGAACAAAGAAATTTGGTGGCTAATAAAGTATCTCTCAATACAAATGATAGCCCAATATCAAGCACTCAACCCAATTGAACAAAATGTAAATGAAGGATACAATTGGGGTTTCTAGATAAAAATGGGATTTGAACACAAATGCTTGTATTTGATGATAAGATGTATATTTGAAGCTTAATTGTTGATTGCTGGAGCTTCTTGGGGTCTATTTATAGCCTCTTGATGATTTCCAACCGTTGTGGGTGATGGGCTAAAGATTAGAGCCGTTGGGGTGTTTTTCTCACAACTTTTCAGCTCCCAGACGCCTACCGTTTCGGAACGGGGTCACCTGTTTCGGAACGGATTTCAAATAATATAGCCGTTGGAGCGTCTACGAGAGCCCGTTTCGAAACGCCTAGGGGCCGTTTCGGAACGGTTTTGCCACTGCCAAAGGGGTGTTTCGAAACGGCCTTAGCCCGTTTCGGAACAGGTTTGCCACTGTCAAAGGGGTGTTTCGAAACGGCCTAAGCCCGTTTCGGAACGCCCTGTTTATTTTCAAATTTCAGTTTATAGCCGTTGCCCTTGTTCGTTTAAATGAAGAACAGTTTCGAAACGAGTCATACCGTTTCGAAACGTCTTGACCCGTTCCGATACGCGTTTCGGAACAGGTGCACATCGAACTGAAAGTGTTTCGAAACGCCTTGGGCCGTTTCGAAACGGGGCTTGAAAATTCCCTGTTTTGACTTTGAAATACTTAAAAAATATTTTGTAAGTCTTTGGTTTTAGCTATGAAGTGATCTTTAACAAGATATAGGAAATTTTAAGGACTTTAAAATTTGTTTTGATATTTTCATTTTAGTCCTTAGGTTTTTAGTTATATCAAAATTAAAGCATATGTTTCACAATCTCCCCCTTTTTGATATAACAAAACCAAAGTTAGAATTTTTAAGCATTTTGAAAGTTTTGAAGATATTCTAACTCCCCCTTAATTTAAGATAGGTTTTGAAATTTAAAACTTGTGACTTTTGAAATCAAGGATCAAAACCTTAAGACAAATTTAAAAATTTAAAAATTTTTGGTGGCATGGCATGGCATGGCAATTCTCTTAAATATCTTCTCCCCCTTTTTGTTAGATCAAAAAGAAACAAGCTCATAAAGAAGATTAGTATCAATAAGCAATAATAAGCAATCATAATTAATATCATCAAAATATCTAAAGCATAAACAATAAGTTCATAATCAAATCCCAAAATAAAAGATCATAAGCATAGGTTCCTAAAACATGAGAAAACATAAATAAGCAAACTCAATCCTAAATGCATAGATAATATAATATGATATGATATGAGTATCCTAGGCCTCGTCATCATCATCCTCATCATCATCATCGTTCTTGGCTTGAGAACGGTGGTATTTTGTCCATTCTCCATAAAGAGTAGAAAAGGAAAGATCAAGGTTGGCATTGGAAGTCTCAAGGGATTGAAGACGATCCTCGACGTTCTTCAATCGATTTCCCATAGTTTCAAAGCCCGAAGAAATACGAGTGTCCATAGTGTCAAAACGAGAATTCAAGGCATTGAAACGCTCGGTAAGAAAAACCGTGAGAGCATCTTGATTTTCCATTTGAACTTGAGGTGGAGGAGCAACGGGAGGAGGAATCGCTTCTCGATCAATTCTTTGCCAATAACCATCCAAATATGTGAATCCGGATTTTCGAAGAGAGGACTCACCAATTTTGGTCTTGCTAGGTTCCGGGGAATCATAGGTACAATCAATACCAAGATGATCGAAGAGAAAACTCAAGACAATGCCGTAGGTGAATGAAGTCAACTCATTGGTGTCAATAAGTTTGACATTATTGACGATCTCGGCAAAGATGATTTTGGGCACATTTGGGCGCTCACCTCTTCGGAAACATTCGAGCCAAAAGTGATCTTTTTCCCGGATGTGGGAGTATTTTCCTCCGGATGGTCGAATGAACCAAGAAACCATCAAATGAAGCACACGATCGTGCACATCTAAATGAAGAGCTTTTCCGGTAAAGGTGCCAAAGTGGCGTTCTTCTTCAATACCCTCATTCTTGAGTTTAAGGGCCGACTCCAAAAGAGCAATATTAATAACAAACTTTTGCCCTAGTAAAGATGACTCAATTCCTACAATCTCTGTTTTGGTTTCATCGTATAGGAAACGAGCATTAGAGTAGAAGAGAAGTACCAAGTTTTTGTAGCAAACATCCTCAATGCTCAAGAAGAAAAGAAGATCCCACTCATCCAAACGATTAAGATAGCGAAAGAGAAATCGCTCGGAATTAAGGAATTCGACATCAATAACTCTTTCTTTACGAACAGCGAGATTTTTGACGTAGGAGAAGCGAGCACGCTGCTGCGGAGTTTTTAGAGTTTTCTGAAAGAGTTGAGTAATATTTGGACGAATGCTTGATTCTCCGGTTTGAACGGCTTTGCGCTTTTTGTTCGCTTGATCCGCCATCTAAAATATTAAGCAAGATTTTTAAAATTGAGTGTATGCATTGATAATTAAAATCAATCCAATAGGAAATCCCACTTAGGTTTTTGAAAAACAAAATTAAAAAAAATAAAAATACGGTTAAAAAAATTTTATATTCGAATAAAAAATTTGAGATTTTGAAATTTTTTTTACAAGATATGAGAAACCCATAACTAAAAACATATAATTTATACAAATTATAATTTTCTAGCCTAAGATTCGAAATAAATATTGAAAAAGAGAAAATAAGATAAATTACCTTAGTTTGGGATTATGGATGATTTGAGTGAAATCTTTGCACAAAATTGATGAAGCTTGCTTAGACTTTGTGTTTTAGAGTAGAATCCCTCACAAATTTGTGAAAAATAAAGAGTTTATGAGGGTATTTATAGAAGGGGGTCGGTTAGGGTTTTTAGGGTTTTAAGGGTTTGATAAAAATTAGGTTTTTGAACTTTTAGAAGCCCTAAATAGGGCTGTCCGCGAGTCCGTTTCGGAACGGCCATGACCGTTTCGGAACGGGGCGGCTAGGGTTTGACCCTTCTTAAAACCTTCGACAGATCGTTTCGGAACGGGGATGACCGTTTCGAAACACGTTTGACCCGTATCGGAACGCGTTCCGATACACCCTTACATCGAACCGAAAACGTTTCGAAACGCCTGGGGCCGTTTCGAAACGCCCTTCTCTCAGGACAAATTTTAAGGCATCCGTATCGGAACGGGTTAACCCGTTTCGATACACCTGGGCCTGGAAGTGTAGATGAGGCTCTAAAATGCAAAAAAAATGATTTTCTAAGAGGCCAAACATGCATATATGATATGAATGAGCAGGCAAAACATATTTAGGCATAAACATACTCCCCCTAACTATATGCATGGAAGAAATTGGGAGTCTAAACATATAAACATGATATTTCACAAAATCAAGCATATTTAAGTTTGAAAAGAGGTCCTAAAGGTCAAGATAGGCTAGTTAGGCCCAATTCTCTCCTAAGGGACCAAAAACGCTCTTTATCTAATGGTTTTGTGAAAATGTCCGCTAATTGATTTAAGGTGTCTACATACTCTATAGCCACATCTTTCTTAAGGACATGATCTCTAATGAAATGATGCCTTATTTCTATATGTTTGGTTCTAGAGTGTTGGATGGGATTTTTCGTTAAACATATTGCACTTGTATTATCACATTTAAGGGGTATGGTTTCTATTTTTACACCATAATCTAAGAGTTGTTGCTTCATCCAAAGGACTTGAGCACAACAACTCCCTAAGGATATGTACTCGGCTTCGGTGGTAGATAAGGCTACACTATTTTGTTTCTTAGAGAACCAAGATATGAGCATACTACCTAGGAATTGACAAGTTCCCGAAGTACTTTTCCTATCGATTTTGCAACCCCCATAATCCGCATCCGAGTAAGCATGTAGGTTGAAGGTAGAGACTCTAGGATACCAAAGGCCTAAACAAGAAGTGTCTCTAAGGTATCTAAAGATTCTCTTAACGGCTATAAGGTGAGACTCTCTAGGACTAGCTTGAAACCTAGCACACAAGCAAACACTAAACAGTATATCCGGTCTACTTGCGGTAAGGTAAAGCAAAGATCCAATCATAGAACGATAAAGCTTAGAGTCAACACACTTACCTTCTTCATCTTTGTCAAGCTTTATAGATGAGCTCATAGGAGTGGCTTGAGGCTTTGTGTTCTCCAAGCCAAACTTGTTGAGCATATCCTTTATGTATTTTGCTTGATTTATGAAGGTGCCATCCTTCATTTGTTTTATTTGGAGTCCCAAAAAGAATGAGAGCTCCCCCATCATGCTCATCTCAAATTCACCTTGCATTAACTTAGCAAACTCTTGACAATAACATTCATTAGTAGATCCAAATATAATATCATCAACATAAATTTGAACTACTAAAATGTCATTTTTATACATTTTTATAAAGAGTGTAGTGTCCACCTTACCTTTTTCAAATCCTTTTTCAATCAAAAAATTTGAAAGCCTTTCATACCAAGCTCTCGGAGCTTGTTTTAAACCATAAAGTGCTTTTGTAAGTTTGAAAACATGATTTGGAAATTTTGAGTCTTCAAAACCCGGTGGTTGTTCTACATACACTTCTTCATTTATAAAACCATTTAAAAATGCACTTTTAACGTCCATTTGAAAAAGCTTGAAATTATGATAACATGCATATGCAAGCAACATCCTAATGGCTTCCATTCTAGCTACGGGTGCATAGGTTTCATCAAAATCTATTCCCTCCTCTTGAGTGTAACCTTGTGCTACAAGTCTAGCTTTATTTCTCACAATGTTACCACTCTCATCTAGTTTGTTCCTAAATACCCATTTAGTTCCTATTGTAGATTGATTACTAGGCCTATCAACTAATGTCCAAACATTACTTCTCTCAAATTGATTTAACTCTTCTTGCAAAGCCATAATCCAAAAATCATCTTTCAATGCTTCTTTGATATTTTTAGGCTCTATGCATGAGATAAATGCAATATGATTCATTAATCTAAGAGAAGAACGAGTGGTTACCCCCTTGGATGGATCACCCAAGATTTCACCATCTTTGACATAGTTCAACTCCCTTGGATAGCTAACTTCCTTTTCCTCAATAGCCAAGTCCTTCAAGGCTTCAAGAGGTGGATCTTGTGTGTCTTCTTCTTTTGGTTGAATCTCATCCTTCTTTGAAGTTTGACCTCCATCAAAGGTATTTATGATTCCTACATTATCATCATCACAAGAATCCTTCCTAGGAAGGGGATTATCATCGAATACAACATGAATAGATTCTTCTACAACTAAAGTTCTTTTGTTAAATACTCGATAGGCTTTAGAGGTTAAAGAGTAACCTATAAAAATAGCTTCATCACTTTTTGCATCAAATTTACCTAAATTATCTTTTCCATTATTTAAAACAAAGCATTTACATCCAAAAGGGTGGAAGTAGCTAATATTAGGCTTTTTAGATTTTAAAATCTCATAAGGTGTTTTCTTTAAAATCGGCCTAATGGTTACACGATTTATAATATAACAAGCCGTGTTTGTTGCTTCCGCCCAAAAATATTTTGGTAAATTATTTTCGCAAAGCATAGTTCTAGCCATTTCTTGTAAAGTTCTATTTTTCCTTTCAACTACCCCATTTTGTTGAGGAGTTCGAGGAGCTGAAAAATTATGGCTAATACCATTTTCATTTGAAAAATCTTCAAATCCTAAATTTTGAAATTCGGTTCCATGATCACTTCTAATATGTGAAATTTTAAGTTCAAGATCATTTTGAATTAATTTTGAAAATGTGATGAATTTTTCCAAAGCCTCATCCTTAGTACTTAAAAAGAAAACCCAAGTGAATCTAGAAAAATCATCAACTAATACAAAAGCATATGATTTGCCACCCAAGCTCATAGTCCTAATTGGCCCAAATAAATCCATGTGGATTAGTTGTAAACATCTACTAGTAGAAATGTCATTAATGGATTTAAAGGAAGATCTATGTTGTTTACCCTTTGAGCATGCATCACAAATTTTATCGTTCGAAAATTTTATCTTGGGTAAACCTTTAACTAGGTTTAGAGAGACTAGTTTTTCTAAAACACTTGTGCTAGCATGTCCTAGCTTCCTATGCCACAACCATGCATCATTTTCGTTTTGAGCAACTAAGCATGCATGAGATGTATGTATGTCATCTAGATGCACCATGTATATATTCCCTATGCGATGACCTATGAGCATAATATTATTAGTTTTAATGTCTACAATTTTACAACCGGTTTTATCAAATATAACATTAAAACCTTTATCACATAGTTGACTTATGCTCAATAAATTATGTTTAAGACCATTGACATATAAAACATTTTCAATGAGAGTAGTAGAGTGATTACCAATGGAGCCAATACCTTCAATGCGGCCTTTGGAGTTGTCACCAAATGTTACTACTCCTCCACTTTTTGGCTTTAAATCCATGAGTCGACTCTTGTCTCCGGTCATGTGTCTCGAGCATCCACTATCAAGGTACCATGAGTTTTGACTTTGTGCTTTGGCCTTGTAGCAATGCTCCCCCTACAAACAAAGATATTTAAACTTTTGTTTTTGGTACCCAAATCATTTTGGGTCCATGTGTGTTAGTTCCTAAAACTTTGGTTCCCTTAGGAATCCAAGGTGACATAGCAATAATATCATTAGATTTAACAAGTTCCTTAGGAACCCATACATTTCTAATTCTTTTAACTTTACTATGTCTAGGATAGTTATTTTGTTTGTAGTAGTTAGTCTTTTTCTTATATTGGTGTGTTCTAGAGGATTCTCCTATGTCATGTTTAACACTACCATTAATTTTTAAAGACTTTTTGAGCTCATTTAGCTCACTTAACACCTTTTGGTGTTCACAATTATTTTGAGATAAAAGATTATTAAGATCAATATTTTCTTTTTGAAAGAATTTAAGTTCATCTTCTAATCCTAATATCTTTTTCTCAATTTTAGAATTAGTTTGAGTAAGTGAGTCATTTTTCTCTTTTAATTCTATAATAATTTTTCTATTCCTAATAACCGACTCCCTATACTTCTCAACTAATTCATCATATACCTCTTGTAACTCATCATAAGCATCATTTAATTCTTCATATGAAAAATCTAAAGTAGATGAGTTAGAGGTTACCAAGGAGGAATCTTCCTCAAGTGCCATGAGGCAGAGGTTCGCCACTTCTTGTTCGTCATCCTCCGATGACTCCTCATCACTCCAAGTAGCAAGCTTGGCTTTGAGCTTTTTCTTCTTCTCAAAGCCCTTCTTCTTGAGTTGAGGGCACTCCGAACGTATGTGGCCGGGTTGTCCGCACTCGAAGCAAGTGATTGGATCCCTTCCTTCTTCTTTGTTCTTGTTTTTAAAGTCCATTTTCCTTTGGATTTTTCTTCCTCGGTTGGACCTCATAAGGCGTGAGAATCGTTTGGCTATCATAGCCAATTCTTCAAGCTCATCCTCATCACTAGATGAACTTTCATCAAGTTGGGATGTTTTAGCCTTGAGAGCTATTCCCATTTTTTTATTTTTCTCCCCTTCAAGCTTCTCCATTCTTTTTTCTTCTTTCTTTCTTTCATCTTCTCTTCCTTGCTTCATGATCTCGTGAGTAAGGAGAGAGCCTACAAGTTCATCAAGCTTTAGAGTTTTTAAATTCTTTGCTTCGATGATTGCGGTTCTCTTCCCATCCCAAGATTCGGGAAGTGAATAGAGTAACTTTCGGACAAGCTTGTCTTCCGGTATAACTTCTCCATAGCCCTTTAGACCATTTACAATTGTGGAGAATCGATCAAACATCTTTGACACCGTCTCATCAAATTCCATTTTGAAATTTTCATAACTAAGATTGAGAATTCCAATCTTAGTTTCTTTGACATCGTTGGTGCCTTCATAGGTGGTTTCAAGAGTATCCCACACTTCTTTGGCACTTTCAATTGATGAGACCTTTGAGTAGATATCCGGACCGAAAGCACAAAATAGCATGTGAAGAGCTTTATCATTTACTTGGATCTTTTTCCTTTCCTCTTCACTCATTTCCGTTCTTCTTTTAAGCACCATCTTGCCATCAACATCTTGCTTCAATGGAATATATGGTCCATCCTCAATGACATCCCACACAAGGTAGTCACTTGATTTAATAAATAGACGCATTTTATTTTTCCAAAATGAGTAGTTCTCACCATTGAAGAAAGGAGGCTTTGTGGTGGATTGTGAGTCGTACATGCCGGGAGCGGAGGTTGATGCCATCTCTTGATATTTTGATGATGATCACACTTCTTCCAAGGATCTCCTCTTGTGGTTGTTAATCCTCAAAGAGTTAAGCTCTGATGCCAATTGTTGAGTGGATCACACGAATGATAATAACCAAGAGGGGGGGTGAATTGGAATTTTAACGATTTTGTAACGGAAATTGCAACTTAAAAATATTGACACGGGAATTTAGAGTGGTTCAAGTTCACCAACCGAACTCTACATCCACTACCTTAGTCTCACCAAGGATTTCCAACAATTTCCACTAAATTGTTCGTCCCCTTTTTCCAGGACAAGGAGGCAACCTTTACAATTTCGGTTAATTTTTCTACCCAAAAATTAACCCAATCCTCACACAATAGAACAAAGAAATTTGGTGGCTAATAAAGTATCTCTCAATACAAATGATAGCCCAATATCAAGCACTCAACCCAATTGAACAAAATGTAAATGAAGGATACAATTGGGGTTTCTAGATAAAAATGGGATTTGAACACAAATGCTTGTATTTGATGATAAGATGTATATTTGAAGCTTAATTGTTGATTGCTGGAGCTTATTGGGGTCTATTTATAGCCTCTTGATGATTTCCAACCGTTGTGGGTGATGGGCTAAAGATTAGAGCTGTTGGGGTGTTTTTCTCACAACTTTTCAGCTCCCAGACGCCTACCGTTTCGGAACGGGGTCACCTGTTTCGGAACGGATTTCAAATAATATAGCCGTTGGAGCGTCTACGAGAGCCCGTTTCGAAACGCCTAGGGGCCGTTTCGGAACGGTTTTGCCACTGCCAAAGGGGTGTTTCGAAACGGCCTTAGCCCGTTTCGGAACAGGTTTGCCACTGTCAAAGGGGTGTTTCGAAACGGCCTAAGCCCGTTTCGGAACGCCCTGTTTATTTTCAAATTTCAGTTTATAGCCGTTGCCCTTGTTCGTTTAAATGAAGAACAGTTTCGAAACGAGTCATACCGTTTCGAAACGCCTTGACCCGTTCCGATACGCGTTTCGGAACAGGTGCACATCGAACTGAAAGTGTTTCGAAACGCCTTGGGCCGTTTCGAAACGGGGCTTGAAAATTCCCTGTTTTGACTTTGAAATACTTAAAAAATATTTTGTAAGTCTTTGGTTTTAGCTATGAAGTGATCTTTAACAAGATATAGGAAATTTTAAGGACTTTAAAATTTGTTTTGATATTTTCATTTTAGTCCTTAGGTTTTTAGTTATATCAAAATTAAAGCATATGTTTCACATCATAGATGACACATGAGTATATCCACGTACCGAAGAAGGCCATGGCAAGCTTTGAAGTTAGTGTGGTAGATCCTATTAGAGAATTAATTGTATACCAAGTTGTGCAACGTGAACTTCGAGGTAATGAAGACGTTCTCCTAGGACATGTAGATCAACCGAGTGTATTAGAGTAAATCCCAAGTAGGCAAAGGAAGATATGAGTTGAAAGAAATTGAAGACTGTGAAAAATATCTATAGTTTCTAGGTCTAGCATTGTTACTTTCAGAGAATTGTAAATGGTCTTTTGAAGATAGTTGCTCCATCGATAGATTGCTATAGAAGAATGTTCAGTTGTGTGGTTAAATGCGAGATAATGAGCCCTAGGGAAACTGAAAGAAACTTTGATGAAAACTTCGACCTTGATCCAGCCTATACTAGAGAAAGAGCTTGTGAACTGTAGTGACGTGTTACATGTAGAGTTAGGTTTTTTGCTTATGCAAGACAGAAGATTGTGGCTGGTTCATCAAGATAGTTGGAAGACCGTGAGAAGAGTTATTCGATATGAGACATAGAGTTAACTACAGTTGTAACTGCTTCGAAGACTTAGAGACAAAGCTTGTATAGTAAGAAATGTGCAGTGTATATGTACGTATCATTAGAGCTTGAAATATTTGAAGACTTGGGAATGGTTGGAACTTGAACAACATGAGTAGTTAGAATTGCTTGAAAACTGTGATCTCAAGATTGAGTACTATCTGAAGAGAGTCTACGTAGCAACCGATGTTCCGAGTTATATTTGTTGTTAGATTAGTAGCCTAGTTGCGAGATGTGTTTGTCGGATTCAGTTTGTCAATGATAGTGGTTCTGTGGTCGAGTTCGGGTTAAACCTACTTTGAGTTAGATGCTTAGAGAGAAACAGTTGTAAGACAGGTTCTTGGCACCTCACGTGCAAGAATTAGTGAAAAGGAGACCTCCAGAATACAGTTTCAGAGATGACAGAGTTTTGCAGTTCAGAGATAGAATAGTGGTGCCGACTAACATAGTGTTTTGAGACGTACTGTTTTGGCCGAAGCACATGGCAGTTCTTGTGTATTGCATCAGAATAGTGTGAAGACATATTGTAGGTTGAAGATGAGTACTCCTGGATTGAGTTGATGGATAATGTGGTCCTTTATACATGTTCAAGCTACTTGTACCGTGAGTAAGAGGACGGAGTTGTGTCTTAGCAAGAGTGTGAGTTGTGCAGTGTCTTACTTTCGATAGTGGACCATAGAGGTTCAAGATTTCAACTAAATTTTTGAAGACGTCTGCATAGTGTTTGGTTAATTGATGAAGACAGAGGATCAGTTAGAGAAAGTTATGAGTCAAGTGTTCAAGCAGTATTGTATGAATTTGTGAATCGGGCTATTTCGGTTGTTTGTTTGTTGCAGTTACCACCATAGTTAGAAGGAAGTATGTAATGTGTTCTGTGTATCTATGATTCAGAAGTGTGAGTCAGATCTGTCACGTACTATGTTTGTAGAAGAGATTGAGTTGAATTTAAATTGACCAGTTATGAAGAACCAGTTGAGGTCGTAGCATCAGATAGCTAATGTTGTGTGGGAAGACTACCGAGTTGGTTAGTGTGTTATGGTGAGAAGGTAAGTGTGGAAAAGCAGTTTCCATGGCTCTTCCTGTTCGATGAATTTCGAGGACGAAATTTCCTTAAGTGGGGGAGAGTTGTAACACCTGGGTTTAGGGGTCGGGTGAAAATAATATTTTAGTATTGTCTCGGGTTTCGATTCTAATATTTTATTTAATAAAGTAATGGTTTGGGCCTCGGGTTTTAAGATTTGGACCAATTTTAAATTGAGCCCAAAAGCCATGGATGGCACCTATTGTGGTTTCCATTTTTCTTTAAGGGCATTTTGGTCTTTGAACATTAAATTTAAACAATTATAAATAAAGGATGATTCATCATCTTCTTCCTCTCCCTTCCATTTCATTCCAACGCCAAGAACACCTCTCCCTCTTCAAATACTATTTCATCTCCTTCCTCCCTCGTTTTGGCTCGGTTTTGAAAGGTAATTACGTTTTTGACTTGCTCTCAACTTCCTCTCTTCAAAAGTACAAGTAGTTTTCATTTTCATCCATGTTTTAGAATTTGGATTTTTGGGAGATTTGAATAAAAATAGTAGTTTTATGGTGTTTAACTTAAGATTTTGACTTGATATTGTTAGATATGATGTTTATGAACCAAAAGGACCAACATATATAATTTTTGAGGTGTTTTATAAAATTTCCGAATTTGTGTTTTGGAGGGTTTTTAGGAGGGTTTTTAGTTGAGTTTTGGGTGTGGTTTGTGTTGGAAATTGTGGGTTGATGTTAGGGTATTGGTTGGGGGTCGTTTTGGAAGCATTTGGAAGTGTTAAATGTGTTGGAATCATCGGTTTTGGACTGTGCTAAAGGGCTGCTCGGGAATGGCTTTTTGGTGGTTGTTCTTGGTTTGAAAAACAAGTGGTTGATGTTTGAATTTCATTCCGGATTTACTACGTGGTGTTGTGGACTGATATAGGGTTAATTTACTTGTGTTGAGATGATTAGGAGCAAGGAATTGCGTTGGTAAAGTCTCGGGATCGATATCGGAAGTCATGGAGGCTTGAGTCGGCTTTGCTTGATTTGCTTAAGGAAGTGAGGTGAGTGGTTAATGTTTTTGAAATGATTTTAAGTGGTTGGTTCGAGCATGTGGACTAGGTTGAGATTGGTAGACTCACCTAGAGTTAGGATTAGGGTGGCAGCCTAATCCTAAGCTTTAGTTAGAGACATTGGATGATCTATTTAATTGATGTTATGCCTCATGATGATTTGTGTTATGATGATTATGTATAATGTGTTATACATGTTGTTGAGGCATGGTTTGATGCATTGCTATGCATGTGGTTTGGATTGTAAGTTGTGTATGATGATGTTGAGTTTAATATGATGTAAGATGCCATATTATTACTCTTGAACATGACATTATGATAATATGTTGTTGAGATATTTGATGTTGAGCTTAATATGATGTAAGATGCCATATTATGACTCTTGTATATCAAAGGTTGTGGAATTTGATTAATTGGCACTAGTATGCTTGGGTACAATGATCGATCATTAGGATGAGTGTGCACACAAATTGAGTCAAAACGTACGTGGCCTTGGTGGCGTTAAGGCACCAAGGAGGAGTACGGTGATGTAATATTCCACCGGAAATTTATATATATTCTACGTGATGATGAGTGGAATCCCATCCGTAGGGCATGTGGCGATGAGTGGAATCTCGTCCATGCAAGACCGGTGATGAGTGGAATCCCACCGAGGTAATGTTGTTGTTGGAAATGTGTTCCATCATGTTATCCGCGTATTCGAGTCATAGCTAGGTGCCAATAAGAGAAAGTATGTTTATGCCAATATGAGATTATACATATATGCCTATATGATATGAAATGTGAATTATGTATCATTGTATGTTGAACATGGCATGAGTTTGGTAAGATGTTCATACATCATCTATATTTATGGCTCATGTGAATTGATAGTAATATCATGTATTCCATCATAGTAGTTGCTCGAGCTTGGACCATGTATTGTCGAAGGTTTGTTTTATGAGCTTACCCTCACTAAGCTTTTATGCTTACGCTCTCTTTTGTTCGACAATGCAGATAATTAGTTTGTTGGTGGCAAGGGCAAGGAAAGGTCTCCAAGTGTTGCTTTTGGTGAGCTCAATGTATGATTTATAAATTGAAAGATTGTAATAGTAAAGCAATGGGATAGGTGTTGTTGTTTTTGATGTTTTGATGTGTTGATTTGGTTTGGCACTTAGATGCCTTGTTTGATTTGTAAATATCACTTAAGATGCATGCCTTGATGAATGCTTGAGTGATGTATGTCTGATAGATGTTTAAATTGCTTATCACGTGTGTTGATCTTATGCCTTGTGAGAATGCCTAAGTGTATGGATGTTGAAGCATGAGACTTTATGTGCTTGTTTGCCTTCTTTTGATCGAATGCATGATTTTCCTTGGTTGATTTAGGTATGCTCATGCTGAGTACTATGTATGTATGAGGGTTCATATTCATGCCTTGAGTATGTTTGAATATGTTGGAGTACGTTTAATTTAGGACGTATGCCTCTAGACTTGGGTGGTTGGTGTTGTGTGCTTTTAGCGTTTTTAAGCTCATATGTATGGCTATGTATGATTCTAATGTGTTTTTACCATAGGAAGTCATTAGAATTAAGCAATATATGCTCCCCTGCATCTAGGTTTCGAAACTAGGGGTAAAGTTTCGAAACCTTTGCAAATTTTTGAATTCCAGAGGTCACTGCCAGCCAAAGTTTCGAAACCTTTGGGCAAGGTTTCGAAACTATGGTCAAAGGTTTCGATTGGGCATAAAATTTGAGGTTTGCAAGCTTTACGTTTTAGTCCTGATTCTCGTATGTGCAATTGCTTGAGTTTGAGATGTCCGTTTGAGTTGAAATTTGGCAGAGAGGCATGAAACATGACTAATTTCATAATGGTAACTTAAAATTTGGTAAAGTCCTCTTAATTTCCAGAATTTACAAATTGGTCTCTAAATTCGTATTTTGTGCAATTGAGTCCCTTATTGTTTTCCGATTGCTGTGATTTTTG
The DNA here is from genome assembly GCA_030270665.1 of Hibiscus trionum. Taxonomy (NCBI): domain Eukaryota; kingdom Viridiplantae; phylum Streptophyta; class Magnoliopsida; order Malvales; family Malvaceae; genus Hibiscus; species Hibiscus trionum. Next base: position 6,095,505 of record BSYR01000033.1, on the reverse strand, counting down.
AGTATGCTTATCTCAAGAGTATGCCTAGGTTTAATGTGCATCTAGACAAGTTTAAAAAGAAAAAAAGGGTCGTTAATCAAGGTTGACTTTCGGGTTGACTTTGGTTTTCCCCGTGTAATCTTCGTAGTTCGGGTCAGCCGTCTAGGCCGGGCTACGGGGGTTACAAAGGGCAAGCAATGAATAAAAGAAGAAAGAAGTTTTAGATGATACTCACATCCCACAAAGGCAAAACTAAAGCTTTTCCAAAAACAACAAACCAAAGCCAACTATAACCAACAAGATTGTGCAAAGCACCGAGGAGCAAAACACCCCCAAAAGGCAATTTCTCAGAAAAAGTTCCATCTAAAAACCCAACACTACCTTCAAGATCAGTAGCCACACCCAACCTGGAAAGCTGCCTTTGGTTATAATTCAGAGAAGTTTTGATGACAAGCGAGATGTTACCAAATAAATAACCAGTTCCAGTATAGGATTGTATCCACATTGCAGCAACCAAAACTAACCATCTATTGTTCACAAAAGCATGAAACCTTTCTTTCATTATGCAGCTCTCCAACAATGGGTGTTTGTGTTTGGTAAAATTAAATGGATTTTGGGTGAAAATAAATTGAACAATTAAAGGAGAGGAAGAATAGAAAAGAAGATGGACTAAATTGATAAAATATTAAAATTTGTGGGTTAATTTTTTAGAATTTGGGTTAAATTAAAATAAGTGTAGAACTTGAGGGCTAATTATATAATTATATCAATTTATATTAACTGCCACGTCATTGGTCGTTAAATTTTTAACGGCGGTGGACCAATTTGTTACTTTTTTTAAGTCGGGGGATGCAAAAGATAATTAGAGTATAGTCAGGGGACCATTTATGTAATTTACCCTATTATTTATTATTTTTGATATAAAGAATTGTTGTCCTTTGTGTATTTTATGATATAATACAACAATGAACTACACTCGACCTTAATTAGTAGACGCTCCAATTGTAGATTACCGAATCAAATTCTGGATTTCCCCTCAACAAGCTTCTTAATTCGTTGGCGAATGTGGCATTCTTGGCAAGTAATAATGCAAAGCCTCCTCCTCCACCTGCCCCCACAAGCTTGTAGCCGGAGCAGTAGGGGTCGCCGAATGCGAACAGTTTATAGACGTATTCGTTGCTGCAGTAAGGATCGAGTTCTTGATGCAATCTCCCCTAGTTTATCGACATCGCAGTTCATCAAAGCTTCCCTCCCGATCTTAGCTAATTCGGTTGATTGCGAGAACATTTACGAAGGAAACGTAACTGCGAGGAAGAATTATATACTTACTTGACCCATAAACACCACAAGCAACCGCTGCTGCAATTCTGAAATCAATTGAGGAGATGCCGTAAGAGGGAAGACTTGGAGTCTCATGGTATTCTGGGGTAACTCGTAGTGAATTTGATCCCGGGATACAAGTCTGTCAACGTTTTCGTTGCTATCATCGCCGTCGATGATCTGGAGAAGTCCTTTCACAACAGCAGCTGCTAAGATGCTGGAAGTTCCCAAGCCGCTGCCCCGAGGTACGTTCGTCCATGTCCTTATTTTCAAGCCATCCGACACTAGAATGTTTTGACGGATAATTCCAGTCACCAGCAGAGCAGATTTCACAAGCCTAAAAGGATCATTTCCACCGAAGGGAGGAGTGATTGAAGTAAGGTCTTTAATATGCAACTCATTTCTGGAATCATCGGTAATCAAGACTCCACTCGAATTTGTTGTTTCTACGATAGTGCCAATTGGGTAAGAACCTTCCAAGCTCACTGCCATATTAACAACACACCCAGCACGCTCCAAGCTCCACCGAGGTGTATTGCTTCAGCCACCAACAAAATCTACTCGAATTGGTTTTGGACAGAAAGGTTGACACATGGAGCCAACATGGTTATTGTTCCCAGAGGACTACAACAGTTGAAAAATGAATGGGAAATAAGATGGCAATCCATAAATACAGAGGACGATGCCTGCTAAAGCCAATTTACAAAGGCAAATTCTGTTGATATTTTACCTCCAAAACCGTATCGGACTGCGGAAGCAGTTTCGTTAGCAACTGCAGCCCATACTTTGTGCTCTGACTGACAAGCTTTTGTTTCTCCTCCACATGCTCAAAGAAGATCGACCTGCACCTGATATGCCCAGCTTTTGGGAAGAATCTTAGAATTCTTGTCAATAAGTTTGGGACAGAGGGCTAGGAAGTCCGAAATCTCATTTTTTAGAATTTCTTCACACAACTGAGATAAATTGCGCCCGAGCATGGCTTTGCAATTCCAGCCGCAGGATCTGCCTTATTATCACTGTCCTTTGGAACATGAATACCGACAACTATAGACTGGGAACCAATGTGGATTCCACCTGAAATGTTTGAGTCGTATATTAGAGAGTCTTCACCGATCGAGACACCATCATCAAATTCGCAAGAAAGAACAACAGCAGATGTGGCAATGTTTGACACAATGGTCGCCGGAATAGAACATAAGTGTCTTCGACCTACAAGCGCTGAATCAGACGCACTAAGGTGATCCAAAATGTAAAAACAACAAATCATCTGTAATGAAAAAAACAGCTATAATCCCAGTGTCAAGCAACGCTCTACCGTCATCCAAGATCGCCTGATTCTTAACAAGCTCATCTACACTGGGTTTCTGAAGGAGGTTGTCAACTGAACCGGCCACGTAACTTTCCTCAGAATCTCAGATTTAGATGCCACAATGACACCATGGTTCTAAGCTATATTGAGAGTTATAGGCACAGTAACAATGGTGGACGCATCATGTGGAAGAATCAAAGTGGAGGCATCAAAACATGGGAGCACATCTCCAGTCATAGTATATATTCCACCTAAACAAGACAAAAACAAAAATGAACAAAAAGGGTATACAAACACGAATTACTACCAACAGAATCTTTTAACTAACCGACATGTTTGCTTAACTAACTTTTCCCCCTTTTACCAACTATAAAGTAAAACAAAACTGAAAACCAAGGATTTCCCAGAATTTTCACCTTCACGTTTGAAAGCTTGCCGGGAACAAGAAGCAATTGCAAGGATATGATCGACCAGCAACGGAGCGGGACCATCAGGGTTATCGGCAGCCAAGAAAGGGAGCGGCAAAAAGACTTTACCCATCGGATTCGCCCACGGAACCCTATTACAATCCCCACCGGCATGAAGCAACAAAACATGCGTTTCACCCATCAAACTAACAGCACTATCTCCACAACTCCCACCGTTAATAACTTGCTCCATATGTTGAGCGAGTGCGTGAATGGCATTGAGCGTGGCAGCCCCGGATCCAATCCGTTGACTGCCGGGGGCCTGGCACAGCGAGGGTGATAGTGGATGGAGCAATCCGACCCATTCGAATGGCCCGTTTGAGCTGCCAGTCGTAGAGTCGGGCTTGTTCGGGGCTAGCTGCCATTAAAACAACGGCATCCCATGCAGGAACACTAGTTGGGTGGCACACCTAACAACCTTAAATGGTACCATGATTTTCAAAGGATGGCAGTTAAGTCGGATTTCAGTTCGGTTCTGGAGAATATCCTCTGTTGGTTGGGTTCCATTTGGATGATTGGGTTGTTAAATTAAGGAATTACAGTGGTTTCTGGAGATAAGGAGAGGAAGGGGAGTGGAATATAACTAACACTTAAACCGTGTTGTTTTGAAAGACAAATAAAGAAGACGAAGTTTAACGACCGTTCATGTGGTTTTCTGGTCCACCATGGTCCTTCCTTCTGATTATATGATTGTATGAAACGATTAATTTCGAAATATTTTCAAGTACAAAGCCATTGCCTATTCAACAGAAGATAAAAAGGGGAGAAAATCAAGTAAACATCATTTTATCCAAACCACCATATATTAACACAAACAATAGGTTCTCAAGTGCATACTAAAGCTATCAGCACATGAATCTCAACTACGACCGAGTATTACTGTTAATTCTAGTTTGATCTAAAGCTACAATGGTCCTACTAAACATATAACGGAAAAGAAGAGAAAATCCTAATTCAGCTAGGCATAGAGCCACAAAATACTTGAGAACATTGACCCATGTGCTGAACAAAAGTATCACCATTCATCTAATGCCCTTCTATGTCCGGGACCTTCGAACAGGTGATCGGCTGCAAATTCAATGAACAAAGGATCTTATTACATGTGGGAAAATAAATACTAAATAATTTCACATGATATAAAGGCTTAGAAGACATCACAGAAAAAAGATAACAGAACAAGAAACAGACAATAAATGGTTTTAATCACTACCTGCGGTATCTGCCATACGCAGGACTCTGGTGCCTGTCATAAGCAGGGCCATTATAGCGTTCGTAAACAGGACTACGAGCCCTACCATAATCAGGGCTTGGTCGCTTGCGGTATGCAGGACTCGGGGACCTCCCATATGGACTATCCCCGCGTCTACCATAGCCACCTCCTCTTCTAGGGCCATCATATCTGTCATCCCTCTCATCATCATCATCCCTTAAAGCATATTCAACAGACACAACTCTGTCCAGTAACTTGCTGTAAAGGCATACATAGTACTTTAGAAGCAATACCACTGTCCACAACAATTAAACAAAGAAAAAAGAGTATATTTCTACCTCCTTTGTGTAGCTTCGAGGGCTTTAGTAGCTTCCTCTTGTGTAGCAAACTGCACAAACGCAAAGTTCCGCCTAATGCGAGCATGAAGAACCTTCCCATATGGCTCAAAGTGCCTCAGAACATCACGTTCCCTAGTACGAATCGGATCAAAGTTGATAACAAACAAGGTTTTGGTGGGCCTCTGATTTGGCACTGACCTAGAATCATCACGATGTCGACCACGTTCACCCTGAAAAAAAAACATTTTCAGAAATTACTGCTTTCATTCCGATTAAAACTCAAAACCAGAAGCTGTAGAAGAGAGTAACCCAGAGAGAACAATAACACACCTTAGCCCACTCCACAGACAGCCGCCGCCGGTCATAACCAAAAGGAATATTATCAAGTCCACGTATAGCATCTTCCGCATCACGTTCTTCCTCAAAATAAACGAAGGCGAACCCTGCAATATAAACTGAAATTAGTGGCACAAGTGACAATCTGCATAACCAATGCTATACCCGTACAACTAGTGGCACATTATTATCCAAATCACGGGATTTCTTTTCGCTTTCAAGAACTAAGAAAAACATATACGACACCTGCATACATGTGAAGGAAGGGCTGATGCACATAAGGATGTAGAAGAGTTGCATGATGAACTAAATCAAGATGGTGACATATTAAAGGACAAAATCCAAGTTTTCATGTCTGAGAATCATTGCAAAGCATGCTTGGCCATTCAGATAGCGGGAGTTGAGTTCAGAAATGAAAGGCATGGCATGAGAGAATTCAGTGATCTTCTATAATCAGTGGTAGTAGGCATGACATGATAATTCGATGGATCCCCACCAGCCAGTGAGGAGGGTGAGTAACATGACGGAAGGATGAAAATGCAGGATGATGACATCTGTGAGTGGCCCTTAGAAGAAGCTCCTGCGTCAAAACAAACACTTCATATGGAGGTTTGCTCTAATAAAATCGATAGTCGACGGGTGCAATTCTAATTTCTTCCTGGATACTGTGATTAGTTTTACAGACCTCGTCTATTTTCTGCATAACTGACATCAGACATTCAATCCCAGAATCGAAAAGACACGAGCAGTCGAGCACATATGCAGGACTACCACTCAACAAATATGCGAAACAAAGAAACTAAAACTCAGCTATCAGGCGAAAGGTAAAGAATTAAACGAGTTGATCTTAATTAGATAAGAACTTAGCCACTATCAACAATTTAGCAAATGGGTTATGATCAGCCAATTATGAACAAAATATAAAAGGGGACGAAGTACCCACAATCTAGAGCAAAAGCAATAACAAATTCATTCAGCTGATTAAACAGTAAACATTATTTGTTTTCATATATTACCAGATTTCATGTCAACCCGCTCGATCCTTCCGTACTTAGAAAACAATCGCTCCAGCTCCGACTGCCGAGTCTCGTACTCGAAGTTCCCCACAAACACAGGCCTCATTTTTTCACCAAATGAATTGCACCTTTAGCCTTAAAAGAAACCTACAGCAAAGTAAAAGGGAGGTTAATCTTTAAAGGATACAATAAACAGAGCTAGGTCGAATTTTCCTTCGTTTTCTTGAGAACCAAACAAAATAATTCTGGAGAGTACCTTGCGAAGAAGCCTTGAAAACGATAATCGAAAACCCTAAATAGAGATAAAGCAAGAAAAACACAGCATAAACCCCATATATACTGCGAAGCAAAGCCCTAATCGAGTTTTGATGATGTTGGCACGGTCTTTTTTAGCCGTTAGATTATCACACCATTCAGCATGACACAATATTAACCATTAGATGGTTAGGGGAGTAGCTCAATCGAGTTTTGTTGAGCCCAGAGAAAAGCCGAATAGTAGACTGGATTTCGGGCCAACAAATGAAGAGCCTATGGCTATTGGTAATACAAAAATTACATGGCCCATCTGAATGTAAATACGATGAGTATTCAATCGAGTCAAGTATTAATCGAGTTAAAACTCAATGTTTATTTGAAATTTTTTCAAGTTGAGATTATGAAATTGCAATTTCAGTCGAATCGAATCAAAAATTTTAAATTTTTCGAGTCGAAACAAGTTTACTCACCCCTAAACACAAGAGAAGCAAACTAGCAATGGTCACTCAATTCGGTTTCACTACGCTCTCTTTCTCCATCTTTAAGAAGACTCTCGAAAATTGTTCTAGGCATGGAGCATCTTTAAAATTTTTCTGATCAATATTTATTTTTATATGAGCTAAAAGAACATGAAAGATTAATCATTGAATTCGTTTCAATAAATACTTAAAGATTTAAAATTATAAATATTCTAAGATTGAAATTAATCCTTACAATTCTCTGTGTATTATGTAAACTTTACATTTACAATGCTAATGCGTGTTAATCAATCATACATGAAGCCGAAGTTTGATATTTTTGGTGCAACCAAGTTCTTGACCTTAACTTTAGCAGCCCCACTAAGCTGTTGAATCCTTTTAGCAATTTTAAACAATCCGTCTTCGCCGATCTTTTTCTCCGACGAAATCCAAACCAGTTTAGTGTGGAGCAACTCGTCGTAAATCCTCTCGAACTCATCCAACACTTGACTCACCATCTCCAACTTGTTCTTCTCCACCAGCAACTTCAACAAGCTAACCAGGTGCTTGTTCAACTTCCCTTTTCTGGCCAGTTCTTTCACCGCTTCCCCCTTCTCTTTATAACCCAGAAAAGGGTCATTTAACAAGTCTTGGATTAGGCTGTTTCGGAGTAGTTTCGACAACTTTTGTACGTCCCGTTGGACCGAGTCGAGTGAACTGTTGCATTGAGCTATGTCTAGAAGAGCTGCGGCGTAGCCTGTGGCGGGGTTTCGGTGGATGTGGGGGGACGAGGTGAGATGTGGGCTGGCTAGCGAAGTGGGGTTTTTGTGGGTGAAAAGGGTGGATTTGTGGGCGGAGGAGGTGGTGGAGAAGGAAAGAGAACATAGGGGTGATGACGACGCCGGCGGAGGAAGTTGGCGCCGTCTGTTGGGTGTTTGCAAGTGGTGGAATTCGCGAGGTGTTGAGTTGAAGTTGGTGGTTTTGAGGGTGGAGACAGAGGTTGATAGAGGGGCCATGGAGGAAGTAGGAACGAACAGTCGTCCTGTGGAATTAGGCTTGTGATTTGGAGGAGAAAGAGATAAGGTATTATAAATCTTTATGTGGTTACAACTTGAAAACGTGACTCCTTTTAACTCAAGAACAAATCAAAGGGTAAGTTTTATTAGTAGTCATTGAAATTTTAAGACATTTTTATTTTGGTCACCAAAATAAATAAATAAAATCATTAAAATTGTTAATCTTTTAAGTCACTTTCATTGTGTCCATTGCCCGTTAAAAAATCTATCATGGTACATTAAATTCTTCTTCAAAAAAGAACCATAATTTTCTAAATTTACAACTGCTATCAAGACCAAAATTTTGATTAACGGAGCCGTATTCTGACATCGAGAAAGATTCGTTTGGCTATAATATTAATATAGTTTGGTTTTAATTTGATCTGATTGTTAACAATGACAGCTCGAAAAGTTTATATTTTAGTTTCGATTGATATTTTTAGTTCTGATTCACCATTGTTAACCGCCGGGACTCAAATGTAACTTTTAATATTTGAATAACCCAAATATATCCTTACCCATAATTGAGTGACATAATTTATCTTAATTTAAAATTGAGTAAGTTATATAAACAGTCATTAAACTATACTGAAATAAAGTTTTGGCCATTAAATTTTTAAAATTTACAAAGGGATCATTAAACTTTTGATTTGGTCAACTTTTATGATGAACTTTGAAGCTAAAACATGCATGCATTTATCAAACTTTCTTTGATTTGAATTTTTGATGTTTTTATTTATTTCTGTAAGTTTTTTTTTGATCAAAATTTATTTCTGTTGTTTTATGTAGTTTAAATGTTATACAGATTAAGTTCTAACTTGAAAATCAAAAATAGTCTTGTTTGATTGATGTAATCAATGGAAGGTTACCACTTGCCAGCTAAAAATCAAAATTAAAAAAATATACATATCCACATTCAAAGATATATATATATATATATAAATAATCGAAAATACTTTTTTTTGGAATTAAAAGAGATAGCTCACAGAGCTTACAATAATTACGATATATCAGATGCCAAAATAGGCACAATAGGAGGTGGAGGAGCATCGAAGATCTTCATGGTGTAGTCCAAAGGGGAAGCCATAGCCGCAAGAGCGTCAGCGAGTTTGTTTCCGTCACGAGGGAGCCATCAAACTACTGTCTCCCAACCTTGTCCCCGGAGTTTGGTAATGTCACGGACAATGAGGTTAGCGTCCGATGAGGCAGCTGGGCAATTCAAGCGATCAACCACCACTTTACTATCAACCTGTATGAGAATGCGATTAAAACCTTTCACTCTTGCTAGACGGAGGCCATGTAAAACCCTCCATAATTCTGCTTGCAATGGGTTAGTAATACCCAACCCTTTGTTGAAACCCACCAACCAAGAACCATCAGCCGAACGGAAAGCTCCCCCCACAGCACCAAGGCCCGACGCTTGCGAGACTGCTCCATCCGTCGACATGGAGATCCACCCCGACTCCGGTCTACACCAAGAGTGCGTCTGAGTTTGCGATCGAAGAGGGGGGGTAATACGATTATAGGCTTCCATAATATACCTTGCCCATGCTGCACCACGTGAGAGAAGCTGTTTCAGTGTAGATGAATTAGCATTGAACATCGAATCATTTCTACTTTTCCAGATACACCAAATTAGAGATGCAAACAATAGACCCCAAGATGTGTTTGGAGTTTGCAAAGCACGCTGCTGACCCAGATTTTGGAGCAACCAATCTTGAATATTCGCAGCAAAGAAATTCACAGAGAGATTCGAAGGGATTAAGTGCAGACAAACCTGCTTTGCGACAGTACAGTCTCGAAGTGCATGTAGCACTGTCTCATCCTCCATGTTTCAGCAGGGGCAGCGAGGCGATGGTGCAATCGAGCGACGGAATCGTTCAGCGTTGGACATTAACCTTTGCTTAAAACATAACCAAATGAACATTCGAACACGTTGGGGGACGCGGAGAGACCACAGCATTTTCCAACAAGGATCACGGCTGTCCCAAAGCAAATGAAATTTAGAATCATAGGCAGAAGAAACCGTGAAATCTTGAGTGACGTTATGGTGCCATGTGGGCAAGTCGGAGATATCCGATGGGTTAGGACAACAGATGCTCATAATGTGAGGAATAACGGCATGATTAAAAGGGACTTGAGATGCTTCTGATCCCAGCTACCGTGGCCATCCGTGAGGTCCCATGTGCTTAAAGTGTCCAAACAAACATCAAAAGGCTGGAGAAGATACTGCCGTAGAGGGCCAAGAGCTGGTATCCAAATATCATCCAAGGCATTCACAATTTGGCCATTCCCAATTGACCAAGCTATGCTATCCTTCAAATCCGGCCACGCCATAGAAATAACCCTCCACAAGGGCGTGCATGATGGATGAGTTACCGAAGCTGGGCATAGGTCATGCAGGCGATATTTTTGTCGAAGTAGACGAATCCAAAAGGCATGTGTATCGGAAACAATTGCATAGCAAATCTTTAGAACAAAGGCCACGTTAAAATCATGGATACGCCTGAAACCAAGGCCGCCATGATCTAGCGGTTGGCAAATTGATTCCCAATTCATGAGAGAAACTTTAGATGCATTTTCTGTCGACCCCCAAATGAACTTGCGGATGAGTTTTTCAATCTCAGCATATATCTTTTTCGGAAGCAGCGAGGTTTGCATGAAGTACACGGGAATAGCCGATAACACGGACTTGGCGAGAGTAACACGGCCTGCTAGCGAAAGGGTGCGGCTAGCCCAACCACTAAGCTTCTCCTTGATCTTGTCTATTATAAAGTTATAATCCGAGCACCTCATGCGCGCATGTAACACCGGCACGCCCAAGTACTTACCAAGGCAATCTACTCGCTGATAACCCAAGTAAGAACTAATATTATCCTGAAGCGGAATAGGTGTATTAGGCGAGAAATAAATCTGAGTCTTCGCCCTGTTGACACAATGGCCGGAAAAAGCACCAAAAGTGGCTAGAACATATTGTATCAGTGAAGCCTGAAAGGTATCAGCAGCAGCATAAAGTATTAAATCATCGGCAAAAAATAAATGTGATACCAGAATACCATCACGGATGAAGCGAAACGGGTGCCATTCAGAGATTGAGACCGATTGATAAATAAGGTGCCCAAGTCTCTCCATAACCAACACGAAAATATATGGCGAAAGCGGATCACCCTGTCGAATGCCCCGCTCTGGAAGAAACGGGCGAGACAAAGCCCCATTCCATTGGATCTGGAAACTTGCCGAAGTAATAGAACTCATAATTATCCGTCGGATAGTGGCCGGAAACCCCGCGTCTACCAGAGAATCAGATATAAAGTCCCATTTTACCCGATCGAAAGCTTTGGTTAGGTCTACCTTGATAGCCATCCACTTATTTCTGCCTTTCGATAATCTCATAGAATGAATTACCTCTTGGTTGATGATTATATTTTCAGTGATGTTCCGCCCGGCTACGAAGCTTGTTTGATTCTGCCCAATTATCAGTGGGAAAATAGGTTTGAGCCGACGAATGATGACTTTTGATAAGAGCTTATAGAGCACGGTACATAGGCTTATAGGCCTAAAATCAACAAAAGATGAGGGCCGAGTGCACTTGGGTAGCAGGACAATTATGGTGCGATTTAATTCCACATCAAAGTGGTTACCTCGGAAAATGCCTTGAATCATGGAGACGATCGACGGACCCACTACCGACCATTGCTTCTGATAAAACTCTGTATGAAGCCCGTCCCACCCAGGTGATTTTAGAGGCGCCATGTCCATTAAAGCCGCGTGTATTTCCTCCAGGGAGGGAACCTGGTCAAGAGCGTCCATCAGCTCTCGGTTAATAGATAGAAAACGGCCGGAGATGGGGAAGGCTCCCATAGTTGTGGTGTCGGTCTTGAATAAATTACCAAAGAAGTTCACTGCTTCTTCTTGTAATTGCGAGTCATCATCACACCATGTACCGTCTGAAAGTTGCAACGCTTTAATACAACAGCGTTGACGTCTAGCCATTGCGCGTCTGTGAAAGTAACGCGTGTTACGATCGCCCTGAGAAATCCAATCCGAGCGCGATTTTTGCCTCCAAAGAAGCTCCTCTTCATCTAAAAGGTGCTCAAGCTGGATAAGTAACTCGTCTTCTAAATTCTTTAAGAAACTGGATGATCTAGTGCTCAGAACACGTTGAATACCTCGTAGGCGGCTCATAATCATGCGTTTCTTTGTACCCACATACCCAAAAACAGTCTTATTCCAAGTATCCGCAGCACGAGTAAAAGAATGAATAGTCTCTATAATAGAAGGGCTCGTCAACCAATTGTCCATTACCATACGAGAGAAATCTTCATGCGACTGCCATCTAGAGAAGTAACGAAAAGACTTAGAGGAAGACCTGTGATTTGCAGCACCAATTTGTAAGAGAATAGGCCGATGATCTGAGCGTAAACGAAGTAAATGCTGGACCGATGCTTCCGGAAATAACTCATCAAAATAGCTGTTACAGAGAAAACGATCAAGACAGACAGAAGCGAGCCCCCTTGACCATGTAAAATCCGGACCACTGTAACCCATATCACGCAAACAATGGTCAAGAGTGAGATGCTGGAAATCTTTACTCGGTCGAGCAGAAAGAGCACAACCCTTGCAGTCATCCCACGAGAGCGCGGCATTAAAGTCTCCAAAAATAATCCAAGGGCAACGAATTGTTTCCGCAAGATGGTGAAGGTGATGCCATAAGAGTTTCCGTCCCGCCGCCGACGGAGAGGCATAAACAACAGTAGCTAGAAGCGAAGATTGACTTGACTTGTGGGTGATCTGAAAATGAATGAACTGAAAATGAGTAATGGCGATAGAAACCGAAACAAGATTATACCATGCCACCCAGATACCTCCCGAGAAACCAGCTGCTTCTACACGGTGAGAGTGTGGGAAACCCAAAGCGGCAATGACTGACTCAGCACGGCGCCCGCTTATACGTGGCTCAACAAAGACCACGATATTCGGCTTGTTATCACGCAAAATTTGCTTGGCTGCCTGAATAAATCTCGTATCAGCACAACCTTGCACATTCCAACAGAAAATCTTTAAATCCATAAAAAATAAAGCAAGGGAAAAGGAGAGCATATCACTCAATCATTGTCGTCGGCCGGTCCTCTAACGAACCATGCACAATATTACCATTGGGAATACCAGGGGGATCCGACTCCGGCGGCTTGGAGGATGTGCTGTGAACCGGATCACATGGATACTAATTTCGGTCAGGAGGCTTATCCAAGGGTATGAAGTCACTCGGATTCACATGGGAGTTATTAGCCGGATCCAAATTCATCACATTCGGGTCGGTGTTTTCTGACATAACAGTAGCTGCATGGTTGAACTTATTGAGGATAGGACTCAAACTCGAGGAAGCTTGCTGCTGGGCTGATTTAGTCGTGAATTTCGATAGGGCTGGAGAATCCGCGAGGTTAACAGTAAGAGGCTTTCGCTGAACACCCAGCTTAATCCCATGAGTTGCGGCTGGTAGCTTGCCCTTGTTCCGAGCCTTTAAAGATGAAGGCTGAATTGTTTTATGAGGCGGCTGCTGTGGCAATGGAGCAGCAGGTGATGGGGTGAAGTTCGCGCCTGCATCCTCGACAGTGAGGGGACTGAACCGGGAACCAGTTGGCACGGCGGCAGGTGCAGACTGAGGGTTTTTATGCTGTTTATTGCTGCATCGTGGTCGACGTTCCGCTACCATCCACAGTCCAAAGGAAGCTGCATCAGTATTGTTATCATTGGCACCAGCAGGGCAAGCTTGGGCAGGGTTGGAGGAACCCTCTGCCATCGCACTTGGAGCAGAATTGGCTTGTGGCATGTCTTCTTTCGCTGCTGGGCAATGATCCTTGCCATGGCCATACAATCCGCAATTGAAAAAAATAACCGGGAGGGATTCATACTCAATCAACTGAATGTTACCATTGACAATTACCTTGGAAACAAGCGGCTGCGAAAGATCGATGGTAACGGCCATCCGCGCAAATCGGCCTCTACGCCCCAGTTCCGTTTGGTAATCGAGTTTCAACACCAGACCAATACATTCTCCTATCTCCTCAATCAGACTTTTCTTGTATAGAGGCACCGGCAGGCCTGAGAGGCGAATCCACGCAGCAACCTGCGTCGAGTATGGGGTAGCGGTCGTGAAGTCTGGCGACCATTGTTGCACGGTTAGGTAGTGTCCGAACACTGTCCAGGGGCCATCGGTGAGAGCTTTAAGATAGTCCGATTTGAGGCGAAACGTCACTAAGAAGTAATCGTTCTCTATGTCCATTAACTGTATCGCTTGCTTAGGTTTCCAAAGTTCATATATCTTCGTGTGTAAGGTATTATACCCAATGCGTCGACCAAGTAGCTTCACTATAAGGGTTTGATCCAAGCTTCGTTCCGCTAATAATTGAATCCGATCGGAAAAATCGATGGAGGAAATTCCGTCTTCGGAAGAGCGAATTACATCACCCTCCAAAATCTCGATGTCATCATCCTCTGTTGGGTTTTTCGACGCTCGATTCGATCAACCGTTCTTGCTCGCCAAGTGGTGGAGAGGTGAATTTTTGGGTGGAAGGGTTTAGGAAGCTAAAAGAATAAAGACACGATGATTTATAGTGGTTCAACCTTCTAACCAAGGTCTACATCCACTACCTTAGCTTCCTACTAAGGATTTCGCAATCAATCCACTAATTGATTCGTCCCCTTTTCTAGGATCAGGAGGAAACCCTTTACAACGATCAAGCTTCTACCCAAAGCCTTGATCAAAACCCTCGAAGCTTTCTACCCAAAGCTTGAAGGAACCCCTCTCTTACAAAGAGATAAACAAAGAAGCAAACTTGAACCCTCTAATAGGTGTTTTGTTTGCACAATGAAGCACTCACCCAAAACCTAAGACACTTGAGCAAATTTAACAATGTAAGCTCACAAGTGTTGTCTAAGCAAGAAATGAACGATTTAAGCTCTAGACAAGTTTTTCACTCATAATGTTGTAACAATTGAAGCTCTTATCAATCTTGATGCTTGGAGGTCTTATTTATACTCCAAATTGAGTATGTAGCCGTTTATGGCCGTTGGGATCAAAATATAGCCGTTTGAAGACTTTAATTTCATCCAAAATGCAATTCAGCTGCTACCCGTTTCGGAACGCTTCAAGCCCGTTTCGGAACGCCTTCTTTATAGAGATAGCCGTTGCAGCCTGTCGGGGTACCCGTTTCGGAACACCCTATAGCCGTTTCGGAACGCGTATCGGAACGCCTTAACCCTGTTTCGAAACGCCTGCATTTTGAATATTAGTTGGGAAAGAGCCGTTGGGGTTTATAGCCGTTAGGGTCGTTGCCACGTAGGCGTATCGAAACGGCCTATACCGTTTCGGAACGCTTGGCCCGTTTCGATACTAGTATCGAAACGATTTGCCACTGGAATCCCCCTGTTTCGAAACGCCCTATGGTGTTTCGAAACGCCCTTTGGTTTTTGAGAAATTTGGCCTTTGAAACACATTAAAAACCATTTAAAAACTTCCTAAACATAATTTCAAGATGTTTGGACTTTAGAAATGTTTTTAAATTCTTTTTAAATTAGTCCAAAATATTTTTCAAATATTATATCAAAACATTAGTTCTACATCCTCTAAAAACTCCTCAGGCATACTCGGGCTAGCGTTTTGATCAGATAATAAAGAGTCTTTGTAGGAAGGGGCAGCGGTGTGCGAATGTTGCTGTGTCTTGCCTCCGCCGTCCGGCGGATCGTCGTCTATACGACGGTGTTTCCTAGGGTTTCCAGGGGTGGCGGCGTCGGGATCAGAGTTGCCAGGGTTTTCCATCTTTTTTTATCGAAAATACTTTGAAATTAACGTTCTGTCTCTGTTCACATGAATCGCATGAAAAAAAGAAAGACATTTTGTTTTCGGTCTCCTAGGGTTTATGCTTTGCTTTGTTTTTTGTGGAAGGGTTTTATTATGGCCATGTTTGGCAATTAGCGGATAACGAATTACAATAGCTGATAGCGGATAGCTAATAACATTAGCTAATTTGACTAACATATTACATTAACTGATTGTATAAAAGTGTTTGGTAAAATTAACTAATAGCTTATAGATGTTTGATTATTTGAACAAGCAAAATGACATATAAGGACATGATTATATTTGATACTTGTTTGAATAAATTATTAGTTATTAACCTTTTGTATATGTTAATATTAATTAAATTATAAAAATTAATTTTTTAATATCATTACTGAGCATATATAAGGATGTACATTATTAATTTTTTATTTGTGAAATTATATTTTTAATAATTATTAAATTTAGATGTATATATTAATTTCTTATTTATGAAATTATATTTTACATATAATTTTATTAATTATTAAATTTATTTGTATTTATTAATTTATATATTAATTTCTTATTTATGAAATTATTTTTCTAACTTTATTAGTTATTCAAATTTATTTTATTTAGAGAAATTTTTTATAATTATTAAGGACTAAATAGTCTTTACAATTCTTTTATCCAAACCTCTAACTCAAAAAGCTCATTTTAGGAGTTTTTCAAAATGAGAGGTTTCACCCCAATCCGCTATTACAATCCCTTGTTTACCAAACATCTAAAGTAGCGAATTTGACTAGTAAAATCTCTAAAAATGCTCAAAACCTCTAATTTTGGCTCAAAAAGCTGTTTACCAAACATATCCTATATATACGGAGTATAATAATTTTACGAGAAAACTACAACGGAGGTCACTCAATTATAGGTAAGATTATATTTTGGTCATTCAATTATTACAAATTACATTTAAGTCACTCAATTAATATTATGTTACATTTAGGTCACTTAACCGTTAAATTGTAAATATGTGTTAAATGTTGTGGTTTAATTGAGTATAGTACAGTTTTAGTCCTTGATAGTTGACATGTGAAGTTCACATTCAAAATTTCAAATATATATATATATAATTAAAAATACCTTGAAGTTCACGTTATGTCCCTGTTCGCATGAATCGCATGAAAAAAGAGATATATTTTGTTTACATTCTCCTAAGGTTTATGCTTGCTTTGTTTTTCGCAAAAGGGTTTTAGTATATATACGAAGTATAATAATTTTACGGGAAAACTGCAACGGTGGTCACTCAATTATAGATAAGATTATATTTTGGTCACTCAATTAATACAAATTACATTTAGGTCACTCAATTAATATTATAGTTACATTTAAGTCACTCAACCCTTAAATTGCAAATATCTATTAAATGTTGTGGTTTAATTGGATATAATAACAGTTTTAGTCCCTGATACTTGACATGTGAAGTTCACATTCAAAATTTCAAAAAACAATCCATATTCAAAGACATATAGAGCAAGGACATGGCGGATGGTTTATGCTTGAAGTTCACTTTCAAAATTTCAATAAAATATATATCCACATATCTTTATATATATATATATATATATATAGTTCACATTTTGTCCCTGTTCGCACGAATCACATGAAAAAAAAAGAAAGACATTTTGTTTTCAGTCTCCTAGGGTTTATGTTTTGCTTTGTTTTTCGCGGGAGGATTTTATTATATACAGGGAGTATAACAATTTTAAGGGTAAATTGCAACAGAGGTCATTTAATTATAGGTAAGATTACATTTTGGTCACTCAATTATTAAAAGTTACATTTAAGTTACTCAATTAATATTATGATTACATTTAGGTCGCTCAACTGTTAAATTGCAAATATCCGTTAAATGTTATGGTTTAATTGGGTATAATGACAGTTTTAGACTTAGTCCCTGATATTTGACATGTGAAGTTCGGAATTTTTGTTTTCCAATTCAATGTACATCAGAGCTTGTAAATTTGTGCAGTCTGATGGAACATATGCCTTTGTTGCACAAATTTAAAGTTGAGGTAAATGTTTTAACTCTGTTTATTGTCATTTGGGAGTGCATACATATTGGGGTTTTCTGCCTGTAAGGTTGGAATTATGCAAAATTAATTTTATTTTCTTACTCTACTTTGGAGTTGAAACAAAAGGGTAAGCAATGCTATTCCTTTGGAGATCACCCCCGGGTTTGGGTTGGATTTATGTAATTTACCCTTATAAAAATAAAAACATAAGATTAGAAGAAAAAAAGTTGAAAATATAAAATAAAAATTAGAAGAAAAAAATACAGCGTCTTTTTAGTTAAATAAACGAGGCATAGAAAAAAACGCCGAAAAGAATCAGGAGATTTTTGTCCGAAAACAACACCATGCCTCCAATTGCTGGGATGTGGGATCCGAGTAAAATCTCAAAGCAAACATGAG
The DNA here is from genome assembly GCA_030270665.1 of Hibiscus trionum. Taxonomy (NCBI): domain Eukaryota; kingdom Viridiplantae; phylum Streptophyta; class Magnoliopsida; order Malvales; family Malvaceae; genus Hibiscus; species Hibiscus trionum. The sequence goes on along the minus strand of BSYR01000033.1, from coordinate 6,077,466 downwards.
CCAATGGGCTGCTTATTCAATTTGATCCACAAGAGTTTGCCCAAGAGGAACCAACTCTTTTGGAAGTGGGTCTTTGTGTTCATGAAACTTTAGATAAGAGATATGTTACGAATAAAATTTGTCTGCTCCTTTTTTTTATATTTTTATATATACTCTAATAATTTTATGTCATATATATTATCAATTATTTTTCACTATTTTATTAATCGTTTTTATTTTGTTGTTTCTATTCGATGTGTTACGTGTTGACAGTGCGAGCTCTCAAGAACTTCTGGTTCACATTGATTCTCAAACCTAGCTATGGCGACCTATAATAATGAAGCCAACGATCGTGCCGTTTGAACTAAAAACTAAAGCTCGACTGAAAAACAGAATGAAGGTAATTACAATACCCCATTAATTTGTAGAACTAAAACTTCGATTTCGTGTTTGATGTTGATTTTGTTCAATAGATATTCAAGTGGATGCAGAGGAGGTTCAGTCATGCCATTCTCAAAGGTTCATTTTCTTGTACATATATGTATGTATCATTGTACATTCTGTGTAGAACAGTGTTTGATCATGAGAAAGCTTTCGTATTTTGCGCAGATGGGTTGTCTCGAAGCGTTAAGAAGACCGATGGCATTGCGATCGACACGAATACAAAAGCTTTGTTCGAGCAGGTAACTCTGGTTGACGTGCTGGATGGCATTCTAACAATTGGAACATTTGGATTTGATCCTTTGAAGCCATCCTCAGGCGAGCAAAATGACTGCTTAGCCTCGGAAAGTGACGACGAACGAGGGGAGGAGGAACGATTCTTCGATAATGATGTTATTGATGACGACAATGGTTACAGTGTTGGTAATGAAGAAGAGAATCCACTGATGTTCAGCACTTTCGACCACGGTTTCGAGGACGTGACGATGACGGTTCATGGGGCTGCTGAGTGGTCTACGGATGATGAAATTAGGACCGACTTGAATGCCATTGAGGGTCATTCTGGGAAGCTGAGAAGAAGAACAACACTGGCTGACCTATTTTCCGAGGACTCTGATTCCGGCATGAAAAAGAAGCCGAGCGCTGTCGAATCGAACTCGAATTCTTGCAGAAAGGGATCAGTTCGTACAAAACAGGGCATTTCCTTTGCTAAGAAACTCAATATTCCTCAAGTTGCAGAGGATTCACGTCCCATCAAAATGCTAAACCAAGTGAGTACTATACAAAGTTCTAAATATTTTGCATAATGATCACAATTCACACACCCATTTATACCTTAATTTCATTTTGATTAAGTTTTTGAGTTTAGCCCATTATAATTATCGAGACGATAACGATAAAAAACAAACAATCACAAAAGCAGAAAATAAATAAACATCAAGATTTATTAAAACATTAATTTCATATAATTATTAGATGATGAGGAGAATGCTGAGAAGTAAGATCCATCCGTAGCTTGAAAGCAGCAAGAAGGAACATGAAGGCAGTGAATCAGTTTATCTGCTTCAACAATCTCCAGGTATCTTTACACTGTTATTTTAAGTTATGAACCACAGCAAATGCTTCCCTTTTCAGCCCTTTCAATCTATTCTTCTTGTACGTACTCCATGTCCCTGCATGGTTAGGTCAAGTTTGCATGGACAAGAGAGAAAGCTGCAATAATTGGGTCCCTTAAGTTGGTAAAAACACCGAGTTAAGTCCAACTTTGGTCCCCCCATGATAATCCCCTGTCTTTAAGATTGGTAGGGACGGATTCCCAACATCTTTCAGTGTAGTGTCGAGCAGTTCTTGACGTTGTTTTTGGAGATGAATCTTTTGCTATTTTAACTAGTATTTTCACCATTGTTGTTGCAGCCTGCAGGTTCTGCTACAGCTTGAGCTTCGACTTGGCGGTGGCCTAAGCTGCTAGAAATTAGTGTTTTCCCGCGTTGTGATTAAATTTATCTTTTGTTTATGGACAAGGACAATGTTTCTTAATCAAGCTATTAATATGTGTGTGTGTGATTTCTCTTTTGTAATGTTTCTTCATGAACTTGATGGGCCTTTTGAGTTGCTCAGACTCAGTTGTGCTTCGTATTTTGGAACTCATTGCAACTGGCTTCAGGCCATACATGTAGGAATGGTCACAGATCGGGTTAGGTTTTTAGCTGATTATATGAATATTTAGAGTCTTCATCTAAATTCGACCTGGTGTTTGATGGTATTCTATTCTACTTGAATCTGACTCGAAATTTAAGGTAAAAACTCCGACTCTTACCCAACACAAATAAAAAGATTTTTTTTTCATTTTTATAAAATAAATTAGGGAGATAATTAAAAACAATTATATATAGAGGGGCATTATAATAATCATCTCATTTTTATTTGATAAGACAAAGAGATGATTGAAAAAAATAGATATTATAGCAATTATCTCTAAATATTTAGAGAAAAATTATACTATTATATTGGAGAAATTATATCATAGGTCTGTCCCGTCACGTCATCCATGGTCCCAACCAATAAAAATCATCTATTTCAATATTTTTTTTCATATTGTCTTTTTACAAAGTGAATCATCAATATTTACTGTAAATCAAATTTAGAAAACAAATTTTACCATGTGAATTTTTACTTAATAAAAAGATGACATAAAAAAAGTATTAAAAAGTATAATTTTTAATGGTTGAGACCACGAATAACATGGCGGGACGAGATTATAACATAATTTTTATTATATTGGGTTAGGTCGAGTCAGATATTTTTATCCTCAACCTGAGATGACCCTATCCCCTGTAAAACATAACCCGGAATACACCAAAATTAAGAAGGTAAAATTATACCAAAATTAAGAAGGTAAAATTATTGACGAGGTCCTTGTATTATAGGTAATAAAAACTGTGAACCGTGTCGTGGTATGATGGCCACTGCCTTAGAAATAAAACTGCCCCGAACAGTGTAGTCGCTTCACAGGCAGAATGTCCCCTGAGGTGCACACGGACGCTCCAAGAATCGTTCGGATTTTCCTCCAACGTTCGGATCCTTTCCTACGAATTTTCTCCAAAAAGAATATTTACGCGCGCATACGTGTCGGAGACACGTGTTCACACGAACACGAACACGAACACGAACACGAACACGAGCCAGACGGCGGCGGCGGTGCGCGAGGACGTCCCTTGTTCTTTCCCACTCAACAAGGGATGGAGGAAGCATGGGTATAAATACCCTTCCCTAGCTATTTTCCCAACCAATGTGGGATCTAGCTTTGGTAATATTCTGAAGCATTACCAACACTAGGGCTGTAAATGAGACGAGACAGATCGCGAGCTACTCGAGCTCGACTCGGTCAAAGCTCGGTCAAAGCTCGACTCGATTGGACTCGACTCGAGCTCGAACTCGGCTCGAGTTCTTGACGAGCCGAGTCGAGCTACCTGATACCCGACTCGAAAAGCTCACGAGCTACTCGAAAATATAATATACTAATTTTTTTATTTTTTATAATTTAAAACTTAAATTCTTAAACTTAAAACCCTAAATATAAACCCTAAACATAAGTATTAAACCTTAAAATCTAAATCATAAATTCTAAACCCAACAACTTAAACCTCTAAACCCTAAACTAACACCCTAAACCCTAAAATTAACAAGTTTGAGTTTACATAACTTGTGTATAAAAGTTTTTTCTTCATAGGACTTTAAATGAGACTTGACAGATGAAGAGTTACTCGAGTCCAATGCAGTCAAAGAGTGGTCAATACTTGACTCGATTGGGCTCGAATTAAGCTCGAACTCGACTCGAATTCTAAACGAGCCGAGTCGAGCTCAGATTTCTCAAGCTCGTTAGAAATTACTCAAGCTCGAACTCGACTCGAAATCTTTACGAGCCGAGCCGAGCTTAGCACTACTCGAACTCGACTCGGCTCGTTTACACCCCTAACCAACACATTTTAATTCCTATACAATTAACATGGGCATGGACGAAGGTAACCTTATAGTCGAAGGGGCTGTTGTCCGGGACAGAGGCATGGGGATGTGTGAGGGGCAATTTCCCCAAACTCCCATTTTTTTTTTACCTTTCTTCTTATATAATATTTAAAAATTAAATTATTTATGAATTTGTCCCTCATTTTTATTATGTTTTGTCTCTACCCAAATTCTGGCTCTATCTCTGTTGTTATCTCCCTCCCTCAATTTTTTTACCTTTAATTTATATAATAAATTTGAAAAAAAATTATGGGGTATAAATTACCCCTCCTTTTAAAATAGTTTTACTTTTATCCCATCCCGAAAAAATTTTAGTTTCGTGCCTGAACAAGATGCAACCATTTGATTTTACCAAAGTAATGGGTAATAGCCAATAGGTAATGTGTAATTCAAACTTAAATCATGCTTGAGATTCATGATAATGGATAATTATCTCCATCCTTTCACCTAAACACTTTACATTAAGAAATAATAATAAATTATATCATGGAATTTGTTTAAATGGACCGATAGATATAAAAGTGAAATGTGGTGAAAGCATATGCCATGGAACTGCAACTGAGTTGTTCAGCACCAACCCATTTTAATACTCGAGGACTTATTCTTCTTCTACTTATATTAATATTATGATTGCTGCTGTGCATCGACTGCCAATACAAACCATGCAACTTGCTTTACGAAACTTAAACTATAAAAAGAAGGAATCAAATCGAAATGATAATGGTGAAAAACAAACGATCGCATAAACATAAAATAAAATAAACATTAAGATTCCTGTGAAAAATCCAAATCAGAAAAAACCACATGCAGAGGAAAAGAGATTTTCACTATGTCAAAAGAAAAGAGATTACAAAATAAACTTGATTACAAAGTAATTCTACTCGAATTAAGTTTCCAAGTATTTAACGCATATGTTCTAGACGGGTTTGGATAGCTCTGTTACTGCAGTTGTATTTATTTTTCCACTGCTTCTTTATAAATATTCGAGTTAGTCCAAAATAGAATTTAAGTCATAATTCTAATGGATGATTATAGATAAGGTGAGAGCTTTTTAATGGAGATTTGAGGTGAAGCAAATCCAAATGTGGGGACCCAAATCTAGTCTTGAATCCACATGTGTTTCAACTTTTGTCAGTCAAAAGCAAACGGTAATGGCAATGGAAAATGTGGTATCCATCAAACAATTTGTGTGCATCATTATTGCCTAAATAATTAATGTATGTGGCTCTTCAAAGGACCACGGATTCAAAGCTGAACATATTCCTCATGGCTAGTCGGAATGGAATTTCCATCCCCATTACATATCAAGGCATCAAATCTAATGATCTCTCAAGTCACTGGCGGAATTTAGAGTGAGAGTTTGGAGAGTCTATTTAATTTATTTATTTTTAATTTAGAGGTTTAAACTAAAACTTTCAAGAATTTTGAGGGTTTAACTAAATTTTTTTAATAATTTTAAGAGATTTAATAAGAACTTTTAAAAATTATGAGAAGTGATTTAATTAAAAATATTCAAAATTCTAAAATTTAATAGGAATTTTTAAGAATCTTAAAGAGGCCAAATTATTGTTTTTAATTTAAATTTCTCAAAATTTTGAGGGTCATGACCCTCTAGCCTCTTCAGGCGTTCGCCCTTGTTTAGGGTTCTTATGCCATAGTGGGTTAGGCATGAACTATCCCACTAATCCAAATTGTTAATATTAAAAAAAAACAAGGAATGGGTTCTTCTTCATTCATTTGTTGCTAAGTTTAGCATTTTAGACAGGATTGGTACATACCACTGATCTCGTACAGAACTAAAAATGATACTTATAAATTATTTATCAAATAAAATTATTAGTGAAACTCGAATCTTAATATTAGTTAAGGTTGTTAACGAGTACTCAACCGATTGAATAATAAACCCTAGGTTTTATATTCTACCACTATTTTATTCAGCTAAAAAGGTTAGTGCTGAATTATATATATAATTTAAGTACACTTGCTTTTGATTTATGGATGAAGCCAAGTTGGTAAAACTTTTCCCAGGGAGTTTGTGCTTTTTTGGTCAAAAGATGATGTAAAATGGAGGGAAGGTTTTGTTCTGAGTTCTGACTAATTAATGAGGACTGAGTTAGTACAAAACATATGATCTAATTGCAGACATAATCTCATGTTTGACTACAACATAAACTATAAGAAAGCAGATTACCATGGTATTAAACAATCTTGTGTTTACTGGGGTTGGTCTAAGTGGTAAGTAGCTTGATATCACTTAAGTAAGGTATTGAATACAAGTCTTTGTGTATGCAAAAAAAATTCCGCACTCACCAAAACTAGATGTGCGACGTGAGTTGGTCAAGATTAATCAGGACAAAGCCCTGAAAATTGGAAGGTAACCAAAAAACAATCTCGTGTCTAATTTTTTAAGCTTATTTCAAGGAAAAAAGTTTTGAATTTTGGTAAGTTTTTTCGACACTAAAACGAAAGCAGAAAAGTAAAACTATGGACGAAAGAAATGAAAACCATGGAGAGTTTCAACATGTTTTGTGATGAAACAGGTTTGGAGTTATTCTTCGAAAATGGTGAAATGAGTTTGGATGTTTTCAAATTCTTACACGACAACTATGAGCTTAAAAACATTAAAACTACCCCTTATTTATTATTATCTTACAAAACTGATATATGAAACTCGTTTTGGAACCCAACAAATCTCTCGGTAAAAAATGGATGGCATTTATCTTGTGAGACATGGGTTTAAATCGTTGTCTACATGGTGTATGTACATTGTCAAAAGATTTATAATATTTATAAACAAATACTACCTTATAATCACCTTTAGATTATTAAAAAAAATTAATTTTATACAAATACTATGATTAATATTTTTTGGATAATGACAACTTATTTTATTAAAAATAATGAAAGATATTATAAATAGAAGTATAGAACGCATTCAAAAGAGAAAAATGGAGAACAAGTCTACTAAAAAAACTCATACAAAAAAATTTTGAAGTCTAAAAGTGCAAAAAATCAGTGTACATCATCAAGAATACAGATAGACAGAAAACTTCACGAATCTCTTTGTTTTTGTCCAAACGAGACGCTTTACGAAGTGAAAAATAAGTAGTGAGTGAACCAAACGATCATGCATATTGCTCCGCAACACAGTTCGGAAATCAAACTTTTTATGACCACTGACAAACCCAAATAAAAAAGAAAGCGCTATAAAGATCTTTGAATAAGAACTAAATGGTCACTACGGTATGCGAAAACCGTACCAAACGATAGAAGAAAACGTACCACAACAAAGGCAGAAGAAAAGTGTGTCACAAGTAGGGGTGTTCAAATCCGGGTACCCGAAAAACCGAGTACCCGGACTTTCGGGTATTAGATTTGTCGGCCCGTGTCCCGACCCGTAAATACCGGGTACCCGGTTCTTATTTTTTGTTATTTAAAAATTTAAAAAAAAATCTTAAAAGTTTATAACACATGATCCAAACAAAAAAATAATAATGATTTGAAGTTTATAACCATAAGAAAAACATTAAAAATATTAATCTCGATCGTGATTTTTTTTAATCTCATATTTTTTTTAAAGAAACATACTAATGCATAAATGCAATACAGAAACCTTGTTGTTTGTTTCATATCGAATCTTACATATTCACAAATTAATATTTTTTTTTTGAAAAATTTAAAATATGAAAGCATATAATACAAATATAGAATGAATTTAGAGATTTAAATATAGTTCTAAAGTAAAAACATTAAGTAATCTAATAAAAAAAAATAGGAACCGGGTACCCGAAAGTAATCGGGTACCCAAAAAAATCATATTTTTTGACCCGGGCCCGACCCGGGTAAAAAAAATTTCCGGGTAAATACTCGATTATTTGTGTTCGGGTACTCGGGTCGGATAATTTTGAACACCCCTAGTCACAAGAGCATGCATCCTTATTAAAAATTAAAAAAACTAAAAAAAAAACATTAAAAAAACAAGTAAAATAATGAGCACTGACAATCGATAATCTCAAAAATTAATGTCACCGTCGGCTAAATAAAAAAAGAGATAAAAAAAATCTTGTGACGTTAGGAGACAATGAGAAAAAAGTTGGTGTAACCCCCTCGTCCCGGTCTGGACGGATGACCGATCCGAGTGGGCCACACGGGGACAACCGAAGCGAAACCCGTTAAGGTTCCCCCTCGGTTAGCAACCCTATTTTTTTTTTCTTTTCTAGATGCCTTTATTAAATCTTATGTGATAGGACACGCAGCGAACAAACACGGATACAAAACCCACAAGATATGTGATTAAACAACCAAATTTTCCTTTTTAAACAGGCCGTATCGATACACATACAGAGGGTATCGATACGCCTTGACCAAAGTCAACCCTTTTAGTCAACTTAGGGAAGACCGTATCGATACACCCTTGAGCGTATCGATACGCCCTTCTCGGTCAACTTTTCAAAGTCAACGAAATGGAACCGTATCGATACGCTACAACCCCGTATCGATATGACCTAACCCCACCAACTCCTCTGAATTTCAGAGAGTTGGGACCGTATCGATACACCCTTGTGTATCGATACGCTCAGCCTGACTTGAATTCCAGAGAGTTGATACCGTATCGATACACCCCAGTGTATCGATACGCCAAGCCAAAACTGAGTCCTGCAGTCAAGACCGTATCGATACGGCCCTCAGGCGTATCGATACGCTCTGCACTGCAACTCTCTAAAAACCAGCAAAACCAAACAAAACTCAACTCTATATGCATTTTGGGACTTCCCTAGACTCATTCAAGCATTCATACCGCCTCTATTAACTAAAATCTAGTCATACAAGGCACCCAACATGGACGAACATCATTCAACCAAAGAATCCACGTAATCATTCAAAGAAGGCATACAAAGCATACATGAGTTTTATGCCTTAGCAAACAAACATAAAACATTCATATAAGGCAATCTAAACATGATTTTACAAGCCACACATGGCATCCAAATACCAAAGCAACACAAACATCCAAGGACTGGCTATAAGCCTCCCAAACAAACACTTAGGCATCAACATAAACATGGTTTACAAATCCATCAACATGAGGCATTAACAACATAAAGCCAACACAAAGGAGTCTAGATACAAGCTCCTAAAACACTTAGCATTTCCCATTGCTAGACTACTACATTATTTAATAAACCATACTTGAGCAAACTACCACACGCTTGGACGCCCTTTTCCTGCTCCTTGCTAACTCCAAGCTAAAGATCTGCATTGTCGGAAAAAGGAGAGCGTAAGCATAAAGCTTAGTGAGCAGAGCTCTAAAACATAACAACAACAATGCAGAGTTCAAAGCTTCCTTTAAAAGTAAAGGCCAACACATACAAGCCATCCAACAACCTAATCCATTTACTAACATACAAGTTCAACCAAAGGTCAACAACATAGACATTTCACTTCATGGTATGCACAAACATAACCAAGCTCACACATACGGTGGGACTACACATCACCGTTTTAACTAGTGGATTTCCAATGGGACTACACATCAAAGGATTATCCAACTAGTGACTACCGGTGGGACTACACATCACCGGAGTCTTATAACACTTGCTACCGGCGGGACTACACATCACCGGAGCAACGACAACAAACATGATTTACACAAACACAACTAGCATACAAGTACGGTGGGACTACAAATCACCGTTTCAACTAGTGGGTTTCCAATGGGACTACATATCAAAGGAATACCCAACCAGTGACTACCGGTGGGACTACACATCACCAGAGTCTTATACTTTTGCTACCGGCGGGACTACACATCACCGGAGCAACGACAACCATGCAACACAACACACAAATCACCATCACACAACATGTACTCACTATATCATGCACAACCACACAAGCTGCAACAAAATCCACAACTAGGCACCAAATTGCTACAATCAACCTTAACAAACACAAATGGTCTTACTCACCATTTCCGTGCACAACCTGCACCAACTTACTACAAACAACCTTACAAGGCACATCAACAACACCATAATTATCATCACACCAAATCAACGATATAATAAGAAGCAACATGCTTCCTCCCAAAATATTGGAATTTCGTACATAACAATTCATCACCACAAGTAATGAAAACAAACAGTAAAAAGGGGAAATTAAAGAGGCAATTCACAACAACTTACTCTTGAATTTAAACTTGACTTTTCAAGCCCAAACAAAACTCTTCAAAACCAACTTTGAACCAAAATGATACTTGAAAACATTTTCACATCCACATGCTTAAACCAACCTTTGAAATCAATTCAAAACATTAACCACTCACCTCACTTCCTTAAGCAAATCAAGCAAAGCCGACTCAAGCCTCCATGACTTCCGATATCGATCCCGAGACTTTACCAACGAAATTACTTGCTCCTAATCATCTCAACACAAGTAAATTAACCTCAAATCAGTCCACAACACAACATAGCAACCCGGAATGAAATTCAAACATCAAACACTTGTTTTTCAAACCAAGAACAACCACCAAAAAGTCATTCCCGAGCAGCCCTTTAGCACACTCCAAAACCGATGATTCCAACACATTTAACACTTCCAATTGCTTCCAAAACGACCCCCAACCAATACCCTATCATCGACCCTCAATTTCCAACACAAACCACACTCAAAACTCAACTAAAAACCCTCCTAAAAACCCTCCAAAACACAAAATCGGGAAACTTAACAAAACTCTTCAAAAATCATATATGTTGAACCGTTTGGTTCATAAACTTCATATCTATCACTGTTAAATCAAAATCTCAAGTTAAACACCATAAAACAACCATTTTCATTCAAATCTCCCAAAAATCCAAATTCTAAAACATGGATGAAAATGAAAACTACTTGTACTTTTGAAGAGAGGAAGTTGAGAGCAAGTCAAAAACGTAATTACCTTTCAAAACCGAGCCAAAACGAAGGAGAAAGGAGATGAAATAGTATTTGGGGAGGGAGAGATGTTCTTCACGTTAGAATAAAATGGAAGGGAGAGGAAGAAGAAGATAACTTAAAACTTTATTTTATAATAATTTAAATTTAATGTTCAATGACCAAAATGCCCTTAAAGAAAAAGGGAAACCACAATAGTGCCATCCATGGCTTTTGGGCTCAATTTAAAATTAGTCCAAATCTTAAAACCCGAGGCCCAAACCATTACTTTATTAAATAAAATATTAAAAATCGAAACCCGAGACAATACTAAAATATTATTTTCACCCGACCCCTGAACCCGGGTGTTACAACTCTCCCCCACTTAGGGAATTTCGTCCTCGAAATTTATTAGACAGGAAGAGTCACTAACACATGCTCCTCCACACTTTCTCTCTTACTACAACATACTCTCCAACTCGGTAGAATTACCACACAACATTAGCTATCTGATGCCAAGATCTCAACGGGTCCTTCAATGCATGACCATTTTAAACTCAACTCAAACTCTTTAACAACATAACACGGGACAAAATTGATTCACACTTCTGAATCATAGATACACAGAACACATTACATACCTCCTTTTAACTATGATGGTAACTGCAACAAACAAACAACAGGACTAACCCGATTCACCATCTCATACAACAATGTTTGATTACCTAACCCATAACTTTCTCTGACTGATCATTAGACCTCAACATACAACCAAACACTATGCAGACGACTTCAAAAATTTAGTCAAAACTCGAATCTCTATCGGCCATTATCGATCTCAAGACAATGTACAACTCACAATCTTGCTAAGGCACAACTCCGCCATCTTACTCACGGTACAAGTAACTTGAACATGTATAAAGGACCACATACAGTGCAACTAACATTGATTACTCAACTAAGTTCTCACTGAGGAAATAGGAGGCGAATCAGACACAAGATCTCTCGAATCTATTACCCACTTTCAATTACGAATTTCCCCCGAATGTAACAAACTAGAAGAAACTGATGCTCGGTCTTGGCACGCTGACAAATTGCACACTTACTCTCATATTGAACCACATTATCCATCAACTCAATCCACGAGTACTCATCTTCAACCTACAATATGTCTTCACACTATTCGGATGCAATACACAAGAACTGCCATGTGCTTCGGCCAAAACAGTACGTCTCAAAACACTAAGACTATCGGCACAACTATTCTGTCTCTAAAAATACAAACTCTATCATCTCTGAACTATATTCTGAAGGTTTTTCTTTCTGATACGTCTTGCACGTGAGGTGCCAAGAACCTGTCTTACAACTGTTTCTCTCTAAGTATCTGACTCAGAGCAGCATAACATGAAACTCGACCACAGATCCACTATCAATGATAAACTGGATCAGGCAAACACAACTCACAACTTGGCTACTAATCTAACAACAACTTTAACTCGGAACATCGGTTACTACATTAACTCTCTTCGAAGTTTCTTTCAGTTTCTAAAGGCTCAACGTCTCGTATCTAACACATAAACTGAACGTTCTTATGTAGCAATCTATCAAAGGGGCAGCTATCTTCAACAGATCATTTACAAACCTTCGATAGTAACAGCGCTAGACTTAGGAACTATAGATACATGTCACTGACTTTAATTTCTTCCAACTCATATCTTCTTCTGCCCAATTGGGGTTTGCACTAATATACTCGACTGATCTACATGACCTAGGGGAACATCTTCCTCAACTCAGAGTCCACACTTGCTCAACTTGGCATACAACTGATTCTCTAAAAGGATCCACAACCTTAACTTCAAGGCTTGTCATGGTCTTCTTCGGTACATGAATATTCCCACGTATCATCCAAGAGAACTACCACAACTAATCCAGGACTTAGGAAAACATTCTGCTCAACATCTCTATAAGAGTAATTAACACACTTAGTCAAACAAACGACATAATCCAAAACTCTAAGTGATCACATCTACCCCGAAAGCTTCATTCGGTACATCAACCTCTCTCACTATCAACTGGTAGTAATCGGATCTCAAATTAATCTTGTAAAGACTGAAACACCCCTCAACTGATCAACAAATCACTGACGTTTGGAAACGGATACTAACTACTCACTGTCAATTATCTCAATTGTCTGCAATCTAAACACATTCTCGTAGTGTTATCACTCTTCTTCACAAGTTACACTATCACACCCTATGATAATGTACTAAGCCAAACGAATCTAAGGTCTAACAAATCTCGAAGTTGATTCTTCAACACTCTCTCAAGTCGGTCGAGAATCACGAGATACAAAACAAACAAAACAGGAGCAAACTCGGAGACAATATCAATAACAAACTCTTCTTCCCTAACAAGAGACAAATCGAGTAATTCTTGCCAACACCTTTAGGAAAACATCAACTATTCTAACATTCTGCGGTCTAATCCTCACTCAAAAATTAAATCCATCACATCTTTTAGGCAAACCTGTCAACCAAACTCAATTCAATCTTTGACCTCTAAGGCTGGGTCAACATTCGATACAAAATCCACATTCCCACCTACCATTACAGTCTCATAGTCATCCTTAAGCTTTAAGAAAACTTACATTTGTCTCAAAGCCTACCCTAACTCTATGTTCTACAAGCCAATCCATGCACAGCTTCATATCAAAGCCGAAAAAAAAACAATTCCATCGCACCAACTGAAAACACGTGCCACTGAACCATCAACGGACACCCCTTGTACATCTTTCCGACCACAATCGTATCCTCGAAGGAACTAGTAACACTAACACCTATCCTTAGTACCCCACAAGGTAGATTCAACAACTTCGCATGCTCACTCAAAATACACGAACGCGTAGATTCAGAATCAATCAGAAAAACAAGCTCAATGACTGTATCGACGAATTACTTGCCACAACATCGACATTATTCCGAGGCCAACTCATAGGTCTTTACTTCTATTACCAACTCATCTCAAGATCGGTCACATTGCTCTCTCTCAGCAGAAACCAGTTCACAGGCACGCTGACCCAAACAAACAAACTGTACCTCTAACTCTGGTACTATCGTACTGTCCTGAACTAAAACGATGTACTCTTTCATCATTCACATCCTCTAAACCTCAGATTCACGATTACCAGCTCTAGGCCCACGCCTCGGCCTCAAACTTACCAAAGACAACAATACAACAATAAACAAAACACACAAGTAAGAATATTCAGGGTTAGCAAGAGCAAGGGTCCAAGGTGCTCAAGTATACTCCTTTACAAAAATCTTTTCAAATAAGTAATAGTAGCAATGGGAACTCGACATTACGCCTCAACACAACCATCAAGCTTACACATGCTTTCAAACACCGTACTAACAAGCAAACATCAAGCATACATGGCAAAACATTCACCGAGACACAACAACAGCATAACACATCAAACTTACCTCACTTACCTGCCCAAGGTCTCGGCAATCTTAGGCTCTGATACCACTAAATGTAACCCCCTCGTCCCGGTCTGGATGGATGACCGATCCGAGTGGGCCACACGGGGAAAACCGAAGCGAAACCCGTTAAGGTTCCCCCTCGGTTAGCAACCCTATTTTTTTTTCTTTTCTAGATGCCTTTATTAAATCTTATGTGATAGGACACGCAGCGAACAAACACGGATACAAAACCCACAAGACATGTGATTAAACAACCAAATTTTCCTTTTTAAACAGGCCGTATCGATACACATACAGAGGGTATCGATGCGCCTTGACCAAAGTCAACCCTCTCAGTCAACTCAGGGAAGACCGTATCGATACACCCTTGAGCGTATCGATACGCCCTTCTCGGTCAACTTTTCAAAGTCAACGAAATGGAACCGTATCGATACGCTACAACCCCGTATCGATACGACCTAACCCCACCAACTCCTCTGAATTTCAGAGAGTTGGGACCGTATCGATACACCCTTGTGTATCGATACGCTCAGCCTGACTTGAATTCCAGAGAGTTGATACCGTATCGATACACCCCAGTGTATCGATACGCCCAACCAAAACTGAGTCCTGCAGTCAAGACCGTATCGATACGGCCCTCAGGCGTATCGATACGCCCTGCACTGCAACTCTCTAAAAACCAGCAAAACCAAACAAAACTCAACTCTATATGCATTTTGGGACTTCCCTAGACTCATTCAAGCATTCATACCGCCTCTATTAACTAAAATCTAGTCATACAAGGCACCCAACATGGACGAACATCATTCAACCAAAGAATCCACGTAATCATTCAAAGAAGGCATACAAAGCATACATGAGTTTTATGCCTTAGCAAACAAACATAAAACATTCATATAAGGCAATCTAAACATGATTTTACAAGCCACACATGGCATCCAAATACCAAAGCAACACAAACATCCAAGGACTGGCTATAAGCCTCCCAAACAAACACTTAGGCATCAACATAAACATGGTTTACAAATCCATCAACATGAGGCATTAACAACATAAAGCCAACACAAAGGAGTCTAGATACAAGCTCCTAAAACACTTAGCATTTCCCATTGCTAGACTACTACATTATTTAATAAACCATACTTGAGCAAACTACCACACGCTTGGACGCCCTTTTCCTGCTCCTTGCTAACTCCAAGCTAAAGATCTGCATTGTCGGAAAAAGGAGAGCGTAAGCATAAAGCTTAGTGAGCAGAGCTCTAAAACATAACAACAACAATGCAGAGTTCAAAGCTTCCTTTAAAAGTAAAGGCCAACACATACAAGCCATCCAACAACCTAATCCATTTACTAACATACAAGTTCAACCAAAGGTCAACAACATAGACATTTCACTTCATGGTATGCACAAACATAACCAAGCTCACACATACGGTGGGACTACACATCACCGTTTTAACTAGTGGATTTCCAATGGGACTACACATCAAAGGATTATCCAACTAGTGACTACCGGTGGGACTACACATCACCGGAGTCTTATAACACTTGCTACCGGCGGGACTACACATCACCGGAGCAACGACAACAAACATGATTTACACAAACACAACTAGCATACAAGTACGGTGGGACTACACATCACCGTTTCAACTAGTGGGTTTCCAATAGGACTACACATCAAAGGAATACCCAACCAGTGACTACCGGTGGGACTACACATCACCAGAGTCTTATACTTTTGCTACCGGCGGGACTACACATCACCGGAGCAACGACAACCATGCAACACAACACACAAATCACCATCACACAACATGTACTCACTATATCATGCACAACCACACAAGCTGCAACAAAATCCACAACTAGGCACCAAATTGCTACAATCAACCTTAACAAACACAAATGGTCTTACTCACCATTTCCGTGCACAACCTGCACCAACTTACTACAAACAACCTTACAAGGCACATCAACAACACCATAATTATCATCACACCAAATCAACGATATAATAAGAAGCAACATGCTTCCTCCCAAAATATTGGAATTTCATACATAACAATTCATCACCACAAGTAATGAAAACAAACAGTAAAAAGGGGAAATTAAAGAGGCAATTCACAACAACTTACTCTTGAATTTAAACTTGACTTTTCAAGCCCAAACAAAACTCTTCAAAACCAACTTTGAACCAAAACGATACTTGAAAACATTTTCACATCCACATGCTTAAACCAACCTTTGAAATCAATTCAAAACATTAACCACTCACCTCACTTCCTTAAGCAAATCAAGCAAAGCCGACTCAAGCCTCCATGACTTCCGATATCGATCCCGAGACTTTACCAACGAAATTCCTTGCTCCTAATCATCTCAACACAAGTAAATTAACCTCAAATCAGTCCACAACACAACATAGCAACCCGGAATGAAATTCAAACATCAAACATTTGTTTTTCAAACCAAGAACAACCACCAAAAAGTCATTCCCGAGCAGTCCTTTAGCACAGTCCAAAACCGATGATTCCAACACATTTAACACTTCCAATTGCTTCCAAAACGACCCCCAACCAATACCCTATCATCGACCCTCAATTTCCAACACAAACCACACTCAAAACTCAACTAAAAACCCTCCTAAAAACCCTCCAAAACACAAAATCGGGAAACTTAACAAAACTCTTCAAAAATCATATATGTTGAACCGTTTGGTTCATAAACTTCATATCTATCACTGTTAAATCAAAATCTCAAGTTAAACAC
Organism: Hibiscus trionum; assembly: GCA_030270665.1. Classification (NCBI taxonomy): domain Eukaryota; kingdom Viridiplantae; phylum Streptophyta; class Magnoliopsida; order Malvales; family Malvaceae; genus Hibiscus; species Hibiscus trionum. Next base: position 6,060,364 of record BSYR01000033.1, on the reverse strand, counting down.
CATAAAACAACCATTTTCATTCAAATCTCCCAAAAATCCAAATTCTAAAACATGGATGAAAATGAAAACTACTTGTACTTTTGAAGAGAGGAAGTTGAGAGCAAGTCAAAAACGTAATTACCTTTCAAAACCGAGCCAAAACGAAGGAGAAAGGAGATGAAATAGTATTTGGGGAGGGAGAGATGTTCTTCACGTTAGAATAAAATGGAAGGGAGAGGAAGAAGAAGATAACTTAAAACTTTATTTTATAATAATTTAAATTTAATGTTCAATGACCAAAATGCCCTTAAAGAAAAAGGGAAACCACAATAGTGTCATCCATGGCTTTTGGGCTCAATTTAAAATTAGTCCAAATCTTAAAACCCGAGGCCCAAACCATTACTTTATTAAATAAAATATTAAAAATCGAAACCCGAGACAATACTAAAATATTATTTTCACCCGACCCCTGAACCCGGGTGTTACAGTTGGTTAAAAAAATGATCGTTGCTTATTACGATTAATATTTGACAGTTAATTTCAAAAATAAAGCATAAATTTAAAAGCAGAAGTATTCAATTAACCTTCAGTTAAATGTGTCATGTTATCTATAAATGCAGAGAGAATAATTAAAATGCGTTGGTCTAAAATAATATCGTAACATCACAACACATCAATGCTAGTCGTGCCCAAGCTTTGATTCTTACGGAAGAGATTGATGATCAGTTGATTCCCAGATGCACCACTAAAATATCAATGTTCAATATCTCTTGTACTAATGGGTTGGTTCAAGTGGTAAGCATCTTGATATTGTTTAAGCAGATTTTAAATTCGAAACTTTGTGTATGTAAAAAATTCCCGCTAAAAGACTCACCTATACTAAAATCAAGTGTACAATACATGTCAGTTCGAATTAGTCGGATCAAAGCCCTGAAAACTTCGAAAGCAAAAAAAAAAAAAAACATATGTTCTTGCTGCTGTATTAATGGCGAAGCTTCTTTTGTTTATTTCACCTACGATGGCAACAGAAAGAATAGGGCATATATGATTTGGTTTAGGGTCTTCACTTTAATATATTCAAAGGAGCTTTGGTGGAGATATGAATCACTCTTTTTTTTACTTTTTTCTCCAGATTTAAGATTTGTTCTTCCCCCATAATCATGCTTAAAATGTAATCTATAATGTTCTTTACATATATGTTCCCATGTTTAAGGTTCTTTTAAACGATGATTTGTGCAATTTGTACTGCTTATCCAATTGATTAAACGACGTAAACATTATTAATAAATTACGCTTTCAAGTGATCTTTATTTTATATTTTAACAATGACAACGGAATTTTATTAAAAAATCATAAAATATATTACAAATACAATACATTCAAAAGGGAGAATAATGGGGACCAGTCCACCAAAATCTCATACAAAAACTTAAAAGTGCAAAAAAAAATAAATATTTTCATAGTGATTAGTATACCGTCAAAATCCAGAAGCCTTTGTCTTTGTCCAAACGAGACGCATTGTGAGATGAAAAAGGAGTGGTGAGCGAGCTAAACTATCATGCAGATTGTTCCGCTACCCATGACTGATTATATCGTCAAACAACCATCAACTGAGTGAGATCTATCTTTTTATGATCACCGACATAATCATAATAAGAAACTAGCGTCGTGAAGATCTTTGTGCGAGCACCAAACGACTACTAAGGTATGTTGAAATCATGCCAAAAACGATAGATGAAATGAAACCACAAAAACAAAGAAAACGTGCAACAAATGCAGGAAAAAAACGTGCCACAAGAGCAGAGATTTTTATTAAAATAAAAAATATAACAAATAAAAGCAAGTGATCTTTAATACAATATGAAATTACAAAAAATATATATATAATATGTTTAATAAACATAAAAATATAGATTCATGCACTAATAATTAATTGGTCTAATAAAATAAGATATTAGAGTACTTAATGTCAGAAATTCAAATTTTTATGTTGTGAAATGATCAAATTGAATTGAATTTATGCAACTATTTCCCACAATTTGCTAGTCTAATCCTTTATGAGGCTGCTATAATGGATTTTCATTTGTAACAAGGCTTAATTGTGTTTTCGTCCTTATATCTTTTGATTTAATAATCGAAAATCAATTAATAGTATTTTCAATGAATAAAATAAATAGGAGTACCGCATATTCTTAAATTACTATTTTCATCCTAAATCGGGCCCTAAACATTTAAATATTCTAATTTTATTATTAAATTATGTTATTCATTTTAAATTAATCATCAAATTATTGAATGTTTCAGTTTCTGTTCCAAATCTTGACCTTTAATTTAAATTGGGCCTCTAAACTTTTTAATGTTTCAATTTCATCCTCAAAATATTTTTTATGTCATATCATATTAATATAGAATACACATAAGTGAAGTGTACATGACAATTAACAAACTTTATAACATTTTTATTATCATGAGATATAATTAGTATCTATTGATAATTTAGGGATTAAATATAACATTCAAAAATTTAAAAATCGATTTAAAATAAAAATAATATATTTAAAAATCTAATATCAATGATAATAATTTGAAAATGAGATTGTAACTTGTAAGGTTGAAAAGCATGGAAATTGACATAAAATGGTTCTTTCAAACCCGATTTAATTAGCTCCTCTTTCACGCTGTCCCGAGGCCACAGTATATCCATCCTAGTGTGACGGTCCAAAATTCTTTGACAATTATACCCATGTGTTTTAGCCACATAGCAGTCATAATTGCAAAAAAGGATGGGTATTAACGGGAATCGAACTGAGTGGTGCGTTTTATAATGCGTCTCAACCCCAGATGAAGGCCACTTATGACGGGTTGGTATTGAAAAGGGCGAGAAACTTCGACAAGCGAATTGCGGGAGTTGTCACCGTCGATTACATAAAAAATTATTATTTTGTAACTGGGTATTATTAAGAGTAAATTATATAAATGTACACTGAATTTTTAAGACAATTTTATTTTAGTTATCGTATTTTTAAAATTCAAGATACGATCACCTTACTTTTATTTAGTTTTCGATACGATTTCTCTCGTTATCCGTCGTTAAACTCTACTAATGTGGCCCGTTTGTTGTGATTTTCTTTAATCTCTTCTTCTTCTAACAGCCAACACTACTACCATTCTGACTTATTAGTATTGAAAAGAGCAAGAAACTTCGACAAGCAAATTGCAGGAGTTGTCACCATTCGAGTTAGGGGTGATAATGAGTCTGACCGGCTCGCGAGCTACTCGGGCTCGGCTCGAAAAGCTCGTGAACAGACTCGGAATCTACATATGCACTAAAATAAATTATGTGTTTGTATTTTCTTTCATTAGTTGATTGTTGTTTGGTTTTGTATTTTCTTTAATTATGTGTTTGTATTATAAGAATATTTATTGATTATTTGGATTAATCTAATTTTTTGCATTTTTCCCCTTTTCGGTCATTGAATTTCGTTTTAGTGTTGGTTATGAAAGAGATTTTTAACGAATATTTTATATAAAAAAAAAACTATAGCAAAATTTTCCATTTCGAGCCGAGCCTGACGAGCCCGAGCCGAGCCCAATAGAATTGTTTTCGAGCCGAGCCCAATTACACTGTTTCCGAGCCGAGGCTCGGCTCGTTATCACCCCTAATTCGAGTACATAAAACATTATCGTATGAAACTCGCATGTTGTATTATTAAATATATTTGTATTATAAAAAATATAAATAATAACCATATGTTGTATTATTAGGATTTAAATTTAGATTTAAATATAATATAAATTAAGAAAACTTAAAAATATATTATTAATAAAATTTAATGAGTGGTTAGAAAGGGAACAATGATTTTTTAAAAGATTCATGTTCAAGTAATTTTTATTTGCAGGTACACGTAAATTTTGTTAAGAGCTGAAAAAAAATGAACCTAAGCTACCTTAAAACCATATGAAAAATATTCAAAATATATAATATTAATTATTATTTCTTAAATTTTTAAATTTTTTATATGCGTATATAGTAATGATTTTAAATTTTAAATTTTTGATAAATTTAAATATATACTTTTATATGTATATTATAATATTACATTAGTAACTATTTCTCTCTAATATAGTAACATATACATTTTATTTTTCATTTACATAACAAATAAATTTTAAATCGAAATTTCCAAATAGAAGTTTCCATGCTCTTTCCTCACTCCTACAAATTAATTTTAGTGATCACATAGAAAAGGACTTCCATTCTTTTTTAAGTGTTTTTCCCCAGTTCATTTAGAGTTGGCAGGCGTGCTAATTATATTATAATGACCTCACAGTTAAATTAAAATTTTGGTGCTGATTATGAAAAATATAATATATATTTTTTAAAATATATACAAAAATCGCATTATAAATAAAAAAACACTATGTTAGACTTAACATGTGGACCTGACAAGATAATTACATAAAACAAAAATGTTAAAAATAAGAATAAAAAATTGTAAAAAGAATTTGAAGGTGACATTAGAAAGTTTAGTAATAAAATTATGATAATGATAAAAGAAATTACATCATTTTGTTCATTGCTACACTCTACCAAATAAGGTCATTAAATTAACGAAAAATTATCAGATGAATTTAACTCACCACGTCATTTATTGTCTCATTTAATAATATATTTCTATATTATTTTTAAGGTAAATTTTTACGTCTTTCCTACATGTAATCAAGGACTAGGTAATTACTTAGAAGTTATACTGAAATGACTAAATATTATTGGATGTACCATTACTAACGTGATAAGGATAATCCATCTAATAATTTCTCATAAATTAACATTGTTTTTGCCAATCATATTTTAACAAATAGTATTTCTTTAGCTCTTGAAAGTGTCACCCTCATGTTTAGAAAATAGGTGTGCGTTCACACTCGATAAAACCTTAAATATGTCATTAATAATTTACTATTATATAGAGGGCTATCGACAAAATCCAAAATTTAAGGACTGACTTAGACTTTTAATTTTATGTTCCCCGACAATTAAACGTATGCAACTGTGGCGGCGCAAGTTCTTGAAAAAAATACCCTTAAAGTTTAATTAAATAGTCATTTTGACATCTATTTTTTTAAGCAATTCAACTATTAACGTTTTATTTTGAGTCAACATAGCCATTCTATAAATGAAAATTATTAGAAAACTAACATTAAATAATTTGATAAAATGATAAGTCAACAAAAAAATTTATTTTATATTTTATATATGTTTATAAAATTATTTTTTGATTGTTGTAGTATATTTTTTCAAGTCAACACATTTGTCTATATGATATTGTCATGTCAGTGTGCACTGCCATATAGGTTTGTCACGTCATTTCAAGTCATTTACCGTCAGTTGACTGACAATTTTCATTCGCAAATGGACCATTTTGAGTCAAAATAAAACGTTGGGTTGAATTGCTTAAAAAAAGAATAGAGGCCAAAGTGACAATTTAATCAAACGTTGAGGGACATTTTTTGGCTTTATGCCCAAAAAAAATTATCAAAGATAAAATTTGTACATTTTACGAAGAATTAATTGCAACACATTTTTAAATTACGACTTTCATTTTGAACTGATTTTTAAGTTTTTAAATACTTTTATCCCTAAACAATAATTTTTATTCTAAATTAGTTTTTAAACTTTTAAATGTTTTAGTTTCTCCCTAAAACTATACCATCATTCTAAATTAGGCCAAAAACTTTGATCGTTCCAATTTCATCATCAAATTATTGTTCATATCACATCATATCATATTATTACATAATACAAATCAGTGTTTGCATGGAAGTTAAATCATAATTTTTTATAATGATTTTATTGGCATGGTATATGATTAGCATATACTGATAATTTGAGAATGAAATTAGAAGTTTGAGGATCAATTTAGAATGAGAGTTATAGTTTGGGGATAAAATAAAATTTTTAAAATTTTAGAGACCAAATTAGAATGAGAGTCGTAGTTTGGGCATAAAATTACAATGTTTAAAGGTTTAGGGACCAATTTAAAATGAGAATCATAATTTGAGAATGACATTAAAATATTTAAAGGTTTGAGGACCTATTTAAAATAAGGGTTGTAGTTTAAGAATGTATAGTACAATTAACTCTTATATGTATTATTATACTTAGAAATGCAACATAAAATTGATATGTTGCAAAGTATTTATATTTTAAACAATTAGTATACTTTTGAACCCCATCATTCCGATTACAGAAAATAAAAAGTTAGTCATCTTACATTAATTTGTGAGAATTTAATTATCATATTTTATTAATATTAAAAAATTAAGGGCTAGTTTTGCATTGCTTTTAAAAAATCGGTAAAAAAATATGATAGAAAATGTTGTTGAGAAGTGTTTTTGAATTTTAAGTTTAATTTTTTTTTAATAATATGCATGTTCGTCTTACGGTTTATGTTCGGGGTGCAATGTGTCTTACCAATGCACCCAAACCTTGTTGGTTTTGGGTTTAAATTTTTAATATTGAAGTGTTTAGTATTACTGTCAAAAAATACTTTTAAAAAATAAATAATTATTTTAGATATGATACTATAAAAAATAATATTTTATTAGCATAATTTCATATAACTATATTTAAACGTCTTCAAAACTGAATAAATATGTACAAATAGAAAATTAATCGTATGATATAATACACATGAATTAAATATCTCTTATTTATGTTACCTACATAAGTTTAATTTATCAATGAATTAAAACACCCATAGTGACGGCAAAGAGAGCAAAAAACAAATCAATTGAGGGTAAAAAGGGTATTATGCCTAAACGTAAATTTGAAAACGCAAAAGTTATGTTTTAATGTTTTTGCGTTGGCACTGTTAAGTGCTGTATAAAAGCATGACGTTTAGAGGCATAAAATTTCGATTTAACGGAAAAATGTACCTCTAACCTTGTACTCACATGTTTGGATCTAAAAATTTAAAATTAATTTTAGACCCTAAATATGATTTTGAGAAAAGCAAAGTAAAAGTAGCTTTTGCGTTTCGTCCTGAAATTTACATTATATTTTTACACATTCATGATTTTTAAGAAAAAACTCTCAAACATAAAAATCAATTATACACAAAATCAATTCTATAAAATCATGATGATTCAAAATTAATTCTGCCACTGCAAAACTAAAAACGCTCAGGCGTTAGCGACGAGCCGTTAGACTTTGCTTGGTAAAGAGTAAAAGTGGAAAAGAGAAAGGAGGGAAGAGAAACTTGGAAATAAAATGAATTTAAGAGTTGTTTGGTAGAGTGAAAAATTAGAAGAAAAGAAAATAGGAGATGAGATAGTTTTTCTTGCTCCTATACAAATAATTTTCTCTCCAAATTGGGTGAAAAATAGGAAAAAAATAGATGAGATAGTTTTTCTTGCTCCTATCACACTTTATAATAAAATTATGAAATTATGTTTAAAACATTCTAATTTTATTTTAACCATATTTATAATTAATTTTTATGATTCCATCCAATATTTTATTATGATTTTATTTTGTTCATTTTACTCCCTAAAAATTTCATTTAAACTAAAATTTACCGTTATTTGCTTTTTTTTATTTTATTATTAAATTTAATATTATTAATATAATAATTTTTTTGTTCGCTTTAGCCCCTAAAATATTTATTTAATCTAAAATTGAACTCTATTTGTTTCTAATTTTTATAATTTCGTCTAATATTTTTACTATTATTTTATTTTTGTTCAATTTAATCCCTGAAATTTTATTTAATTTGAAATTGACCTCTATTTTATAATTCAGTCCATTACCTTATAATAGCAAACTTTATATTTTAGTCACTATTTTTATAATTGCAATTGAGGACTTGTTTTAGCTCGGATTGACCTAAAATTTGGTCTATATGTCAATGATGATATTTTTTTTGTAAAGGAAGGCTTAATTTCACTTTTTGAATAACTGACCCCTATATTTTATGAATGTTTTTAAAATGGCCCATAAACTACTTATTTTTTTTGCAATTAATATTCTATTTCAAATTTGATTTCAACATGAACTTACCATTAACTCTAATTGAAATTAATGAGTCTAAAACGAACATAAAATTGAGTTTTTAACTTAAAATTCAACTTATTAATTATTTACATTTTAGTCCATAAACCCCGATTCGGTTAAATTTACTTTGATTTGAACTTTATTTTTAACAAAATAGAGGTATACAATGTTTCTACTTATATTAAACTTTTATTAAATTTTTGAATGCCTTTTGGGTTCAAATCTTATAAAATTACCAAAATGCCTTTTGTTAAATCGTTTATTTTCTAAAGTTTTTAAATGTTTATTTTCTCAGGTGACTTTAGATAATTGTTTCTCCTTTATGTTCATGTTGGTTGTTTACTTTTATGTAATCATATATGCTTTTTTTAATTTGTTTTAGGCCACAAATGGACCATTTGTAGCATTTGATATTGTGATTGGATTCATTTGTACTGTGTATTAGGTGTTACATTGACAATCAAACTCTCATGATTAGATTATAAAAATATTAGACTAAATTATAAAAATTAGAAACAAATAGAGGTTGTTCTCAGATTAAATAAAAAATTTATTGACTAAACTAGACAAAAATAAAACCATATTAAAAATATTGGACTCAATTATAAAAAATAGAAATACATATAGGTCAATTTTGAATTAAATGGAACAAAAACAAAACTATATTAAAAATGTTAGATTAAATTATAAAATTAGAAACAAATATGGGTCAATTTTAGTTTAAATAAAAATATTTAGGGTCTAAATTGAATAAAAATAATCAAATTAAAAATATTATACAAAATTATAAAAATTAAAAATAAATTATAATTTTAAAAGCTTAATTGTTTTCCTCTCAATTTCCTATTGTACCAAGCAATAGAGAGGAAAGAAACTTATTTTCCTTCTAGTTTTCCATCATCTCAACTAAGCACACCCATGGAAAGAAAAAATATATTTTCCATCCTTTCATTTTTTCCATCACTTCAATTTTTCATCCTTCCAATTTTCTTTTCTCTCTACCAAACAAAGCCTTAGTTCAAGTGGACAATATTATTAGATGTGTGTAGGGATGTGAAATCAGGTAATCGTTCAGGTTTCAGGTCATGTCAGGTCAAATCAAATCAGAACGGAGTATGTCAGGTCAATTTAATGGTTCGACTCAGGTCAGGTCGGGTTCAAGTCGACTCAGATTCAGGCCATTATCAGGTTGATTTCAAATCAGATTGAGTTCGGGTTCGGGTCAGGTTAATTTTAGATCGGGTAAGTTTTAGTTCAGGCCAAAAATGGTTCGGGTCCGAATCAGTTAATTAACGGGTTAATTCAGGTTCGGATGGACTTCAAGTCGAGCCATGTTCAGGTCGAGTCACGTTGTTGACGAATAAAATTCAGTTCGGGGAATATCGATTTTGGTTGAAGTTCAAGTTGTGTCTTACCGTGTACAAATAGACTTCGGTATGATAATTGTAGGTAAATTTCAGATAAAAATAAAATTTTAGGGATTAATATGAACCAAAATATCCCTTAAGATGCCGAAATATTTTACAATTTATATATATATATATAATTATGACTAAATTGAATTAAACTAAAATTTTAAAGTTGAATATTAGGACTAAAATGAAAATTTTAAACAAGTGGAGACCTAAAAGGTAATTAATCACTAAGCAAAAAAATTAGGAGGCAAATGCCAACTGGGCAATTAATTATTGAATCAAATTTAAAAAGATTCCATTTGGATTTTAGAGGGAAAGAACCTAAAAATTAGGGGGCTTAATTCCCTCCAATTTTTTGTCATTCCCCCTACCAATTATTTTTTTCATGATTTTAATTAAACTGAAACGGTGGGAGGGAAAGTTTCCCACCCGCGTAGGTTTTAAGGTCAGGATAAATTATTTTTTAGCCTTTCCAACTTTAGATATTTTTTATTTAAGTTCCAAATTTTTACTTTAGGTTTTAATTTAAATCAATTGAGTCCTAATTTAAATTAATTTAATTGAAATTTCACATTTAGTTTTAGAATTCTTTTAATTATGTCTGTGATATATGCTTCTAAATTTTAATTTAGCTCAATTAGATCCTAAGTTTAATAATTTAATTCAATTCGAACATTATTATTATACTATATAAATTTTGCTTTAATATAATTATACACAAATTTTTTATTTGGATGTAAATATGTAATTCTACACATGAAAGTTAAAACTTTAATTTTATTCAATTGTACACATGGAGCTTTGATTTAAATATTTAGTCAAATTCAAATGCATAAATTAGCAAGTTGAATCGGAATTAATCTCGTCAATCAATAACCCTATACCAAACCATAAGCCATTAATATTGAACCCAAAACCATAAACCTTAAGGAATCAAAATTAATCTCAAACCAATAACCATAAGCTAAATCATAAAATATTGATCCTAAACCCTAAACTTTAAGGAATCTATTGCGTGTAAAAGAGTCTATCGCAATTATAGTGCAAGTGTACACGACGCAAGTAGTAAAGTGATACGAAGTATCGGATATCGTCTCCACAGGGATTGGGCTAATAGCTTTACCTTAATTCACTGCACGAAGTAAAGAAAATAGTTTAGAAAGTTGTCACGAAAATATTGAAGAAAACGTAAATAAAAGAGTAGGAATATCAAGATAGAGAGAATGGGCTGGTATTGAATTGCTCAGTAGTGCAGGTATTATATTGCTTAGGAACTCCAGTTCTGTCGCGCGCCTGTCGCTGGCAGCACCTGTCGCGGCAGCTGTCCGTTGGTCGTCGCGGCAGCAAACACACCAACTCAGTACGTTCAAGTTTGGCAAGAATCCCAGATCTGCCTTGGCCTATCCCTAGGTCCAAGTCTGTCGATGATCACGTCTTGATGATACCTCCCGGCGTGAATCGAAGGATGAACACCGATGTGTATGAATTCTTCCTTAGCCACTTAACCTTGCCCTATCCCTAGGCACAAGATAGTTCAACTATAAACTAGAGAACTTGCTCTTATTTCTTTCGTATACTTAACTCTCCCGATGCTAAGTAAATGGATAACCTCACAATGCTCTCCCGATACTCTTGCAAGATATTAATAACCAAAATAAGAGAACTTGAAGTTTATTTTATTGAACTTGGAAAATCCTAAAACAAAACAACCCTTGCAACTACTTTACAAATCAACCCGTGGCCCTAGGGGGTTTTTAGAACATAACGACGGCGGGTAAACGGCGGAGGGGTTTAGTTGTCGGTTATGGGGTATGATGTATATTAGGTTAAAATCTATGCCCTTATATAAGCTTTGGGCTCAAGAATTCTAAGTTAACAAGGATTACAACTTTAATTAAAAGTAAGATTCTAATAAAGACTTAATCTCCAAGGATCCTACTTTTCAGCCGCCCTCCTTGTTTCTTGGGATTTCCTCTCCTTGAGCTTTGGCTTGACATATCTTTTGATCCGGGGCTTGGAAAAATATATGGTTTTCACACGACAGACGAGCATAATTTTCTCTATCTATAGAGGTCCACTTTGCTTTTTCTCCACTGACTTGCTGTCGTCCTCTGCTGTCACGGCAGATCCATGGCAGCATCGTCCTCATCGTCTGCTTGTCCAGTTCAGCTCTTCTGCTTTTCTGCCATGTGCCCGCCTTCTCCGTCTATTATGGCAGCTACCTGCAAAATCAACCCTTTTTTAGTAGAATCCGTGCCTTTAATATATTTGTGATGTTTTGCTGTAAACTAACCTAAATGCAATGCAATGATGCTTGAATGCAGCAGAAATATGGGTTAAAAAGGGTGTAAATAATAGAACTTTTACACACTCAACAGAATCTAAATTAATCACATAAACCAATAACTCAAAACTAAATACTAAAGTAAACCATAAATCTTAAAGGATCAGAATTAATCTCATAAACCAATAACACTAAACTAAACCATAAATTGTTAATATTAAACCATAAATTGCAAAGCTTAAGGGATTATGTTGACAACAGTTATATATTTAATAAAACTTTTAAATATTTTTATATACTATAATTTAGGCTAAATGGGTTATTTTGCCCCCGAGTTTGACCCAAATTAACAATGTTGCCACTCGCGCGAAAACACGTTCAATTAGGTCATTCAATTCGCACATTGTAGCAAATTGGCCCATTAACTATCGTTGACCGACGGAACCGTTAGTCTGGCCGTTACATTATAATGTGTAAGCCGTCTTCGCCCCCATGGCATGCCATATCAGCGTTGAAAAGTTAAATTGCTAACGTGGCTTAGGTGTTGACGTGGAATTTTTTTTAATCCTATTTCACTCTCTCTCACCCTCCTAATTAATGCTGAAAAAGTAAATACTCCCTAAACACTCAATCTGCTAAAATAATTCAAATTCATTATCGAAGAACACTTTTAACAAAAACGATTAAGTTTTCATGAGGGAAAAAATGAAGAACATGTTCTGATTTTTTTAGCAAAGAATTGTTTGAGAAATCCTTTGAAATTTGAAGCGACATCTTAAATCGGTAAATTTTGTTTGGGTTTAGTAAGAATGTTTTTATTTTGGAGTTATAGAGTTTAATCCATGATTTTTGGAGTTTAGGGTTTCATCCATGTGTTTTACTTTTTTCAATTTTAAAATCGAAAGGAAAGGAAAGCAAGACTGCATCGAGGTGGGTATATATTACATCATAAAGGTAAGAAAATGATTCCCATTGATTTTTTTGGTCGAATATTTTATAGAGCAAAAGTGAAAGGGACATTGTAAAGTGGTCTCATGTTTCTGTGTTTTGATTTTTTTTGTTTAGTAACAGTGCTTAGTTTTATATGAATTGTATTATATCATATTGGTTTTGACTAATTATAATATATATGGTTTTTAGTATATGGGGTGTTGACCATATGTTTTGACCATGTTCCTGTGCTTTGACAATATTTTTTGTATGCATGATAGATATTAATTTAAAAATATTTGTATTACAATATTTCCATGGTGGAAAATTTGTAAGTTCTCATAGCTTATCGTATGTGGGTAATAGTATTGAAAAATTTTAAGTTGACCCTGATAAATTGTGTTATTGGGATATCATTGGTAATGTCAAGGACTTAAGGTATAAAGATGATGTATGGGTGTACTATAGGGTACCAGGAGTAGTCTTTAATTCTGATGCATTGGTTCTGATACATGATGATGATACAGTTATGCAGTGTTTAACTATTTTAAATAGTATGGGTATTATAGACCTTTATGTGGATCATATAAAAATTATAAAAAAAAACTGTCAAAGGGTAATGGAGTAGGTGAAGGCAGTGATGAAGTGGGTAAAACCAATAATGGAATTGATGAAGGCAATAATGAAGAACATGAAGGCATTAATGAGAAAGATACTGTTGAAGCATCAAATGTCGAAGCTGTTGATATTGAAGATTTAAGTCAAGAAGTAGAGTGTGGAGAAGTTGCGGTTGGTGAGGAAGAAGCATCTGCAGGTTTTGAAGATTTTTTGGTTAATATTGAGGTAGTAAAACAAAGGACATCAATAAAGAGCTCAACGGATGATAATGAAGCTGAGGATAATAATGTAGATGCATTTGAGGGTCAAACATTTATAGAAAATGATACAATTGAAGGAGATAAAATAAGAGAAGTTGAAGTCAAGTTGGAAGGTCATGAAAGTGACTATATCGAGTCTGATGATCCAAAAGAATATAAAGAAAATGATGAGGATGATAATGATGAAATGTATAGAGTATATAGAGGCAAAGGTAAGAAATCGATAGGGACCAAATATGACCCAAACTGTACATTTCCTTTTTGGGAAATAGCATGTGTCAAAGAGCTAGAAAAGATGTGATTCGAAAATAAAGACGTTCTTATGTTGAGTTGTATGCAAATCTTTGGGGTATGCTGTTGAGTTGCTTCATAGCAATCCTGGGAGCAGAATATCAATTCAAGCTCATAGGGACAATAACCACAAAGCTATTTTTCATAGAATGTACATATGCTTTGATGCTTTAAAGACTGCCACTTAAGGTGAACTAATTTTTGATGTTGGTAGAGATGCAAACAACTAAATATTTTTATTTGTATGAGCAGTTGTTGAAGTAGAAGGAAAGGAGTCATGGAAATGGTTTCTAACCAAGTTGATGCAGGATTTAGGTCATTCAAATGGTGAAGGTCTTACATTAATGTCAAACCAACAGAAGGTTAGTTTTGTATCTTAATTTGTAACTATTTTTGTCATAATAATTAATTTGTTTACTAACACATTTTTATTTTGATATTGATGTTTATTTTTTTTTTATCTTTTTAACAGGGTCTAGTGTCAATTATCAATGAATGGTTTCCATTGTTAAAGCATAGGATGTGTGCCAAACATATCTATGCAAATTGGCACAAAAAATAGAAATGGATTAACATGAAGATCCAATTTTAGAATTGTGTAAGAACAACCTTTGAAGATTTTAATGATCAACTGAAGATATTGGAAGGAATGAGAGTTACCACTACTAATGACCTGCTAGCAATTCCTCCACATCATTAGAGTTATGCCTATTTCATAAGAGAATCTAAGTGTGATGTAGTGGATAACAATTTGGCTGAAACTTTTAATGGGTGGATTATGGATGCAAGATGCTATCCAATTATTAGCATGTTGGAAGAAATTAAAAAAAATAGTAATACAATGAATGCATGTGAAGAGAACATGATCAAGTAAGTGAAAAACCAACATTGCACCTAGGCCTCTATAGAAGTTTGAGAGAAATATGGATCTTTCCGCTCAATATAGGCTGGTTTGAAATGGTGATGGAAGATTCGAGGTAATTGATGGTGCAAACCTACACACAATTGATCTAAATAACATGAGATGCACTTGTAAAGAGTGAGAGTTAACTGAAATACCGTGTTCTCATGCAATCTGTGCTATGCACCATGATTCAAATGATCCTCGAACTTATATTTCCAATTGGTACACCAAGAAAAGATGTGATGTTGGTTACAACCAACCAGTTAGGGGAAAGATATTCTGACCAAAAACGAAAGATGATCCAATTGGGCCTCTTAAGTTCAAAGTCATGTTTAGAAGAAAAAAAGGGATAAAGATGAGCATGTGAAAACTAAGTATAGCAAGTTAAGTAGAGGAGGATATAAAGTCACATGTAGTATTTGCAAGCAATTTGGGCACAGAAAAAATAAATGCCTCCAAAAGGATAATGTCACAAATACTGGACATGTATACTTATCCATATTTTACTTACTTGTATACCATGTAATTAACATCTAACAAATAATTTTCTATGTAAACTTAGATACTAATGTCAATGATGTCAAGAAGAAAACTAATGATGTCCACACTCCATCCACTACAACCAATGTCGGATCAACATTCAGTAGACCTGAAATCACTGAAGTGCAAAATTCACATTCTACTGCTACAAATCATGAAGTTTTTAGAACCTTAAATAATATTTTTCTTACTTAACATGACACTGTGAATTTTGCAACAACACTTATCTAATGAACGTAGTCAGCAAAAGAAAGTGGCTGAAAAAAGCAACTTGGTACACAATCCAGTTAGACAGATAAAAATCCCAATCCTTAGAATGATGCTCAAAGTTATATGAAAGTTATTGGGCTAATTTATTTTGGTATTAGGGTGAACTTTATGAAGACCTTTAGGATTATATTTTGTTCATGGAATGACTATATTTTATTAGTTGAGCTATGTTTAGGATATACTAAGAAAAACTAATTATATTTTGTATTTATGAAAAAATATTTAAAATTCAATGTACCCACAACTGATGTTACTTTTGTTCATGGGATGCCACTTTTGTTAATTGAAAAGATATGAAAGATTTAGTTTATGAATCATTGACTTATTTAAGTTATATTTTTCAGCAAACACCAATTTGAGGTTTTATATTATTTTGTGTTCACTAATATTTTTCAGCAAACACTAATGTGAGTTGATATTGGTCTTTTTCAGTAAACACTAATTTCAGCATACACATGTTACACAAACACAAGAAAAATTTGAGCAAACACAAATGATAAGACAACCAAACATATTCTATTACCATATTTCATTAAACATATGAGCTAACTATCATCAATATACATATCATCCAAGCTATTACCACCATTTTCAGTAACATATTTTTTCTCTTTTAACTTTTTCCATAGCCATAGACATCTAATTTTGCATTTCTTTCATCTCTGATTTTAATTATGTGATTGCATTAACTTCATTGGCAACATACAATTTTTGCAATTCATCATTCTTCTTTTTCAAGTCGTTAATGAGGAATCTAGATCTTTCTAACATAGGTTCATCAATCCACCTCAAAAAACCACAACTCTTTATCTTATAGTTTGGACAACCAATAAACCTTTTCCCTAAATTTTTAGTATTTTTTCATGTAGTCCACATTCGACATTTATCACCACAAGAACACTTAATTTATTCACCATTGTTCTCCAGCCTCGATTCTGAACCCAATTTTTTTATGACCTCTAGAGGATGAGCAGGATGGTGGTGCCATCTTCAAACATACAAAATCAATCGACATATCAAAGAAACAGAAGTGTAATCATTTTTCAAAGAAATGAAATAATCCTAGATTCCAACCCAACAGCCCAAAAAACCCAAAATGATTCTCAACATAGTTGTTTAGAATTTCAAAATACCCAATGAACAATAAGAACTGTCGAGGGCTTTTCAATTTTAAAAGGGTAAACTACATAAATGGTCCCCCGACTATGCTCCAATTATTTTTTGCGTCCTCCAACTATCAAAAGTTACAAACTGGTCCCCCGACTTAAAAAAAGTAACAAATTGGTCCAATAACATTAAAAATTTAACGACTGATGACGTGGCTGTTAATTTAAATTGATATAATTACATAATTAGCCCTCAATCTCTACACTTATTTTAATTTGACCCCAATTCTAAAAATTTAACCTACATAATCTTAATAATCTATCAATTTAGTCCTAAAAATTAAGGCTACATTGAAATTTTCGAAAACTTTTTACTGCTTTGAGGTATTAACAAAAAGAGAATATCATGTTTCTTCCATTGAATTGAACAAAAGCTTGAAATCTTAAAACATTCCCCAATCCCAATTCATGTCAAGTAAAAGCAACGACAAAGAGAAAATGAGAATCAAAGAAGAACAATGATGGTGGCGGTTGGGATTGGGTACGCTTTGGTGGCGTTAAGACCGTGTCTCTCTCTTTTCATCTTCGTTATCTCTAAAAAGCCCTTCTTGATCCTCACTCTCCTCTCTAGGTTTTCCTTCACTTTTTCTCCATTTTTCTCTCTTACCAAACAAACCCAGCTCTGGGTTTTATCTGTTTTTCAATTCTGAGTTTGTTGTTCACTTCAAAATTGTAACTTTTTTCATTTGTTTATTGATAATGCAGTACATTGGTTTGGCTTATAAGTTTGATAATGTTATCTGGAATTTGGAGAGCTTTCCTTCCTTTGAATTCAACAACATGGTGCCTTTTGTAATTTTTATATTCATATATGTTGCTTTTCAAGAAGGTCTTCGCCTTCTTTTCTGAAAAGTTCATAAGTAAGCTAATCTCTATCACTATTTGCTTTTCTGTTTTTTCAAAAGCTGAAAACAAATTTTGAAATCAATCAGTATTGTTTTTGAACAATTAGAAATTTAAATCCTTTGTTTGGATGACAAAACGAATGAATCTACATATTATGTTGATGCTATTTGGGTCCATTTCACCCGACGTGTATTGGAAAAGTTGTGTGGTTTCATAAGGTTATATAAATGGAGAAAAAATAAGAAGAAAATGGGTAGGGTGAAATGGGACTAAATTGATAGATTATTAAAAATTACGTGGGTTAATTTTTTAGAATTAGGGTCAAATTAAAGTAAGTGTAGAATTTGAGGGTTAATTATGTAATTATATCAATTTATATTAACGGCCACATCATCCTCCGTTAAATTTTTAACGGTGTTGGACCAATTTATTACTTTTTTTTAAGTCGGGGGACCAGTTTGTAACTTCTGATAGTCAGAGGACGCAAAAGATAATTGGAGCATAGTCGGGGGACTATTTATGTAGTTTACCCATTTTAAAATACCTAAAAAATAAAAATGGGTGTTTAGATTATCTTGTGATGAAGATGAAAAATAAGATAATTTTTTAATCAACAAAAGGATTCGATTTATAAAGTAGAGAGAAAGAAAAATAAGATAATTTTTTTTTATTTTTTACCACGCCAACACTCAAGTCATGTCAGCAATTTGACTTTTCAATGCTGACATGGTATGATACGGGGGCGAAGACGGCTGACGCGTTACAATGTAACGGCCAGACTAACGGTTCCGTCAGTCAAGATTAGTTAATGGGCCAATTTGCTGCAATGTGCGAATTGAAGGACCTAATTGAACGCGTTTTCGCGCGAGGGGCAACATTGTTAATTTGGGTCGAACTCGTAGGCAAAATAACACCTTTAGCTTATAATTTATAAATATAAAAAAAATAAACATATTAATTTAATGATCATAGTTAATCATGTACCTTAAATTGTGAAGATGCATTTTATCACACTGTAATATAATAAATTCATAATCTTACAAATTCATCAATTGTAACTTATTAGTTATTACAAGTCAGATAAATACCAAGTCAGATAAATACCAGATCGGTTCAATAACAAGTCAGATCATTTACATGTTGAGTCAATTACATATCAGGTTCATGACAGGTCAGGTTGATAACAAGTCGGATAATATCAGTTATTTACCAGGTTAATCTCAATTTAGGTTCATATCAGGTCGGATGCAGGTCGGGTTCAGTTATCACATTATCAGGTTGAATATGAGTTCAGGTTGTTCTGAGGTCGGGTGCAGGTCGGGTTTAGATCTAAAAGTTTTAGGTCTAACTCGAGTTCAGGTCAACACCAGTTCAGACTCTAATCGATTTCAGTCAGTTTTGCAGGTCAGGTCAGCTTTTTACATCCCTATACGTGTGTGTGTAAAAACAACTAAAAGTCATGGGTTCTAACATGTATTGCACAAATTTTAAAGGTAAATTACACGAACTTTGTTCTTTGACCTATTTTGATCATTGAATTTTTAAATGGACTAATTTACTCACTGAACTTTGAATTATTTTATTAATATTTTGGTATGACTTGGCATACATATTTATTATTATTAAATATTAAAAAATTTAAATTAATATAAATTATGTTTTATTATTATTACATAAAAAGTAATTTAAAATTAAACAAACCCAAAACTATATCCCAAACACTCAAAACCTCAAACCACTTTCACCATCACCGACGTCACCTACCTAGGGGTGATTACGAGCCGAGTCTAGTCAGGCTCGACTCGAATCAAAATGGACAATTTTGCTATATTTTTTTATAAAAGATGTGGCCTCGTTAAAAAAACCCTTTCATAACCAACACCGAAGCGAAATTCAATGTCGCGAAAAGGAAGAAGAGTGTCCAAAAAGTAGATTAATCCAAATAACCAAAAAATATTCTTACAATACAAACACATAATTCTCAATTTATTTTTAGTGAATTTTCCCTAATTTATTTTATTGCTTTTATTTTGCTAAAGAGATTACTTTTAATGCATATGTAGCATATATATAATTATCCCGAGCCTGTTCACGAGCTTTTCGAGCCGAGCTTGAGTCGGCTCGGCTTGTTAAGGTCTCGAGCTGAGCCCGATTCGAGCTCACTCGAGCCAAGCTTTGAGCGAGTCAAGCCTGAGTAGCTCACAAGCCGGTCAGGCTCATTATCACCCCTTGACCTACCCATTGGCGGTAGGGATGGGCATTTTATCCGATCCGGTCGGGTTCTGACCCAGCCCGATCGGGTCAGATTTTTTAATGAAAGAATCGAGTTCGGGTCGGTTTTTATTAGGGGTGAACTCGGGTCAAGTTCGAGTTTATGGTGGAAAATATCTGACCCGACCTGGGATTAATTATGCAATTTCCCCCTAAATTTTTAGGGATATTTATAATAATATCCCTCTTTATATATTTTTTATAATTAGGTCCTTAAAAGTGAATTTTTATTTACAATTTAGTTCTTTAATTTATATTTTTTTACAATTAAGTCCCCTAAAATTATTTTTTTACAATTAGGTCCCTAAAATTATTTTTTTTTCTACAGGCTGGTCGGAACGAGGTCAGGTTTAGTATAATTATTTTCGAGTCGGGTCGAATTTTTTTTTAGAAAATATTCGGGTCGGGTGCAGGTTTAGGTTATTTATTTTCGGGTCGGATTTAGGTGGGCAAAAACTCGACCCAACCCAACTCGTGCCCATCCCTAATTGGCGGACGTTACCCTTACTAGGTTAGTAACTTATTTTAGTTTAATGATTTTTTTTTATTGTCAAAATATGTGTTCTCCTCAATTATTCAGTCACATTATTTAAGTGGTTAATCACATTAACAGGATACTAAGGAACACGATTGCAACATCATTGATGTGGATGACCAGGATGTGTCAATGTTTGTGCAACACATAGAAGCCATGATGGAGAATATTGAGAGGATAGTAAGGAACACGACTCCTTTACTGAGTTTCTATTTTATTATTTTTTAAGAATAACGCTGATTTTCTTTTTCTACAGTAGGAGGTAAGGGTGACGTCGGTGAACGAGTGGGTGATTGCTATGATTAGAGATGAAGAGTGACAAGAGTCTATGAAGAAATGGGGGAAAGAGACACGGTACTCTCGTTATCTTCATTAAAAAGACTGTAATATCTCCAATAGAGACAATCATTATTTATACAAGAGAGAGCAATTCATAGTCAGTTAATAGGTGATAACTAACATTGAGTTTCCTAACCACCTTTACTAATCATAACTTCTTAATACAACAACTCATCACCTAACTATGCTTATACTATAACATTCACCATACTTCCCAAACTTAAAAAAACACCTGATGAAAAACCTGTAAGAGAAGAGAAAACAAAAACAACCAAAAAAGAAAGAAAAATATGATCATGTTACATGTCCCATAGATGAAGCAGGCATAGGAAGAACGAGCAACTTGTCTCGAAACCTGTTGAAGAAGAGAGCAGATAAAGACTTTGTCATAATGTCTGTAACTTGTTCACGTGCAGGAACTTCATTGACACATAACTTTCCAGCCATAACTCGTTCCCTTACAAAATATAGATCCAATTCTACATGTTTAAACTTTGAATGTAGAACAAGATTTGATGACACAACAACCGCACTAAAATTATCACACCACAAAGTCAACTTACCATCAGATTCAACCCCAAGCTCGCTGAGCAAAGATTGAAGCCACACAATTTCTGTTGTAGCACAGGCTACACTACAATACTCGACTTCAGCAGTAGAGTGATACACTACTTGATGTTTCCGTGAGGCCCAAGATATAAGTTTTTCACCAAAGTAAAGACAGAACTCAGTGGTAGAACGTCTGTCATCTACATCGGACCCCCAATCAGTGTCTACAAACACTGCTATGGACAAGCGAGACGAGCTGACAAACCTCAGGCCATACTCAAGTGTGCGTTGAAGATACCTAAGAATTCTTTTAACTGCATTATAATGTTCATCAGACGGGGTTTACATAAACTGACAGACCTGATTCACAACAAAACCTATATCAGGCCTAGTGATAATAATATATTGAAGAGCCCCAACAAAGCTACGATACTCTGTAACATTCGTGAGAGGACTCCCTGTTCGAGAAGAAAGTTTACAGCTAGACACCATCGGAGTGGGCAACCCTTTACCGAGTCAAAACCACTTCGCTGCAACAACTCACTAATATATTTTCTTTGATGCAAAAAGAGACGATTGGGGGTGTAGTCAACCTGAATTCTCAGAAAATAATGTAACAAGCCAAGATCCTTCAACGAATTTTTTTTGTCAAGCTTAGCAACTATATTCTGAATTTGTTCTGGATCACTTTCAGTGACAACAATGTCATCTACATAGACAATAAGGTAGACAACACTGCCACTACCTTTTTTAATAAACAAGACGTGTCAGACTTTGACAAGGAAAATCCTACAGACAGCAAGTTTGTCTTCAATTTCTCAAATCATGCTCTCGGAGCCTGTTTAAGTCCATAAATAGTCTTATTCGACCGACACACTACATTGCTCTTATCCCCCTATTCATATCCAAGAGTTTGTATCATGTACACTTCCTCAATCAAATCCCCATTTAAAAAAGCATTGTTAATATCAACTTGTCTTAAAATCTACTTCTTAGTAACTACTATAGACAAGATGGTCCGTATGGTAGTTGGTTTGACTACATAACTAAACGTCTCATTATAATCATAGCCTGCTTGCTGTAAATAACCTTTGGCTACTAACCGAGCCTTATACCTAGGAACAGACCCATCAGCATTCTTTTTCAGTTTGAAAATTCACTTACAACCTAACGCTCTCCTATTGGGTGGTAATTCTACCAAAATCCAGGTATTATTTTTGACAAGGGCATCAAACTCAGTTTGAGCTACTGCCCTCCATTCATTACTATGCATAGCTTCTTCAATGGTCAGAGGCTCTACAAATATATTATCAACTAACTTACTGGATGAAGTAAGATATGCCTTAGGTTTACGAATTTCATTCTTTCCCCCAGTCACCATAGGATGAACATTCTTCACAATATTCAAAGGAGGTAAATTTTCTAATAGATTGTACTCTCGTTATCTTTATTAAAAAGACTGTAATATCTCCGATAGAGACCAATCATTATCTATACAAGAGAGAGAGCAGTTCATAGTCAGTTAATAGGTGATAACTAACATTGAGTTTCCTAACCACCTTTATTAACCATAACTGCTTAATACAACAACTCATCGCCTAACTATGCTTATACTATAATAGTTATGCCGATAAGGGTAACGCCGACGAAAGGGTATGTGACACTGGTGAATATAAGTGACAAACATTCGGTTTGGGTTCGAGTCATTTTTGGTGAGTTGTGCGACAGTTTACATCTCATCTTTTTTTATTTATTTTAATATATTTTCTTTATTTCGGGTTGTCTTCAGTTCAGGTTGCTTTCGGTTCGAGTAAAATCGTTTTGTGTCCATTCGGTTCGGTTGAAAATCATTTCGGACTCATTTTTGGTTTAACTGAAATTCGAGTAAGTTTCAATTCGGTTCATTTTAGGTTTTTGGTCATCGTGTTCGGGTCTCGGTTTGAGTCTCGGGTCAATTTTTCCATGTCTACCGGTGAATGGGTGGGTGATGCCGACGAGGGTGAAAGTAGTTTGGAATTTTGGGTGTTTGAGGTTTTTAATTTAATAATAATAAAATATATTTTATTTTTATTTTAAATTATTTTTATATTTAATAATAATAATATATGCTAAATTATACCAAAATATTAATAAAATTATTTAGAGTGCCAAAATAAGTTATGGAACAAAGTTTAGTGATAATATTTATAATTTACCAAAATTTTAAAAACCAACAATATAAAACTGTGTTTACTAATGAATTATGAATACATGGACTTCGCAATATTCGTAATCAACAATCTAAAATAGGACTAATTTCTAAAATTTCAAGAAATTATGGTATAAATTTCGAAGTTAAGTCATAAAGTTTAAAAAATAAATTTTAAATTTTAAATCTTAAATCTTAAACTTTAAACTCTAATCCTAAACTTCAAATATATATATTTTTTAAATTTTAAGACATATATAAATACACAAAAAAAAAAAAAAAAAAAAGCAGTTCACTTCCTCCTCGACGCCTATATAAATAGTAGGCACACTCATTCGTTTCACCACCAAAATAAAAAAGCCAGCGTCTTTGGTTTTGCAATTATCAGAGTACTTTCAACAAATCTACCACCCTACCAACACCATGAGAAGTGACATGGAGAGTGTTTGGGTGTTTGCCCTTGCATCAAAATGCCGAGCTTTTTCCCAAGAAAACATTGCATGCTCGATTTTGATTATAGCTCTTGCCTGGCTAGTTATGGCCCTGGCCTACTGGTTTCATCCCGGTGGTCCAGCTTGGGGAAAATACAGGTTCAACAACTCTGCCACTCTCTCTGTTTCTAAGAAACCAATACCGGGTCCTAGAGGCTTGCCTTTCATCGGCAGCATGAACCTGATGGCCAGTTCACTAGCGCACCACAAAATTGCAGCCGCTGCCGAGACATGCGAGGCCAAGAGGCTCATGGCCTTTAGTCTCGGCGACACACGCGTTGTCGTGACGTGCAATCCCGATGTAGCCAGAGAGATTCTCAACAGCTCTGTTTTTGCTGATCGTCCGGTCAAAGAATCGGCTTACAGCTTGATGTTCGACCGAGCAATCGGGTTCGCTCCTTACGGAGTTTACTGGCGAACACTTCGAAGGATCGCGGCTACCCACCTCTTTTGCCCCAAGCAAATCAAGGGTTCCGAGGAACAGAGACGCCTGATTGCCTCCGAAATGGTGACCTTATTTGCTAATAACCACAACACAAGCTTCCACGTTCGTGACGTGCTGAAACGAGCTTCGCTGAACAACATGATGGTTTCGATATTCGGACAAAAATATAAGTTAGATTGTGCCAACAACGAAATCGAAGAACTTCGAGCTCTGGTCGATGAAGGATATGATTTATTAGGGACATTGAATTGGTCCGACCATCTCCCTTGGCTGGCCGAATTCGACCCGCAAAAGATCAGAGCCAGGTGCTCAAAACTTGTACCTAAAGTTCACCGGTTCGTCAGCCGAATCATATCCCAACACCGGGCTCAAACAGACGAGAAAGCTCGTGATTTCGTCGACGTGTTGCTTTCTCTACAAGGCGCCGATAACTTATCGGAATCCGATATGATCGCCGTTTTGTGGGTGAGTTATCAACTGAGTTGGTGTCCGAGTTATTCCTTCCGGTACTAAATAGTAATACCGTTATTTGCTTTGTGTAGGAAATGATATTCAGAGGAACGGATACAGTTGCGGTTTTGATGGAGTGGATATTAGCAAGGATTGTGCTTCACCCTGATGTTCAATCAACGGTCCACGATGAGCTCGACGAGGTCGTTGGTAGATCAAGAGCCGTTGATGAGTCTGACGTAACGAACTTGATATATCTCGCGGCTGTGATCAAGGAGGTTCTAAGGCTACACCCACCTGGCCCATTGCTCTCCTGGGCCCGTCTCGCTATCACCGATACAACCGTTGATGGGTATCACGTCCCGAAGGGGACCACGGCGATGGTGAACATGTGGGCCATCACAAGGGACCCACAAGAGTGGGCGGATCCACTTGAATTTATACCCGATAGATTTGTTGGTAAAGAGGGTGAGGTGGAGTTCTCCGTACTTGGCTCGGATCTCAGGCTGGCTCCATTCGGGTCGGGCAGGCGAACATGCCCCGGGAAGAACTTGGGGTTGACCACCGTCACCTTCTGGGTGGCTTCCCTTTTGCACGAGTTCGAATGGCTACCGTCCGATCAAAACCCAGTTGACTTATCCGAGGTTTTGAAGTTATCGTGCGAGATGGCTAATCCTTTGAGTGTTAAAGTTCGCCCCAGGCGTACGTTAAACCTGTCTCACTGAGGTTCCAATTAGTCACGTGGAAAACGAGATATTAAGACAAGCAAAAATGGTGTCCCTATCTTTCAGCCACTGTACTGTAAATACGAGTGATGGGAGAGCTCGTTATACAAAGTTCCCTAGTATTAATTATTACCATCTTCCCCGTTTTTTACTACGTTGTAATTAAGATGTCTTTTGCATGCTTTAGCCTTTAGACAGTTAATTTATGCTTGCTTTAACAATTTTCATTCGCATGGTAAATATATATGGAGAAAATGAGTCTATTACGCTTGACGAATATCGATGAATATTATTAACGCTGAAAACTGTTGAATACCATTAAATTGATTAATAAAGATTAAAAATCTCAAGGACTCGACATATAATTATAAATTGACTTAAATATATATTTGGTATTTAAACTAGTCACTTTCTCCCAAATTAGTACTTAAAGATTTTTTACTCATATGTTGGTTCCTGAACTAGGCACTTTCTCCCAAGTTGGTATCTAAAGAATTTTTTCTCTCAAGTTTGTACCCGAACTTTAATTTCATTCATTGTTTTAGTACTCTTATTAACAATTTTAGTCCCTAAAATTTATACATTCTATCAATTTGGTCTCAATTAAAACAATTCAATAAATTAAACCTTTCACATTTATAAATTATAACAATTTAGTATTTTTTACGATACTGTCAAATCAAGCAAGTCTATTGGTTCAAAGTGACAGTTAGATAACTGCATTCTATGATAAAACAACAACTTACTGTTAAACTTTTATTATACCATGAAAACAACATAATATTTAAGGGTGAAGAACAAACAATTTAGGAGAATAACGAAGAGTAAATTGAAAGAATTTTTAAATATAAGGGATAAATTTATTGATTTGTTTTGAATTAGGATCAAATTGATAGAATGTATAAGTTTTTGTACCAATTTGGAAAATGTTGACTAGTTCAAGTACCAACTTGGGAGCAAAAATTCTTTAGATACCGACTTGGGAGAAGGTGCATAATTCAGGTACCAATTTGAGAGTAAAAATTCTTTAAGTACCAACTTGGGAGAAGGTGACTAGTTTAGGTACTAAATGTATATTTAAGCCTTATAAATCATTTAAAATAAAATTTTAATTAAATTATTTTCCATATATATTATATGTTTTAATTTTTTTAAATAATTGGATCAAATATCAACCTTCGTCAATTTAAAAAACAAAAAACACTAAACTCTAAACCTTAATCCATAAACCCTAAACCCAACTCGAAATTATAAACTAGAAACCCTAAACCCAACCCATAACTATAAACTATAAACCCTAAACCCTAAATTGTAAAGAAAATGTTTGAATTTAGAGTTTATGGTTTATGTTTAGGGTTTTTATTTTTTAAATTGACTAAGATTGGACTTTGATCCAATTAATTTATAAAAAAATTTAAAAAATATATTATATATATGGAAAATAATTTAATTAAAATTTTATTTAAAATAAAATTTATAATTATATGTTGAGTCCTGGAGATTTTTAATCTTTATTAATCAATTTAACAGTGTTCAACGTTAGTGGTGTTCAGCGGTGTTCGTCGAGTGTTGTAGAATTTTTCTATATATATAACAATTTGGTAATTGATTGTTGTATATTTTATAGGGTTTTGCTATATACAGTCCTAAGAATTGCATATAAGAACTACTAGATTCTTATCATTAATGTTAATTTTAAATGAAATTTATTTGAATGTAATTAATTACATTCTTAAAAAATTAAATATAATTAATTTATGATGTTTAATGTAATTAATAATCATGTAAAAGGGTTTATGGTTTTAGGGTCTAGGAGTTTAGGTGTTTAGGGTTTTATGTTAATTTTCCATGGAATTTGTTTGAACGTAATTAATTACATTCTTAAAAAAATAAATATAATTAATTTATGATGTTTAATGTAATTAATAATCATGTAAAATGGTTTATGGTTTTAGGGTCTAGGAGTTTAGGGTTTTGTGATTCATGGTTTAGGGTTTTTATGATTTATATTTAAGGGTTTAAGGTTTAAGAGTTTAGAGTTTAGAGTTTTATG
This sequence comes from Hibiscus trionum, assembly GCA_030270665.1. Lineage (NCBI taxonomy): Eukaryota > Viridiplantae > Streptophyta > Magnoliopsida > Malvales > Malvaceae > Hibiscus > Hibiscus trionum. The sequence continues at coordinate 6,032,762 of BSYR01000033.1, read as the reverse complement.
ACTTATGTTTTAGGATTTTAGAGTTTTAGGGTTAGGGTTTTAGAGTGTAGGATTTAAGATTTATAGTTTATGATGTTAAAGTTTAGGGTTTTAAAGTTTAATTACATTAAACACTCTAAATCAATGAATGTTTAATTTTTAAAAATGTAATTAATTTCATTCTAATATATTCTATCAAATAGTAAAATAAAAATTAATTATAAAAATCTAATAGTTTTTATGTACAGCCTTAGAGCTGTGTATAGCAAAACTCTATTTTATATTTTATATTGTGTGAACTAAAACTTGATGTTATAGAGTTTCACAAGTGAAATTCAACAATATTAAACTAAGTTCAAGTTCTACCGAAATATTAAGAGTTATTCTAATTTACACTCAAATATGTTTTTTTATCGGTCCATTTGTTTATACGGTTAATTATAATTTAAGCAGTCATATAAATGTACCGATAATATTTTTTTGTATATTATATAATTGTATGACTTGTATTTTTGTATTTGTAATTTTAAAAACTATTTAAAAGCATATGGTAATAATAATATATTACTATTGACAGCTATATTGATATGTGATAATATTTATCATATATAAAAATTCCAACCCTCGGTCATATATCGAAAATCTTTCAAAAAAATATTTTAAAAAGAAATTGATAAATTAGTCGTAAAGAAAATTGAAGTCAATTTTGTGCAAGAATAAAATTTTAAGACCAAGGGTAGGTAGAGGCGTCACCATCTTAAGAACAAAAATACTCCATTCCTCTTTCTATGTTTCAATTTTCAACACTGAAAAATTAAGGTTTAAATCATAACTTTAAATCTTAAAGTTTAGACTCTAAACTCTAGAAATATAAGTTGTTTTCAATTTTGTATACCCTAATACTAAATTATAAGCAAAATTTTAAATATATATTTTTAATGTGAGAGCATAAATAGGATAAAATCCCTCGGTAATTTTTATCTTAATTCCTCCAAACACTTGAGGGAGAATGTCAAATCAAAGCACGTTGATTACATTGGTAATGTTGACCTTAATTATAATTAAAAACATGATTAAAATGACAAGTGTTCAAATGAGAAATCATCCAATTAAAAAGATGATTAAAATTTGTTGGATGACAATAAGGCCATTACATCACCAATCAAAAGGCAATTAGATTTGGTATTAAATTGAATTTGATTAATTTATGATCCTAAAACTTTGCCCAAAACATTTAAATAAACTATAGAGTTTTGCCTATATCACATCATCCTACTCAGCTTTGCAAACAGTCATCTTCCTAAACGGAGCAAATGCGTAATCAAATTGATCTCAAGTTTTAGTTTAATTCAATATTTAGTATGTGACATTTACTAATTTTAATGTTTGAATTATTACATTTATGACATATATTAGTGTTAAACGTTTATTTGGGATAAAGATGGGTTGGGTGTTCTCTTTATATTGGAAGTTTCGTTAGAATTTGTGTTCCGTAACACTTTTCGATGTTTAAGTTGAATCTTAAATTAGATCAATAGTTTAAATTTTAACGTTATGTATAGAGAGGAATGAATAATAGTATGATGGACAAGTGTATGCCCTTTCTTCTAATCGTTAAGGGTAAGTTAATGAAGAATTTTTTAATAGTTTTACAGTGATTAAGAGATAGTATATGTTTATATTTTATTTAACCATTTGATAAAGCTCACACATTTTACGGATAAAACTCCTCAAACTCGATTCTCCTAAAATGAACATCGTCATCTTTTTCACCGAAAGCACTCTGTTTAAGAAGTAAACAAAAGTTTTCCTCACATACCCTATAATTACAGGGTGGGTATTCATGAATTGTATGGCAGAAAAGTGGGGCATCATCTTTGTATTATGGCAAGAATCTGACCTATTGGGCCCTTTCACGCGCCCCCTTGGGGCACATTAATTTATTTGCGTTTAGGGGTCTCACATGGGATACTCAAAATCACCCAGGGAACAATGTGTACGACACATCCCTAAATTATGTTGTTGTCGCCCATTTGGCTCGTGCCAATTACGACGGTTCAGATTAATCATTCGGACATGATCATATTGACATGTCTGAACTACTTATAATCTCTATAAACTTTACATCATAGACTAATATACATCTAAACATATTTGAAGCTGCAATTTCTAATATCAAACGATAGATAAACAATTTTCAAAAATATTTTTTACTACACTTTTTAAAAGTAATGTCAAACTGACAGTAAAATCGACAAAAGAAATGCAAGAGTTAGATACAAAAATACCAGATGAACACTCGAAAAATATGGGAGCGATTTTCTTTGCAAGCGCACGTTAGCTGGCCTAACGGCCTTTGAGATTCTCCCTTTTCCTACCGATTTTCTTCTGTTTTCTTCTAATTTTCCATTCTTCTCGTGTTTCTGATCTCGATTCCTTGGTTTCCTTCTCCATCATGCTCGTGATTCGCATGACAACAATAGACTGGAAGAAGTTCTTTTTCGGAGGCGGTGATGAGCAATCCCTTGATTTCTTCCCGCCGGTGACTAGTGCTGATTCGTTTGAAATTGCTCCGCCTTCTGAGATCTTCAATGAGGGGTTTGCCGATTGGAGATATTCTCTTGTTGGACAATTCATTGGTGCGGCTCCGAACTTCCTTGCATTAAAGAAAATCGTGACGACTCTTTGGGGGAAGTATGCCCTAGCTCGAGTGAGCCTTACTGGCAGCAACATCTACGTGTTCTCTTTCGCCAATGCTACTGCCCGAGATTGGGTTTTGGAGAACGGGCCGTGGCACATTCAGCATAAACCCCTGATTCTTCGCAAATGGGAGCCAAATTTACCAAGGTTAGATTTTGATCTATTACGTATGCCTGTCTGGGTCCAGTTATACAATGTTCCCCTTGAGCTTTATTCTAGGTTAGGGTATTTCTAGTAGGGATGTTCAAAAATACCCGGCCTGAACTACCCGACCCGCCGACCCGTCTACCCGATTAAAATTTACCAGGTATTTATTAAAGTACCCGACTTTTTCAGGCCGGGTACCCGACCTACAATTTTTTTCGAGTAGTTGGGCCGGGTCAGGGCCGAATTTTTTTTATAACCGAGTACCCGACCCGACCCACTAATTTTAATATTTATATATTTTATATTTAAATTCTATTTTTATTTTATATTTCTTATTATTTTTTCTTAAAATTAATTTTAAATCTCTAACTTCTTTTTATACTTGTATTATATACTTTTAAGTTTACAAGTTTTCAAAAATATTTATATTAGTTTGTCAATATAAGAGTCGAAAGAAAAAATATGATTAAAATTAATATTTTTAATACATTCTTTTTTCGATAAACTTTAATATGTATATATATATATCCAAATATTTCTCTTTTAAAACTAACCTCAAATCAATAATTTTTGTGTTTGAAATATATATCATGAAATTTTATGTGTTTCCTATGTATTTTTTTAAAATAGATTTTAAAAAATATAAAAATAAGTAAACCAGGTACCCTGTTCTTATGGGTCGGGTCACGGGCCGAATTTTAGGTACCCAAAAATTTCAGGTACCCAAATATGAACACCTCTAATTGCTAGTGGGTTAGGTATCCCTTTATACATGGACTTGATCACTGCTTCGCGTGAACGTCTTGAGTTTGCAAAGGTCTGTGTTGAAGTCGTAGCTGCTGCTAAGTTGCCTCGTGTCATTCCTGTGAAAATAAAGGACAACTCCATTGTTATGGTGAGAGTGAAACTACCATGGATGCCTACTAGCTGTTCGGCCAGCAAGATTTTTGGGCATACAAATAAGCAGTGCACTGAAATGCATTCAGGAGATAAGCCTTCAACCACTAATGTTGATTGGCGACCTAAAATTTTTTTGAGGCTGCTGCAGATGTTTCTCCTGCTAAAGTTAGTAGTGTCGATGTTCCTAATGTTGTTCCTGTGCCTACACCTTATAGCACCAAAGAATTAGGCACTTCTGAATCCAAATTACCCAATACTGTTGAGCCAAAAGCCATTGAAGATAGAAATACAGAGAGTGTAGATGTTGTTGGGTGCAATTTGTTGAATATTAGCCATCCCCTGTGGAGAGTCTAGTTAATGAGGAAGAATTTTCCCTTTGCAGAGTTCTGAGATAAAAAAGAAAAAAGGAAAGGGTAGAGGTCGTGATTCTGTCTCTTCTCAAAATAAATTTGAAGTTCTGCAGGGTATTAGCTTTGATTCTCTTGTGGAGACAAGGAAGCTAAGGGTTGCTTTCTTGGTTGTGGCTACCTTATTGCAGGAAATGAGAACCAAAAAAATGAAGAAGTTGAAAGTTAAAGTGCCTGAGGCTGGGGGTTCCAAGGGCATTTCCTCATCTCAATGAATATTGCCTTTTGGAATGTTAGAGGGTTTAACAACCCTAGCAAGCAAAGGAAGATTTTTTCTAGAATAGAATGCTTGCAGATTAAGGTACTTTGTTTAACTGAAACTAGAATTAGAGAACGCAATTTTGATGGAATTTACAGTTCTTTCTCTAAGGAATGAAACTGTTTTACTATAACCCCTCGTCTTGGTCTGGACGACTGACCAGTCCGAGTGGGTCACACGGGGAAAATCGAAGTGAAACCCGTTAAGGCTCCCCTTTAGTTAGCAACCCTAGAAATTTTCCTTTAAACATTATCTTGTCTAAATGCTTTAATACATCCTATGTGAGACACGACAACGGAAAGACAACGAAACAATACAAGCATACAGAGCAAGCAATTTAAACAGCCCATTTTAGTCTTTTCAGCAGGCCGTATCGATACACTAGAAGTACGTATCGATACGCCTTGACTAGGTCAACTGCCCAAAGTCAACTTAGGGGGACCGTATCGGTACACTGGTTGACCGTACCGATACGCCCTCGACGGTCAACTTCTCACGGTCAAACGATAAAAAACTGTACCGATACACCCAAAACCCGTACCGATACGCCAAAATCTCGTCAATTTCTCAGATTTCTAGAGAGCTTTTGGCGTATCGATACACCCCCGTGTACCGGTACGCTAAGTTTAAACTGAGGCCCAAAGTGTAGGACCGTATCAATACGGCCCTTGGGCGTATCGATACGCCCTGCACTGCAAGCCTCAATTTAGCTGCAAAACGCACCAAGACTCAACTCTAGATGCAATATACGACTCATCTAGCAACAAGCAAACCCTCATACAACCTTTAGCAACCAAAGCTAAACATACGATGCTACTCAACCAATCAAACATGACATTCAACACAAAATAAGCATTTAGGTAGAAAACTTGCATAAAGGCATACATAACTAGACCATTCATTCATAAGAAGCAAACACTTACACAAACATTTCATATCAAGGTTTACATGCCTTAAAACATAACACACATAGCATTCATGGAACAATGGTCATAAGCCTTCAAAATACAAAGCATTTAAGCGACAATACGAACATGGTTTACAATCCACAACATATGCAAAAACATCAAAAACCAACATATATGAGTCTAACAACGCTCATACAAAACACATAGCATCCCCATTGCTAAACTATCACATTATTTACTGAACCATACTTGAGCAACTACTAAAGCTTGGAATTCCCATTTCCTTTCTCCTTGCTAACTCCACGCTAATAATCTGCATTGTCGAAAACGAGAGCGTAAGCTAGAAGCTTAGTGAGGGTGCTCTAAAACAAAAACAACTACAATTCAGGGTTCAAGCATATCATCCGTAGGACCACTCACAAGCATACATAAGCATCAACATAGCATCATAGCTAACATCACAAGAATGCATTAACATGGCATCTTACCTCATGTTATACCCAACAAGATATAACAATTATCTTAACAACAAAACCACATGAACAAGTATATTGGCAACTATTAGTTTACTCGAATATGTGGATAACTTCCGTTGGGGTTTTCACCTCCAACGTACTCAACAACAACGTTACCTTCGGTGGGATTACACTCATCACCGGTCCTTGCATGGATGAGATTACACTCATCATCACATGCCCTACGAATGGGATTCCACTCATCATCACGTAATAATATAAAATTTTCGGTGGAATATTACATCACTGTACTCCTCCTTGATGACTTTACGCCACCAAAGCCACGCACGAATTTGACTCAACTGTGTGCACACTCTCATCCTAATGATCGATCATTTATACCCAGTAATTTAACTAGTGCCAATCATACTATCAAGTCACACCATGACAATTCATTATGCATTTCAACATATCAACACCACATAAGTCAATGTATATAACAACATACATAATCATCACATGCTTTACAAGTCTACATCATGCATACTAAGCAAAGCTCATTAAACACACATGAGATTAAGCTACCATCTTAACCTTTACCTTGGATTGGCCTACCAAGCACAATCCAACTCCACAACCATACACTTGAAACAATTAAAACCATTTTAAAAGATTCCACTCACCACACTTCCTTAAGCAAACCGAGAAAAGCCGAATCAAGTCTCCACAACTTCCGGAATCGTGCCCGAACCTTCACTGTAAAACCCCTAGTTAAAAAAAAAGGAGAAAAGAAAAAAAGAATGAAATTTAATTTAGAGATAAGAAAATGGAGTGAAAAAAGGGGAATTTGCTGCCAAGGGGATTTGAACTCACGACCTTAAACTTCATGAAGCAAGTGCCTAACCGATTGAGCTATACAAGCTCTTAGTTATTATCTACACCCAATTATTAATAAGTGGCCCTTGAAGTTCTAAAATAATAAAATAAGTAAAATATCCTACCTACCCTAGTTAGAGGTATTTTTATTTTGGCCATCAACCCTAATGAAGGGTACCAGAAACTTCACTGACCCCCCATCTCCCCCATCGTTGCCGCCACGTGATTTCTCCCTCACTGCTGCCGCCTAACCGTCACTGTCACCGGGGTTGTGCTCACCGTCGAGCCCCGAACGAAACCCCTCAAACCCCTCACCCGATCACCGCTCCAATCGCCGGTAGTCAAGAGGTTTCGATTCGACAAACCTAGGGTTGAAACCGTTCGGTTTTTCATCGATTCTGGCGTCGATAAGCATCCGTCCGCCGTGTTGTCACTGTGAGCAAGCTCCCCGTCGTGAGGCGAACAAAACCCAACCGTCCGACCACTCATCCGACGGCGGTAAGGGCTTCATCGGGGTTACGCGACAATCCGGCCATTTCGAATGGTTTGGGTAAGTCCGATGAGTCCTAGTTTAGTTTTTTTGGGTTTGCAGTTGAGATATGTTAGATTTAGGGTTGTTTTTCGGAGTTTTGGTGCTGTCCGGTGTGTTTTCCGACCGGGAGAGGCCGCGCGTGGGCTTCACGCACCGTCCAGGGCGATTTCCGGCTGCCTTAGACGGTGGCTGTCGAACCGCCCGGCCTAGACCCGGTCTGACCTTGAACCGAGCCGCCCAAACCGGTTCGAACCAATCAGCCCAAGCCTAATAACCGACCCGACCCGTTACCCGACCCGACCCGTTGACCCGTACCCGACCCGTTGACCCGTACCCGACCCGTTGACCGAGTCAACTCAGTGAGTCAACTCGCCCGAGTCAACTAGTGAGTCAACTCGCTGAGTTAGTTATTGGACCAGTGACGTCAGCATGACGTCAGTGTTGACTTTGACCGCTGACGTCAGCGTTGATTTTGACCAAAAAGTCAAATTTTCCCGAAAAGTCCTATTTTATGTTTTCCGACGTCCTGAGTCCGATTTTGATGCATGTTTCGAGAAATTCTAACCCGAAAGCCTCCGAATTGGTCTTTGAACTCAAGTTTGCTTATGTATTTTAATAATCAATTATGAGTAAGGTGATTAAAGACTAAAATTGGAATTTGTGTGATTGAAGGTATTCAAAGTTTCTTGTATCCGAGATGTTGAGGACGTCGCATTCGGATTTGAAAGTGATCGAACGGAGTATCAGGGTTGACCGATGTAGCAAGTATTAAAGGTAATACACTACTACCTCTAGTATGCTTTATGAACATGTTGGTATTCGGTAAATGCATGCATAAATATGATGAGGAGTGATGTTAGCTCTGCTTAAATCAAACCGGATATGAATTGAGTATGATAACCTGGATAAAATTAAAATGCTCGAACGAGAAAGTTAATAAATGTAAGGATCTGGAGTTCAATAAATAACTAATAAGGCAGCTAATCTCCAAATCTGATTATCAGTGTCAAATGATCAAATGTTAAAAATATTCGGATATAAAATTACAAAAATGCCCTTAAAGCGTGAGAATGACTAAAATATCCTTGGAATTGGGAAGCGATCTAGAAATTTATGCTAGATATGGTAAGACAACATGATTCATCTGAAAAACCTCGAAAAACCTGGAAAGTTATGGTAACAAGATTTGAACCTTCGAGATTGTAAGGTGTTAAGTTTCCTTGAATTCGGAATGAGTCTCTGAATATAGATTTACGAGAAGTTATTCGTACCTCTAAATTAATCAAGCAGCTCGAAATACGGAATTGACTGAAATGACTAAATGTATTGGAAATATTGTTATGGTTAATTAATTGGAATGATCGTATTGACAAAAAAGACTAAAGTATCCTCAGACATCGAGGTTTGCAAATTAACTAGAATGATGGATAAATCTTTGAGTTCTGAAATGAATGAAGTGGTTGGAGGTACCGAGATTACTTGAATTGCTGAAACACCCATGGTTACTGAATTGATTGAAATACTATATATGTTTCAATTGACATGAATGATGGATATCCTGAGCTTCAAAATGATTGAAATACCCCTTGACTGGAATAAGTAAATTACCTCTGATAAAATTTTGGAAATGCCAATAAAGCTGAAAATGACTAAAATGCCCCTATGGGTTGAAGCATGACTTACGTACGTCAATCACTCCTGATATTAATGTAAGGTTGGAAGTTTTTCCGCAAAGAATATAAGTTTGACTACTCCGTGGCAAATCTTGTGGTGAAATATGAAAGCAACCGTTCAGATATACGATACAGTTGGATGCATTAGAAGGGTTGGTTAGTACTGCAAGGTTGGATTATGTTAGTTCGAATGGTTTTGGAGGCTTGATAAAATTCTGGAAATCTTAAATGTTGTAAATCATAATTTCCTCATGATCGGGCTAAGTTACAAAATCCCCTATAATAGTAAAGTAACCAAAATGCCCTCATTGGCCAAAGTGATCAAAATAGCCCTGAATGTATCTGATATCGTGAGAGATCTTGACATGGAAACCTCTGAATTCTTGGTTGGAAACCTGATGAGTAACTAGAATTTTCTGAGCCACTGTTTATGCCTTGTTGGTATAAATTACCAAAATGCCCATGTATGATAGAATGACTGCAATACTCTTGTGGGCTTAAGTGACTAAATCACTTGTGATATTTCTAAACTCTCAAAGATCTTGATGTATCATCTCCTGAATATCTGGTTCGAACCGCTAGTACGAACCCCCTTTTTTATAGGGACTTCGTTTCTAAAACCCGTTCAAATTGTCACAAGGTTAATGTGTTCCCTTCCGTAAATGCCAAGTATCTCTAAGGAATAAACTGTTTCCACCTAGTGTGTTCCACGTGTGCTACACGGCTGTTTTTGCATATTGATTTACATGTTATAATATCGATCACGTGCACATGACTGACATACTTGAATGTACAGGAACATGACATGTTTTATAAATTAAACATGACAATATTGTATTTCTGATATATGCATATGCATCCGATATGACAAACATGTTATATGGATAATGTGTTACTAAAAATACAGTTATTGATTAATGAACTATTGATGATCTGATTCACTGAGGTACTTGGGACATGATATGAAGTTACCGTCGGCTCAGCCCTGATCCAGCTGGTAAGTCTGCCCGTTTTCGGTCCTAAGCTTCGGCTAGGTCTACCCGTATTCGGATCCTAAGCTTCGGCTAGGTCCGTCCGTTTTCGGATCCTAGGCTTTGGCCAGGTCCTCCCGTTTTCGGTTCCTATGCTTCGGCAAGGGCCGCCCGTATTCTAAGGTATATCCTTAGGATGGTACCCACGCCCAATGGGCTCGGGTTAATGCCTGTACATGATACCGCATTGGGGAAACTATATATTGGAGTATGGTTGGAGGGTAAATATAGAATTAAAATGAACTTTACGGCTACTTGAAACAAATGTATTTTAAATAAAATGGTTTACTGCATTGTTACATTTCATGCATTAATGTTGCACCGTTGGAACACACTAGACACTAAACTCTCTGATTCCACCTCTGTATGTTACCAGCTTATATAATTCTCGTCTAGTTCTCGATGTTTGAATAAAGAAAAAATATCGTTATTCTCGAGTATGATGCAATCTCGAAATAGTAGAACGGAAATGAGGACTGTTACTATATGGAACATTATGAAAATGTTATGCCTACCTTATATCTGCATGAGCTTATAGCATCTTTTGGTAGTACTGTATTACTGAGCTTTTCCAAGCTCACGTTGTTTTTACCATCGCAGGTTAAAAGAATATATCATGGTATAATGGTTGACAGTAGTGTTCGAAGTTGTCTCGGCGTTGCCTTGGAGTACGGTACTGTATAGTTAGTGGGCATGTATGTCATATATTATTTTATGGCATTGTCTGTAAAATATTTTTCTGAAGTTTTTATTATGTGTTTAAATGACATCCCGAAATGATATTTTAAACAGAAGTTTGTTTTACAATTTAATACGTGTAAAAAATGTTTTTATGTGTATTTTTACTATAGGTCGCTCTTGTGACCCTAATGTGACTTCCTAGGATCCGTTATAATGCATAGGTGGGTCTAGGGGGTTACATTCTCACATGTTTCCCCTTGATTCTAACCAATAAAAAACAATGTATTACTACACAAAACATCCACAATATACTGCCACTACTCAGATTTCAACCACAATCCATTTCTCAACAACTTCAAGCCAAAACTAACAACCAAAAATTCCCATTTTCGTACTCCCCAACAACCCAACAGAAAACCTTTGGTTCCAACACTCAAAACACCCCTAATCACCTTCAAAACACCTCTCTAACATTACTATAACATCAGCCCCACTCTTCAACATAAAACCACACCAAAAACCCAAGTTTTGACACTTTTAAAATACCCCCAAAAAACCCATTTCGGGATTTTTGATAAAACCCCACCATTTTAAGTTATAATGTACCTTAGGGCAAGATTAGTTCAAAACTTAACTCTACAAATCAAAAACGAATCAAAAAGCCATTAAAGTTTCATCATTTTCTTTCAAAGCTTTGAAAACTTGAAATTCTCTACAACGGTGTTTTTCAAAAACTAAAACCATCAATGTGCTAGGAATTGAGAGGACAAGTCAAAAATAGTCTTACCTTAAAGAAAACACTTGAAATGATAAAGGAAATGAATGGAATAGTATTTAGGGGTTTTGGAGAGCTTCTTGTCGTGAAAATGGAAACCAATGAAGAAGATGAGCATTTTTTTTCTTTCAAAAGGCTCTTTTACTCATCCTTTTTCTTACTTTTAAAAATTTACAGTTTTGCCATTAATGAATTTCAAATCCTTTTTAAACTAAAGCCGAAGTTTATTTTAATTAAATCGAGTCCAACGACTCGAACCCGACTCACACACTCAACTTCCGACCCCAAAATCCAGGTGTTACATTTACCAATTATGAAGCTATTGAGTTAGGGAAATCTGGATTTTTTATAAAAAAAGATATGAATTTTTCTCTTGTGTATTCTGCTTCCCAATTGATTACTATCAGAGAAAGATTTAATGGCAAGTTTGCTATGCTTTCTGTGGTTTATGGGAGCAATGATAGTGGACTTATAGGGGAGTTATGGCAGCAACTTAGGCATGTGGAAGGTTTAGTTGGATCTTTGTCAGGGGATTTTAACATCACTCTTGACCCCTCTGGGAGTTCTGATTTTGTTTTGGGGGCTCACATTACATCAGACATGAAGACTTTTCAGCATACCCTTAGTGACACTGGTATGTGTGACCACCCTTACTTAGGACCCATTTTCACCTAGTCTAATAAGTAAAGTGAGACCTTTCTTGCTAGGAAATTAGATCGTGTGCTGGTAAATGGGGCTTGGTTTATTGATTTTCCGGATTCTCTTGCTCCTGGTGAATATGACCATAGTCCTGGTATTGTGAAGTTTCAAGTGGAAGTCCCTATGCATAATCCTAAGCCTTTTAAGTTTTTTAACTTCTAGACACTTTATCTTGACTTTAAAAAGACTGTTTCTAATTCCTGGAATGAGCCCGCTGAAGGGAATCCACTCCAACAGCTATTCCTCAGCTCAAGCGTCTCAAAGTTAAGCTAAAGGCTCTTAATGCTGACCATTATGCCAATATTTCTAAGAGTGATGAATTGAAGAGAAGATAGTTGGAAAATCAGCAACTGTTGAATTTGTCAGGGTTCTCTACAAGTCATGCCATTGAGATGGAAAAGCCACTGCAACTAGAATTGTTGGACCTGGAAAAAGCCGAGTCTCAATTTTTCCAGCAAAAAGCAAAGGTGAATTGGCTGCAGAAAGGGGATCAAGGGACCATGTTCTTCCATGCCACTGTTGCTATGAAGAGAAAGGAAAATACTGTTTCTTCTTTAGTTGATAGCATGGGAAATATAGTTACTTCCTTTGAGGGTATTGCTGAGGAGTTTATTCAATTTTTTACTGGGCAAATTGGCTCTATTGATAAGGGAGTAAAGGGCTGCAATGTTGAGCAATTGAAGGATATGCTTCATTCTGTTCTCTTTGAAGAAACCAAGACTGCTTTGGTCAAGGAAATTTCTGTAGAAGAGATTAAAGTTGTAATTTTTGGGCAGGGTAAAGATAAAGCCCCTGGACCTGATGGTTATACTTCTTGAATTTTCAAGAAAGCATGGGACATTGTGGGTGCAGACTTTGTTTTGGCTATCAGGTTCTTCTTTGAAACCTCTACCTTACTTCCTGCTTTTAATGCCACTACCATCACCTTAGTGCGTAAAGTACCCAATGCTTGTCAACCTAGGGAATTTAGACCTATTGCTTGTTGTTCTGTGGTTTACAAAGCAATTACCAAGATATTAGTTGACATGTTAACTAGTTTGATGCCTACTCTAGTATTACCTAACCAGTCTACCTTCATAAAAGGGAAAAGCATTGTTGACAACACCCTCCTTGCACAAGAATTAGTCAAAGGTTATGGCAAAACTAATATCTCCCTTATGTGTGCACTGAAAATAGACTTATAGAAAGCCTTTGACTCATTAAGTTGGAATTTTCTGATTTGTCTGTTGGAAGCCATTGGTCTGCCTGTTACATTTAGAAATTGGATTGATGCTTGTGTTACAAGCAGTCGTTTCTCTGTGTCCTTAAATGAGAGTCTTGTTGGGTTTTTCAAGGGGAGAAAAGGGCTAAGGCAGAGGGATCCCTTCTCCCCTACTTGTTTGTATTGTCTATGAATGTTCTTTCTCATCTCCTTGACATTTCAGCTGCTAATGGAATCTTTCAATTTCATCCTAAATGTAAGAGAGTGAATATTACACATCTGAGCTTTGCTGATGATTCGTTAATATTCTGTAAAAGAAATTTGAGCTCTCTCTTAGGAATACAAAGTGTCTTAGAGGTGTTCTATGAAATGTCTGGGTTTAAATTAAATGATGCAAAATCAAAAATGTTTATGGCTGGTATTTCTCATGAGCAACAGCAATCTTGGAGCCTGATCACTGGATTTGCTATTGGTAATTTGCATGTGAGGTGCTTAGGGATACCCCTTGTCACTAGAAAGCTAACTGGTAGAGACTGTGGGGGCTTGATTATGAAGGTTAAACAACAACTGGAGCATTGAAGTCACAGGCATCTCAGTTATGCTGGAAGATTGCAGCTAATAAATACTATTCTTTTTTGTATTTCTAACTATTGGTGTAGGCATATCATTCTTTCTAGGGGTGTAGTTCAAAAACTTGAGCAATTATGTATGAGGTTTTTTTTTTGGAAGGACAAAGATGAGCCAACAAAAGGTGTTCGTGTGAGTTAGCTTGCTATTTGCAAAATTAGAAGTGAAGACGGTTTAGGGGTGAAAAGCTTGGGTATGTGAAATAAGGCATGCATTGTTATGCTCATTAACAACTTATTATCTCTGGACGGCTCTCTTTGGGTAGCTTGAGTTCGAACATGTGTTTTTAAAGACAAGACCTATTGGACTGTGGAGACCAGCCTTGGTTTAGTTAGAGTATTAAGAAAATAATAAAGTTGAGGGATGAGGTGCATGCTTTGATCTCTGTTGGAACTGTTGACAAGGGTGTGATTTGGAGTGGCATACGGGGGGAGAATCCAAAGGTTCCATGGCACAAACTTGTATGGTCTGGACCGCATATTCTTAAGCATGCTTTAATTACTTGAATGACAATTTTAGATATCGACTGTAACAAATGGGATTGATTGTTAATCAACATTGCTTATTGTGTGGGGTTGAACAAGAATCAAGAGATCATATTTTTGGCAGCTGTGTTTTTTCAAGACATATTTAGAACTCTATTATGTAGCTTTGCAACATTGGGAGGCATGCATGTGTTTGGGATGTTGAGCTATGATGGCTTAGTACTTCTCTGAAAGGTAAATCTTTACTGGTCTTTATACTTAAACTAGCTTGGAGTGCCTATAACTACTATGTCTGGGAAGAGAAAAATTGGAGAAAATTTCGGGGCAGTACTCGAGAACCTTACTGTTTACTTAATTGTATTAAGGAAGTGATACATATTAGAGTAGCAAACAAAAGCACATATTTTATAAATGTAAATAGGCATTTATACACAGCTTGGGAGTTATCCTAAGTGATATATCTCCTCGTGACACATTTGTAAATGATGATGCAGCTTTGTTGATGTCTTAGATAATAATATTTCACAACTTATCCAAAAAAACAACAGATGAATTTCTTTCGTTCATGTCCACCTCAGATCTCATTAATTAATCTGAATTGTCTATTTCAGTAATCCTAATAACATTTTCCCCTTTATTCGTTTGGAAATGTATACTTACTTGGATGATAAGTTAAAAGGATTGATATGATAATTAGATTTTTAATTTTTAATGGGTGTTGAAACTGCTGTTGTTGAATACTAATCCGTTTAGACAGGAGTTTAAACACGTAATTAATTAATGATTAGGTCACTAATCAAACCAATGGATCCAGCTGACAATGAAGGAGACAGAGAGGAACTATATATGCGCGGCTGACAACAAGGGAACCGATGAATAGTTCATGAAGTCGAGGCCATCACGTCATTAACGTAATCAACCGGATAAATCTAGATATTATGATTGGGTTATTTTTTTATTGTACTTCCGGTTTTTCAGAGTTTTATTTTGATTAAATTGAACTGACCCACTTCACACACTTGACTTTGATGGGTGAGTATCCCAATAAATTTTTTTTGCATATACAATATCTCGAACTCGAGACCTGCTTAAGCGATATCAAGCTGCTTATCACTTAAACTAATCTCGTTGGTTATGGATTTGGTTATTGGTAAATGATAATTAACTATTTAAATGTGACGATGGTCGGATTACACTTGTGATGAGATCAGTTAATGCTTACTGGATGAGTCTAGAGTAAACGGTATGAAACGATATTAGGGGTGAGCAAAACTCGACTCGAAAAAAAAATTATGATTCGATTCGAGGTAAAAAAACTCGATTCGTTTTGACTCGATTCAAAATTTCATAAACTCGACTCGATATGAAAAAATTTCAAATAAAATTTGAGTTGTAAAATAGAAATTCGAATAACTCGAATATTTTTAGTAATTAGTAGATTTATTTTTAAGTTCGAGTCGAGTCCCTCAATTTTTCCTTATATATATATATATATATGAGTAGAGAAAGTTGTTTAAATTAGAATCAAACCGTACTATAACATGATAAATAATCACAATTAAATTTATATAGGAACTCGAAAACTCGACTCGAACTCGATTCAAATTTCATAAACTCGATTTGAAAAAAATTAAAATAAAATTTGAGTTGTAAAATATGACGTGTCAACTCGAACAACTCGAAATCTTTTGACTCGACTCGACCGAACGCTCACCCCTAATCGATATGTACTAATATATATCATTAATTATTTTAATAAAATTTTGAAATAATGAAGACCTAAAGTATAATTATTAATTTTTAGAGTAAAATAGGTTGAAACACTTTTTGTGCTACTTTTTTCAGATTTTTTTTGTTTATAGTATTGAATAAAATATTATTATTTTTTAATACGAAAATATAATTTTGTTTTAAAAAGTGACACAAAAGTGTTTCAACATAATTTATTGTCAAAAAAGAATAATCACTAGGTCCTATAATTTATAAAATTATTAAAATAATTAATGATGTATATAAATACATATGACTAATTGTATATATAAGTACATGACGTTTATTTTATTTAATTGTTTATCAGCATTCATTACAAGCTTGTCACAAATTACCCCACTTTTTTTTTTCATTTCACGTTGTCCTATTTCCAAGCCCATAATACAGACTATTGCCGTTGGCATTGTTTATTGCCCCATGTGACTTGCCCTATTGGTTTTGTTTGTTTTCTAACACTCTTGAATAATTGGGGTTTACAGTTTTCTTAGTTTATCCATCTTTTTGCATGTGGAATCAATGTCCCAAATACTACTTCACTTGTAACTATTTAGATTGGTACTTGTATAGACATGTCACTATAAGAACAAATGGAGTTGTTGAGATGACCAAAGTAATAAAATGTAACATCACAATTTGATTGGTTGTTGAAATGTTAGGATACGATATCGATTCGAGGGATTTTCTCAAAATGAAACAAAAATAAATGTTACCTACACAGTTGAAAAAGTTGTGAATTTTGGTGTTAATTTGTATTTAAATGTTGTCTTGTCTTATTTGCTCGAGTAGCATGAGTAGGATTTTGATTTTCGGGCACTGATGCAGGAATCCCAGAAGATGTATTGGGCCAATATTGTGGATTCTGAGCAGCAAGAAGGCTTGGCCTATCTCATAGCCGAGCTTTTACCTCTCAGAACATCGTATGGCGGATAAAATCGCGTGCTATAAATATTACAAGACTCGTTACGAGGCTTAGATCATCGGCCAGATCGTGGCGGCAAGTTTTCGGATGTGATTCAGACATATTTGGGCCAATTTGCCTTCTGTCATATCATCAATAGCACAATGAGCAGCAAAGCCAAACTCGGTCCGAGTTTGGTGATACATGCTTACTAGTTCAAGCAGAGTTTGGTTATGTATACCACTAGGCATGTATCACCATGTGAACTTCCAATCCTGAGGCTTATACATCGAAAGCCTCATATGTCGGTCCGAGTTTACAGCATTTGTGCTCTAATTGAGAATGCATTCTCCAAGGTAAAATGGAGTTTTGGATGCAGTAATTGATATAAACCAGAAATGTTTTGAATAACCCGAGAAGGGGTTGCTATGTTGGGATGCCGAAGGCTTCCCGGGATACTTAAATCTCATCAAAGGAAGGAATCCCAAGTAGATGCATATGATAACAAAACTAAGCGAAGACAATGACCAAGAGTAGAATGAGCTTAGGCCTAGAGCAGCAAAGGTAGAGGAAACTTATCTGGTATCCACTCTATATTCCTAAGCACTCAATGGTTGCATAGACGGCCATACTCGAACAGGTTACCAACAAAGGATAGGCTCCTCGGTTGAGGAATTATGACCTTACAGGTAGTTCCGTAGACTCGATGGTTATGCTGTAGAGATGCCCAGATACATGAAAACCATCAGGCTAAAGCTATGTAGACTCGACAACCTTAGTCAGTTAGCCTGGATAATTAACCATGGCATGAACAAAAAGTAAATAACAGAACATGCACGAACACGTTGCAAATACATGTATTGCCAAGTAACATGAAATGCAAGAAGGGCTCTATAACTCAGGCATCTGCTACTTAAGTTATGCAAGAAGATCGAAAGTTAATAACAGAAAGTATCACAAACATGAAACAACAGAAATAGATTGAAAATTATAATGCTAAACCATTATTACACCGATGACAGCTTCCACGAGCATATATGAATGAGCAAGTTCCGTAATGGTAAAGCAACCTAGGTTTCAGTTTTCTCCTCCTTCCGCAAGAATTGCAAACCGAACGCGAAGCCTAAGATCAAGAGGGGTACCAGGAACTGTAGTATCTTAAACAGCAAGCCAGGATCATTGTTCTGTTGCTGAGTTGCTGGAGCTGATGTCTGCGGTTTGACCGTTTTCCGTAGGGGAACGGTGGTGCTGTCGACCTCACCAATGCAGTACTTTTCCATCAACCCTCTTGCATCATCACTGTGACCTATATCTTCGAAATCATCGGTAGCATCTTTGCCTGCAGAATTACTTGTTCATATCAGTAATACAACGAAATTCGACAATTAAGCTGGCAAATCGCCGGCAGAGAGCATCGAGAACAACTTACCGCTAGCAGCAAGCAATACTTCATCTCCACCGGGATGCTCCTCCAAGAATTGGGTTACATCATACACCTTAGAAAACAGGCAAGTCAAGCCAATAATTAAATAAAATTGCTTCCATCATTATTCACACATGCAGCTATGAACTGACTTCAAATTTACTGTTTTAGATATAATGATCCAAAAAAACAAAATCAAATTTCGATCCAATTTATCTTTTCTGGGGGGAGATCAACAGTGTTTCCCATGATTTTACTATTTACCCTTTCTGGTAAATCTGTTCCAATTTCATCAGAGATGCAACTTTTATGCAAATTAAAATCCCATTTCTTATCAGTTTTATCCAAGTTAGGCTATGAACTTAAACCAGTAAAACAACTACAAAAAAGGGGGAAACCCCAAATCATATATGTAAAGAAAAGAAACCTTTCCGGAGATCAAAAGCCAACAATCATCTCTGTCTTTGTGCTGGACCAAATCTTCATAAACAAAAACCTTTTCTCCAGAACCCATGATTTGAACTACAAAATGGGAAAAGGGGATTCAGAGTGATGAATAGCAAAAAAAATGAAAACTTTAGGAGGAAAAGAGGAAATAGAGAAGGGTTATCTAACATGTTGATGGGGAAGTCAAAGGGGAGGGAATGGGGTAAAAGTGCAGGCACACACTGAACACGTGCTTCTCACTTCATTTATGTCCTAAACCTTGTCTTTCTAATGCCTCAAATTTAAAATTTTTTTGGTATAATCACCTACGTCCAATCCACTAATTGATTAATCAAGATCGAATACTACGAAAATTTATTATAGAAGAGATTTTCTTAATTCAGTTTACTCGATTCATTGTCAGATTTAAACATATACCTTATTTAAAGATTTAGTATTTTATCTCACTCAACCAAATCGAATTTAAAAATCAAGTGACCTTCAATCAATTTCTTTATTTTGGAGAGAAACAAAAAGGGAGGAAACGTGGGATCAAGAAATGCACTAAGTCTTAACGTGTAAAAGATGCATATATGGGTGAAGAAAGTTGATAACACATGGGATGCTGACCTTGAAATTACAAAACTTCGGGTATTTCTCAGAAAAATACCTTTTTTTAGAGTGAGGTAGGTTATTACCATCCATACCGATTTGGAATCTCATACAACTATATTAATTTTGGGAGGGTGGAGAAAATAAAATAAAAGTTTTAGTACCTTTCAATCAGTTATCTGTCATTTATCCATTAGAAGAATGAAAGGAGCTAAGCTTGGCATGAGTTTACAACTGTAACTAGTTTGGTGCTCGGTTAAAGCAACATTGTCCCCGGTCTCGTTTGGATTAGTCCAACTGGTAAGGAACTTGATATTATTTAAGCATGTCTTGAGTTCGAAGTTTTGTGTATGTAAAAAAATTTTGCCGGGAGGCTCGCCCACAAAAATCGAGTGTACAACACAAGTCAGTTCAAATTAGTAATGACAAAACTTTAATGAACCGAGAGGTCAAAAAAAAAAGCAGCATTGGAGGTTTGTTCATGGAGTCTCAGTTGGCCCACTGAACTCTTCAGAAGATTAGAGTCCAGACTCCAGCCCAACGGGAAGTAGAGAGTTCACCACACCAACTTGTTAATGCTTAATAGTGTAAGTTATCCACCATACCAAAAAAAACAATCTTTGGCCTCTTTTATTACATATCTCTGAGCAGAGAAATTACAGGTAAAATGGCAACAGGCTGAGTAGATTGAACTTGAATGCCCCAGGATCTTGGCTTATACATAATTCTTAATCTGCCAAGGATGGCTAGGCTAACCAATCTTTGGAAGAACATTTAGTTATATTTAAATGAATACCACACCAACCAAGAAGGGTTGGGGTACTATAGTAATGCATATTTCAGTTTTCACGAGAGAATGTACGTTCGAACTTTGAAGATGACATTCTTGAGAGAGTAAAAAATGAATCATAAACATAAACCGACTTTATGGTACAAGATTCTGCAGAATGTTCTTTAAGGATATTTTCATTTTGTCACATGTAGTTTCTTTTAATACTATAAGAGCTACATTTGTATGGACAATTCCTGGAGAATCCTTTTGAGTTTTTAAGAGCAAAATTACAGAATACTCCTTAAAAAAGACATTCTGAGAGAAAAAAAAATCTGAATTTATGTTCAATGCATCAAATATATACCTTCCAAAAAGGGCAGGGGAAGCTTATCTGCTCTAAACAAACCTTGGTATCAACCATGTCTTCAGCCAATTCTTCTATGGACCATGCCATTTCCAATGCTCATTCAAGTAGAGTTTTGCTTAAAAACAACAAAACTCTACTTGAATGAGCAATGAAAATCTAGTGAATTCGCTCTCGGACCCTAAAATCCAGTCCTTCTTCATCCAAATTAACTGAATATTATTTACATACATTTTCCTCCATACTTTATTTTCATTACTTCATTCGTTCAAGACCAAAAATCCCACCACTGATACCCACTACCGGACTGATCAAAGAGAACACCCGATTCGAAACTGTGCCAATCTTCCGGTGATGTTGAAGCACCATCAGCTGGTTCCAGTTCCACCATCCTTATAAGTTGAGGCTCTTCTTCTAGTCTAAAATAGCCCGTCATTATAGCACTATCATCATCCGACAACACTCCGGGTGCATGTTCCGATCTTTCCATTGAAAAACTTGGCTGCTCTTCCTCTTTCGGCTGAAATCAACAGAGGGATGAAAATCTTCTACCTTTTTCGGTGCCCCTACTTATGCCCTCATGCTTAAGATTAGATTTAGGGTTTAGGGTTTTAGGTTAGAGGTTAGGGAATTTAGGGTAGGTGTATTTTTAGGGTATAAGATGTAGGGTTTAGGATTTAGAATTTAGGGTTAGGGCTTGGAATTTAATTTTGTAGTATTTTTTAGTGTTGGGGCATAAGTAGGGGGCACTGAAAAGGGGCAGAGGATTTTTATCCTTAACAGAGGGTTATGTGAAGATTATTACTTGGAAAAAAGTGAAAAGTTAATGTTAATTATTCATCTCACACCTCCAACGATTTAAAAAATGTGTAAAACTATGAGTTTTACATTCTGGGTGGATCTTATACTATATATATTGACTGAGATTAACAGTAGGATATGTAAAGATAATAACTTGTGGATAATCTCATTCATCCATTTCCATAATCCAACGATCCAAAAAACGTGTAAAATTATGAGTTTTACAATCTTGTGTAAGTGGATACAAACCCTAATATATATGTGCTATTTCTATGGGATAAAATTTTTCTGCCCTTTTCGGTGTCCATACTTATGCTTTAACACTAAAAAATACTATAAAATTAAATTTTAAGCCCTAGTCCTAAATTCTAAATCCTAAACACTACACCCTATACCTTATACCCTAAAAAATACACCATACCCTAAATCTTAACTACAACCCCTAACCTAAAACCATAAACTCTAAACCCTAAACTTAATTTTGAGCGTGGGGTTATAAATAGGGGCACCGAAAAGGATAGAGGATTTCTATCCATTTCTATGGGGTATGATAAGTGATAATGTACAGTGCTTTTCCTCTTTTACCGTTTGAAAATTAGTCGATTTCCCTTTTTCATTTTGATCGGCCTTTTCTTTGTATTTTTTCTCATGTTTGCTTAATCTTAGGGTAAGTGTTCCGATACCTAATCTTAGGGTAATGTTTAAAACAATGGAAATGACCTGATAAATATTACATAAAAATTATGATATAACAATTTTAACACTTAATATATTTAAATTCACCTCAAAAATACTAATCCAACTAAAATTCAATCAATTCCTTATTTGATACCTAACCGTACAATAATAAACACAGTTCGTATTACCCTTTACATTGAAATTTCCGAATCATGATTTTTAAATAAATCAAATAGAATGAATAAAAATTCCAATCAATAAAAGAAATTGCTTACGGACATGTATCTTCCACGTGTCACCGTGTAAACCAATAGTGACTTAACACCTGGCACCTCTCACGGGCTAAAACTTATAGGGTAAACTATACTATTGACCACCGAACTAATTGGGGATTTCTATTTTGACCACCGAACTAACGAACTCGTCAATCAGACCATCGGACTTATTAAATTAACCTATTTTGACCACTGCCGTTAAAAAAATAACGTAGGGCTAACAGAGTGATGACATGGCAGTTAAAGAACTTTTATAAAATTACACATTTAATCCTTGCTATTTGCACATTTTTTCAATTTAGTCCTAATTTTAAATTAATAAAATAAATTAATTATTTAATTAAGTGATGACACGTGTCAACACCTTATTGGAGGACTTTAATTATTTATATTTTATTTTATAAATTTTTTTCTTCGTCCAATCAAGTGGTGACACGTGTCACCACTTGGTTTAAAGAAAATAAAGCAAATTTGGAAGAAAGGGGATAGGGTGGTTCAAACCTGGGACCTATGGGTTTCTAACCCACAACCTTACCACTGCACCAAGCCTCCTTCTATGACACTAATTGCGCCATTTAATATATAAGTTATAATGCAGTAAATGTTAGGGAAGAAAGTAAAAATGATTGAAAGGGGATTCGAACCTAGACCACTTGGAATGCGTATAATCACACAAACATTCGATTTAAAATATTCGAATATTTTTCTTTTTCATATTTAAATTAATTCGAATACTTGATTTAAATATTTTAAAAATATTTTTTTCTTTTTCATACTTTAAATATTCGATTTAATTTAAATACTTTAAAACATTCGATTTAATACAAATTTTGCTTTTCCAATTTAAAAAATATTTATTAAAATGTTTAATAAATTTTATTACAAATTTTCCATTTTAATACAAATATTCGATTTTAATAAATATTCGATTTAATACACATTTTGTTTTTCCAGTTTAAAAAATATTTGAATATTTTAAATCAAAATTTTAAAGTATTTAAATTAATTCGAATATTTAAAGTATGAAAAGAAGAAAATATTTTTAAAATATTCGATTTAAAATATTTAAATCAAATATTTAATTTAATTTAAATATGAAAAAGAAAAAATATTTGAATATTTTAATGGAATTTCTTTTCTTTATATCGAATGTTTGTGTGATTATACACATCTCAAGTGGTATAGGTTTGAATCCCCTTTCAACCATTTTTACTTTCTTTCCTAACATTTACTGCATTATAACTTATATATTAAATGGAGCAATTCATGTCATAGAAGGAGACTTGGTGCAATGGTAAGGGTGTGGGTTGGAAACCCATATGTCCCAGGTTTGAACCACCCTATCCCCATTCTTCCAAATTTGATTTATTTTCTTTAACCACTTGATTGGAGGAAGAAAAAAAATTATAAAATCAAATATAAATAATTAAAGTCCTCCAATAAGGTGTTGACACATGTCATCACTTAATTAAATAATTAATTTATTTTATTAATTTAAAATTAGGACTAAATTGAAAAAATGTGCAAATAACAAGGATGAAATGTGTAATTTTATAAAAGTTCTTTAACTGCCACGTCATCACTCTGTTAGCCCTCTGTTATTTTTTTAACGGCAGTGGTCAAAATAGGTTAATTTAATAAGTTCGGTGGTCTGATTGACGAGTTCGTTAGTTCGGTGGTCAAAATAGAAATCCCCAATTAGTTCGGTGGTCAATGGTATAGTTTACCCAAACTTATATTACCTGACGTAGTCTTTGTACTAAGGTTTGAGGTGACGTGTGCAGAAATTTGTGGCTTCCGCTTAATTTAGATCGAACACGTGTCCAGCTTTTGTTTCAATATTTTAAAGTCTTGCATGTGGGGACAAAGTTTTTTCAAACTACATGTGTCCGTCTCACGAAAAATTATTAAATGAACCCACTTTATCACGTATAGGGGTGTAAACGAGCCGAGTCGAGCTCGAGTAGTGTTAAGTTCGGCTCGACTCGGCTCGTTAAGATTTCGAGTCGAGTTTGAACTTGAGTAATTTTTAATGAGCTTGAGAAATCTGAGCTCGACTCGGCTCGTTTAGAACTCGAGTCGAGTTAGAGCTTGATTCGAGCCCAATCGAGAAGTGTTGACCGATCTTTGATCGCATTGGACTCGAGTAATTTTTCATCTATCACGTCTCATTTAAAGTCCTACGAAGAAAAAACTTTGATACATAAGTTTTGTTAACTCAAGCTTGTTAATTTTAAGGTTTAGGGTGTTAGTTTAGGGTTTAAAGGTTTAGGTTGTTGGGTTTAGAATTTAAGATTTAGATTTTAGGGTTTAGTACTTATGCTTAGGGTTTACATTTAGCGTTTTAAGTTTAAGAATTTAGATTTTAAATTATAAAAAAATAGTATATTATATTTTCGAGTAGCTCGTGAGCTTTTCGAGTCGAGTATCCAGTAGCTCGACTCGGCTCGTCAAGAACTCGGGCCGAGTTCGAGCTTGAGTTGTGTCCAATCGAGTCGAGCTTTGACCGAGCTTTTACCGAGTCGAGCTCGAGTAGCTCGCGATCTGTCTCGTCTCATTTACAGCCCTAATCATGTCATCCGTGATCATAGCTAATAAGGTTCATCTATGTCATTTTTACTTAACGTGAATCTTCACATATTTCTTTCATGTAAAAAATGGATAATTATTTAAAAAAAATTTTGACATAGATAAATCTTATTGGCTGAGACCATGAATGACATAGTAAGATAATCTATCTAATAATATGTTTGGACGTCTCTGTCTGATTGCCACGTAGTTATGAACACATTTTTTAATGATATGAACACATTTTTTATTATCTTTTATTAAAGACCATTAGTATTATTTTGGGTGTAAGCTAACTTGTAGTAATCAATATTCAAAGAAGAAATCGATGTGCCAACTATAAGATATAAGAATATAGGTTTTTCAATAATGTATTTTTCTTTGTCCACCTTGTTCTCGAGATTTTAATTTGACTAATCCGAACCAGTGGTCTAAAATTTTAAAAATTGGGGTCAAATTTTTTTCTTAAATGTGTATGTAAAAATAAAAATTTGCTTTACAAACTAAATAAAATTATTCTTTAAAAAATAACATTAAATTAAATTTATTTAAAAAAACAAAAATAAGGATGCGGATTGGTGCATCCGGCACTGATCAGAATCGACCTTGTCGTACATTTAATCTTTTTTCTTTCATCTTTTAATATTTTAAATTATCATTGATAGAGAAAATTAGAGTTTTTATTTTATTTTAACTATAACCCAAATGTAAAACTGGATTATATTAAAAGCGAGAGTGATTATAAAATACAACACACCTCAAACTTTAATAGTTTAATGTGATAAAAAATTACATATTTAAAAAATAAAAATAAACAAATTTAAAAAATGATTTTAGATTGAATTCAACATTAGACGTTAGAGCTAAAACTCACATATTACCCAATTTTACATCCTAAGTACGTCAATCCTCGTAAATATACAAAACCCTCGAAATCTAATTAGGGTACATATATTAAACTGTAACAGTTAATTGATATAATCGTTAATTTTACAGGTTAATTAATCGAACCGTTAAAGTTAAAGGGATTTAATTAAACGAACCACTGAAAATGATGTTAATGGTTAATCTATAGCTTAATTGTTATTAAATTATTTATATTTATAGGTTAATTGTTATTAAGTTATTTATTGAACAAATAATTTCATTTTTCTCAAAAGAAACAGTGAACATTTGTATAAAAAAAACATAGATTACGGGTTAACATGTAACCGAATTATTATTAACGGTTTATTGTTAACGTAAAAACGTTTAATCATTTCTTAACGATTAGAATACGATTCAATAATCAATATAACAACTAACTATTCATTTATACTAAACGGTATAATTAACCTACCATGAACATCCCTCAATCCAATGTGCGTGACCCCCCTCAATTCCTAGATATGCTCTACGTAGGCCTTTTCCCTTGTCAAAATTCAACCATTCTTTCATGAAGTTAATTATATTAATTAAGTATTTCAGACAAGATAATATAAATTAACAGGGGGAGAGAGAACAGGGTTAGAGTGGTAACACAGTGATTATTGATTAAGACATAATTAGTGATAGTGACATGGAACTTTGTTTGCATTAGGCGAGACTATGATTGCCTTTTGTTCTAGATTAAGACAATGAACTAATGTGTAACCTTAGAGTGGCAAAGCATATCAAAATCTAGTTTAAGAGATGATGTTCCACGTCGGGTTGTAAAGATAATCATGATTATTATTTAAACACTTCATACCATATTAATAAAGTATGTTCAACGCTAGGTCAAATCATCCATGTTTTTGGTAAACAACTTCTTGAGCCAAAATTAGAACTTTGAACTATTTTTAAGGTTTGATTAGTTAAAGCCGTTAATTTAAATATTTGGTAAATAGAAAATTGTAATTGCGGACTTGAGTGAAACCTCTCAGTTTAAAAAGGTTTTTTTAGGAGCTTTTTGAGTTAGCCATTTTGACAAAGAACTATAAAGACTCTTTTATTCTTGACAATTATAAAAATTTCTCTAAATAACAAGTAATTAATATATACATCTAAATTTAATAATTATTAAAATTATATTAAAAAAATAATTTAACAAATAAAAAATTAATATATACATACTTCAAGTTCATACTAATGACATTAAAAAATAAATTTTATAATATAATTAATATTAAAAGAAAAAAACATTAATAACTAATAAATTATTTAAACAATTATTGTATATAATCATGTCCTTATATTTTATTTTGCTTGATCATATAATCAAACAACTATAAGCTATCAGTTAATTTTACTAAATACTTTTATGGATAATTCTACAATAAACGACATGTACCGCTATGTACCACTAATCATGTGTACCGATAAAAAAACTCAAAATTAAGGACTAAACTTAAATTAAATAAGGGTAAACTACTGCAGGGGTCACTTTCGTTTCTCGTTTGTACAGATTTAGTCACCACTTTTGAAAAGTGCCAATAAGTGGTCATCTACGTTTTCGATGTGTAAAGACTTTGTCACTCCGACGTTATAGTCCGTTAGTCCCCAAACGGATTGGAAATTAATTATCGAAAAAATAAGGGTAAATTACTGCAATAGCCATTAAAATTTATCTCATGTGCATTTTTCTTCTCAATTTAAAAAGTAAACATTATAGTCACTAATAAAAATGTTTCTTTATAATTTCACCCTTAAATTTTTAAAAATTCATTTTTCAATCCTAAAACTTTACAATTCAAACTTTATTTTGAATTTTTGAGTCGAGTTTATGAAATTATGAGTCGAGTATTTTCACATCAAACCTAAAAATTTAATTTTTTCGAATCAAGTCGAGTGTTGCACTTCCCTACATATAATTTTTAATTTTAATCCGTGTTTGTCCCAACTAATTGTTTTGTTTAAATCGAAATTTAATAAATGTCTGAACCAAAAACCCACATGGGATAATTAACACCCCAAAATATCCAGACCCTTCCATTTTTTTCTCTCGACCCCTCACCTTCCCCGCTCCGGCTTTTGCTCCGATCTGCCACACCGCCCGGTCGTGGCCTTCACCGCTGCCGCCACGGTGTCCGCCCACTCCCCCTGATCGCAACCACGGTGACCACTCGCAGTAAGTCACCGTCGTCGGCCATGGCAAGCAGTTTGAAGCTTAGAGAGGAAACCCACCATCGCTTGTGTTTTCACGTTAATCTCGGCCACCGCTCGACGGTGGTGTACACCGTCATCACCTCCTTATCCTCCATCGTCTCCCGAACAAAACCCCAGCCGCCACTCGCGGTAGTTCACCGCCGGTTGCCGCGAAAGCTGTGACAAAGGTTCGTCCGTCCCTTCTGTTTTTCTACGATTCTGGCCACCGCAACTGTCCGCTCGCCGCGCCGTCACTGTTATTGAGTTTCTCGTGTCGAGGCGAACAAAGCTCATACCGTCAATCATCGATTCGCTGTCGTTTAAGGCTTCGTCGGAGCTTCGCCTGAACCTGCCCGTTGACAAACACGGATTAAAATTAAAAATTATATGTAGGGAAGTGCAACACTCAACTTGATTCGAAAAAATTAAATTTTTAGGTTTGATTGAAAATACTCGACTCATAATTTCATAAACTCGAATCAAAAATTCAAAATAAAGTTTGAATTATAAAATAGAAATTCCAATAACTCGAATTTTTTAGTAGTTAGTGGACTAAATTTTTAAGTTTGAGTTATTAAATAGGAGCAATTTGGGCACCTAAGTTTCAAAGGGTATACTTTGGGCACCTATTTTTCATCTAAGCATTTATAATATTATTGTACTAATTGATTGTAAAGTTTTAGGATTGAAAAATGAATTTTTAAAAATTTAAGGGTGAAATTATAAAGAAACATTTTTATTAGTGACTATAATGTTTACTTTTTTAAATTAAGGAGAAAAAATGTACATGAGATAAATTTTAATGGCTATTGCAGTAATTTACCCTTATTTTTTCGTTAATTAATTCTCTATCCGTTAGGGGACTAACGGACTATAACGTCGGAGTGACCAAGTCTTTACACATCGAAAACGTAGATGACCACTTATTGGCACTTTTCAAAAGTGGTGACTAAATTTGTACAAACGAGAAACGAAAGTGACCCCTGCAGTAGTTTACCCAATTAAATAATTATAAATTTTTATATTCGATAATTAACAACTTGCGAACAACTTACAACGTCTTTCAAATTAATTGCATAATACGAATATTAATATCTCCTCAGGAGTCATTTAGAATCAAATACTTCTTTTACATGACAATGTTTTTGGCTTTTGTTTCATTTTGATAAATCACATTCATTGAACATCGTTAATTTCAAAACTCATTGTAATAATTTTGAAAATACTCTTAAGAAAGGTGGTTTATTAAAAAATTTAAAACGTTTTAATTGTTTCCCAACTGTCACAATTACTTATAGAATTTTATTGACTATTTCTATTATTGTTGCTTCTACATAACAAAGTTTTTCGAAATTGAAGTTGTTAAAGTTATACTTACAGTCAACTATCTCACAAAGAAAGGTTAAATGAACTTGCTTTGATGACAATCGAGAGTGATCTTTTGGAAGAAGCTGATATTGAAAATGTTATAAATGATTTTTCTTTAAAACATGAAAAAATAACGACACTTTTAAGTGAAAATGTTAGATTTTTATATGTTTATAAGTGAACTTTTGTTATTCAAGAGGGTAATTAAATAATTTTTTGTATTGTGGTATTTAAAAAATATTTTTTACAAACTATAAACTAAGGACCTTACTTTAATAAATTGCACGAGATCCCTTAAATTTTTGAACCGCCCTTATATATATAGGGATAGGATCAAGTTACATGGTTAAAACTCATTTAGTTTACACTAATCTAGGACCATTGGATGAGTGAAATGTATGGATGAGATTAACAGTAAAAATGTGAAGATCATCACTTGGGAAAAAAATAAGGAAATAATCTTGGTCATTAATTACCATCATCCAACGGTCTAAAAATTGTGTAAAAGTAAATGAGTTTTACACCGTGTAAGTTGATCTTAACTCATATATATGTATATAGTTGTCAGTAAGGAAAACATGCTTTTACCATTAGTTTCATATCATATATATATACCATGATTCTTTTAGTTATATAAATCCTTTTTTTTTGTTAACTTTATTATGAATATAATATAATTACTATTAAAAATTTTGTCACTAAGATACTATTACTTATGTATTAATATTATGTTACAGTAAGGGTTTATATATTAATATTATTTTAGTTATCATTCTATAGTCGGTATAATTTATGTTTGATCCAAACTGTTATGACCCGAATAATGACTCGAGTTTAAACCAAACCAAAACATATTTGTAACCGACATGTTTGATCAATCTGATCTCAATTGTTCGACCGATCTTACCAAACCGTTCAATCCAACCGTTTATTCGAGTGAATTGGTGACCAGCTTTCCAAGTTAGATAAGTCTTCTAATATCGATTAATCCTATAGATTAATTATTTAGATTAGTGTTATAGTGTATAGTTTGGTAGCATAATGATAGATTTTGATGTAGAGTTTGATATCGTAGGTTCCAATTCAGTTAGGCTCAGTGTTAGACCTAAACGTGAAAGACGTTCTTATCGATGTTAGAGATATTGCTGCTTGAGGTGTTTTTCTTACTATGCTACATATGTTTTATACCTTGTGTGATTATTTATATTGTCACGGTCCAACTTCCCACGACCGAGCAAGCCGCACCCATAGGTGCTTACCTTAGCGCAGCACGTCCTTCACCCGACCGAGGGACTCGAGTAGTTGCCAACACCGCACACCAAGGGGCCACGCACAACGCCCTTTGTGGTGTCCGCATCCGAGAGAGCCGAGCTGGGGCACTTCCAGCGCACCATGAGGCCAAGTTAAGCACCCCATGTGCTGCCCACGAGAATAGGACCCGAGGGGGCACGCTGCACGCACCCGAGGGGGCCTTGCCAAGCACCCTCCATGCAGCCCAAGCCATGTAGCCCGAGCCTGCACCCGACGTGCACACCAAGGAGGCCGAGTCTGCACCCGACGTGCACACCGAGGGGCCTAGGGGAAGCCCATCCGAGTTGCCCACACCCCTAGGGCCCGATTTAGCACCAAGCATGCTACCAATGGAGTTTTGGACACAAGAATCGGGTCATGCCAAGCCCAATCCGCCCAAGAGACCAAGACCCTTGTTGATTTGTCATCCTTTGACCAACAAACATGGAAAGATATCATCCATGGAGCCATATTCAAGGAAAGTCTCCCTTGCCAACAAATATGTGATGTCATAACTTCGTAATTGAGGCAACTTTGTTTATATGAGAGTGTTGTCATGTTTAGGAGGATAAGATTCATCCATAGCCCTTGGATCGAATCACCCTTAGCCGTTAGATCGAGAGGGCCAAGGCTATAAATAGAGTCCTTCCCTCACCATTGTTTTCATCTTCCATTCTTTGTAAATCATTCTTGAGTAAAGAGCTTAGAGATTTCTCTTCATCTTGTCTTCTTTCTTTGTCTGGCCATCATCATCACCTTTCCAAAGCTTCTGCCCACTAATTTAAGCCTTAAGTGCTTAACTTTCGAGAAGGCTGACTTAGTCGTCATCTAAGATCGACGCCTAAGGCCGCACAGACTAGCTAGTCAAAATCTAGCCCCGTGACAATATGCACTATGGCTTGTATGGTTGACATCACGTGCATACGATTTCTGAATGTGTTTTTAATTATGATTTATGGAACATTTGTTTTATGAAATATCAAATTTACGGAACCATGATTTATGAATTTATGGATTGTGACTTATGAAGTATGTTTATGGAATATCGAATTTATTGAACTGTGTTTATGAAATTTGAGTTTTTGAGCATCATATGTGTATGAGCATGAGTTGAGATTTGTACGGAGGAAGCAGTGGTCTTTACCACACATCGACTGATGGATGTAGTGAGGGGTTTTGGGGAACCTTACTCTTCTTGACGGACATAGTTGGGTGCATTGCATTACGCTTTTGATATTGTACCATTGATGTTATCTTTTAAAGAATTTTTAAGAAATTATTATTGAGTTTTACGACAATAATTTTTCTTGCACTTTAGAGACACACTAAGCTCTTTAGTTTACTCCCCTTAGTCTTTCTTTCAGATACGCATAACATAGGCGAATCGGTACTTAGAAGATCTCACTTTTATCTGATTATTTTATTATTTAGTACGAAATTATTTTAGTTATTCAAATTATTATTTATTATTTTGGGATATTATGTAACTTCATTCCAGAGAGACTATTCATGTTTTTCGGATTATTTAAGCATTCTTTTACTATGACTTTACTTTAGAGATTTTATGTAAACATCCGAATATTTATTATGTTATTTATGTTTTTATTTATTATAAGATATTTATTAAATTATCGTTATACATTCTTCTTAAATTGAAGTATAATTTTAAAATTAATTTCTTTGAGATTTAAGTTTTCAATCGTAACTTTCTAAATTCAGTCTTTTGTTCTAGACCGGGTTTAAAGGGTTACACACTCGATCAATTCAAAAGTTATTTTAAAACAATTTACCCTGATTAATTAATTAATAATTAGTACACCTCGTTATTTTCCAAAGTTAAGAATTAGCAACCCAAAAGGCAAATAATAAATTAATAAATCCTGGTAGGGGCCACGTCAATCCGATGATCAACCTCTGCAAGCTCCTTTGTTCTAAAACCCCCAACATTCTCATCACATTTGCTGCCACCAACTTTGAGAATTAGCAACCTAATAAGCAAATAATGGTTGGTAGAGATATATGTTTAGGGTTTTAGTTTTAGAGTTAAATTATTTTTAATTAAAATAGGATGAAATTGAAATAACATGTAAACAATGAGGGTTGATTTTCTCTCTCGAATTAAGACAATTATTTTAATGTGCAAACGTAAATGATTAAATGCGTTATTATACAAATTATTTTAATTGTCACGTCACCCTTTTAACGGTTGTTAACAGGTCAATGACTAATTTGGAACAAAACCAAAAGTTTAATGGTAATATTGAAGCAATTGAATGTTTGGTTACCAAATTAAATAATTTACTAAAGTTTAGTTACCATTTGTGCATTTTACCTAAAAAGAAAATATCTGAACAAATAATATAAAAACTGTTTTTTTAGATTTTATTATAAAAAGAGTAATAACGCTTTCAGTCTAATAATTTCAAAATTAATTAAAATAATTAATGGTACATAGCAATACACATGATTAGTAGTACATATGATTAGTGGTACATAGCAATACATGACGTTTATTGTAAAATTATTCATACTTTTATACAATCAGCTAATGCAATTCGCTAATCAAATCATTTAATACTATCTGCTATCAATTATCCATTAATTATCAAACCGAGCCAAAGTAAAATTTGAGATTGAAGGTGTTAATCAAATCATTTAATACTATCTGCTATCAATTATCCATTAATTATCAATTTTTACAAACGGTTTTGGCCAAATTTAAGGCCGAAGGTGTTGGAGTTTTTTGAGGATTTTCATAGAGGAAGTATGTTGGATGAATCAGTCAACCGATCCTTCATCGTACTTATTCCAAAGACTGCCTGCCCCGAGAAAATTGAGGACTACAGGCCGGTTTCACTTGTAGGGAGCATCTACAAAATCTTGGCACGGGTCCTAGCGCGTAGACTTGCCAGGGTCTTATCGGAAGTTTTTGGAGAAACTCAGTTCGCTTTCGTTGCGGGTAAACAAATTCTGGACTGTTCTATGATAGCTAATGAGGTGTTGGATGATTTAAAGAAAAAGAAACACAGTGCAGTCATTCTTAAAGCGGATTTCAGGAGGGCATATGACTCAATCAGTTGGGAATTCCTGGAGTTTACGCAGGTCAGAATGGGGTTTGAGGACGTTTGGAGGAAATGGATTAATTCGTGTATAACCAGCCCGGTGCTATCGGTATTGGTGAATGGAGTCCCTACTAAACAGTTTCAAATCAAGCGAGGGCTTCGGCAGGGTTGCTCGCTCTCACCGTTGCTGTTTAATTTAGTTGGCGAAATGTTGAGTGCACTGTTAAGTAAAGCCGTGAGGATGGAACTTATAGAGGGTGTGACGGTGGGCAATAGCAGCTTGAGGATCTCATACATACAGTTTGCCGATGACTTAATAGTTTTTGACGCTGCCAAGGAAGAAAATGTCAGAAACATTATTAGGATTATCAAATTGTTTGGTCTATGCTCTGGCCTCCGACTTAACCTCACGAAAACAAAATTATATGGTATCAATGTGGTGGACTCAAAGTTGAATGAATGGGCAAGTGTTACGGGCTGCAGGGCGGATTTACTGCCTACGACTTACCTTAGCCTTCCTCTGGGACAGGCAAGGAATACTAAGGAACTGTGGTCACCTATCATCTTCAAGGTGCAGAATCGGCTGGGGGCCTGGAAGTGCAACAAACTATCCTTCGGGGGACGCCTAACGATGGTAAATGCAGTTCTTTCAAATCTTCCGTTGTATTATTTATCAATGCTGGAAATGCCGAAATCTGTTGCCATCAAAATCAATGGGTTAATTGCAAACTTTCTATGGGGGGAAAGGCTGGAAGGAGTATTCATTGGGTTAGGTGGGAAGCCGTTTGCAAACCGAAGATGTGTGGTGGATTAGGAATTAGAGATATCAGCATGAAAAATAGGGCTCTTTTAAACAAATGAGTGTGGCTTTATGGTTGTGAAAAAGATAGTTTGTGGCGTAGAGTTGTCGATGCTAAGTATAAGTTGGACAGAAACAAACTGATACCTCAGACGTTGAATGGAAATAAAGTCTCCTGGGTTTGGAAAAACATCACCAAACCTCTTCTCAATGAAAACGACAATTTTACTAGAGTGTTGAGGGTGCAATGTGGGGACGGCAGGTCGGTGGATTTCTGGTGCGATTGGTGGACTGAAGTAAGATCATTGAAGGAGACCTTTCCGAGAATATTTGCAGTAGCCAAAAAGAAGTGTGGGAAAGTAGCGGAATTTGGAACTCGGGGGAACGATGGATGTGAGTGGAATATCGAGTTGAGGCGAAGGCTTTTCGAATGGGAACTGGAAATCTGGAATGAGTTTAACAGCGTTATTGATAAAGCAGTGAGCAAGGTCAATGTGGAGGATAAAATTAGATGGATTGGAGATTCAAATGGGATTTACTCAGCGAAGAACTATTGCAACATGGCACTCTCAAATGGGCTACAAAATGAAAATGTGTGGAACAGTGTGTTGAAAAGCTGTGCACCGATCAAAGTGGAAGCTCTTCTATGGAGAGCAATCCTAAGTCGAATTCCAACTGGAGTTGAACTTGAGAAAATGGGAGTTGAACTAAATGGCATCCTGTATTGTCCTTTATGCAAGAACTCGCCGGAAACTGTGGTTCATTTGTTTTTACATTGCAGGGTGGTATGGTAGGTTTGGCAGAGGTGGTTCGAAATTTGGCAAATTCCTTTTGTTACCCCAACAGACATTCGATCGTTTGTGCAGGTTTGGGATTCGTCTCCCCGTGGTACTAGCTCGAAATATGTTTGGAATATGGCTTTGCGTGGTTTCTTTTGGTCAATTTGGACTTGTCGTAATGCGGTAATATTTGAGGATAGTGAATGGACAGTAGAAGAGATTTTCGAGAAGGCCATGTTTAGCACGAGACAATGGTGTAGATGGAAATGGCCGGGGAGTTGCCAGAGCGTACGTGATTTCGTAAGGTGCCCAATAGCGATCTCGGTCAACCCAACGCCTAAACGAGGGGGATCGAAGAAGGATTGGGTTGCTCCACCAATAGTTACACTAAAATTTAATGTCGACGCGGCAATTGTGGGTAAAGATAGGTTCACTGGAATCAGTGGGATATTGAGAAATAGCGCTGGAGACAACCTTGCAGAATTCTCACAGTGCATTGGGCGTTTTGATCCCACTCATGCTGAATTGGTGAGTATACTGAAAGCTTGCAAGATATTTGAGAAGTCATGTTGGTGTGAAAATCATCCGCTTATCCTGGAATCGGACTGTGAACTGGCAACCACTTAGATAAAAAACACGCATCTAGTACCAGCCGTGTTCGCATCCATGGTTAATGAAATAGGGGAGTTCTGTAGAAGGCACAGCTGGTCGATCGTGTTCGTGTACAGAGAAGCAAATACTGCAGCACACCAATTGGCCAGGGCGAGGGCAGTGAAGACCCCAGTGACCTCATGTGCGAGAGGCTCGCAGCTGGGCGTAGCATGTGAGGAAGGTCTAAGATGATGAAGAATATATCAGCTGGGTTGCTTTAAGCAGAGCGGTATCGTGGGGCTAAAATTAGTATATTTAAGGCGATCTGGAAGAGGGTTTGATCAGTAAGAAACACTCTATTGTGAGAATGCGGGGGTAATCAGGAAGGTTTCGTTACGGTGTGTGTACATCCAAACATATACGTTTCGCACTCTTTTTCTCCATTATAGGGTTAGGGAGGTTTTTTAACGAGGCAAACGTATATGTTTCTCTTCTTCATTAGCAATAAAACAAACTTTCAAAAAAAATGAGATTGAATATCTTAAGGGGTAAAACTTCAAATTTGTTATAGTTATAAAATTAAGTTTACTCCTTATTATACTTTCATTCTCAATCAACAGTTCCACCTCAGAACAATCTCGTACTTAGGGGTGGGAATCGGACAATGTAAGGACAGTTTTGTATTTTTGACTCGTCTCTATTATTTGCGGAGACGATTTTGGGAATTCTCATTATATGTTTTAAGGAATTTTTTGTCCCCATCTCCATACTCATCAGATTCACACGATTTTTAAGGAATTTCTATCCCTAACAAAATCAAACAAAATTTACTATTTTACTAATTAAAATATATGGTCAATTTTAATTTACAAGTCATATATTCAATACACTCAAAAAATGTGATCAAATCATTTAATGCCAACTTCTATGGATGGAAATCCTCTGCCCCTTTTCGGTGCCCCTACTTATGTCCCCACGCTCAAAGTTATGTTTATGGTTCATGGTTTATGGAATTTAAGGTAGGGTGTATTTATAGGATATTGCGTGTAGGATTTAGAATTTAAGGGTAGGGCTTAAAATTTAATTTTGTAGTATTTTTTTAGTGTTGAGACATAAGTAAGGGCACTAAAAAGAGTGAGATAATTTTTATCCAACTTCTATACGCTTTTCTAACATTTTAGAATGGCAAGTGGCCTGGATATCGCCGTGGTTTTTAATGGCCCACAAGAAATGTTTGTGGCTCGAACTCGTGGATCAAAACCCAAAGGGTAGCTTGGAAAGTGGCCCACGTAACGAATAATGAAATAATATATCGAGTTTTGTAAGTGTGCGTTTGAAAAGTTATCTAATAATTAATTTTTAGTAAAGTACATGTTCATTTTATGGTTTATGTTCAGAATTTGTGGCTCTTCTTTTTAATTACATTGTCCTTCAAAAACCGAATACATGTTCTCTTTTTAGAAGAGCAATGTACCTTGCCATTATAACATCATTTGTTGGTATGATCTGATAATTGAATTTAAGTGTAAATGTTTAGAATTATTTGTATGACGGATTTTTTTAAACGACAACTGAATTTTTTTAAAGAATAATGAAAGGTATCACAAATGCAGCGCATCAAAAAATAGAAAAATGATGATTATATTCGCAAAAAAGCTCATGCAAAAAATAAAATATAAAACTCAAAGGTGCAAAGAAAAGCAAACATTACCTTGACATTGGCGAACATCATTAAAGTATCTAAAAACCTTCTTGAATCTCCTTGTCTATATCCCAATGAGACGCTTTACAAAGTGAAAAATGAGTAGTGAGCAAACTAAACTATTAAGCATATTGCTCATATCGACAAATGACTATCAAAGGGTATTAAACTTTCTATGACCACCGACACACTCAAATCAGAAAACAAGCACCGTGAGGATCTCTATACGAGCATCAAACGATCGCTAAAGTATGTGAAAATCATGTTAAACTGTAGAAGAAAATTACCACAAAGTAAAGAAAAATGTGTCACAAGGACAAAGAAAATAACGTGCCACAAGAGTAGAGATTTTTTATTAAAAAATAAAAAAAAAACTTAACAAAAAAAACAGAATATAAAAGCATAAAAAAGTAATGAACATCGTCGATCGATAACCAACACTATAATTGATATCGTTGTGGATCAAGAAAATGAAATATCTAAGAGACCTATCGATACTATGGAGAGGAAGAAAAGATGTATTTGAATATCTATTGTAATTAGTAATTTTATTAAAATAAGTGTGGTTGGGGCCAATTTTCATAAAGGATGGAATTCAGGGAGTTACATGTATTTAACTACAAGGGCTTTCAAACATTTTTATTCAAGTTTTAATTAATGGATTATTGAATTTATAATTACACTTCATTAACCAGACATGGCTAGAAATTACACTTTATTGCAATTATTATTCGGAGTCTAAACATATCCTATAACTTACACTATAATATGAACAATACGAACATGATTTAAGTATGATATTTTTTTAAGTTACAATGAATGTATATAGTGATGGAGCCACATGTATGATTGGAGTTTCTCTCAATATTTTAAGGTAGATTGATTTTTAAGTTTCTTCGGTGCTTCCGCTTACTTCCTTTTCTCCGGGCAACCTTGGAGTTCTCTTTGGTCGTTGTGCCAAGGGTTTTGCAGCGATGTCTTTGTTGAGTGTTGCGATCTTGGTTGTTGGTTTTATTTCGCGTCTTACTGCGGGAATTTTGTTCCATCGGCTCTCCCTGGTCTTTTCGGGTTTGGTTCTTGGATTCTTAAGCAATAATTATCATTGCGTGGATCGTGGGTGGTCTGGGAAATAGAGAGACGGTCAGAGCTCTCTGAAATGCTGTGACAAGACACAAACCATCCATAGTGTTTCTTAGCGAAACTAAACAAAAAAAGAGATACCTCGAAAAAATTAAAATGAAGTTGAAGATGGAGTCATCTTTCTATGTGGAGCCACAAGATATTGCAGGCGGACTAACCCTTTGGTGGACAAGTGACGCAACTATTACCATTCTAAATGGCTTGGTACCTTCATCTATAGCCCTCCGTACATAGAAGAAAAGCAAGTATTTTGGGATGGATTGAAGCAACTTTGAAGCTCCCCTGATGCTAAATGGCTTGTCATGGGCGACTCAAATATGGTGATCAGACATGAGGAAAAAGAAGGGGAAATCCCTTCAACCCAGATGAGGCTCGTTATTTCTTGGATTTCGTTGAGTCCACTGGGCTAATAGAATTGCCGATTAAGGGGGCTCCTTTACTTGGTACAATCAAAGAAGCGGTGAAAACTCTATTCTTGAGAAACTGGATCGTGCTCTGTGTTCCACTGACTGGAGCATTAATTTTTCAAAAGCGTTGGGTCTAATGGATATCGTGATCGCTTCTGACCATGCTCTGATCATTTTTTTCTTATTGGGTTTCTCCAGGAAGTATAAAAAAGAATTCAAATTTGAGACCAAATGTCTGTTGGATGATGATTGTCCCGAAACTATCCGTAAAGGATGAGATTATCCTCCTACTGAGAGTGCCTTTTAGAACTTTGGGAAGAAAATTAGAACCAGATCGGTCCTTATCTGGTGGAGCAAAACGAAGGTTAAACAAAAGAACGAGGAAAAGCAATCTCTGATGGTCAGGATTATAAACTTCCAGGGTAGAAAGCTCAATGACCTGGAGCTAAAAGAATACAAATAATTAAAAAAGAAGTTAGACTTAGAATGAGAGAGTAAGGAGAGATATTGGCATGAGCGATCCAGAGTTAACTAGCTAAAGTGGGAAGATAAAAACATAAAAAAATTTCATGCTACAATTATCCAACATCGAAGGATCAACTCCATTGTTAGAATTAGAAAAGATGACAACCCCTGGTTAGAAAAACCAGAGGATATTGCAATTTTCCTGTAACAACACTTTCAAAAACTGTTTGCCAAGGATCCATCTATCGGCTTCTAGTGCCTCAACGATTACATCCCCCAGCTGGTGACTGACGTGATGAATTTCGAACTTAGTAAAGAGGTGTCTGAGGAGGAGATTAAGAGGGCCGTTTTTAATATGGGTGCTACTAAAGCTCTTGGACCTGACGGCTTCCCTGGATGTTTCTACCAAACTTTCTGGGAGACCATAAAAGGTGATCTTATAGGGATGGTGTCCACATTCTTCAGAGATGGATTCCTGGATTACGGTCTCAAAAAAACAAGCATTGTCCCCATCCCCAAGAAATCAAATCCATATGAAGTAGCCAACTTTCGGCCAGTCAGCTTTTGTAATTTCTCTCTCAAGGTTATCACTAAGATTATGGTGTCGAGGCTGAAAACTTTTCTCCCTAAAATCGTTCTTCACTACCAATCAGCTTTCGTCCTAGGTAGATCCATACATGACAACATTATTCTTGCAAACGAGGCATTTCATGCCATTAAACGGGCAAAGAAGGGGAAGAATGGTCTCATGGCACTCAAAATTGACTTCGAGAAAGCCTACGATAAAGTGGATTGGGATCTTCTGCGCTTTTTTATGACTAGAATGGGATTCAGCGATTGGTGGGTCACTAGGGTCATGAAGTGTATCTCATCTACTTCCTTTTCTCTAGTATTAAATGGGGAGAAATGTGATGACTTCTCGGCCGGAAGGGGTCTTAGACAGGGAGACTCGCTTTCCTCTTTCTTATTTACCTTCATTTCAAGCATTCTTTCTTGGATTATAGAAAAGGTGGTGGAATCAACCCGATTTTATGGTCTTAAGATCACAAGAAGGTGCCCAGTCCTGAGTCACCTCTTGTTCGCTGATGACTGCCTAATGTTTTCTGGGGCTAATGTTGAGAGCTGCGAAGCTGCCCTTCACATTCTACACCTATTTCAAAGAGGTACAGTACAGACGATTAACTTCCAAAAATCATCGATTTTCTTCTCCCCTAATGTCAGCAGCCACCTCAAGCTCCACCTCTCCAACATTCTAGGTTTTCGACCAATGGAAGAGGACGACAAATGCCTTGGCCTACCATCTTTCTGGGGGGCGTAGCAAAAAGGAGGCTTTGGCCTTTATCAAGGAGCGAGTCCAAAACAAACTTAAGGGTTGGAGAGCAAAGTTTCTTAACCAGACAGGGAAGGAAGTTCTAACTAAAGCCGTAGCACATGTTATTCTTACTTATGTGATGCAATATTTCCTCCTACTTGTTACCTTTTGTGATGAAATCAGCTCTTTAGTGGTAAATTTTTTGTGGAATAATGGCAGTAGCAAGGACAGAGGTATTCACTGGATCAATTGGAGGGACCTCTATCGTCCGAAAGACCAGAGGGACTAGGTTTCCGAAACCTCAGGTATTTCAACAAAGCTCTTATCGCGAAAGTTGCATAGAAAGTGATCAAGAACCTGGACTCCTTTCTGGCCCAGACTCTCCGAGGAATTTATTATCCAAACGGTGACATCTTCGATACCCCTAGACGCACCAACCCTTCCTGGGTATTAGGGAAGGGGGTTGATTTAATAAAGGAGGGATCCCTATGGCGGGTCGAAAAAAGAAGATGTATCTCCACCTGGAAAGATGACTGGATCCCTAATTTAGCTAAGTTCCGAATTTCTTCTTAGCCTCTTTCGACTTTCCCTTGCCCTACAGTTTGTAGTCTCATGAACCATGACCTAAGGTCTTGGGACAAATCCAAGATCGATCGCTTTTTTTCTCCGATTGAAGCAAACACGATCTTGACCATACCAATAGGGGGTCCAAGTATTAAAGATTCTCTTATCTGGGCCGGAACAAAAAACGGGGAGTACTCGACAAAGTCTGGTTACAAATTCATTGAGGACAACCAGAGACCTTCCTCTGATCCGTCTCCAAGTGAATCCATAGGCGGTTCAAAAGAATTCTGGAAGTCTATTTGGGTTTGAAGGTTCCAGCCAAGATCTGATCTTTTCTTTAGAAGCTTTGCCATAATATTGTGCCTACTAAAGGTATCCTCGCAGCTCAATTTCATGGGAAATTCCAGGATTTGGATTGTTGTCCTAGGTGTGGTGAGATGACGAAATCCATAGAACATCTTCTGTTTTTCTGTCCTTTCGCACAAGCAGTTTGGAGGGCCTCAGGCTTCAACTACTCTCCATCATCATCTGGTTTTCCTGGATTTTCGAAATGGTGGTTTAAATTTAATGACTTTCGGAAACTAGGGAATTTTGAAGAGGGGTGTGCTCTTATTACCTTCCTTTTTGGGGTATTATGGAAATCGCAGAATGCCCTAGTCTTTGAAGGGAGAAAAGATCTTCCGTGAGATGTATGGCTGCGTGTTGAACGAGCGTTTTGGGAGTTCTCAAGCAACCCGTGTTTACCCTATGGAGAAGACTCACCAACCATCAGAACCGAGGTGTTGGACTCTCCCTCCTCCCTACACAGTCAAAATTAATTATGATGCGACCTTCAATTGTCAAACATGTAAGACTACGGTGACGGCCATCGCACGTGATAGTACGAGCTCTTTTATCAAAGAAGTTTCCGTCCCAACTCTAGCTCCGTCTGCAGCTGCGGCTGAGGCTTTAGTTTTCAGGCTAGGGGTTTTTTTAGCCTCTCTTAATGGTTTGTCTAATATCATCATTGAGGCCGATTGTCGGGTAGTTATTAAAAGACTACGTTCAAGCTCTCTTTCGGATTGGGTGACCCCTGCCATTGAAGAGGATATCAGAGCGGAAGTCGTCTCCTTTGCTTCATGTACCTTCTCTTATGTTCCGAGATCTTGTAACCAGACTGTGAACTGGCTTGCAAAATTTGCTAGAAACCTTTAGGGCCAAAC
Source organism: Hibiscus trionum (assembly GCA_030270665.1). NCBI lineage: Eukaryota > Viridiplantae > Streptophyta > Magnoliopsida > Malvales > Malvaceae > Hibiscus > Hibiscus trionum. The sequence goes on along the minus strand of BSYR01000033.1, from coordinate 5,990,054 downwards.
TCTTTGGGGACCCAACTTTCCCCCGCAATTAAATCTGTACTTGTAAATTGGGTTTTGAAATGAAATTTATTTTCCTTCGATAAAAAAAGGATGACAAGATAGGAGGATGAATGCAAATATCCACTCTTTCATACCCACACTTATTTAAAATTTTCATATCCACCACTTACCACTTACGACGGGTACAATTTTTAAATCCACGCCAACTCACTTAGATACATTCTCAAATTCATCTCACACCTACATGTCAATCATGTCAATCAATCAATCACTAGCTAATATCAAACATAACAAAAAAATCACATTATCAAACTAAATTAATTGAGTAGGAAATTTATACAATATGATTTGAGCACGAAACAAAATCCTAAAATTTACAGAATAGCTCGTGAAATTATCCATGGATTTATAATAGTTCAGGTAGACTGATGCGAGGCGAGTGGATATGTGGCGTGTAAAGTCTCAAACCCATCACCCACCCAGTACCCATAACAGAAATGTTTTTTAACATTCACAATAGTCCACTATCCTTTAAACTCATACTCATAACCACTTCAACCGAAAACGAATGTAGTGTAAAATGGATGAAATTCCTCTGCCCCTTTTCGATGCCCCTACATATGCCCCAACACTAAAAATTAACTTTAGGGTTTAGGGTTTTATGTTAGGGGTTATGGTTATGGTTTAGGGAATTTAGGGCATGGTGTATTTTTTAGGGTATAGGGTGTAGGGTTTAGGATTTAAAATTTAGGGTTAGGGCTTAGATTTTAATTTTGTAGTGTTTTTTAGTGTTGGGGCATATGTAGGGGCACCGAAAAGGGGCAAACGAATTTTATCCATGTAAAATCCTTAAAATTATACCCGTTTGTCATCATTATTAATGTTGAAAATAAATAAATTAAATCTTAACCAATAGTGTTTTAGGTCTAATCTAAGTCGTGCATATCTTTTGAAACTAGATAATGTATGCATTTGCTTCAAACTTTGTGATTATGATTATTATATAATAATTGAAGAGCGTAGAAACATGGGGTGGAGAATGCAGGATTTGACATTTACGTCTTGTTTCTTTCCAACTCTCTCTCTGTATAACACAGATTTCAAGACTGTAAAGGCCTTGAAATTTGGAGCAAGTATCGTCGTCTCCGTTTGTCACTCTGATCTACACTTGAGCAATTCGCTGTAAATAACACAGATTATAGTTTTTTTTATATCAAAAACACATATTATAGTTTATAGAGCATCCCCAGCATTTTTTAATCCCACATTTGGCTTTTTCATTTTGTCAATGTCTTCGTAATTCAATTTTACATTTTTCACTCTGTCCGTACACGTGCTAGTATGGTTTTAGAAAATTTCCATTAAATGTATCAGAATTTTTTTTACCTCTATACTATACCCATCAGACTATTACGGTTTTTGAAATATCGATCCCAAAAATATTAAACAAAATGTAGTAGTACTTTACTAACTAAAATATAAGACCAATTTCAATTTATAAATCATATATTTATTACACTTTAAAATATACAAAATATTTCAAATGGTATAGTAGCAATATTCGATTATAAAGTAGGTAAAAGAAAAGCAAAGTAGAAAGACAAATTACTTCGATTGGAAATTTATAAATATAATATATACTATAAAACAATAATATTTTTTTATGGTTTACTATAAAGCAATAATGGATTTTTATCTCATACACAGGCGGTAGAAATTTTTTGTTTTCACAAGCGTCTAAATTTTAGGGTTAGGAGTTTTAATTTAAGCTTTAAAGTTTAGGGGTTTAGAATTCAAGGTTCATGGTTAGAATTTAGGGTTCAAGATTTAAAGTTAGGGTTTATATTTAGGGATGGCAACGGGGCGGGGCGGGGCGGGTTTTTGGCCGCCCCGACCTATAAGATACTATACCCGACCCGCCCCGACCCGAATTAAAATATTAATTTACCCTCCCCGCCCCGCCCCGATACAATAACCCTTAAACCCGACCCCGCCCCGACCCGCCCCGAAAAATTAAAAAAAAAATTAATCTTCGTCGACGGTAAATGTTAGATTCGACCAATCTTCCACCACAATCACAAATTATGGTTTCAAGGGACTTCAAACTTATATAAAAAAATAAAATAAAACCAATTTTAAATTATCCAAGTGTTAAAACTACATATTTAAAAGAATAAATTTGAATCATTGACCGTTAGAATCGAATATATTAAAACTTGAACAACATCTAACAAAATTTTACAAAATGTACGAACCAAAACAAAAACAAAAAATAGCTTAAAACACATAAAAATGTTTAAATATAATGATATTTTTTTTATAAATATAATAAAAATATATATAAAAATATAAAAATATACCGGGGCGGGGCGGGGCGGGGCGGGGAATTTCTAGCAAATACCCGAACCCGCCCCGCCCCGACTTCATGTTTTTTCCGCCCCGCCCCGATCCCCGAAATTTTAGAAAAAATACCCGATCGGGTCGGGTCGGGGCACCTCGGGTCGGGTTGGGGCCGGGTATTTTTGCCATCCCTATTTATATTTTAGGGTAACATGATTAGGGATTTAGGTTTTAATCTATAAACCTTAAATTTTAACCATAAACCCAAAATTCTATCAACAACCCCTAAATTCAAAACTACTACACTTAAACCCCTAAGCTCTAAACTCTAAACGAAGTCCATAAATCTAAGGCACTTGTGTAAACAAAGTTTCCACAAGCGCTTGTACATTGAATAATTACCTAACAATAATATATATATATATATATATATATATATATATATATAAAAGATTTAATAAAATAGAAACCACATTTATATATGTATAAAATAAGGTATTTTGCTGTCACGAAAAAAAATCAAAAACATTCAAAGTTGGCTGGCAGTTGAGAAAGAATGGTGATGTTGTTTGCTTGAAGGGAAATATAATTTTGAGTAATATGAACACAGAGAGTGAGATATAAATAGATTATATACTCTTAATTAAAAAATGATAAATTATTAAAAAAATTACTCAAACCTAATAAAAGTTAAACAAAAAGTACAAATATCTTGATAAATTTGAATATTGCTTATATATATATATATATATACTGGTCTCGGACTCTCGGCTAGTAATTTTCCTGACACGGCGACACCCACATTTTCCCAGAATCGGCATTATGATTTTAATCAATGCCATACAAATAAAAATTTGAAGTGAAAAATGTAGGTTACTTTGACCCCTTTTTCTTATCAAAAGGTTAATTTGACCTTAGTTTAGCCAAATATAGAAGTGATAGAAAAAAGAGACAGAGATGAAAAGGAGAGCTCGGACTCTGACCCCATCTGTCGGTCGTCGTCGCCTCGGTTTCATCGTCCTTCTCCAGAAAGAGACACAGCAGACGAGGGAGGTCCTTTCCCTTTCGTTAAAAAAATAGTAACACGAGTATAAAAAATGTATTAGGGTTTATTATATGGATTAAGGATAATTATTTTATGCACAAATAATAAAAATACAAAAATTTAATAAGTGTCTCATTTTAAAATTTAAAGATATCATTTAAGGTTTAGTGTTTAAAGATTTAAATATATGAGTTTTGAATTTAGGAGTGTAGTTAGAATTTAGGTTTAGAGTTAAATTTTAGGCTTTATAAGTTAAAACTTAAGCCTCTAACCATATTACCCTAAACCATGACTTTTAAACCTTAAATTATATCCCTAAACAATAAATTCTAAATCACTGCTCTTAAACACATAAAACTCTGCACTTTTCGTTTTTACCGTTAGTGCATGAGGTATTTTTTCATAAATTAATACTTGAACTTGATAATTTTTCGAATGAATTTATATTAAATATAATGACGGCAAAAAAAAAGAAAATTGTTCACAAATGCGTCAATTTAAGGGTTTATATATTTAACTTAGGGTTTAGAATTTAGGGATTTAGATTTAGAGGTTTAAAGTTTAGATATTGTAGTTAGAATTTAAGGTTTAGATGTTAAAGTTTTGGTTGTATGGTAATAAAGTTAGGATTTGAGTTTTAACATGCATATAAAATTAAGACGCTCGTGTTTAAAGAAATTGATCTATAATTTAAAAGACATTTTGGAATTTTATAAATATTAAAAAAATAGTAATAAACAAACTAAATCAACCAAAAGAAAACATAAATATATATAGTTTTGTTTTCTTAAAATTTGATCATTCCTTCAATTGTTTATATCATCATACTAATTTTATGATCAGTACAACGTTACAGTCTTTTTAAACATCATTAATTGTTCACTTTCGGTCATCGTAGACTCATCTCACAAATCCTACGGTTCATAAGGAGTCTGGAACTCTGGATTTCTAGGACACGTTAACGATTAGACAGTACAACCTAAGAGGTTTCTTCTTTATGGAGTACTTTGTATTTAGGTTTTGTTTTCCATTTTTTACTATTTTCGTTTTTGATGACTGCATCAACATCTTCCCCTAAATCTTGACTCATGTACTGATTTCTCAGTCAAAACTTTGCTCGTACGAGGGAATTAACATGGTTTTAATCACCATCAAGATAATCTGACGGTTGATATAGGGTTGTAAACATGGTTTCACATCCATATGAATATCACCCAAAGTAGAATGTTAGGCAGTAGAAAGAGTGAAATTGGAATGCAAGGTGGTCGTGGTCATTTCTGAAACTGAGAAAACAGCTAGTAGGGTCGACACTACAGCTAGGTTTTGTCTTCTTTCAAGAAGTGATTAATAATTCGATGTTTTATGTGTATAGTTTTTTTGGTTCAACTACTGGTTTATGACCCACTCACTGAGTAATTAAGTTTTACAGAGGATCATTACGGGGTGATCTTTCTAATTTAATTTTCTCTATTTATTATATCAAGATTCGAACTTCTAAAATTGTTCAAGAAATTTAATGTTTAATCACACTAGACTTACTGATTGGTAGTTTTTAATGAGTATAGTTCTAGTATCGAATTGTATAAATAAATAAAAATTATCTTTATATAAAAAATTCAAATTAATTTGGTTTTGAATATAATTATGACCTATATATATTAATGCTAGGGTTTTTGAAAAAATTCCAACTCCTATTACTCTTCTTAACCATCCGTCGCCCATATTTTTCTCCTCATTATCACCCAAAAGGCCAAACTATTCACTCTCTCATTCTCCCTTGAAGAGAGGCGTGATTCTTGGGGGACTAAAGAGATAAAAGAAGCAGAGAAACACAATCACAAGCCCTATGTTGCAAGCTCTCTTTTGAAGAAATTTTGAAACCGGATGTTCTAAGGGAGTATTTCTTTTGAGGGGAATGTTGTCTGGATCGGGGACACAGGTTTTGAATCCATCGTTGTTGCAATGGATTGAGCCGGTGTCGTCGGACCAGGCTTCATTCCCCCCAATCATTGCTCCCATATAGGAGCTTCGAGTTGCAAAGGCTAAAATCCCAGATCATGGTCTCAAGTGTGTAAAGGTTGGGGCTTTCAGCTTCAACGATGGTGATTTTTTTCGAGCATTGGGTATGTTTTTGTTAAAGCAATTAAGGTTGTTGTTAGTTACGTGTGTGGTGTAATACTGTAATGATAAGGGTTTTGACCGATTTCCTTTTTTTCATCATATCATCATTACTCTCCTTTTTGTTTTTCCTGTGTGTTTTTGTTTCTGTCAGCACTGGACCCTCCTTTCTGGTTTCATCATTACACAAATCTTTCCCATGATGGGCTTCTTTTTCATCTCATCTGTCAGATTCTGCTGTTTTCAGATCTGGGTTTCAACTTTGGTAAACAACATCTCTTGTTTTCAACGCTGTTCTGTCCCTTCTTCTTTTTCTAGTCCCTAGGGTTTCCAGGTGGTGGAGAGTTTAGTTCTTCCTTCAGGATGGACACTTTTTAACAAAGCTTTGGCCTCAACTTTCTTGTTTTTTTTTTTCGGAACGAGACTCTCGGGCTCCGAGTGAAAATTTAAAGATAGACAACCTTTATAAAATGAAATAACATCTTATTATTTTGTTAACAAAATTTGAAAGAATTAAATTGTGAATACAATATGAAGCTTGATTTTGAACAATAAATACAAAAATATTAAAGAATATTGTATCCTTAGCGGTCGCTCATTGTATTCCTCCCCTTCTGAGACCCGACTGGCTTTTTGATGTGAAGTTGTTCACTAAGTTAGATTTGTGTTAGCCTTTTCCAGCTTTGCATGATTAAGGGAAATGCATTGTCTTTGAATTCCACCAGATATCCACCCTAACGAGTCCGGTAACTAATTATTAGAAGATTACAAGTATCTAGTCACTCAATTTAATTGGGTCATTTTTAATGTCTCCACTTTTATAAAATTTTTGAAAGTACAATCCCGATCTATTTTTTTCATTTCAAGTCCCATAATTTAGTCATACCACACTGATATAATTTGGGTCGTGATTGAAGTTTAATTTTATAAAGTATAAGGACTAAAATCGATAGAGACTTTATCATGTAACGGGAGGCCCTTTTGGCCCGAACTAGGTTTGGGTAAATGGTTTTAGAGTTTCTACATTTCAAAATTTTAAAACAAGACCTTAGCCCAAACGCAGTTCAACCGACGGACTATTTTAGAGAACATGAACTACATCCATAACTAGGGGTGGGAATTAGGTGAGGAATATTTGAAAATTGTAGGGATCCGAACCGAAGAGATGAGAAATAATCGAAATCTTCACCTACGGGATGAGGACGGGAAAGTTTATCATCGTTCGAATGAGGACGAGGATTGCTATATTCGAATCGTGAAGATATTGTAACCGTATTGATAACCTTGTGATTCCAAAAAATATCTACAAAGATCCTGATATTTTACAAGATTTTCAAAAAATATACTTATTTATCTATATATCTTAATGAAAAAACACTAATTATCTCGTAACTGTTTTAAGATATAAAGCTAAAATCATCGTCTAAATCTTCCCCAACACAACACCCAATCAATCTTCATTATCTCGTAATTGTTTCAAATCGAAGTATCCAAACATTTATATTTTGAACTAAATTGGCCATTTATTTTGGTCAGTAAAATAATAATTTTGTTTAATTTATTTTGAGATGGGGATTCCCAAGAATTGTGGGGATTCGCAACAGGAGGTTATGGGGATAAAAAAAATCCCCAAAACATTTAATAGTGATTTCTCAAAATCGTAACCAAAAGTATTGGGGACGGAAGGAGAAATACAAAACCATCCTTGCCCCACCCAATTTCCACCCTAACTACATCCATAACTTGTATATAACAAATATCAAAGAACAATTTTTTTTTTCTTATAATGTAACCAACACCTATTGGAATGAATGATTAAGTGCTTGAATCTCATGGATTGGAACTAAGAGAGCTTTGCCCTTTATTTATTGGTCTAATCCGACTCGACTTAGGACCAATAACGTCACGAAAAGGAAAGGCCGTTGCATACTGATGTTCCATAGTCCAATACAAATAATATTGGGCCAAACTTCAATGCATGTTCATATCAGTAACTCCCAAGTTGTCAATACACATTGGGTCACCCTTTTTGGCACCCAAGTTTGTTTTAAAGCGATGAAACAAGACATGTGGCCTAACCAATCAGTGTTCGGCAGCTGCCCGGACCCAAACATAGTGGTAATGAGTGGGGGAAAAGATGTGCCGAACCCATAAACTCAGAATCTCACCCTAAATATAACCGATGATATTATTGTAATCATTATAAACCGCTATTTTCTACAATAATGTAAGGTCAATAACCGATGGAATCATAGTTTATTCAGTCCCGATAAGTGCTATAATATTCAACAAGGCTATGTGCACCAATTATCTAACGTAAGGTCGGGACAAATTCTCAAATCAAATCACAATCAAGAAAAAAAAAGTAGTTTTGGATGCATGTGGTGTAGGAATCAAAGGGACGGATACAATTTGACCAACGATATTTTCAAAACAGCACCCCTACGGTTCATTTGATGGAAGATAAGTTTATGTGTCAGAATAATTAAGTCAATTGGTCATTTAATAAAGAGAAAGAGAGAAGAATAATAGGCAGGCCTTTAACTTATGTAAATAATTAGGCTTTTGCTTTCAAAAAAGCCACTCTTCCTTCCCCCACTTTGGATGGTGTAGGAATCATTATTAGTGGAGTGTGGACTCGTAGTTGACTCTTGCTAGTGTGTTACACTGTGCCAAATGCGTTGCAGCTGGGTATCCGCGTCTATGAATCCGGATCTTCTTGGATGAACATCATCCGCTTTTTTACTAAGACTACTTGTTGGATTCTATCGGTATTAATTTTTGAAAAATTTAAATTTATCAAAATTAATTTGCAAATGATTCAAATGTAAAAATAAGTGGACAAAAAACAATTATGAATAAATCGAAACAACCTAAATTTAATTGTCAAACTCAAATGATAATGCCTTAAATGACTCAAGTTTAAAATAACCCGACATAAAATCTCAATTAACAAGTAAGAATTTGAAATCTTTTGAATTTGAAGTCGACAAAAATAAGTAAACTTAAATGATTTGAGGTAAAACCAACTCATGATTTTATATGATAATGAGTCATTTGGCTCAAACGTTTTCTTTTTTTTGAACAGCTCTTATTTAAAGAGTGGAATAAGAATTTGTTCCTAATAGGTGGTATTATTGGCTCAAAAGTTAGGTTGAGGCATTAGGAACTTTGAACCCATATTTAAATAATAACATATGTAAACATTAAACGTTATGTGTGGACTAAAATGGAGATTTATTATAGTTATAGTATTTAAATTTATTCTTGTGTGAGTCTAAATATATATCAATTATCATTCCTTTATACGTCTTAATGAGTTATCTTGTATGAGTTCGAATTTCGACACTTGTGAATATAAATATTTTTATTTAATTAAAAATAATAATCGAGACAGAATCATATCACTCGATAAAGTTGGTGAGGAAGATAAGGACAGCATTTCCATTTATTTAATCTGTTTAGTCCCTTGGTATACGGTTACGGACGGCAAAGTACGTACTCTTGGGGACACCATTGTCCTTTGATCTTTTAGCTTTTGTTTTCCCCAAGTGGCCAACGGTTCATGTAAGAAGACAGGACGAGGATATTGTTTTGTTTGCCTCTCCTTTATATTACAAATTTGACCATATCCTTTTGCTCATTAAAATATTACCATTTCTTTAAATTATAGAATACAACCACTAAAATTAATTAATACCAAACCATCAATCAAACAAATAGTGACGGAATCTAATATTTTTAAAAATTTCTAAACTCAGAAAGATAATAATAAAGTATATATGTTTAAAATAATAGTTTTATCGGTACCATGTCCTCACTAATCCCCCATTTAATTCCGCCACGGCGAACAAACATTAAATCATAATACTGTAAAACGACACCGTTCTTGTTGTCTGTCGGCAATCTTCATTTTAATTTTAATACAAAATCTCCTTCCACCACCATCCACGTGTTTTACCCCTTCGATTCCCACTAGTTACAAACTTGACCATCTCATCCGTTACAAAGATTAAATGAAAGGGCAAATTATGTAAATAATCACTAAACTTTACTCTTAAACTTATTTTGGTCACTGAAGTTTCAAAACGATCAATTTACTCACTGAAGTTTAGACATTGCATGTGTTTTTGGTCACTCTTATGTTAATATTTTGACAGCGTTATGACATGGACGTCTTCCACCGTTCATTGTCATCGAACGCCACCGCTGACGGCCATAGATGGTGGTCGTTCGGTTCTAAATTTCACCAGTCGTTTTATCTCAATCCCTTGAGTCCGAATCCGACCTCAATTTTGCTAGAAAGTGTCTTGAAGTCCACTAATTGGACAAAACTTTTTTGTTTCTCTCTCGCTGATTTCCCTCCTCCGCCGTCAGATGGAGCTCGTTTCTCAGTATATTGCTTCCTTTGTGCCGATGAAGGTTTCCATCGTTCGGATCTGGAGAAGTTTTTTTTGTTCGTAGGTAAATGGACGTCATCCACAAGTTAACGGAAGAGTGACAAAAATATTCAATATCTAAACTTTAATGAGTAAATTAAACGTTTTGAAACTTTAGTGACCAAAATAAATTTGAGAGTAAAGTTTAGTGATAATTTACCCTAAAGTAAAACTAATCAATTTCCCATTTTAATCATCACCAGATTCCTTCAAAAACTAAACGTCTAGGAATCAAACTTTTGCATACAAAAGCAAAGAAACTCATATAGCCCTTTCCGTAGCAGATTAAAACCACCTCCTTTCTTCCTCTGTTATTAACTCTCCTCCATATAACACATTGCTATGAGCTTGCATGTTGAAATGGAAGATTATCAGCCATGACTAAACTCCCCAAGTCTCTTAGGTACTTTTCCCTTGCAAAGAACCCTTGGCCCTTCCCTTCTTCTTCTTCTTCCCTGTAACCCCGTTTTTTCTCTAGGGTTTTCAGTTTTCAGCTTTGGGTGTGAAAAAAAAATGGGCGGTGGAGAGAAAAGTACTGTGAGGAACTTTCATTTAAACCTACCACATCTTCATCTTCATCATCAACAGCATGGGAAGAAGCAATCAAGGGATGTGCCGAAAGGGTGTTTGGCTATCAAAGTGGGGTCGACGGAGGAGGAGCAGCAGAGGTTCGTGGTGCCGGTCATATACTTCAACCACCCTTTGTTCATGCAGCTGTTGAAGGAGGCGGAGGAGGAGTACGGGTTCGACCAGAAGGGTACGATCACCATCCCTTGTCATGTCGAGGAGTTTAGGAATGTTCGGGGACTGATCGACGGGGAGAGATCCCTTCATCATCACCATCATGTCGGTTGTTTTAGGGTTTGATTTGAAAAAAAAGAGAAAGAAAAACTTGGTAGTATTAAACATCAACAGCTCCAAAAAAAAAATTGTGGTTTTGTATGTGCCGAACAAGACTCGGCCTAAACCATGAATGAAATATATTTGATTGTAAATTTCTTCTAGTCTTTTTAGTAATTTTTTTTTCATTTTTCTTGGTAGACACTATAGATAGTGCAACAATAAAAATTGTTAAAACATAACAGTAAATATGTGATCGTAAAATAAAAAAATTATTAAAAATACAAGTTATATTTATTGGGATAAATGTTTAATTACAATTTTTTTCTCTAACTATAATTTTTTCGAGTCGGAACAAAACATAAATTCGAATCACAACTTCTAACCACAATGAAATCTTGTTTATAATTGCATTGCCCCCACATATTGATATAATATATAGTTGTTTGTTTGGAATCATATTGGAAAAGAAGCAAATGCCTTTTCCTTTTTTTTTTTTCAATCTTAAAGATATACATTGAAGATAAGGTCCCCTGGTAGGGTCATTGTCGTTGCTTTAAATTTATAAAATTGAGCACTATGGACGTGGAAATCATCGCAGCAGTCATGGAATCAAGTGCCAGAGTCATCGAGAGGCCGTTTCGATTTAGAGTCGGAACACAGTAAACTTAAACCAGAATAAAATTTGAACCGAAAACCTACACCTGAACTTAAAAACTGAGCGAAACAATTTTATTGTTGTCCGAACTGAACCGAACTGCATAGAATTCGGGATAGACGATGGGAATCGAAAGAGGTGCCGAACAGAGTGAACAATGCAAGTCAACGGGGGACGGTGGGTTCAATTAATGCCCTGTTTGGGGTAAGTAACTCATTTCGTTGACACCGAGGGTTTCTATGTCCTTTTGTAGGGCACACACGTTTGCATGTCCTTAAAACCAGACACCAAACATACATAGGAAGTTCTCCGGGGTTTCTATGGTTCAGGACCAGCCTTCGGAGACATTCATGTTGCGGGAAATTGAACGTTTTATGCCGAAAAAAATGACCGAGAGTCATACAGGAAAACATTGTGGGCCTTTGAAGGTGGTGGAATTTGATTGTTGTAACTTGTATGTACCTATATGATTTTATATTTTTTGAACAAAAAAAAAATATATGATTTTATATTTAGTTAGTTTACCTATTAAAAATTATATTTATTATTTTTATTAATCTATTGATGACTAAATTAATAAAAGGTAAATGTTCAAAGTTAAATTTAACATTTTATATACGGGGATGGACATAGGAGGGTTGGGGATCGACCACACCCTAAAATTTTAAAATCCGTATATAATTTATATTTTTTTATGTATTTTTTTATTGAAAATATATTTTTCGTCCCCTAAAATTTTATAAGTTCACATCATAGTCCATAGAACTTTATAGGTTCATCCCCTATAACACAAAATCATGTGTCCGTCCTTATATATAGAGATGGACATTCGATCGAGTCGAGTAAAATTTTTTCGAGTTATTCGAGTTTACAAGTCCTATTTTACGATTCAAAATTTATTTGATTTTTTTTCGAATCGAGTTGAGTTGAATCAAGTCGAGTTTTAAGATTCCTTACAAATTTAATTGTAATTATTTATAATGTTATAATACATGCTGATTTCAATTTAAACGGCTTTCTATATCCATATTCGATATACACATATATTTCTTTTTATTTTCACATGTGATATACATAATATATTAGCTAGAATTGATAAACTCATTCGAACTTGAAAATTGATCAACTAATTCCTAAAAAATTTCGAGTTATTCAAATTTTCATTTTATAACTCAAATTTTATTTGAATTTTTTTCGAGTCGAGTCAAAATGAGTCAGATTTTTTTTACGTTGAGTCAAATAATTTGATTTTTCAAGTCAAGTTAAGTTTTGTCCACGAATACCTATATATATTGTTTTATTTTTTGTGAATGGAAACAAATAAATATAACTTGGAAGCTATTTGGTTAACAATGTATTTAATCAAAGAATATCAATTAGTAATTTCAATTTTAAAAAACCCAACAAGATATATATTATTTTTAGCTGTACAGATGACCAGATGTCACATATCAAACTAATCAAAGAATATTAATTAGTAATTTCAATTTTAAAAACACAACAAGATATATATTATTCGACCTATATAGCTGAGCATATGTCACATACCAAACCAAGTCTTAATTATTATTTTTTCTTACAACTTACATTGATTATTATGATAATGACAAAGACGATGAGGTATGAACTCATATTCAAAAGTCTAAGGTTCGCATAGGTAGCCATTTGGTGCGTTGAGATTGGTTCGATGCATGAATAAACATAATTTTTTTGGTTATCATTTTGGTTTCCAGGGCTTTGCCCTGATTAATTTAGACCGACCTGAGTCACACACCTAGTTTTGGTGAGTGAGTCTCCCGACGAGAATTTTCTGCCTACACAACGCCTCGAATCCAAAACATTACTTAAACGATTTTAAGCTATTTATCACTTAGACCAACCACGTTAATTGAATAAACATAATTTTTAATTGCACGTTTCAACAATGATTATGATAATGAATAATCAGTTGGGCGTTTGTTTTAAATAGTTAGAACTTGAAAATTGTATGAAGCATGCCTATAGGTCAATGGAACAATATTCTAGATGGAGTTCACAACATTCTACGTTGACAACGTTTCATTTTTCTTTTTATTCTTTGAGCCTAATGAGTGTTGATAATGAACTGCGGACCGAACATTAGTTCAAGTAATATTGTCGTTATTGTAATATTTAAAAAACTATAAATTAAGCATGTCTATAGGTCAACAATGGAACAATATTCGACGTAGACTTTACTTTAATATTTCATTTTTAACCTAATAAGTATGGATGATGAATCGCATATTGAAAATTAGTTCAAGTACTTTTGTTATCGCAATATTCAAGAGGCTATAAATCTGAGTGTGTTTAAGTACATTTTCCTCGGTTTTAAGGGTGGAGAGGATTATGAGTAATTTATATTAGAGAAGATGAGTCTAATAAAGTCATATAGTTGACCTTGAGTCTGTTAGTCTGTTAAGAGAACTGTTAGTTTGTTATGGGTCTGTTAGGTCGTTGGGCTCTGCTCAATTATTATGAGCTATGGGCTATAAATATCAAGAGGATAATGTAATTGGGCTAAGGCCTTTTCATGAAATTAGCGATATTCTCAATTCTGATTTCATTTTCCCTTTTCCAGTTTGATATTCTTTTCTTCTTTGTTTCGTATTCCCCTTTTCCTTCCTTCTTTCAATCCCTAATTCACAGAGCTCACTGCTTAAATTCATCCTGGCTATACTATTCTAACATGGTATCAGAGCTAGTGTTTCACTCAATTTCGTTGCTGTAATTGTCTCCGGCGTGGTGGTGTAGCGGCCGTCTCGCCGTCTCTCTGTTGATGCGATTTTCTCTTTGGCAGCGTCTGGTGAGATTTGCGTTTGATTCTCATCTTCTGGTTGAAACATTTGGAGTGCTGTTCGAGGTATTTTCTTTTATTGTTTCCTCTTTGCTGCGGTTCGTGATCGGTTGCAGTTGAGGTTTGCTTTTGCCCTAGCTTGTTCTTTATTCAATTTGTGTGTTTCTCAATCTGGATCTGGTTGCTTCTGATATTTGTGAGCTGATTGTCGTCTATTTGCGTTTCGATTGGGTTCTGTAGTTATCGTTCACTTTTGATTGTGTTCTAATTGAGTTTTGTGTGCTTCTTCTGTTACGATTGGTGTTCATCTACTGTTGTTGCTCTAGTTGCTTGTTTGACTTGGCAAATTTTTCTGATCGTCCTGAAATTATTGCGATTGGTATTTGTTTTCTGTGATTATTTTGTGCCAAATGAGTCCTGAGGTTGTTACTGCTCAAACTACTGATAATATTCCAGACATGACTAATGCTACTCAAACCACTAATGTTGCTGAAGGTGTTAATTCTACTAATGTTCTTGTCACTAATCCTGCTTCTACTAAGTTATTTTCGACTAAAAAGATTAATGTGACATTGGATGATCATAATTACATTTTGTGGCATCAGCAAGTGTATCTCACCATTAAAACTCAACGTTGGCTCAAATTTATTGATGATAATGTTCAGTTACTTGTTAAGTACATTACACAAAATGGAGTTGTTTGCATTAATCCTGAGTTTGAGTTGTTTGAAGAATAAGATGGTGCGTTAGCTACATGGCTGTTGTTCACCGTGAGTGAATCTGTTCTTCTAAACTTAATAGGTCTAAATACTGCTTCAGATATTTGGAATACTCTACATAAGCTGTATAGTAGTAAAATCACCTCACGTCTCATGCCTTATAGAAGACTTCTGCATACTCAGAAGAAAGGTGATCTAAATATGCATGAGTATCTAATGAAAATTAAGTTAGTATGTGATAACTTGGCTAGTAGTGGGGAAATGATCTCTGAGCAGGAGCACATTACAGCTATTCTTAATGGCATGTCCTCAGATTATGATTCTTTGATCACTGTCATCACTGCTAGTCCATCCTCTTCATATTTGTCCTTTGTTAGTTCTATTCTCTTGGATGCTGAGGCAAGACATTCTAATCTTATTCTTTCTATTAGTGCCTCAGCCCATATTGCTACACAACATCATGTTCCTACACAACATCCTGGACATTTGCCTGCTACTGTTGATTCCATAGATAATAGTGTTGAGGCCAATGTTGTTGAGTCTCAAGAGACTTCTGGATATGGTTATGGCAGAAGAAGGGGTGGTCGTGGTAGAAACTCAAACTTTAATAGACTTCAATGCCAGTTGTGTAGACGGCTAGGACACTTGGCAGAGAGGTGTTACTATAGGTTTGACATGAAGTTTAAATATAATATGGACAATACTAGACCAACTTCTCCCACCCCTAGGAGTTTTGCCCCTGCTCAAGCTAATACATCTGTTTTTACTGCACCTACTAATTCATATAGTCTCATGTGTGCATCTCTCTCAGCCCCTTATCAACCTTCCTTTCAGCCTTCTGTTCAGTTTGTGCAGTCTCAACCTCAGATGTTTCATGTTGGAAATTTTGTCCTTCAGTCTCAACCTGTGTTTTTGCCTGCTCTATCACCTCAGTCAATGCACACTTTGAGTGTCCCATCTAATCAAATTCGATTTGTGCCTCCTGTCAGTGTTTATCCTTCAACATACTCCTCAGTTCAACCTCAATTCTCTCCTTCTGTTCAGCAACAACAAACTGCTGGTCAGAATGTTCCTCAAGCTACTCCTTAGATTCATCTTGTTACTTCTGATGTTGTGGATGATAATTCCTGGTTTCCAGATTCTGGAGCAACTCACCACCTGACCAATGACATCAACAATCTCCAAACTGCCTCTTATCATAGATCAGGTAGTGTTCAAGTTGGAAATGGCAGTACTCTACCTATTAAATGTTCAGGCCAATCTAATTTTCTTTCAGATTCTAGGGATTTTAGGCTTAAAAACTTGCTGTTTGTGCCTAATATCACTAAGAACTTATTATATGTTTCGAAGTTCACACAGGATAATTAAGTTAGTCTTTAGTTTTATCCAAGTCATTTCCAAGTAAGAGATTTGCACTTGGGTCAGATTCTTCTTGCAGGAAGTGAAGTTAATGGTCTATATAAACTGGATATTCATCTTAGTGAGTCTATTTCTAAGAATAAGACTGCTGCTCAGTCTCAGGATTTTTTTTTTCTGTGAATAAAGTTGTAAATAAAGCTTTTGTTAATCTTCAGAAATTTTCTTTCTCTTCTGTTAAACTTTGTGATAAGTTCTCTTTAGATGTCTGGCATAGTAGGCTAGGACATTCATCTTCTTATGTTTTACTTCAAGTCTTGAAAAGTTGTAATATTCCCTTTGATTCTAATAAAGTTCATCATGCTATTCCTATTTGTCAAGCCTGCCAATTGGGCAAAGCTCACAAGTTACCTTTCTCAAATTCTGTTATTGAATATTCTGCTCCTCTTCAACTTGTGGTTGTTGATGTATGGGGACATGCTCCCATTTTATCTTCTGGTTATAAATATTATGTTGCTTTTACTGATGCATTTTCTAGATATACATGGTTGTATTTTTTGAAATCTAAGTCATGAGTAAAGGAAGCATTTGTTCAGTTTCATTTGCAAGTGGAAAGGCAACTGGGTGTCAAGTTAAAGATTTTTCAGTCTGATGATGGAGGGGAGTTTGCAGCTTTGAAGTCTTATTTTTTGTCTCATGGTATTGTACATCGTTTGTCCTGTCCACATACCTCAGAGCAAAATGGGTTGGTTGAGAGAAAGCATAGACAAATAGTTGAAGTGGGTCTCACCTTGCTTGCTCAGGCTTCTGTGCCTCTGAAGTATTGGCAAGATGCTTTCTCCACATCAATCTTCCTTATCAACAGGCTCCTTTCTTTTGCCTTGTCAGGTATATCACCCTACCAAGCTCTTTTTCTTCAAAAACCAGATTATAGTTTCCTTCATATTTTTGGTTGTGTTTGTTACCCTTTACTTCGACCTTTCTTGGTTATTCTTTAGCTCACAAAGGATATAAGTGTTTAGATGTCAATGGTCGAGTCTATATTTCTCGGTATGTTAAGTTTGATGAAAGTCATTTTCCTTTTGTTTCTGTTAATCCTTCATCTGGTTCTCAGAGTTCTTTACTTTCTGTGGCTGATTTTGATCTTTTTCAGTGTCCTAGTAAGGCTTTATCAACTTCTTCTTTTACTTCTTCTGTTTTTTTTCCTCATGTCCCTATTTGTACTTATCCTAGTCTTGTTGAGCCACATGTGGTCAGTCCTGGTACTAGTGTTGCTGGTCAATCTCTCCCTAGTCAACATTTTACAGTTCTTTCTACCTCAACTATGCCTCTTCCTTCTGGTTCACCGTCTAGACAAGTTCAGCATCATTTTGAACCAAATGAGGTCAGTCCTGGTCATGGTGTTGCTGGTCAGTCTCTTCTTAGTTCAAGTTCAACTATTCCTTCTCGATCAAATTTGCATATTCCTTCTGGTTCACAGTCTTATCAAGATCAACATCATCATGATTCTTCTCAAGCTTTTTCTTCTCATGGCTCTCCTAATGGTTTTTCATCTCCACATTCCACTTCACATGCTATATCTACTTCCACTATTCCACTTCAAACTTCATCTCCACATTCCACTTCACATGTT
Organism: Hibiscus trionum; assembly: GCA_030270665.1. Classification (NCBI taxonomy): domain Eukaryota; kingdom Viridiplantae; phylum Streptophyta; class Magnoliopsida; order Malvales; family Malvaceae; genus Hibiscus; species Hibiscus trionum. The sequence continues at coordinate 5,972,091 of BSYR01000033.1, read as the reverse complement.
ATATCCACTTCCACTATTCCACTTCAAACTTCATCTCCACATTCCACTTCACAAGCTATATCCACTTCCACTATTTCACTTCAAACTTTATCTCCACATTCCACTTCACAAGCTATATCCACTTCCACTATTTCACTTCAAACTTCATCTCCACATTCCACTTCACATGCTATATCCACTTTCACTATTCCACTTCAAACTTCATCTCCACATTCCATTTCACATGCTATATCCACTTCCACTAATCCACTTCAAACTTCATCTCCACTTTCCACTTCACCTGCTATATCCACCTCCATAATTCCATCTCAGAACTCTCTGTCAGTTGTCCCTATTCAGAACAGTCATCCTATGGTGACTCGTGGCAAATCTGGAATTTTTAAACCCAAGGCTTATCTGTTTGAGGGTGATATTGCTGAACCTTCTTCAGTTCGTGAGGCTCGCACTCACTCAGGGTGGGCTGCAATAGTCAATGATGAGTATATGGCTTTAATGGACAATGGTACTTGGGACTTACAACCTCTTTCCCCTCTCGTAAAGCAGTTGGTTGTAAATGGCTTTTTAAAGTCAAAAGGAAGCCTGATGGGTCTATTGACAGGCTTAAGGCCAGAGTAGGGTGTGATTATCGAGAGACTTTCAGCCCTGTTGTTAGAGCTGCTACTATCAGGGCTGTTCTGGACACTGCAGTTTTGGAGAAGTGGTCCATACGCCAGATCGACATCAATAATGCTTTCTTAAATGGAGAGCTTGCTGAGGAAATCTACATGTGTCAGCCACCTGGTTTTGAAGTCAAGGGTTCAAATGGGGAGGAGCTGGTGTGTCATTTGAAGAAGGCTCTTTATGGTCTTCGACAAGCACCAAAGGCCTGATTTAGTACACTGAGAAGGTTTCTTGTTGACACACTTGGATTCACCGCTTCAAAGGCAGATACTTCCTTGTTCATTAAAAATGCAAGTGGTGAGAAGTTAATCTTGATGGTCTATGTCGATGACATCATCTTCACTGGTTCAAATAAAACTGCTGTGTCTGATTTAGTGGTTCATATTAATTCTGAGTTTAAATTGAAAGATTTGGGCAGCTTAGAATATTTTCTTGGGATGGAGATTGCTTATAGTTCCTCTGGGTTAATGTTGAATCAGAGGAAGTATGTTTCTGATTTATTAGAAAAAGCAAACATGCAGAGTTGTAGTTCTACACCGACTCCCATGGTTGCTACTCCTAAGTTACAATCTGCTGATGGTAGTCCTGCCTTATCAGACATTCATTTGTATCGCAGCATTGTTGGCGGGCTGCAGTACATCTGTCTGACTCGACCAGACATAGCTTTTGCAGTCAATAAAGTCAGTCAGTACATGAATTCCCCACCTAACTTGCATTGGAAGGCAGTCAAGCGTATTTTGCGGTACTTGAAAGGGTATCTTAACTATGGTCTTTGTTATAAGATGGGTAGTGTATTTGATATGATTGGTTTTTCAGATGCTGATTGGGCAGCTTCAGTTGAAGATCGTCGCTCTACTACTAGGTTCTGCATATATCTTGGGGGTAATCCCATAGCTTGGTGCTCCAAGAAGCAAAGCGTTGTGTCACGCTCTACAGCAGAGGCTGAATATCGAGGTCTTGCCAATGCTGTTTCTGAGCTTGTGTGGTTGCAGCAGTTGCTCATGGAGATTGGTGTGACTCTTGTTCGTACACCAACTGTCTGGTGTGACAACACCTCTACAGTTTCCATTGCCACAAATCCCACTCATCATGCTTATGTAAAACATGTCGAGATTGACATTCATTTTGTTCGTGAGAAAGTGCTTAACAACAAGCTTATTGTAAGCTATATTCCTTCTACAGAGCAGGTTGCTGACATATTAACAAAGCCTCTTTCACCAGCTGTGTATTCTCAGATGCGTGCTCGGTTGGGTGTCAGTGCTTGTTTTAAAGGTTGCACAGAAGAGAAGAACCAGGAGAATATTAGAGAAGATGAGTCTAATAAAGTCATATAGTTGACCTTGAGTCTGTTAGTGTAACCCCCTCGTCCCGGTCTGGCCGGATGACCGATCCGAGTGGGCCACATGGGGAAAACCGAGTGAAACCCGTTAAGGTTCCCCTCGGTTAGCAACCCTATTTTTTTCATTTTAAATCTTATCTAGGTGAGTATTAAATCCTAAGTGATCATACAGCGGAACAACATTCACGCAACAAACAAACGAACTCAAACTAACATGTTACAGCCCAATTTTAAACTTATACTGCAGGCGTTATCGATACACCTAAGGGGTGTATCGACACCCCTTGACTAGGTCAACTGGTCAGAGTCAACCAGTGGAGACCGTATCGATACGCCCAAGGAGTGTATCGATACCCTCCCCAACGGTTGACTTTCCACGGTCAACGCTAAGATGACGATATCGATACACCAGAGGCCCGTATCGATACCGAAATGGACAGTAGCTCCAGTGACCAAAATAGTATCGATACGCCCCCTCGCGTATCGATACACGAGGCCTGAAACAAGAAAGCGGTATCGATACTGGACCAACCGTATCGATACCCCTGCACAGCAAAAACTCCCAAACTCAGCTAAAACGAACAAGACTCGGACCTAGATGCAATTTAGGACTTCCCTAGACCCAAACAAGCATTCATACAACATTTAAAGGTCATTGTTTAGCCATACAAACACCCAATATGTTCATACATCAAGGGAAACATGCAATTGAATCAAAGATGACACTTAAGCATTCAAGTCTCATACTCCAACACTCAAACATAAAGGCAACCTCAAAAGGCACAAGACAACATAAAAGAGGTTTGCATCACTAACAAGGCAACCTAAACGTCTAGAGGCATGCCACCATACACAAACATTCATCATAGCATTCATGCATTACAACCCATAATCAATCCAAAACATCAACATGAGGCATTAACAACATAAAGCCAACACAAAGGAGTCTAGATACAAGCTCCTAAAACACGTAGCATTTCCCATTGCTAGACTACTACATTTTTTAATAAACCATACTTGAGCAATTACCACACGCTTGGACGCCCTTTTCTTGCTCCTTGCTAACTCCAAGCTAAAGATCTGCATTGTCGGAAAAAGGAGAGCGTAAGCATAAAGCTTAGTGAGCGGAGCTCTAAAACATAACTACGACAATACAGGGTTCAAAGCTTTCTTTAAAATAAAGGTCAACGCATACAAATCATCCAACAACCCAATCCTTCTACTAACATGCAAGTTCAACCAAAGGTCAATAATATATGCATTCATCGTGGCATTACACTTCATGGTATGCTTAAGGGCATGATCCTAAATTAAAGCAAAGCCAAAAGGGAATGATATAGTGAGATACAACATGAGCACACATGGTATGCACAAGCATAACCAAAACACACACGGTGGGACTACACATCACCGTTTCGACTAGTAGTTTTCCAATGGGACTACACATCAAAGTACTCTTCTACTAGTCACTACCGGCGGGACTACACATCACCGGAGTCTTACACCACTCGCTACCGGCGGGACTACACATCACCGGAGCAACGACAACCATCACGTGAGGTTCGACACCAACCATGCAACACGATATAAAGTCACTATCATGCAACATGTACTCGCTATATCATGCACAACCAAAACAAGATGTAACAGAATCCACAATTAGGCATCACTTACTACTTACAATCTTACCAATCGCAAATGGTCTTACTCACCATTTTCGTGCACAACCTACACCAACTTACACACATCTTACAAGGCATATCAACATCAACATTATTACCATCATACATGATCAACGCTATAGTATTAAGCAATCATACTTCTTCCCAAATTAATTAAATTTCATGCTTAACAAAACATCACCACAAGTAATGAAAACAAACGGAAAAAGGGGAAATTAAAGAGGCGATTCTCATCAACTTACTCTTTCAAAACCAACTTTGAACCAAAACGATTCTTGAAAACATTTCCACATTCATATGCTTGAACCAATTGATCAAAGCCATTTAAAACATTTTAACCACTCACCTCACTTCCTTAAGCAAGCCAAGCAAAGCCGACTCAAGCCTCCTCATTTCCAGATTCGATCCCAAAGCTTTACCGACGCAAATCCTTGCCTCTAATCATCCCAACACAAGTAAATTAACCTCAAATCAGTCCACAACACAACGTAGCAAACCCGGAACACAAACCAAGCTCAAAACACATGTTTTTCGAGCCAAGAACAACCCCAAAGAGCCATTCCCGAGCAGCCCCTTTGCACAGTCCAAAACCGATGATTCCCACACTTAAACTACTCCCAAAAGCTTCCAAAACAACCCTTATACATAGCCTAACCACCAGCCCATAAATTCTCACACAAAACACCCCCAAAATTCAACATTTCAACACTCTAAAACACCCCTAAAACCCAATTTCGGGAAACACCATAAAACCATGTAAAAATCGGATATGTTGAACCTTATAGATAGTAAACAACTCATATAACATTAATAAATCAAAAGCTTTAGTTTAAGACAACAAAGATGACATTTTTAGTCTAAACTTTCAAAACACCAAAATGCAAAATCATGGGTTTTAATGAAATCTAAGAGTACAAGCATGTAGGGGAAAGAGAAGACAAGTCGAATATATGTTTACCTTTCGAAAATCACCAAGGATGAGGAAGAATGGTGATGGAATAGTGGTTCCAATGGAGGGGGAGGTTTTTGTCGTTGGAAAATAGAAGAAGAAGATGAATAGTAAAAGGGTGTTTTATTTGTATAAAGGGGGATTTAAATTAGAAAATGGGTAAATTACAAAAAGGCCATTAATGAATGACTATTCCCTTGTTCTTTAAATAGCCCTTCAACTTGCAATTAAATCAATTTGGTCCCATTTCAAATATTTATTTTGAAACCCGAAATTTTAAAGAATCATTTTAATTATAAACCCGAGCCCAAATAATATTAAAACATTATTTTCACCCGACCCCTAAACCCGGGTGTTACAGTTAGTCTGTTAAGAGGACTGTTAGTTTGTTATGGGTATGTTAGGTCGTTGGGCTCTGCTCAATTATTATAAGTTATGAGCTATAAATATCAAGAGGATAATGTAATTGGGCTAAGGCCTTTTCATGAAATTAGCGATATTCTCAATTCTGATTTCATTTTCCTTTTTCCAGTTTGATATTCTTTTCTTCTTTGTTTCGTATTTCCCTTTTCCTTCCTTCTTTCAATGCCTAATTCACAGAGCTCACTGCTCAAATTCATCCTGGCTATACTATTCTAACAATTTAGATATTATAATTTGTATGATAAAATCATACTATTAACGACGAATAGATATATTTTCATTTGATCCGAATTTATAAACTTGATCTTATTAATTTAAATTTAAACTTGATTTGTCTCAATTTATTATAAAAAGTCATCAATAATAAATTATCCAATCAAAATTTAAAATTGATTGAACTCAAACTAATCCAAGCTAGAAATTATCTAAATCGGAAACAATTCAGACTTAAGTTATAACTGATATTAGATTTGTTGGCATTGATAAAGAGAATATTATTAATGAAAGGAAATTATCAACTACCCATATTCTTTTTTTAATGAAAAATATATATATTCCAGAACAAAATTTGCATTAATAAAAATAATATAATTCCTTTATCGAGGTCCCATTTTACATTTTTATTCTAGAATATAGTAACTATATTTCTTTTTTTTGTAAGATTATTTACAGCAATAATATGATCTTTGATAAAGGTCCAAAAAGGAAATTGCACAGAAAAATATTGTAAAATTCATCAAAATTCTAACATGTAATATATTTTAACGAGTTATTTTTTTGGTACAACCAAAGTTATCCGAACAATTAGTTCAATAATTAGGATTATGTTTTACAAAGGCTCATTATGGGACGATCATCTCAACCTATTTTTTTCATTCGCAATATCAGAATTTGAACATATGGCATTGCTTAAGGGATCTTACGCTTTATCTCGTTAGATCAATCGATTGTTGATAATTTAACGAATTAATTTGGATTTAGCTTAAGTATCAAGTTAATTGTAATTGTAATAATTAATTTTCATTAGAGGAAATTGAAATTCGAAATCTAATGAATCTATTGAAATATATGAAAGAGGAACGAAAGACAGAAAAGAAGAGAAAGAGTTTAGAAGAGAAGAATCTTGAATGTATTCATTAAAGAAGAATTACAAAGAGAGTTTATAAACTTAGATGTATCCAGACTTCAAGCATGCAGCTTATATACACGATATACACACATGCACACGTGTACTAACTGCATGCAAACAACCCTAACAAACTTAAACAACTTTAACTAACTCATAGCCCAACTAACTTCCCATCCTCCTAGCTTCCATCTCAGTTAGCTTATCTACAACATTCTCACTGCTTCTTCCATCCTCTCGTTCTGTAGTGGACAAAACCAACAATTGTTGTCGAAACACATGAAAGTAGTCCTTTGTCAATGGTTTGGTCAACCCATCAGCTACCTGATGTATCGCTGAAATGTAATTGACATGAAACTTGCCAGCAACCACCTTCTCTCGTACGAAATGAACATCAAGTTCAACATGCTTCGTTCGAGCATGATACACAGGGTTAGCACTAATGGCTACTGCACTTGTATTATCTGACCATATCACATGGACCTTAGTCTGTGTTATGTGCAACTCACCCAGCAAAGCTGACACCCATGCAACTTCAGCAGTAGCATCAACCACACTCTGATACTCAGCCTCGGTGGTGGAACGAGACACAATTTTCTGCTTCCGAGAACTCCAAGATACTAGGTTACCTCCTACGAACACACACCACCCTGAGATCGAACGCCTGTCATCCACACATCCTGCCCAATCAGCATCAGCAAATGCTACTATGTTACAGTCAACATCACACCTTGTGAACACCAAGCCAAACTCAATGGTACCATGCAGATATCACAGCACACGCTTAGCAGCACGCCAATGATCCTCATGATGCTCATGCATAAACTGAGCCAACTTATTGACACTGTACGCAATATCAGGGTGAGTATGGCAAGCATACAGTAGAGCACCAACTAGACTTCTGTACTCACTTGCATTTTCAATTGCACTACCTCCATCTTTAGTTAACTGAGGTGAACCAACCATCGATGTTGGTGTTGAATTTGAATGCTCCATTCGAAACTTAGCTAAAAGTTCTCTGAGATACTTCTGTTGATTGAGCACAAGGTAACCCTCTTTTCGACTAACCTCAATGCCAAGAAAATAATTCAGCTCCCCTAGGTCCTTTAAGGAAAACCTAGCATGCAACACACCAACAACCCAATTAATTTCATTGTCTGATGGTCCTGTGATAACAATATCGTCAACATACACAAGCATATATGTAACAATCCCTTCTTTGTGCAGCATAAACAGGGAAGAATCTGCCCGAGACTCTATAAATCCAATGTCCAACAAGCATGACTTAAGTTTATGATGCCAGTTACGAGGAGCTTGCTTAAGCCCATATAAAGCTTTGTTCAACTTACACACTAACCTCGAACCATCTGCAGCCACTTTTTCAAATCCAGGAGGTTGATCCATGAAAACATCTTCACTAAAATCTCCATTTAAGAACGTATTATTCACGTCCACTTACCTTAACTTCCAGCCCTTTGTCACAACAAGAGAAAGAATCACATTAAGAGTTGTGATCTTAACCACGGGACTGAACGTATCCTGAAAATCACAACATGGAACTTGGGAGAAGCCTCTCGCAACCAATCGTGCTTTGTATCGATGTATAGTGCCATCAGGATTTCTTTTCAGTTTGAATAACCACTTACAACTGACTGTGCTACGCCCTTCAAGTAGATGCACCAAGGACCAAGTGCCATTTTTCTTTAATGCTTCAAGCTCAGCTACAACAGCTTGTGTCCAATTATCTGATTGCAAGGCCTCTCTAATGTTGATTGGTTCCACTTCATCTACCTGAGCCTCATACACCTTGGGTTTGGAGATACCAGGTTTACCACGTGTTACCATAGAATGAGAGTTGACAACTGAACCTGAAACCATAGGAACACTACGCTGAGGGGCATCACAGGACACTCCAGGGCATGCACCTTCTGAAGGAATCACATTAGAAACACCCCCATGTCACACCGAGGCGTTGAATTATCTACATCACAAGCTTCACGTGTCAACGTGCACCCTCTAGGTTGACCATCACAATGAATCACAGACTGTACATCCTGTGCAGCTGGAATTACCTCATCCTCAGAAGCAGACATACTATTCCTAGAGACATCCTCGTCATGATTAGCAGTATGTGAAGCCACACCAACTCTTGTACCAACCTCTTCATTACTAGTAGTAGGAGAAGCAACACCAACTCCTGTACCAACCTCTTCACTACTAGCAATAGGAGAAGCAATACCAGCTCCTGTATCAGCACCATCAGTTTGAGAGCCATTACCTGGAACACCACCAGACTCATACTGACCACCAGTTCTCAGCTGCCTTGACCGAGAAACAACATGTATGGGATCTGACTTCAATAATTTTATGTGTTTATCTCCACTGACTGAAATCTCTGCAAAAGGGAAACACATTTCATCAAACACAACGTGTCTAGAAATATAAATCTTACCATCCTGTGGCAAACATTGATACCCTCGATGCTGAGGACTATAGCCCAGAAACACACAAGCATGAGATCGAAAATCTAATTTATGCCTTTGAAACACACGCAAGTATGGAAAACATCTACATCCAAACACCTTCAACCCTGTATACTCAGGTTTCTTAGCAAACAACTTCTCAAACGGTGAAACACCACTCATCACTCTTGTTGGAAGTCTATTAATAAAAAACACAACAGTACACACTGCATAGGAACAAAACTTGACTGGCATGGAAGCTTGAGCTAACAGCACAGTGGCAAGCTCAACTATATGACGGTGCTTACGCTCTACTACTCCATTTTGCTCAGAAGTATGAGGACAAGTCACTCTATGCTTAATTCCAGTTTCAGCTAGCACCTTAGACAAGCTCCTATACTCACCACCCCAGTCACTTTGTAACTCCTTGATCGTGTCCCCAAACTGATTGTGAACCATTTTAGCAAACAACTGAAAAGCATACAAAGTCTGAGACTTGTCTTTGAGAAGATACAACCATGTGTGACGCGATAATGCATCAACAAAGGTTACATAGTAGCTAAACCCTCTAGATTTCTCATGTGTTGGACCCCAAAGATCAGTGAAGACAAGCTAAAAGGGTTTTGTGTAAACTGTACACGATTGAGAGAAAGGCAGTTTGTGACTTTTGCCCATTCTACAGGGAACACAAGTTGGTAACTCAATTTTATTCAAGACTAAAGAAGGGATTACATCGTTTTCTTTACAAACTTGCATCAGACAATCTTGAGCAGGATGCCCAAGTCGTCTGTGCCATAATTCAAACTTCCTAATATTAGTAGAGCTGACAACATTTACTTCAGGAACACCACATTCATCAGCACATCCATCACCCTCCTTGGCAACTGAAACAACAAAGAATTTGTACAAACCACCTTGCCCCACGCCTTGTAATAAAATCTTGCCAGTCTTCTCATCTCGAACTACACAGGTCGTAGCATGAAACTGAAAGAAGACAACATTGTCTCTAGCAAACTTCGAGACCTACAATAAATTATTGGTTATACTTGGTACATGAAGCAGATCATTCAAAAATAGAGTGCGTTCAAATGTGACAAACATGGACTGACCAGTATTTGATATGGACAATTGAACACCATTACCTACACGCAGCTTACTTGGTCCATTGTAGCTGGAGGAATGAAGCGTGGTTGCAGCCTCAGGTGTTACATGGTGAGCAGCCCCAGAGTCCACCACCCACGAATCGTGTGAAGAAGTAGCCAGATGGACATGCGGTGCATCCTCTAAAGGAGCTTCCATTGTAGTACCATGTAACCCATCTCCTGCCCATGAATCCAGGACTCCTAGTTGAGCAGTTGGAGACTCATCTTTGCCTGAGAATGAAGCTCTAGCTGTAACACCAGAGAACGATTGATCAAACCGATACCAGCATCGATCAACCAAATGTCCAACCTTGCCACACAGTTGGCACTGCAATCTAACACGCTCACGACCCCTTTCTAAGGGCCCGGAACTCCTGCTTGTGTTATAGACACCACGACCACCTTCTCTGTGAACAAACGCCCCACGAGAGGCACCAACCGAAGCATTATGAAAGGAACTATGACCAGTATTCACCTGAGGAACATTAGCAATGATCAGAACCTCATCTTCCTGAGCTTTAAAACCTGCCAATTGAGCCTCAGAATCAATCTGCATGGATCAAACACCATCAAGTGTGAACGGCTCCCTACTTGCTGTTATCACAGCCATGAAAGGTTGATAATCTTTAGGCAACCCATTTAGGACACTCGCAATCTGTTCCACATCGGAAATCTTACTCCCACATGCCCCAAAGAATCACAGATCTCTTTCACTTGTGTGAGATAAGTTCGCATACCTGTGTCCATCTTCTTTATCGAACGCAGCTTGTAGTGTAACCCCATAATAGAGGTAGTATATCGATTTGCAAAGTACTTAACCACCATTGCCCAAACCTCAGCAGCCGTTTCAGCTCCAACAAACTCCGACAACAAATGAGAGTTGATCGTCGATAATAACCACGGCGTCAAGGCACTATCTTGAGCCACGAAATCTTCATATTCTTCATTTGAGGTTGACGACCCTCCTTCCACCATAGCAGTCTCAGGAGGTGGTTTCATCGTACCATGAAGCAACTTCTCAAGCTTGTGACTGCGCACCGTAAGCAAGATCTGCTACTTCCACAGCAGGAAGTTCATATCATTCAGCACTACACTGACTTTTTTGTTGGTAAACAAGACACCAAGAAACCAAGATGAAGAAACAACGAGCTTAGCAGAAAAACCAAGACAAAAAATAGGGAGAAAGAATGCACCGTGACCACACGAAAGCACAACGGTTAAGCAATGAAGGCCTCCAGGACCACCGGCGATGATACCATATTGAAATATATGAAAGATGAATGAAAGACAGAAAAGAAGAGAAAGAGTTTAGAAGAGAAGAATCTTGAATGTATTCATTAAAGAAGAATTACAAAGAGAGTTTACAAACTTAGGTGTATCCAGACTTCAAGACTGCAACTTATATACATGATATACACTAGGGGTGGCAACGGGGCGGATCGGGGACGGTTTTGCATTCCCCACTCTGTCCCCAACACTTGCGGGTACGGTTTTGGGGAATCTCCATTAAACATTTCGGGGATTTTTTTCATCCCCATACCCATCCCTTACGGATCCCTTCGATTTTCGGTTAATCCCCCTACCGAAAAAATATAAATTAATTTATATATCAAATACTCAATATTAAATCTCCAAAATTACAAACATAAAAGATAAATTTATTTTTATCAAACAACAAACAAATAATTTCAAAACTATAAAACATGACTTAAATATTAACCGTTTGAAACATGACATCTTGCACCACCGTTAAAAGAAAATATGTGATTAATAATCTATAGTTTCAAATAATGGTATGTTTGTTCTAAAGGAAACTAGATTCGATAATTTTTCCAATCATATAAATTACTTCTTCTAATTTTACTCGTACGATTTATGGTGAATTTTCGAAGTCACTGTTATTGTTGTTTTTAGAAACAATATGTTTTCTTTTCTTCTAACATTTGCTCACTCAAAAATTAATAATTCATAGTATGTAACTCGAAAGCAATAACTGTTTGTTTTAAACAAATCTAGACTTTCGTGTGATTATATAAATATAACGCCCACTTCCTAATTTAACTTGTAGAATTTTTGGTGATTTTTTAAAGTCATTATTAAAACTTTTTTAAGAAATATGCTACCAAATTTTTATGACCTTTCAACATTCAAATATTCATATAATTTAGAATATATATCTAAATCAATCACCGTATATTTTAAACAAAAATAGACTAAATCATGTTTACAACAATGTATAGATAATATTCTAATTATTTTTATAAAATTTACAAAGAATTTTCAAATTTACTCTAGCCGTTCATGCTCAGGTGAGAATAGATTTTTGATGAAACATAGGTAAATTACCCTTATGGCCATCAAACTTCGTAAAATATCAGGATCCCTACGAATATTTTTGGGATTCTTGCGGATATTTTTGGGGATCCCCACGGTGATTTATACGGGTACAGTTCGGTTATCCCCACGGTTCGGATATAGCAATCCCCGTCCCCATCCCTATTTGAGCTCCAGTTATAAAACTTCCTCCATCCCCGTACCCATGGGTAAGGATTTCGGTTATTCCCCATACCTATCGGTTCGGATCCCCACAGTTTTCGGTTATTCCCCACCCGATTGTCACCCCTAATATACACACATGCACACGTGTACTAACTGCATGCAAACAACCCTAACAAACTTAAACAACTTTAACTAACTCATAGCCCAACTAACTTCCCAGCCTCCTAGCTTCCTTCTCAGTTTAGCTTATCTACAACAGAATCATATTCTCACAATTGAATTAACATACGGAAAATGAGAATATGATTAGGAATGTAAAACGTGGTGCAAAACTAACACACAAAAAAGGAACTCAACCCAAACATTGCATTAATAAGAACACAATTTATTTATTTTATTAAGAATTTAATTTCTTAATTATAAATTTCTGAGGAATTTAAAAATTAATCAATTGTCTGGTCCTAATAAGACATGTTCTAACTATTACCCTAAACCTTAAGCAAACGTGGATTCAAACTCATATCGGAATCATGCATTTGCTTCACTGCACTCAGGTAAAGGTGTAGGGTACCTACGCCGATCATCACAGTAAGAATAAAACATAAATTTCCTCCTGAAATCCTTCATCTGTTTCATTTTGTAGGTCTCCAAACCCGTGAAATTCGTAACGCTACCAGTAATTCCCTGCATGCATGATTGGATTTTCTGCTGGAAACAACCACTTCCATTGATAACGAAATCGGTATAATCCGCCGTGAACGGTGCGTATCGGTAATCGATCTTGTATTTCCCGCCGTTGGTTGCCCAATCCGAACCGTCCCATATCGTAGCGTACAACGACATCGGCTTCGAAGGGTAGTCCCCTCCCATGGCATCAACCCTATGGACTTGTCTCAAAGGGACGTCGTCCACGTAAAACACCGTCCAGTTCTTGTTCCAAATGATGCTGTAGGTGTGGAAATCTTGTGTCGGGTCGAACCAGAGATTGTACCGTTCTTCCCGGCTCCGTTGTACGCTCCCGTTGCCGTAAAAGTTTGTTTGGAGAACCCATTGTTCCCCCTGAATGTGGCCGAGGAACTCGAAGTCAAGTTCGTCATGGTTGCCGTTGAAGATATCGGAGTTCGTCGTGTAGAACGTGACGACGACGCCGGCGGTGTAGTTATTGGCGGGGAGTTTGATGGAAGCACCGAAGAAGGCGTCGCCGTAAAAGAGACGAGATTTGAAGCCGGAGCCGGTGGAATTTGTGAGCGATATCTGGACATCCGCCCCGTTGAAACGAATGTTCTGGTCACCGTAAAGGGTCGAGAACGATTCATTGAACGATAAAAAGCTTGCATGGCCGGAAAGTATGGAAGCTGAAATCAATGGCAGCATGCAAATTACTAAGAACAACCCTAGTAAAAACCCCATCGTTTTTTTTCTTCTAAATTTTTATTATTTTTATATAATCAATTGTATTCCATCTATTTGTGTATGAATATATATTATATATATATATGTGTGTTATGAAATTATGGAAAGACTTATTTAGATAAAAAATTCGAAAAAAAATCATTGAATATTCCGTTAGCTGATTTGTCTCATTTCCTTTTTTTAATATTTTCTGTCGATTTCTTTGTTTGGAGGGCGGGCAGCTGCGTTTAAATTGTAAATTGCAGACGGCCAAGTTAATTAAAATAATGAAATAAAATGAATAAATATTTAATTACAAAGTTTGTAAATTATACAAAGAGTTTATATTCACAAATTTTATTTTCTGTTTGCATACTGTACATTGTCTGTTTTTTTACAACTCATATATACATTTCTATCTTGAATAAGTCACTGCCACATACTCAAGGATTAGGGTTCAAAACTTTACCATACTTAAAATAAGGGAAAACTACACCAGTGACCACCGAAGATATTGGGATACCTATTTGAACCACCGAACTAAAAAAACGTCAATCACACCACCAAACTTATTAAATCAACCTATTTTGACCACCGCCGTTAAAAAATTAACGGAGGGGTGACGGAAGTGCCACGTGGCAGTTAACATGACTTTTTTAAAATTACATGTTTAGTCCCTGTTATTTACTTATTAAATCAATTTGATCCTAATTTTATTTTAATTAAATAAAAATTAATCAACCAATCAAATTATGACACGTGTCATCACCTAATTGGATTAATTTAATTTATTTTGTTTAATATTTAATATATTTTTTCCTCCAATCAGGTGGTGACACCACCTGGTTAAAGGAAATTTAAAGAAGAAAATGAAGATGGCGTTATGGTGGTTCGAACTTGGGACCAAGGGGATAAAACCCACAAGCTTTAACCATTGAACCAAACTACTCTTAGTGTTATTATTTGCACCTTTTATATACATATCTTATAGTTTAGTAAAAGTTAGGGAAAAAGAAGAGAACAAAAGAGTATTATCGTGGTTCAAACCTGGGACTTAATGGATTAATTCCCAAGCTTTTACCATTGAGCCAAACTTCTCTTAGTGAAATTATTTGCACCTTTTATATACATATCTTATAGTGCAGTAAAAGTTAGGGAAAAAAGAAGTAAAAATGGTTGAAATACGACTTGAACATAGATTACTTAGGATGTGTATAATCACACAAACATCCGATTTAATTTAAATCTGAAAACTATTAAATATTACATTTAAAAGAAAAGAAATTCGATTTAAAATATTCAAATATTTTTCCTTTTTTCATATTTAAATCGAATATCTAAAAATGAATTTGATTTAAAATATTCGAATATTTTTTTTTCGTAATTTTTCTCTTTCATATTTAAATATTCGAATATTTTTTCTTTTTCGTAATTTTTCTCTTTCATATTTAAATATTCGAATATTTTTTCTTTTTCATATTTAAATATTCGAATATTTTTCTTTTTCGTAATTTATGTTCGAATCGTATTTAAATCGAATATTTTTTAAAATCGAATATTTAATAGTTTTCAGATTTAAATTAAATCGGATGTTTGTGTGATTATACACATCCTAAGTAATCTATGTTCGAGTCGTATTTCAACCATTTTTACTTCTTTTTTCCCTAACTTTTACTGCACTATAAGATATGTATATAAAATGTGCAAATAATTTCACTAAGAGAAGTTTGACTCAATGGTAAAAGCTTGGGAATTAATCCATTAAGTCCCAGGTTCAAACCACCATAATGCTCTTTTGTTCTCATCTTTTTCCCTAACTTTTACTAAACTATAAGATATGTATATAAAAGGTGCAAATAATAACACTAAGAGCAGTTTGGTTCAATGGTTAAAGCTTGGGGGTTTTATCCCCTTCGTCCCAAGTTCGAACCACCATAACGCCATCTTTGTTTAGATAAAACTACACTAGTGAACTAAAAAAAATTCAAAAAAAAAATCATTGAATATTCCGTTAGCTGATTTGTCTCATTTCCTTTTTTTAATATTTTCTGTCGATTTCTTTGTTTGGAGGGCGGGCAGCTGCGTTTAAATTGTAAATTGCAGACGGCCAAGTTAATTAAAATAATGAAATAAAATGAATAAATATTTAATTACAAAGTTTGTAAATTATACAAAGAGTTTATATTCACAAATTTTATTTTCTGTTTGCATACTGTACATTGTCTGTTTTTTTACAACTCATATATACATTTCTATCTTTTGAATAAGTCACTGCCACATACTCAAGGATTAGGGTTCAAAACTTTACCATACTTAAAATAACGTCAATCATAAAACTAAAATTATGCTCAAAATATTATTACTCGAAATATTAGATTTATAAACAAAACAATTTTTTTTTGCTCAGCATAATTTTATTAAACTCTCATAAAATATTTTAAAGTAAATTACATAATATTAGTGCTTAAGCTTTTTTATTATTCTCAAATTAACCTCCTATTATTATTATATTGAACAAAAAATTAACCTCCTATTAACTCTCAGGTAACAACGTGCAATATAGAATGCACATCTGCAGGCTTTTCTATCATAGCAATTAGAGGCCAGCAAAATAGTCCAAAAAATTTTGAGTTAGTCAAGTTGGTGAGTCTTATTTTATGACTTAAATTTTATTTGAAATTTTTTCGATTCGAGTAGGGTTTATAAAATTTGAGTTGAGTCGAATTGAGCCGAGTTGTCAAATTTTTGTACAAATTTAATTTTAATTATTTATAATGTTACACTCAACGTGCGTTGCAACGCGATTTGTCGGATCACACGCCTTTGGTGCTTACAAATGGTGAAGGTGATTGGGGACCTCGCCCCTTTAGATTTATGAATTGTTGGTTAATGTGATGGCAATGCAAAGAAAAAGAAAATGGAATGAGTTAGCTGGTCAAGGGGAACTCGAAGACAGTGGCATCATGTATAAGGACAAGGAGCTCCAAAAATTCTTGCGGGTCTGGAATCGTGATTCTTTTGGTCATGTGGATCAACAAATTGAGGCAATTACATATTAATTGGGGATATTGAGGTGAGGGAACATCGAATGAAACCTGTAGGGAGAGTGGCCGTTTGTATAGGGAATTATGGAAACTGAATAAATTTCGAGAGTCCATGTGGAGACAAAAATCTCGTGCATTGTGGTTAAAGGTGGGTGATCTCAATACAAGTTATTTTCAACGGACGGCTAAAATTCGTGGGATGCGCAATATGATTAGCGGTTTGTATATCAACGGCAGATGGGTAACGGATCCGGCGCGACTTAAATATCATGTTTGGGTGGCATTCCGTAAGAATTTTTCTCAATTGAATTCGGCTGGATCGTTTGATGTTGAATTTGGTTTTCGTCTATTAGTGCAGCGCATGTTCAGCGTTCGGAGCAGCCCTTTACGGAGGAAGAGGTGAGAGCGTTAGTTTGGAAAAGTGATGGTGCAAAGGCCCCGGAACCGGACGGGTTTAATCTTGAATTTTATAAAAAGGGATGTGTGTTTGTTAAGGAGGATTTAATGTGTTTATTTCGTTCTTTCTATGAATCCAAACAGCTGTCGCGAGGTTTAAACTCTACTTTTGTTGTTCTCATTCCCAAAACGGAGCAGCCAAGGGTCATTGGTGATTTTAGACTCATTTGCCTACTCAATTCAACTTATAAAATTATGTCGAAGGTATTGGCCGCGCGATTTCAAACCGTGTTAGGTGAGGTGATTAGTGACACGCAATCAGCTTTCGTCAGGGGTCGACAAATAGTCGATGGCATTTTACTTAGAGGTGACAAACGGGTCAATCGGTTAGGGTCATTTCGATTTCGATTATTTCGGGTCTAATATCATTCGGTTCAGATTCGGTTCAGGTTCAGTTCGGTTCGATTCTAGTTCGGTTCTATTGTTCGATTGATTTTCAGTTATGTTCCGTTCAGATCGGTTCGGGTCAATTTCTAGTTGATGGGAGATCGATCGGTTTTATTCAAGTTTTTAGGTTGGTCAGTTTTTTTTACACCCTTTATATGGCATTATAAAGCCAATATATTTGAGTTTTTGATGAGTTGTGCGATTGTTCATATCTCATCTTTTTTATTTCTATTAATATCTTTTATTTATTTCGGGTTGTCTTCTGTTCGGGTCCATTCGGTTCGGGTCTATCGGTTCGGGTCCATTTCGGTTCAACTAAAAATCAGTTCATTTTCGGTTCGGTTTCGGTTCAATTTCGGGTTTCAGGTCAAATTTTGGGTAAGCATGTTCGGTTCGATTCAGGTAAATCGGTTTAGTTTTTGGGTCTCGGGTCAAGTTTGCCAGGTCTAATTCTACTCGTTAATGAGGTAGCGCACTCTTTGCGAAGCAAATTGATTGGGGAGGGTGGTGTTTTACTTAAACTTGATTTCACTAAGGCTTACGATTGTCTGAATTGGGATTTCCTTGAGCTTGTGTTGGTTCAGATGGGGTGTGGAGAAAGATGGAGGGGGTGGATATGAACGTGTGTGCGGACTGCGCGATTGGCGATTTTGCTAAATGGTAGTGCCACAAAGGAGTTTAATATGCAACGAGGAGTACGGCAGGGAGATCCTTTGTCACCATTGTTATTCGTAGTGGCAGCGAAGGTGTTGCACAATTTTATGGTTTCGGTTGAACAAACGTGATTGGTTCAAAGGTTATCGGTGGCATCGAGTTTCTCTATTTCTCATCTGCAGTTTGCGAATGATACAATGTTATTTTTTAGAGGTGAGGTTGCGGTGACATGTAATGTTAAAAGATTGCTAACATGTTTTCAATACTGCTCGAGACTTGAAATAAACTTTGCAAAGTCTTGTCTCTATGCAATTGGGATTGATGATGATCGTAAGAGCGCAATGGCAAGCGAACTGGGTTGTGCGATGGGGGATTTGCCATTTCGTTACTTAGGCTTACCGGTGGGGGTCAATCCTCGTTGCCATGCGATGTGGGAGCCGATTTTTCAGTGATTTCGCACGCATCTAGCAAGGTGGAAACGCGGATCGTTCTCTTTTGCGGTGAGGTTGGTACTTGTTAATTTGGTTTTATCTTCGCTTCCAATTTATTATATGGAGGTGTTTGTAGTCCTCAAAGGTGTAATTGCAAAGCAAGATCGTATTCGACAAGTGCTCTTATGGGGTGATGCCGATTTAAAAAAGAAGAAGAGTAGGGTGAATTGGGAGACGATGTGTCGACCAAAACATTTGGGCGGGCTGGGCGTTGTGAATGTCTGGTATCAAAATTTAGCGTTGTTGGCAAAGTGGGCTTGGCGATATGCAACGGAGCCAGATTCTTTATGGTGATCTCTAATTGTTGCAAAATATGGGGCGCATAGATGCTCTTGGGAAATTAATAGTGAGAGGAAGAGACACATGTATGTGGTTTGGAGACAAATAATTGAGGTGCAAGAAGATGATCGGGTGTTACGTTTCATTGTTTTTAACAAGTTTAAGTGGCTTGTAGGAGCTGGCAATTTGGTGCTGTTTTGGCACGATTTGTGGCATTCCATGGAGCCGTTAAGTATGTTATTTCCGAGACTTTATCGTGTGGCGAGGAATAAATTGGCTTGGGTAATGGATTATGTACAAGTTGGGACATGGGAACATGACGAGTAGATGGCGTAGTTTACCTGCACCTTGCGAGTGCAAGAAGTGATCCAATTGCGTGAGATGCAGCTGCTTGTGTCAAGCTTTCCAGTGAGGGTGGGATGTTCGGACAAATTAGTGTGGTGTCCGAGTGAGCAAGGTGAATTTTTAGTCAAAGAGCTTATACGGCTAATGTCTTCATTTGGTATTGAAAGCGAGGGTATTGACGCTTTTGTGGTTTGGCGTTTAGCAATACTGTCTAAGATTGAAAAAGCAATAAGAATGAGAGGCGTTAAGCTTTTTATCATCCTGGCGTCGAGCTATTTTTCCACAGGACCTCCCCTACAGTATCGTCATCGCAGTAGAGTTTAACCACCAAGTTCGGGATGGATTGGTGTTGTTCCTCTACGCCTAGGACACCAGAATATCGAACCATGAACGAAGAAAGACGTGCGAGAAAAGGAATAGCATATTGGCTAGTGATTATGAGGCCTTAATTATTGATTGGAGGGACACCAAAGGCCTTCGCCCTTCCATCCCATGGATAGATAGAGAGGGAGGGCATCCAATGCTTTTTATGGTTTGTTCGATTGCAACAGTTACCAACTTTATGTATGTTGAGGGATCTAGGAATTGTGTTGAATGGGGGTGTTGTGTGCTTGTGTTTGGTGTGGGGAAGGGGAGGATGAGGTGGAGCATATACTTTATGCATGTCGGGTGATGAGTGAGCTTTGGACTCTTTTCTTTCAGTGGTGGGATTATGCTTCGGTTCGACCGCATACTTTGGCCAAGATGCTTTGGCAGTGTTACGATGGAAGCTTCGTTGCTACGGAACGTGGATGGTGGTTGTCGGGTTGTGCGACAGTACTTTGGTCGGCTTGGTTGGCACGAAATGAGTTAATATTCCAATAGAAAAGAATGGGCGTTGAGGAGATTTTTTCTTGGTTAAGCTTCGTACACTATATTAGGTTAAAGCGGCTGCATCGACACATGTAATTCTTGAGTCTGCTTGGTGGGATTGCCGACGTCTATGTGTGTCGCAAGTAAGGGTTGGGCTGTCGTGTGTCGGGATTGATTGGATTCCACCGTTGTTGGGCACGCTGAAGTTTAATGTGGACGGTTCTGCGTGGGGTAAACCGGGACCAGCAGGATGTGGAAGGGTGTTGCGCGATACGGAGGGCACGATACTAGTAATTTTTCAGGACCTTTGGGAGTGATGGATTCAAATGTGGCCGAGCTCCTGGCGATTGACTATGCTTTGGAAATGTTGGTTAATTCATCTTGGCGAGCGATGTCTATTGTTATTGAATCGGACTCTCAGGTAGCGATTGATTGAGTTTTCAGTCTTCGCATGACCTTGGCGTTTGTGGTTTCGGTTTAACAGGATTGATGAGGCGTATCGGGTGATACCTAGAGTTTGTTTTCATCACATCTTTCGGGAGGCAAATAGCATGGCGGATGCGTTGGCTAAGGGAGGGGTGGAACGTACCTCGTGGTTTCACATCGCTTCTTGACTTTTTTGCTGGTTTTTTATCGTTTGTCGAGTATGTTGTTTTGGGGTTGTGCCCTTGCTGGCCGATTATGCTGGTAGTGGATGTATTGTGCGGTATGGAGTTGGCAGTTTGTGTGGTGTTTGGTATTCGTTTTTTGGCATCATCATCGGGGTACTATTTTCCTTCATTTTAGATTAGGGAGGTTTTTAACGAGGCATTCGGTGATGTTTGTATGATTGTCCTCCTTAATAAAATCATACTGATTATTTGATAAAAAAACGAGTCAATGAATTGATGAGAAGAAAGAATTTATAAAAAATACATTTGAATGATCAAATTGAATAAATTGCAAAATTAAGGGACCATGTTGCAAAAAATATATTTTTTGTTAAAAATGTGAATTGAAGTTACATAGATATTATATAGTGGTAGTGGAGCATGCGGTTTAAACTTGATAAAAATGTACTTAAAATGAAAGAGAAATTGAAGAAACGAGGAAATCATACAAAGTTGAGGGGCTAAATTATAAATGAATAAATTTGTTTTGAAACATATTAGTTAAAGCTAAATAGCACTATACAGTGGTTTAGGAGCACGTGGTTCACATTTGATAAAAAATAAACTTAAAGTTAAGGCGGAACTAGGGGAAAAAAAGAAGAAAATATAAATTAAATCATAAAATAATAAAATTTAATTTATCGAATTGGCAAAATCAAATTCAACAGGAACATGAAATTCACCAAAACTATTTGATTTGACTCGAATAACTTGAAATTTTAAATATAATCAAATTTTTTTGGTCGGAGACAAATGCCCAATATCATTCATTTTCGTGCAATAGCTTCAATCAGTACTTATTACGCACTCTATCAAAAGTGGTTGTTTCTGGACAAACCTTCTAATTGTCTTTGCACTTTTACCTCCGTTATGATCACCTAAAGCTCTTTAGCCGATAATTTTGATTTTTGACTATTTTCTCATGAAGATGAAGTTTATCCCCATCGTCTCATTTCCCGACTTCCACTCTTGTTATTTTAAGATCATATCTAGTATTTAGATTTTGCTTTGATTCGGTGCTGCGCTCATGACAAGCACCGAAATAATACACTATTCTTAGATGTCCAACTAATTGTTGCGCCTCGCGCCTCAACGCGTTCTAACGAAAACAAGGTAAATTTTCAATAACAGATACAAAATGTTGACGAAAATTTATTAAAATTTTCGTGTACTTGTAATGAAACACAGCTTATGCAACTGTACCCCTCAATATACAAACAAGCATTAGGCAGATATTACCTAAACAAAAGAGCCACGTATTCCCTCAAAAAACGTAACGCATAATAAGTATAATTTAATAGCGATATCTATCCCACTATTATTTATTTGTTTAACTACAAGTATTCGATTCTTTGGTCGACTAATTTAGATTAAATTTTATAGACAGAGTAAATTTTCAGTAACAGATACAAAGTGTTGACGACAATTTTAATAAAATTTCCGTGTACTTGTAATGAAACACAACTTATGCAACTGTAACCCTCAATATACAACAAGAATTAGGCAGATATTACCTAAACAAAAGAGTCGCGTATTCCCTCGAAAAACGTAGCGCAAAATAAGTATAATTCAGTAGTGATATCCACAGTTATTTATTTGTTTAACTATAAGTATTCGGTTTTTTAGTCGACTAATTTAAATTAAGTTTTATAAACGGGGTAAATTTTCAGTAACAGATACAAAATGTTGACGTCAATCTTAATAAAATTTTCGTGTACTTGTAATGAAACATAGCTTATGCAACTGTAACCCTCAATATACAACAAGAATTAGGCATATATTACTTAAACAAAAGAACCACGTATTCCCTCGAAAAACGTAGCGTATAATAAGTATAATTCAGTAGTGATATCTATCCCACGGTTATTTATTTGTTTAACCATCAATTTTTTATTCTTTAGTCGATTAATTCAGTTTAAATTTTGTAGAGGATTAATATGGAAACAATCCTCCCAACTCAGTTTATCCACCGAATAAGGAAACAATTATAATTTATAAACAAAGATAGAAAAGAAATTGAATGTCACAAAAGAGTTGCAGTTGAAAACCAAATTTCTTTAAAGAGCAAAAAAAAATTAAAAACTAGTATAATTAGGGTTGGGCGTTCGATCGAGTCGAGTCAATTTTTTGAGTTATTCGAGTTTGCAAGTCCTATTTTACGATTCAAACTTTATTGAAAAAATTTTCGAGTCGAATCGAGTTTCGAGTTTCTGTACAAATTTAATTGTACATATATATTTCTTCGTATATATATTTTTATATGCATATATTTAGGGCTAGACGTTGCACATATTGATTCTAATTTCAACGGCTTCTATATGCATATATAATATTCATATATATTTTTTTATATTTTCACATGTGATATACATAACATATTAGACATAATTGATAGAATCTACTCGAACTTGAAAATTGATCAACTAATTAATAAAAATTTCGAGTTATTCGAATTTCCATTTCATAACTCGAACTTTATTTAAAATTTTTCCGAGTCGAGTTTATGAAATTACGAGTCAAGTCAAAACGAGTCGTTTTTTTTTCGCCTCGAGTCGAGTTTTGTAAACGATAACAGAAACGTTAAGCACAAATATATATATATATATATATATATATATATATATATATATATATAGCAACTTCCAAGGAAGTCTTCTCAAGAACAAAAATGACCCTATTTAGCTTCCATTTCCCGGGACACTACAAAGGACATCAATGGTAGCACTACAGAGTTATTGCAACGAAGTTATTGTGTTTTGTAAATATAATCAAATTTCGTATATCAATGACGAATTTTCAATAAAAAAATTTACAGCATCAGCTCGAGAGTTGAACAGAACTTACAGTTGTTGTGGGCGAAACAACGGAGAAGACGAACTGACGATTGAGTGCGAGTGACGATTGAGAGCGGAGCAAGGCCGTAATTTAAGTTTATTTAACGTTTAGGGATCAAATTAATATTTTATCTAAAATTCAGGGGTCAAATTAAAATTTAATTTATTTTTACTAATGCATGTTTTACCAAATTGTCTTTGAAATATATTTTCTTTTTTAACCAACTGAAGTTTTAAGATTAAAGTCAAAATATTTACATAAAAGTTCATAGAAAATATAAAAAAATATAATATGAAAACCTTTTTATGAAAATTGATCTAAATAATAAAATACATACCAATAATAAAATTTGAATCAAACACATATAAAAAAATCGAAATAAAATAAAAATTTGATATATTTTTATTTTATATGCATCATATTATTTTATAATAAGTATTAAAACCCTAAACCACTAAAAAATAAAATAGATTTATACTTGTGTAATTATATACAAAAAGGAAAGATCATTTTAAAATAACTATATTTTTTAGGGGTATTCTTGTCCAAAGGGGAGGGAATTGTCTAATACTTAAGAAAAGGGAGAGAATGACATTCCCGGGAAAAGAGCCAAAAATAGCTACTGTTGGGAATATTTAATTACCCCTGGGAGGGAATGCTTTTGAACCAAACGTGGGTATGTGATTCCGGAAAAGATTATTCCCACTGGTAATGATCTTTTTCGCGAACCAAACGCCCCCTTAGTTTTATTGTCCTTTACTTCAAATTTTTAGAATTAATTACAAGATAAGTCTTAAAATATAATCCTCATTTTAAATTGGTCTCTAAACATTTTAAGTACATCCTTAGACTATGATACTCATTCTAAATTGATTTTAAACTTTTGAATGTTTTAATTTTATTCTTAAACTATGCCTCTCATTTTAAATTAGTCCTCAAACTTCTTTAACTATTTAATTTTATCCTCAAATTATCAATATATACTAATCATATTACATGTCACTTGACATAGCGTCTTCCATATGTCAGGTGTTGTCTTCAACTCTGATAGACACAACCATCTAATGGTCTTCATGGTTAACCAACAAAACCAAATTCCAAGACACCCTCTGTTGGATGAGATCACTGTACTGTTGTTCTCAATTGCAGCTGGTCTGAACCGAACTACCCGTGCATGCAACTGCCAAACTGCAATGCAATAGTACACATGTGAAGGGAGAGAGCTTTCCGATTGGGATTTGGGACCAGCAACCATCGGCTCAACACCAGGCGGTGGGAGTAGCTGCATCCAGCATCCTGCATGCTTTTGACGGATGGTAGGTGTGCAATGTTCACGTGTCTGGTCTTGTTTTCCGCTGCATATATTCATTGTGCATTTAATAGCCTTGCTTTCACAAACACAACCCTACAACATCATAAGCTCTGACACATGCAGTTGGAAAACACCAAGGTGTTGTGTTTTTAAGTCTAATTAGTTGCAAATTAAAAGAAATTGTGAATTTCAGATGTTAATGGGACCATTTAAGGATATTATGATAATGCCCTTTTTGTTTACAATCATTTGTTTATGATGAAACTCTGTCTTCTGCAATGACAGCTTATTAGTAGGGTAGATATGAACCCACGAAAGCTTAAGATTTGGGACAAAATAAAACCTTTGCATGTGCCCATGTGACAGCACACTGTGGGGATAAAAACGTGTTTATGCTCTAATTTATGTTATTTCAATGAATTCCAACGATTTAAGTCTTGGTTTTTGATGAATGATGATGTCTGAAAATTTTGAGATCTCTTGTCTAATTTTTACATGTTCCTTTCTTGTCTCTGTCTCCTCTGTCCCTTCACTTTATAAGTAAATAACAAAAAGAAAGAGAGAGAGAGAACGATGGCTGGATTGGTTCGATCCAAATCATGTGGACTACTCGGACTCACTGAGTTAAACCATGTTCCTCCTACTCCGAGTCCATTCTTCTACCGAACCAGAACCAACGACCATGAATCCAGTTACCAAGAGGAGGAAGAGTTCACCGGAGAAGATGGCTGTCATGGAGACCCCATTGCTACGACGCCGTTGATAAGCCCGAAGTCGAGGTTCGGCGGTAGTCAGGGACGGAAAAGTAATACAACCTCTAAAGACAACAATCAGTTCCCGCTTATGGATGTTTTGGCGGCGTTGTTGAGGAAGTCGTTGGTCACTTGCAGCGTGGACACCGACGACGTGTCTTCCATGGATATTAGCTTGCCGACCGAAGTCCGTCACATCTCTCACGTGACTTTCGACCCCTTTAATGGCTTCCTCGGCTTGCCGACCGAGCTCCAGCCTGAAGTTCCCACAAGGATTCCCAGGTTTGCTTCTGGGATTTTTATTGTTGATTTTTGGATTTTGTAATGCCAAATATGGTGTTTTTAACGGAGGAAATGTGTAATTATAACATTCAATTCATGATTTTGTATGTTTGATTATCATTATATGATTTTGTACTGCATTTGCCATGTTAGATGAACAAGTTGTTAATTATTCTACATAGCCCTACATGCATGTTGTGGTTGGCTTGGATCCTTTGAATCTATGTTTAAATCCTTTTCTTGCATCTTTCGGTTGTCCAGTGCAAGCGTTTTCGGAGTTTCGGTCGAGTCAATGCAATGTTCTTACGATGGCAGAGGGAACATTTTGCCGACGATTCTGCTTGTGATGCAGAGTCGTTTGTATGCTGAAGGAGGCCTTAAGGTAAGCCTTAGCCTATGCCGAGATTAACGACTGAACGAGTGTTCTAATCGGTTAACGTTTTGAGCAAGCTTGATTGTGTTTATTTGAAGGCGGAAGGGATATTTCGGATTAATGCAGAGAATAGTCAAGAAGAGTATGTCCGGGACATGTTGAACAAAGGCGTCGTACCGCGCGGAATCGATGTCCATTGTTTGGCAGGTTTGATAAAGGTATACATGCTATGAGTTGAATGAAAAGCATGTCTGGTTTTGGACAATGCAGAAAGTTAAATCTGTACCTGTAATTCTCGGTGTCTGAACTTGAAATGATTTGCAGGCATGGCTTAGAGAACTTCCTAGTGGAGTACTCGATTCCCTTACCCCGGCACAGGTGATGCACTGCAACACGGAAGACGAATGTGTCCAGCTTCAGAAGTTGCTTCCTTCAACAGAAGCTGCTCTGCTTGACTGGGCTATCAATTTGATGGCAGATGTTGTGCAACATGAACAATACAACAAAATGAATGCACGCAACATCGCGATGGTTTTCGCACCAAATATGACTCAGGTTCTTGATTTTCTTTGTTGCATTTCTTAGTCTCGTCTATTTGGTAAATGCTAGGGGTCTTGCTAGTTAATGCTGCATCCTTCCTAGGGGTCTGTTTAAACACTAGTTTTAGTAAAAAATATACTGGATAAGAGGCATATCTCTGGCTATTGCAGATGGCTGATCCTTTGACGGCATTGATTCATGCGGTGCAAGTGATGAACTTCCTCAAAACACTGATCTTAAAGACGATTCGTGAAAGGGAGGAGTCGGCTGCCAAGGACTGGTTGCTTGTACCTAGCTCAGATTGTCCTACTAGCAAAACCGATATCCATTCTGCAACCATAAACAGTGGTGCCTCCCATGGGCAAGCTCTTGATACATGTGTATCTAAGGAACCTGCCACTACTAAGTTCATGAGGGTTGCCACACTTAGTAGACTCGAACACTTGCCTGAAGAGAAACTATGGAGCTTTCGGAATAGTGACAGAGAACATGAATTTGAGTCCATTTCAGGTAACGGCATCCTAAATGAATGCAAAGCGGGGAGTGTTGAAACTGAATGTAGAGGTGGTTATGACAATGGGGATCGGCTAAGTTTAAGAAATGGCGTAAGGTGGTTATGCAGGCACCCGATATTCCAATTAAGTAAGCCGATCAAGAAGACACGGAATCTAGGGATTGTAAATACTAGAGGAGGTGAATGGTGAAATGTCTATATGTTGGTTGTTGATCATTGAGATGAATGATGACTGTTGTTTATGTAATATGCATTATAATGGTGTAGTCCTTAGTGTTGGATCAGAATTTATAGTTTCTAGGATTTGTTGGGGGCACTAACTGAAGCTATATATTAATACAAACTTTTCTTAGTTACCTTGTACTAGCTTATGATGTCCAAAAATGAATGTATTGACAGAGGAATCAATACATTGACTGCACTTGAAAATTAATGGCAATATTCTGAGTTGTTGCAGAAAATTTATCAATTAGTCCCCACTGGAATGACTGCACTTGCTCTGTATAACTGTGGCTCGCGGATAGATATAAAATTCGAATACAGATAGCATAACTGAAAATACTTACATAAAAGTAGAACATATGTTTATATTACAAGTATATGTGTGTGTGTGAATTGTGTATGTATAGATCTCAGACATGGCTCTTGATGGAAGAGCTGTATCCACTTTGATCATCGTAATACTTGGACCAAAGCATAACGCCGCCGTACTTGGAGGAATTCTTTATGGCAGGGAGAACGTTGGATGTGAGATCATTTACGGGGATGAAACCGCTGCCGGCTGCATCAGGGGATGCTGGTAGGCCTAGGAAAATCTTCGTCGCGGGGATATCCGAAGTCCATTGTTTCCATGCATCTTCGAGGTTGGCAATATCAACAGATGAGTATTGGCAAGGAGGGTTGTTGTAGAATTGGACCCAAACATAATCAAAGAGGCCCGTTTTGAGTGCATTTCCAACCAAAGCATCAGGGAATGGGCATTGAGGAGCTGCGGTTAAGTATACTTTCTTGCCTTTCTTGCTATATCCCGAAAGGTACTTTGCGAGATCGTCCCAGTGTTCGTCTGTTCCTCCCTCGATATCAAAGTCAATTCCATCGAGAACAGCAGGTCCAAGAGGTCGAGACGATGAAGTTCCCCCCAAGAAATTATTCCAAAGATAAGTCGCGACTTGTCTAGCATCATCGGAGGAAGCGAGGGAGTAACTACCGGCGCCTCCACCCAAAGAAAGAATCACCTTAACACCTTTGGCTTGACACGATTTAATGTCGGAGCTCAACCCGGTGCAGCCATTGCTATAGGGATCACAATGACCAGCAAGGTTCATCATGGGAGTCCGGCCACTACCAAATGTTGCCAAGAAGGCTAAATTCACATATTCGTACTTCCCCGTCGAACAAGTCTCCGCTAGAGTGCCTTCATTACCGTTTTGGCCCCAGTAGATGGAAATCCCACCACCATTAGAACAAGTTGCTAGCACCAAAACCATCAAGCAGATGAACGAAACTGATATTCTAAGCTTGAAAGCCATATTCTTAGGTCACTCTGTTATTTCTGTGTCGAAACTAGGGTGGTGAAGCTCCACATTTATAGCAGATAAAATGGCACTTGTCATATGACAATTATTCTGAAATTTTGCAGCTGAGAGCGTAGCACTCTGGCTACTTCGTCTCAATATTTTATAGCAGAAGAGGCCAATTTAAGGGCAATGCCTAAGACATGTTTTTATTGAACACTAATTCCTATGGCATTCACCATGTCCCATAGCTCTATGTCCGGTTCTGGTGCGTGTAAATAAGATCACAAAACAACACAAGAAAATGAAAAACACCAAGATTTACGTGGAAGACCCCAAACGAAAACAAACAACAGCCAAACTATGAGAACTTATTATGACCGAAGAAGTTCGGTATCGGCAGAGAACATTGAGAAAACAACAGTAGAGGACACTAGTGAAACACGTATCTCTAACATGAAGAAATCTTGGATCATAAGAAATTAGGTTCCTGCTAATTTGCTAAATACAGAAGATAATTGAGTGTTAATGTTTAAAGAAAGAAGGGGGGGACCGAGCCTACACCCAGTTCAGCGGTTACTGGGCCTCTCGTTGTCAGTTCACGTGAAGGTGGTGCCCAATACAATACTTCCGTCGCTCTTTCCTCCACCCAGTGATAGCTTCAAGTCGATAAATCTTGTACGTTAATCGATAAATATTGTAAATACAAAGGGTTAAATTCATTAATTGATTTAGAATTAAGATCAACTTAATAGGATGTATCAACGTTAATGGGTAAATGTGTTATTATATCAATTAAAAAAATATCATCATCATTTTGTTATCTATTTAACAATGAGTGGAAAAAATTTAAAACTTTAGAAGTTAAGTGATGAAATTGTAATTTTTTGAACATCAAATATAATTTTAAGATAGTATTTGTTCATATTTTTAATCTTTTAATAATCTGCTATTTAATCCATATATCAATTAATTCCATTTAAAATTAAAAATATTATATCTATTAATTATTTTTTTAAACATCAAATATAATTTTAAGATAGTATTTGTTCATATTTTTGATCTTTTAATAATATCAGTACTTTACAATCTAATTATTTAAACTTACAATATTTATATAAAAACGATATCAATTAAATCATTATTGAATTTGATAATACTGATTTGATTGAGTAATTACGTACGATCAAGCAAGCAATCGAAGTGGGAAACCGCTGCTGTTGAAAAGGATGTGTTTATCTTTTTTATGCTTGTTCCTTTTTCTTTTGTAACTGGGAAGTTTTGCTTCCCACTGAACCTAGAAAGCTGTTGTAACTTGTAAGAATGTTTTTTTTATGAATGTGTTTTCAGGATTAAATAGGGTTGATTATTTGAACCAAATTTGACGGGTTTTGATTCGACCCTATTAGTAGACTTGGCAAACTTGACCTGAAACTTGAGAACTGAACTGGTTTACCCGAACATAATGACCCGAAACTCGAAATAAACCGAATCAAATTTCAGTTGAACCGAAAATGGACCAGAACCGATTTTCAACCGAACCGAATGGACCCGAATCGATTTCACCAGAACCGAAAGCAACCCGAATCAAAGGCAACCCAAAATAAAGAAAATATATTTAAATAAATAAATAAAGATGAGATGTGAACTGTCGCACAACTTACCAAAAACTCAAATATGCAAGCCATATAAAGTCATATATAGGGTGGAAAAACCTAACTCGGCCTAAAAATCTGACTAAAAAAGACCGATCTCCTATTAACCCGATATTGACTAGACCTGAAAATAATCGACTTGAAATCAACCGACCCGACACCCTGGCTTGATACCCGAACCTAATTTAAACCGAATGTAGTCAGACCCGAAATGACTCGTTTGCCACCTCTACCTATAAGGGATTTTTTAAAGAAAAATTTGGCTTCGGATCGGGTTCTCTTGAAGATGTGATCGGGTTGAATCGAGTTCGGTTTTATGGTGGTAATATCAGACCCGACCGACCTAAAATAATAGTTTAATTTTATTTCAAACATTTAAGTATAATTGCTATAATGTCCCTCGATCTCTTTTAGGCCTGTAAACGAACCGAACGAACACGAACGAGGGTGTGTTCATGTTCGTTCGTTTAACTTTAACCGAACAAATGAACGAACACGAACATAAACGAACACAAAATTTCTTGTTTGTGTTCGTTCATTAAGGAATGTAGCTTGTTCGTGTTCGTTCATGTTCGTTCGTTTAAATGGTAAACGAACATAAACGAACACAAACAAACATATATAATTTGTTAAATATTTAATATTTTTGACTAGTTCGATTAATTCAGTTAATTAACCGATTTTGTACCGAATTAATCGATAATTGAAATTTTAAAAAACTCTTACTATTAAAAATTACAAACGAAGCAAGTTAAAAAGAGGAACAAAAAAATATTAAAACAATTTCTGTAAATGAAATTGAAATAAACTGGAAAATCAAAGATAATAGAAACCAAAGGAAAAACCAGTAACCAATCAAAAATTTAGACCGAGGCCTGTGCTATCTGTTGGGTTGTGTGGTGCTCGATTCGTTCAACCGATTATGCTCACCAAGTGGTGGAGAGGTGGATATTTGGGTGGAAGGGTTTAGGAAGCTAGAAAGAATAAAGACACAATGATTTTAGAGTGGTTCGGCCTTCTAACAAGCACCTACATCCACTACCTTAGCTCCCCACTAAGGATTTCACAATCAATCCACTAATTGATTCGTCCCTTTTTCTAGGATTAGGAGGAAACCCTTACAACCAATCAAGCTTTCTACCCAAAGCCTTGATTGAAACCCTCTTTACAAGAGATAAACAAAGCAAACTAGTAATCCTCTAATAGGAGTTTGTTTGCACAAATAAGCACTCACCCAAACCTAAAACACTTGAGCAAATTTGACAATTTTGGCTCACTAGTGTTTGTCTATACAAGAATTGACAATTTAAGTGCTAAGACAATTTCTTGATCATTTGATGTTTGACAATCTGAGCATTAGTCTTCTCTTGATGCTTGGAGGTCCCTTTTATACTCCCAAATGAGTTTGTAGCCGTTACTAGCCGTTGGGGATGAATTGGAGCCGTTGAGGACTTTATTTCCCTTCATAAATGTTGTTCTGCAGTTAACGGTATCGATACGCGTGGAACGGTATCGATACGGCCTTCATATGAACTAGCCGTTGGGGATCTTGCCAGCCTGGGCGTATCGATACGCTTGAGGGCGTATCGGTACCCTTTGACATTTAAATGGCCGTTGGGAAAATAGCCGTTGGGGTAGTTAAACTGGGATCAGTACGCTGACGTGGCGTATCGAAACGACCCCCTCCGTATCGATACACTAAACCCTCGTATCGATACGGGTTTTGACAGTGGCCAAACCAGGGCAAAAAGGTATCGATACTGGTACACTGGTATCGATACTGATACTTTGAAATCACGAGTTTGGCTATTAAAAACATGAAAATTCTTTGTCAAAAACCTCTTAAAATACCTCAAACATAATTTCAAGTTGTTTGGACTTAAAAACAAGTTTTAAATTCTTTTCAAATTAGTCCAAAACATTTTTCAATTATTATATCAAAACATTAGTTCTACAATCTCCCCCTTTTTGATATAATAAAACTAACTTGAAAAATTGTTTGGGATTCTCCCCCTTTAACTTTTAAAAATGTGAATAAGAGATTAAAGATATGAAATCAAATTAAGCTCCCCCTTATTCATTTGAAAATTCAATTTTTCAAACCATTTCTCCCCCTTTTTGTTATATCAAAAAGAATTTAAAAGACATTTAAGTTCAAGATAACATAGGAGGCAAAAACATTTTGACACACTTAAAAATTTTGGTTTAAAATTGGCTCCCCCTTACTCAAAGCATCATAGAAATTGTTAGTCCATCATATATGATCATCTAGTTGAATGAAATAAAAATAAAACAAGTAAATGCTAAACAACTAGATTTTACCAACACTTGAACTCAAGGTAGGATGTGAAGCCTTCCTTCTTCAAGTGTTCATCCTTGTGTGCATGGAGCTCCCCCTCAATGTTTGACTTGTTGAACATCTCCATCACACCTAGCAATAGACAATCAAGTAATTTTTGGTATCCAAATTGCTTTGGATCCATGAACGTTAGAAGCACAAATTTTTGACCCCTTAGGAATCCATTTTTCAATGTCATCCTTTTTAGTTGAAGTGGTTAGTCCTTTTGGGACCCAAACACTTCTAAAACATTTTCCATTCACAAATCTAGGGGCACTAGATTGTCTTACATAAAAGTTTGATTTTCCAAAATTGGTTTTCTTTTCAAGCTCTTTGGAAATCAAATCTTTTTCTTCTTGAACATTTTGAAGCAATTTTTGTAAATCAAAACATTTTAATTCAAACTCTTCAAGTTTTGCTTCAAGTTCAAGTTTGGTTTTAGAAAGCAAATCATTTTGAATTTTTAACTTTGAAACTAATTTTTTGTTTTTCAAAATGTGGCTTTTAAAATCTAAAACCAAATCATCATAGGCATCTTGTAATTCATCAAAGGAATAAGAACATGAAGTAGATGAATTAGAAGTTACCCTTGAATCTTCTTCGATGGCCATAAGGCAAAGGTTGGCTTGTTCATCGTCGGTGGAGTCTTCATCACTCCAAGTAGCCAAATGTGCCTTCTTCTTATGGCTTGAAGTGCTTGCCCTCTCCTTTCTCTTAGGTTCTCGTTCAAGCTCTCTCAAGGCTTTCTTCATGAACGGGGCACACTTCTTGAAGAGATGAACTATCTCTTCTTCTTCATCCTCCTCTTCACTTGAGTAGACATGATTGCAAGTGGAGGATTTGAGAGTCATGGCACTTGCATTGATGTCAAGCCCTTTGAATTTCTTCTCTCCCATAGCTCTAATTTCTTCCCTTTTCTTCTCCTCTTCCTTGTTCTTCTTCATAATTTGATGAGTGAGAAGAGACCCCATAAGTTCATCAAGCTTCAAAGTCTTCAAATTTTTGGCTTCGATGATGGCGGTCCTCTTTGAGTCCCAAGACTCGGGAAGTGAGTAGATGAGCTTTCGAACAAGCTTTTCTTCCGGGATGGCTTCTCCAAAACCTTTAAGACCGTTGGTGATGGTGGAGAACCTATCAAACATCTTCTCGATGTTCTCTTCCGGATCCATTTTGAAGTTCTCATACTCCAAGGTTAGGAGCCCAATCTTGGTCTCCTTGACTTCATTTGTCCCCTCGTATGTGACTTCAAGCTTGTCCCATACCTCCTTGGCACTCTCACAAGAAGACATCTTCTCATAGATGGGTGGACCAAATGCACAAAATAGAATGTGCAAGGCTTTGCAATTTAGCTCCATCTTCTTGCGATCGTCGGCACTCCACTCCGCTTTACTTCTTTGAGGCACGAATGGACCATCTTCAACTATGTCCCATAGCTTGTAATCTCTTGACTTCAAGAAGAATTTCATCTTTGTCTTCCAATGGGCATAGTGGTCTCCGTCAAAGAAAGGCGGTTTGTCGATTGATTGTGCCATTTGAGCCGGTTGATGAACTAGTGATCGAGCTTGCCGGATCTTCTCAATAGGATGTGAATCCCCTTCGATTGAGCCAAGCTCTGATACCAATTGTTGGGTTGTGTGGTGCTCGATTCGTTCAACCGATTATGCTCACCAAGTGGTGGAGAGGTGGATATTTGGGTGGAAGGGTTTAGGAAGCTAGAAAGAATAAAGACACAATGATTTTAGAGTGGTTCGGCCTTCTAACAAGCACCTACATCCACTACCTTAGCTCCCCACTAAGGATTTCACAATCAATCCACTAATTGATTCGTCCCCTTTTCTAGGATTAGGAGGAAACCCTTACAACCAATCAAGCTTTCTACCCAAAGCCTTGATTGAAACCCTCTTTACAAGAGATAAACAAAGCAAACTAGTAATCCTCTAATAGGAGTTTGTTTGCACAAATAAGCACTCACCCAAACCTAAAACACTTGAGCAAATTTGACAATTTTGGCTCACTAGTGTTTGTCTATACAAGAATTGACAATTTAAGTGCTAAGACAATTTCTTGATCATTTGATGTTTGACAATCTGAGCATTAGTCTTCTCTTGATGCTTGGAGGTCCCTTTTATACTCCCAAATGAGTTTGTAGCCGTTACTAGCCGTTGGGGATGAATTGGAGCCGTTGAGGACTTTATTTCCCTTCATAAATGTTGTTCTGCAGTTAACGGTATCGATACGCGTGGAACGGTATCGATACGGCCTTCATATGAACTAGCCGTTGGGGATCTTGCCAGCCTGGGCGTATCGATACGCTTGAGGGCGTATCGGTACCCTTTGACATTTAAATGGCCGTTGGGAAAATAGCCGTTGGGGTAGTTAAACTGGGATCAGTACGCTGACGTGGCGTATCGAAACGACCCCCTCCATATCGATACACTAAACCCTCGTATCGATACGGGTTTTGACAGTGGCCAAACCAGGGCAAAAAGGTATCGATACTGGTACACCGGTATCGATACTGATACTTTGAAATCACGAGTTTGGCTATTAAAAACATGAAAATTCTTTGTCAAAAACCTCTTAAAATACCTCAAACATAATTTCAAGTTGTTTGGACTTAAAAACAAGTTTTAAATTCTTTTCAAATTAGTCCAAAACATTTTTCAATTATTATATCAAAACATTAGTTCTACACTATCACAATGTCCTTAAAACAGATTCGTCCCCTCCCGGTGCTGGAGTTACTATGGAACATCTGTCTCCCAGGATACAACGGTAGAAAACAGCCAAAGGAGCAATGCAACCTTGACTGCAACGGCGAACTTTACAGAAGCATAACACTATTAACAATCTGGCTAGAGGGTTTTTGGTGTATCTTGGATAGAAACAGGAGGCCTCCTTTTATAGTGTTCATGCAGGGGACATGATTAATTACATAATTAATCTGTTAGTTAAGTTTCTGGAGAGTTACACTTTCCAGAATTCAAAATGATAATTATCACAGAATTAATCCAAATAAATTAGAGGTTACAACCAGCTGAAGGGTCTGTAACTCCATAAAAACGGTGGGTTAATTCTATAGTTTCTGTTGGAAAATTAAGGAAAGAAAAAAAATTTACCCAAGGCCCATCTTTGATTTTTATATAATTAAACTATGACTAGCCCAAAGTATCTAGTCCAAGCCTTTGTCTTGTTTCCAACAATAACATGAAGAGCTTCTACATATAAAGCTTTCCAAATCTATGTTCCCAACAAGTTTGGGATATTTTACTTTCCATCTCAATTTTTCCAACATTATGGGTGTTACTTTGAGCAACAATTTCTCATTTACCCATTGAACATTTTGAGCATGTAAATATACACATTTCATCTACTCTTGTAGTAGATTAATAATCCACTTAGTCTCAAATAATTTGACTAATGGAACCTACTCAAATTCAAGCTCAAAAATGTCCATGTACCATATCATTTTTCTAACACTTACTCATTACCCGAAACCTAAAATTATCTAATAGATTAACCAATTTTGTTTTGGTTCGGTCAGTTATTTCGGTTTAACCGAATAATGAACACCCCTAGACATATGTGAATAAATTTAAATAAACATAAACGAACGAACATAAATGAACATAAACGAACGGATTACCGAACGTTCACGAACATAAATGAACGAATATGCCCTTTGTTCGTGTTCGTTCATTTAATTAAACGAACAAAAAATCTTGTCCATGTTCGTTCATTTAATAAATAAACGAACATGATTGAACTTCCCGCCGAACGGTTCACAAACGTTTCGCTAATCATTCGGTTCATTTACAACCCTAATCTCTTTATATATTGAAAAAAATTTATTTATATCGAGTTCAGCTTGAAACTTTACTCTAAATTTTAGATCGGGATCAAACCATATAAAACATCATAAAGTATCACGTCGAATCGATTCGGGTGGAGATGCTAAATTTTTTATCGTGTACAGATAAACTAAAAACCTGGCTCATGACCATGATTAAAATAAAATCTTATTCGGTGAAATGAATAAATAAAATATAAAAGTACAACGATAAAATGAAACACGATATTAATCATATACAATGACTTATTTTAATATTATACTCCCTATTCTTATATATCACATGTGGGAAAAACCTGCTGTGCTCTCATCTTTCTAGATTTCCACACAGAATTCAATTTATCCTCGTTTCTCTCCTTTTTCTTGCATCTCTTACTATTCCAGTTCACACGCCTTTTTTTCCCGACAGCCATGGAAGAGCTAATAATATCTTCATCCTCGTCATCATCACTGGTTTCATTTTCCCAGGAAACTCCATCTTCAACCCTACAGCAGAAGCTTCAATTCGTTGTCCAAAACCAGCAACATCGGTGGGCATATGGTTTATTCTGGCAGACATCAAACGACGACCAAGGTCGTTTGTTCTTGTCTTGGGAAGATGGACATTTTCAAGGAACCAAACACACATCTCCGAAACCGGCAAAACCCGACAACGTTTCCGACGTTGAAGATATGCATAATGAACGAAGAAAGATCATGAAAGGACTCCAATCCCTCATCGGAGATAACCATGAAATCGAGGTGCCGTTGATCGACGGCACTGATATCTCCGATGTGGAGTGGTACTATGTGATGTCGATGGCTCGGTCTTTCTCGGCCGGCGATGGGGTTGTCGGGAAGGCTCTTAGCACTGGGTCTTTGGTTTGGTTAACCGGTGATGTTCAGCTGCAGTTTTATGATTGTGAAAGAGCTAGAGAAGCACAGTTGCATGGCATACAAACACTTGTTTGTATACCAACTTGTTCCGGAGTTCTTGAGCTTGGGTCCTCGGAAATGATCGAGAAAAACTGGGGTTTAGTCCAACAAGTGAAGTCCCTATTCGGGTCCGATCAAAATCCATATCCGATTTCAAATTTAACCCCGAGCTCGATCCCGGTCGCCGACATCGGCGCCAGAACTGACGTTATTCAAGAAGAATATGGTAATAAAACCAAGGAGGACTCCACAACAAAACATAAGCAATCTTCTTATGTGGACTCGGAGCATTCAGATTCCGACCGACCTCTACGTGCCACGAAGAAACGTGGAAGAAAACCGGGTGCACCGTTGAACCACGTGGAAGCGGAGAGGCAGCGGCGTGAGAAGCTGAACCACAGGTTCTACGCGCTCCGAGCTGTAGTCCCGAACGTCTCACGCATGGACAAAGCATCGCTCTTGTCCGATGCCGTCGCGTACATCGGCGACCTAAAGTCGAAAGTCGAGCACTTGGAATCACGGCTCCATAAAAATTGTAAGAAAGTAAAGGTGGAAATGAGTCAAATGACTTACTCCATGGATAACCAAAGCACCAACAACACGTTCGAGGAACAAGCCGCAACCAGGCCAAGGCGTAGCCATTCATCAGCCGCAACCGGCGGGTGGCGCAACCTACAACTCGATGTCAAGATCATGGGAAACGATGATGCGATGATTAGGGTTCAATCCGAGAATGTAAATTATCCAGGAGCTAGATTAATGGGTGCACTTCGTGAGTTGGAGTTTCAGGTTCATCACGCAAGCATGTCGTGTGTTAACCAGCTCATGCTCCAGGATATCGTCGTCAAGATCCCCCATGGGTTGAGAACCGAAGAAGCTCTCAGATCTGCCATTCTCCGGCGACTAGGGCATTAAGGTCATTTACTTAGCGTGTACTAATAAATAATAATATCAGTTTTTAATCCCCTTTTTTTTCATTTAGTTATTTGGTTTATTTTGTATTTCTACTTCAAGTGATTACTGATTCCCCTTTCTTATCATGAAACTCAACCAGCTTTCACCCCACATTTTCCTTAGTTTCTGCTACTTTTCTTCTTTCTGCTGCTTCCCGGATTCAGACAAGTTGAGGTGAAGGATAATAAAGTTTTTAAAATGTAATATCAACCGATATATTTTAAGTTAAACTTTTACTATTAAACTAAAAATTCATATATAGAGAAGAACTTTAAAATAATTTGAGCGAAAATATAATTAAATGAGAAATGATAATTTAGAATAATTTTTTTATATAGACAAACTCGTCTCTTTCAAAAAGGACCCGCTTGTCGAGTTTTTTATTTTATTGAAAAGAAACTTTCGTCTTTGAAATTTTCTTTCCCTGAAGAATTAAAATCTGTGTCCCCATCTTAACCAACTATTTGAAGTCAGGTCTCTTTCCCTATGTTATATATTTGGGACGGATTTATGATTTTATAGGATGAGGCAAAGTTTTAAAGGTTAATGAAAAATATAATTAAATTATACAAGAATATAAAATTTCCTGAGGTGTCGGTCCATCAATAACTACAATATAAAATTGTTCCCCCACAATACTGAAAAAGCAAATAAAAAAACGTGCTGGTTCTATTTCTGTGTGGCCTTGTATATCCCATCTGTGTTGGATAAAATTTGTCTGTCCTTTTCGGTGTCCTTACATATGCCCCAACACTAAAAACACTATAAAATTAAATTCTAAGCCCTAACTCTAAATTTTAAATCCTAAACCCTACACCTTATACCCTAAATTCCCTAAACCCTAACCATAACCCTTAACTTAAAACCCTAAACTCTAAACCTAAAGTTAATTTTAAACGTGAGGACATATGTAGAGACACCAAAAAGGGGCAAAGAATTTCCATCCATATGTGTTTTGGGACTAAAATGAAAAGTACCCTAACGGTATTTACCACACGAAATAAAGATGGGCGGATAAGGGACCAGTACAACGAGTGGCTAGATTTTAGCAGGTACCGTACGTCACCAAAATAAGTAAATCAAATGCTAAAGCTATAAATTGTACTAAATGATTGCTCAACAATATACGATCTGGATTCATTACATATTATGTGGAAGAGATCAGCTACCGGAAAATATCATTTAAAGATATGTTCCCGTTGCTCGGTCGGAGACCCAGATTTTATTTTAGTCTAGTCCGAGATGTTTATAAAGAAACAATAGTTAAAGTGGGCTACGTGACAATTTTTTAGGGTTTCAATGAAAATTGAAAGTACCCGTTATACTAGTTAGGGGTGTTTATTGTTCGGTCGAAGTAAGAGTTCCGTTGGATGTCTCCTCCCAGTTTTTTAGGGGGTAGAAGTATGTCTAAAGTGCTTGTTTAGGGTTGAGATCGAGGACTGGTTACAATGTTGTCGGGCCGGAATATGCTCGATGTTACGATGGTTTCAAAGCTTGTTCGATCAAGATCTTTTTGTTTGGTTGTCGTTCGATTGAGAGCTGAACATTGATAAAGAACGAGATCTTTTCATTGCATTGGAGAGGTGTATGGTTGAGCAATTGGTGATGTTGAAGGCCTTGTGGAAAATCCAAATAAAATCTAATCGACTTAGAAAAAAAATTAATTGGTTAACTAAGTGTTTAGTCCGTTAACGATTAATTTTTTTTTTAAAAAACCGGTTATCGGTTAATTTGTTTTGAGACCGATTAATTAACCAAATTAACTGAAATTTGAATATATATATATATATATATATATATAATATTTTTAATTTTAAGTCTAAATCTCATCAATGACCCGTAATATTTAAAACCTAATATTTATATTTTAATCTCAAATTTAAACTCAACCCAAAAGGATAAAAATAAAATCTAATAATAAAAAATACCTAACAAAAAAATAATTTTCAATTTATTGCTACATAAATTGCTATTTAGAATCAAAATAAAAAAATTATTAAAAAATTCCGGTTAATTCGAAAACCGACTGAGTTAACGAACTTTTGTTTCGTTCAATTAATAATTTTTGAAAAAATTTCAGTTCGGTTAACGGTTGAAAACTTCAAAAGTTCAATTAATTAAATAGTTCAATTCAATTATTAATCGAATTGACCGTTTGAACACCTCTAGTACCGATACGTATTTCCTTACCCACAAACTTTACCGCAGTCTGCGACCAGCTCTCCACCCGCTTCTTCTGGGGATTCCAATGGTTCCAAAGGAATCCTTAGCTAACAGAGGGCCAAAGCTGGACTTACTCTTACTATTATTATCAAAGACTTAATTAGAATATTTTAAATTTAGAGACTAATTTATAATTTATAGTGATAAAAAATGAGTTATTTAGAATTTTAAATCTTCCAATTTTTTGAATAGTCTAAAGGTGATTATAAGTTAGAATTTATTCATATATATTATTAACTTTTTGACAATACGCACATACCTTGCAAACAAAACTATTGAACTCGAGTCACTTAGGATAAACACCATCCGTTGTTTCATTGGGACCGCTTGTTGGATTATTTAAATCTTCTATTTTATACCTTAAAAGATGATAATATAACATACGTTCCCTTATGACCGTAATCCTCCTTAAACTCCCAATTAATTAGATTTTGGAAGTAATTATGTGTTTAAACACTTAAAATTATGGGTGAAAATTGTGTCTGAATATTCGAAAATTGTGGGGATTCGAACTGACGGGTATGAGAAATAATCGAAATCTTTACTCACGGGGACGGGGACGGAGGAAGTTTTATCACTGAAGCTCAAATGGGGATGAGGACGAGGATTGCTATATTTGAACCTGGGGATAACCGAACCGTAATCGTATAAATAACCGTGGGGTCCCAAAAAAAATCCGCAAGGATCCCGATATTTTACAAGATTTTTAAAAATATATATACTTATTTATTTATATACTCTTAATATATATTTTAATAAAAAAATCGTAACTGCAGTATTATCACTTTAACTTTCTCTCAAACCTAGCCACACTAAAGTTTCTCAACGTGTTTCTATCTTAGTTTTTAGATATAAGCTAAAACTCTCGTCTAAATCTTCCCCCACACAACACTCTTTCAATCTTCATCATCTCGTAACTGCTTCCAATCGAAGTATTCAAACTTTATATTTTAAACTAAAATTTTCATTTATTATGGTCAATAAAATAATAATTTTGTTTAATATTTTTGAGCATAGAAATTCCCCGAAAATCGTAGGGATCCGCGTGGGGAGAGTATGAGAACGAAAAAATCCCTGAAACATTTGATGGGGATTCTCCAAAACCGTAACCGCAAATGTTGGGGACGGAGTGGAAAATGTAAAATCGTCCCCGCCCCACCCGATTCTCATCCCTACTTAAAATCCATACTTTCATGATTATAAAAGTAATAATGATAATAATAATAATAATAATGGAAAAATTCTACAACGCTCGACGAGTATTGATGAGCACTACTAACGACGAGCACTGATGAGCACCATTAATTCAATTTATAAAGATTCAAAATCTAAAGGACTCACCGTATAATTATAAATTATTTAAAAATCAAAAGATAAATTAATTAAAATATATTATTTTATTTTTTAATTTTATTTTAAACATAATTAAGTCAAAATACCTACCATAAATTACAAAACTCTAATATTTGGTCATTTGAAACTCAAGCTGCCGCCGCCACATACTCGCCGCCCATGTGTGGTCATCGTTCCCCCACCGATCAAGCCAATAAGAAATAACGATTCAATCTTGATTTTCTACGAAGATTAAGTCAAGGAGAAACTAAAATCTTGATTGAATAGGTTACCGGCGGGGACATGATTGAGTGCGATGCCGGAGCTTGAAAGCGCCTGTTGCACAAAAGAAGGGATCCCGGCAGGGCGGCAGCAGCGACTTAAGTTTTAAATGAACAAAAATTAAGGTTTTGTAATTTAGGACATGTATTTTGATTTAATTATGTTTAAAATAAAAATAAAATAAAATAATTTAATTAATTTACCTTTTATTTTTTAAATAATTTATAATTATACGGTAAGCCCTTTAAATTTTTAATCTTTATAAATTAAATTAATAATATTTATCAGTGTTCATCGTTAATGGTGCTCATCGGTGCTCGTCGAGCATGACAGAGTCATCCATAACAATAATAATAATAATAATAATAATAATAATAATAATAATAATAATAATAATAATAATAATAATAATAATAATAATAATAATAATAATAATAATAATTTACTATTTTGAAAATTTAATTGATTGAAGAGCTTAAAACCAATTAAGTGGTTGGATTGGAAACGTTCTTACTTTTTTTACTATTATTTATTTCGTTACCCGTAAGATAAAATATTTGTTATTTGATTAATGGGTAAACTACATAAATGGTCTGTTGGCTATGACCTAATTTTTTGTTGAGCCCTCTGATTATGAGCAGTTACAAATAGATCTTCCCGACTAATCGCGACTAAAAAATCGGTCTAATTTCGTTAAAAAATAAACGGCTAATGATGTGGCAGTTAATAAAGTTTGTATAATAACAAATTTAACCCTTAACATTTACATTTTATTTTAATTTTTTCCTAAATTTAAAATTTAGCTCTCAACATTTAAATATTACAACAATTTAGTCCTTTAAATCTTAAACTTCATCTTCTTCCCTTCTAAAAACAAAAGATATGCATCTCCTGTTGTGGGTAGCTCACCGTAGATGGCTACCGTAAACATCAATGGAGGTTATGATTCTCCAACGATTTTTCACTGCTTATACAAATGGGGTTGCAGATGACTATCGTTAACATCAATGGAGGTTTATTTTTTTAGAAGAGAAGAAGATGAAGTTTAGGAATTTAAGGGACTAAAATGTTATAATATTTAAATATTGAGAGATGAAATTTTAAATTTAGGACCAAATTATAATAAAATGTAAAAGTTGAGGGTTAGATATGTTATTATACATATTTTATAAAGTGCAACGTCATCAGTCGTTCATTTTTAACGAAATTGGACCGATTTGTTAGTCGCGATATTTTAGGGGACCTATTTGTAACTTCTCATAGTCAGGAGACTCAACAAAAAATTGAGTCATAGTCGAGGGACCATTTATGTAGTTTACCCTTATTCATTTAAGAAATTGGTTTCTTTAGTTGATTTCAAAGTGCATGAACAAGTATTTTAGTCACGTGGTATATACATTTTTGCACAAGGATTTAAAATTGCAACGTGAAAAATTATTGGCATTTTGTGATGAGATGGGCCACGTGATTACTAGTGACGTAGGCAAAGAAACATTGAATATAAGCATATAGTCTCATTCAAATACTATTGACTTAAGAGTGTAAAAGTTTTTAAACTTTTGAAAAAAAATAATTAAAATTTTAAAATTTTCATACTCAATTTAGTTTTTTGAACTAATAAATTAAATAAATTAAGTCATAGAGTTAATATAACCAAGGCAATCTTTTTAAGTGGAATTGGAGCATTCAAATTCAAACGGTTTAGTACGTAACACGACTGAAAATGTGACCACAACAACAATACAAATCACCGGGTGGAAATGGTTTATTCCATAGATAATCGAAGCACCAACAACACCTTCGAGGAACAAGCTACAACCAGGCCAAGGCATAGCCATTCATCAGTCGGAACCGGCGGATGCCGCCACCTGCTGCTCCCCAGGTTCAGACAAGTTGAGTTCTAAAGGATAAATCATAGTAAACATAATGTTCGGTTCAAAAATTAAGATCTTCTTGTTGTATAATATAATGTTAACTGATACATTAAGACCAACTAAACTGAATTGTATTAGATCTAGTTTTTCTCTCCTTCAAAAATTCTTGTGTCGCGGCTTTCCTTTCTTTTGATTCCCTGGTCGACAGTCGGCAACTAGTCTTAG
Source organism: Hibiscus trionum (assembly GCA_030270665.1). NCBI lineage: Eukaryota > Viridiplantae > Streptophyta > Magnoliopsida > Malvales > Malvaceae > Hibiscus > Hibiscus trionum. Next base: position 5,927,489 of record BSYR01000033.1, on the reverse strand, counting down.
GGTCTGTTAACACCTTTTTTTCTTCCCATCAGAGTTACTTCTTATTTCACAAATACTTTCCATTGTTACTAATTGTCAACCATCAGTATTCATTATTTTTCTTGCTCTTTCATATTTTGTTTTCTCAATTTTAATAAGAATCTTTACTCTTGTGGCATGTGTTTCCTCTGCCTTTGTGGCGCGCTTTTCATTGGCTTTTGTGGTTCATTTCATCTGTCTTTTGGCAAAATTATAGCATACCTTAGCTGTCGTTTGGTACCTGTATAGAGATTCTCACGGTGTTAATTTTCTGATTTGATTCTATCGGTGGTCATGGAAGAGATTGATCCCCACTAGTTTGGTGGTTTATTAGCCGATGTAATCAGAGCTGTGTAGCGAATCAATCTGTTTGTGTTGAGTTGAGATAGAGAAGAAATCAAGAGAATCAATAAAACCCTAATCGAGATGAATATAGAAAAAAGAAAGATGGGAAACATAGTAAAGAAAAGGAAACATAAGATTTTGGAATTATCTAATACAAAGCCCATCAAAAGAATGTAGGCCAAATCAAAGATAAGGTCAGGGTTGGGCCACCGTTTTCATTTATATAGCCCAAGCCTAACAAACTTAATCATAAATTGGTTATTGTTATAATGCAGACGGGCTTAACAACCAAAACTAACAAAAAACAAATTCCCAACTAACAACTGAATAACCCAACAGCTCAAAAACTACAATATTCTCCTTGCTTTCTCCCCTCATGTGATCAAACACCAACATCAAGCGAAAACATATTCATGAACACTTATTTTATGCCGAAAGGATTGAAAATACGACTTAGACAAAGGTTTCGTCAAGCTATCAGCATCTTCATGTTCAGCAGGCACATAGTTCACTTACAGTTGGCACGCAACTATTTTTTCTCGGACAAAGTGAACATCTAATTCAACATGTTTTGAGCAAGAGTCAAAAACGAAATTAGCTGACATTGCCACAACACTTGTATTGTCGCTCCATATCACCGGAGGCATAGAAGAATGAATTCCCAGATCATTTAGAATTGTATGAACCCAAATAACCTCAGAAACCGTATCTACAATGCTACGATATTCTGCTTTAGACGTGAAACGTGAAACGGATTTATGTTTCTTAGAACACCAGGCCACCAAGCAATTATCCACATAAACACAATACCCCGTTGTTGATCTCCGATCATCAAGATTGTTCCCCCAATCCGCATCCGCAAAGGCAACAACATTTAAATAGAGAGACAAAGGTGAAAAAAAATTACTAATGACCTCGGAAAACCGTATTTGCAATGCTACGGTATTCCACTTCAGACGTGGAATGTGAAATATATTTTTGTTTCTTAAAACACCAAACCACCAAGCAATTATCCATATAAACGCAATACCTCGTTGTTGATCACCGATCATCAAGATTGTTCCCTCATTCTGCATCTGCAAAGGCAATAACATTTCCTATCCCCATATCCGAGGTTGTAAACAGCAAACCATAGTCTAAGGTACCCACAAGGTATCGAAGGATCTGTTTTACAGCAACAAAATGATTCTCACAAGGTCGATGCATAAATTGAGCTACACGATGAACATTATATGCAATGTCCGGCCTGGTGTGACTAACATAAAGCAAGGCACCAACAATACTTTGAAACTCATACGGATAAGGAATAAGACTACCTGCATCTTGAGTTAACTTTGTAGAGGTCACCATAGGTGTAGGCGACAGATTTGCTTGACTCATCTTGGTTCGTTGCAGCAGCTCTATAACAAATTTCTTCTGACTAAGAAACAAAGAATCACCACTGTGATGTGCAGCAATGCCAAAAAAGAAAGATAACTCGCCTAAATCTTTGAATGAAAACTAAGTATGAAGTTTACTGATTACATCTTCAACAACTTCATCAGAAGAATCAGTGACGATGATATCGTCAACATATACAAGAATATATGTAAACACATAATTCTCATTGCGAATAAACAGAGACGTGACTGCTGTAGAATCTCTGAACCAAAGAGCAACATGATAATTACGCAGCTTTGTGTACCAATTACGAGGGGCTTGTTACAACCCATACAAGGCCTTTTGTAAGGAGCACACTAGCATCGAACCATCAGTAGCCGTGTGTTCAAAACCAGGAGGTTGTTGCATGAACACCTCTTCTTCCAGCTCCCCTTTGAGGAAGGCGTTCATATCAACTTGTCACAATTTCCATCCATTAGTTACTGATATTGACAGTAAAATATTCAATGAAAAGTAGCAGACAACAGGGCTAAAATTGTCACAAAAATCCTGTCATGGTATTTGAGAAAATCCCTTAGCGACAAGGTGGGTTTTGTATCGAGAAATGGTCCCGTCTGGATTATACTTCACACAAAATAGCCATTTGCAGCCAACAACACACCTTTCTTCAAGTAATTTGACAAGTTTTCATGTACCATTGTCCATTAAGGCATTGTATTCAGTGACAACAACCTCCTTCCAGTTAGGGGACTGAAGAGCTTGCTCTATCGAGGCTAGAAGAACATCAGAACTCATTATGGCAGAATAAACATTTGGTTTAAAACACCACTTTTGCTTCTGGTCAACATGGGATGGGTATTAGTATCCAACTTTGTAGATGAACCAATATTTGCTGGAAGAATTTCTGTGGGAGAGAGGCAAACTACTGGATGAAGCTTCAACATTATCACCAAGAGAGGCTTCATGACGAGGCACACAAGTGCTAGTGGCAAGCTGATCAACAGTGACAGGCAGGGTAGGCAATACATCTTGAGAAGCAGCTGTTGTAGGTGTATAACAAGGTGCATTGTCACTCGCATGACTATGGCAGTGCTGATTGTCTCCAGTAAATAGATCCAAGCCAGGTGGTAAACAAGATTTAGTGGGTGTTGGGCTATTACTAGCTGAAAGGGTCGTTGATGTAGACACATTATCACACACAGCTACAGAGTTATCGGCAGATGGTTCATCATTATTTGTTTCATAAGGCAACGAAATCAATCTAGGAGGGTTGCAAGGCACTCATTGTGTAGTCAAGGAAGGTGATAACTTGCAAAAATACCTATATTTCATGCCTTTCTACTTAAGTATTTTCTTGGTTTCAAGATCATTTCATAGCATATAGATGCATTTAGGACATATAGTTGCATAAGACTTTGCTTGTTTGGTGGTTTGATCTATTTTACAAGATTTGATGCTGCTAAAGGGGTATGTTTTGGTGCGGTGATGTGCAGGTGAAGCATGAGTGAAGCTGGGAAAAGGAGGAAAATGCAGCAACATTTCTGGGCGCAGAAAAGGACAAAGCATCGAAGACATTCTCTATGGCCCACATGTACGAACCCCCTATTTGTCTTTCGTGCCACACATGAAGATGGAATATTCCCTAGAACCTTCAAGGAATATTAAGGCACTAAACCCTAGGACCCCCACTATATAAAGGACAAGAAGCCCACATTAAGGGAAGATGAGAGAGAATTGGAAAATAGAGCTTTCTAGGCGAGGAAAGAAAGGAGGAGAGTCGACCACTTTCTTCGCCTTCTTCACCTTGTTGTCCTCCATAGTTGAAGCTTCAAGGGGTGATCTTGCTCGCGTTCGAGAGAAGCATCAAGCTTAAGGCAGTTCGTGGCAGTCCAAGACAGCGTTGGGAGTTTTTCCTTCCTTTTTAGTTGTTCTGTTTTAGCATTTATTTCTAGAATGGGTTGTTGCAAACGAATGATGATGGATGTTTATTACCCAGCCATGAACTGATTTTAAGTGGCTAGGGCTTGCTTTGGATGATTTTATTTTGGTTTTAATGAATATTTAGTTATTTTCAGCTCCTTAAATGCTTTGTTCACCGTTTTATTACCTTAGGTTTGTAAGAGCTTTCGAGAGTAGCCTTAACCTAAGTGTTGGATGTGCTTGATGGTCGAGAGAGTTAAGCCTAGATCTACGTGGACAATGGGGTTGTGCTGAGAGGCAAACCCTAACTCACCTTAGAGATAAGGATAGGGTTTCAACGACTAAAAGGAGTAGTGCTTTATCGATAATTAGCTTGCTAGAGTTGACGCTGAGAGGTATTGCTGTAGCATTTTGGCTGTCAGGTTTCTTGCTAGAGATAGTTTAGAAACATCGTAGTAAACTCTGTCGAGCATAGTTTGGGCTAAAAATCGTTAAACATGCATGAGAACTAAGTAAAGGATTCCTTAGCAAGCCTAGTATGTCATTCCATTGAGAGTTTCACACACGTAAAGTTCATTCTGTTTACTCCAGCTTTTATATACTGCAATTGCTACAACATCATGTTTACTTGTTTAAAACCAGCTTCTTAATCATTATTCACTCTTTGTTTGGTGTGCTTAAACTTAACTTGAAACACCTCCAATTCCTGTGGAGACGATAATCACTCATCACATTACTACTTGTTCGACGTGTATACTTGCACTATTTTGCGTGTTATTTACAGTAAATCACACATCGCAACAGAAGGTTGTTGTTGACGAGAAGATGGTTGATGTACCACACGCAAAGAGGGAGACTCAAACAAAGTGGACGGTGGGGAACACTGGTTGTTATCTTTATGAGATTCATCCTTAGCTGCAAAAGAAAAGAGACATTCGTCAAATACAACATGTCTGGAAATAATAATCTTTCCTTGGGGAGTAAGACATTGATCGCCCTTGTGTTGTGGATTGTAACCAAGGAACGTGCAAGGTTGAGATCTAAACTCAAGCTTATGATTTTTGGAAAGGCCTCAAATGGGGAAAGCAACAACAACCAAACACGCGTAAAAAATTATAGTTTGGCTCGATCACCACTCTTTTTTTCATCTCGTAAGCGACTCGTTTGGCTAGAGACTAGGAGATTCATGAAGGTTTTTGGGTTCTGATGGTATGTTAGTCTCCATGGAAGCGTCAATTTTTCTTTGCACATTTGTATGAGATTTTTAGTGGACTAGTCCCCTTTATTCTTTCTTTCTGATGCATTGTATTTGTAATATCTTTCATGGTGTTTAATAAAATCTAGACGTCATTTTCCAAAAAAATATTAACTGATACATTACCAGAAATATTATATTATTTTATTTGAGGTTTATTCGACAATAACAAAATATTATAATGTTCAATAGAAGAATATAAAATTATATGAAAATGAATTTTGATATGTTTTCCTTTTTCCAAATTTCAATTTTATTATTAAATTAAAAATATTAGTAAATAATTCACTTATAGAAAAACTTTAAGAATACTTGGAGTGAAAAGATAAGCATATGTTTTAAATGAAAAATGATAATTTAGAATAATTCTCTACATAGACAAACTTGTCTCTTTCGGTAACGACTCCTTTATTTGGTTATTATTTCATACATGAATTGGGGGATACTTCACAGAAATGCTATTTTATTTTAATTTTTTAATATTAAAATAATAATTTTTAAATTCTAATCTCTAAACTGTAAATATGAAATTCTAAAATATAAACCTTTAAATTCTAAAGCTTTAAATCTTATATTGAACTCACTTGTGAAAAATAAATTAAAAAATCCCTTTTTTTATCTATTTTTGAAAAGAAACCTTCACCCTTCATATTTCCTTACCAAGAAGAATTCAACAGGGTTTTAAAAAATAAAATTCGTCTCTAATTTAAGTGTGAACCAACTATTCGAAGTTGAATCTCTTTTCGTGGTTATAAATCAGGGATAGACGTTGAGGATACGAAGTTTTAAAAATTATATTAAAAAATTAGGGGTATGAAATAGCTAAATTTCAGGAAATATGAAATTAAATCACTAAAAAAATACAAAATAATATTTTTTTTGAATATATGCATGTCCGTAGGAAGGGATTCACACCAACTTAAGCGTGTTTTTGAAAAAAATGGGATGCAGCTGCTCTCCTAGGGAGTTGCATGCATCCACCACTTTTTGGGGTGCGAAGCTGCCTCTCCCAACAATGTCATCTCCAAGTTCAAACTTAAGGATGAGCATGGGCCGGGTCGGGTTTTTGGCCCACCCGAACCCGACCCGAAAATAAATACACTAAACCCGCAACGACCCGAACATTTTCTTTAAAAAAATCTGACCCGACCCGAAAATAAATATACTAAACCCAACCCGACCTATAGAAAAAAAAATAATTTTATGGACCTAATTGTAAAAAATAATTTTAAGAGACTTTATTGTAAAAAAATTATAATTTGAAGGACTAAATTGTAAATAAAAATTTAATTTTAAGAACCTAATTATAAAAATATAAATAAGGGGTATTATTATAAATATCTCTAAAAAATTTAGGGGAATATTGCACAATTAATCATGGGTCGGGTCGGATATTCTCCACCCTAAACTCGACCTAAACCCAATTTTTTCATTAAAAAATATGACCCAATCAGGCTGGATCGGGTCGAAACTCGATTGGATCGGGGTAAAATACTCATCCCTATTTAAACTCATGTCCTCTCCTTAAGAGTGTAATGTGTCTTACCAATACACCCAACACTGATGGATAATACAAAATAAAATTTAAACTATATGAATATTTGAAATTTCCATGATGTCAACACTCTTGATTCATCAATGCAGGGACGAAGCTATAACTATGGGGGGAGGGGTTGTGGCCCCGCCTAAAAAGAATTTACCTTTAATTCATATATTAATAAATTTAAAAATTTTATGGTTTAGGAAAGATATAATTTACCTCCATGTAGGTGTATTTAAATCTAGGTTTTAATCGAATTAATTGAGCGAACTAAAATTTTTTTTAATCAGTCAGGAAACTTTAGGTATGATTGGTTAATGATTAATTTTTTTTTAAATTTCGGTTATCGGTTAATTCAGTTTGAAATCGGTCAATTAACCGAAATTATTATATATTAAATATTATACTATGTTACATATTTTATTATCATTGAAGTTTTAAAAATTATAAAATAATCATAAAACTTTTCGACATTTTATAAAAGTGTCATTAAACTTTTATCAAATTAGCAAAAAATGGTCATTAAATTTTTTGAATTATAACAAAATGGTATTAAACCTTTCAAAATTTATTAATATAATTATTTTGTAATAGTTTGATAAGTTTAATGACTTTTGTAACTTTTGAAATTATAGTGGCTAAAAGATCATTTTAGCATAATTTAGTGTCCATTGTGTATTTTACCCAAAAACTTATAACAAATTTCGATTAATCTAAAAATTGACCGAAGTAACCGAACTTTCGGTTAAAAAATTTCAAACAAAGTTGGGTTTGATTAACGGTTTAAGCCTAAAAAAATTCGGTCAAAAGATTTAGCTAGTTCATTGTAACTGCACAGTGACCACTTTTGCTCTTTTTTTCTTTTAAACGCCATCGGCCGTACCGGTTTTAATACTGGTCGCCGACCACCGGGATCTATCATTTTGTTTGTTTTGTTTTTTAGTTTTCAATAAATTATTCTACCTTTTGGTACATTTTTCTCTGCCTTCTGGCAGGCTCTTCGATCTCTTTTTTTTTTTAATTTTCTATTAGGGTTGAAACCACGCAACGATTGATTAAGATGACGCTCTTTTCATTATGTTGTTGATCTTCATGTCTCGGACCTTTGAACTGGATTTGGACAAACGATTACATTTAATGTTCCTTTTTCTCGATTGAGTTGTGGTAATGACCTTGTTGTCAACTATTAAGGGTTTAGTTTCTATTTTAAGTTTGTTAGGGTTGTTGCGTGGTGGTTAGGCAGTTTAGGTGAGCTGGCAGCTAGCTGCATGAATGCTATATATGCATTCACGTGTTACAACAGTCATTATCTTTTCCTGATGTATTTCTTTACAAGCTTAATGAAATAAAACTTCTTATCTTCTTCTCAATTCTAAATTTACCATCTCATCATGGTATCAATCGCCAGGAAACGCTGGGTTCTTGACTAGTTTCTTTTTCATTTTTTTCTTTTCTCGTGTTGTTTTGTTGCTCGCTTCCTTATCTCATGATGAATTCGGGAGATTCTTCCGCTGCTACTAGTGATGCTGCTGTTGGATCATCGTTTGGCAAAAGCTTTACCAACAAACGCATCAGTGTGGTGCTTGATGAAACGAATTTTTTGATTTGGAAGCAACAAGTCTTGCTCACGGTTCGTAGTCATCGGCTTGAGAAACTGCTCACCGGTGCTCTGAAGGCGCCGCCAGAGACAGTCACCAATGATCAAGGTACTGTTGTTGATAACGAGGCTTATGAAATATTTGTTGCGCAAGATAGCGCGCTCGCGTCTTGGATTCTTTCGACTATCAGCTCGATTCTACTTTCTGAGTTTGCTGGTGCGGAAACTTCAGCAGCAATATGGGACACGATGGTCAAATATTTTTCTAATCGTTCGACAACTTCTGCGATGAGTCTTCATTATAAGCTCAGATCCATGAGGAAAGGAGATCTGAGTATGAGATCTTATATTTCTCAAGTTAAAGAGGTTTGCAATATGCTCTCGTCGTGCGGCAGTCCCATTTCAGATCTGAAGAAGATTGCTTCGATTCTTAAAGGACTTCCAAGTGAATATCAGCCGTTCATTGTGCTAATTACGGCGAGCCAATCTCTGTTCACTCTAGATGCAGCTGTGAACGTGCTTCTTAATGCTGAAACACAGATGCTTACCTTCAACCAATTTTCAGATTTACCTCCTGCTGCTCATGTGGCTCATGTTGCTAGCTCTAAGTTGGATACTGATCAGGAAAATTCACAGTCAAATTACAGGCCCTATCGTGCTATGGTTAATCAGCGAGGACGTGACAGAGCTGGCTATAAGTCCAACATGCGACCCCAGTGTCAATTGTGCGGGAAGATTTGTCATCTTGTTGATCGATGCTGGCACAGGTTCGATGAAAATTTTCCCGGAGTAACAGCACGTTCCTCTGGTGCTACCAAGGTTGATTCTGCTGCTCATGCCAATCTTGCTAATGTTACTAATACGCAGTGGTTTGTTGACTATGGTGCAAGTTATCACGTTACCCCCGAGGCTACAAATCTTGGTGATGGATCCGACTATGCAGGTCCTGGTAAGTTAATTGTTGGGAATGGGCCAGGTCTTAATATTTCTAAAGTTGGTAAATCTGTTTTACTTTCTTCTTCACGATCTTTGCTGTTGAGTGATGTGTTGCATGTGCCGAAGGTCACTAAAAATTTATTGTCGGTTTCAAAGCTTGCTAGTGACAACAAAGAATTCTTGGAGTTTCATGCTGGGTCTTGTTTGGTATGTGATGAAGAAACAAAGGAGGTTCTACTGCAGAGAGACCAAGTTGGTGGTTTATATAGGTTTCAGGCTACTAATTCAAGTATGGTTCAAGATACAGCTCAATGTAATATGGTAAAAACAGACAATAAATCAAAGTCTGAAGATGCTTACACCTTGTGGCATCGTAAACTAGGTCATCCGTCGTTTGATACATTGGTTACTGTTTGTAAGCAATTCAATGTATGTTTGGATTCTAGTGTCAATAAAAATGTAGATCTTTATGTTGCGTGTCAAATGGGCAAGAGCCATAGCCTTTCTTATGCTCCTTCTACTACTGTGTATTCAAAGCCTTTTGAGTTAGTTTTTACTGAACTTTGGGGACCAGCTCATGTTACGTCCCAAGGTTTTGCGTATTATGTATCTTTTGTTGATGCCTTTAGTCGTCACTGTTGGGTGTACTTGTTGAAGAACAAGTCGCATGCAATTGTGGCTTTTCAGTCGTTTAAAAAACTAGTGCAGACACAGTTTCATGTTGATATTCAGGCAGTCCAGAGCGACTGGGGAGGGGAGTTTCGTAGTTTGTCACGAATTCTTGTTCAAGAAGGTATTGTTCATCGAGTCACTTGTCCGCACTCTTCGCAGCAAAACGGCATTGTCGAGCGAAAGCATCGCCACATAATCGAGCTTGCTTTGACTCTATTAGCACACGCCTTACTTCCTCTCAAATTTTGGTCGTATGCTGTCACGACAGCTGTATTTCTTATCAATCGGCTGCCTACAAGGGTGCTTGGTGGTGCTTCTTCTTTTGAACGATGTTTGGTCGCAAGCCACAATATGATATGTTGCGGGTTTTTGGTTGTAAGTGCTTTCCCTGCCTTAGACCTTTTAATTCTCATAAACTTGATTTCAAGTCTCAACCGGCTACGTTCTTGGGCTACAGTCCCATGCACAAAGGGTACCAGTGTATTACCTCGAGTGGCAGGGTTTACATTTCGAGGAATGTTGTCTTCGATGAAGGTGTGTTTCCGTTTGCAAGCTCCGCCTCCAGTATACCTGCGTGTGATCGTGAACAAAGCACGTGTGTTAAGTCAGGGGGTGCTTCATTTAGTTCCTGGAGTTAGTCGATTGGTTGCCTCTCCAACTAATGCTTGTGAAGTCAATGGTGCTCGTAACCCAGTTGTTGTTACTGATGAAGAAGTCAATGATGGCCCTCTTGTGGCAGAAAGTGGTCCTGTAGAACCTTCACGTGCATGTGCTGTACCTCCAGAGACAACTGTTTTACCTAATGTGTCTTCTACATGTGTGGTCTCTTCACCTGCAGGTGGTCCTTGCGCAGACGGTGGTGCAGTGCCCCTAGGTGCTAGCCTTCAGCCCCCAGCGAGTTCTGCTCAACGTGATGGCATTCCTCAGTTTCAGGATAAAGATGTGGGGTCCAGGTCTCACACTCAGCACGTGGATATGGATGAGGCTGTGTCTGTTGGCCCCACCACTGATGGTGATTTACAATTTCAGGATGAAGATGTGGGGTCCAGCTCTCACACTCAGCACGTGGATATGGATGAGGCTATGTCTGTTGGTCCTACCACCGGTCCTTTACAACAACAGTCTTCTTCTTCAGTTTCTCTTAATACACACCCCATGTTGACCAGAAGTAAACTGGGGGTGTTTAAACCAAAAGTTTATTTTGCTCACACTGATGAAGATGTTCCTGCCTCTATTCATGAAGCACTTGCCAGTCCACAATGGAGAGAAGCTGCACATGTTGAGTATACTGCTTTACAATGAAACGGTACATGGAAGTTGGTGGCACTACCCGAGGGAAGGACCTTGGTTGGGTGCAAATGGATCTTTAAGATCAAGAAGAATGCCGATGGGTCGATATCACGATACAAGGCTCGTCTGGTCGCGAAAGGGTTCAGTCAAGTCCCTGGTCAAGATTTTTATGATACGTTCAGTCCCGTGGTGAAACCGGCGACGGTGAACGTGGTTCTTGCGTTAGCTATTTCCAATGGTGGTCGTTAAGGCAAGTTGACGTTAACAATGCTTTTTTAAATGGAGACCTTCATGAAGAGGTGTTCATGACACAGCCCTCTGGTTTTGAAGTAACAGCCGATGATGGGTCTGAGCTGGTTTGTAAACTTGAAAAAGCACTTTACGGTTTGAGGCAGACACCTAGATGCTGGTACACAAAGTTAAAGGATTATCTTGTGGCGGTTGGCTTTCGAAGGTCAGCAGCTGATTCCTCCTTGTTCATTCGATCTAGGTCTGGTGTGTTCGTTTATGTATTGGTCTACGTAGATGATATTATTATTACTAGAGGGTCTGAGGAACAAATTGCTGAAGTTGTGTTGCTCTTGGGACAAGAGTTTTCTCTTAAAGATTTGGGTTCCTTAAGTTTTTTTCTGGGTATTGCAGTACAACAGTGTAAGGATTGTTTGTTCTTGAGTCAACAAAAATTTGTGCTGGAGTTACTTGAAAAGACAAAAATGGACAAGACCAAACCAGCTTCAACGCCTATGCTTCCCTCGGTTAAACTGTCTCAAGGTGCAGGTAGTCCAGTTGCCGATGCTACAGGCTTCAGAAGCATTGTAGGAGCATTGCTATACTTGTGTCATACTAAGCCCGATATAGCCTTTAGTGTGCATTGAGTTGCCCAGTATATGCACAACCCGTGTGAAGAGCATCTTGCAGCGGTGAATCGGATTTTGCGTTACCTTAGTGGAACCTTACATTATGGTCTTCTTTTTCGACCCTCAGAGCACAATTCCAGCCTTGTTGCGTTTTCTGATGCCGACTGGGGTAGCAACCCTGATGACCGGCGTTCCACCTCTGGGAGTTGTGTTTATCTTGGTAATAGTATAGTCACCTGGTGCTCGAAAAAACAGCGGGTTGTGTCTCGGTCGACAATGGAGGCTAAATATAGAAGCATTGCGGACACATCGTCTGAAGTGACTTGGTTGCGAGCGTTGTTGTCCGACATGGGAATTATTCAACGCGATATACCGGTGATTTGGAGTGATAGCATGAGTGCGGTTTCACTAAGCATGAATCCTGTGTTTCATTCACAGTCCAAACACGTTGATTTGGATGTTCATTTTGTTAGGGAGAAGGTCGCGGACAAGAGCCTTCAAGTGAATTATGTTCCAGCTCCTCACAAGACGGCGGATGGGTTCACTAAACCCTTGACCAGCTCGTTCTTTGAGTTGTTTCGACAGAGGCTTAATGTGGTGTCGATCAATGAAGTCTTGTAGGAAGGAAAAAGCAAGGGAAATGTTAAGGGTTTAGTTTATGTTTTAAGTTTGTTAGGGTTGTTGCGTGGTGGTTAGGCAGTTTAGGTGAGCTGGCAGCTAGCTGCATAAATGCTATATATGCATTCACGTGTTACAGCAGTCATTATCTTTTCTTGATGTATTTCTTTACAAGCTTACTGAAATAAAACTTCTTCTCTTCTTCTCAATTCTAAATTTACCATCTCATCATCAATGTACCTCATTGTAATATGCATTTTATGTTGTTTGTTGATGGTTTTACCTTTCGTCGCCGATCTACGGTGATGTTTGTATCCATATTTTGTTTCGAGTCTTTGGGTTAGGTTTTTACTTTTTCCTTGTATGGTCCTCTTATGATCTCGAGACGCTAGCTTTGTTTACTAGGAATATGTCTGGATTAAGTGTTTTGTTTACTAAGTTGTGAACTTTCATTATAATTTTAGATATACCCTCGTTTAATAAAATTTGTAAAGCAGTTCAAAAAAAAAGTTCAGTCGGTTAACCGAACCGACCCATTGAATTGAACACACCTACCTCCCTGAGTTGAAATCTGGGCTTCGTTCATGCATCAATGGCTTTGTAATTTAAGATGGTTACGAACAGACTTTAAAAAGGCAAACAAAAAAACGTGCTACTACTTTTATATGGCCTTTTATATCCCATCTATGTTTTGTTATTATTATGATGATGCTGATAAAGCAATGAAAGCAACCCTAATGGTATCCACAGGAAACAAAGAGAGGTTTGTGGTCAGAATTTAGCAACGTCACTGAAATAAGTAAATAAACAAAGCTGTAAATAGTATGAAATGATTGCTCAAGAATATAAGATCTGGACGAGAAGAAGTATAGAAATGGAGCTATGTCCCTTCAGCAAGGACAATTTTCTTAGGGCTTCAATGAAAACCAGAGATTACCATCTGTAGTACTGGCAAGTTGTTTCTTTCTGGTAACCTGGTCTTACTCTTAGCATGGTTATACGTTTATCTTTTACTTCCTCTCGCATCCCGGTTTTTATTTAATTTGGCCAGGCATAGAACTGAAGAAGGGATATGGAAGGGGTCATGTGCCAAAATTGTTTGGCCAAATAACAACTTGAATTTAATAAATTTGAGTTTAAATATTATACAAATTATACCTTATCCACAAATTTTGAGTTTAATAATTTGGTATCTCTTAATATTGGATGTTAACTCTGTCCCTGAGTACGATGGTGACCAAACCATGATCAAATGTTTGTGGGGAAAGTATATCTACAATATATGTATACATATTTGTATGCATTCACTCAATTGGACTTTATGTTTCAACATTTTCCCCTTTTAGAGAAGGGTGGTCCTAGGCTTTTGGCGGCCTAGGGCAAATTTAAAAAATAGGCCCTAAATCAGAGATTTAATTGCGGCTATAGTTGTATTATGTTTATCGTAGTTGCGGATATTATAGACGCTATTTTGGTCACTGTAAATATCGCGGTTGTGAAAATTTTTAGTAGCATACGTAATTGTGGACTTTTACATGTACCAAAATTTCAGATGGTGCTGCTACCGCCATATAACGATCGTTGTTGCGGTTGCATACCAGTATTTAAATTCATGTCCCTAATAGCTAGTAATGAAAAAAAATTAAGAATAAGTTTATAATAACAAGTATTGAAAAATTAGGCATCTAATAAAAAAATATTGAAAAAAAATTTAAATTGGATGTTAACTCCGTCCTTGAGGGAAAATATATATATACAATATTTGTATGCATTCAGTTGGACTTTGGCCCTGTTTGGCAATTAGCGGATAGCGGATTACATTAGCTGATAGCGGATAGCGGATTACATTAGCTGATAACGGATAGCGGATTACATTAGCTGATTTGACTAGCGGATTGTATTAGCTGATTGTATAAAAGTATTTGGTAAAATTAACTGATAGCTAATAGCTGTTAGATTATTTAAACAAGTAAAATGACATATAAGGACATGATTATATTCAATACTTGTTTGAATAATTTATTAGTTATCAATATTTTGTATCTAATTAATATTAATTATATCTATAAAATTATTTTTAATATAACTTTTCTAAATATATTTGAATGATTTATATATTAATTTATTATTTATATAATTATTTTAATATAATTTAATTAATTAATAACTTTAAATACACGTATAAATATGTGATATTAAAAAGAAAAAAAGGATTGGCTTATAATTTTAAATAGGGTGAGAAATTTTTTTAATTTAGGTTATTTTGAGATTTTTGGCAACTGGTAAGGGTAAAAGAGTCTTTATAACTCTAATATTAAACCTCTAATCTCAAAAAGCTCTTATTATGAGCTTTCTCAAAATTAGCGTTTCACCACAATCCGCTGTTCACCAAACAACAATATTAACAGATTTGATTGGTCAAACCTCTAATTATACCCCAAACCTCTCATTTTTGCCCAAACATCTCTTTACCAAACATGGCCTTTATGTTTTAACATTTTTCTCTTTTAGAGAAGGGTTATTATTCCATGTATAGGAGGTGGGAAAATGTTTTCTACAAGCATGCCTAAACTTAAAAAGTTGAAATTCATATCTCTAAACTTAAAATTTTAAAACCTTAAATCTTAAACTATAACTTATAAACTCTAAAACCTAACTTTTAACCCTAAATCATAAATTATAAACAAAATCATAAACAAAACTCATAAGCCCTAAATTAATTCTACTTACAAAAAACCTTTTTATTATTAGTGCATGCAATATTTTTTCTTTATATATATATATATATATATATATATATATATATATATCAATTAGGATAACTACTTCATAAACTATAAAATATTTTTCCCCACAACTGACTTTAATCCATCCTCACACGTTTATAACAAATATTGGCAATGGATTAAGATCACTATTGAAGTAAAAAAAAAATACCACAATTAAGTTTTATGGGTCATTAGTGTGTTGTAACCTCTCATCCTTTATGGATATTGAATGAAAGCATTTTATGATAAAAATAAATGTAAACATATTACACGGACAATTTAGATATGATGTATTGAAAAATAAATAGTTTCGTTAAGAACAAAAGTGCTACTTTTTAAACACGTAGTGATAAGTATAAATCTGTCTAAAATTTGATCTATACGTATACATGTGAAATGTTCAAAATCTGTCTAAATTTGGAGAACATTATTGAGATTATATTATTTAAGAAAAACATTAACAAAATGAACATGAAGACACCAAATTTTATGCCAGATCTGAGCTAACGTTTCACACCGGTGCTAAAAGCTATGTTGACAGAATAACCTAACACAATATTAATTCTTCGAGGACTCAGTTAGAATATTTTTAAAATTAAGGACTAATTAAAAGCTTTTGTCATAGTTTAGGAATGTCAAAAAGAATTAACCCTTAACACGATAAAAGATGAAAGAAACTTTCTTAAAATGTTTGTGTGCGTTGGACACTAATTTAACACGAGATAAATGATAGGTTTCTCATAGTTTATAATGGCAAAAAAATTGAGTTATCTAGAATTTTGAATCTACCATTTTATATTTTTTTATAACCTTTGGTATTCAATCGATAGATTGATTAGTTTAAACCGAGTACTGTAAAAACTTATTATGGACGGAGATAAAACCAAGATTAAGAGTTGGAGGACAAACATAAATATTTGAAAAATGAGGGCAAATGTATAATTAATCTATTTTTACAAAAAAAAAAAATGGGGTTTAGGGGGCATGGTCGCTCCCACCAGGGACGGATTCAGGAATTTAAGTTTGGTGGTTCACCTATTTATCTTATTTAGAGGTGTAAAGTTCCGAATCCTTTCAGATAATCAATTTGACTATAACTGACTAAATAAACATCAAAAAATACATTTTGTTAAAGAAATCTCTCTGTTTGAAAAAAAATTAAAAAAAATAATAACAATTCCCAATCAATAAACTGATCAAAAAAATCCTTAATTGATAGAAGTGACATGAAAGTTGAATTGCTCAAGGGATGAGTAGAGAAATTCGGGATCAACAATTTTTTTTTTCTTGTCAAATAGAACGTTTAAAGAGATAAGTGTGATATCATGAAAGTTCTTTCGAGATTCAAAGACAAAGGTTATCAAAAGTTCGAACATTTGAGGATTGAATCAAATGTAATTTTTGTAGCAGTAATTTTTTTAAGTATGAAGGGTGACCCAAATGTAACCTTACCCATCATTGAGTGACCCAAATATAACTGTACTCATATTTTTTGAGTGACTCAAATGTAATCTTACCCATATTTGAGTGACTCAAATGTAACTTTTAAAAATTATATGACCCAAATATACCTTACCCATAATTGAGTAACTTATACCATAGTTTACCTAAAAAGTTAATAGTGGGTCATGTCCATGGGCAAATCTATTAGGGTGCCTGATGGGTCACGTGACCCACCATTAATTTTTTGGGTAAACTACGTTAGAGGTCAATGATTATAGAGACAATCCTCCTAATTCAATTTCTTCATTCACAACATCATATTTGAATTTTAAACATTTTTTAAAAATATAACATCTTCTCCTTACTCTTTATGGCACGATAACATAACATATGTTACTTTATGACCGATATCCTCCTTAAACTCTAAATTAATTAGAATTCAGACGTAAGCGTGTATTTATTCAATACATATTTTTTATGATGATGATGATACACCCTACCCATGTTTAAATTGAATTAGGGTTCAATGATTTATTGTTTTTTTCTAGTAGGAGAGAAAAAAAACAAGCAAAGGCCGCTAGGCAAATAATGCACTAACAATTACAAATCGAACATTATAGTTGTCTTGACTCTTGAGGGAACAATTTAGTTGAGTGAGGAATTGAAACCAATTAGGTGGTTGAATTGGATACGTTCTTTTACTATTATTGATTTCGTTATCCGAAATATAAAAATATTTGTTGGTCACGACTCTTATTTTATTCATTTAAGAAATGGGTTTCTTTAGTTTACTTCAAAGTGCATGAACAACTGTTTTAGTCACGTGGGTTTTAAAATTGCAACGTGAAAAATATTTGGCATTTTGTAATGAGGTGGCCCGAGTGGTTAATAGTGACGCAAGCAAAGAAACATTGAATATGGTTAAAATACTATTCATGTCAAATTATTTGTTTAAACCCATTGGGTCAAAAAACGATGTTTCATTCAAATAGAAAGGGTTTAAGATTGAGTCAGAATAAGATATCGAAATGAGTTAAATTATTATATTTAAAATATTATAAAAAAATTGCACGAATTAACTTGCCTCAATAGTTAAGGGAACAATTGTTATTCTTAGAGGTCACGAGTTCGAACATCAACAGTTACAATAAAATGATTGAGCATGTATTGTCAAATGGTTGATAGTATATTTAAAATTATAGGGACATAAATATAGGGACATAAATTATTATTACACAAAAAAAAAAAATGGAAAGCGAGCCTCCCACACACCTTTAATTACGTCTCTAACACCCAAGCAATTTTTCTCCCAACTTGATACGTATATTTTTATTTCGTCGACTACATTAGTATTTGTCATAAATAGGACGTATCTACTAGTATATCTGGTGGGTTACGTGATTAGGGATAGATATTTTACTGGACCCGGTCCGATCAGGTCACCTGATTAGAGTCGGGTTGGGTTTTTATTAAGGATAAAGTCAGGTTTGAGTTTAGGGTAGAAAAATATGACCTGACCCAAAACTAATTGTATAAATTTTTTTAAAATTTTTAGGAATATTTATAATAATACTCCACCTTTATATTTTCTATAATTAGGTCTTTAAAATTGAATTTTTATTTATACTTTAATCTTTAAAATTATTATTTTTTACAATTAAGTCCCCTAAAATTATTTTTTTACAATTAGGTCCTTAAAATTCTATTCCTACATGACCCGTGCCCATCCCTACACGTGACCCGCCATTAAGAATAAGAAAAAAATTACATTCCTTTGGGGCTAATTTCTCTGTTGGTCCTCCAGCTTTTATATGTAGTTCATTTCCATATAATTTCACATTATTAATTATTATTTTGACCATTTCAGGTTTTATTTTCTTTCAATTTAATACTTTATCATGTTTATTTTTATTTTCATTATTTATTTATTTTATTGATTTGCATATTTTTGTTATGGTAATTGATTGATGCACTAAAAGTAATTTTTTTCCACAAGCGGCCTTCTAAAGCTATCATGTATTCCTTTTAGGGGTCATAAACATTAAACCCTAAATTATAAACCCTAAACTTTAAACCATAAAATCTATTCACAACCCTTAAAACCTAACCATAAAAACTATGCAATTGTGGAAAACAAATTTTCCACTGCCAGTGCATAGAATATTTTCCATTGCTATTATTAGTTTTTTTTATTTCATTATTATAAAACACCACTATTATTTTTCAGTAGTTAATATAGTTTTTTTTATAAAGGTAATTATTCCATGCACAAGCGCTTGTGTAAACTTTGTTTCTATAAGTGCCTCAATTTTAGGGTTTGGAGATACTATTTAGGATTTATTGTTTACGAGTTTAGGTCTAGGGGTTTTGAATTTAGGGAGTGTAGTTATAATTTGGGGTTTATGATTAGAATTTAGGGTTTATTAGTTAAAACTTAAATCCCTAATCATAAGGTAATCTTCACCCGTGGTCCCTTTTATTTGGGGTTTGTTCTATTTTGGTCACCCGAATTCAAAACAGATCATTCTTGCCACTTACGTTTTAAATCGTGTATGTTTTGGTCCCTTGGTCGTTAACCTCGTTAATAAAATAATAATAATTTCTAATTTAACCCTTAAACCTTTAAAACTTTATTTTTCACCATATTCCCCAAAACTTGAAAACTTTATTTCTCCGCCCACCACTCGATCCCGACCCTCTTTCCACCACCATAGATCTGCCACCCTCCTCCGCCCCAACAAAGTTTGATTACAGACTGGCCAACGACATCGATGAAGAGCTACAAAAGTTGCGTTGCAGGGCTTAATATCCATGCTTTAAGATTAACAAAACCTATTCAAGAACTTGGACAGAAACTTGTCATGAGAATGCGTGAGATGGCAAACCGTTTTATAGTAGTCCATTTGAGGTTTGTTCCTTATTTCAGATGGCTAGAGTTTAACTTCCGAAAGTTATGTGTATATCCGAAGGAACTGAGGTGTGCTTCTGAAATTGGGTTTTTTCAGTAATCCTTATCGCTCCAATATAATATTGCATACTTTGGAATAGGCACGATTGGACTTAATTTTAATCCAATCACTTTAAGGTGGTGATTGATTTCAAATTATTTAAACCAGATAAGCATAAGATAGTGACATTGTAGAATGTCTTTCCCTTAATTGCCCAAGCATCAAAATTATGGAAATGGATCGAACTCCAGTGAGTTTATATATACATTTTTTCTCATCCAAAGTCTCCTGCCTCGTCCATCGGTTGCCTCCGAAAGGTTGCTTGCCGTCTTCGACCCGGCCTCTATCATCTTCACCTGAATTGTTACTAGTATTGCCGTTGGAACCAAACATGTTGCCTGCACCAGCAGCAGCAGCTCCATTGCTTCCATTATGATCTCCGCTGCTGCTAACCGTGCCTGCAGCGGAAGCATCACCGACGCTTATGCTTCCGAGAACATTTGCACTTGTGTCACCACCACCCAGCATATATGACTTTCTTTCTGGAAGCGACAACTCCTTTCTTCCTTTCTTTGGCCCCTCCTCGGTGCTATTTACTTGCTAATAGAGTCCAGTTAGTTATAGTTAGTTATGGGCGGTTAAAGAAAAGAAGTTAGTTTTCTTTTCTTAATTCTTGTTTTATCTCCTTGTATAAATAAGTGACTTTATTATTACCGTAATAATAAAAAAAGTTTACCGTTTCACCTTCTTTTACAGCTTTACATTTTTTTTTGTTTCTTTGCTTCCTTAGTAACGGGTTTTTCCCCAAATCTTGAAACCCTAATATTGTATCAGTAGACATTTTCGCTTCCAAATCTTTTGATTCTACTTAAGTTTATCGCGCTGATGATCCTTTCGATGAATTCTATATTCATCCCAACGAGAATCCTTTTCTTGTTCTCACGTCCTCACTGCTCACCGGCGCAAATTACTATGGCTGGGCTCGCTCTATGAGTATGGCTTTAATATCGAAGAATAAATTCTGCTTCGTTGATGGATCTATCAAACAACCGAGTGAGGATGATTCGCGATTCTTGGCGTGGGAGAAGTGCAATAATTTGGTTCTTTCCTGGTTACAACGGGCGATTCATCCCGATATTGTCCAAAGCGTTCTTTAGATTGATACATCTTACGATTTGTGGAAGGATCTTTTCGATTGCTTTAACCAGAGTGATCTGGTTCAGTTAAGTGATTTACTGCATGATTTTTACAATCTGCAGCAAGGTACTCTCTCTTCATTGCTTTTCACACTCAATTAAAAATTCTTTGGGATGAGATCTGTAACTTGCGACCCTTTTCCTCTTGTTCTTGCCTGGCTACTAAATATAGACAACAAGATTTTGCTCTTAGATTCTTTAGAGGGCTTAATGATAATTTTTCGATTCCCAAGTCCCAAATCTTGATGATGAAGCAATTGCCTGCTATTAATGAAATTTTTGCTATTATTGTGCAACATAAACGTACTGTTGTTTCTAATCTGAGTCATGACTCGAATGTGTTAGCTGTTGATAGAAATTCTGAGAAATCTTGGGATAGGTAGGAATCTAGGGTTTCATCAAATCATAAAAATTTTGTCAACAATAATCAAAAGAGGCCTATTTGTGTTTACTGTGGTCTTCTTGGTCATACTGTGGATAAATGTTATCGAAAATATGGTTTTCCACCGGGGTATAAGAGTAGGGGTAATCAAACTGCTCGGGAAAATTAAATTGGGTCTTTTACTTCTGGGTAAAAATCTTCTGCCCCCTAACAATGCCTCCTTCTATGCCCCTGCCTAAAAATAGATAAAATTAAATCTTGCCCCATAACCCTAATTTTCATATCCTAAACCCTAAACCCTAAAAAAGCACACCATACTTCTAATTCCCTACACCCTAACCCTATGCCCTAACCTTAAACCCCAAACCCTAAACCTACTATTTTAAAGTGGAGGCACAAATGGGGGCATACTTTGGGGGCAGATGATTTCCATCCTTTACTTCTCTTGATCAAGATTGTGTTTCTAAGGATTGTGTTCCAAATCTTGGGTTCATTAAAGAACAATATGATAGTCTTTTGACTATGTTGAATGAGAGAAATTCTGCTAAGACTTTTGCTTAATCCTCTGCTCAGCCTTCTAAGGTCAATATGCTTGCACATGCCTGTAATTTTGTTTCAATTCAGGATATAGGTACTGTTCTACCTTATTATTCCATTAGAAATCAAGATCGTGTTACTTTTTGGGTCATAGATTCAGGAGCAGCATATCATATTGTTAGTTCTTTATCTTTCTTTAAAAAATTTCAAAAAGTTAAGAATAAATTTGTGAAGTTACCCAATGGTGAATTAGTTAAGGTTCTTCACTCAGAAACTGTTCACTTTCCATCTGGAATAGTTCTCTATAATGTTTTTCACATACCTTTATTCAATTTTAATTTCATTTCTGTTTCACAATTAACTAAAAATCTTAATATTTCTATTTTTTCACATCTAATTCTTTTTGTATACAGGACACCAAGTTATGGAGGATGATTGGTTCAGCTAAGCTGGTCAATGGATTGTATCATCTTGATACACATGATTCTATTTTTTTTTGGATAAGCCTGCTTTCTATAATGTTTCTTCTTCATCTGTTTCTGTTCTCAATCTGTGGCACATTAGATTAGGACATCCTTCAAAACAAAGGATGAAACATTTTTTCCTTCTGCATTCTAATATTCCGTGTAGCTTTCTTTCTGAATGTGATATTTGTCATATTGTAAAACAGAAAAGACTTCCTTTTCCTACTAGTACTTCTATATCAGACTCTGTTTTTTATTTAATTCATTTGGATGCATGGGGTCCTTTTCCTGTTAACAGTGTTTATGATCATTCTTATTTTTTGACAATTGTAGATGACAAAAGTAGATTTCTGTGAATTTATCCAATGAAGCTAAAATCTGAAGTTAAAAGTCTCATAATTAGGTTCTGTCAAATGGTTGAGACACGCTTTGATAAAAAGGTTAAGTATATAAGAACTGATAATGCAAAAGAGTTTAATTTAGATGATTTTATCAATATAAAGGTATTTTACATTAGAATTCTTGTGTGTATACTCTACAACAAAATAGTATTGTAGAACGTAAACATCAACATTTATTATCTGTTGCTAGATCTCTAAGACTTCATTCGAATCTTCCTTTATCTTTCTGGATAGACTGTGTTTTACATGCTGCATACTTAATTAACATAACTCCAACTCCTATTTTAAATCATAAGACTCCTTTTAAAATTTTACATAATAAACCTCCTACTCTTGGGCATTTAAAGGTGTTTGGTTGTCTTGCCTATGCTTCTGTTTTACCAAAACCAGAAACTAAATTGTATCCCAAAGCCTCTAGATGTATTTTTCTTGGTTATCCTAAAAATATGAAAGATTATAGATTATTTGATCTTACTACTCATAATATTTTTGTCTCTAGAGATGTTATTTTTTCTGAACATGTTTTTCCTTATCATCATACTTCTGACTCCACTGATAATGATAAAATTGTTTTTCCTACTCATGAAAATAATTTCTTAATGGATGAGGTTTTTACGGGTCACACTACCATTAATAATCATATGTTTAATAATAATTTAATCAACAATAATACAAATCTGGGAATGGATTCTTGTTCAGCTTCCATGGATGCACATGTTTCTACAGATTGTTCTATTGCTCCTTCTCAGCCTGTTCAACAGATGTCTCCTTCAGTTTCACATTCTTCCTCTGCTGAAGCACAACTTTGTCAACCTTGTATTTCTGATGAGACACTACCTCTTCAGCCTTGTGGTAATTCTCGACCTACTAGACAGAAGCAGCTTCCTCAACGTTTCAAGGATTATGAAGTCACAGTGCCAAGTTCAAGATCTACTCCTCATACTATTAATCAGGTTCTATCTTACAAGAATATTTCTCCTAATCATCTTTCTTATATTAGTAATGTAGAGTTATTATCTGAACCTAAAACATATAATCAAGCTATCAAACATGAACTCTGGAAAATTGCTATGCAAGAGGAATTATTAGCTTTAGAACGTAATAATACCTGGTCTTTAGTTCCTCTTCCTTCTGGTAAACAAACTATTGGGTGTAAATGGGTTTACAAAACTAAGCGGTTATCTGATGGGAGTCTAGAACGATACAAGACTAGGTTAGTAGCCAAAGGGTATACACAACAACTAGGGGTTGATTATCTTCATACTTTTAGTCATGTAGCTAAGATTACTTTCATAGGAGTTTTATTGGCTGTTGCAGCAGCAAAACAATGACATTTACAACAACTTGATGTAAATAATACATTTCTTCACTGATATTTAGAGGAAGAGGTATACATGGATCTACCTCCTTATTTTGTTCCTCCTACTCCTGGTCTGGTTTGTAAGCTAAACAAAAGCTTGTATGGATTAAAGCAGGCTAGTCGACAATGGAATGAGAGATTGACTTCTGCTTTAATACAACAAGGCTTCAAACAAGCTAGTTCTGACATTTCTATTTTCACTAAGGGACAAGGATCTGATTTTATTGTTTTGGTTGTTTATGTTGATGATGTGATCATTGCTAGTCCTAACTTACATGAAATATCCGTTTTAAAAGAGTATTTGCATACTGCCTTTAAAATCAAAGATCTTGGTAACTTAAAATACTTCTTAGGTCTTGAAGTAGCTAGGTCATCTAAAGGTATTCATCTTTCACAGAGAAAATATACTTCAAATTTACTTGAGTAATCTGGTTTCATAGGTTCTAAGCCATCATCTACTCCTATTGTTCCTACTAAAAAGTTGTCTAAATTAGAAGGCAATCATGTTTTTGACATTACTCCCTATAGGAGATTAATTGGAAAATTACTCTATTTAACTAACACTAGGCCTGAAATATATTTTGTTGTGCAACAATTGTCTCAATTTATTTCTGCCCCTAGTGATGTTCACATGGTTGTATCCCATATGATTCTTCGATATTTGAAATGAACTTCTAGACATAGATTATTTTTCCCAACTGCTAATGATCTTTAGATTAATGCTTTTAGTGATTCAGACTGAGCTTCTTGCCCAGATTCTAGACGGTCAACTACTGGTTTTTGTGTGTTTCTTAGTTCTGCTTTAGTTTCCTAGAAATCTAAGAAGCAAAATACTATTTCTCGTTCTTCTAGTGAGGCTGAGTATAGGGCTTTAGCATCTGTCACATGTGCAATACAGTGGCTCAATTTCTTACTTTCTGATCTTCAAATTGATTTTCACGTTGCTAATCTCTATTTGAGACAATCTCTCTGCTATTAAACTTGCAGAGAATCTTGTACATCATGAAAGGACGAAATACATCGAGATTGATTGTCATTTGATACGGGAAAAAGTTCAAAAGGGGTTCGTTACGTTGCTGTCAGTGTCCAGCCATAATCAACTTGCAGATTGCTTCACTAAATCACTTTCCACTTCAATCTTCTTAGAGTCTATTTTCAAGTTGGGCATAACAAATATATATGCTCCAACTTGGGGGGCTAATAGATTCCAGTTAGTTATAGTTAGTTATGGGTGGTTAAAGAAAAGAAGTTAGTTTTCTTTTCTTAATTCTTGTTTTATTTCCTTGTATAAATGACTTTATTATTAGAGTAATAATAAGAAAAGTTTACTGTTTCACCTTCTTTTACAGCTTTACATTTTTTTGTTTCTTTGCTTCCTTAGTAACGAGTTTTCCCCAAATCTTAAAACCATAATACTTTCAGCTTTCAATGACAAAAGAGAAAAATAAGAGATTAAAAAACTAGAATTAACACATATAAAAACATCAGAGAAAAGAGGTGGCGAATTTTGATTTTTTTCATTCAAAAAGGGTTTCCATTGAAGATGGATGAATTTAATAATTTATTATGATGTGCTGGGGGTAGGAGGGTGGCGAATCCATGGCGGTGAAAAGAGGGTCGAGATCGGGTGGTGGGCCGAGAAATAAAGTTTTTAAGTTTTGGGAAAGATGGTTAAAAATAATTTTTTAAAAGTTTAGGGGTTATATTAGAAATTATTATTTTTTATTAACGGATGTTAACGACCAAGAGACCAAAACAGACACGAATCAAAACGTAAGTGACAAGAATGATCTTTTTTTTAATTCGGGTGACCAAAATAGAACAAACCCCAAACAAAAGGACCACGAGTGAAGATTACCCCTAATCATATTACTCTAAAACCAAAACCCTAACCTCTACACCCTAAATTCTAACCATAAACAATAAATTCTAACCATAAACCTTAAAATTTAAACCCCTAAATCTAAAATTAAGGCGCTTATGAAAACTTTTCGTTTCCACTTCCATTGCATGAGATATTTTCTATTTTTATAATTATAATTATTGTGTAATATATTTTCAAGAATTAAGTTTATTTGTAGTCATTATTATATCCAAGTTATTTGATTTTTAATATAAATTTTTAAGTGTCACTACAAAAAAATGTACATATACCGACGCCTATTTATACCGACGGACATAAGTCGTCGGTATATATGATATATACCAATGGAAAATAACAATGTCAATAAAAGTTACTAGTTTTACCGACGGATATAAAAATCGTCGGTGTAGACAACACATTTACCGACGGACAACAAGAAATCGTCTGTATAGATTTAACGTATACCGATGGAATATAGGAACTGTCGGTATAGGTACACCATATACCGATGGTTGTTTAGGTGAGTTGGTAAAAATATAACTTATACCGATGAACTGTTGTAACCGTCGGTATAGGTAAACCATATAGCGATGGTTTTTTTTTTGTTTGTCGGTATAACGTAAATATATACCGACGATAATATATTGTCCGTCTGTATAAGGTTGACATATATCGATGGTGAGCTGTGTCTGTCGGTGTATATATTTATTTTATTTTTTATTACTTTAATAAAACACAGCGTTTTGCTTCACCCAAACTAAACTTTTTCAATCCCTAATTGCCTCTCAGTCGTTTCATTGCCTTTCAATCATCTCATCGCCTTTCAATCCCTAATGGCTCGTCGGAAATATTCTGCTGCATCCTCCCTGCAATTTGCTGGTCTTAATCGGTAAATATAATTTTTTATAGCCTCTAAAGTCAAGCAGTTGTTTCTCTGTAAAACTTGCATTTCAGCAATGGCTGTCTTTGATATTCTCATATTTAAGTATGTTTCATACGATAGACTCCTCACCTCGTATTGCCTTTTGAGATTTAACCATTTACAATTTGTAGTTATAATGATATCGAACTCTAAACTTAGCCTAGTTGGTGTATGAAGTCATCGTAAGAATGTTCTGTGGTTTCCTTTTTGTACTTGTTTGCTTGACCAAAAGTAAGATATCACATAGGACTTTGGAGTTCCTTTGAATTTGGTTTGATTCCATTCAACCTAATTTCACAACTATGCAAATTGATTCTTTTATTCTACTGAAAGGGTTTTTTGGAATGATGAAAGATGATGTTTTAAGTTTTAACAGTATCATAGTCTTAGAGATAAACTTGTCTTCATTTCTAAAACAATATTGTTAATGTTGGGATTTGCTACTTATTCATTTTGATTCCATATTATACTGTTGTTTACACCAAAACTGTACACATTGGATACTAATAGGCACTTGAATGTAAGTAGGCGAGTGAACATTGATTTAAGACCTTTAATTAATTTCTACTTTTATGTTAGATAATCACTACATATTTCAGTATTTTCTCTGCTTTAAAATTTGCAGAAACACAGACTTTTATTAGTTGCATATACGGAATAAACATAAAGCAATGACAAAAGATAATCAAGGTTTTGAAACTTGACTCTTTAATTGCAGGTTTGACTCATCAATGCCATTTTTTTAGTACTAAATTTCAACAGTCATATACATATATATATATATATATGTTATGAATGATCACATAAACTGTTGGACTTCTTCGTTATGAATGATCACGTATGTTGCTTTAAGTGTCACATGGCAATGTTTCTACATGGTAGATTCATTTCTTAATAAGTTTTTTCATATATTTGAAAGACTCATGTCCAAATATAAGATGTATAAGTGTCAAATATAAATATTTTATTATCGATGATCAAATATTCGTACTCAGTGTCAGATAAAGGATATTGCTTACCTTATAAACAAGGCTAACCTTCTTTCCTTGATGTTTAGGCTAAACCTTCTTATCAATAACTAGAATATTGCTTACTTAGTTCCCTATCTCAAAGTTTTTACCTTAATCTATAAATTTGCATTATTATATTGCTTACTTAGCGCGCTGTCATGGACTTATTTCTTCAAGCTCAATCCGTGCAGCGCTAACACTCTCGGCACGATGTTAGCAAGCCTTAATCTCGCAACGCTATGGAAAAACACAAGGAGCAAGAGAGTTTTACAAGGAAAGAACCTTGTATTACACAACGGAAGCTTTACAAGGATGCTTTGAGTATACAACTCTTAGGTGAGTTACAAATGAGGGAGGTGGCCTATTTATAGGCTCCCTTCTCCTAAATGGACGACTAAGATTTATTTGATCCAACGGTTAGGATCTTGCCTCCTAAAATATGTAAGATGCCTAGATATCTCTAGAGAATTCCATACTTATCTACATACATTTACAATACTCTAAAGTATTCTAGATTTTTCCAGAGATGTCCAGAGTTGTCCCGAGCCTTCCGGACTTGTCCCGAGCCTTCTCGATCACTCTCGGGTCTTCTAGGTTCCTCCGGGTGAGCCTAGATGAGTGTGGAACCTTCCGGAACCCCTCAGAGATGTGTGGAGACGTTTGGGGCCCTCTAGGCCGTTCTAGATTCTTCCTTGGGTCTTCCTTGGCCTTAAAATGCCCAAGGCATCTCATTTTCCCCTTGTTGGCCCGAGTGCCCTTGGATGGAACTTGTTGGGCGCGCGTTGCGCACCTAGGTGGGGCACATCGGTGCTTCTCGGTGCACCCTGGCGGGTGTGCCCCTCGGTTGGCTGGGTTGCGACCTGGTGGGGCGTGACAGCGCGCTCTCTCTCTCAAAGTTTTTTCTGTGACTAATTATTTGCTTTTATAAGCAGGGTGCTAACGTGGAAACAAATTTTATGTAGGGGCAACTCCTGATGCTGGTAGTGCTTCTGATAATTTATCACAAACTTCATGGTCAAATGATGTGTTTGCTCAAGTTAAGGGACCAAAAAAAGAGAACGTGTTTGTTGTGTAGGGGCGGTTCACACCCGTTCTTCTCAGGAATCCTGGCCTTCACAATCAGTTCAAAATATTGAAGAAGTGAAAGGGTTGAAATCTAAGATTGCGAAATTAGAAAAACTTTTTGAAACTTGCTTTCTACCCTACATGTGCCTGATATGGATGGTTTGCTTCGTATGATTGATACATAGGTATTCAAAATATTTTTCTTTCTTAGTACTCCATTTATTTTTTATTTAAATTAATTATTTTAATTGCTTTTAATAGGCAACTCTTGATGTTGGTAGTGCTTCAGCACCAATCAATTGTACCAGTCGATCATTGCCTTCAACAAATCAACAGAATACAAATGGAAATGACCCAAGCAGACAATAAAGGAGGATCTTCAATTATTTTTAGCTTTTATTATGTAAGTTAGTAAGAAACAAAAATATTTGCTTGCATATTTTTTTTGTCTGTACTCGACTCGTAGGTACATGTTTTACTGATTATGTATTACATATTTTTTTATTCGAACATCAAATCTAATATTTTCCCTTTAAATGAAATAATTTTTGTTATAATAATTTTAGTAATTTTAATATTTAAAATAAAAAATATTAAATTAAAATAATGAAATGTATTAATAATTATTAATATTTTAAAAAATAAATAAATACCAATTACACCTATACCGACGGAAAAAACTGTCGGTATAAATATTTTATACAGATTTTACATGATACATATACCGACGGATAAAAACCGTCGGTAAAAATAACAGCTAGGAGCTATACCGACGGGCGAACCGTTAGTATAGATAACAGCTATACCGATGGACAAATCGTCAGTAAAAGATAACAGCTAGGAGATATACCGACGGAAAAAATCCGTCAAAATATATAGCCTAATTTATCGGGGTAGTCCATACCTATACCTACGATTTTGTCCGTCGGTATAGGATCAGAATATCTATACCAACGGTTTTATCTGTCGGTATAACTCTATACCGACAAGCATATTACCGACGACATTTTGTCCGTCGAAATTTTCTTTTTGTCCGTCGGTAAAAGAGTTTAGACCATATACCGACGAATTTTTTATGTTTTACTGACAGATTTGTGTCTGTTGGTATATATCATTTTTTTTTGTAGTGTGTACCTTTTTAATAACATATTCAAATCACTTTTAATTTACATGCAATTGTATTTATTTTCTGGATTCGCCCTACTATTAAGTCATAAACACAAGACACATAAAGACAACACCATCAAGATATAATCATAAAAAATTATAAAACTTAGGAATGAAAAAAAAAAATTATCCTCAAGCTCAATAGTTTCGATGCGTTGTGGATCCTTAGGAATGGTATGGAACCTAGGCCGCCGGCATCGTGCATGACAATATGAGTGGTTAACTGGTTAAGTTTGTTGTTTTCATCCAGAATTGGTAGTTAGCAGGGGCACTATGTTAGGTCGCTTGACCTACCATTTTCTTGGATAAATTACATTTGTGGTCATTAACATATTGTTTTTTTTTGTTTTAGTCACTGGACTATATTTTTTTATAAAACCTCTCTAAAATTACGTTTTTTTTTCAATTTTGGTTACTAATATTACGCTTTTGCATGTTTTGGTCACCAACCTATTGTTTCTTTTATGTATTTTCCCACTAAGCTATTATTTTTTTTCGTTAGCCTTTTAATGACGAGTGACCAACACTAGAAAAAATGTAAAGTCAGTGACAATTTTACAAAAAACAATAATTTGGTGACCAAAATTGAATATTTTTTAACGGCAATGGCTGTAATAAAATCGAATTAAAAGTTTATTGACTATAGTGAAAGTTTTTAGATTTTAGTGATGAAAGTGAAAATGTACTAAAAGTTTAGTGACTACCAATGTAAATTACCCTAAAAACATTAAGCATTTTTAAAATGAAAAATCAACCCTTAATTATTATTATTATTATTTTTGTTCCTAATCTATTTTTGTCAAACAAATATCTAAACAAACATTTTATAATTATTTTAAGTATATTTATTGGTTCCATTAAGAAATCTTTGTTAAATACATTGACTCTTATTTCAAATAACTTAAGTAAAATTTTGATTTAAAATAATTATAATTTAATTTAAATAAAATAAAATTCAAAACTAGTAAAATATTTTTAGCTCTCAAATAAGCACGTTTACCTTAAAAATAGTTTCCAACAGTGCAACATTTTTTATTTGGAAAAGCTCTTCTTGTTCATACCATTTTGAAACTTAAATTCTTCTTTAGTTTTTTGTTTCTGGTAAATTGTAATCGATTTGAGCTTTTGAAACCTAAAACGATTTTAGTTTCGTAATCTTTTTAAAAAAATCCTAAAACTCCAAATCGGTTTTGAAATATAAATTTTGTATTTGCTTGCACAATAATTGTCACTATCAATACTTAATTTCACTCGAGTAAGTTTTCTATTCTCTAAAACACAATTGCACCAATATAAAATGGTTATAATCTCTCCGACATATTTTCTAAACTTTTAAAAAGAATATATAATTATTAAAATATAGTAATAAATTTGAAAATGTATTTAAAAAATTATGGGTTTTATATAGAATATAAAATTAATTAACTAAATTTAATCATTGCCATGTTTGAGGCCAACTACCCTTCGAGCAGAGTCACATGAAAAATTGGGCTGTATGTTGGTATCTCAAAAAAATTGGAATTTTTTATATAATTTGTATATACAAACATTAAAAAATATATGTAAATGATAGCCCTTAATTGATAAAAGGATGAGTTTAAGACATGCGACGCACACTGTTGCACGCCATTAAAATTTTGAAATAAATTTAATTGAAAGTTATAAAAGATTAATGGTGTGCAACGATGTGTTGCTTTAGTAATGTGTAGAGGTGTTCGTCGTTTGTTCTAAAATTTTCCTAAACAAATGACACCCCTTTAAAAATAAATTGGTGTATGGGTGCTTAGGAGAGGGGAGTACGCTCCATTCCGTCCCCAAAATCGTGGCCAACGACATCGGGAGTGGCCGTATTGAGGGATTTAGGTATTTCGGGATTTAGAAATTTATGAAATTAGGGCTTTTTTGGAATTTCTTGAATTTAGGGGATTTTTTGAAATTTTCAATTTTTTAAAATTTTTTTAAAAATAATTTAAAATTTTAAAAAATAAAAACCTGCTACGTGTCACATTATAATTGGCTAACAAGTTTTTTAACGGTCATTAAAACCGAGGCACCTAAAATTGTAACGGTTAAAACTTTAGGCACCTATTTTTACAAAAAAAGCCTAAAGTTCAAAAAAGGTATACTTTAGACACTTATTTTTCATTTAAGCCTTAAATTTATTAAATTTCTTCGATTTATGACTAGATTAATTGAGTGTGTAACCATTGAGGACTAAATGTACTATTATACAAAAAAAATTAACAGCCATGTCACTATTTTAAAGGAGGTTAACGGCACAGTTACCATTTTGTAACAAAACATAAAGTTTAATTGTCATTTTGTCATTTTTGAAAGTTTGGTTACTATTTTATTTTTTCTTGTATAGTTTATTGATCGTCTGTGTACTTTACCCTAAATCTTTCAAACCAGGCTCTAAGGGACTGTTTTAGTTCATAGAGTTATTTAGCAAGCTTGCAAACCTTCTGAGGTTGTCAAACACCCTCTAATCCAGGTGGAATATGCATATAGACTTCCTCTTCAAGATTTCTATTAAAAATGCATTTTTAACGTCCAATCGATGTAATTTCCAGTCACAATTCACTACTAGACTCAATAGAACCCTAACTGAATTCAATTTAGCAATAAAAGCAAAAGTCTCTTTAAAATCAATCTCATAGGTCTGAGTAAACCCTTTGGCAACTAATCTAGCATTGTATCTTTGTATAATGCCATCATAGTTATATTTGATTGCAAATACTCATTTACATCCAACAGGTTTTTTACCTTGGAGAAGGTCTGTAATAGTGCATGTTCCACTCTTTTAAAGTGCCTCAACTTCTTCTTCGATAGCCCTTCTCCACTTAAAATTCTACACAGCTTCTTCAATTATTTTAGAATATATTCTTCATTTAAACATGTTGTAAACGCTTTGAAAGAGGGCATTAAATTCTCATAGGCAGCATATCTCTGAATAGGATACTCAGTACACTGTCTTACCCCTTTTCTTTTTGCAATAGGTACATAGTCAGGTTCAAGAAGATGAGGAGGATACTGGCAGATTCTTTACCTCCACTTTCTTCACAGGCAACTGGACTGAAATCCAATTCTTGACAAGTGTCAAATTGCAAAATGGTTTCTTGAATAATCCTTCGTTTTCTAGTGTAAACCTACATTTGTGGAGGAAGCTGAGAAGGAGATTTAGTTAAAATTTTAGGTCTAGTAGGAGTAACAGTAGGAGAATGACATGGAGTAGGTAAGTTAATAGATGAGGAACTAGTTAAAGTATGAAGAGTTTGACAAGAAGTTAGAGGTTCCAGTAATAAAAGATAAATAGAAGATATAGAATGAGAAGGAGGAGGAACAGAAACCTAGTTGTGATTGAGCTGAAAATCACCATAATTCTCCCCCAGAATTTCAGCCTTAGGAAAGTAGGGTTTCTGATCAAAAAATGTAAGATTCATAATAACAAAAAATTTTCTAGAAGGAGGGTGGTAACATTTGTAGCCCTTATTTAGTGAAGAACACATTTGAGAGACTTGGGATCAAGATTAGAGCGAGAGGGACTGAAATTTTGGACAAACACAGTGCACCAAAAAACTTTCAAAGAAAGAGTGGAAGTCATAGGTTTAAAATGAGGAAAACAAGATAAAAGAACATCTCTAGGTGTTTGAAAATCTAACACTCGACTAGACATTCTACTAATAAGGTAAATAGAAGTTAACAAGGCTTCTCCCCATAAATACTTAGGAACAATGTGAAAAAACATTAAAGCTCGAGTTACTTCTAATAAATGTCGATTCTTTCTTTCTGCTACCCCATTCTGTTGGGGAGTATCCTCACAAGAGCTGATCTAAATTATTCTTTTTTCTATAAAAAAATTATGTGAAAACTGCAGAAAGACACGAGCTACTTTTGATTTTTCTTTTAACAAGTATGTCCAAGTGGTTCGACTATGATCATCAATAAAAGTCACAAACTATTTACTCCCAGTTATATTCTTCACTCGAGAAGGACCCCAAACATCACTATGTATAAGGGAAAAAATGTGAGGGTTTGTAAGTAGAGGGCAAATAGGTTTGTCATGTTTTTTTACAAGAGGACAAACATGGCATTTAAAAGAAGAATACTTTTTATTAACAAATAATTGTGGTAACAATCTTGAAAGTTAATAAGATTTGGGTGGCCTAACCTAAAATGTCATAACATAACATCATCTTGTCCTAAGGAAGTAAAACAAGCTTTAAAAGACAAATTTGTAGGGAATCGGTTGCTGGAGAAGACATACAAACCATTGTGCAAGCTAGCATTGTCAATCCTCTTCTTCCTGTCCAGTGCCTGCAAAATACATTCAGAATTAGTAAACTTTAAAACACAATTCAAATCCTTGGACAACTTGCTAACAGATAACAAATAACACATTTTTAAGAATTAAATCCTCAGTAAGAAACACAGAGCCACTACCTTGAATTTGTGAATAAGAACCATCAGCTATTTTAATAGAACCATGGTTAGAGGCACCATAATCTACAATTCAGTCTGATGTATTTGGAGAAGAAAGAAAAGTAGTAGAGGAAGAATTATACTTTGTACCTTCAGGTTCTATTCTGGCCAAATTACCTTCACTGTTCCTAGAGAACTTACTGCACATTTGTTTCAAATGAATCATTTTTTGCTTAGTGAAGCCACTAGACACAAGGCTAGTACCATCATCAGAGGATGATTCTTTAGAGTTTTTAGAACTGGCTACTTTCCAGTCAGTTGGTTTGCCATGAAGTTTTCAGCAGTTTACTTTGAGATGGCCCTGCTTCTTGCAATAGTTACAAGTGACTCTTCCTTTTCTGGTTTTAGGAGAAGAAGATGACTGGGTAACCAGGGCAGAACTGTCAGGAGCAAGAGCTTCAGGTATCATATAAAGCCTTATGATCTCCTCCTTTCTGATCTTAAAAAAATACTTCTCGAAGGGAAGAAAGTGGATTAAGGCCAAGGATTCTAGATTTGATAGGGTCCAAGTCTCTATGTAAGCCATTTAGAAACTGGAAAATTCTCTTTTGCTCAGTGATTTTCTTGTAGAGCGCAACATCTGTACGAGTCTCCCATTCATTTGCTTCATAGAGATCAATTTGCTACCATAGATTAGTGAGAGTAGAAAAGTATTGGGTGGCATTCATCCCGTCTTGCTTCAAAGCAGAGGCAGTGCTTTCAATTCTAAATAACTCAGAGTTTTTATTTGTGCTAGAATAAGTATCTCGAACAACATCTCAAATTTCCTTGGCAGTTTCGTATAAAAGAAATTGGGAACCTACTTCAGGGGACATGGTGTTAATGAGCCATGATATAATTCTACCATTCTCTTGGATCCATTTTTCAAGAGCATGATCACCAGCAGCAAGCTTTGGACTTTTCCCATTAATATACCTTAGGGTTCCTCGCCCTATAAGGAATATTTTAACATATAGGGACCAGGGGATACAGTTAGTGCCAACAAATCTGTGGCAGAAGGTAGTCGAACCAGTTGTTTCTGAAAAATCTTCCATTGAAACAGATGATGATGATGTTGATTGCAGTTTAATCGAACCGGAATGATGTGCCATCGATAAGAAGAAAGAATTCGATAGGACCGAATTAGACTGATACCATGAAGATAAACAAAATTCTACTATGTTTATTCGATTACTGAGTAAGAATTACTCGTACATACTTTACACATAATGTACAAACTTTATAGGATAAGACTTTAAGTTCCGTAAGGAGTCCTACTTAGTTTAGACTTCTAACTCTAACTTTCCAATACAAGACATAAGTTCTTGAGTTATCTTACACCTATGTGGGGAATTGATGGAAAGTTTTGATGTTGGAAAGAGTGTTCTTGAGTTTGAAGGACACAACATTACTGTATCAGTTGAAGAAGTAGAAGCTATATTGGACCTGAAGAATGAGGGTGTTGATGTTCATGAAGTGCTGTTGTAAAGTGTCCATAACTTCTATATTTTCTGCACATTCCATCTCATATTATTGCTGTTTTAGGTACATTTTAGGCATAATTAGGATCATGCATTGCATTTTACAGTATTCTTTACCTTTCCATACTTTTATTGATTATCTTTTATTTGGACATAATGCTGTGGCAGTAGATCAAGGAGCTGTACTGATGCAGATCCAGACAGAGACAGCAGCTGCCGAGTAGCTGCCGTCGCCATACTTGCCGCCAGGGCAGCTAGCTGAGGAATTGGAGAATTGGAGTGCGATCTGTAGAGTAAAAAATCATGATTCTAATGAGGCCATTCACTCTATTTTCTGATGCCTGTAGTAGCCGACAGAGCCGCCAAATGAGGAGTTCGAGATAACTTGCGGAGCAAGGCAAGGTGAAGAAGTCCACATTCAACTCAAAGAAATTAGAATTAAAGGTTGCATTTAATGTAAAAGCTACTTTGAAGACTTCTACTCCATGGAGGACTTGACCTAGCTAATGCCTATATATACTCAATGTATACTTACTTCAAGACAACATAGGTTTTCCCTTAGGCATAGTTTAGGTTTTTTTGCCGCCATTATGTTGTAAATTCTCTTTGGGTTTGGGTTATGTTGTAAGCTAGTGTGAGAACAGTTGTTTAGGAATTAAGTTTGTTTTTGCACTAAAACTTCAAGATTTTCTTATTATATGTTCTTCATAGTTTTCAATTAAGGAGAAAGATTAATTGTTTACTATCCATTCGTTCGGTATCGAAAGAGTCGAACTCACGAAAGGAGTAAGTATGGTCTTCAGCTTAATCAAGTGTTGATCAACCCAGCCTAGACTTAGGTTAGGGTTTAAGGCGGCTAAAAGAGAACGGACCAAACATTGCAGTCTTTGTAAGATTCACGCTGCGACTGGTATTATCTAGAGTGGGCATCAACAACATTCTGACTTAGACATAAGCGGATCACTTTTGAAGCGTTCTGCCGAGCCTTGAAGTACTACTGAGTTTTCCGCCGAGACAATTGTTCGTTCCACTACCGAGGTAGCGAAAGCGTCATAGCAGCCAATCTGCCATCTCTCGCCGAGGCAACAAAGTCTGGCAGCGCAAAACAACTTATCCTATTCAACGCAGTTTCACACTAGGGAGCAGCATAATCCGGCCCATTCCATCAAATCTGATCTCTTCTTATTATTCACTTGTGTTTTATTTACTTTTCTTTCTTAAACAAATCAACTTATCTGTGCATTTACTTTTCCTTTGTGCAGGAATTTCGTTTCGAGTTAAGCTGTCAAATCCCCGTGGGAGACGATATCTTTTATACTATAACTTGACAGGAGTGTGCACTTGCGCTCATATTTAGAGAACACCTAAACGCTCTACAAGTTTTTGGCGCCGTTGCCGGGGATTGGTAAAAGCAAAATTCATATCTATATTTATGCACATTTATTTTTATTTGCAGTTTTTATTATTATCTTTATTCAGAAAAAAGAATTTTACAGTTTCTTTTGCTAGTGCATGACCAGAGCAAATCCAAAGGGCGAAATCGTTTTCTTTGACGATATTGAACGAAGAGCAAGAGAACTCAAGAAAGAAGTCAGAGAAACCCTAGGGAAAGCCACAGAAAAGGGAAAAGAAAAAGCAACAATGGTGAACGGCCAAGACGACAACCCTGCCATCGATGCCTGTATCGGCAGGGATGGGCAGCAAGACCCGCCGCCCAGAGAACAGCAGCAAGTTCCACCTAGGCAGCAACCCCCAATTCTGCCTAGGCAGCCACAATATGTTTGAACCACCAGGGACTACTTGGAGCATGATTTCAGAGGGTTTGATCCTGCTGTGACAGCGCATGAGATTGAGGCGGATCACTTTGAATTAAAAGCCGTGATGTTCAGCATGATCAACACTTTGGTGCAATTCGGAGGGTCTGCCACAAAAGATGCTCGACAGCACTTAAGAGGATTCCTGGACATATGCAGAGCTTTCAGAATATACGGAGTCCACCAAGACGTGCTAAGGCTGAGGTTATTCCCCTATTCACTAAGGGATAGGGCAAAGCAGTGGTTGAACAACCAACCGACAGGGTCATTCAATACATAGACAGAGCTCTGCAATGACTTTTTGGATCGTTTCAGCCCATCTAACGTCACAGAAAAATTAAGAAATGATATCACAGCCTTCAGACTAGGGGATGCTGAGCCAATGTATGGAGGATGGGAGCGGTACCAACAAATGCTAAATAATTGCCCGCTTCATGGTTTTCCGACTTGGACACAAGTGTCATTGTTTTACAACAGGGTGAACTACCCAAATCGAATGATGATCGATGCCTCAGCCAACGCAATCATCCTCGACAGCCCGCCAAGGCGGCATTAGGCAGCTAGCAGCTGTGAACGAAGTGGAAGCCTCAGAATTTGTCAATGCCCGCCTCGACAAACTGACAGAGCTGGTTATGAACATGATAAAACCCACTGGAAAAGTCTATGAGGCCAAGGCTGTAGATCCATTCTGTGATGAGTGTAGGGGCAACCATGATTCCTCCGAATGTACCGCATCTGCCAATTTCATGGGAGGATATGAGAGGAACAGCAGGCCCGCCACGAACACATACAACCCTGGGTGGAGGAATCATCCAAACTTCGCCTGGAGCAATCCTAAAACTGCTGCTAACCCTCAACGGCGATAGGGAGGTTACCAACAGAACCAGTCCGGACAACAAGCTCAACAACCACAGAACAATTCACTAGAAGCAACTTAACAAACTTTTATATCTAATACTAGTGATTTTATTGTTCGTACTAATAAGTTTATTGATAAAACTGAGTCGTTCATGGACAGGACGGAGATGAGGATGAACAACCAGGAGGCTACGATAAAGAACCTGGAGACCCAGTTTGGGCAATTCATTGAGATCTTTAGCAGCAGGACAATTGGTGCAGCATCCAGCAGTACAGAGGCAGCAATTAAAGCCACATATGAGCAGTGCAAAGCCATATCAACCAGAAGTGGGAAACAGTTGGATGAACCCATAGTGGAAAAGCCAGTAGAGAAACAGCCAGAACAGAAAGAACTACCTGCTACGGCAGCATCAACACCATCTGCCCCGGTAGATGAGCCTGACAACAGCCCTGAGGCAGATGATCCTCCACAGATCAAGTTCCCATGCAAGGATCGTATAGAGGACATTCGCCTGCCAGCACCTTTCCCCCAGAGGCTTAAGCAACAGAAGCAGGAGCACCAGTTCAGGAAATTCCTGGATATTCTGAAACAGGTGCACATAAATATCCCTCTCATAGAAGCCATTCGGAACATTCTCAACTATGCAAAATACCTTTGGGACATGGTTTCCAAAAGGAAAAGAATTGGGGAGTTCGAAACAGTTGTTGTGACAGAGGAGTGCATAGCTATGCTTCACAATAAGCTGCCGCCCAAGCAAATAGATCCATGCAGCTTCATAATACCATGCAAAATAGGCACCAGCCATGCAACTAAGGTCCTGTGTGACTTAGGAGCCAGTATCAATTTGATGCATAAGGCATTCTTCGACAAGCTAGGAATTGGGCAAGCAAAACCCACCTCAATCATGCTAAAACTTGCTGATCACTCATTCGTACAATCGGAGGGCAAGATCGAAGACATCTTAATTCGAGTGGGCAGCCTTATTTTTCCAGCAGACTTCCTCATCCTAGACTGTGAGGCCGATGAAAATGCCTCTATCATCTTTGGGCGACCATTTTTGGCCACGGGCAGAACGTTAATAGATGTGGAGCATGGGGAGCTGATCATGAGGGTAGACGATCAGAGCATCAAGCTAAATGTGTTGTAGCCCTCAAAAAAGGAAAAGGAAGGATGCCCAGACGCTCAGGTCTCTAAAATTAGCACTGAGACAGGTCAAGACAGCAGCTGTCACGGTATACCAAAAGGCAGGCTGAAGGACCCAATAACACACCACCTTTTAGAACCGGAGGACCCCCTAGGAGGGAAAGACAAGAAACACCACCTCAGGAAGTGGTTATGTCTGGGAGATGCACCCAAATACACTTCCAACATAACTTAATTAATTTTATTTTATTTTTATTTTCTTTATTTTTATGTTTTAAGAATAGAATTTAATTTATTGCAATTTATTTTCCTTAGGATTAGATTTTAAATTAGTTAAATTTATTTTTCACATTTTTATTTCTCAGAATTTATTTTTAGTATTTAATTATCTTTATTTTTATTTCAGGCTTTAGGAATAAAAGAACCGAACTAAGAAGAGGCCCAACAAGGAGCCCGCCCACCATCCCGCCAAGACAGCCAAGGGCGGCCCAGCGCAGAAACAGCGTAACGGCTAGTTGCCCGCTAACGGTTAGTTGCCAACGGCTACATAAGTAACGTGCGCGAGATAACTTGCCCGTTGGACATTTAATGCCGCCACGACACCTCTCGGCAACCAATATTTAAACCTCACTCATCTCATTCATTCACTTTACTTTCACCTCCTTGTTATCTTATTCTTGAATCCACTGCTCTATTTCTAATTATCTTCTTTTTAAGTTTCAGTTTACTTCTAAACCATCTTACACATGGCATCAGCATCCCAAACCAAACCAACTTTCCAATGTTTCTGCTCCAAGGCAGATGAAAAGAGATATAAAACTCAATTTTCCAAGCAAGCCATTTGGGAGGAACAAGGGTTCCATTACACGAAGCATACATGGGACCTTGGCCTAGATCTCGCCCTGTTTGAAACAATTCACAGCAAAGGATGGGAAATATTTGCACGGCAACCGGAGATGGCAAACATCACATTGGTCAGAGAGTTCTATGCCCATCACCCTCGCCCAGAGCTGCCTTTTGTTTATGTCCGAGGGGAACATGTCAAGCTCAACGTCGTCGTGGTCAACAGCTTCTACGGCCTAAAGATGGAAGACAACCCTCACGAGGAATGGAGGCAGTCACTGACGGTTGTCGACTACGACATACTAAAGGCCAAGCTGTGCGAGCCAAACATGCCATAGATGGCAGGAAAGCATGGCGACTCCGTCCAACGCCGCCGACTACTGCCCGAGCCCATGCTTTGGAACACTTTCATCAAACGGCGTCTGCTGCCCACCTCCCACAACTCCACCGTAGACTGGCTGCGCCTCGCACTCATCCACAACATCATGGTTAACAGGCTGATCAACATTAGGGAGATCATTTGCAAGGAGATCCACAACTATTTTTGCAAGACAAAGGGTAGGTTGTACTTCCTGTCTCTCATCACCGGCTATGTGCCAACTTCAACGTCCCCTCCGACCCAGAAGATGAGATGACAGCTGCCAAGGAGGGTTGGACCAGGAAAGTCTGCCCGCAGATGATGCAGGACCAGGAGACAGAGTCCATCACTCCCAGCCAGCCACACCAGCCGCCCCAGGCAGTACTGAAGCTGCCTAGAACAATGAAGTCATCACTCTGCTGCGCACTCTCATCGACAGCAACAAGCGGATTGAGCAGCAGTAATTGACCTTCATGAAGTATGTGGGGGAGGTCCAAGAGGCTTTTGTGGCCTATCTCCTCTAGAAATTTCCAGATGACGGCCCCACCCTGCCCACATTCCTAGCAGACCTCGCCGCCGCCGCTGCATCCGGACAAGGAACACCATGAGCAGCCACTGCCTGCCACGCCGCCTTTCGCCACCAGATTCCCTCTCTGACACACTATCCATCGTACTCCGCCACCTCTAGTTCTAACACAGTGGCAGACTCCCCCGAGAGGCATCAGCAACATATTTCCCACACCTGCACAGTGGCAAACAACTCCTCATCTGATGAGGTCGAGCAGTAGCAACAACAGCCCCAATGGCAATAGACCCTCCGGAATAACCAATGAAGGAGGCCACAAGGAAGAGAAAGCGGCACATCATCTCTGCCAAGTCAGAAGATGAGGAGTCAGAATCCGAGCCAAAAAAGAGTGAAGCACCATGTGAAGAACCTCGCTCCACTCCTAAAAGAGTCCAGCCGTCGCGGACAGCAAAA
This sequence comes from Hibiscus trionum, assembly GCA_030270665.1. Taxonomy (NCBI): domain Eukaryota; kingdom Viridiplantae; phylum Streptophyta; class Magnoliopsida; order Malvales; family Malvaceae; genus Hibiscus; species Hibiscus trionum. Next base: position 5,885,596 of record BSYR01000033.1, on the reverse strand, counting down.
GTCTTACCTACCAAATCTGTCAGTCGCCGCCTTGTTATTCCATCTTGTAACCCCCTTAGCCCGGCCTAGACGGTTGACCCGAACTACGAAGATTACACGGGGAAAACCAAAGTCAACCCGAAAGTCAACCTTGATTAACGACCCTTTTTTTATTTTTAATCTTGTCTAAATGCATATTAACCCTAGGTAAACTCTTAAGAAAAACATACTCAAAAATCACAGCAATCGGAAAACATTTAGGGACTCAATTGCACAACATACAAATTTAGGGACCAAATTGCAAATTCTGGAAATTAAGAGGACTTAACATGTTTTAAGGTTACCATTATGAAATTAATCATATTTCATGCCTCTCTGTCAAATTTCATCTCAATCGGACATCTCAAACTCAACCAATTGCATATACAAAGATTGGGACCAAAACGTAAGAGTTTCAAAACATTTAACCATCAAATTCAGTGCCCAACGGTCGAGTGTTCCGAAACGGGGAAGATCCATTCCGAAACGCGGGACCGTTCCGAAACTTGTTGCGGAACAGGGCTTGGCAGTGGCAAATCCGTTTCGGAACAGCTCTACCTGTTTCGAAACGCCAAGGCCATTTCAGGCCACCTGTTCCGAAACAGTAGCACCCGTTCCGAAACGAGATGCCCAGAATTGCAGAATTTTGCTGGTTTATCACTCAATCTACCCATCAAACATATCCATATGACCTCCATAACATACACACAAGTCATCAAACACTTAAGGAACATATTAGCATCAACTAAACACAATCATGGCATCATTCAAGGAAAATCCCAATTCTATAGGCATGCATCCTATTTTGAAAACCATGCAACATCAATTCACCAAAACCAAATACCAAAAGGCCATTTACATGTTCCAACATCATCAAAGGCATTGAACCAACATAGGGAGTCCAAAACATCTCCCAAAAACACAATCTAGGTTCCCATTGCCAAATGCCAAAAGCTAATAGTGTTAGGAAAACATTCACCATACATGAGCTTAATCTTCCACTTGGATTCTTGACCTCCTTGCTGCCCTTAATGCACTTCAATGCTCTGCATTATTTGTTTAAGAAAGAGATAGCGTAAGCACATAGCTTAGTGAGGAATGCTCAATTAAAACATCACAATAATGCATTTGCAAAAACACCTTTTCAAGGCCTTTAGTTTCAAAACAACGTTTACCATGTAATTAAGCATACAAACCAAGCATCTCATGCTTCAAATCATCATCATGTCATATTGGCTCACAAGTGATAATCAATAACATTTTACAACTCAAAACACAATCGGATACGCGGATTACAAGCGTTGTCCCATACGCTTCATACACACTACCAATATCAAGGTGGAGCATGGTACAATCACAACCCCTCAACACTCGTGATGGAGACTATGGTACAATCACAACCCCTCAACATCACTCATTGGTAGTTGTATAACATCACTAACGAGAACACGAGACTCACAACACAAGATCCATACATGGACTTTTAACCACCATTGTGATCTTAACACAAGATCCACTCATGGACTTTTAACCACCATGATGATCTTAACACAAGATCCACTCATGGACTTTTAACCACCATGATGATCTTAACCATCTCGTTAGTGTACTTGGATGGAGTTTACGGTACAATCACAACCCCTCAACATCCAAGGCGACTTTATTCACGGTGCACCCAATCCTATAGCCGGCTAACTATATCCGATTCAAGTACTTTAAAACCAACACATCACTTGCCAATATACATCATATAACATCATTAATCCACTGTTTTAAAGCATTTAACAAAGCCATTAAATTATCATGCATTACAATGCATCAAACCACATTTATCAATGTTCAAAACAAGGATCTCTTACCTTGAGCATCCTTCAACACATGGGTTACAAAACCAGCATCAAACATGCTAAAATATGCTCTCAAAACAGAATTTAAACATGCAAATAAAACACATTGCATCCAACCAACTCATGGTTCATCAACAAGAGAGTTTCTTCGAAAAACTTACTCTTGAGCTTAGCTAAGTTGTTTAGACTTAAACTAAGCTCCCAAAACCTTCCAAGATTGGTTTCAAAGCTGAAAACCAAACTTCACTCACCGATTCCGTTTCGCAAGCTTGCCGAAACACCGATCAAGCCTCCGGATCAACACCACAAGGATCCGATGATGTCTCCCCTGTTTTAAACACATCAAAGTAGTGGATTAATGCATCATCATGCATTAATATCTTCAACCAAGACACCTAAACCCGCTGCTCTCATCAACACTCACATTTCGGCTACCAAACACAACCGAAATCACATCCAAACACCCCAACAACTTTACCCAGCCAAGATCCATCAATTCCAATCATACTTATACATCAATTAACATCCAAAAAGGATCTAATCACGTCCTTATACCTCCAGCTATAGCAGGGCATCAAAATCACCCCAAAACCACCATTAACTCAATAAAAAACTTAGGAAAATCAACCTATCCGGGATTGCATTGATTAAACCTCAATTACACATCATTTATACATCCAATAAACATCAAAAAGACATCTCAAAACACAGCCCAATCATTTAATACGAATTTAATCAAAATTAAATCCAAATCTTGCATTTAAAGCCATGATCAAGAACACAATATTAAAACCTTTAATAAAACACAAATCAAGGATTGAGAACTTGGGAATTTCAGTAAAGAACTGAGTATTTAGAGGAGAAGGACGTTCATACCTCTAAATGTGAGTTTCTCCTTGTTTAAAGCCAAGATTCTTGAAAATACAATAAGCAAATGGTAATGATTTGATGTAGGAATGATTAGAAACCAATTGGAGATTGAAATCTCATCTTTAGGTGTTAAAATCAGAGGGAAAATGGCTGGGGAAATGTGTTTGGCTGAGAGAAAAGGGAGAGAAAATGAAGAGGGAAAATTTTGAGAAAAGTTAGTTATGAACTCAAAAATATCTATTTCCCCTTTTTCCTTTTATTAAATGTCATTTAATAAATGTTTAATATTAAGAAAAATCTGGAGAAAACTCTTCTTGGGTAAATTAGCTCCTTAAAGATTCAAAGTTTCAATCCTTTTAAAACAGTCACCAACTTTTTAAAAATTACATTTTAGTCACTAACTTGAAATGTCACATTTCGAAACCTCATTTTGCAAAATTGATTTCACCACTCTCTTATATATAATAAAAGAGGATTTTAAGATATTTTTCCATATTTTTAATGCATCCCGAACTAGGATTTCCCTAAAAACCACCTTTTATATTCGAACCAAAATTCAACCAGTCCGATTCAAACCCAAAACCTCTAAGCCCAAAATTGGGGTGTTACAACTCTCCCCCCTTAAGAAATTTCATCCTCGAAATTTACCTGAAGGAAAGAGGTACGGAAACTGCTTCAACATGTCATCCTTCCGTTCCCACGTGGCTTCCTCAACACCACGATGCTTCCACAACACCTTTACCAACTCAATGGTCTTGCCTCGAAGAACTTTACAATCCGTATCCCGAATCTTCACCGGTTCCTCATCATAGGTCAAATCCGGATTCAATTCCGCTTCTTCCACAGGCATCACATGCGAAGGATCCGGTCTATACTTCCGAAGCATAGAAACATGAAACACATCATGGATCTTTTCCAACTCCTGCGGTAACCTCAACTTGTACGCAACAGGACCCACACGCTCAATCACCTCGTATGGTCCAATGTACCTAGGGCTCAACTTACCCTTTCGGCCAAACCTCATCACCTTTTTCCAAGGCGAAACTTTCAAAAACACACGGTCACCCACCGCATACTCAACCTCCTTACGCTTCAAATCCGCGTAAGACTTTTGCCGATCAGAAGCTGCCTTCAAACGCTCACAAATGAGCTTCACCTTCTCGGTGGTTCCCTTCAACAAAGCTGGCATCGAAACCAACTTCTGACCCGTTTCAGCCCAACAAAGAGGAGTCCTACACTTCCTCCCGTACAAAGCTTCATAAGGTGCCATTTGAATACTTGCCTGATAACTATTATTATAGGCAAACTCCACCAAAGGCAGGTGTTTCTCCCAAGAACCCTGAAACTCAATCACACAGCACCGCAACATATCCTCCAACACCTGGATAACACGCTCAGACTGCCCATCCGACTGTGGAAGATAAGAAGTGCTGAAATTCAACCGTGTACCCAAAGCCTGATGCAAACACTGCCAGAAACGCGATGTAAACCTCGGATCTCTATCTGACACAATCGACTTAGGCACACCGTGCAGCCGCACAATCTCAGCAATGTACAGCTCCGCAAGCTTATCCAAGGTATACGTAGTATACACAGGCAAGAAATGCGCACACTTCGTTAGGCGATCCACAATCACCCACACCGAATTCCTCTTCGATGGCGACAAGGGCAAACCAGACACAAAGTCCATGGTAACCCTTTCCCACTTCCACTCAGGAATCCTCAACGGTTGCAACAACCCTGAAGGAAACTGATGCTCAGCTTTAACTCGCTGACAAACCATGCACTTGCTTACAAACTCAGCAACATCTTTCTTTAAACCCACCCAATAGTACTCATCACGAAGATCACGGTACATCTTAGTACTACCAGGGTGCATAGCAAAAGGACTACTATGACCTTCAGTCAAAATAGCACGCCTCAACTCAGCATCATTGGGCACTACTATCCGACTCCCAAAACACAAAACTCCATCATCATTAAAGCAGAAATCCGATGGCCTACCCTCTGCAATATCCTGAACACGTGGCACCAAGGAATCATCCAACAACTGCTTTTCCTTAATCAACTGAACCAAAGATGGTTTCACCTGCAACTCAGCCACAAGACCACCATCACGCGAAATACTCAAACTGGCAAACATAGCCCTCAACTCAACAGCTACCTTCCTACTCAAGGCATCCGCTACAACATTAGCTTTACCCGGATGGTACTCGATCGTCAAATCATAATCCTTAAGCAACTCCACCCAACGTCGTTGCCTAAGATTCAACTCCTTCTGAGACATCAGATACTTCAAACTCTTGTGGTCCGTGTATACCGTACACTTCTCACCATACAGGTAATGTCTCTAGATTTTCAAAGCAAAAACCACCGCGGCTAACTCAATGTCATGCGTAGGGTAATTGCGCTCATGCACCTTCAATTGCCGTGATGCATAAGCCACCACCTTACCCTCTTGCATCAACACACATCCCAAACCAACGTAGGACGCATCACTATACACCACAAACTCTTTCCCTGATTCAGGTTGAACCAAGATAGGAGCTTGCGTCAAAGCTGCCTTAAGCTTCTCAAAAGCCTGCTGTCTCGCTTCTGTCCATTCATATTTAACATCCTTCTGCAACAACTTCGTCAAAGGTGCAACAATCTTGGAAAACCCATCCACGAATCTCCGATAGTATCCTGCCAGACCAAGGAAACTACGGACTTCATGAACAGACTTAGGAGGCTTCCAATTCATCACTGCCTCAATCTTTTGAGGATCAACACGAATCCCCTCCGCAGAAACCACATGACCAAGAAACACAACTTCTCTAAGCCAGAACTCACACTTGCTCAGCTTGGCATAAAGCTGATTCTCCAACAAAGCCTGTAGCACAACTCTCAAATGCCCCTCATGCTCTTCCTCAGTACGAGAGTACACGAGGATATCATCAATGAACACCACGACAAATTTATCCAAGTATTCATGGAATACTCTATTCATCATGTCCATGAAAGCTGCAGGAGCATTTTTCAAACCAAACGGCATCACAAGGAACTCATAATGCCCATACCTCGTTCTGAAAGTTGTCTTAGGCACATCTACATCCTTCACCTTCAACTGCTAATACCCTGACCTTAAGTCAATTTTAGAGAACACCGCCGCTCCCCGAAATTGATCAAAAAGATCATCAATTCTCGGCAATGGATACCGATTCTTGATAGTCAACTTGTTAAGCTGACGGTAATCAATGCACATTCTTATAGTGCCATCCTTTTTCTTCACAAACAAGACCGGTGCACCCCAAGGTGACACACTCGGCCGAATGAAACCACGATCAAGCAACTCCTGAAGTTGTGTCTTCAACTCTTTCAACTCTTTAGGTGCCATTCGATAAGGAGTAATGGACACTGGAGTTGTGTTTTCATACAGCTCAATCCCAAACTCCACTTCTCGATTAGGAGGCAATCCAGGCAACTCCTCCGGAAACACACCAGGAAACTCTCGCACAGTCCTGATATCTTGCACTCGCAACTCCTTAGAGCTAGGATTCATCACAAAGGCTAGGTAAGCTTCACAGCCTTGCCTCAACATCCGGCTCGCTTCCAATGTAGACACCACATTGGCAAGAAACTTCACATTCTCACCAACCACCACCACCTCATAATCATCCGCAAGCTTCAACGAAACTCGCTTATTCTCAAAATCCACAACAGCTCGATGCTCAACAAGCCAATCCATACCAAGGATTACATCAAAACCATAGAAAGGCAATTCCATAAGATCAACATGGAAAACATGATCTTGCACAACCAAGGGACACCTTCTATAAAGCTTTCGAGTCACAACGGTCTCACCAAAAGAACTAGTTACACGCACACCAACATCCAAAGACTCAACAGGCAAACCAAGCAATTGAGCATGCTCACGCCTTTGTACGATTGTGTAGATCCAGAATCAATCAAGGAAAGTAATGACAAGGATTGCAAAGTAAAAGTACCTGCGATCACATCCGTGTCATTCCTCCCCTCTCTCTGAGCATACACTTTGGCCTGGCCACCACCCTCAGGCTGAACAGCTACAACATGAGCCATATTCCTTCCACCATCCTCTCTACGCTGGAAGTTACCACGGCCGCGCCCACGAACTCTCTGTGGTGCAACAACTCTAGGAGCACGTCCCTGGCCACCACCGGCCAACAGAGGACACTCCCTCCTCATATGATCCGCCGAACCACAGTTCCAGCACGAGTTACCAGCCACCACAACAGGAGCCTGCACCTCCCTCGCTGCTCGAGGACAATCACGCCTCAGGTGTCCACGCGATCCACATGTCCAACATGTGTTTGGATCAGCTCTCGCCCTGTCTCCCTGAACAGGCGCACCTTGCCCTCCACCACCTCGCCTAGCCGAAGACTGATACTTTCGATCACGTCCTCTCTTGTTCCGTCCGCCACCGGAACTATACTCAGCAGCTCGCTTGCCCACACTAGGACCAGCACCTCTAGAAGATAAACTCAAATTCAACTCGATGTCCTTTGCCCTTCCAACCAGCACATCAAAGTCTGTGTACTCAGCAGCCAGCATATAAGTCTTCACCTCCGTCACCAGACCATAAAGGAAACGTTCACACCTCTCCCGCTCATCAGGAACAAGCTCAGGTGCGCACTGACTGAGTCGGACAAACTGAACCTCGTACTCAGCCACTGTCATACTCCCTTGAGTAAGAGACATGAATTCCCTTTTCTTCTCATCCAGGTATCGCACACCCAGATACCTCCTCTTGAACGCATTCAGAAAGAACGTCCAAGTTACATCAGCTTCCTTCATTCCGGAGATAGTGGTTGTCCACCAGGTATACGCATCGTCATGCAACAATGATATCACACAACCCAGCTTCTGCACATCATTACAGTTCATTTGTCCCAAGATTCTCTTGGTACTTTCCAACCAAGACTCAGAACCTTCAGCAGACAAACCCCTGAACTCAGTCCCTCCCAGACTGCGCAAACGTTCTAGAGGTAGTCTTACATTAGCATCTCCCTGATGCCCAGCTCCTTGAGCTCCAGCTACCGCCGCCCGGAAGGCTCCAGCAATAGCTTGTATCAGCATTGCCATGTCAGGAGCAGCTTGCCCCTGCCCAGCTTCAGGTCCAGCGACCCCAGCACTAGCAGCAACACCAGCTTCTTCACCCCCAGCACCACCACCACCAGGTGGAGGAAGTAAATCCACTACATTTTCAACGTTCTCCTCATTCTCATTTTGAGCCATAGCTCGCGTATTAATCCTCGTCTCTCTACGAGGTCCCATTCACTAAACAATGCAATCAAAATGCAATAAACAAAGTCAGGCTCAGCAAGGTAAGCAATCCAAGTACTCAAACTCATTTCTAATTAAAAACAAATCATTTCATTAGCTTTGATTTGGCAATGGGTCCCTCTAACATGCTTCACCACAGCATACACCACAATTGCAACATACTTACAATTTATACATCATACTTTCACTCATCATGCATACAAAGCAATCATACACATATCACCCACATAACCATTCCCAATTACTCGAGAACTCAGCTCTGATACCACCATATGTAACCCCCTTAGCCCGGCCTAGACGGTTGACCCGAACTACGAAGATTACACGGGCAAAACCAAAGTCAACCCGAAAGTCAACCTTGATTAACGACCCTTTTTTATTTATTTTTAATCTTTTCTAAATGCATATTAACCCTAGGTGAACTCTTAAGAAAAACATACTCAAAAATCACAGCAATCGGAAAACATTTAGGGACTCAATTGCACAACATACAAATTTAGGGACCAAATTGAAAATTCTGGAAATTAAGAGGACTTAACATGTTTTAAGGTTACCATTATGAAATCAATCATATTTCATGCCTCTCTGTCAAATTTCATCTCAATCGGACATCTCAAACTCAACCAATTGCATATACAAAGATTGGGACCAAAACGTAAGAATTTCAAAACATTTAACCATCAAATTCAGTGCCCAACGGTCGAGTGTTCTGAAACGGGGAAGATCCGTTCCGAAACGCGGGACCGTTCCGAAACTTGTTGCGGAACAGGGCTTGGCAGTGGTAAATCCGTTTCGGAACAGCTCTACCTGTTTCGAAACGCCAAGGCCATTTCAGGCCACCTGTTCCGAAACAGTAGCACCCGTTCCGAAACGAGATGCCCAGAATTGCAGAATTTTGCTGGTTTATCACTCAATCTACCCATCAAACATATCCATATGACCTCCATAACATACACACAAGTCATCAAACACTTAAGGAACATATTAGCATCAACTAAACACAATCATGGCATCATTCAAGGAAAATCCCAATTTTATAGGCATGCATCCTATTTTGAAAACCATGCAACATCAATTCACCAAAACCAAATACCAAAAGGCCATTTACATGTTCCAACATCATCAAAGGCATTGAACCAACATAGGGAGTCCAAAACATCTCCCAAAAACACAATCTAGGTTCCCATTGCCAAATGCCAAAAGCTAATAGTGTTAGGAAAACATTCACCATACATGAGCTTAATCTTCCACTTGGATTCTTGACCTCCTTGCTGCCCTTAATGCACTTCAATGCTCTGCATTATTGGTTTAAGAAAGAGAGAGCGTAAGCACATAGCTTAGTGAGGAATGCTCAATTAAAACATCACAATAATGCATTTGCAAAAACACCTTTTCAAGGCCTTTAGTTTCAAAACAACGTTTACCATGCAATTAAGCATACAAACCAAGCATCTCATGCTTCAAATCATCATCATGTCATATTGGCTTACAAGTGATAATCAATAACATTTTACAACTCAAAACACAATCGGATACGCGGATTACAAGCGTTGTCCCATACGCTTCATACACACTACCAATATCAAGGTGGAGCATGGTACAATCACAACCCCTCAACACCCGTGATGGAGACTATGGTACAATCACAACCCCTCAACACCCGTGATGGAGACTATGGTACAATCACAACCCCTCAACATCACTCATTGGTAGTTGTATAACATCACTAACGAGAACACGGGACTCACAACACAAGATCCACACATGGACTTTTAACCACCATTGTGATCTTAACACAAGATCCACTCATGGACTTTTAACCACCATGATGATCTTAACACAAGATCCACTCATGGACTTTTAACCACCATGATGATCTTAACCATCTCGTTAGTGTACTTGGATGGAGTTTACGGTACAATCACAACCCCTCAACATCCAAGGCGACTTTATTCACGGTGCACCCAATCCTATAGCCGGCTAACTATATCCGATTCAAGTACTTTAAAACCAACACATCACTTGCCAATATACATCATATAACATCATTAATCCACTGTTTTAAAGCATTTAACAAAGCCATTAAATCATCATGCATTACAATGCATCAAACCACATTTATCAATGTTCAAAACAAGGATCTCTTACCTTGAGCATCCTTCAACACATGGCTTACAAAACCAGCATCAAACATGCTAAAATATGCTCTCAAAACAGAATTTAAACATGCAAATAAATCATATTGCATCCAACCAACTCATGGTTCATCAACAAGAGAGTTTCTTCGAAAAACTTACTCTTGAGCTTAGCTAAGTTGTTTAGATTTAAACTAAGCTCCCAAAACCTTCCAAGATTGGTTTCAAAGCTGAAAACCAAACTTCACTCACCGATTCCGTTTCGCAAGCTTGCCGAAACACCGATCAAGCCTCCGGATCAACACCACAAGGATCCGATGATGTCTCCCCTGTTTTAAACACATCAAAGTAGTGGATTAATGCATCATCATGCATTAATATCTTCAACCAAGACACCTAAACTCGCTGCTCTCATCAACACTCACATTTCGGCTACCAAACACAACCGAAATCACATCCAAACACCTCAACAACCTTACCCAGCCAAGATCCATCAATTCCAATCATACTTATACATCAATTAACATCCAAAAAGGATCTAATCACGTCCTTATACCTCCAGCTATAGCGGGGCATCAAAATCACCCCAAAAACCACCATTAACTCAATCAAAAACTTAGGAAAATCAACCTATCCGGGATTGCATTGATTAAACCTCAATTACACATCATTTAAACATCCAATAAACATAAAAAAGACATCTCAAAACACAGCCCAATCATTTAATACGAATTTAATCAAAATTAAATCCAAATCTTGCATTTAAAGCCAAGATCAAGAACACAATATTAAAACCTTTAATAAAATACAAATCAAGGATTGAGAACTTGGGAATTTCAGTAAAGAACTGAGTATTTAGAGGAGAAGGACGTTCATACCTCTAAATGTGAGTTTCTCCTTGTTTAAAGCCAAGATTCTTGAAAATACAATAAGCAAATGGTAATGATTTGATGTAGGAATGATTAGAAACCAATTGGAGATTGAAATCTCATCTTTAGGTGTTAAAATCAGAGGGAAAATGGCTGGGGAAATGTGTTTGGCTGAGAGAAACGGGAGAGAAAATGAAGAGGGAAAATTTTGAGAAAAGTTAGTTATGAACTCAAAAATATCTATTTCCCCTTTTTCCTTTTATTAAATGTCATTTAATAAATGTTTAATATTAAGAAAAATCTGGAGAAAACTCTTCTTGGGTAAATTAGCTCCTTAAAGATTCAAATTTTCAATCCTTTTAAAACAGTCACCAACTTTTCAAAAATTACATTTTAGTCACTAACTTGAAATGTTACACATCTTCATCCTCCTCCTCTGCCGCCAAGACCCAAGCCTCCTCTCAGCCTTCAGCCAATTTTTAGAGTTTTCGTTTCTTTTCTTTTCTTTATTTTATTTTATTTTATTTTTCTGTTTTTATCTTAATTGTTTTTATTTTTATGTTATTTTGTACATTGAGGGCAATGCCCGTTGTTGCGTGTAAAAGTGTCTATCGCAATGTAGTGCAAGTGTACACGACGCAAGTAGTAAAGTGATACATAAGTATCGTATATCGTCTCCACAAGGACCGGGCTAATAGCTTCACCTTGGGTTACTGCACGAGAGGAAAAGAAATAGTTTAAATTGTTGTCACGAGAGAATAAAGAATACTGATAATAAAAGATTAGAGAAATCAAGATAGAGAGAATGGGCCGGTATTGAATTGCTCAGTAGTGTAGGTGTTGCAAAGTCTAGGAATCTCTGTTCTGCCGTTACGCCTGTCGCGACAGCACCTGTCGCGGCAGCGGTCTGTTGTTTGTCGCGGCAACGATCACACAACTCTGTACTTCAAGCTTGGCAAGAATCCCTAGGTCCAAGTCTGTCGATGAACACGTCTTTGATGATACCTCCCGGCGTGAATCGAAAGATGAACACCGATGTTGTTGAATTCTTCTTTAGCCACTTAACCTCGTCTTATCCCTAGGTCTGAGATAGTTCAACCATAAACTGGAGAACCCGTACTTATTCCTTTCGTATACTTAACTCTCCTGATATTAAGTAAATGTGTAATCTCACAATGCTCTCCCAATACTCTTCCAAGATGTTGAAAACCAGAATAAGCAAACTTGAAGTTTATTTTATTGAACAGAAAAATTCCTAAACAAATGCAATCCTTGCAATTATTTTACAACTCAACCCTTAGCCCTAGGGAAAGTTTAGAACATGGTGAGGAAGGGAAAAAGGATAGGGTTTTGGGAAGAAGGCTAGAGAGTATGATGATATCCTTCCCTAGGTCGAATTACATGCCTTTATATAGGCCTTGGGTTCAAGTTTTCTAATATGGCAAGAATACAAGTTTAAATTAAAGTACAACTCTATTAAAGTACGACAGATGGGCTTAATTTTCTCTTTCTGTCGAGGCCCACTTCACTTCTTCCCTTCACTATCATTGTCGTCCTTGGCTGCCACGGCAGCGGCCATGAAAGCATCGTCCTCTAACGTCTGCTCATCTAGTTCCAACTCTGCTTCTTCACTGCCCAGCGTCTGCTACAGCAGCTACCTGTAAAAGCAACCAATTTCAGTAGAAACTGTGCCATTTGATATATTTGTGATGTATAACTGAAATCTAACCTAAATGCAATGAATTATGCTTGAATGCAGCATAAATATAGGTTAAATAGGGGGTAAAATATAGAACTTTTACACACTCAACACACCCCCCAAACTCAAGTTTTTGCTTGCCCTCAAGCAATTCAGACCTAAATTTTTTTTTGTTTGGCTTAAAACAGTGAACCTTCCCTTACCTACCATTCATTCCCTATTGTGAGCAACACCTTGTCGGATAATTCAGGATTCATTCGGAACCATACTATAATTCTCGTATAGTGTGTGCATGCTTTGTGAACAATTATATGCCTAGACTCACTTAGTTTACTAGAATAGCTGAAACTTCTAACTTGAATTTTTATGCCAATTTTCATCTTTTTGGAGGCAATTCTTAGGCTCCTTTAGTTTTTATGCAGACTCGATTCTATTTCTCAAGCTTAAGTTTGACTAGAGCCGGTTCCGGGCACCTCTAGCTAACTTCCTAGAGCTGGTTTCGGGCACCTCTAGCTAACTTCCTAGAGCCGGTTTCGGGCACCTCTAGCTAACTTCCTAGAGCCGGTTTCGGGCACCTCTAGGTGTAAGAGTCTATTTTTCTTAGCTTCTTTTCCTAGAGCCAGTGTTAGGCACCTCTAGGGGCTACTCAAGTATTAAGTTTTTCCCTATTCTAGTTTACCAGTAAAGGTCTAGACAGTATAAAAGTCACAAATGGTGTTTTGAGATTTCAGAACTATAGTAAGGCTCTAAACTGCTCCTAAAACTATCCTAAAGGCACTTCCACGACAGAGGATGTCACGGCAGGTAAGTTCAGTTCAAAGACTTAAGCCAAATTTTCATCATTTTTTTATAGAAAAAATAAACTAAGTAAAAGACACAATTTTTAAACTTAAAAAGACTCCATTACTGGAGGGATGCCACCCCAAACTCGAGGGTTGCATTACCCTCAATGCAAATGACATGGATGAAAAGAAAAAATAAAAACAACATCACATAATATAAAAAAAGACAGGCAACAATATAAGATAAGAAACTTAAAATCTCAAGTGATGTCGTCGCCGCTGCTGCTGCTGTTGAGTTGAATTTGCTGACGGGCAGTGACTTTCTTGGCTGGTGCTGGCAGACGGATGGGAGAGGTAGAAGTATTCTTGGTTTTGGCCTCCCGTGGAGGTTGAATACGGGTAGGGGAGATATGTGGTGGTTTCTCCACTACCTGAACCTCAGAGCTGCTGCTGCTCTCGCTGCTGCTACCGTTGCCGCTACTGTTGCTGCTGCTACTACCTCTATCAGATTTTTCTTTATCGGCTACTGTTTTCTGCCTTTTTTCTGGTGTGAACTCCTTGGATAAGTTCCTCTTGACAGAGGGCTCATTGTCGGATGTCGCCCAGATTTTAGATGATGAGAAACCAACAATATACCTATAAAGGTCGTCTTCAGGCTCCTTTCTCTTGGTTCCTCGGGCAGATGTGTCGGCTGTGCGGCTACCGCCTGTAGCTGTTGTGGCAGGGGTTGGGGTGGACGCGGCAGATGGCGTTTTTGGTGTGGCAGCAGGGGTAGGGGTGGGTGCAGCAAAATAGTGATTGGGGAAAGTAGGGAACAGAGCATCGGGGAAATTAAGAGAGGTGTGGATGAAATGTACCGTGGCGGTGGTGAAGTCTCGGATGAAACTCATGAGGCTGAGCTGTCGTTCCTCTATTTTTTGTATGGCAGCAAGGATTTGGGAGGAGGTGTCAGCTGGAGGCGCTGCTGCAGTAGGCTGCCTGGGTTCTGTGGCAGCAGGCTCGGTGTCGGTGGGCTCTGTCGGCTCAACTGTCGTGGCAGTAGGATCAAAAGATGACAGGGGCGTGGCAGCTTTTAGTTTCATCAGGCTGAGTATGTTCCTGTCGTTCCAACCTTTCCCTCGAGCTCTTAAATCCTTGACAGCTTCCAGTACATTGTGGCCGCGGTAGAGGGTAGTGATGAGGTAGGGGTAAAAGAGTGGTCCTGACGGTCGGTAAGCACATTCCAATATACCCTCCCGGACGTATCTGCCACGTTAATTGGCCTCTCATTTAAAATAGAATGGATGAGGGCTAACCTTGGTTGGTCGATGGTTGTGTTGTGCGACGAGGGCATAATCTGTTTCTTGATAAAAGCATTCCACAGTTTTGCCTCCGGGGTGAGCTGGACTCTTTTCACCGTTCTCGGATGCTTCGGATCGGTGTTCCACTCGGTACCTTCATCTATGAGTTCTGCAATCACAGCATCGTAGTCGGCAGGCTCTAAACTCTCGAGAAATCTTTGGTGGCCATCTTCTCTTTGTCCCACATAGAACCCATAGAGTGTGTTGATATATTCGGGCTCGAAGGGTACCTCTTTCCCTCAAACTGTAACTGCTGTCGCATTCCTGCTGCCGATGGCAGCATAAAATTCCTGGACGAGAGTTACGTTCATCTCCTCCGGTTTTTCTGCGAATATCTGCCACTGCAGGGCTCTGATCTTTCGGGCTATGAACGGCTGCAGCCCCAGGTTCCCCGTTTTGGAAGTGTAAATGAACCCTCTCTCCTCCCATATATCACGGATCTGGAAGGAGCTTGGAGTGGATGCTGCCGGGGCAGATCCTGAGGTAGAGCTTCGGCGGGTGTTTCTAGTGCTCATGTTGCAAGGACTGTGGAAAGAAAATGAAAGTGAGTGAAAAATGAATAGTAAAATGGGGTTTATATAGAGGGGGAGTTTGCTGCCCGTTGGAGCTGTAACAGTAGGCGCGAATAACGGGGCCAGCTGTTACGCGGTTTCTGACGCGTCTGTCACGTGTTTTTGTGTCTGTTGCACGTTTATTACGTGTTTTACGTGTCTGCCGCGACAACGTGTTGACAGGCTGGATTTTTCATCTCTGTCGCAACAGCTGTAACGGCAGTCTCCAAAGTTGGGCTTTTTGGGCTGATGGAAAGATGGTGGGCTAATGGAAAGATGGTGGGCTGAATTCACTTCTCCTCTTCTCCTTGTCTCCTTTATTTCCTGGAAATAATAAAAACAAAAACTTGAGTTCCTAAACATAAAATAATTCTAATTACCTAATATATATAAGTAATAATAATAATAAAAATAAAAACTAGGTTAAATTAGGGATGCAGGAGGGGCATCTCCTAAAGTAACCACTTCCTGCATTCTTGGGGCTTCAGTCCCCTGATAATGCTTCAATCTTTGTCCATTGACTTTAAATTGGTGCCTGTTTTTTAAAGATCTGATCGTGATAGCACCATGGGGAAAAACTTGCACCACTTGGAATAAGCCGGACCACCTAGACTTTAGCTTCCCTGGGAAGAGTTTCAACCTAGAGTTGAACAACAACACAAGCTTCCCTGGGCAGAACTGTCGTGGCAGCAACTTCTTATCATGCCACTTCTTTGTCTTATCTTTATAGATTCTTGCGTTGTCATAGGCCATTGCTCGAATTTCTTCAATCTCATTCAGATCAAGTAGCCTTTTCTATCTTGCTTTTTCCAAGTCCATATTCACTGCCTTGATGGCCCAGTATGCTCTGTGCTCAATCTCGACAGGTAGATGGCAGTTTTTTCCATAAATCAGCTGGTAGGGTGACATTCCCAATGGAGTTTTGAATGTTGTTCTGTAGGCTCATAATGCATCGTTGAGGTGTAGAGACCAGTCCTTCCGAGTTGGCTTAACCATCTTTTCAAGGATGTTCTTAACCTCTCTGTTCAATATTTCAGCCTGTCCATTGGTTTGAGGGTGGTATGCTGTTGCGATCCGATGTTTGACACCATACTTTTTCAAGGCAGCAACTATAACCCTATTGTCGAAATGTCTCCCTTCATCACTGATGATCACCTTGGGGATGCCAAATCTGGAAAATATGTTTTTATGTAAAAACCTCTGAACTGTCTTGGCATCGTTCTTCTGAGTAGCGACCGCTTCAACCCATTTGGACACATAGTCCACTGCCAGGAGGATATATAAGTTCCCACATGAAGTTGGGAATGGTCCAATAAAATCAATCCCCCAAACGTTGAAGATCTCGACTTCTAGAATGTTTTGCAGTGGCATCTCATGTCTCCTTGAGATGTTTCCAGTCCGTTGACATCTGTCACATTTTTTGTAGAATGTCTGAGCATCTTTGAACAGTGACGGCCAATAAAATCCCGACTGCAAAACCTTGGCAGCAGTTTTGTTACCACCCAAGTGTCCTCCATATTGTGAAGCATGGCAGTGATGAAGCACAACTTCCTGTTCATCCTGTGGTATGCATCTCCTAATAACCTGATATGCACAATATTTGAAAAGAAGAGGTTCGTCCCAATAATAATGCTTAACATCATTTTGGAACCTCTTCCTAGCTTGATAGTTAAGGTCGGGAGGAGTTATTCTGCTAACTAAATAATTAACGAAATCAGCATACCAGGAGAGTTCAGAAAACTTACCTGCCGCCAGGGCTGTCGCGGCAGTGCTTGTGGCAGCGAACAACTGCTCATCAGGGAAAGTCTCCAGTATGAGTGTCTCGTCTGCTGGGAGACTCTTTCCCTTCTCTAGTCTTGACAAGTGATCTGCAACTTGATTCTCTGTCCACTTTTTGTCCTTGATCTCAAGGTCGAACTCTTGCAGTAGCAGAATCCAACGTATCAGTCTAGGTTTTGCATCCTTTTTGGCGAATAGATACTTCAATGCAGAGTGGTCTGTGTGGACTATGACCTTCGTTCCAAGTATATATGAACGAAACTTGTCAATCGAAAACACCACAGCTAACAGTTCATTCTCTGTTGTGGTGTAATTTACTTGGTCATCATTCAATGTTTTGCTGGCATAGTATATGACATGAAAGAGCTTGTCTCTCCTCTGCCTCAGTGCTGCCCCGACAGCATAGTCACTAGCATCACACATAATCTCAAATGGTAATTTCCAATTTGGTGGATGTACTATTGGGGCTGTTACCAGCTTTTCTTTCAGAACCTTGAATGCCTCAGTACATTCAGTGTTGAAGTCGAAGGGACGGTTCTGCTCCAGAAGATGGCATAAAGGTTTGGTGAATTTTGAAAAGTTTGCAATAAAACTTCGATAAAAACCAGCATGCCCTAAAAAATTCCTGATTCCCTTGACTGTGGTGTGCGGTGGCAGCTTTTCGATTACCTCGATCTTAGCTCTGTCGACTTCTATGCCGCGACAGCTCACTTTATGGCCTAGGACTATCCCTTCATCCACCATGAAGTGACATTTTTCCCAGTTTAATACCAAGTTTGCTTTCTCACATCTTTCGAGCACTTTCTATAGGTTGCCAAGGCAGCTTTCAAAATTGTCTCCAAAGACATAGAAATCATCCATGAATATCTCCAGGAAATCCTCCACCATATCGGAGAATATTGCCATCATGCACCTCTGAAAAGTAGCTGGTGCGTTACAAAGTCCAAATGACATCCTCCGAAAAGCGTAAGTACCGTATGGGCAAGTGAACGTCGTCTTTTCTTGATCTTCCGGTGCGATGGCTATTTGATTATAACCTGAGTATCCATCAAGAAAACAATAATAAGGTTTTCCCGCTAATCTATCAAGCATTTGATCAATAAAGGGCAGGGGAAAGTGGTCCTTCCGGGTAGCTTTGTTAAGCTTCCGGTAGTCTATACAAACCCTCCAACCGGTTACAGTCCTGGTTGGAATTAGCTCATTTTCTTCATTGGTTACTACGGTTATTCCTCCTTTCTTGGGTACGCACTGCACCGGGCTCACCCACTTGCTATCCGAGATGGAATAGATTATTCCAGCATCTAGCCATTTTATGATCTCCTTACGCACCACCTCTCGCATAGCATCATTCAGACGTCTCTGTGCATTAATGGTCAGCTTATGATCGTCCTCTAAGAGGATTTTATGCATGCATAGTGCCGGACTGATGCCCTGGATATCAGCTATCGTCCATCCAATAGCCTTCTTGTGCTGCTGCAACATCCCTATCAGCTGTTGTTCATGTTCCTGCATCAACTTGGAAGAGATGATTACGGGCAACGTATCATTTAAACCAAGGAAAACATATTTGAGCTGCCCTGGCAGGGGCTTAAGATCTAGAACAGGTGGCTCTACAATTGATGGCTTTTGGACTATATGTTCATTCGAGGTATAATTTAAGGGCTCGAATAACTTACCTGGATGGTTGCCTATCCAGTTTACCTCCTCTTGATCTTCAGTATCAGATGTATCAGATTCTGAGGAGCTGTTGTCATCGTCGCTGCCGTGACAGTCATCTAAATGGCTGCTGGGGCAGTGGCCAAATTTGATGTCATGGCAGTTCGACCTGATGCAGGGTTGGTCAAGGATAACTTCAGTGATAGCCTTGCATTCTTCCTCTACATCAGCGTGCTTAATTTCTTGGAGAACATTTAGCTTGATTTCTTGATCATTTACTCTCATAGTGAGTTCTCCCATTTCTACATCAATCAGTGATCTTCCTGTGGCTAAGAAGGGTCGCCCCAGGATGATTGGTGCATTCTTATCTGCTTCACAATATAAGACAAGAAAGTCAGCAGGAAAAATAAATTTATCCACTCTTACCATAATATCTTCAATTTTTCCTTCTAGATGAACGTAAGAGCGGTCTGCCAACTGTAGTACTATTGTTGTGGGTCGAGCTTTTCCAATACCTAATTTCTGAAAAACAGATTTGGGCATTAAATTTATAATAGCACCAAGATCAAAAAGTGCCTTACCCACAATTTATCTCTAATTATGCATGGTATGATGAAGCTCCCAGGATCCTTCTTTTTCTGGGGTGGATGCTTGTGCAGAATAGTCATGCATCCTTCTGTCATTTTAACCGTTTCAAATTCCACAAGCCTGGATTTCTTTGACATGGCCTCCTTGAGGAATTTGGAATAACCGGGCATTTCCCTAACGACATCTAACAGTGGTATGTTGATGTGCACATGCTTAAAAATATCATATATTTTCTTAAGCTGTGACTCCTATTTCAATTTCTGTAACCGCTGAGGAAAAGGAGGTGGGGGACGATAATCAGCAATACGTCCTTCCCACTGCATTCGGATCTGAGGAGGCTTAGGTTCTTCATCTTTCTCCTCTATCCCTTCTACTGTCGTGATAGGTTCATCGGTAGCAGGCTTTTTATCCACTGCTGGGGCAGCTTTTTCGGCAGCAGACTCCAAGGCTGGTTCCTTAACTGATTCAGCTTCCTCCACTGGCCCTGGTAATTTCTTCCCACTCCTAGTAGTGATGGCTTTACACTGCTCATGTGTGGGTTGTCTAGCATTTTCAGTATCGCTAGGGAATCCGCCATTCTGCCTCGGTTTAATATGCTGGGAAACCTGACCCATCTATGTCTCCAGTGATTTCAGAGTAGCTTCATGGTTGGTCATCCGCATCTCTGTTTTATCCATGAATGTCTCGGTCTTCTTGACGAAATGATTCATGTTCTCAATGTAAGTTCCTGTTTGAGACATAAACTTAGCCAGGGTCTGCTCTAGTATACTAGTCGTGGCAGGTTGTGGCTGTTGCTGCCGAGTCAATAATCTAGGTCCCCCTTGATTCTGAGTGTTCTGTGCTTGAGGATTCAGGGCATTAGTAGGGTTGCTCCAAGAGAAATTGGGATCCTTTCTCCAGTTGGGATTGTAGTTGTTGGAATTATAGTTCTGTTTATTGTAGTTCCCAACATACATCCCTTCCTCTAGCTGTATCGGACAATCTTCCGGACTGTGATTCCCATCGCAAGTCTCGCATACCTCTTCAGCAGAGTAGGCAGGTTGTGAATCTTCTTTCAAAAGCTTTTTCATTGCCTTAGTGAGATATGCCACCTATGATTTT
Source organism: Hibiscus trionum (assembly GCA_030270665.1). NCBI lineage: Eukaryota > Viridiplantae > Streptophyta > Magnoliopsida > Malvales > Malvaceae > Hibiscus > Hibiscus trionum. The sequence continues at coordinate 5,865,057 of BSYR01000033.1, read as the reverse complement.
AAAGAACTATCGGCCTCATAATCTTTTACAGCTAGAACTCGTTTACCCCCTCTTCTTGCTGTAGGAAACTGTTCCTCATTCTTCGCCAGATTTTTCAATACAGCCATTGCATCTTCTGGATCTTTGTCCAACATCAATCCATTTGCTACTGAATCAATTCTCATACGAGTTTGTAAGTTGGCAGCATTATAAAATTTAGTTACATGGTTCCAAACGGGGAATCCATGCATCGGGCAGTTTCTTAGAAGAGTGGTAAATCTGTCCCAGGCCTCGTGCATTGGCTCGTCATCTTCCTGTTGAAAAGTAGCAATTTTGTTACGCAATCGCTCAGATAAATGTGAAGGATTAAAACGAGACAAAAATTCACGAGTTAAATCTGCCCAAGTTCGTATTGAACCCGGCGTTAGTTTATTCCACCAAGTTTTCGCCCTGTCCTTCAATGAATGAGGAAATAACCAAAGCCTCAGTATCTCCGGATTTACTCCTGGTAATCTAAACGAACCACGGATTTCCTGGAATGTTTTCAGATGCTCCCTAGCATCCTCAGTAGCAGCACCACTAAATTGGCCAACGTTGTTCATCATGCTGAACATAACAGGTTTCAGCTCAAAGTTGTCAATGTCTACGTCTGGCAGGGTTGTTTCCAGTTCCACATGATCATTGAGCATGTAGTCTCGGCATGACCGGCGTGCGGCAGCGATAGGAGGATCGACAGGTTGGCCGTTCCTTCCATCTCCGGCAGGATTATCATTATCCTGGGCATTCCCTTGGTTTTCCTTCTTTCTTCGTGCCTTTCGTTCACCATTGCTTCTAATTGTCCCTCCAGGTATTCGTTTCTCTCTACAAGGTACCGAACTCTCTTTCTAAGATTGCACGTACGTTCGATTTCAGGATCTAACTGGTGCTCAGGTTCTTTTCCTCGTTGAGATCTGCGCATAAGCAAACAAAAGACCTTGTGAAAGGTATAGGTTGAACAATCCAAGTAAAAACAGAAAAATAAAAAGAATATGCAGTAAAAGGGTAGGTAAAGATATGTTGCCAGTCCCCGGCAACGGCGCCAAAATCTTGTTGCGTGTAAAAGTGCCTATCGCAATGTAGTGCAAGTGTACACGACGCAAGTAGTAAAGTGATACGTAAGTATCGGATATCGTCTCCACAGGGACTAGGCTAATAGCTTCACCTTAGGTTACTGCACGAGAGGAAAAGAAATAGTTTAAATTGTTGTCACGAGAGAATAAAGAATACTGATAATAAAAGAGTAGAGAAATCAAGATAGAGAGAATGGGCCGGTATTGAATTGCTCAGTAGTGTAGGTGTTGCAAAGTCTAGGAATCTCTGTTCTGCCGTTGCGTCTGTCGCGACAGCACCTGTCGCGGCAGCGGTCTGTTGTTTGTCACGGCAACGATCACACAACTCTGTACTTCAAGCTTGGCAAGAATCCCTAGGTCTAAGTCTGTCGATGAACACGTCTTTGATGATACCTCCCGGCGTGAATCGAAAGATGAACACCGATGTTGTTGAATTCTTCTTTAGCCACTTAACATCGTCCTATCCCTAGGTCCGAGATAGTTCAACCATAAACTAGAGAACCCGTACTTATTCCTTTCGTATACTTAACTCTCCCGATATTAAGTAAATGTGTAATCTCACAATGCTCTCCCGATACTCTTGCAAAATGTTGAAAACCAGAATAAGCAAACTTGAAGTTTATTTTATTGAACAAAAAAATTCCTAAACAAATGCAATCCTTGCAACTATTTTACAACTCAACCCTTAGCCCTAGGGGAAGTTTAGAACATGGTGAGGAAGGGAAAACAGCTAGGGTTTTGGGAAGAAGGCTAGAGAGTATGATGATATCCTTCCCTAGGTCGAATTACATGCCTTTATATAGGCCTTGGGTTCAAGTTTTCTAATATGGTAAGAATACAAGTTTAAATTAAAGTACAACTCTATTAAAGACTAAATCTTCAGAGCATAAGTCTTTAATTCGTCCTTCCTTCTTGCTTGGAGTTTCTTCCTTGAACTTTGGGCTTGGCCTTCATTCTGATCTAAGGCTTGGAAAAATATAAGGATGCTCCACGACAGATGAGCTTAATTTTCTCTTTCTGTCGAGGCCCACTTCACTTCTTCCCTACACTATCGTTGTCGTCCTTGGCTGCCACGGCAGCGGCCGTGGCAGCATCGTCCTCTAGCGTCTGCTCATCCAATTCCAGCTATGCTTCTTCACTGCCCAGCGTCTGCTACAACAGCTACCTGCAAAAGCAACCAATTTCAGTAGAAACTGTGCCATTTGACATATTTGTGATGTATAACTGAAACCTAACCTAAATGGAATGAATTATGCTTGAATGCAGCAGAAATATGGGTTAAATAGGGGTAAAATATAGAACTTTTACACACTCAACACCTGTCTCGAGTTTGGGGGGATTAGCACTCATTTTTGTTAGGCATAATTAGTGCATATTAGGTTTCATAATGTACTTGCCTTCATAAATTAATCAAAAAAGAACATTTTTTAGAACTTGTGCCTATGGTAAGATAGTCGACCTTAAAAATTTCGCACCAATTAAAAAGACTTTAAATTTGGAGAAAGCATGAAGTAAACTTAATATTTTTTTCTATAATTGCCAAAAAAATAAAAACACTACTGTTACTAGTTGAATTTGTTAGAATTTCTGGTAAACATTGCATGCTTGAATTATTTGAAAAATTCTAACATTGGTTGTAGGAAGCTGCCGCGGCAGACAACAAACAGGAAAAGGAAAAGCAAAGGCACGAAAGGAAAAGAAAGCTTTATGTTGTCAATCCCTATAGGTGTCCGAAACAGGCTCTAGGAAGAATCATGTGCAAGGACACTCTGCTGCTATCAAAGTCCATGAACCTGAAAATCTTGAAGTGACGAACAAATTAGCATGAGTGAATGAAATTCTTTATGGGATGACTCTAGTCAATGGGTTCGGGGTTTTGTAGTTTGCTCCTATCTTAATTTCAGACCTAGAAGAGTAGTTGTGATAAGTTGAAGCCCTTATTGCCAGGATTAATAATTGTGCTTAATCATGTTGCCTCGGCAGCAACCTTATATATCATGACAACATCTTTGTTTACTTAGAATATTCTTCAGATTCAGCCTGTACACAGTTCTACACACACTTCACTGGAATTATAGTTTAATTCTAAGGTAATTTATGTTTTTCTCTCTCACTAATCTAATGACAGGTGCCACGACCTTGAGGTGTTAAATCAAGTTTAAAACGGAATTTTTCTTTCTGATTGGTTTAAAGGGCAAGTATGTTTAGGTTGCATTTCTTTAGGATAAGCAATAGTTCGAGTTTGGGGGTGTGTAAAGTGTCCATAAGTTTTATATTTTCTGCACATTCCATCTCATATAATTGCTGTTTTTAGGTACATTTTAGGCATGATTAGGATCATGCATTGTATTTTACAGTATTCTTTACTTTGCCATACATTTTATTGATTGTCTTTTATTTGGTAAGGAAAATGTACTGTTTTAGTTTTGTTTTAGTTTCAGGTACTAGAAGCTGACAGAAGGAAAGAGAAGTTGAGGACATAATGCTGAGGCAGCAGATCAAGAAGCTGTACTGATGCAGATCTAGACAGAGATAGCAGTTGCTGAGTAGCTACCGTCGCCATACTTGCCGCCCAAGGCAACTAGCTGAGGAATTGGAGAATTGGAGTGCGATCTGTAGAGCAGAAAATCATGATTCTAATGAGGCCATTCACTCTATTTTCTAATGCCTGTAGCGGCGGGCAGAGCCGCCAAAAGAGGAGTTCGAGATTACTTTCAAAGCAAGGCAACGTGAAGAAGTCCACATTCAACTCAGAGAAGTCAGAATTAAAGGTTGCATTTAATGCAAAAGCTACTTTGAAGACTTCTACTCCAAGAATGACTTGACCTAGCTAATGCCTATATATACTCAATGTTTTCTTACTTCAATACAACATAGGTTTTCCCTTAGGCATAGTTTAGGTTTTTTTGCCGTCATAATGTTCTAAATTCTCTTTGGGTTTGGGTTATGGTGCAAGCTAGTGTGAGAACGGTTGTTTAGGAATTAAGTTTGTTTTTGCAATAAAACTTCAAGGTTTGCTTATTCCATCTTCTTCATAGTTTTCAATTAAGTCGAAAGATTAATTGTTTACTATCCATTTTTTCAGTATCGAGAGAGTCGAACTCACGAAAGGAGTAAGTACGATCTTCACCTTAATCAAGTGTTGATCAACCCAGCCTAGACATAGGTTAGGGTTTAAGGCGGCTAAAAGAGAACGAACCAAACATTGTTGTCTTTTCACGATTCACGCCGCGACTGGTATTATCTGCAGTGGGCATCAACAACATTCTGACTTAGACGTAAATGAGATCCCATTCGAAACGTTCTACCGAGCCTTGAAGTACTGCCCAGTTTGCCGCCAAGACAATTGTCCGTTCCACTACCGAGGCAGCGAAAGCGTCACAGCAACCAATCTGCCATCTCCCGCTGAGGCAGCAAAGTCTGGCAGCGCAAAACAACTTATCATATTCAACGCAGTTTCACACTAGGGAGCAGCATAGTTCGGTCCATTCCATCAAATCTGATCTCTTCTTATTATTTACTTGTGTTTTATTTACTTTTTTTCTTAAACAAATCAACTAATATGTGCAGTTACTTTTCCTTTGTACAGGATTTTCGTTTCGAGTTAAGTTGTCCAATCCCTGTGGGAGACGATATCTTTTATACTATAACTTGACAGGAGTGTGCACTTGCGCTCATATTTCGAGAACACCTAAACACTCTACAAGTTTATGTGTGTAAAGTGTCCATAAGTTCTATATTTTCTGCACATTCCATCTCATATTATTGCTGTTTTAGGTACATTTTAGGCATAACTAGGATCATGCATTGCATTTTATAGTATTCTTTACTTTGCCATACTTTTTTATTGAATATCTTTTATTTGGTAAGGATAATGTACTGTTTTAGTTTAGTTTTAGTTTCAGGTACTAGAAGCTGGTAGAAGGAAAGAGGAGCTGAGGACATAATGCGGAGGCAGCAGATCAAGGAGCTGTACTGATGCAGATCCAAACAGAGACAACAGTTGCCAAGTAACTGCTGCCGCCATACTTTCCGCCCAGGGCAGCTAGATGAGGAATTGGAGAATTGGAGTGCGATCTGTGGAGCAGAAAATCGTGATTCTAATGAGGCCATTCACTCTATTTTCTGATGCCTGTAGCATCGGGCAGAGCCGCCGAAGGAGGAGTTCGAGATAACTTGCGGAGAAAGGCAACGTGAAGAAGTTCACATTCAACTCAAAGAAGTCAGAATTAAAGGTTGCATTTAATGCAAAAGCTACTTTGAAGACTTCTACTCCAAGGAGGACTTGACCTAGCTAATGCCTATATATACTCTATGTATTCTTACTTCAAGATAATATAGGTTTTCCCTTAGGCATAGTTTAGGTTTTTTTGCCGCCATTATGTTCTAAATTCTCTTTGGGTTTGGGTTATGTTGTAAGCTAGTGTGAGAACGATTGTTTAGGAATTAAGTTTGTTTTTGCAATAAAACTTCAAGGTTTTCTTTTTCCATGTTCTTCATAGTTTTCAATTAAGGAGAAAGATTAATTGTTTACTATACATTTGTCTGGTATCGAGAGAGTCGAACTCACGAAAGGAGTAAGTACGGTCTTCACCTTAATCAAGTGTTGATCAATCCAGCCTAAACATAAGTTATGGTTTAAGGCGGCTAAAAGAGAATGAACCAAACATTGCTGCCTTTGCACGATTCACGCCATGACTGGTAATATCTGCAGTAGACATCAACAACATTCTAATTTAGACATAAGCGGGATCACTTTCGAAGCGTTCTGCCGAGCCTTGAAATACTGCCGAGTTTGCCGCCGAGACAATTGTCTGTTCCACTACCGAGGCAGCGAAAGCGTCAGAGCAGCCAATATGTCATCTCCTGCCGAGGCAACAAAGTCTGGCAGCGCAAAACAACTTATCCTATTCAACGCAGTTTCACACTAGGGAGCAGCATAATCCAGCCCATTCCATCAAATCTGATCTCTTCTTATTATTTACTTGTGTTTTATTTACTTTTCTTTCTTAAACAAATCAACTTATCTATGCATTTACTTTTCCTTTGTGCAGGAATTTCGTTTCGAGTTAAGATTCAAATCCCTGTGCGAGACGATATCTTTTATACTATAACTTGACAGGAGTGTGCACTTGTGCTCATATTTAGAGAAAACCTAAACGCTCTACAAGTTTTTGGCGCCGTTACCGGGGATTGGTAACAGCAAAATTCGTATCTATATTTCTGCAAACTTTATTTTTATTTGCACTTTTTATTATTATCTTTATTCGGAAAAAAAAAAAGAATTTTACAGTTTCTTTTACTAGTGCATGACCAGAGCAAATCCAAAGGGCGAAATTGTTTTCTTTGACGATATTGAACGAAGAGCAATAGGGTGGCAAAAATGGTGAACGACCAAGACGAAAACCTGCCATCGATGCCCGTATCAGCGGGGATGGGCAGCAAGACCCGCCGCCCAGAGAACAACAGCAAGTTCCACCTAGGCAGCAACCCATAATTCCACCCAGGCAGCGACAGTATGTTCGAACCACCAGGGACTACTTGGAGCAAGATTTCAGAGGGTTTGATCCTACTTTGACAGCGCATGAGATTGAGGCGGGTCACTTTGAATTAAAATCCGTGATGTTCAACATGGTCAACACTTTGGGGAAATTCGGAGGAACTGCCACAGAAGATGCTCGACAGCACTTAAGAGGATTCTTGGACATATGCAGAACTTTCAAAATACACGGAGTCCACCAAGACGTGCTAAGGCTGAGGTTATTCCCATATTCACTGAGGGATAGGGCAATGCAGTGGTTGAACAACCAGCCTGCAGAGTCATTCAATACATGGACAAAGTTGTGCAAGGACTTTTTGGATCGTTTCAGCCCATCTAACATCACAGACAAATTGAGAAACGTTATCACAGCATTCAGACAAGGGGATGATGAGCCAATGTATGAAGCATGGGAGCGGTACCAATAGATGCTAAATAACTGCCCGCTTCATGGTTTTTCGGCTTGGACACAGTTGTCAATGTTTTACAACGGGGTGAACTACCCAACTCGAATGATGATCGACGCCTCAACCAACGGAATCATCCTCGACAGACCACCAGAGGAGGCACTGCGGATCTTGAACCAAGCCGCCAAGAATGACTATAAGTACCCAACAACCCGCCGAGGCGACATTAGGCAGCCATCTGCTGTGAACGAAGTGGAAGCCTCAGAATCTGTCAATGCCCGCCCCGACAAACTGACAGAGCTGGTTATGAACATGATAAAACCCACTGGAAAAGTCTATAAGGCCAAGGCTGTAGAGCCGTTCTATGATGAGTGTGGGGGCAACCACGATTCCTCCGATTGTATCGCATCTGCCAATTTCATGGAAGGATACGAGAGGAACAGCAAGTCCACCACGAACACATACAACCTTGGGTGGAAGAATCATCCAAACTTCACCTGGAGCAATCCTAAAACTACTGCTAACCCTCAATAGCAGCAGGGAGGTTACTAGCAGAACCAGTCCAGACAGCAAGCTCAGCAACCACAGAACAATTCACTAGAAGCAGCTTAACAAACTTTTATATCTAATACTAGTGATTTTATTGTTCGTACTAATAAGTTTATTGATAAAACTGAGTCGTTCATGGACAGGACGGAGATGAGGATGAACAACCAGGAGTCTGCAACAAAGAACCTGGAGACCCAGTTCGGTAGGTTTGCCCAGATTGTTAACACTAGGCCAAAGGGTGGATTACCTAGTGATACTGAAACCACAAAAAGGAAATCCCATGAGCAGTGCAAAGCTATAACAACTAGAAGTGGGATAACACTGCAAGAGCCATCAATTCATGCTGTGAGAGAAATAGCACCTGCCAAATCAGCTCAAGCCGCCAAACACCCTGCCGTGGCAGCACCTGAGAAAGGTATCGCAGAACCAATACAATAGTTGACACATGTCACTATGAATGACCAGATATACCCTGAACCAGTTACTGCCCCCCAAGATAAGATTCTCTACAAGGCAAAAATCATAGACACGACACCTTCACCACCATTTCCACAACGATTGAAAAACAGAAACATGACATGCAGTTCAGAAAATTCTTGGATGTTCTGAAACAAGTTAAAATCAATCTTTCACTGGTAGAGCTGATCAAACAGATGCCCAGCTATGCTAAGTTCCTAAAGGATATAGTATCCAAAAGAACAAGGATCGGGGAATTTGAGACAGTGGCAGTGACAGAGAGATGCATGCCAATGCTGCATTATAAGGCACCACCCAAACAGAAGGATCCGGACAACTTCATAATTCCTTGTAAAATAGGCAGCAACCACTCCGTACGAGCCCTATGTGACCTAGGGGCAATTATCAACTTAATGCCCAAGTCTCTTTTCCATAAATTAGGGATAGGAGACGCCCGCCCAACGACAATAATGCTACAGCTAGCCGTCAGAACATATGTACAACTGGAAGGAAAAATTGAAGACATCCTAGTGAAGGTGGACAAATTCATTTTCCTTGCCGACTTCCTGGTACTAGACTGTGAAGCAGATGAAAGGGAACCGATAATCCTAGGGCGACCATTCCTGGCTATGGGAAGAACGCTGATCGATGTTGAAAAAGGTGAACTTACAATGAGGGTCAACGATCAGCAAGTAAAGTTGAACATCTTCCAAACCATGAGACATGCTGATGATCCGGAAGAATGCAAGCTAATAGAGGCCAACTCAGAGTTCAATTTCGAAGCTAACAGACTCTACCTACAGCACGAGTACCAGGGCAGCAACCTCGACAGCTATTTTGGCAGCCATTTAGATAATTGTCCAGAAGATGAACAATGCAGTGAGTGGACAGAACAAGAACTGGAAGAGCAAGAAGAAGCGTATTGGATAGCAAACAGGCTAGGTAAGTATTTCGAAGTGAGCGAACACTCGGCCCAGCGGGAAAACATGCCGGGCTCCGGCTCCGCGCACCTGCTGACACCTTTTGAAGCACTTTTTAGTGTGCGCTTTAGTTTTAGAATGTGTCGCTCAGCATCACGAGTCTACAAGCCTTTCTCATTTCAGTGCTCGCCTTTTGAATCTTCAGTAGGGGCCTTTAGTCTTTTGATTAGAGTAGGGGTCGCGAGAGAGCAGAGCGTACCGCCCTGCCGTAGCCGCGAGTCTTTTTATAGTCGCGACTGTTGTCATAGTCAACAAGGTTGGAACTTCCAGGAAACACTTCAAATTGGGAGGGAGATCCTCCCGGTGAACTGAATGTACCCCAAACCGACACAAGAATAAGCCCATCAATTTCCATGCACAAAATCCAGCTCGAACAGGATCAAAAGCCAGCTACGGATGCCCAGAAAAGATTAAATGATGCCATGAGAGAAGTTTTCAAAAAGGAGATCATCAAATGGTTAGATGTTGGTATCATATATCATATCTCTAACAGCGAATGGGTAAGCCCGGTACAATGTGTACCAAAGAAAGGTGGCATAAATGTGGTAAGCAATGACAATAATGAGTTAATTCCAACTAGAACAGTAACTGGTTGGAGAATATGCATGGATACCGCAAGTTAAATAAAGCAACTAAAAAGGATCATTTTCATTTACCTTTTATTGATCAAATGCTTGATCGCCTTGCTGGCAAACCTTTCTATTGCTTTTTGGATGGATATTCAGGTTATAACCAGATTGCCATTGCATCGGAAGACCAGGCCAAAACAACATTCACATGCCCATATGGCATCTACGCCTTCCGAAGAATGCCATTCGGATTATGCAACGCCCCTGCCACATTCCAACGCTGCATGATGGCTATATTCTCCGAAATGATAGAAGACTTCATAGAGATATTTATGGATGACTTCTCTGTCTTCGGCAATAGCTTTGACAGTTGCCTCGGCAACCTCGAGAAAGTACTCACCAGATGCGAGGAAACAGACCTAGTACTCAATTGGGAAAAATGCCACTTTATGGTCGATGAAGGCATATTCTTGGGGCATAAAATCTCTGCGCAAGGAATAGAAGTAAACAAGGCTAAGATCGAAGTAATCATTAATCTGCCATCGCCGACCTCTGTCGAGGGCATCCGGAGTTTCCTAGGACACGCAGGTTTTTACCGTCAATTTATTGAAATTTTTTCTAAATTTTCTAAACCACTGTGTACCTTGCTAGAAAAAGGATAAACTATTCAACTTTGACGAGGCATGCCTGAAAGCATTCAAAGCCCTGGAAAAAAAGCTCGTGACAGCACATGTGGTAGTTCCCCCTGATTGGAGCCAGCCCTTTGAGCTAATGTGTGACGCCAGTGATACTGCCGTTGGAGCCGCCCTCGGACAACGCAAGGACAAAATTTTCCATGTCATTTACTACGCAAGCAAAACACTGAACCCTGCCCAGACCAACTACACCACCACCAAAAAAGAACTATTAGCAGTGGTGTTCGCCTTCGATAAGTTCTGACCTCATCTAATTGGAACAAAAATGATCGTACACATAGATCATTCTGCCTTGAGATACCTGTTTGCAAAGAAGGGTGCAAAACCTCGCTTGATCTGTTGGATCCTGTTACTGCAAGAGTTCGATCTGGAAATCCGAGACAAAAAGGGCATAGAAAATCAAGTGGCGGACCATTTATCTCGGCTTGAGAATGGACAAGAAAAAACATCCACCAGCAAAATCCAGGATGCATTCCCTGATGAACAACCGCTACTAGCCTCCGCCTTGGTAGCTGCCCTAGAAGCTGAAGGCATCTCACTAACTATCCATGAAGAGGCCGTGGCAGCAACATCAACAGCCACACCATGGTACGCGGACATCGTGAATTACTTGGTAACTGGTGTTTTACATTATGAGCTTAACTTCCAAGGAAAGAAACGATTCCAATATGATGTTAAGCATTATTTTTTAGGACGAGCCTTTCTTGTTTAAAAACTGTGTAGATCAAGTATATAGACGGTGTGTCCCGGGGGATGAACAACAAGCCATACTATCCCAGTGCCACGCAGCACCATATGGAGGCCATTTTAGCGGGCAGCGCACGGTAGCAAAAGTACTACAATCAGGTTTTTATTGGCCAACATTGCATAAAGATGCCCAAGCCTTCTACAAATAGTGAGACAATTGCTAAAGAACAGGAAACATATCAAGAAGGAACGAAATTCCTTTACAAACCATCCTGGAGGTTGAATTATTCAATGTTTGGGGGATTGATTTTATGGGACCATTCCCATCTTCTTGTGGCAACATGTACATCCTTTTAGCAGTCGACTATGTTTCCAAGTGGGTAGAAGCCATTGCCACCACTCACAATGATACAAAGATCATTCATAGATTCCTACACAAGAACATATTCAAGAGGTTTGGGATTCCAAGAGCCATCATTAGTGAAGAGGGCACCCATTTTGATAACAAGCTAATTGCCAAGGCACTCCAAAAAGTTGGTATTAAGCACAAGATTGCTGCGGCATACCATCCACAAACAAATGGGTAGGCAGAGATTTTGAACAGAGAGGTTAAAACCATATTGGAAAAAGTTGTCAATCCAAGTAGGAAATATTGGTCGTTGAAATTAGACGATGCTCTGTGGGCATACCGGACAACATACAAAACGCCACTTGGAATGTCCCCTTATCGATTAGAATACGACAAGGCCTGTCACCTCCCAGTCGAAATAGAACACAAGGCATATTGGGCAGTCAAGGCAGTGAACATGGATTGGAAACAGACTGGCGAAAAGAGACTACTCGATCTGACCAAAATGGAGGAATTCTAGCGAGAGGCATACGAGAATGCCAAACTATACAAGGAAAAAGTCAAAAGATGGAACGACAGCAAGATCCAACAAAGGCAGTTCCTACCATGGCAGCAAGTGCTGCTGTTCAACTCCCGCCTCAAGTTGTTTCCTGGGAAATTAAAATCTAGATGGTCAGGACCGTTCGAAGTAGTCCAAGCTTTCCCACATGGTGCTGTGATAATAAAACCAGTGAATGGAGGGATAAAATTCAATTAATGTGCATCGATTGAAACATTATACAGGAGATTCTGTCCCGAGAGAACATGAAGTATTCACATTGGGGGATGCCTACCCCACTGTGACATGATTTTTACCTTCCACATCTTTATTACTTTATCTAATTAAGAGTAGATATTTAGGAGTAGATTTTCCAATGACAAAAGAGCAAATACACTCCTCCGAAATAATCTCTACCATCTGACAGCAGCTAAGACCAAGCTTCCTTTCCCCGTCTCATGTTTATTTTCCAATTTCTATTTTTTTTTATTTTGTGCATTGAGGGCAATGCCCGTCTCGAGTTTGGGGGGATTAGCACTCATTTTTGTTAGGCATAATTAGTGCATATTAGGTTGCATCATGTACTTGCCTTCATAAATTAATCAAAAAAAAAGAAAAAAAATTGTTAGAACTTGTGCCTATGATAGGATAGCCGACCTTAAAAATTTCGCACCAATTAAAAAGACTTTAAATTTGGGGAAAGCATGAAGTAAACTTAGGGTTTTTTTCTATAATTTCCAAAAAAATAAAAACACAACTGTTACTTGCTGAATTTGTTAGAATTTCTGGTAAACATTGTCTGGTTGAATTATTTGAAAAATTCTAACATTGGTTGCAGGAAGATGGAAAAAGAAAAGCACTGCCTCGGTAGAAAAGAAAGTTTTATGTTGTCTTTCCCTAGAGGTGCCCGAAACCGGCTCTAGGAAGAATCATGTGCAAGGACACTCCGCTGTTATCAAAGTCCATGAATCTTAAAATCTTTGAAGTGGCGGACAAATTAGTATGAGTTAATGAAAGTCTTCACGGGATGACTCTACTCAATGGGTTCGGGGTTTTTTAGTTTGCTCCTATCTTAACTTCAGATCTAGAAGAGTAGTTGTGATAATCTGAAGCCCTTATTGCCATGATTAATAATTGTGCTTAATTATGATGTCTCGGCAGTAACCTTATATATCATGACAGCATCTTTGTTTACTTAGAATATTCTTCATATTCAGCTTGTACACAATTTCTGCACACACTTCACTGGCATTATAGTTTAATTCTGAGGTAATTTATGCTATTCCCCTCTCACTAATCTAATGACATATGCCACGGCCTTGAGGTGTTAAATCAAGTTTAAAACATATCTCTTCTTTCTGATTAATTTAAAGGGCAAGTATGTTTAGGTTTGCATTGCTTGAGGAAAAGCAATAGTTCAAGTTTGGGGGTGTGTAAAGTGTCCATAAGTTCTATATTTTCTGCACATACCATCTCATTATTGCTATTTTTAGGTACATTTTAGGCATAACTAGGATCATGCATTGCATTTTACAATATTCTTTACTTTGCCATACTTTTTATTGATTATCTTTTATTTGGTAAGGAAAATGTACTGTTTTAGTTTAATTTTAGTTTCAGGTACTAGAAGCTGGCAGAAGGAAAGAGGAGCTGAGGACATAATGTTGAGGCAGCAGATCAAAGAGCTATACTGATGCAGATCCAGACAGAGATAGCAGTTGCTGAGTAGCTGTCGCCGCCATACTTGTCGCCCAAGGCTGCTAGCTGAGGAATTGGAGTGCAATCTATAGAGCAGAAAATCATGATTCTAATGAGGTCATTCACTCTATTTTCTGATGCTTGCAGCAGTGAGCAGAGCCGCCGAAGGAGGAGTTCGAGATAACTTGCAGAGAAAGGCAACGTGAAGAAGTCCACATTCAACTCAAAGAAGTCAGAATTAAAGGTTGCATTTAATGCAAAAGCTACTTTGAAGACTTCTACTCCAATGAGGACTTGACCTAGATAATGGCTATATATACTCAATGTATTCTTACTTCAAGATAATATAGGTTTTCCCTTAGGCATAGTTTAGGTTTTTTTGCCGTCATTATGTTCTAAATTCTCTTTGGGTTTGGGTTATGTTGTAAGCTAGTGTGAGAATGGTTGTTTAGGAATTAAGTTTGTTTTTGCAATAAAACTTCAAGGTTTGCTTATTCCATGTTCTTCATAGTTTTCAATTAAGGCGAAAGATTAATTGTTTACTATCCATTTTTTCGGTATCGAGAGAGTCGAACTCATGAAACGAGTAAGTACAGTCTTCACCTTAATCAAATGTTGATCAATCCAGCCTAGACATAGGTTAGGGTTTAAGGCGGCTAAAAGAGAAAGAACCAAACATTGCTGTCTTTGCACGATTCATGCCGCGACTGGTATTATCTGCAGTGGGCATCAACATTATTCTGACTTAGACATAAGCGGGATCACTTTCGAAGCGTTCTGACGAGCCTTGAAGTACTGCCGAGTTTGCCGCCGAGACAATTGTATGTTCCACTGCCGAGGCAGCAAAAGCATCACAGCAGCCAATCTACCATCTCCTGCTGAGGCAGCAAAGTCTGGCAGCGCAAAACAACTTATCATATTCAACGTAGTTTCACACTATGGAGCAGCATAATCCGGCCCATTCCATCAAATCTGATCTCTTCTTATTATTTACTTGTGTTTTATTTACTTTTCTTTCTTAAAAAAATCAACTTATATGTGCATTTATTTTTCCTTTGTACAGGAGTTTCGTTTCGAGTTAAGCTTTCCAATCCCTGTGGGAGACGATGTCTTTTATACTATAACTTGACAGGAGTGTGCACTTGCGGTCATCGAGGGAGAATGGTAGAGAACTCAGTGTAAAGTATACCCTCAGCACATTTTTAACTTATGCAGAAATCAAGCAAGATATAGTGTATGATGCTTTTGAAGGGGATGCTTTGAAAGCAAGGGTGTTGTTGTATTTTATTGGAGTTTTTCTGTGTCATACTGCTAAAATACGTCTATGTGGAGATTTTTTGAAATTGTTGTGTGACGATTGCTTTCAGGGTAAAGTAAATTGGGCCAAATATGTTTACGATACACTTATCGATGTAATAAGCTATTTACGGAATTTAGGAAGGCATATTTACCTAAAAGCGTGTATTGAAATCCTAGAGGTAAAGTTAAATTACCATTAGCTATGAGAAATCAGTGGAACTCAGTTTTGCCATATTAATGTTGTGTTGTGAATTATATGGAATTCAGGTTCGGCTGTATAATTATTAGTTTGGATTTGATATCATAGCCGGTGCATCTTCTAATGGTGGTGAGGCTCGTATTCTTTACTAGGTGGAGTTAAAGGTCTCATCTGTTTATGCGCGCTTGAAGAGCGAGCGAGCTTTGAATAAACCAAAGGCATCTGTTGGTTTATTATTAATCTAGTATGTCAAATTGCAACCATGGTTAAATACTTTTTTTGCACCCTGAAGATTATTTCCTGGAAGCATCCATTACGAGAAACTTTTGAAGCACCTAAAGTCAAGGAATTTGTGGAAGTCATGGAAGCACCCAAAGACAGGAAAGCTTTGAAGAGACGTAAGGTAATACGTTGTGAGTCATTGTATTAATCATTTATTATGTGGAAGGTGAATCTTTAATATTTATTTAATTTGCAAGGTTGCTTTCGCGGAGTATGATGTTGTGGGATGCAATAATGGTGGTGTAACGAGGGAAATGATGTTGGAGATGCTTCCGCAAATAATGTATGAGGTGAAAGGGGTAAAAGAGGTTTTCAATAGGAGAAATGAGAAGCAAATTAAAGGTGAGAATCAAATAATGTCCGAGGTGAATGAGCTAAAAGAGGATGTCAATACGGGAATTAAGAAGCAAATAAAAGGTGAGGAGAAATTGGACAATATGAGGGGGTTGGTGATAAGATGTTAGGAGAGAAATTGAGTATTCTTTCTGAAGACGTCGTAGAAGTGCTGGTCGAGGTGACCTGCTTGAAGCAACGCTTGGTAGAGAAGATGGACATTAGTGATGTCAAAATGAATAGCTTTGAAGTGAAAATAAACGATGTTGAAGTCAATTTGATAACTATGTGGTCATTACACTCGACAATATTTATTGCACTATTAGAGAAATTGATACGTTACGACCCATGCAATGGCTCGACAATGTGGTTAGTATAATAAATATCGTGCACGGCTTGAAATTATATGAAACATTTGGAACCTATTTTGCTAAGTGGTCCTGATTGTTTTTTAAATTGGCAAGATGATTGATATGGTGTCCTTGTTCGAGACTCACAAGGAGGCTAAGGAAAAAAATTAAATGACGGGCATTTATGCCCCGTTATCTTTATGAATGTTTTTTGTTACCATCGAATACAATGTTTATGCCATATTTCTTTGTTGATAAAATGTTTTCGATTGTAAATAACAAACATCATTAATTTATTGTGGACTGCTCAAAAACAAGTGGAAAATGTCATATTATCATCGTTTGCGAAGTTCAATGCTAATTCAATGAAGTTTTATGGGAACATTATTGGATCTGATATTGCAAGATGAAATTTGTTAAAGGATTTAGTTGTTAATTAGTTTCATGATATGCTAAATTTTAATTAGTTGATGAAAAATTATTTGTAGGTATTTACCCCATGAATGATTGCAATTTGGACTAGTACTTGTGTGTCATTTATATGGCACGTGGGGAAGTTTGGATACTATATAGCATACCAGGTATGATATAAGGGCTTCTAAGGATAGTCACGCCTTGCTGAATTGATCTTGAAGGCAACCCTTTGATTGTTGGATCTAGAAAGGAAGCAAGGTACTTGCAAGCAAGATAGGCTCAAACAAAATGGCTTGGTTGGATGATGTTTAAGGTGTGGAAGGATAATGAAGAGATGAGCAGATTTTGTTAAAGGAATGGGTGAATGGTGTAAGGGTTGAATGGTGATGGAAAAGATGAAAGGTGGTGATAGTATATTAAGCAAAACTCATGGAAGAACCTAGGCTATATGAAGTCTAAACCCAAACCTTATATTGTTTATTCAAGGGATGGTACATAAGACTTAGACCCTCTATCTACAAGAGATGGGTGTAATTTTGGGCTTTGAAGTTAGCCGAGTTTGGCTAAGTGGTTCGAGCAGTTTAGACTAGTTTTGAGAATAATTGAAATAAATAGTTTTTGGAGGAACTAAAAATAAAAGAAAATTTTCTAAAATATTAAAATGATGTTCTAAAGGTTTTGAGTGGTTCAATTTGATAAAATTGAATTGATATAATTGAGTTTTTAAAAATAATGGCTAAATCGTAAAAATTGTCAAATATGTTTTAACGATTAAATTGAAAAGAATCAAGGCTTAAAATATTTAGGGAGCTAATAGACCAAAGTGTTTTAGCTTATTCCCTTATTTTGGTGTTTTTAAAAGTTTTAATTAAATGACTTAGTATATAGATTTTTATTAAAAGGATTGCTATTAACCTAAATATTTTCTTACGTAACTTCTTTTCTTCTTACTTTTTCTCTTCATTTTATCACCAGCCAAACTTCTTTTTTCATCACTAAAAATCCTTGGGTGTAATTTTGTTTCTTTATTTATTGAAGATGCTGCTGCAAAAAAACACATGATATTGTGTTCACAAAATGGCCTTACATCGAAGATGTCGGACCATGAAAAATGTGACTCCCAACATTTCCTCTTCGAACTCATCGGCCTTTCCATCAAGCTCCTCTAGATGAGAGTCCACCTCCCTGAACTTGTCCTCCCAATCGACCTCCCTCCATCAAGCTCTATCGTATTCCAAGACTTTCTAGAATGTTTCAGATGCTTCCAGAATGTTCCAGAACCTTTTTGAATCTTATAAAACCTTCTAAAATTTTCTAATGCCTTCCATGGTTTTCTAGAACATTCCAAACTGTTCTAGATTATTCTGTAGAGTTTCAGTACTTCCTTTAAGGCCCTAGAATTTTTCACCAATATCTTTATTCTTCTAAGACAATACTAAAATCTAATTGATTTAATTTTTGGTCTGTGACACTTTTCAGTAAGCCCAACCTCTCAATTAAAGTAGGTGAATTCTTCAAGTTCATTTAAAATGAACCACTCAAATTCTAGGATAAGAAATCTTTACGAATAAAAAAACTCAACATCTTTTATCAGTGAATTAAATATGACATTCTCAAACAATAACACTCAAACTCTTGAGATTGAATTCATTAAGAATTAAAAACTCAACCTTTCTAGCGGTAAATCCATCTAGTCCTTCTCTATAGGACCACCCAAACACTAGACTATGGACTCATTAAGAGTAGTTTATTCAACGATGTCGGTAAATTCATCAAGTCTTTCTCACTACGGCCACCCAAATTTTGAGCTATGAATTTAGGGTAAACTACCTAAGTGACCACCTAACTATTGGGTCTATCCTATTTTGACCACCCAACTTAAAAAAAACTACAAATCTAATCACCAAACTATTTAATTGGTCCTAACCAAACAACCAGCCACTAAAATATAACCGAGGGGTGACGTGACTGTTAATAGAATTGTATAACTACACATTTGGTCTATAATAGTTACTTATTATATCAATTTAGTCCTAATTTTAATTTAATTAAATTAATTAATTACCAAATCAGGTGCTGACACGTGTCACCACCTAATTGGATGAGGAAAATAAAAGAAAAACTAATTTTTCCTTGGTGGGATTCAACCGCAAGACCTCTTGGGATAAAGGGTGTGATATTGCCATTAAACCAACACCCCAAATTTTTATATAAAGTATAACATGTGGTATATGTCTTGTTGTTAATGGCATGAAAAAGGAAATAAATATGGATTAAGGGATTCAGACATTACAAATTTGGGACACATAAAAACATTTAAACCACTATAGAAATATATATATCACAATATTTGGTTGGTGGATTATAAGATTACCATAATGTATATTTTACAAAATTATCTTTGTGATATATTTTCTATTTAATAAGTCGAACTTCCAATATTAAAGTAAAAATATTTGCATGAAAATTCATAGAAAATATATTTTCTATTATTTTTAATTTATATACTTTCTTTTATAAAGTTATAGTACAATATTATATATTTGAATATACGCATACACAATTTATAAATTAATTGTGATTTATTGTAATTATATATTTAAAAATATAGGAAAAAATTTCAAATCAATAAAGTTTTATAATAATTATCATATTTGCCACTAAATCAAATATACTAATAACTAATTATAAATATTATATTTATATATTTATTATTCAATTTACATTATTTTTTAAAATCATCTCATTCTTTAAAATCTAAATTTTCAAATATTATTTATGAAGTGTTTTTTATTGTTGCCATTCCGATTTCCATGGCTTCGTCCTGATTAATTCAGACCGAGCCGTGTCATACACTTAGCTTTGGTGAGTGAGTCTCCCAGCAGAGATTTTCTACATACATAACGCCTCGAACCCGAAACCTTGCTTAAGCGATACCAACATGCTTACCACTTGGACCAACCCTCATTGGTATTTTTAAAGTGTTTTAAAATTGAATAACACATTTTTTTCGTTTAAATAAAATAATATTATTTTTTAGAGAATAAAGAATATTAAAAAATATTATTTCTATTAATTATTTATTTGTTTTTAATGATGAGTGTGATTTAAATATTTTATTATGCAACAATTTTAGGGCATGCAATTTTTTAATATATCAAAACAAAAAATATATTATTGGGGAAATAAAAAAGTGTGGTTTACATGAATAAAAGACTGTGTAAAATGACCATTTTAGTCATCCAACTTTCAAATGTTATAAAATGACCATTAAACTTTAATTTTTGTTAGAAAATAGTCATTTAATAAATTAAAATAATTTAATATTTAATTAGAAATCATTAAATCTAACAATTTTCTAATTAAAAATAGGATCAACTTGATAGACTGTGTAAATAATTAGGGCTAAATTTATTATTATTTTTTATTTTAGACTAAATTGGTTGAATCTATAAATATGAATTTCTAACTGTGTTATTACACAAATTTTCTTAACGGCCGCATTATCCTTTACCATTTTGTAATACTTGAAAGTTAGATGAACCAAATAAATTTTTTTAAATAATTTCATGAAGATTTATGAACTTTTCCCTAATAATAGTAAACAACACTAATGATCTATTTTGTTTTCGATTCATTTGATTTTAGTCATCGATTTTGAAAACAGTAAACAATAATTGATAGAGCGTTTATTTTTTTGAGTCTTCCAAAACATGTACAAACTCCCAATCGACCAAACTCAAACCAAATTGCCCAAGCTTGTCTCAAGTATTTCTCACAACACCACCCCACACACTAGAACACGACACCCATTCAAGCGTCCCTCAGAAAATAAAAACAGAGATGACAATGTCCTAAATCAAGAAGAAGAAGAAGAAAAGCATTCATGAAATGTAAAAAAAAAAAACAAGAGCACCCACAAAATACATCGCCACCTTCGTTGTGAAACTCACCTCCACACCAAGTAGAAACCAACAATTCAGATTAATCACAGAAAGCGTAACCACAACTTTAACCATATCGAAGTTGACCGTTTGGTGCCATTGATGGCCGGATGGCGGCGACTAGAACTTACGCAGAGAGAAAATGAGAATTTTTTGAAATGATGAAAAAGAGAAAAAAAAAGTTTTGTAGTCAAATACCAGAGTTAAATTGATTGAACATTTTAGGACCAAATGAAAGAATGTACAAATAATGAGGATTAAATATCTTATGATGCTAATAAAAAATACGAGAAATGATGGGAAAAGTGAGTTTAGTTGTTTATTGTCCTTGATTGTCCACTTTCAAAATTGTCAAAGACTAAATTGTCAAAACTAAAAAAAAATCTTTAAAGTTCTTCTACCTTTAAATTTATACTAGATTTCATCATAACATAACATGATATGAGTGAAAGTTATTATTTTATAAAAAATGTATATCATAAGTAGAATTGTAATAGAATTATGTATGAATCTATTAGTTATATGTTCAAATCTTAATGAATGTTTTTAAATTGTATTTTTATCCGAGACAAAACCATATGCCAAGAGAAGGAACAATATTCACGGTCAATATTGTTACTCAAAAGGGATTGATGTCAGTGCAACTACTACAAATGCAACAACAAAGAATGTTGTTTATGGGTATGTATCCGAGTAATACTTTTGGTCCGGAGATGTCCCCACATTATTTTATCGGGTTTTTTGAGGTAATATTTTTAAAACAACCCATTTTTATATTTAGGGGTGTAAATGAACAGAGCGTTCAGTGAACTGTTCATATACCGTTCGTTTATTAAGCTAAATAAACGAGTATGAACATAATTTTTATGTTCGTTTAATAAATGAATGAATACGAACATATGTGTGTTCGTTTCATTTACGTTCATGAACAAACTTGTTTATAGGCTCGTTTATAAACCCATTATAATCTCGTTTGTAGGCTCGTTTATAAGTCATTTATAAGCTCATTTGTAAGCTTGTTTATAGGATAAAAATGCTTCTGGATGTATCTAAATACTACTTTTGTTGTTGCTAAGGATGTTATATAAATTCATGTTGAAATGTAAGTTTTATTTTGTTGCTTTTGTTTTATTTATTTATTTATTGTTAATCTAGTTAACATTTTTGAACATATAAACAAGCATGTTCGTGAACAAATAAGCGAACACATTCGTGAACAAATAAGCGAACACACTCGCGAACACTTAAAGGAACACGTTTGTGAATACATAAGCAAACACATACACGAACACACTCATGAACACTTAAACGAACATGTTTGTGAACACTTAAATGAACACAGTTAAAGGAACAAACTCACAAACACTTAAACGAACACATTCGCGAGCACTTAAAAGAACATGTCTACGAACACTTAAACAATCACGTTCGTGAACACTAAACAAACGAACACAAACACTTTGAAAAAAGAACATGAACACAATATTGAAATTTTAAATGAACACGAACCGAACATGAACACCTTTAAAAGCAAACAAACGACCACAAACATAACCTTGTTCGTTCAAGCTCAGTTCATTTTTACACCCCTATTTATAGCATTTTAAAGACTATAAACTTAATCAATTTCATTTTTATATATCTCAAAATGCATTTTCATCGTAAAATTATAATTTAATAGAGGCTTAAGGATGTAAGAAGTCGCTGAAATCTTGAAAAAAAAATCAATCAAGCCCTATTTTTTGCATTGAATTAAATACTTGAACTAATATATTGAATTAATTAAATCCTTTGACCATCATTGACTATTAAATTTGACAAATTTTTCTTTAGATATTACTTTTCACATGATACACTATGGTTTTATCATATGACATATGCATATTTTCTTAAAAAATATTTTTCTATAAGTTTCCAATTTTTTTTTGAATTTTAAAGAGTTTCTTAAATATAATAATTTTTTCAAAATGTCAGCGGTAATACTATAACACGACACACTGCACCAAATGAGTCAAAAATAATCCGTTAAATTTAACCATGAATATTGAAAAAAAAAATAATTGATCTAATTTATTAGTTCGGTGACCTAATTGATTTGAAAGGTTTCTTACGTAGTTTCAATGACCTAATATATAACCTTCAACCCCACCCAAAATTCCCGAAGGCCGTTCGTTGGCTCTCCCACTCCCTAAAAAGGGCATAAAACCCTCAGTTTTTGGTAATATATTACGTATATATGTACATAAAACGTATGTTGCACTGATACAGATACGAGGATAGATATAGAGACGAAAATGATAATTCTCAAAATTATAGAGTACGAGTACGGTAACGGTACGACAAATAAAATTAAAACTATACAACAATAATAATAATAATAATAATAATAAAACCAATAATAACAAAATACTAATAAAAAATTAAGGTAGAAAATAACCTTATATTTGTTTAAAAAAGTGCTCATAAAAAAGTTTCATAATAAGGCTATGTTTGATTCATGCAATTGTAATTCCGAAATTCAATTTCTGTAGTTTTTGGCATTTAGTTTATGTAAAATAAGTTAGTTAACGTAATTAAAACAACGGGTCAACTGTTTTCTCCTTAGGTTTTCTGTAGTTTGTATTATCCCTTTATTTTTTTAGAACAAATCACTCTCTTTTCAACTTAAAAAGCCTCTCCCATAACACGACACCAACACATGCTTCTCTCCATTGACACCGTCGATAAATAAGATGGGTATGTTTTTGTTATCTTTTATATATTTGTCTTTTTTATTCTCTTTACTTTTATTTATTCTCAAGTTTGTTAGCTCTTTAATTTCTTTTCCCTAATATGCTTTAGATTTTTAGGGATTTTATTTTTGTAATTGCTTGCTCTGCTGCTTTCTCTATTGCTCATTTTTAGATTGAAACATCCATTTTATAACACCAAAAAATCTCTATTTCAAAACCCTAGTTTAATTTGGGGATTATCAATTCAAAACTCTAAAAATTGGGAATTAAAAATCTGAGACCCTATTTATTCAATTCGGAGATTTAATTGAGTTAAACCATTTTAGTGACCTAATTGTGTTAAATCAAAAGTTAAGTACTTCTTTAAAAAGTGATAAGAGTACACTTATTCTGCGTTTTAACCTTTTTCTCATTGGTATAAAATCATTTCTTTTTTGTCGTCTGCTTATTTACCGCCGTATCTCTTGGCCGTCGTTTGCTTCCCTGACAGTGTTTCCATAGAATCGGTAAGATTCCTCACTCCCTTTGTTTTGCTCTACACTATAACAGTGAAATTAAACATGATAAATTATAAATTTACGCATAAGTTCTTCAACTCTTAGCTTAAACTTGAAAAAATTTAAATTGAAAGTTTAGAATAATAACTAATTTGGAGTATCTATACTTACCGCTCAAATGATCTTGTTATGGGCTTTTCAAATCTCTTATTAAACTTAAATTTTATTTGCTACATTACTAAAGTGTAAGTTTGATTTCTTTTTTGATTGAAGATGCTGCTGCAAAAAACACAGGATATCGCCTTCACGAAACAGCCTTACATCGAAGATGTCGGGCCACGAAAAATGTGACTCCCTCGTTTTTGCTTTCAATCTTTTCTTTTCCCGTTTTGGATTTAATTATGGCTTCAATTTGTTCATCTGTTCTTTTTTTTCATTGATATGTATGCAGAAAAGCGATTAAATTCTCAATGTTTTCGGACTCAGAGATAGCCAAGGCTGCCGAAGTTCAAGTATATAAGGGTGTTTACTATGATCCTCAAAGCCACCCCATCGAGGGCGGGTTATTGGATCCTCGAATGGTACTTAAAACTTAATTCTATCAGTATTTTATGAGTTCAGTATCAGTTTTTTATTTAAAGTTTCTGATTTTATTTTTTCTCTCTCTGGTGTCTTAAGGGTCCTCCAAACAAGTCCGGTAAATGTGCAACTTGTGCTGGAGGTTTCGATGATTGTCCAGGGCATTATGGATACTTAGTTTTTGCCCTCCCTGTTTATAATATTGGGTATTTAAGTACAATTTTAGACATTTTAAAGTGCATTTGTAAGGTAACGAATAAACATGACCTGAATTTTTAAATTTTGATTTAATTTAGTCCAATCACAATTTGGATCCATGTTTATTTTGTTGTTTTGTTCACAGTCTTGTTCTCGTGTAATTTTGGATGAGAAATTAGCCAAAGATTATTTGAAAAAGTTGAGAGCTCCAAGGATGGAACCATTAAAGAAGGTCGAGTTGGTGAAAACTATAGTAAAAAAGTGTACTTCTATGGTTGGTAGTAAAGCTGTAAGGTGCTCGAGATGTGGATATGTAAATGGTTTGGATTCTTTATTCCCTTGTGCATGACTTTATATATTTTTTGACATGATTTATGTATCATCCATGGACTATGAGTAAAAATACAAGCTTGTGTTTGGTTACAGCATTTGCTATATATGGTTTTCTTGAGGTTATTTTATTATGTAATGTTTAGTTCATTTTCTGTTTTTCTCATTTTATGCATCTTTGTTCTCTGCATCATCAATTGATGGTGGGGCCAAAATGTAATTTTACCACTGTATATGCTTAAAACTTAAAATTTTAAAGGGACTAAGTCAAGATTTTATCATTTAGGGGTAGGGCATCCATGGCCCTTGCCTGTTGGTTATGAGAATTGGTTGCTATAAAGGGTTTGTTAGGCTTTTGTGATTCTATGTAATGAAACCAGGTTATAATTACTTCTTTTTTTTTTTTTTT
Organism: Hibiscus trionum; assembly: GCA_030270665.1. Taxonomy (NCBI): domain Eukaryota; kingdom Viridiplantae; phylum Streptophyta; class Magnoliopsida; order Malvales; family Malvaceae; genus Hibiscus; species Hibiscus trionum. The sequence goes on along the minus strand of BSYR01000033.1, from coordinate 5,839,936 downwards.
TTTGCTTTTAATGGTTTTTAGGTACAGTGAAGAAGGCTGTGGGGAGGATAGGTATTATTCATGACCGTTCAAAATGTAATGACAACAGTTTGGAGGAATTTAGATCTGCAATTTCACACACAAGAGAGTCCAAATCAACCTTCAACGTGGCTACCTATGTTCTGAACCCTGTCAAAGTGCTTTCGCTTTTTAAAAGGATGACTGATGTGGTAAAATCTATGCCTTCCATTTCATATTTTTATTACATATTTGATATTTCACATGTTGGAGATTGCATTTTAATCCAAAAAAGGTTTCTGTTCTATTTTTTATCATTCTTACTCCTTGACTTTTTCAATAGCATGAGATGTTCTGTATTCCATTGTCCACAGGATTGTGAATTGCTTAATCTTTTTGACAGACCTGAGAAGCTCATTGTTACGAAAATTGCTGTGCCACCTATAACTATTCGACCTTCGGTCCTTGTGGATGGATCACAGAGGTTCCAATAGAAAACATCTCTCTATTTTATTATACTCTGCATTTTCAATTTTATTTACTGGACATTAGGTTTATTTCTGGTTGTTGCTACTGGAGAGGTTATAAAAGTATAATTGTCTTTACAATTTCCTCTTTACATGTTGCAGCAACGAAAATGACATTACTGAGAGGTTGAAAAGAATTATTCAGGATAATGCCAGGCTCCATCATGAATTAGTAGAAACAAATGCTTCATTTCAATGTCTGGTATGAAAATAGGTTCTGATACCTATTACGTTCCTGCAGGAATTTAGGTCAATGTAAAATCTGTTATTACTATTTTTTGTATATATGGGGGTTGATTATGTCTTGGGATACAAAAAAGAGGGAGTTCTATTCACATACTATCTCACCTTAAAGAGGGAACTGGGAACCCCAAGTTTTAACTATTGAAGTGTCTATTTCTTAATTGGTTGAATGATATTATCATATCAATTATTCATATATCTTTTAGTTTTTCTTATTATTTTGCCTATTGCCTTTTCATTCCCTTTAGATGAATATCTATTTTTTCCTCCTTATTTTTCTTTACTCAATCTTGAATTACATCATTTATGTTTGGCTATCTCCTTGACATCATGTGGTTATGCCCATATTCTACTTTGCATAGAACAGGGTCATATTATAATGTTTGGCATGTTCTTGCACTTTCCTTTAGCTGTTTTCTTATTGCTGTACAGAGAATGTTGACATAGAAATGACACAAATTTAGTTGACTGCCAGAAGTTAAAGCATAGAAAAAGAGGTCATTAAAGGATGTTGTGTGATGTGGGGTAGACATGCATTGAAGTTTTTAAAAAATGCAATAGATTGTTTGGTTACCATACTATTATTTAAGCTATCTAAGTCAGAGAGTGCTGATGTTACGTTACCACGACAACTAGTAAATTCTTAAGCTTCAGTTTTGGTTGGTCAAATTGGGGTTGCTTTTAATTAAAGTATGAAGTGATGTTTATCAAGAATAAAAAGGCCACGTAGGACTAAAACAATTATGTTAGGAAGTTTCTTGTTAGAGTACAAATGCCGAATGCCTGAGTGATGGGGTAAAATTGTAAGTTGCTGTTTAGATATTTCTCTCTTTGAAAACCATTTATGTTGTCTCATGTTGAAGATTTTTTCTTTAGGGAGCCTGGGAGGATCTTCAAGTTGAAGTTGCACAATACATCAATAGTGATGTTCGTATTGATAACAAGGAGAAGAAAGCAGCAAAACCACTGAGTGGTTTTCTTCAGCGTATTAAAGGAAAGCAGGGACGCTTTCGTGGGAACTTATCTGGAAAACGTGTTGAATTTTCTGGTCGGACTGTTATATCACCTGACCCCAATCTGAAAATCACCGAGGTTTGTTCCTAGTAAGGTTTAAGCAAGTTTTAGGATTTAGTGATCTGGATTGTGTTTTCCTCTGATGGTGTAATGGTTCAGGTGGCAATTCCGATACATATGGCTCAGATTTTAAGTTATCCAGAACGTGTTTCTAGTCACAATATAGAAAAGCTAAGGCAGTGTGTTAGTAATGGCCCTTCCAAATACCCTGGTGCACTCAGTGTCAAATATCCCGATGGCAATTCGAGGTGCATTGCTCTTGCATCGCATTACTTTTGCCCTTATTTTGATATTCCTAATTGCTTCTTTGTGAATGGTGTGTGATTACTGTTTAATGCCACAGGTTCTTGATGGGTGATTATAGAAAGCGTTATGCTGATGAACTAAAATTCGGTTGTATCGTTCACCGCCATTTAGAAGATGGAGATGTTGTTCTTTTCAATAGACAGCCAAGTTTGCATAGAATGTCTATCATGTGCCATAGGGTGATTATTAGTTTTGGAATATTAAATTGCGGTATGTAGTTTTTCGTTTTTCCCTTTCTCCAAGCTGTTGCTTGATTATTTTATCATGTCATGAATGCAGGCAAGAATAATGCCTTGGAGAACGTTACGATTCAATGAATCTGTTTGTAACCCATATAATGCTGATTTTGATGGTGATGAAATGAACATGCACGTCCCACAAACAGAGGAGGCTCGGACAGAGGCACTTATGTTGATGGGGGTAAATTCTTTAATATCATAACATCTTTTGAATTGTACCTTTGGAATCATCATATGGCACTTCGTTTTTGTAATTCCCACAATTTTTAATACTGGTATAATTTTTTTACTTTTAACCTTTTTCTCCATTGTTGTACCTACAATATAGCAGTAATGATAATGGTTTGGAGAGAAATGTTTTGAGCCATAAAACTTTGAACTTCTACTCAACACATTTGTCCTGCAATTTAGATAAATCTGAAAATTTCTTATCTGACATTTTGTGTTTGTTTCTAGGTCCAAAATAATTTATGCACGCCAAAAAACGGAGAAATTTTAGTTGCTTCCACTCAAGATTTTTTAACATCTTCCTTCCTTATTACAAGGAAGGATACATTTTATGACCGTGCAACCTTTTCACTTGTGTGTTCCTATATGGGTGATGGGATGGATCTCATAGATTTGCCTACTCCAACATTACTTAAGGTAAAACCTAATATCCTTTTTAGTAATTTTGCCTATTACTGAATTTAATCTTTGTGGCAGCCCATAGAGCTTTGGACTGGTAAGCAATTGTTTAATGTCCTGTTACGCTCGCATGCAAGCGTGAGAGTCTACTTGAACCTTACTGTTAAAGAGAGAAACTATTCCAGGAAGATTGTCAAAAAGATTGGTGACAAAGAAATAGAAGTAGAAACAATGTGCCCTAACGATGGATTTGTCTATATTCGGAATAGTGAACTTATATGTGGGCAATTGGGGAAGGCTACTATAGGTGAGTCTTGCTTTGTTTCTTAATTTTTACGATGTGAACTGTTTATTTTTAAATATTAATAATTGTTTTGTGTTTAATACGATTCTCATGTGTTTGATTATCCATTGATTTGTAGAAAAGTGTATCGCTGAAACATTTCATAGACTAAATTAATAATGATGAGACTTTACAGATACCAGCTGAATCTAGTTTTGGGTGAGACAAGATCTATTGCATGGTAATTTGATTTGGTATGTTGAGAATATTAGTGATAAAAATTTAGACCTAATTTTTGTATGGTAGAATGAGGATAATATAATTCTTGTTAGTCATTCTTTAATCATATTTTCATTTTGGGACTTTGCACTTTCTGAGCTATTAGTCACCATTTGCCATAATTTTATTGTTGGTAAACCTTAAGAAAGCCTGTCACACACTTTTAGTAGCTCATTGACATTGAAGAGCTAGTTCTTATATACCTTTTCTTATTTTCTTTTATTGTTTTGTGGTTTCTTATGTTTACCTTTTGTATGATTCTGTCTTCCTGCTTTTTTTTTCTTTTGATAATATGTAAAATGAGTTTCATTGGCTTACAGTTTTAATTATGGCAGGCAACTTAGGTTTAAAACAGATTGCTTTAGACTGGACATAGTAATGCCTATATAATTCTCCTTCCTATTATGGGTTTGTAATAGGTTACTAATTTCACAAGAAGTTGGAAACTTGGAATCCTTATGTGATCAACGAAATACACGCTGAAACCCTACAGAGTGGTTACTTGCAACCATTCTAAGAGTTGTACATATATGTTCCCATAGTTTTAAATGCTCTTAGTTGTTGTAAGACATTAATTATTGCTTTTGAAGTTTGTTATCTATTTATTTATTTACTCATTGTATAACATCCTGGAGTCTCCTTGGCGTGAGAATGAGGAAAAAAGAACAATAATGTTAAGGTTAGATTCTTGACATTCTCAATTTCTTATATCCTCCGACATGAATTCAGGAAATGGCAATAAGGATGGACTTTATTCTATTCTTCTTAGAGATTACAATGCACATGCTGCTGCTACCTGCATGAATCGGCTAGCTAAGCTGAGGTAACCATATCACCCAAGATTTTAAGTGTGAAATTTCTTCTGTCATCATCTTTTAAGTTGATATATAAACATTTTGGTTGTTTGTATGACTCCAAGTGACTCATGTTTTTTGTTGGAGCAAATTCATAACTTAGCAATCTTTTCTGAAAATATTTCTTTAACATCTTGGTCTAGAATATTATAACATGGATTCTGTATTGTTTATAGTACCCTCATCAATAATACATGTTATGGTCTATGAAGAAACTATCTTTCCACTTCCCATTTTATTCCAATGTGTAATGTAATTATAGCTCATATTTGATGTGTTCTCTCTCTTTCTAAAATTTCTCTCTTTATATGCTTCCATGCAGTGCTCGTTGGATAGGGAATCATGGCTTTTCGATAGGAATTGATGATGTCCAACCGGGAAAACGTTTGAATGATGCGAAAGGAGTGACAATTTCAGGAGATTATAAAAAATGTGATGAGCAGATACGGTTGTTTAATGAAGGGAAACTACAACTTAAACCTGGTTGTGATGCTGCCCAAACACTCGAAGCTAATATAACTGAAATATTGAATAAAATTCGGGATGAAACCGGGAAGGTAAGGATTGTAGCTATGTTGTAGCATTTTCTATTTGAATTTTTTAATTGGTCTCTACTACAATGCTTACTTATATTCCCTTAAAACTTTTTTATATCATGTTCCATACAGTTGGAACCATGTCTTTTTTTCAGAATGATGATATCAGCCGATTGCTATTTTGTTTATGGCTGATAAGGATTGCTTTCAAACAGGTATGCATGAGAGAATTACATTGGAGAAACAGTCCATTGATCATGTCACAATGTGGTTCCAAGGGTTCTGCTATAAATATAAGTCAAATGATTGCATGTGTTGGTCAGCAGTCAGTTGGGGGTCGTCGTGCTCCTAATGGATTTATAGATCGCAGCCTTCCTCATTTTGAAAGAGGGTCAAAAACACCAGCGGTAAATTTATTGTATACTTTGTAGCTCTTGACATCTAAATACCTTTGTTATTGATTCATTCACCTAACTTGTGGATGTTAGTTATCTGTCAAATAAAACAAGGAAAATTTTGAAATGAAAACATTTTAATTTTCTTTCATCACCTGATATAGAAAATTTTGATGACAATTTGAAAATCTGTGCATTCATTTTGTAGTATGTTTTGCACCTTTTCTTAAAAAGTATAGGAGAATTGATGACATTTGGTGTTAAAGTTCTGCGCATATAATTTTGTGATTTCTGCAGGCTAAAGGCTTTGTTGCAAATTCATTCTACAGTGGTTTGACAGCTACAGAGTTTTTCTTCCACACAATGGGTGGGCGCGAAGGCCTTGTGGATACAGCTGTATGAGTAACCTCGTTTCACTTCATTTGTTGCCCTTCAAAGTTGTGACGGATTCTGTTTTGCTATAATTACTGGTAGCAGACTGTTAGTACACATGTTTATGTTTCATCTGGCCTGGTCTTATTTGCTATGTTTGCAAACTTATGTTGTTTGCTTCCTCTATCCCCAACATCTAGTCCATTCCCCCAAAATTTTGTTCCACTGATGAAAGTACACAATCACTTGTAGTGTCTTTTAGGCTGAGATATTAAAAATGCCTCTGATTATTCCACTTTTCTTAAGTAAGCCCTATGTTTCTATTATATCCAAATAAGCCCGTATCTTTTGATTTGTGCCCAAATAATTATTTCAGTTGAAAGATTGATTTATTTTGAGGGCTTATTCAGGTATACATTGAAGGTTAAAGGTTAAGAGCTTATTTAGGTACAAATCAAAGGTTCACGGCTTTTTTGGATGAAAATAACAAAGTTCACTGTTTTTTTAGTTCAGCCTTTCTTTTATAATTAATTAACCTTTATTGTCAACATAAAGTTATTAATATATGTGTCTTAAATTTTGGTATTATAACTTCCTCATGGACCCACAGTTTAGGATGGTCACTCGTGGAGACTAATAGACTGATTTATTATTCGTAAAACACAAACCTTTTGCTATTATAAATGTCCAGTTTTTGGACCTGTGCTTGCTTTAATTTCATATATCTGGTTTTCTTTTAGGCATTTCTTGACCTTGTTAACAAGGAACTTTTGAATTGTTTTATTTTGCAGCATTTCCACTGAAAATTCATTTAAATTTCCACTCAAGAGTTATCTTAGGGTCATGCAGATTTTTTTTTATTGAATCATTGCAATACATTACTGTAACAGATATACCTATATGTGAAGGGCTGAATTAGATTCAAGTTGATTGAAAGAGAGATATGGTTGGGATCAAATAAACATTGCTGGTGATACCTTTTGACTCTTGTAGGTAAAAACAGCTGAGACGGGGTATATGTCTCGCAGACTTATCAAATCATTGGAGGACTTGGGCATTCATTATGATAACACTTGTCGTAATGCAAGTGGATGTATAGTGCAGTTTATCTATGGAGATGATGGCATGGATCCTGCATCTATGGAGGGTAAAAATGGATTTCCTTTGAATTTCGACAGATTATTAATGAAAGTAAAGGTTAGAATCTGCATCTCAAGAGGTTTTGTAAATCTTATTATTGGTAGGGTAGATGAACTTGACATTATGTTGTTGATGTCTATCTACAGGCTACCTGTCCCCCAATAGATCAGAAATACTTATCTGTTGATGCTATCCCACAAATGTTAGAAGAGCAGCTAGTTAAACATGATCCAGATGGGGTTTGCTCTGAAGCCTTCAAAAAATCTCTGAAAGGATTCCTTGAAGGGAAGGCAAACGACCTAAAGAGATTGATGGAGTTGGTTAACAATTGTGCACAGAAGAGTGAAATACTTGAGGATATTGGCCATAAAATAGCTGGTATCACTGACAGGCAATTAGAGGTAACTATTGCCATTATGTAAAGAAATCCTTCATACGGCTTCCTTTTTATGTTGCGTGTATCCTTATGCCAAGGTGTGCAAATACAGGATTCAATTACATGATTTTTAAAAAAATTGCATGGATTAGAGACTATAGGTGGACTGGTAGAGTAATTTATGCATGGATGAACATGAATATTTTGACGGTATATGTAGTGATATGTACATGCATATTCATGTACCATGATGAACCACTTCCTTTTTGTATTTAAATGTCCCAAAATCAATCTTCTGATATCTAGAAGTGTTTTATTTTCCTCAATTACCTTTAATCTTTAGAAGGAGAGTTTTGTAAAAGGGGTTATAATTATTAGATGGAGAGAGTAATACCCTGTGATTGGTCTCATGCGTTTTTTTGTCCAAATGCTTTTATATTCCAGCCTTCTTTACATGCTTAAAAAACGTGGGTGCTCTAATGATAGTCTTTCTTTTACAATACTTTAGGTTTTCATCAGAATCTGCGTCGGGCGTTATCGCTCAAAAGTAATTGAAGCTGGAACTGCCATTGGAGCTATTGGAGCTCAGAGTATTGGTGAACCTGGAACACAGATGACTCTGAAGACATTTCACTTTGCTGGAGTGGCAAGCATGAGTATCCTTCGAAGGATTTCATTGAATGCCCAATCATTAATTATCGATTTTGTTAATTGATTTTTCAGTGTGGTTCCTCAACTATGTTTTAGATATTACACAAGGAGTACCTCGCATCAAAGAAATCATTAATGCAGCCAAAAAAATTAGCACTCCCATAATTACTGCAGAACTCGAGTTTGATAATAATGTAAATGTTGCACGGATGGTAAGAGGTTGCATCGAGAAAACTGTCTTAGGACAGGTATGAAATAATCCTTTCAGAAGGAGTTGTAGTTATCTCATTTTCCATCTTTCTTGCTTTTATAACTTATTAATATTTTACTAACCAGTTGGATCATAATTTATATATTAGCTGATTTTGTAACATGTTTAACTAATTTTCTTCTCAAAGCCTTGGGCATAAATAACTATAAGTTTTGGAAGTGTTAGTTCTTGGACTTCAACTGCTCTCATAAAGATAACAAAAAATGCAATTTTTTTGTCTACTTCTCCTATGGGTTGATTGTTTCTGTAGTTGACTCTCTTCTTGTCATGAAGGTTGCTAAGAGCATCAAGATTGTAATGACTTCAAGATTAGCATCAGTTGTTATCTCCCTTGACATGGAAAGAATCCAAAATGCACAATTGTATATAGATGCAAATGTGGTGAAAGAATCAATTTTATTAACATCGAAACTGAAACTAAAGGAGCAGGTCAGATCTCTTATATATGGTCTTAACTCTTAACACTTACACTTTGGATTGTTAATAACTCTTGTAGTGTTACTCTGCAGCATATTAAGGTTTTGGATGTTAAAAAGTTGGAAGTAGTTCCTCCAGCTGATAGAAGTAAAATTCATTTTGAACTGCATGCTCTTAAAAATCTGCTTCCAATGGTTGCGGTAAAGGTAAGGCTCCGGATTATCTTTGTGATTCGAGAAGTTAAAGAAGAGTATACATGTGCTTATTCCAATGTTCCCGGATGATAGGGTATAAAAACTGTTGAACGTGCTGTAATTGCTGAGAAGAAAAATGGCAATAAAAGTCGGAACAATGAAGGGAAAAAGCAGTACCAGTTGTTTGTAGAAGGGTTAGTTTGATTTTAAAATTAATTTCCCCATTTTTCTCTTTGAAGTGGTTTCTAATCTGCCTTAAACCTGCAACTTGTGTTGTAAAATAGTATATTCTTGAGCAAGTGGAAAGAAATTGATTCTAACTTATTTTGGCAATTATGTCTTCGTTTGATTTCTTTCCTAACTTGCAACCTTTCCTATCTCCCACTTGTTGGGAGGTGCGGGGATTGTTTTTTTTCCCCTTAAAAAAATGCTGGAAAAACTAGATTACTGAAAATTAAAGTTGCTTTGAGGGAAAGAACAAAATGTAGCTCAGAAATTAATCTAACAACAATGGAAGGAAAATCAGATTTCTTCTGATTGGGAGACAGAACTGGATCATGTGGAGTACTTTATAATTAACTGATGGAGCTCAATTCCAGTAGCAATAACATTCTAATCTGATGATGTATAAATTTAGAAATAGAATACCTCTCTGGCCCTGCAAAAGAGGCTTTATCATCTAAGTTCAGAGCAGGGTCAGTAAATTCCATTAGCAAAATGAAAGAGCAGAAGGAGATGACGTCCGAAAAATGGAATTTAGCTTGTTGATGAATGGTTCTTCAAATGTGTTTTGCTTAGGTGATGCATATTGTTGTCATTTCCTACTTTTTAATAGCTTCTTCCTAACTGTTACAAATGTCGTTTACATTTTCAGCATGGGGCTCCTGTCTGTTATGGGCATTGAAGGAATTGAAGGACGGAAGACAATGAGTAACCATGTCATGGAAATGCTGCAGGTATTGGGAATTGAAGCTGCAAGATCATGCATAATCAATGAGATAGCATCAACTATGGCAAGTCACGGAATGAGCATAGACATACGCCACATGATGCTTCTAGCTGATGTGATGACATTTAGGGTTGGTTTTTTTACTGATTGTCCCTTATTTTGTTTTCTATAAATTAAAGACCATTGGTTTTTCTTGTCTATTTTACTTTCTATAAATGCAAATTTAGATTAGGTTCTGGACATTTGTTTTGTGGACATAAAATTTTGAGGGCAATTTATAACGGCATTTAGGTTATTGTTGTATCAGGGGGAAGTTCTCGGCATCACGAGGTTCGGAATCCAAAAAATGGACAAAAGTATATTGATGCTGGCTTCATTTGAGAAGACAGGGGATCACCTTTTTAATGCTTCTGTTAACGGGAGGGATGACAGGATTGAGGGAGTTACCGAGTGCATCATCATGGGCATACCGATGCCATTAGGCACTGGAATATTCAAAGTTATGCAGCGGTAAGCATGCAATACGTTTTCTAATGTTCTGTTTTATTGCATTATTATTATCTGGTTACAGCTCGCAATTAGGCACTAGAGTAATGGTGTTTCTACATTGGGGGTGCTTCGGTAATCATACAGCTTGAGCACTGTTGTACCTCAAGTATCCGTTGCTGCTCTCTGGAGATTGTTTGAACATCTCTTTCTAACCTTAGCTTGTCTTGTTGGCTTTATGCGGCCACCATAACATTTTCATCGATGCAAGTTTGCATGCTTGGAATCAGGAGTTGCTATGAGTAACACAAACTAGTATTAACTAGTCTTTTCTTTTCTTTTCCTATTTGCAGAGTGGATACCCTTCCTATGCTAAAATATGGTGCAGATCCAGTTTTATGTTGAGGAGTTGATCATCTTTTTGAAACAACCCATATAGTATAACGCTCAATGTTGATTGTGTATCAGCATCACTGAAACAAGGGTAGATTGTCTTTTCTTTTCTCGAGCTATGCAATTAGTATTCCAACAAATTTGAATGTATGTACATAGTAATATCAAATTAATCTAATCATGTTGCTGCTCTCAACTTCACCTTTTGTTTCATTAAAAAATGGTGGTTTTCAGTAGTATAAAATGTTTCATTACCGTATTACTTTCAATACAAATGCACCTCGCTTGATCAGAAGTGGAGAATGACAAAAAAAGAGTGTAGATAATAAGCTTTCAAATAATTATATAATAAAAAATAGTTATTTGCAAGTGTTTCAGGTTGAATAACTGGAGACAGTTATTTGCAACTGTGAACTATCATCCATGTCGGTGAAAGCCCTTGAAGCCGGTCGAACCAATTCAGCAATATAACCTGTTGCCGCAGTGACAGCGTAAGAATTGTCCTGCTCAGTCCACCCGAAATCTTCATAAAGTGCATCCAGCCATGTCGACAGCAGCGAGAACAAGCCCTCTTTCGGAACCAAGATGTTTCACCTGCCTATTGCAATACAGAGCTGAGCGATGATTTTACTGATTTTGTGCCTGTACATGGTGGGATCTTCGAATGAAGCTTTGAGAGTTCCCTTTGATCTACCCATAGTTTCACAAACTCATTCACCATTCTCTTTTCAATTAGAACATCAACAATCCACTTTAAATTGTCGGCTTCTCGAGCTATTTCAGCCATTAAAACTCCTCGATCTCGCTTCCGCTTCTATAGCTTCAGATAAGCAGGAAGAGATTGTTGTCGGTAATAAATGGCGGGTAAATATAAGTCATAAGTTTTGATAAGTTTTGAAACTTAGTAAATAGTATAGACACTTTATAGGGACAATATTCATGTTGCTACGTCAAATGTTACTATAACTCATAAGTTTTGATAAGTACCATAACTAGTAGATATAAATTTAAATCTAAATTGTTAGTAAAGTTTGTGTTGGAAGAAGAACTCTCGAAATTTGATATTGAGTTATGGAACTGTCAACTGTGAAGTAACATTTTAGAGTAAACGCGTAACAGTTAACGTTTTTCTCTTGATATCAGAACTTGTGTACATGTACCGAAACCCGTAGAAAATGTGTAAACTAGAAATGTTCAAAATCCTTTTATACATGTTTATATAGTATGTTTCAGAACTTAAGTATCAGCACCGAAATATGTCGTATTATATGTTGGATATATAAAATAAGACATCGAAACCGTAAAAGTAAAGAAAGTAAATAACATATTAGGTTGAATCACCAAGTATCAAAATTCATGAACGGGTTTCGCAAACTAAAATAGATGAATTTAATATTTCCAGTTTAACGATTCATATTTCCAATTTTTTTTGTAGGTCTCGCAATGTATTTTGTCGTTTCGATAGTCGTATCGCCTTCCTGTTCTCCTTAAACTGAGAATCAAACTTTCATTTCCCCACTAAAAATCTGAATAATCCTCTCAATTTGTAAAAAACGTTTTAGTCAGTATAAAGGATCGAAACCTTAATTTAAGTATGCAATTAAACATGTGCAATCATCTTCATTGCGAAAATAACAAGCATAACCCTAAAGTTTGTTTATTTGCGAAATAATAAAATCTAGAGTTTGTGTTTCGAAATTTTGGTATAGAATTGCATTTCTTGTTGAAGGAAATTTGTTTGAACTTAATATTATGTCTTGTTTTTTATTTTGTTGAAAATGTTACCTTTTTCATCGCTCTGAACCAATAGAGGTTAGATTTGTTTGTAATGAGAATGAGTTTATTTATGAGTGAGTTGGTTTTTTTCTGCACTAATTCATGTGAAGTTTAATCACGATGGTGATAATTTCAAATTTGAATCTTATTTTGACGAAGTTGTTGAGAAAATTAGTGATAAAGTTGATAATAAAGTTGCCATAGTTACTGAGGAAGCTGGTGCTGATATGTTGGCAATTTATGATATGTTGAACGCACAAAAAACATGTCATCCCTTCATTAAGTTTTAGTAAATTAATATTTATGTATTCTTATTGCATCTCAAAATAAATGATTGATTGTATACTTTTATTTTTTAAAATATTTTACAGTCATGGTGAATGTAGAAGGATAAAGCAAACTGAGGAAAAAGTGACTACTGAGTAGGTTTCAATGGATTATGGTCCGTAAAATATTAAATTCATTTAAATTTGTCATACGTAGGTTAGGAAAGAGTTAGACAATAGGAGAGCATGACGAAAGAAGATAAACAATCTTACATTGATGAAATTGAGAAGAAAAATAAGGCATACAAAGAGTATAAATCAAGACAACTAAAGAAGATAATAGGAAATAACAATATAAATATATTCTTTTTTGATACAGTAAGATTGACGTAGGAACTTATCCCATGTAGATATCTTTTGACACAAAATGTAGTAAGAATAAATTGTACGATTTCATTAAAAAAATAAAGACGATGGGGGTTGGTCATGTTCTTGATGAAATTCATTTTGGGCCAATAATTTTATAAAATCGCGCATTATATGTTGGGACCTATTGAAGATAAACATAATTCTGCTATGTTTATTCGATTGCTGAGTAAGAATTACTCGTACATACTTTACACATAATGTATAGATTTTATAGAATAAGACTTTAAGTTCAATAAGGAGTGCTGCTTAGTTTAGAATTCTAACTCTAACTTTTTGATACAAGACATAAAATACCACTCTACTAATGCAATTTAAATTTTAAACTAACTCTAACTCGTGTTATCTTACACTCCCGCTCAAACTGGAGAGTATACATTGTATAGTCCCAGTTTAGACAAGTATTTCTCGAAATGAACTTTTGGCAGAGGCTTTGTAAGAATATCTGGCTACTTGTTTTTCAGCTGTTATGTAAATTAATGAAGTTGTTCTTTTGGTCAGCTTTTCTGCAATGAAGTGTCTGTCAATAGGGGTGCTAACGAGCCGAGCCGAGCCCGAGCCTGACCAGGCTCGGCTCGGCTCGGAAACTATATTTTTAGGCTCGGCTCGGGCTCAAGGCTCGCCAAGCTCGGAATTTCAAGCTCGAGCTCGACTCGGAAACTGTATTTTTAGGCTCGGCTCGAGGCTCGCCAGGCTCGGCTCGGCTCGGCCCGTTATCAACTTTAAACACACCAAATTGAACATAATCCAGCTTAAAAATCAACTAAATGCAAATTCAAACTCAATAGAGTTTGTAAATGAAGGCAAATAAGCCCTCATTCTAAAAAAATATACTTAGATGTGTGCACAAAAAGCCCACTTAAGCAAGATCTCAGCCATAAAAGCCAAGGTTAATGTGCTTACTTCCTCCAGCACCTGAGCCCCTATTTATAGGTGGTTCTCCCTCATTGCTTTACATATCTCACCAATGTGGGATATTGAGAAGTATTGCATAACCTTTGTTTTCTTCCTTGCTCCCTTAAGTTTTATGTAAGGATGTATAAATATTCATTTTAGTCTTTTTTATATTTTAATTATATTAATTTAATCCTCATTTTCTCTTAATTTTGGAGTGCAAAATTTATTTTTCATTGAATTTAGTTATTTAATTTTAATAATCTACTAATCTAAATGTTAGAAAACAATATAAAAATCATAAGAAGTGAATTTAAATAATTACAATTATAATTATTGATTAATACAATAAGTTATGCGAATTTTGAAAAAAATCACGACCACGACACCCGCAGTGACCGCAATAGCATCCGTTATCTCCGCAAACGCGATAAACGCAACACGACCGAAAACGCGACCGCTATTTAAATCCCTGATTTTGCTATAGGTTTTTTATATAAAATATTCATTAAAAATCACTTTCATAACCAACACTAAAACAAAATTCAATGACCGGAAAGGGGAAAAAAGTGCCAAAAATTAGATTAATCCAAATAATCAATAAATATTCTTATAATACAAACACGTAATTAAAGAAAATACAAAATCAAACAATAATCAACTAATGAAAGAAAATACAAACACATAATTTATTTTAGTGCATATGTAGATTCCGAGCCTGGGTAAGCTCGGCTCGGCTTGTTAAGTTTTCGAGCCGAGCCCGAGCCCGAGTCGAGCTCACTCGAGCCGAGCTTTGACCGAGCTTTGACCGAGCCGAGCCCGAGTAGCTCGCGAGCCGGTCAGGCTCATTATCACCCCTATCTGTCAATCTCAACATGCTTCATTCTGTCATGTTGAAAAGAATTTTTGGCTATCTGTATAGTTGACTGGTTGTCACACAAAATCTGAAAATTTTCATCCCGTGTCTTCCTCAATTTCTTGAGTAATTTCACTATCCAGATTCCTTCACACATTCCCAAAGCTAATGCCCTGTATTATGCCTCGACACTCCTAGAAATCACTGCTTACTTTTTTACTTTTTCATATTACCAGATTGCTCCATACAAAAGAACAATACCCACTGGTTGATCTTTTATCTGTAAGTTCACTAGCCCAACTTGTATCTGTAAATATTTTAACAGTTCTGTCAGTTTTCTTTTTGAAAAATAAATAATGTCTTGGTGTACTTTTTAAGTATCTCAGGATTCTTTTTGCTGCTTTCATGTGTTATTGTGTCAGATATGTCATGTGTTGGCTGATGATATTTACTGGAAAAAAATGTCTGGTCTTGTTAGAGATAGATAAATCAATTTACCCACTAGCCCTTGGTATAACCCTTTGTCTACTTTCGAACCAAATTCAATTTTGTTGAACCTCAAACCTGCATCCATTGGTGTATATGTTGATTTGCAGCCTAGTAGTTCTGTTTTTTTAGTAAATCCAGAACATACTTTCTTTGGTTGATTACTAAGCCCTTGCTGGTTCTTTCTACTTCTATGCCTAGGAAATACTCAATTTTTTCTAGCACTTTGATTTCGAATTCTCTGCTCAAAAGTACTTTTAACTTGCTCAATTCTTCTTCATCATCTCATGTCAGTATTGTGACATCCACATAAACAATTAAGATAACCTTTTTATTCAATGAGGTTACCTTAGAGAACAAAGTATGGCCTGCTGAGGACTGTTTGTACCCAATTTTTAAAAATAACCCCAATAAATCTTTGGGTAAAGTACACAGACGATCACTAAACTATACCCGAAAAAATAAAATGTTAATTAAACTTTTAAAAATGACAAAATGACAATTAAACTTAATGTTTTGTTACAAAATGATAACCGTGCCATTAACATCCGTTAAAGAAGTGACATGGCTGTTAATTTTTTTTTGTATAATAGCATATTTAGTCCTTCATAGTTACATATTCAATCAATTTAGTCATAATTCGAAGAAATTTAATAAATTTAACACTCAGTTTTTACACTATGTTATAATTGAGTCATAATTCTAAAAAACATATAGCTAAGAACACACGGGCAGATGTGTAATTAGGACTAAATTTGACCCTCAATTTTTACACTTTGTTATAAATTTAACGTTGTTCTTAGTTATAAATTTTATAGAATTAGGACTAAATTATAACAGTGTGTAAAAATTGAGGGTTAAATTTAAGCTTAAATGAAAATATGTGCCTAAACTATAACACTTTTAAATTTTAGGTGCCCAAAGTATTTTAAAAAAAAAATAGGTGCCCAAAGTTTCAACCGTTATAATTTTATGTGCCTCGTGTTAACTACTGTTAATTTTTTTTAAAAAAATTATTTTTTATTTATTTCATTTTTAATTTCTTTTATTTTTAAATCTATAAATTTCCAAAATTCATAAACTAGCCCCCAAATTCGAAATTCCTAACTCGCCAAAACTCAAATCACGATTTGAATCGATTCTATCACCGATGGCCACGCCGCCGCCTGCCACATTCGTCCCCGGACCACCACGGTCGTTTATCCTACCATACTGTCACCGAAAATAGATTGAAGTTGTGCAAAATGCCAGACGAAGGCCAAAATATTCAAAAAATTCATTCAAACGATTTGCGATGAGCGGCGGCTGAACGACGAAAATTTGTGTATGGGTGCTTGGGAGAGGGGAGTACGCTCCATTCCGTCCCCAGAATCGTGGCCAACGACGACAGGAGTGGCCGAATTGAGGGATTTAGGTATTTCGGGATTTATAAATTTATGAAATTGGGGGTTTTTTGGAATTTCTTGAATTTAGGGGATTTTTTGAAAATTTCAATTTTTTAATTTTTTAAAAAATAATTTAAAATTTAAAAAATAAAAACCTGCTACGTGTCACATAATAATTGGCTAACAAGTTTTTTTAACGGCCATTAACACCGAGGCACCTAAAATTGTAACGGTTGAAACTCTAGGCACCTATTTTTACAAAAAAAAAACTTTAGACACCTAAAGTTCAAAAAAGGTATACTTTAAGCACTTATTTTTCATTTAAGCCTTAAATTTATTAAATTTCTTCAAATTATGACTAGATTAATTGAGTGTGTAACTATTGAGGACTAAATGTGCTATTATACAAAAAAATTTAACAGCCATGTCACTATTTTAACGAAGGTTAACGACACAGTTACCATTTTGAAACAAAACATAAAGTTTAATTGTCATTTTTGAAAGTTTGGTTACCATTTTATTTTTTTTGGGTATAGTTTAGTGACCGTCTGTGTACTTTACCCTAAATCTTTCAAACCAGGCACTAGGGGATTATTTTAGTCCATAGAGTGATTTAGCAAGCTTGCAAGCCTTTTGAGGCTGTCAAACACCCTCTAATCCAGGTGGAATCTGCATATAGACTTCTTCTTCAAGATTTCCATTAAAAAATGTATTTTTAATGTCCAATTGATGTAATTTCCAGTGACAATTCACTGCTAGACTCAACATAACCCTAACTGAATTCAATTTAGCAACATGAGCAAAAGTCTCTTTAAAATCAACCCCATAGATCTGAGTAAACCCTTTGGCAATTAATCTAGTCTTGTATCTTTGTATAATGCCATCAGAGTTATGTTTGATTGCAAATATCCATTTACATCCAACATGTTTCTTACCTTGGAGAAGGTATGTAATGGTCCATGTTTCATTCTTTTGAAGGGCCTCAACTTCTTCTTCGATAGCCCTTCTCCACTTAGAATTCTGCATAGCTTCTTCAAATTTTTTTAGAATATGTTCTCCATCTAAACATGCTGTAAACGCTTTGAAAGAGGGCATTAAATCTCCATAGGCAGCATATCTCTGAATAGGATACTTAGTACACTATCTTACCCCTTTTCTTTTAGCAATAGGTACATAGTCAGGTTCAAGAAGATGAGAAGGGATACTGGAAGATTCTTTACCTCCACTTTCTTCACAGACAACTGGACTGAAATCCAATTCTTGACAAGTGCCAGATAACAAAATGGTTTCTGGAATAGTCCTTCGTTTTTTAGTGTAAACCTTCATTTTTGGAGGAGGCTGGGAAGGAGATTTAGTTAAAGTTTTAGGTCTAGTAGGAGTAACAGTAGGAGAATGGCATGGAGTAGGTAAGTTAATAGGTGAGGAACTAGTTGAAGTATGAGGAGTTTGACAAGAAGTTTGAGGTTCCTGTAATAAAGGATAAGTAGAAGATATATAATGAGAAGGAGGAGGAACAGAAACCTGGTTGTGAATGGGCTGAAAATCACCATAATTCTCCCCTAGAATTTTAGCCTTGGAAAAGTAGGGTTTCTGCTCAAAAAATGTAAGAGAAGAAGGGTGGTAACATTTGTAGCCCTTATTTAGTGAAAAACACATTTGAGAGACTTGGGATCAAGTTTAGAATGAGAGGGACTGAAATTTTAGACAAACACAGTGCACCCCAAAAACTTTCAAAGGAAGAGTGGAAGTCATAGGTTTAAAATGAGGAAAACAAGATAGAAGAACATCCCTAGGTGTTTGAAAATCTAACACTCGACTAGACATTCTATTAATATGGTAAGTAGAAGTTAACAAGACTTCTCCCCATAAATACTCAGGAACATTGTGGAAAAACATTAAAGCTTGAGTTACTTCTAATAAATATCGATTCTTTCTGCTACCCTATTTTGCTGGGGAGTATCATCACAAGAGCTGATCTAAATTATCCCTTTTTCTATAAAAAATTATGTGAAAACTGCACAAAGACACGAGCTACTTATGATTTTTCTTTTAACAAGTATGTCCAAGTGGTTCGACTATGATCATCAATAAAAGTCACAAACCATTTACTCCCAGTTATATTCTTCACTGGAGAATGACCTCAAACATCACTATGTATAAGGGAAAAGGATGAGAGGGTTTGTAAGTAGAGGGCAAATATGTTTGTCATGTTTGTTTTGCAAGAGGACAAACATGGCATTTAAATGAAGAATACTTTTTATTAACAAATAATTGTGGTAACAATCTTGAAAGTTAATAAAGATTTGGGTGGCCTAACTTAAAAGGCCATAACATAACATCTTCATGTCCTAAGGAAGTAAAACAAGCTTTAAAAGATAGATTTGTAGGGAATCGATTGCTGGAGAAGACATACAAACCATTGTGCAAGCTAGCATTGCCAATCTTCTTTTTCTTGTCCAGTGCCTGCAAAATACATTCAGAATTAGTAAACTTTAAAACACAATTGAAATCCTTGGACAACTTGCTAACAGATAACAAATTGCACTTTAAATTGGGCACAACTAACACATCTTTAAAAATCAAATCCTCAGTAAGAAACACAGAGCCACTGCCTTGAATTTGTGAATAAGAGCCATCAGCTATTTTAATAGAACTTTTAAAGGAGGATTTATGAAATTGAAGAAATAATTCTCTGTTACCATTCATGTGGTTAGAGGCACCATAATCAACAATCCAGTCTGATGTATTTGGAGAAGAAAGAAAAGCAGTAAAGGAAGAATTATACTCTTTATCTTCAGGTTCTATTCTGGCCAAATTACCTTTATTGTTCCCAGTGAACTCACTGCACATTTGTTGCTTAGTGAAGCCACTAGACACAAGGCTAATACCATCATCAGAGGAGGATTCTTTAGAGTTTTTAGAACTGGCTGCTTTCCAGTCAGTTGGTTTGCCATGAAGTTTCCAGCGGTTCTCTTTGAGATGGCTATGCTTCTTGCAATAGTTACAAGTGTCTATTCCTTTTTTGGTTTTAGGAGAAGATGACTGGGTAACCAAGGCAGAACTGTCAGGAGCAGGAGCTTCAGGTATCATATACAACCTCATGCTCTCCTCCCTTCTGATCTCAAAAAATTACTTCTCGAAGGGAAGGAAGTGGATTGAGGCCAAGGATTCTGGATTTGATAGGGTCCAAGTCTCTATGTAGGCTATTTAAAAACTGGAAAATTCTCTTTTTTTTAAGTGATTTTCTTGTAGAGCGTAGCATTTGTTGGAGTCTCTCATTCATGTGCTTCATAGAGATCAATTTGCTACATAGATTAGTGAGAGTAGAAAAGTATTGGGTGGCATTCATCCCATCATGCT
This sequence comes from Hibiscus trionum, assembly GCA_030270665.1. NCBI lineage: Eukaryota > Viridiplantae > Streptophyta > Magnoliopsida > Malvales > Malvaceae > Hibiscus > Hibiscus trionum. The sequence continues at coordinate 5,819,878 of BSYR01000033.1, read as the reverse complement.
TCAGAGTAGAGGCAGTGCTCTTAATTCCAAATAACTCAGAGTTTTTGTTTGTGCTAGAATAAGTATCTCGGACAACATCTCAAATTTCCTTGGCAGTTTCATATAAAAGAAATTGGGAACTTACTTCAAGGGACATGGTGTTAATGAGCCATGACATAATTCTACCATTCTTTTTGATCCATTTTTCAAGAGCATGATCATCAGCAACAGGCTTTGGACTTTTCCTATTAATATACCTTAGGGTTCCTCGCCCTATAAGGAATATTTTAACAGATTAAGACCAGGGGATGCAGTTAGTGCCAACAAATCTGTGGCAGAAGGTAGTCGAACTAGTTGTTTCTGAAAAATATGCCATTGAAATAGATGATGAGGATGGGGATTGCAGTTCACTCGAACTGGTATGATGTGCCATCGATAAGAAGAAAGAATTCGATAGGATTGAATTAGATTGATACCATGAAGATAAACAAAATTCTACTTTGTTGATTCGATTACTGAGTAAGAATTACTCGTACATACTTTACACATAATGTACAAACTTTATAGGATAGGACTTTAAGTTTCATAAGGAGTCCTTCTTAGTTTAGACTTCTAACTCTAACTTTCCAATACAAGACATAAAATACCACTCTACTAATACAATGTAACTTCTAAACTAACTCTAACTCATGTTATCTTACACCTATGTGAGGAATTGATGGAAATTTTTGATGTTGGAAAGAGTATTATTGAGTTTGAAGGACACAACATTACTGTATCAGTTGAAGATGTAGAAGCTATATTGGACCTGAAGAATGAGGGTGTTGATGTTCATGAAGTGTTGTCGAGGGAGAATGGTAGAGAACTCGGTGTAAAGTATAACCTCAACACATTTTTAACTTATACAGAAATCAAGCAAGATATAGCGTATGGTGCTTTTGAAGGGGATGCTTTGAAAGCAAGGGTGTTTTTGTACATTATTGGAGTTTTTCTGTGTCCTACTACTAAAATACGTCAATGTGGAGATTTTTTTGAAATTGTTGTGCGACGATTGCTTTTAGGGAAAAGTGAATTGGGCCAAATATGTTTACAATACACTTATCGAGGCAATAAGCTATTTACGGGAGTTAGGAAGGCACATTTACCTAAAAGGGTGTATTGTAGTCTTAGAGGTAAAGTTAAATTACCATTAGTTATGAGAAATCAGTGGAACTCAGTTTTATCATATTAATGTTGTGTTGTGAATTATATGGAATTTAGGTTCGGCTGTATGATTATTAGTTTGGATTTGATAGCATAGCCGATGCATCTTCTAATGGTGGTGAGGCTCGCATTCTTTATTGGGTGGAGTTAAAGGTCTCTTCTGTTTATGCCCGCTTGAAGAGCGAGCGAGCTTTGAATAGACCAAAGGTATCTACTAGTTTATTATTAATCTAGTATCTCAAATTGCAATCATGGTTAAATACTTTTTTTACACCATGAAGATTATTTCCTAGAAGCATCCATTACCTGAAACTTTTGAAGCACCTAAAGTCAAGGAATCTGCGGAAGTAATGGAAGCACCCAAAGACAGGAAAGCTTTGAAGAGACGTAAGGTAATACGTTATGAGTAATTAATTGTATTAATCATTTATTATGTGGAAGGTGAATCTTTAATATTTATTTAATTTGCAAGGTTACTTTCGCGGAGTATGATGTTGCGGGATGCAATGATGGTGGTGTAACGAGGGAAATGATGTCGGAGATGCTTCAGCAAATAAAGTCTGAGGTGAAAGGGGTAAAAGAGGTTTTCAATAGGAGAAATGTGAAGCAAATTAAAGGTGAGAAGCAAATAATGTCCGAGGTGAATGTGCTAAAAGAGGTTGTCAATACGGGAATTAAGAAGCAAATAAAAGGTGAGGAGAAATTGGACAATATGAGGGGGTTGATGATAAGATGTTGGGAGAGGAATTGAGTATTAGTTCTGAAGATGTCATAGAAGTGTTGGCCGAGGTGACCTGCTTGAAGCAACGCTTGGTAGAGAAGATGAACATTAGTGATGTCAAAATGAATAGATTTGAAGTGAAAATAAAAGATGTTGAAGTCAATTTGATAACTATGTGGTCATTACACTCGATAATATTTATTGCACTATTAGAGAAATTGATACGTTACGACCCATGCAATGGCTCGACAATGTGGTTAGTATAATAAATATCGTGCATGGCTTGAAATTATATGAAACATTTGGAACCTATTTTGCTAAGTGGTCCTGGTTTTTTTAAAATTGGCAAGATGATTGATATGGTGTCCTTGTTCGAGACTCACAAGGAGGCGAAGGAAAAAAATTAAATGTCAGGCCTTTATGCCCTGTTTATCTTTATGAATGTTTTTTGTTACCATCGAATACAATGTTTATGCCATATTTCTTTGTTGATAAAATGTTTTCGATTGTAAATAACAAACATCATTATTTTTTTGTGGACTACTCAAAAACAAGTGAAAAATGCCATATCATCATCATTTACGGAGTTCAATGCTAATTCAATGAAGTTTTATGGAAACATTATTGGCTCTTATATTTTAAGATGAAATTTGTTAAAGGATTTAGTTGTTAATTAGTTTCATGATATGCTAAATTTTAATTAGTTGATGACAAAATATTTGTAGGTATTCATCCCCATGAATGATTGCAATTTGGACTAGTACTTGTGTGTCATTTATATGGCACGTGGGGAAGTTTGGATACTAGATAGCATACCGGGTATGATATAATGGCTTCTAAGGATAGTCACGTCTTGCTGAATTGATCTTGAAGGCAACCCCTTGATTGTTGGATCTAGGAAGGAAGCAAGGTACCTGCAAGCAAGATAGGCTCAAACAGAATGGCTTGGTTGGATGATGTTTAAGGTGTGGAAGGATAATGAAGAGATGAGCAGATTTTGTTAAAGGAATGGGTGAATGGTGTAACACCCGTGTTTTGGGTCTAGGAGTTAACCGGGTTTCTAGTCGAGTCAATAAAATTTAATTTAAAACAATTCAACCTAAAATGTGGTGTAATTGAGCTTTTGTAAAAAGGGGAAGGACCTATATTGTGATTTCACCCAAAACTTTTAAAAGCAAGACCACTTTATTGTAAAGTGTCTTCTCTTTCCCCATTTCTCTTTTTTTTAACGTCAAACCCCTCTCCCCCATTTTCAAACTCTCCCAAAAGCTTGGTTACTATTCCATTGGATAACTACTTCAATTCGAGGTGTTTTTGAAAGGTAAATAGGTTTTCCAACTCTCCTCTTTTTCCCCTATCTACTCATGGTCTTGGATTTCAAAGTTGTGGGGTTTTGAAAATTAGGGTTTATATTAAAGATTTGATTTTTAGAGGGGTTTTCCAAATTGTTTTGATAAATTGTGTTAGGGCTTTGTTTAATCATGGTGAAACACACATTATATGTTAATTTGGTTAATTTTTAATGAATTTCCGAAGTGGGTTCTTAAACCCATTTTTGAGTTGTCAAGAACACAATTTTTGGTGGGTTTTAGGTTGAATACTAAGGGCTGATGGTTAGAGTATGATATTAGAGTGTTTTGGGATGTTTTGGAGGTCATTTGGGTGTTGGGAAATGGAATTTTCAGCAAGGCTTAAGGGGAGCACGAAAATTGGGATTTTGTAAGATTATGTGGATTGGGAATTTGTAGAAAATGGTTTGTGTTTGTGAGGTGAGTGGATAGTTGAGCTTTAGCATTGAATTGTGGTGTAATAAGTGTGTTTTGTTTGGCTAGAAGCAAGAGGAAGCGTTGAAGAGGCTTTGGGACCGAATCCGAGTTCGTAGGAGGATTGTTTCGTTTGCTAAGGAAGGGCGGTGAGTGGTTTCAACATGTTTTAAAGTTTGGTTCGAGTATGTGTGTGTGGGTGAAGTGTGCTTGGTAGGCCACTTCTAGTTGATTTAAGTTGTTAGCTTAGCCTTTGATATCCATATGCTATTGTGCTTACTAGCTATGCTCTTGTGTTTGTGGTTGATGGGTACATGTATATATATCATGATGAGTAGATATGTGATGAGCATGTATTGTGGTTGATGATATGTGTTGTGATAATGATAATTGGCACTAAAATAATTACCGGTTGTAAATGATCGATCATTAGGATAGTGTGCACACAAATTGAGTCAAAAACGTACGTGGCCTTGATGGCGTTAAGTCATCAAGGAGAAGTACGGTGATGTAACATTCCACCGGAAGTTTTTTTTATATTTCTACGGGATGATGAGTGGAATCCCATCCGTAGGGCATGTGGCGATGAGTGGAATCCCGCACATGCAAGGTCCGGTGATGAGTGTAATCCCACCGAGGTAAAGTGTTGTTGAGGTTTAAATCCGCACAATCGGGGTAATTAATAGTGTCCAATTAACTTGTTCTTATATGGTGATATATGGTTGTGATATATGTTGTTGCTACACGATGTTGATATATGATGTTTGAGCTTGGTAGGATTGAGAAACCATATTTTGCCACTTGAAAGACTAGCTAGGTCTACTTGATTATATGCCTTTGTAGGTTGTATGCGAGATTAGGATTACATGCTTGAACCCTGCATTGTTGATGTTTTCGTTTTAGAGCACCCTCACTAAGCTTATAGCTTATGCTCTCAATGTTCAACAATGCAGATCATTAGCGTGGTGTTAGCTCGGAGCAAGGCAAGACGGGCTTTCCAAGTGTGAGGCTCAAGTATGGTTATTAATTTTGTAATGGTTAAGCAATGTGGCAAGAGGGTATTTGTATGAGCTTATATGACTCATTTGTGATTTTGGATGTTTATGCTTGACTTGGTTTGTAAGCATGTCTACCTTGCCTAACGCTTTTATTGTATGTCCTTTGAATGTTAACCTTGTTATGTTATGTAAACCCTTATGGGATGAATGATGCTTTTGCTTGTCAATGTTTCAAGCATGTTTTGTATGAAAGGCCTTGTGTTTTGTCATGGTTGTATGTTTATGAATACCCATGTCTTGTGAGCGTTTGCGTATGTTAGACCTTGCTTGCATGCCTCTAGATTTGGTTTGATGGTGTTGTGTGCCTTTAGGGGGCCTTAGTGGACCTTTATACTTGCCAAGACTCACTTAAATCGGAATTTCAAAGGTTGCAGACTGTCAGCGTTTCGAAATGGGGAGGGCAGTTTCGAAACAGGTAGGCTTCAGGGACCCCGTATCGGAACGCGTTTCGATACGGTTTGGCCTCTGGAACCCCCTGTTTCGATACGCGTTTCGGAACGTTTTGGCTACTGGAATTTTGAGAAATTCACGAGATAAAGGTGTTTCGAAACGGGCCTGAAGGTTTCGAAAAGGTCAAAATCTCGTTGACCACGAGATGTTGACCGTCGTGGGCGTTTCGGAACGGTTGACCACCGTTTCGATACGGCCCCTTGTATAGGCTCTGGGGCAGTTGACCTGGTCAAGGTGTTTCGAAACGCCTCAAGGGTGTTTTGAAACGGACTGCCTTTAAGATTAAAATTTGGTCTGTTAAGTGTTGTCTTGTTTTCGATCGATTGTTTTGTGTATGTTGTTCCGCTGTTTGATCACTTAGGGTTTAATACTCCTTTGGACAAGATTAAAATAAAAAAAAATAGGGTTGTTAACCGAGGGGGAACCTTAACGGGTTTCGCTTCGATTTTCCCCATGTGGCTCACTCGGACCGGTCATCCGGCCAGACCGGGACGAGGGGGTTACATTTGTTGGTATCAGAGCCTGAGGTTACCGAGACCTCGGGCAGGTAAGTGAGGTAAGCTTAATGTATTAAATGACTTTGTTGTTCGATGCATGTCTTGCCATGAATTCCTGAATATTTGACTGTTCGTATGATGTTTTGAAGCATGAATTGTCGTGTCTGGTGTAGAGTGTGTGCCCATTGCTACTATTACTTAATTGAAACAATTTTTGATAAAAATGAGTACTTGAGCACTATTGGACCCTTGCTTTGACTAACGTAATCCTTATCTGTTTCTTGTTGTAGTTTATACCTTGCTAGTGGAACCATGAGACCACGTGGGAGGCCTAGGATGGTTCGACCGGAACCACGGGCAGAGGCTCCAGGAGTTGAGCCTGTAGTGAGAGTTGAGGCTCAAGTGGGAGAGCCTGTGGTTGGAGTTGGAGCTCCTCCACCACCTCCACCACCACCACCTCCTCCACCGGAGCGGGAGGTGAGGCCGGGGCCGAAGGAGAGGGACCACAAGGTGGCCAAGGACCGGCCGGGATTGATTTAGCTCCGTTGGTTCAGGCAATTGCCGGGGCATTTCAGGCTGCTGTAGCTGGAGGTCAGGCAGCACACCATCATGGTGAGGGCACTGGCTTACCTTTAGAGAGACTTCGGGGCCTTGGGGCCGAAGATTTCCGAGGGGCTACACTGGAGAGGTCAGAGTTGTGGTTTGAGAAGACTGTCCGTATCCTTGCTCAGATGGGATGTACTGGTGAGCGCAAGTTGGGATGTGTTGAGTCTTTGCTTCAGGGTGATGCCTACACCTGGTGGGTCACCGTTACTTCGGGGATGTATGAGGCCGAGATCTCTTGGGAGTTCTTCGAGACAGCATTCCGGAAGAAGTATTTGGGTCCGCGATACCTCGATGAGAGGAAGAGAGAGTTCATGGCATTGCTTCAGGGGAGTATGTCCGTGACCGATTATGAGATCCGATTTGTCAGACTGAGTCAGTATGCATCTGAGCTTGTACCTACTGAGGTGGAGCGTTGTAACCGCTTCCGTTATGGACTGAATGAAGAAATCAAGACTTATACACTAGCTTCAGACTACACTGATTTTGATGTCTTGGTCTCGAGGGCCAAGGACTTGGAGCACAGTTTGAGTTTGACCAGGCGGTCAGGTGGATCTAGTTTGGGTAAGAGGTCCAGCAACTTTGATAGAGGTGATGCCAAGAGGCATCGGGACAACAGGCATCAGTATGATCATAGGCGTGGTGGCGGTAACCACGGTAGGGGCCACCAGGGCCAGAGAGCTGGTGGGAAGTTGCCCACATGTGCTACTTGCGGGAGGAACCACACCGGGGAGTGTTGGGGAAATTATCACTCTTGTTGGAGTTGTGGTGCTAGAGACCACATTAGACGTGACTGTCCACATCAGGTGGGACAGGTACCAGCTCAGGCTCCTGCTAGAGCCAACGACTTTCAGAGAGGCCGCGGGCGCGGTAGAGGTAATTTCCAGCCGAGGAACGATGGTCAGAGAAATTTAGCTCATGTAGTTGCAGTCCAGCCGGAGGGCGGAGGACAGGCTAGGGTTTACGCTCAGCGCGGGGAGCAGCATGACACCGATGTGATCGCAGGTAACTTCTCGATACAGTCTTTGGGTTTGCTTTCTTTGATTGACTCTGGGTCTACACATTCCTACATATTGAGTGAGCATGCACAGTCTTTGAACTTGCCTTGTGAAATGTTAGAGGTAGGAGTTAGTGTTACTAGTTCCTTTGGGGACACGGTAGTAGTTAAGAAGATGTATCGAAGGTTTCCGTTGATGGTTCAGGGGCACGTGTTTCCAATGGATATGATGGAACTTCCTTTCTATGGTTTTGGTGTGATTTTGGGTATGGACTGGCTCACGGAGCATAGAGCTAGAATAGATTTTGAAACTAAGCGGACTTCTTTGAGACTCACAGATGACTATGAGATTGTAGTGGTGGGTGAGAACGTGAAGTTCTTATCCAATGTGATTTCAGTATTAGAGGCTAAGAGGTTAGTTGAGTTGGGGTGTGAAGCATACTTAGCGTATGTGATGAACCCTAACATGAGTGAGGTTAGACCTCAGGACATCCGGACAGTATGTGACTTTCCTAGCGTGTTTCTGGAGGAGTTGCCAGGGTTACCACCGGACAGAGAGGTAGAGTTCAGCATTGAGACTTATTCTGATTCAGCTCCTGTTTCGATTGCTCCGTATCGTATGGCACCGAAAGAATTGAAAGAGTTGAAGACTCAGTTGCAAGAATTGACAGATAGAGGTTTTATTCGACCTAGTTCTTCACCTTGGGGTGCACCAGTGTTGTTTGTGAAGAAGAAAGATGGAAGTATGAGAATGTGCATAGATTATAGACAGTTAAATCAGTTGACAGTGAAGAATAAATATCCGTTGCCTAGAATTGATGATTTGTTTGACCAGTTGAGAGGAGCATCGGTCTTTTCGAAGATTGATTTGAGATCAGGTTACTACCAGCTAAAGGTTAGAGAGGTTGATGTACCGAAGACGACCTTTAGGACTAGATACAGTCACTATGAGTTTTTAGTCATGCCATTTGGGTTGACTAATGCACCGGCTGCATTTATGGACATGATGAATAGGATCTTCCACCAGTATCTAGATCAGTTTGTAGTTGTGTTTATTAACGACATTTTGGTATACTCGCGAACTGAAGAAGACCATGACCGACATTTGAGACTTGTTTTGAAGACTTTGCTAGATCATCAGTTGTATGCGAAGCTCAGAAAGTGTGAGTTCTGGATCCGTGAGGTAGTCTTCTTAGGACATGTAGTGTCAGCCGATGGGATTAGAGTTGATCCGAAGAAGATTGAAGCCATTGTTGAGTGGAAGCAACCGAAGTCTGTGACAGAGGTACGTAGCTTCCTAGGCTTAGCCGGATATTATAGGAGGTTTGTAGAGGGTTTCTCTAAGTTAGCCGCTCCATTGACACAGTTACTTCAGAAGAGTGTTCAGTTTGAGTGGACAGATGTAAGACATAGAGCCTTCGAGAAATTGAAAGAAGCTTTGACCCAAGCACCAATCTTGATTCAGCCTGAGTCCGGGAAGGACTATGTAGTCTACAGTGATGCTTCTTATGTAGGGCTAGGATGTGTCCTTATGCAAGACCGGAGAGTAGTGGCTTATGCCTCAAGACAGTTGAAGACCCATGAGCGCAACTATCCGACCCATGACATAGAGTTAGCGGCAGTTGTGTTTGCTCTGAAGATTTGGAGGCACTACTTGTACGGTGAGAAATGCACCGTGTACACCGACCACAAGAGTTTGAAGTACATTATGACTCAGCGAGATTTGAATCTCAGACAGCGTAGATGGTTAGAGTTGCTAAAAGACTACGATCTTACTATTGAGTACCATCCGGGTAAAGCCAATGTAGTGGTCGATGCATTGAGTAGGAAGGTGGTCGTGGACTTGAGAGCTATGTTTGCTAGATTGAGTTTGTCCGGAGATGGTGGCTTGATAGCCGAGCTTCAGGTTAGACCTACTTTAGGTCAGTTGATTAGAGAGAAACAACTCCTAGATAGATCTTTGGCACCTCACGTGCAAGATATAGTCGAGGGTAGATCTTCAGATTACAGTTTCAGCATTGATGGGGTTTTGTGTTTCAAGGATAGAATAGTTGTGCCAGAAGACAGTGACTTGTGACGTACGATCTTGACTGAAGCCCACAGTAGTCCGTTTGCTATGCATCCTAGAAGTACGAAGATGTACCGTGATTTGAAGAATGAGTACTTTTGGGTTGGCTTGAAGAGAGATGTAGCCGACTTTGTGAGTAAGTGCTTAGTATGTCAGAGAGTGAAGGCGGAACATCAGGTTCCCTCAGGTTTGTTACAGCCGTTGAGAATTCCGGAATGGAAGTGGGAGAACATCACCATGGATTTTGTTTCGGGTTTGCCTTTGACTCCTACGAAGAAGAACTCAGTTTGGGTGATAGTGGATCGCTTTACGAAGTGTGCTCACTTCTTGGCGGTCAACACTACATACACTTTAGATAGATTGGCCGATTTGTATATTGGCGAGATTGTTAGATTGCATGGTGTGCCGAAGTCCATTGTATCAGATAGAGATCCGCGGTTTACTTCTAGATTTTGGGAGTGTCTGCATACAGCCTTGGGTACCCGTTTGAACTTCAGCACTTCTTATCATCCTCAGTCAGATGGTCAGTCAGAGAGAGTTATTCAGATTTTAGAGGACATGTTGCGTTGTTGTATCATAGACTTTCAGGGTACTTGGGAGAAGCATTTGCCTCTAGTAGAGTTTGCGTACAATAATAGCTTTCAGTCGAGCATTCAGATGGCTCCATATGAGGCCTTGTATGCCCGGAAGTGTAGGACTCCAGTGTGTTGGGCCGAGGTAGGACAAAAATTGTTACCTATGCCGGATTTGCTCAAGGGGACAACCGACAAGGTAAAATTGATTTGTGAGCGTTTGAAAGCAGCTTCGGATAGGCAGAAGTCCTATGCCGATTTGAAGAGGAAGGAAGTTGAGTTCTCAGTGGGTGAGAAGGTATTCTTGAAAGTATCTCCGTGGAAGAAAGTGATGAGATTTGGCCGAAAGGGAAAGTTGAGTCCGAGGTATATAGGACCGTATGAGATTGTGAAGAGGGTTGGTCTCGTTGCTTATCAGTTGCGTTTGCCGTCCGAGCTTGAGAGGATACATGATGTGTTCCATGTATCGATGCTTCGTAAGTATATGTCCGATCCATCACATGTTATGCCCGTAGAAAAAATTGAATTGAATCCGGATTTGACATATGAGGAAGAGCCAGTGGAGATCTTAGCTTCTGACAGTAAGGTGTTGAGGGGTAGATCGATTGAGTTAGTGAAGGTGCGGTGGCAACGTAGAGGTGTGGACGAGGCCACTTGGGAGAGGAATGAGGATATGGAAAAGCAGTTTCCGTATCTCTTTCAGTCAGGTAATTTTGGGGACGAAATTCCTTAAGTGGGAGAGAGTTGTAACACCCGTGTTTTGGGTCTAGGAGTTAACCGGGTTTCTAGTCGAGTCAATAAAATTTAATTTAAAACAATTCAACCTAAAATGTGGTGTAATTGAGCTTTTGTAAAAAGGGGAATGACCTATATTGCGATTTCACCCAAAACTTTTAAAAGCAAGACCACTTTATTGTAAAGTGTCTTCTTTTTCCCCATTTCTCTTTTTTTAACGTCAAACCCCTCTCCCCCAGTTTCAAACTCTCCCAAAAGCTTGGTTACTATTCCATTGGATAACTACTTCAATTCGAGGTGTTTTTGAAAGGTAAATAGGTTTTCCAACTCTCCTCTTTTTCCCCTATCTACTCATGGTCTTGGATTTCAAAGTTGTGGGGTTTTGAAAATTAGGGTTTATATTAAAGATTTGATTTTTAGAGGGGTTTTCCAAATTGTTTTGATAAATTGTGTTAGGGCTTTGTTTAATCATGGTGAAACACACATTATATGTTAATTTGGTTAATTTTTAATGAATTTCCGAAGTGGGTTCTTAAACCCATTTTTGAGTTGTCAAGAACACCATTTTTGGTGGGTTTTAGGTTGAATACTAAGGGCTGATGGTTAGGGTATGATATGAGAGTGTTTTGGGATGTTTTGGAGGTCATTTGGGTGTTGGGAAATGGAATTTTCAGCAAGGCTTAAGGGGAGCACGAAAATTGGGATTTTGTAAGATTATGTGGATTGAGAATTTGTAGAAAATGGTTTGTGTTTGTGAGGTGAGTGGATAGTTGAGCTTTAGCATTGAATTGTGGTGTAATAAGTGTGTTTTGTTTGGCTAGAAGCAAGAGGAAGCGTTGAAGAGGCTTTGGGACCGAATCCAGGTTCGTAGGAGGATTGTTTCGTTTGCTAAGGAAGGGCGGTGAGTGGTTTCAACTTGTTTTAAAGTTTGGTTCGAGTGTGTGTGTGTGGGTGAAGTGTGCTTGGTAGGCCACTTCTAGTTGATTTAAGTTGTTAGCTTAGCCTTTGATATCCATATGCTATTGTGCTTACTAGCTATGCTCTTGTGTTTGTGGTTGATGGGTACATGTATATATATCATGATGAGTAGATATGTGATGAGCATGTATTGTGGTTGATGATATGTGTTGTGATAATGATAATTGGCACTAAAATAATTACCGGTTGTAAATGATCGATCATTAGGATAGTGTGCACACAAATTGAGTCAAAAACGTACGTGGCCTTGATGGCGTTAAGTCATCAAGGAGGAGTACGGTGATGTAACATTCCACCGGAAGTTTTTTTTATATTTCTACGGGAAGATGAGTTGAATCCCATCCATAGGGCATGTGGCGATGAGTGGAATCCCGCACATGCAAGGTCCGATGATGAGTGTAATCCCACCGAGGTAAAGTGTTGTTGAGGTTTAAATCCGCACAATCGGGGTAATTAATAGTGGCCAATTAACTTGTTCTTATATGGTGATATATGGTTGTGATATATGTTGTTGCTACACGATGTTGATATATGATGTTTGAGCTTGGTAGGATTGAGAAACCATATTTTGCCACTTGAAAGACTAGCTAGGTCTACTTGATTATATGCCTTTGTAGGTTGTATGCGAGATTAGGATTACATGCTTGAACCCTGCATTGTTGATGTTTTCGTTTTAGAGCACCCTCACTAAGCTTATAGCTTACGCTCTCAATGTTCAACAATGCAGATCATTAGCGTGGTGTTAGCTCGGAGCAAGGCAAGAAGGGCTTTCCAAGTGTGAGGCTCAAGTACGGTTATTAATTTTGTAATGGTTAAGCAATGTGGCAAGAGGGTATTTGTATGAGCTTATATGACTCATTTGTGATTTTGGATGTTTATGCTTGACTTGGTTTGTAAGCATGTCTACCTTGCCTAACGCTTTTATTGTATGTCCTTTGAATGTTAACCTTGTTATGTTATGTAAACCCTTATGGGATGAATGATGCTTTTGCCTGTCAATGTTTCAAGCATGTTTTGTATGAAAGGCCTTGTGTTTTGTCATGGTTGTATGTTTATGAATACCCATGTCTTGTGAGCGTTTGCGTATGTTAGACCTTGCTTGCATGTCTCTAGATTTGGTTTGATGGTGTTGTGTGCCTTTAGGGGGCCTTAGTGGACCTTTAGACTTGCCAAGACTCACTTAAATCGGAATTTCAAAGGTTGCAGACTGCCAGCGTTTCGAAACGGGGAGGCAGTTTTGAAACGGGTAGGCTTCAGGGACCCCGTATCGGAACGCGTTTCGATACGGTTTGGCCTCTGGAACCCCCTGTTTCGATACGCGTTTCGGAACATTTTGGCTACTGGAATTTTGAGAAATTCACGAGATAAAGGTGTTTCGAAACGGGCCTGAAGGTTTCGAAACGGTCAAAATCTCGTTGCCCACGAGATGTTGACCGTCGTGGGCGTTTCGGAACGGTTGACCACCGTTTCGATACGACCCCTTGTATAGGCTCTGGGGCAGTTGACCTGGTCAAGGTGTTTCGAAACGCCTCAAGGGTGTTTCGAAACGGACTGCCTTCAAGATTAAAATTTGGGCTGTTAAGTGTTGTCTTGTTTTCGATCGATTGTTTTGTGTATGTTGTTCCGCTGTTTGATCACTTAGTGTTTAATACTCCTTTGGGCAAGATTAAAATAAAAAAAATAGGGTTGTTAACCGAGGGGGAACCTTAACGGGTTTCGCTTCGGTTTTCCCTGTGTGGCTCACTCGGACCGGTCATCCGGCCAGACCGTGACGAGGGGGTTACATTTGTTGTAAGTGTTGAATGGTGATGGAAAAGATGAAAGGTGTTGATAGTATGTTAAAGAAAACTCAAGGAAGAACCTAGGCTATATGAAGCCTAAACCCGAACCTTATATTGTTTATTGAAGGGATGGTACATAGGACTAGGACCCTTTATCTACAAGAGATGGGTGTAATTTTGGGCTTAAAAGTTAGTCGGATTCGGCTAAGCAGTTCAAGCAGTTTAGACTAGTTTCGGGAATAATTGAAATAAATGGATTTTGGAGGAACTAAAAATAAAGGAAAATTTCCTAAAATAATAAAATGATGTTCTAAAGGTTTTGAGTGGTTCAATTTGATAAAATTGGATTGATATAATAGATATTTTGAAAATGGTGGCTAAATCGTAAAAATTGTAAAACATGTTTTAACGATTAAATTGAAAAAAATCCAGGATTAGAATCTTTAGGGAGCTAATACATCAAGGTGTTTCAGCTTATTCCTTATTTTTTTGTTTTTAAAGGTTTTAATTAAATGGCTTAATATATAGATTTTTATTAAAATGATTGCTATTAACCTAAATAGTTTCTTACGTAACTTCTTTTCTTCTCAATTTTCTCTCCATTTTCTCACCAACAAAACTTCCTTTTCATCACTAAAAATCCCTGGGATTTATTCCTTTGCATCTACTTTTTAAATCATTTGGATTTCTTCTTCAACTAGTCATGGTTTCTTGATGGATTTCAATCAAATCTCGACCAAACAAGGGATAAGCCTTTGATAGAGGTGATTAATCTTTCTCTCCTCCAATTAAAGGTTCTTTAATAAAATTCCCAAGCTCTTAATTCTTGTAATTGCTTTCATAAATTGATTTATGTTTAAAATGATGAAATCTTGTTTTAATTAAACTTGGATCATGGTTTAATTGATAGTTTTGGTTGTGATTCTTAAGGGATTGGCGATGTTGGGTTTTTATGTGATTATGAACATGTTTTTGATGATTAATAATGTGGAGAAATGGATTTTAACATTGTAATCGCGAAACTAGGTAAATTGCTAGTTGTTTAGGTTGATATCATTGAGTTCTTGGCTTGTTTAAGTTTTTATTTGAGGGCTGATGATAAAAAGACGTTGAGGAAGGGTATATAGATGTGTTTTTATGTGGTTTAATGGTTAATATTTCTGGGTTATGGCTGGAGATTGTTTATTACGATTTCGCCGATGTTTTCGGTTGATTTCGGATGCCGGTAGTTTGGTTTTTGTGAAGAGTTGTTGTGAATTTGAGTTGCTATAGGTATTATTGAGGAATTAGTTGGTAATACTCTATTTTTCCTTAATTAGAAGCAACAGATATCGAATCAGCATCTCTTGAGGAAGTCTCGTTTGATCTAGAGGCTTGAGAATCGCTTCGACAAGCGAGCGAAGCGTGATCGGTGAGTGGAGTTGTTTTAAAAGTGTTTCAACAGGTTTGGAAACAAGGTTTGGGAGTTTAGATTGAGCTTGAAATGGCGATCTAAGATCAGAAGTAAGTATGGAAGATTTGCTCTCAGTATTTTAGTACTTTTTCTATAGTTTAGATTTGTCATGCTCATGTTTTGGAAGTGAATTGTTACCTACTGTTTATGCATGTTTTGAAACTTGATAATTGATGCATATTATCCCATGAGATTGTTTTATGTTTAAAAAGAGATCATTTGATGTTGAGAAAAAGCTATGCATTGTCTCGCTTTTGAAATTGGATGAGAAATGATTTGTATTTATGCATTGAAGTACAGTTGTAACGCACCGGGTTTAGGGCCTGAGAGTTCAGAC
Source organism: Hibiscus trionum (assembly GCA_030270665.1). Lineage (NCBI taxonomy): Eukaryota > Viridiplantae > Streptophyta > Magnoliopsida > Malvales > Malvaceae > Hibiscus > Hibiscus trionum. The sequence continues at coordinate 5,804,683 of BSYR01000033.1, read as the reverse complement.
CGGAACCCGAGAAAGGTTTGATATCCAAGTTTTAGGGTTCGGTTTGTCTTTAAATAAAAAAAGGTTTCGTAAAAGAGTTTTAAAATGTTAATTGAGTTTTTAGGGGTAAATAAAAGTTAAGTTAAGGCAGGAGGGGATTTTTGTTAAAAAGAGAGTTAAAATAAAAGTGGAATAAAATAGATTATTTCAAAAGGAAAGAAAGAAAAGGAAACCCACTTTCTATCTTCTTCCCTTCTCATTTTCTCATTTCACGTTAAAACTCTCAAATCCATAGCCACCGTCCATTTTTCACCAATCTTCACCAATTTGGAAGTTTCAAAGAGGCAAGCAGCTTGATTTTTACTCTTTTCTTCATTTCAAACTTACTTGTAGCATTTTCTTTTTAAAAGCATGAAGATTTCTCAAGTTCCTCTATTTAGGAGAAAATGGCTTTTTCAAGGGTTTAAGCGAACGATGATAAAACAGTGTTTTGGGGTGAGTTGTAAACTATATTTTGGGTGTAAGATGATGCTAAGATAATGGGTGTAACTTGAAATCTCAGAATTTGGGAAAATGGGTGATTTTTGGGTAATGAATATTTGGGTTTTGGGTTGAAAATGGTGGGGAAGGACTTCTAATGGTTGGATGGTGTTGGGTTGATGTTTTTGGAGTATTTGAACATGTTTCGGATGATAAATTGATGAAGTTATGGTTGACTTGAGGTTAGAGTAGAAATGAGGATGGTTTTGGTTAGTTTTGGATAGAAATCGGAAACTTGATGTTGTAGGATTTTGATAGAGTTGATTTCAGTGGGTTTGGTTGTTGAAAAGTATATTAATTCCTTGTTTTGGTTTGGGTAGAAGCAACAGATAACGATTTGAGTTCTTCAGACGCTACACTGGGAGTTGCGGAAGCTTGAAGGAAGACCGTTAGCTTGTTTTGGTATTGAGCTGGTGAGTAGAAATTTTTTGAAGCTTTAAAATGTTCAAAGAAGGTTTCTTGGGGTTTGGGTGGAGCCTTAGGGGCCAACCTAAACCCAAGTGTAAGTTTATTTGATTCTTGTCTTGTTTCGTTAAGTGTCGGTGTATATGATTATACATGTTGTTGGTTGAAATGCAACTACTTTTACCCCCTTTTTAATGTTGTCGTGTTGTTGTTGTCAAAGACTCACGTGATGGTTAGTGGAAAGTGTGTTGTTGAATACGGTGATGTGTAGTCCCACCAGAAGTGACTAGTAGATGAGTACGGTGATGTGTAGTCCCACCGGAAATATGCTAGTTGTTGTGAACAATGATGTGTAGTCCCACCGGGAATGGTTATGCATTGCATACCATTGTTTGTCGTATGCTTTTGGTTTATCGTATTTCCCTTCTAATGGTTTTGTCTTTAAAACTACATTTATGTTTTGAAACTACATTGTTGTTGATGTGATTTTGAGCTCCGCTCACTAAGCTTTTAAGCTTACGCTCTCTTTTCCAACAATGTAGATCGTTAGTGGCTACGGGAGGCAAGCGGGGCAAAGGAGGAACCTTGGAGTTCTTTTGCTAGCTCAAGTATGGTTTTCATGGTTGTAATAATACTTAGGCAATGGAAATGTTAGACCTGTTGTGTTGGGGAGTTGGTGTTCAAACTCCTATGTTATTGTTATTCTTGTTAACATGTTTCAAATGTTGAAGTATGCTTTAGTTTGGCTTTGACCTCTTTGTGGATGTTAAGCATGTTTGGTTATCTATGTTGAATCTTGCTTTGTTGATTTTAGTCTCGTTGAATGATTAACTTGCTTTATATGAGTTTTCTTGGTTGTCTTGGATTGCTTGTATGTTTAGAAGTTGATCTAATGCTTTCTTAGGGCGTTTAAATGAGTCCTCTAGTGCTTAAATCTAAAATTTGATGTCTTTCTGTGCAAGGCGTATCGATACGCTTAAGGGCGGTATCAATACGGTCCCCTAATTTAAGCCTATCGTACCGATACGTGAGGGTGTATCGATACCCTCTTTGCCCTCTGGAAATTTGAGAAATTGACGAGAAATTGGGGTATCGGTACAGGTCTTTGGTGTATCGATACGGTCCTGAAATTGACTTTGGGAAACTTGACCGTTAAAGGGGTATCGATATTAGCCTTGGAGGGTATCGATACGGTCTCTCAAAGTTGACTTTGGGGGAGTTTGACTGCTGAAGGTGTATCGATACGAGTCTTTGACGAATCGATATGGCCTGAAGTAAAATGACAAAAAGTTGTCTTTAATTGTATGGTCTGCTTGGTTCGTATCCGTGTTTGCTTTTCCGTTGTCTGCTTTCTCACATAGGTTCAAATAAAGCATTTAGAAAAGATTAATTTAAAAAAATAGGGTTGCTAATCGGAGTGAGGTCTTAACGGGTTTCGCTTCAGTTTTCTCCGTGTAACTCGTTCGGTCTGGTGGCTAGGCTGGGACGAAGGGGTTACAATAGTATGGTAACATGATTTAAGGTATATATTTGCAAGTGATGAGATTATTATTATCGGATATAATTGGTCGACCAATATGATGTAAGTGCACTATAATATACAAAAAAATCGTACGTAAGACAAAATTCTTTAATGACACTATAGAGGTGAGCCTATTAAGGGTGCTAGAGGTGAGCCTAGCACTAAATGATAGAGGTGCTCCTAGCACTAATTGATAGAGGTGAGCCTATCACTACGGGTTGGGGGTGAGCCTATTCTCGTTCGAAGTGAGAATTTGGTGGAGGTGAGCCCACCATGAGATTGTCTACGTATCTGATGTATTTATTTAACATTCTACTTGAATGTGAGGGTAGGGGTAATCCTATCCTTGGATAGAGGTGAGTCTATCCGGGTCACTTGTAAGCCAATATATGAGATTGCATGTATCATCGTTTTAAATGAGTTTGTGTAATAAGCTTTATACATGAGATTTAAATGTTGAGAATTGCTTTATGAGAAACAAGCAGGTGAAGCTTCTATTGGAGTATGCCCAAAGACCAACCATATGATGATTGGATAGACATACTATTTTACTAGATTTATCAAGTAATGGCATTGTCGTTATTGTCATTTGGTATGTTTCTATGCATCAAACTAACCATTGGATAATAATGTCCGTACAATAATACGATTATTGTTAAATAGGATCCTTAGTCGAACATTATTACGGGTATGTACATTAATAATATATAAAGACTAATATGTGGTTGATGACAAGCGTTGTCATTAACATAGAGATGTCAAAATCAACACATAAGTATTTGTTAGAGAACAACATACTGGATTAACCCGCTAATGAGCATGTTTCTTGGGTAATTATGTGATAGTCACAACGTTGCTCATGATAAACATATGTATAATCCTCAAACTTGAGATCAACATGATTTCAACATAAAGATTTACGTATTTTGACATAGTCAAACATGTTTCGTAACTGACTACATTATAAAGACCGATGATTGGATACGTGATGACCTATGTAGTGAAATATGGTTGATCAAGAAAGGATTTGTCCTTCCTACATAATAGGAGAAATATCTTCGGCCACTTGATTGAGTGAGATTAGAAAATGCATGGCCATGCTCGAATATTATGATATGAGATATCATAGAGATTCGTTTATCATAATCTACTCAAGACATCAAGAAACACTAGATGGACAACGCAAGTGTGACTAACCCGTGACTTGTGTTCATCTAAGATATAAAGGACAAAAGGATGAAATACATAAAGGAAGTTTATTCATGAATTAGGAAAGTAAAACCATGACTTCATACAACTTAGGTAGCAATGATGTATTGCTAGATGTCACTCATTGTTTGTAAAATTAGATCAGTTCTAATTTTGCTGCTAACATTGCATGAACCTACAAGGGTCACACCCTTCGAATGAAACGAACAAAAATTGGAAACCATACTCCCTATTTTAGGGAGGTTGCCGAAAATCCCTATGGGATAAGGGAAATCGGCAACTCCCTTAAATGGGACTAATATTGGATAAATATTGTATTTATCAAATATTATTTAGAGTATGGAAAATATTTAGAGACTTAAATATTATAGAATAAGATTCTAGAAATTTAAATATATATTTGAAATTTATATAATGTATATTTAATTCCAAGTTTATGTAGAATTAGATTCCACATAATTAAAAACATTTATAAAAATATATTTAAATCCAAGTAAAGATAGAATGAGATTCTATATAATAAATATATATATATATATTTGGATTAAATATAATGTATATTTAAATCCATGTTTTTTGTAGAATAAGATTTTACATAATTAAATATATATATTTCATTTAATATTATTAAATATAATGTATATTTAATATAAACCAATTTCAAGTAGAATTAGATTCTATGAATTTTGGTTGAACTTGGATTTAAGGAATTCAACTAGAATTAAGTCTCTGAATACTATTTAAAGGGACAAGGGCTAGCAACCAAATCATCCCTATTCCTCCTTGCAAATTTCGACATATCCCTAGGAATTCCCCTCTGGAATTTTCGACAAGTCCCAGATTTCTTCTGAGAAGCTGTTCGATAATTTTTTGGTGTTTCTCTTGCCCCCTGGCAAATTCCTGGCGATTTCCTAGTTCGAATCCAAGTCCCGGTAGAACCCCTGGTCGATTCCAAACTCTCTCAGGAATCCCTGAAAAGATTTCGACTTCTCCATGGAAGGTGTTCAAACCTGTCGAAATTTATCCCTAAGTGTTAGGGAGGCAGAAACTTTGTTCGTTTTGTTCGGGTGGACTCCGTAGAGGTCGTTGCGAACCTGTGACGATTCCGGTTTTACTTGACGTGGTTATTCCGACATACAGTCGGTTTTCCAGTTTCCAAAGTTTTAAAAGGTAACTCTTTATCTTTTTACCCCGGATTCGTTCATGTACATGGATTATGGCTGGATTACGTCGGATTAATTTTTCCGCTGCGCCACGGGGCGTGCTGGCGTGACCCAATAGTGGTATTAGAGCCACTTGTATCATATGAATTCAGACTTAAATTCGTATCCAACAGTGGTATTAGAGCCACATGGATCATGACTGGATTACGTCGGATTAATTTTTCCGCTGCGCCACGGGGCGTGCCGGCGTGACCCAACAGTGGTATTAGAGCCACTTGTATCATACGAATTCAGACTTAAATTCTTGGGTGATGTTTATGTATGAGATGCATGTTGTTTGATTCGATTTAGATATTTATCGTTTATCGTATCACACCTAATAAAGACTTATTTCGATTATCACTGAATGATTAAGAGTTAATCATAACTATGTTAGGTTGCTTCAATGTTAAATGTTAACATGTTGAGACTAATAGTTAGTCTAGAGAACAAGTAGTTGTTCGTAGTTTCATATATTTATGAAATCTCTGAAAGGGCTTCTAATTTGATAAAATTTATCAAACTATCTTTCACGGTGAATCCATAAGAGTTATGGTTAGACGTTATGAAAAATGCATGTCTAGGATTGGCATCATCAAAGACCTGGTACTTAAGTGTGCCTAGTGCGCCACCTCTCTTTCATGTTGACCTACCTGGAGCATTTGTTCGTTAATGCAAATGGTTTATGAAACCTCGTTATCCTTCTTTGGCCCATTAACCGCAACATAGGGATAATCAGTTTAAAACTCCGTAAACACGTCGTTACTTTGTTCGCACGATGTTTGAAATGCATGTTAGATTGCACGGTGTTTGTTTTGCATGGTTATAGCCCATAGCCTTTATAGTTTTGGTTTTTATAAATACGGCATGCGTGTCGTGCCTTTCTCTATCTTCTATTGTACTTCTCTTCTCATCTCACTCCCTCGCATGTAACGCGAGTTTCTGAAAATTGTAAATACTCATGGAGATAAAGCAAGAACCAAGGTAGCAGCGTGGTGGGCCTTCCCTGGTGGACCGGGCGTTTCAGAAGCAGATTATATCTTCAGTAGAATGGTCCTCCCATTGGCTTGGGACGGGTCGCCTTAGGTTAAAAAGGGCTATAATCATTGCATATTTATTTACCGCTTATATTTACCTTGTATGTGATGCAATGGATGTTTTATAAGCATGATTAAACATACTTGTATTGATAGGATCAATGTTAAAATGATGAGATAATTAAGTAAATCCCTCACTATAATTCTAAGTCTGTTTTAACCATCCAATATTTACCCTCGTTAAAGCTTCGATCGATATAATGCGAGCTTTGCCAAAGCAATGTCACATTTATCTATCTTAGTTAAACGCGAAGAATAAGCTAGTGATATTCGCCGGTTGAGATATTGGTATTGACTTAGCTGGGTTGTTCTAATAGGATTAGAAAACCTAGTGGTTAAAAGTTTTGGATAATCATAAGATGATTTAAAGAACAAGAGTTGTTCGCCAAAAGATGAGAAATTACATGAGATGTAATTAGTAAGGTGTTACCTACCTAAATAACCATTTCCTAAAAGACTGGCCAAAGCTGATTTAGGAATGGTGAAATACGGATCCTCACTCATTAGAAAAACTATCGAAACATTTTTCCGAAATTAAAATTAGAGGGTTTTTAATTTTGAAGAAAATAGTGGGAGTAAATTTATAGTAAAAACCTATCTATAAATTTTAAAATTTAGTAAAACTTATGTAGCATATTTTCTTTGTTGTAGAATTAATGGCAAATAATACTCTATCTCTGCGATCTATCCTTGAGAAGGATAAGCTCAATGGCATAAACTTCCTTGACTGGTTCCGCAATTTGAGAATTGTTCTCAAACAGGAAAAGAAGGAATATGTCATTGAAGAACTTGTTCCTGATAAACCGGTTGCCACTGCTTCCAGAGCTGACAAAGACAAGTTTAAGAAACACATGGACGACATGCTGGATGTCAGTTGTCTTATGCTTGCCTTCATGACCCCTGAGCTTCAGAAGCAACATGAGTACATGGTAGCTTATGATATGATTCAAAATCTCAAGGAGATTTATGAAGAGCAAGCTCGTCAAGAGAGGTACGAGACCTCTAAAGCTTTGTTTCAATGCAAGATGAGTGAGAGATCTCCCGTAGGAGCTCATGTCATCAAAATAATGGGCTACATCCAAACGTTGGAGAAGCTCGGCTTTTCGCTGAAAGACAAATTAGCTACTGATGTCATCATGCAATCGTTGCCGGATAGTTTCAATCAGTTCGTCCTTAATTTCAATATGAATGAAATTAACAAGACGCTGCCACAGTTGCTCGGCATGTTGAGAACTGCTGAAATCAACCTGAAGAAGGTAGGACCTAAACCTGTTATGATGGTTCGCAAGGGCAAGAAGAAAGGTAAATCGGCAGCAAAGTCTAAAGGTGATGGTAAGACCAAAACCGATGGAAATGAGGCATTGAAACCTAAGAAGGGAATCAAGAAGGATGGAAAATGTTTCCATTGCGACAAGACCGGACATTGGAAGAGAAACTGCCCCACACACCTACAAGAAGTCAAGAAAGCAAAAACGAGTGAGGCATCAACCTCAGAGGCTTCTAAAGAGAAGGCATCATAATAGACATGGACCTGCGAATGGAAATAAAGCAAGAGTTGCTACATCATCCATTAGGACATGTGTTTTTGCTTAAATAGATTTGTTTTAGTTTTTAAGATTATTATTTTGTGCCAAAGTTTTAGTTATCTTGTAAGGACAAGATATTTTAATTTTGAGATTATTTAAATAAATGTTATTCTTTTAATCTCTTATGGCACAACGAATCAATGATCTTTAAACTAATCAAATCAATAATATTTATAAGATAAATAAAACAAATGACTAATCTCAAACTCATAAAAAAGTATTAAGGTAATTTGGTGATGTCAAATTCAAGAATATTTAAAGTTTGATGAACTTTCAAAGAATATGGGATTGTCCCATAATTAAATCCCACAAATGGAACGAAAAGTCTTTGAAAGAGAATCAAATATGTTAGACATGTTTTGATTCAGAACAAGTCATTTTCGACTTCTTTACACACTAGAAAAACAACTCTCATACTTAATCGTGTTTTTTCGAAACATCGTATAAGATATGGACTAAGAATTGTTCTAGAATACCTTTGAAGTTTTAAGGTTACTTACATGTTAAAATGTTTACAAAGTTCGAACCTTAAAAATTCCATTTGTTGTTTATCCTAACGAGAATAAAGCGTTTGTTTCTCAAACGAGAGTTTATCTTGAAAGAGATTAATTCTCACAAAGTGATATTATTTCTTCAACTTTAACGAGAACAAAATATTTGTTGCTCAAACGATAGTTTATCTCGAAAGAGAATACTTATTACTAAGGGATTTCATTTTTCAACGAGAACAAAATGTTTGTTGCTCAAACGAGAGTTTCTCTCGAAAGAGATTACCTCTCACAAAAGGAAAAAATGGAATTTGGAATGTGAAGAAATTTTAGACAACAAATTTATGAACTAAAGATTGAGAATGTTCCACAAATGATCAAGGAACATTGGAACAAAACACAACCATTATGTTGATCCTTAAGAGAATACCATATACTTGAGAAATATGGATTTCTCATTATCCGTACATGGAAACACTCTTCTTTTCGGATCAAGATAAAGACTAGGTGTTATCAGAAAGTAATGTTGAGCCCAAAATTCGAGAAATGGCTAAGAGCCATGAGATATGAGATGGAATCATGTCTAAAACCAAGTATAGACTTTGGTTACCTAAAAGGGTAAAACCTAAGAGATATGGATGAGTTTTTCAAAAAGGAAAAACCGACATGGATGATAAAACATACAAAGGATGATTCGTCGCTAAAAGTTTTCGACAAACTTCATAGTATAGACTATGATAAAGCATCTTCCTTGTAACTATGTTTAATCCATCTTAATCTCACTTGCAAGTAGTTACATACGATGATTATGGAATCAAATAAAGGAATGTAAAAACCACTTTCCTAAGGGAAAACTTGAAACAGATGTGTACACGAGACATCCTGAAGGTTTTGTCACTCCAGTAAACACTTGGAAGGTATGTAAGCTACAAAGGTCTATCCGTAGACTAAGGTAAGCTTCTCGAAGTTGGGATATTCGTTTCAAAAGATACAATCAAAAGGTTTGGTTTATCTAGAAACAAAGGGGAGTCTTGTTTTCAAAAGAGCTTGTGGGAGCATTGTTACTTTCCTAAGTATTGTATGTAGATGACATACTCATCAAAAGGAACTAAAGATCGCAATCCATTTTGCATTAATAAAAGATACTGCGAGTTAGCAACATGAGACAGTATCTAACTCTACAACATAGGCTGAATGTATTACAGTCGACATAGCAATAAAGAAGGATGTTTGGATCTAAAGGGTTCACTTTTGAACTAAGGGTTGTTCCTAGCATATTAGATGCTACATAACTCTGTTATGATGGAACCTTTGCGTAAGCAAATAAAACCCAGATCTCATCAATAAATCCAAACATATTCTAAAGTACTTACATCTTGGAGATGTGAAAGTATGCAACATACGCACAAAGTTGATAACTTTGTCAACTCCCTGACAAAGCTTTTGACACAACATAAGCATGTCAGTTACACTAAGCCATATCGTATTAGATACGAGAATGATTGGTCTTAGTGCTAGTGGGAGATTGTTGGAGTATGCCCAAAGACCATTCATATGATGATTGAATAGACATACTCTTTTACTAGATTTATCAAGTAATGGCATTGAGGTTATTATCATTTGGTATGTTTCTATGCATCAAACTAACCATTGGATAATAATGTCTATACAATAATACGATTATTGTTAAATAGGACCCTTAGTCGAATATTATTACGGGTATGGACAGTGATAATATATAAAGACTAATATGTGGTTGATGACAAGCGTTGTCATTGACATAGAGATGTCAAAATCAACACATAAGTATTTGTTAGAGAACAACATACTAGATTGACCCGCTAATGAGCATGTTTCTTGGGTAATTATGTGACAGTCACAACATTGCTCATGATAAACATATGTATAATCCTCAGACTTGAGATCAACATGATTTCAACATAAAGATTTACGTATTTTGACATAGTCAAACGTGTTTCGTAACTGACTACATTATAAAGACCGATGATTGGATACGTGATGACCTATGTAGTGAAATATGGTTGATCAAGAAAGGATTTGTCCCTCCTACATAATGGGAGAAATATCTTCGGCCACTTGATTGAGTGAGATTAGAAAATGCATGGCCATGCTCGAATATTATGATATGAGATATCATAGAGATTCGTTTATCATAATCTACTCAAGACATCAAGAAACACTAGATGGACAACGCAAGTGTGACTAACCCATGACTTGTGTTCATCTAAGATATAAAGGACAAAATGATGAAATACATAAAGGAAGTTTATTCAGGAATTAGGAAAGTCAAACCATGACTTCATACAACTTAGGTAGCAATGATGTATTGCTAGATGCCACTCATTGTTTGTAAAATTAGAAAAGTTCTAATTTTGCTGCTAACGTTGCATGAACCTACAAGGGTCACACCCTTCGAATGAAACGAACAAAAATTGGAAACCATACTCCCTATTTTAGGGAGGTTGCCGAAAATCCCCTATGGGATAAGGGAAATCGGCAACTCCCTTAAATGGGAATAATATTGGATAAATATTGTATTTATCAAATATTATTTAGAGTATGGAAAATATTTAGAGACTTAAATATTATAGAATAAGATTCTAGAAATTTAAATATATATTTGGAATTTATATAATGTATATTTAATTCCATGTTTATGTAGAATTAGATTCCACATAATTAAAAACATATATTTAAATATATTTAAATCCAAGTAAAGATAGAATGAGATTCTATATAATAAAAATATATATATTTGGATTAAATATAATGTATATTTAAATCCATGTTTTATGTAGAATAAGATTCTACATAATTAAATATATATATATATATATTTCATTTAATATTATTAAATATAATGTATATTTAATATAAACCAATTTCAAGTAGAATTAGATTCTATGAATTTTTGTTGAACTTGGATAAGGAATTCAACTAGAATTAAGCCTCTGAATACTATTTAAAGGGGCAAGGGCTAGCAACCAAATCATCCCTATTCCTCCTTGCAAATTTCGACATATCCCTGGGAGTTCCCCTCTAGAATTTTCGACAAGTCCCAGATTTCTTCTGAGAAGCTGTTCGATAATTTTCTCGTGTTTCTCTTGCCCCCTGGCAAATTCTTGGCGCGAATCCAAGTCCCAATAGAACCCCTGGTCGATTCCAGACTCCCTTAGGAATCCCTGAAAGGATTTCGACTTCTCCCTGGAAGGTGTTCAAGCCTGTCGAAATTTATCCCTAAGTGTTAGGGAGGCGGAAACTTTGTTCGTTTTGTTCGGGTGGACTCCGTAGAGGTCGTTGCGAACCTGTGACGATTCCGGTTTTACTTGACGTGGTTATTCCGACATACCGTCAATTTTTCAATTTCCAGAGTTTTAAAAGGTAACTCTTCATCTTTTCACCTCGGATTCGTTCCTCTACATGGATCTTGGCTGGATTACATCGGATTAATTTTTTCGCTGCGCCACGGGGCGTGTCGGCGTGACCCAACATCTTCGACTTGAGATTTTGCATTGAATTAATGCATGAGATCAATGTTAAAAGTGGTTTAAAGCGTGAGAATATATTGAGCATGATGAGAATTGATATATGAATGGGAAATGGTTTAAATTGCATTGTTGGTGGTTTTTCCTTTGAGCATCCCTCACTAAGCTTTAAAGCTTATGCTCTTTTATTTCCAACAATGCAGAGAAATAATGAGCTTTGGAAAACAAGAAAGCAATGTGAAATCCAAGAGACATTTCATACCTCAAGTATGGTTTTTACTTTACTAAAAAGTAATAAGTAGGCAATGGGAAAAATACCTCGGTTGTTTTTGGAGCTAGTAATTGATACTTCCTGGTTTATGGCATGTTTTGAATGTCTAATAGGGCTTGTAAATGGCCTTTATTTGTTGCTTTGTGGTTTGGTTTGGTATTAGAGGTTTTATGCAAATGTTTGAGTAGGAAGCATGCCTCTAGTTTGCCTTACATGCTTGAATCCATGTTTGATGATGAATTGTTGAAGTAAGCCTATGGTTTGGTATTATGTATGGTTGTATATGTGCTAGTGACATGTTAGAGTTGTTTTGGATGTATATCGATAAGTTTATGATGAGAAATCCATTACAGGCCCATGTGTGTTGAAATAGTTCCTACCTTTCAATACGGTAAGGCATTTCTGGGCAGGTGTTTCGATATGCTCGGGGTTGTTTCGGTACGGTTTGCTTGATCTGGGATGGGTGTTTTGATACGCGATGACCTATCGTTATGGGGTCTTTGGTTTTAATATCCGAGATGCTACTGGAAACACTTGTATCGATACGGGCCTTGGATGTAACGATACACCAGGTTGTTAAGTTAGTTAATTGGAATCTGAAAGTCTGTTTTTGTAGCATTTTGGTCCATGTTTAATAAGCATGCATTTGGATAAGTTTGGATGATTGTTTTAAGCTAATTTTTGACACACCATCCTGAAATAAGACTAATTAAATATTGGTAACTTAAATTTGGTGCAAGTCCCTTAAATTGTATGTTTTTACAAAATGGTCTCTATAACGTGATCGGGACTAATCAGATGTCTAATTGACGCCTGATTGAGCTTTGCAAAATCTTTTGTGAGCATGATCACCTTAGGAATTAATTTTTGCATCTAGATTAGATAAAAAGAAAAAATAAAAGGGTTGCTAATCGAGATGAATCTTCACAGTCTGTCTCGGTTTTCCTCGTGTGACTCGTTCGATTTGGTATTGCGACTAGATCTGGTCAAAGTGGTTACATTTTTTTGGTATCAGATCCAAGTTTAAAAAAAATAGGTGGTAGTGTTAATGATGTTTATGCGACAATCCAATGTTTGTTATGCACGGTGCTTGCTTATGCCATGTTTTGATCGTTAATTGTTTGAGTGATTTCCATGGTGTATGACATAATGCTTATTTGGTGGCTATATGTTCTTTTGGGAAAGAGATTGAGGTACCCATTGCCTTATTACTATTTAGTGTGATGAGGTTTTGTTTTAAAACTTGAGTGTCTTGGATTTTTGCCAATGTTTTGGAGAATGAGCGTAATGTGAATGTGTCGCCTCTGCCTCCACCTGGCTGTGGTGATGGTGAGGAGACGAGAGATGTCGGAGCTCAGACAGCTCTGGGGCACGTTGTTGGCGATATGACGCCACTAATTCAAGCAATAGCAGGGGCTTTTCAGGCAGCGATGGCAGGTGTGTAACATCCCAAAAATTAGCCTAGAAGAATTAGAGGTCTAATTAGTTGATTAAGGGAATTATTAGATTAAAATTCCTAAACGTTCGAATTGGAAATTGGTTCATTATGGACCAAATTAAAATGTGAGCTAATGTATAAGTAGAATTCGGTCAAATCGATTAGTGACCAATTCGAACAAGGTGGAAAATATAAGGTTTGCATGCTAAGGTAAAAGAATATGGATTAAATAATGAAATTGCATGTAATTATAGGATATATATGATTTATTAAGACTAAAGTGGTGTTATTAATATGAATAATTAGGGAGATTAGTTGAGATATGACATGAAAGTCATATCCCAATTAATTTGCTCCCCACTTTCTCATTTCTTAGCCGGCCACCCTAAACCAAACCACTAAGTTTCCTTACTCTTTCACACACTCAAAACATCATATAGAACTTGAGAGAATTTGAGAACTCGGTGAAGAAGAAGAAGAGCTTGCATGTTGGTGCTAATCTCTTAGAAAAATCAAGGAAAAATCGGAAGTAAGTAGATCATCCTCTTCTCAATTCGATTATGGTAAAAGGTTTAGTAAATCATGTGTTCTAGGGTGTCTAGAAATTCATAAATCTGATGTTCTTGAGCATGGTTGCTGGAAATATAGAAATGTATATGAATCCTTAAGGATTAAGAGTCATAAAACATTAATAACATGCATGCAAAGTGTGTTAACAGATTTGTAAGATTCATAACATGCACCTTTGAAAAATTATAGAAAATGCTATGATAGGAGTTTGGATCTGAATTTTTGATATGTTTGACTTTAAAATGTGTAGAATCATAGAAAAATGATAAACCAAGGTTTTAAGGGCTGTGTTAAAATCTGGAAGTGTAAAATGTAGTAGCATGCAAAACTGTCCAGCACTGATTCGAGCTGGACAGTGAACTTTGAAAATTTGTAGAAATTAATCTACTAGGTGTTTTGATCTGAATTTTTGATATGTTAAAATTGGATTTGTAATCTGAATTTAGAAACAAACGGAATCTGATTTAGAGTTGTATACAGGGAAAACGAAGAGTATCAATCTAGGTGGTCAGAAATGAGCTAAACTGGAAATATGTGAAATTAGGATTTGAAATTTATAAAATTGGTAAAATTGAGGCAAAATAAGTATTGTTAAGTCGAGTCATAAACTGAAGGGCATGAAATTTAGTAAAATTGGTGGTCAATTTGAAGGATTAAAGAGTTAATTGAAGAAATTAGGAAAATTGGAAACTAGTCGAATTGGATTAAAATAATACAGGGACTGTTTTGAATAAAATGAAAAATTCAGTCTTTAATAGCATGAATTGTATTCTGAAAATTTGTTATTTGTTTGGATTGAGTGTCTTAGATCTTAGAAGCGAAAGGGTAGAAGAAGAGGTTACTCCGGGATCGGCTACGGATCGGGCGAAAGGCATACGGATTCCGAATTAGCTCGGCGAATTGTGAGTGAAACGAATCTTTAGAGTTGGAATTAGAGTTCCAACTACCTTATTCTGATTTTTAAGTTATAATAAGCATGCAATTTGACTAATTACTATTCGATTTTAGTAAGGGAAGAAGGAATAATGGAAATTTGGATTTGGTACTTGTGTTATATGATTTTGATGTGTATGAGATTAAATTTGAATTGGTGATTGATATGCTTGATTCTGAAATTGATCATCTGTTAATTGTGTTGCTCTATATGAACTTAGCAATGCTGATTTTTGGTTGTTGTGATATTAATTATGTGTGGGTATCATAACATTGAATTATGAGATATGACTATATGATGACTATTCCATATATGATTAAGCTTGATATGTTCAATTGAGTGTTGAACTATGAAACGTGATTCTAATTTATGTGATATGAGCATGGGATTATATGAGAATTGATTTGAAGTATGCGAATTGAGCATGTAAATGGTTACATGATCGTGTATGCTAATATGTTAATGGAATTGGAACCATAGGCAATTAATCGAAAGGATTAATTAAGAAGTTCTGAAAATTCGATTGATTATGTATCTGATTAAATTAAAGACTTAATTGCAAAGCCCTTGGTGTGTACAGTCTGTTTAGGTAGTACGGCTAGCCTAGAGTCTGAGCTCAATAAGAAAAATCGGTACGTTAGTGTACTCGATATTGTGGTACGTAAGTGTACCTTCTTGTTTAATGTCTGCGGACATTATGATATGTTATATGTGATACGAATTGGTACGTGGTACCTTAACATGGTGAATTTGATTCACAACCTCTGTTATATGTGACTTGATTACCTATCAAACTATACTATCCAAGGCATTTGCTAATTGATTAAATGAACAATTGAATGAATGAAATCTGAAACTTGGGAGTTAATTCATGAAATTAGAAGTAAATTGGTGAAATTGACTATGGAAGCATTCGAATGAAATGTTGAATTTTATGATTATGCCAACCTTGATATGCCACGAAATTTGAATTGTGATAATTTGATTTTTGGTAAGTTAATTTAGGTTTCATGGCTTGTATGTGTAATTGAATCATGAATAATGTTAAATTAGTAACATGTATTCGAATGGAATTACCTGGCTTCTTTGTGCACATATTCGGATGATTGATACATGACATTGATAATGTTGTTGCTTATTTTGCTTGGTTCATTCGAATGGAATAATGTGCAAAGTGGAATTTAATTTGTTTGATCACAATGTTTAATTGGAAACCGGATAGAATAGGGTTTCCTCACTAAGTACGAAATGTACTTACCACTCGAACCTTCCTGCCTTCCCCTAAATTTCAGGTGCTAACATCGTTGACCTCTACCCGAAACCTTACCGTACGAAGCTTAAGTATGATATTCCCTATCTTCGTTGTACTTATGATGGGTGGCTTAGCGTTCAGTATGTTAGTGCAATTTGGTTTAATGGTTATGTTCATGAACTACTACTTTGGTTCTGTATAAACTTTTAAATGTTTCCCTATATTTTGTTATGTATGTAAGGGGGTAAATGTTGGGGTATAGATCGCCCGTATATATGTTAGGGCTGATTCGTTTTGTTGATAGTCACTTTTTGTATAGGCAACCGTTAGGTTTAGCCGTTTGATACCCCGGTTATTGTAAAAAGGGAAACGAAACTCTATGGATGTATGAATCGGATATGATGCAATATATATATGATGATGAATGTTTCGGTTACATGTATGGGATTGAAATGGATTATATTGTTGATAGTAAAATGATCAATTTGGGAAACTAATAGTTGGATAATGTATAAACTAAATGAAGTTGATGTGTCATTCGAATGAATTTAAAGTTGTAAATGTATTATCAATTGGATGAATTAAATGATATTTGGATGGATTAGGATCTTGATTTGTTTCATTCGAATGAGGTTTAGTTAATAAATTGATGTATGATTCCTATAGTATAATTTACCTTGTATGCAATCGGGTATTTGATTGATTGAATTATAGTTTGAGAGTTGATATTCGAATGGTATGAGTTCACCTTGAATCGATAAAGGATGAATCGAACTTAGTATAATAATTGTATTATTTTGATAAGGTTGCTATACATGTGTTTTGCTTGCGTATATGGTAGCTAAGAATACTTGTTGTATTCGAAAAGAAAAAAAATGTTACACGAATTTGATAAACTAAACCCCTTCCGCTGTGCCTAATACGAATTCCGTTATAAGTTAATATAACGCTCCTTGCCCCTAATCCGGGGTGAGGGGTGTTATAAGGTGTTCACGTAGATGCACCGTAACCTGTTAATATGGGTTTACCTTTGGAGCGTTTGTGTAGTTTGGGTGGTACTAAGTTTAGAGGTTTTTCTTCGGAAGATTTTGAGGCGTGGTTTGAGAGTACTCAACAGATTCTTGGACAAATAGAGTGCTCGAATGTGCGTAAGTTGGGTTGTGTGGTGTCTTTGCTTCAGGGTGATGCTTATGCTTGGTGGACAACCGTTATTTCAGGGATGGAACCTACTGATGTGATATGGGAGTTCTTCGAAACTACTTTTCGGATGAAGTATTTGGGTACTCATTATCAGGATGAGAAGAAACGGGAGTTTATGGCTCTTGTGCAAGGTAGTATGACTGTTGCTGAGTCTGAGGTACAGTTTGTTCGGTTTAGCCAATATGTCCCTGAACTAGTTCCCGATGAAAGGAAGAGATGTGATTGCTTCTGATATGGTTTGGTGAAGGAAGTGAAGACTTATATGTTAGCCTCAGACTATACAGATTTCGATGTCTTGGTCACTTGAGCCAAGGACATTGAACTGAATTTTGGTTTGGTTTCTCGTGCTGGGAGCTCTATATTGGGGAAAAGAGTTGCTGAGTCTGATGTTGGAAGGGATCACTATAAGAGACATCGTGATAGGACGCCTTATTCAGATCGTAGGTGTGGCAGTGGTGGTGGCCATGCTGGACGAGGACAACAGAATCATAATGCTTTTGTTCGTACTCTTGATTGTAATCATTGTGGGAGACATCATGTGGGTGAGTGTTGGGGGAATTATGGTACATGTTGGCATTGTGGGGCGCACGATCACACGATGTAACCCCCTCGACCCGTTCTAGTTGTAAGACTGAACCGAACGAGTCACACGGGGAATATTGAAGCGAAACTCGAAGGTTTCACCTATATGAGCAACCCTATTTTTTTCATTTTATCTTTTCTAGATGCATTATTAATATCCTAAGTGTTCATGCTGACAGCGGAAGAAATCACAACTCAATCGGGCATCGATTTGACATCTGATTGTGATGTTTCGTGATTAGGGACTATTTAGTTAAACTTATAAAATTTAGGGACCTTTTCAGAAATTAAAGTTACAAATTTTCAATTAATCAGGTTTCATGCTCTCAGTCAAATTCCAACTCATTTCGATCACTCTAACTCATTAAATTGAACGTATAAATATTCAGTGACCAAAACTCCAAAATCAGAACTCTAGAAAGCTTCAAATAACCAACTTAACGGCCTAGTATACTAATACACTTGTTCACGTATCAGTATGCTCAATTTCTCAGATTTCTAGTGTCAAAAATAGTACTAATACGGTAGCTCATGTACTGATACAGTATACCTATTTTGGCCTTATTGTACCGATATGGTAGCCCGCGTACCGATTCTATGGCCCAAAATGTCACATTTTGCTGGTTTTTTAAGTTAAATCACATCTATAATCATTCTAACATACTTCCAAGACATAAACATTCACTTAGAACATAAAAACCAAAGGCAGTAAACACCAAAGCATGCTTCCAACATCAACTCATCAAATTCATCAAACTATAGGCATGCTACCTAAGCAAAATAACCATTCAAACACCAAAACACAAACTAAAGCATATACAAGCAAGTAAAGGCCATTTTCAAGTCCAAATAAGAATCTCAAACTTGCCACAAAACAGAGAGTTTCAAACACACTCTCCCAAAACATTAAGGCATCTTCCTATTGCCAACTATTACTATTAAGTAATTCAAAACCATACTTGAGCTATGTGTCACCCATTGGAATCTTTCTTGCTTCCTTGCTGCCCCGAATATGCTATTTTTCTGCATTGTTGAGAAAAGACAGCTGATAAGCTCTCAAATGTGACATATTTCTTTTTCTATTTTTCTAGTTATTAGGACTTCTTGCTGCTTAATACATGCCGTTTTTATTATATTTTGTGCAGGGACCCAATTCTGGAAATAGCAATGAAAATGGGGCATTTCTGCAGTTTTTTTATTATTCTGTCATGACTGGCATCGTGGGCACGACGCGTCTAACGTGGCAGTGACGTGGCAACCTCTAGAAGATCCTGGAATGTTTTGAGAGAAGATCCGATCAGATTATCAGTTCTATCCGTTTGGTTTTATTTTATTTGAATTTTAAAAACATTTGAATTTGATTTGTTATTTTGATTTTCCTATCTCTTATCCTTGTAATCTAAGCCTATAAATATCAACCTTTGGTGAAGGCTTAAGATCATCTTCTTAGCTTTGAGTATTTTTATCTTTTCCTTTGTAAACATTTTATAGCTTTAATTCAAGTTCTTTTCCTTTATTTTCTTGTTTCGTTTGTTTTATGCCATTTAATCACTTTTCTAAAATCAGGTTAAGTATGATAATCAATATCATGCTTAGCTAAATCTTTTAAGCCAAGAACCAGCCAAGTCAATTCGATTCGTGAGAATTGAACTTTGCTTAAATTTTTTTGGGAAATCATTTTTATCTTTCTGCTTAGATAGTTTGGCAATCGGCATTACTAAAAGTTTTTAACCGCTTTTCAAATCAGAAAGGGCCCGTTGGTCTGAAATCGCTTAAAAAACAGTTGGGAGGAAGGATCGGCCTGTGACAATTTCGACTTCCTATGAACACTCTTAGCGGCGGTCCGCTAAGGAAAGATAAAATCAGAAGCGATTCTTTTTAGACAATTTCTGAGTCGGGTTTTTTCTTGCTTTTAATCTAAATATTTTAACGGTGATAGACGTGGTTGATTTATTTAAGAACCATCTTTCGGAGATAGACTTGGGAGGATTGGTTACTCGAGAGAGAAACAAGTTACGACGGGTTGGGCCTCGTAGACTGTAACCGACATGATCCCCGAAATAAAAATCTATTTCAGTGATCGAAAGAATTGAAGGAGCTGGTTCGAGGCTATTTTGCATTCTTGAATTTTCTTTATTATTACCCGCACTTTATTTATTTTCTTGCTCAACATTTCAAACACCCTCCTTTCCTTTTAACGCCTACTTGCAGATATTCCTGGAAAAAAGGCTAACAGGATCAAGTCATTAAACTGAAAAATCTCTATGTGGATCGACCCTCTTTCCCTATAACTACTTAATTTCTTTATTTTATTATTTGTTGAAAGAGGTTAATTATTTATTTATTTTGACGGGTAAAACGATGCTTGTCAAAATTGGCGTCGTTGTCGGGGAGATTTACTTTCGGCACTTTTGACTGATTTTGTTTTCTTTTTTATGACAAGGAAAAACCCGGGTACTTTAGCTCCATACAACCCGGAAATCGAAGCAAGCGCTCGTAGAACTCACGGTGAAATGCTTCGGCGAAAGAAACAACAACGAGAACAAAGCACACAACAATCTGATCAGGAATCCACTTCTGAAACTACACCAGTCGAAGAACCTACACTAGAACCAGAACCGATGGCAGATCAAACGATTCGAGAACTAAACGCAGCCCCTACTGTGCAACAACCACTCTGCATCGCTTTTCCTCAAGGCGATACTCCCTTCCAGTTCAAAACAGGATTAATTCACCTACTCCCTACTTTTAATGGCCTCCCTACTAAAAGCCCACACAAGCACCTTGTCGAATTTCATATGGTGTGCAGCAGCATGAAACCGCAAGGGGTCTCGGAGGATCAAATAAAACTAAGGGCTTTTCCTTTTTCCTTAGCCGGAACGGCTAAGGAGTGGTTATTCTATTTACCTCCAAATTCGATTAATACGTGGTCTGATCTCTCTCGTGTTTTTCTTGACAGATATTTCCCTGCGGCGAAAGCAACAGAACTTAGGCGAAACATTCTGGGAATTCAACAAATGCACGATGAGTCCCTATACGAATATTGGGAGCGATTCAAAAAGTTGTGTGCAAGTTGTCCGCAACATGGCTTATCCGAGCAAACACACCTTCAATACTTATACGAAGGAATGTTGTCAATGGATAAAAAGATGGTAGACGCAGCAAGTGGTGGCGCGCTCGTTAACCTAACTCCTGAAAATGCTCGAACCTTGATATCTACAATGGCTGCTAATTCGCAGCAATTTGGTTCTGCAAGTGAACCCAGCCGGCGGGTTCAATCAGTAAGCACAATTTCATTAGAGAATAAAATAGACAATTTAACTAATATTGTGTATTCTCTTGTTTCAAGGGAGTTGGGAGCTGCTAAGGTATGTGGAATATGCACTATGCCAGATCACGCAACCGACTTATGCTCATTGTTGCGGGATACATCTGGTGCCCAAGTTAACGCCATACACAACTTTCTCGGACCTCCCCAAAGACCATATAACCCTCATAGTAATACATTTAACCCCGGTTGGATGGATCATCCAAACTTGAGCTACGGTAATCAGAACCCGAATTACCAACCTAGGCAACAACCTCCCCACCAAAACCAAGCACCCCAAAAATCCTCGCTTGAGTCTATTGTTGAGAGATTGGCAGTTTCACAGGAAAAATTCTAAACCCAAACACAATCCCATCTCCAGCAAATCGACAAACAAATAAGCCAACTAGCTCAAGCTGTTAGCCGTCTAGAATCCCAGGGAAAGTTACCATCCCAAACCGAAACCAACCCAAGGGAAAACGTTAGTGCGATAACTTTGCATAGTGGAACAGTGATAACGCCTAAACCGCCCAAGCAAGATGAGCGAAAATCCGACGAACCGGGAAACTCTTCTGAAGACCAGAACGACAAGTCTCCTTCCACCGCAGGTAATGCCAAATCTAAAATTTCTGTTTCTACTTACGAACTTGTTCCTCCTTTTCCAGGTAGATTGGCGAAACGAGATAAAAAGGAGGAAGAGAAGGAAATTTTGGATATATTCAAGAAAGTGGAAATTAATATTCCACTTCTTGATGTTATTCGAAAAGTGCCTAAATACGCAAGGTTTCTGAAGGAATTATGCACAAACCGAAGGCGACTATCCGAAAATGAAAAATTTAACCTTGGTGAAAATATTTCGGCCATCTTTCAAAAGTCGTTGCCGCCAAAGTACAAGGACCAAGGTATGTTTGCGATTCCCTGTAAAATTGGGAATGTTGAGATAAAAAGAGCGATGTGCGATTTAGGCGCATCTATCAACGTCATGCCGTTAAGCGTCTACAATAAAATTTCGACTGAACCATTGAAAGAAACGCGAGTGACGGTTCAATTAGCCGATCGATCAGTCATCTACCCCGAGGGAGTACTAGAAAACGTGTTGGTACAGGTAAAAAATCTTATTTTCCCTGCTGATTTTTATATTATTGACATGGAAAATGATCGCAGCAATAACAGATCCGAAATCTTGCTTGGCCGACCTTTCCTATCAACCGCGCATACAAAGATTGATGTCCGCGACGGCATCTTAACTATGGAATTTGATGGGGAAGTAGTTAAATTTGATATGTATAAAGCTATGAAGTATCCTGATTCGGTCGCAAGTTTAAATTTCGTTGATATTATAGATCCGTTAGCTGATGATTTGATCGAAACTTATTTGTGTTATGACTTTTGTAGGGAATTCGCGGATCTCGACGATGAAAATATAGGCGAAATCAATTCAACTCTTTCTTCCCTTTCTAATTTTTGATTAATTCAAACTCTATCTAAACATTTTCCCTCAATTTTGCAGGAACCAAAGCCGAAGTTAGAGCAATTTAATTATGTATTTTTAGGCGACAACCAAACTTTGCCAATCATCATTTTGAGTAAGATGTCGCATCGGGAAGGAGGTAGAAGCTTAGTTGTTGTTTTGCGCACAAATAAAAAGATGGAGGAAGGCGTTAAAACGACAAGGGATGGACATCACCGTTTATTTGAAGAACTTTCTTTTGAAGAACCAAAAATTTAGCAAAGGTCGCCGAGCTAAACGACGTTAAACAAAGTGCTAAATGGGAGGCAACCCATTCTTTTCATTTCCGTTAATTTTTATTTTTATTTTCCCTTTTATTTATTTTTTAGCTTTAATTTTGTTTTAATTTCTTAGCTTTTCCAATCTCTTTCCGGGACTCCAGCAGCACTAATTTCCACTCTACATCAAGGAATTTTCGAAGAGCAGTGAAGTGCACTGTTTCATTAAACGATGCACGTTAGCAAAACCTATGGTATGTTGTGCATTTTAGCCAAACCCTTTAGCATTTACCCTTTTCCCTTGGCATATCGTCCGATTTTCCCTTTTCCCCTTCCCTTTCTTTCTTTCTTTCCCGCAAAACACCAAACCATAAGCAACAGCCGCCATCCCTCTCCCCCACGATCTCCATCACCGTCGTTCCAATCAATGCCCACGGTGGACTCATCCACACACTCTCGGCAGCGTCAATCTCAAACCCAGCAGATGCACTCCATCGTCCCCTCATTCTCCATGCACTCTGCCGAATCAGAGCAACACCCCGAGGTAAATTCAAATCCAATTTCAATCCGCCCATTACTAATGTATCATCCCTCTCTTTGGTTTTACAGAGGATTTCTCGGCCGATTACGGTTTCCCAAACGATCACCGTTCCTCTGCGAATTCTCACCACGACGAATACTCTGTCCCGCAGCAAAGCGCGTTGTCCTTTCCTTCTTCTCCCAGGGGCTACATAGAAAACCCAGAACGGAATAGGCGTGGGCGTAACTACGCGGTTCCGGCCGAAGAAGAACTCAAGGGCTTCCTCGTTTTTCCTTTTCCTTCTGCTCAAATTGACTGATTTCAGGATATCCGACATCAACCTTTTCGGGTTTGCAAATTCATTCCTCAGCCTACTCTTGTTAATCTTAATATCTCTGAGTCTGTCGCGAATTATTTTCATGCTATCGGTTGGACTGCTAATTCTGAGATTAAATGTGGAACCTTTTATGAGTTAGTTTTCGAGTTCTATTCTACTTTCTCTTTTGCCGAAACTCATTATATTACGCCCGATTCCCCTGCTGTTATTAAATTTCGACTGTGTGGTGATAACTTTGCTATGTCTGTGAATGAGTTTAATTTGGCTATGGATTTTGTGACTAACGTCACAAACCCTGATTATCTGACAGCATTATTTGAGATTCCTGCAGATTTTAATGAAAGTCCAGCTTACTTTGAGCTCACCGGACAAACGGACATAGCATTTAACCCTCGTTCCACCAAAGTTATTATGCTTCATGATCCGGGGATACGTTACGTTCATCGTTTCCTAGCTTACAATTTTTCTGGACGTAACGATGCCTCTGCTACTCTCAGAAAGACTGAACTGTTTTTCCTTTGGTGTATGCATTCGGGAAGAAAGGTAAACTTAGGATTTTAGTTAGCCCGACAATTCAAAGTTGCAATACGGTATAATCGCCCCTTAATCCTTGGCCCTTTCATTACTCATCTTGAATCTAGAATAGCTCGCTTTGATATTGAGAATTTTACTTACGCTTTTTCTATGGATGCTTTAGATGAGCGTTGCTTGGATTCCATGGGACTCCTTGACGGACCACCAGATGTGCCTTTCTTCAACCCACCCGGAGTATTAACTCCAAGAACGAGGAGAGTTTTCACTCGCAGAAATGCACCACCACGCGCCCCTCAAACCCCTCCTCCCTAGGACCAGCCTTCGCACAATGTTTCGGATTTCGCCGCGCGCCTCCACGCACTCGAAGACGACATAGCCGAAATCCTCTCTTACCTACGTCCTGGGCGTGGCCGCGGACATCGTTGACCACGGGGAGTACTCTTAAACACTCTCTGCCTTGTACTATTATATTTTGTTGAGTTGTGAGGAGCTCGATTCGTTCAACCAATGTAGCTCACCAAGTGGTGAAGAGGTGGATTTTTGGGTGGAAGGGTTGTGGAAGCTAAAAAAGATAACTGACACAATGATTTATAGTGGTTCAACCTTGTAACCAAGGTCTACATCCACTACCTTAGCTCCCCACTAAGGATTTCCAATCAATCCTCTATTAATTCGTCCCCTTTTCTAGGCTTAGGAGGAAACCCTTATACACGATCAAGCTTTCTAGCCAAAGCCTTGATCAAAACCCTTTTTTACAAAGAGAAACAATAAGAAAACTTAAATCCCTCTAATAGGTATTTGTTTGCACAATTTAGCACTCACCCAAAACCTAAAACACTTGAGCAAATTTGACAATTTTGGCTCACTAGTGTTTGTCTATACAATAAATGAAAATTTAGGCACTAAGACAATATTTGATCATTTGTTGATTTACAATATGAGCATTAGCCTTTACTTGATGCTTGGAGGTCCCTTTTATACTCCTTGATGAGTTTGTAGCCGTTACTAGCCGTTGGGATTGAATTGGAGCCATTGAGGACTTTAATTCCCACCATAAATGCAGTTCTGCAGCTCCCCGTTTCGAAACGCTCGAACCCGTTTCGAAACACCCTTTAAGTAGAAAGAGTCGTTGCAGTCTGACGTGGACCTGTATCGAAACGCTATAGACCGTTTCGAAACACCCGTTTCGAAACGCCTGTCCCCGTATCGAAACGACCTGCATTTAAATGTTAGTTGGAAAATAGCCGTTGGGGTTTATGACCATTGTGGTCAATGCCACGTAGGCGTATCGAAATGGCATAGCCCGTTTCGAAACGCTGGGCAAAAATCTCATCCAGGGAATGCTCGTTTCGATACTCGTATCGAAACACTTTTCTACTGGAATGCACCATATCGAAACGCCTGGATAGTTTTGTGAAGTTTGGCTTTGAAAAACATGTAAAACCTTTTAAAAACATCCCTAAACATAGTTTCAAGTTATTTGGACTTTGGAAATAGTTTTAAATACTTTTTAAATCAGTCCAAAACATTTTTCAATTATTATATCAAAACATTAGTTCTACATATTTTTCATTTGAATTGGGGCAATTCACTTAAGTGAGGGGGAGGGTAGCAAAACCACTTGTCTTGCTTGTTTGATATATGTTTGACTTTGGTTTAACTTTGAGATGAAATTTTTCTTGCCATTGCTTGATATCTAGCATGTTATAATTGTGATAGTGCATAGAAATACTTGAATGATGACATTTGGATAATAAAAATGGCATGAGTATAATGATAGTTTGACATCTCCTTTCAATTTGCCTTGATTGTGATAATTGGATTTCTCACCTAGCTTAATCAACTTAACCCAATTTTTTGAGACTTTGAGCCTTGAGCATGCATTCTTTATGCTCGTTTTTTCTTGCTTGAGAGTGTCATCTTGAATTTAGGAATCTAGAACTTGTGGCTTGTATACGATTTGAGACTACACCAGAGTGAGGTGCTTTAAGATGATTTAGGCATTAGGATTTAACCATTTTCTCTCTTTCATTAAAACTTACCTTTTGCTTAGTGAACCCTCTTGAAGCCTTATATCCCATTTTTTTGGCTTAACCCTCAACCAAACTTTTTGATTGATCAAATGCTAGAAACTGTATTGCTGGACAAATAAGGGGTTGCAATTTGCATAAAGGGCAGAATTTTTTCGAAAAACAAAAAAGAAAAAAAAAGAGTTTAAACCACTTAAAACAAAAAAGAAAAAAACGTTTAAACAAAAAAGAATTTTTCAGCATTGTTGAGAAAATAGAGCATAAGCAATAATGCCTAGTGAAGGATGCTCAAAACAAAACCAACAACAACAATGCATTTTAAAACCATTTCTCAAATAGAAATCTCTATCTCATCATGCTCATTTTATCTCATGCTTTAAACCACTTCTAAAGCAAAATCAACATCATTTAAATCACATGTATCATCTATCTCATGCATTAACCTCAATGCAAAACTCAAACCAAAGTTCATATGCTTGTTTCTCTTAAAGAAAATTCTCAAAATATATTCTCATGTGTAAAAAAAAACATTTCAAAAAACATTTACAAATTAAGATACATGTGAATCTCATATATTGGCATTTTAGCAACATTACTCGGATATGCTGATAGCTTGAAAGAATCTCGCATCGTCAAGTCCTACCTTGATGGAATCTCACATCACCGAATTCTCATGGTGGTATCTCTCATCACCACAAAGCTTGATGGAATCTCACATCATCAAGACCTACCATGGGGGAATCTCTTATCACCACACTCTCACTTCGGAATGGAATGGCACTACCCCTATTTCCCATAACCGAAGAGCACGTACGAATTTTGTATTTTATAATGCACTTTTCATCCTATTGGTTGACCAATTATATCTGGTAATAATAATCTCATTAATTTCCAATATACACTTTAAAGCCAACTTTATCTATTGTTTTTTAGTGCATAACATAATTCAAGTTCTCATCCCATTTTTAAAAGCATAAATAATGCATAGCATTTTCTCAACAAGTTATAAACTCTTTCAAAATCATAAATCAATCTCATGGGATCATATGCGTCAATTCTCAAATCTCAAAACATGCATAAATAGTAGGTAACAAATCTATCTTCAAACCATGAGCATGATTATCAAAAACAATGAGAAAAGCTGAGAACCGAGAGCGAAACATCTGATACTTACTTCCGAGCTTAGACTAGCGTTTCAAGCTTAATCTAAACCCCCAAACCTTGCTTTCAAAGCTTTGAAAAGATTTTTAAATCATTAACACTCACCACAAAGCCTCTCTTATTTCGT
This sequence comes from Hibiscus trionum, assembly GCA_030270665.1. Taxonomy (NCBI): domain Eukaryota; kingdom Viridiplantae; phylum Streptophyta; class Magnoliopsida; order Malvales; family Malvaceae; genus Hibiscus; species Hibiscus trionum. Next base: position 5,777,158 of record BSYR01000033.1, on the reverse strand, counting down.
CGAAGCTATTTCAAGCTTTCGAATCAATCGAAACACCCTCAACGGCTAATGAATCATCATCCCTTGCTTCTAACTAAAGAAAAACAGAGGATTAACACATAATCCATCATCAAAAGCTCCAGCAAACTATTTACTCAACAATCTCTAACAAAACCCAAGCAAACGACAACCGAAAACAACCAAAAACATCAACGAAAACAGTCCAAACAATCTCCAGCTTAAACCCAAAAAGATTAACCTTTAATCACCTTCATTTAACATCTAAAAACACTTTCCAAACATCATTTAACCACCAGCAATTGATCTAACACAAGAACAAGCCAAAAACACCATAATTTCAACCTTGAAACCAAATTACTCACCTAGTTTCGGGTTTCTTATGATAAAATCATTATCTCAACATTATTTAACATGATTAAACTTGATCATAAACCCATCAAAATAGATCTATTGCGAAAATCACATAAACCCATCAATTAAATCTTGTTTTAACCATTTCTTTCAATTAAATCATAAAACCTTCATAGAAAACTTAATAAAAGAATCAAAGACTTGGGAATTTCAGTAAAGAACCTTACATTAGAGGAGTAAAACGAAGTTCGCCTTTAATGGATGCTTTCCCCCTTAATTTGATTGATTTACATGAGAAAACAAGAGTAAAACTATAAAGTTTTGATAGGAAATCATCAAAAAATCATTTGATAGCAAAAGATTAAAGAAAGCAAGATATTAACTTAAGATTTTGAAGTAGAAAAGTGTGTTTGGCTGGAGAGAATTTGAGAGAAAACTTTTAAGAGAAAAGAAGTTACGTAAATTTTGTTGAAATGAAATAACCATCAATTAATCCCTCCATCCAATTATATTAATTACAAACCATTTAAAATAATTCAATTAAGGGGTTAAAACTATGATATTAGACTTTGGCTAAATAGCTCCTTCAAGATTTAAAATCTCGATTCTTTTACAAAACAATCACTAGAAAAACAGTTTTCAAAAATTACATTTTAGTCACTAAATCTAAAATGTCTTTCTTCCAAAACTCATTTTCCAAAATTGATTCCACCAAAATCATTTACATATAAAATAATGATTTTTAACCAATTTCCCATATTTTATCTCATTCACAATCTATTTATTTCAAATTATTCCCGAAACTAGTCTAAATTGTTCAAACCGGTTCAATCGAACCACTTATCCAACTCGGATAACTTTCAAGCCCAAAATAGGGGCGTTACACACGAAGCACGATTGTCCGCAGTTGGTTAGGCAGGCACCTACGCGTGCTTTTAAGCCACAAACAGGTCATGGGCGCGGTCGTGGTAACTTTCAGCGTATGGAGGATGGCCAGAGGAATGTTGCACATGTTGTGGTTGTTTAGCTTGAGGGTGGTGGACCAGCTAGGGTGTATGCACATCAAGAGGGAAGGAATGACATCGATGTGATTGCAAATACTTTTACTTTGTAGTCTTTGTCATTACTTCATTTGATTGATTCTGGTTCTACGCATTCATATCTTGAGTGAGCATGCCAAATTGCTTGATATACCTGTTGAGTTGTTGGATGCTGGTATGCGTGTTACAAGTTCTTTTAGTGAGACTGTTGTTGTTAGGAAGTTGTATAGAAAATGTCCGTTGATGGTTCAAGGTCATGTGATTTCGGTTGATGTAATAGAGTTGCCTTTCTATGGTTTTGATGTGATCTTGGGTATGGATTGGTTGTTCGAGCATAGAGTTGTGGTTGATTTTAAGGCTAAGCGAGTTTCATTGAGGCTTGCCGATGATTTTGAAGTCGTGGTGGTGGGTGAGAATCTCAAGTTCTTATCCAATGTTATTTCGGTTTTGAAGGCACGAAAGTTGTTGGAGTGTGAATGTCAAGCATACTTAGTGTATGTTATGAATCTGAATGTGAGGGAAGTTCGGCCTCAAGATATCTGAAATGTTTGTGATATTTCGGGGGTGTTTTTGAAAAAGTTGTCTGGTTTACCGCCAAATAGGGAGGTAGATTATTGCATCGAGATGTATGCGGATACGGCTCTAGTGTCCATTGCCCCATATCGCATGGCGCCCAAAGAGTTGAAAGAGTTGAAGACGAAACTTCAAGAGTTGTTGGATCATGGCTTCATTCGTCCTAGTGTTTTACTGTGGGGAGCGCCAGTGTTGTTTGTGAAAAATAAAGATGGCGCTATGAGGATATGTATTGATTATCGGTAATTGAACAAGTTGATAATTAAGATGAAGTACTTTTTTCCTGCAAATTGACGATCTATTCGATCAATTTCGTGGAGCAACGATGTTTTCTAAAATTGATTTAAGATCATGATACTATCAGTTGAAGGTGAAGGATAAAGATGTGCCGAAGACAGCTTTTCACACTCATTAAGGGCAGTATGAGTTCTTGGTGATACCGTTTGGTTTGACAAACACGTCTACAACTTTCATGGATATGATGAACATGATGTTTCATGAATTTTTGGACCAGTTTGTGGTTGTGTTTATTGATGATATCCTTTTGTATTCACGCATCGAGGAGGGTCATGATAGACATTTGCGAGTTGTTAGTCTTATTGGATAATCAGTTATATGCTAAGTTGAGCAAATGTGAGTTTTTGATAAAAGAGGTGGTGTTCCTTGGACATGTGGCATCGACTGAAGGGATTTATACGGATCTATAGAAAATTGAGGCGGTTGTGCGTTGGAAGCAACCTAAATCGTTAACTAAAGTCTGTAGTTTCTTGGGTTTGGCTTGTAACGCCCCTCACTCGGGTTAGTAGTAACTCGAGCAAGGTTCGTTAATTGTTCAATTAATCATACATGGTCAACAAGACAAGTATTCGAGGCATGGAAATTTAGGGGTAATTTAAAATTTTCATCTTATAACTCATCACTGGTAGATGAGTTTCCTTAAACTAACATGTTTACAAGTTCAATTCATAGAAACAATGTTCATGCATTTACTTATAATTCAAGGAACCCCTAATTCATTCAAGATATTCGAATAATACATGGATTATAATCAATCATCAAGGATTCGAACATATCATATCATTCAAACATCTAACATGTAGGCCCTAGATCCTCCTTCATTCGAAACAAATAAGAAAATATATATATGCATACATTCGATCCATTCATGGTATTCTTATAACATTCTATTTATCCATGTATACATACAACATATCAAAACAGTCCATTAGCTTCATAGATACTCTAAAATAGTCCAATTATTCATGTATACATTCAAACATATTGTAGAACTAATGTTTTGATATAATAATTGAAAAATGTTTTGGACTAATTTGAAAAGAATTTAAAACTTGTTTTTAAGTCCAAACAACTTGAAATTATGTTTGAGGTATTTTAAGAGGTTTTTGACAAAGAATTTTCATGTTTTTAATAGCCAAACTCGTGATTTCAAAGCACCAGTATCGATACCGTTGTACCAGTATCGATACCATTTTGCCCCAGTTTGGCCACTGTCAAAACCCGTATCGATACGAGGGTTTAGTGTATCGATACGGAGTGGGGTCGTTTCGATACGCCACGTCAGCGTACCGATCCCATTTTAACTACCCCAACGGCTATTTCCCAACGGCCATTTAAATGTCAAAGGGTACCGATACGCCCTCAAGCGTATCGATACGCCCAGGCTGGCAAGAGCCCAACGGCTAGTTCATATGAAGGCCGTATCGATACCGTTCCACGTGTATCGATACCGTTAGCTGCAGAACAGCATTTATGAAGGGAAATAAAGTCCTCAACGGCTCCAATTCATCCCCAACGGCTAGTAACGGCTACAAACTCATTTGGGAGTATAAAAGGGACCTCCAAGCATCAAGAGAAGGCTAATGCTCATATTGTCAAACATCAAATGATCAAGAAATTGTCTTAGTGCTTTATTTGTCATTTCTTGTATAGACAAACACTAGTGAGCCAAAATTGTCAAATTTGCTCAAGTGTTTTAGGATTTGGGTGAGAGCTTAATTGTGCAAACAAACACCTATTAGAGGGTTTAAGTTTGCTTTGTTTTTCTCTTTGTAAAGAGAGTGTTCCTTCAAGCTTTGGGTAGAAAGCTTTGAGGGTTGTAAGGGTTTCCTCCTAATCCTAGAAAAGGGGACGAATCAATAGTGGATTGATTGTGAAATCCTTAGTGGGAAGCTAAGGTAGTGGATGTAGACCTTGGTTAGAAGGTTGAACCACTATAAATTATTGTGTCTTTATTCTTTCTAGCTTCCTAAACCCTTCCACCTAAAAATCCACCTCTCCACCACTTGGTGAGCATAATCGGTTGAACGAATCGAGCACCACACAACCCAACAATTGGTATCAGAGCTTGGCTCAATCGAAGGGGATTCACATCCTATTGAGAAGATCCGGCAAGCTCGATCACTTTTTCATCAACCGGCTCAAATGGCGCAATCCATCGACAAATCGCCTTTCTTCAACGGAGATCACTATGCCCATTGGAAGACAAAGATGAAATTCTTCTTGAAGTCAAGAGATTACAAGCTATGGGACATAGTTGAAGATGGTTCGTTCGTGCCTCAAGGAAGCAAAGCGGAGTGGAGTGCCGACGATCGCAAGAAGATGAAGCTAAATTGCAAAGCCTTGCACATGCTCTTTTGTGCTTTTGGCCCAACCATCTATGAGAAGATGTCTTCTTGTGAGAATGCCAAGGAGGTATGGGACAAGCTTGAAGTCACATACGAGGGAACTAATGAAGTCAAGGAGACCAAGATTGGGCTCCTAACTCTTGAGTATGAAAACTTCAAAATGGATCCGGAAGAGAACACCGAGAAGATGTTTGATAGGTTCTCCACAATCACGAATGGTCTTAAAGGCTATGGAGAAGCCATCCCGGAGGAGAAGCTTGTTCGAAAGCTCATCTACTCACTTCCCGAGTCTTGGGACTCAAAGAGGACCGCCATCATCGAAGCCAAAAATTTGAAGACTTTGAAGCTTGATGAACTCATGGGGTCTCTTCTCACTCATCAAATCATGAAGAAGAACAAAGAGGATGAGAAGAAAAGGGAAGAAATTCGAGCTATGGGAGAGAAGAAAATCAAAGGGCTTGGCATCAATGCAAGTGCCATGGCTCCCAAGTCCTCCACTTGCCATCACGAAGATTCTAGTGAGGAGGATAGTGAAGATGAAGAGATGGCCTATCTCTTCAACAAGTTCGCCCGGTTCATGAAGAGCAAAATGGAAAAATCCAAGCATGAATCGATGAAGAAGATGAAGGACTCCCACAAATCCAAAAAGAAGGGATCATCTTCTAAACAAGCATATGTGGCCACATGGAGTGATGAAGACTCCACCGATGATGAAGTAGCCCACCTATGCTTGATGGCCCTCAATGAGGGGGAGGTAACTTCTAACTCATCTATTTCAAATTCTTATACATTTGATGAGTTACAAGATGCCTATGATGATTTGCTTTTGGAATTCAAGGCATCATTTTCTAAAAACAAAAAGTTGATTTCAAAAATAAAAATTGAAAATGATTTGCTTTCCAAAACAAATCTTGAACTTGAAGCAAGATTAAAAGATTTTGAACAAAAATGTTTTGATTTACAAAATTTGCTTCTAAAAGTTCAAAAAGAAAAAGATTTGATTTCAAATGAACTTGAAAAGAAAAATAATTTTCAAAAATCAAATTTTTATGTTAGACAATCTAGTGCCCCTAGATTTAAAAATGGTAAATGTTTTAGAAGTGTTTGGGTCCCAAAAGGACTAACCACTTCAATTAAAAAGGATGACATTGAAAAATGGATTCCTAAGGGGTCAAAAATTTGTGCTTCTAACGTTCATGGATCCAAAGCAATTTGGATACCAAAAATTACTTGATTGTCTTTTGCTAGGTGTGATGGAGATGTTCAACAAGTCAAACATTAAGGGGGAGCTCCATGCACACAAGGAAGAACACTTGAAGAAGGAAGGCTTCACATCCTCCCTTGGGTTCAAGTGTTGGTAAAAATTCTAGTTGGTTTTGATTTCATTTGTTCTATTTTTATTTCATTCAACTAGATGATCATATATGATGGACTAACAATTTCTATGATGCTTTGAGTAAGGGGGAGCCAATTTTAAACCAAAAATTTTTAAGTGTGTCAAAATGTTTTTGCCTCCTATGTTATCTTGAACTTAAATGTCTTTTAAATTCTTTTTGATATAACAAAAAGGGGGAGAAATGGTTTGAAAAATTGAATTTTCAAATGAATAAGGGGGAGCTTAATTTGATTTCATATCTTTAATCTCTTATTCAAGTTTTTAAAAGTTAAAGGGGGAGAATCCCAAACAATTTTTCAAGTTAGTTTTATTATATCAAAAAGGGGGAGATTGTAGAACTAATGTTTTGATATAATAATTGAAAAATGTTTTGGACTAATTTGAAAAGAATTTAAAACTTGTTTTTAAGTCCAAACAACTTGAAATTATGTTTGAGGTATTTTAAGAGGTTTTTGACAAAGAATTTTCATGTTTTTAATAGCCAAACTCGTGATTTCAAAGCACCAGTATCGATACCGGTGTACCAGTATCGATACCATTTTGCCCCAGTTTGGCCACTGTCAAAACCCGTATCGATACGAGGGTTTAGTGTATCGATACGGAGTGGGGTCGTTTCGATACGCCACGTCAGCGTACCGATCCCATTTTAACTACCCCAACGGCTATTTCCCAACGGCCATTTAAATGTCAAAGGGTACCGATACGCCCTCAAGCGTATCGATACGCCCAGGCTGGCAAGAGCCCAACGGCTAGTTCATATGAAGGCCGTATCGATACCGTTCCACGTGTATCGATACCGTTAGCTGCAGAACAGCATTTATGAAGGGAAACAAAGTCCTCAACGGCTCCAATTCATCCCCAACGGCTAGTAACGTCTACAAACTCATTTGGGAGTATAAAAGGGACCTCCAAGCATCAAGAGAAGGCTAATGCTCATATTGTCAAACATCAAATGATCAAGAAATTGTCTTAGTGCTTTATTTGTCATTTCTTGTATAGACAAACACTAGTGAGCCAAAATTGTCAAATTTGCTCAAGTGTTTTAGGATTTGGGTGAGAGCTTAATTGTGCAAACAAACACCTATTAGAGGGTTTAAGTTTGCTTTGTTTTTCTCTTTGTAAAGAGAGTGTTCCTTCAAGCTTTGGGTAGAAAGCTTTGAGGGTTGTAAGGGTTTCCTCCTAATCCTAGAAAAGGGGACGAATCAATAGTGGATTGATTGTGAAATCCTTAGTGGGAAGCTAAGGTAGTGGATGTAGACCTTGGTTAGAAGGTTGAACCACTATAAATCATTGTGTCTTTATTCTTTCTAGCTTCCTAAACCCTTCCACCTAAAAATCCACCTCTCCACCACTTGGTGAGCATAATCGGTTGAACGAATCGAGCACCACACAACCCAACACATATCGAATCGGTCCATTAGCCTCGTGTATTTATTCCAAACAATCCATTTATTTGTGTATACATGCGAACATATCAAAACAGTCCATTAATTTCGTGTATTTATTCCAAAACAGTCCATTTATTTGTATATACATACAAACATGTCAAAACAGTCCATTATTCAAGATACCACCTTCAAGCAACAAGCATTCATATATACTTTCACATCCAAACTAAAATAAGGCACTTCATTGCCCTTATATTTCATACAAACCAAGTATCATATATACAACTTTCAAAATGCATGATCTCATGAAATATATACACATAACTTGTGCCGCCACTAGGAAATACAAAACAAAACAAAATCCATACTTGGAGCTCAAAGGTTTCTTTGCTTCAGGCTCAAGGAAGCTAACTTTCAAGGAATTTAAAACTTGTTATTTAGGAAGAAGGAAGATGAGAGTAATAAGTACACTTGTGTACTTAGTGAGATAGCAAGCATAATCCAATTTTAGAGCAAGCACAACTTATCTAGGTTCTAAAGTTTAGGTCACCTAGGTAAGGTCTCAAGCAAGAAATTTTAACAAGGAATATGTGAACATGGCAACATCTCATATCAATCGTCATACAACAAGAATCATACTTATCAAGGATTATATCAACCATTATCAACCTTATCAAGTATCATCATGCTTATCAAATCTCATTTCAAGCATTATCAAGTTTTTCAAGAATCATATCGAACTTTATCAAGCTTATCAAGGATCATTTCGAGTAATATCATGCTTATCAAGTATCATATCAAGTTGCAAGATTTTATCACAATTGTTATCTTGCTTAATTATCACATTTTGCCTTGGTTTAATAGTTAAGTCTAGGTAACGAGTCACCAACCAAAATGTCACCACAAGATGGTACTTCAGTACCGGTCATTTCCCTCCTACTGTCATCAATTGACCAACAATACATCCCTCCTATTGTCACCATTTAAGGGCCTTAGCCCTGGACCGTAGTCCACCCAACAATACATATGAGCTCTACAGTCTAGGCATGCCTTACAACCTATGACTAACTAGTAACCAAGGTCTTTATCATTTTCAAGTCAAGCTTTCATTCATTTAACAATATTTCAATTCAAGTAGCAAGCATTCATGTAATCATGCTTTCATTTCAAGTAGCAAGCATTCATGTAACCATGCTTTCATTTCAAGTAGCAAGCATTCAAGTCATGTAATCATACTTATATTTCAAGTAACAAGCATTCGAGTCATGTAATCGTACTTTCATTTTCATGTAACAAGCAGTATGCATGCATTGCATACCTTAGCTAGCAAGCAGTGTGCCTACTTCATACCTTTGGCATTTCTAAAGCGGCGTGACTTATTCTAACCTTAGGCATTTCCAAGCTATGCAAGATGAACATGCATTTACAAAGCAATTGCCAAAGCAAGGATAACTACCTAGCATGGCATCAAAGAATCAAACAAATCATGGCAGCAAACAAGGTTATCAAACAAGTTATTCCTTCTTCCTTTATTTTATCAAGCTTACAATTAATCAATTTACATGGCATATCAAGAATAAAGGATTGGTTAGGACCAGAAATCCTAACCCTAAGGGAGTTATACTCACAATCTCCAAGCTTAATGTTGATCTCTTATCCAAATTTCCTTGCTTTTGCTCTTTGCTTGATCAGCCCTCTCTTCCTCCACGCAATTCTCCTCTGATTCTAGCAAATGTACAACAATTGTACATTAGTATTTTCACACAATTTACACATACATAATAGCAAAGTAAGTACGATGTTTACCCTACTTTAGCTACTATTTTTCCTTATAATTTTATATACTTGAATCCATTTTAATTTCAATACTACCTTAAGCTTAATTTAAGGTAGTGTTGGACAGCATTAAGGTCTCAAAACTGTTTTTCAAGACAGTTTCATATTAGGCAATAAAACAGTGTCAAACTGTCCAGGCCACTGCTGCCTGCCGGTTTGCACACATTCACTTTAAACTAGCATATCTCTTAAATCGTACATTAGAATTTCGATTACTTTACACCGTTAGAAAGATTATTAAATCCTCTTTACAATGGTGTAAGGTATTTATTTTTGTGCCCAGCCAATCAATACAGTTTATTACTTAAAGTTAGGGTATCCACAAATTCTGGACAACTTGCACTATCCAGCCATTTTATTTATAGTTTTTAGGATAGAGTCCAGAATTGGATTATGTTGTCTCCTGGTGAAATTAGACATACAAAAATACAATCCACCAAATTTTTAGCCCTTAATTCTAAGTGTGTGATTTTTGATGAATTTTTGAAGTTATTGCCCAGAACAGAACATTCTGGGCAGATTTTACCAATTTTCATTTTAAGCTTCTAAAATATCATGTACAAGATTTTAACAAGCCAATTTAGTGCCAAATCATTTTCTAACATGTCTAGATTGATCTTAATCAATTTTTACTCATGATAAAACAGAGCATGTTGCCAATTTACCCCAATTAACATGCGTGCACTGTTTTACCTAGTAAAACAGTCTCATGTGCTACCAAGTTTAATTCCATGCAAATTTTTACTTTCACATATATCCTAATTCAATTTCCAGCAACTTAATCATATGCACACTTATTTTTTTTCTCTAGCAACAAGCCTCATTTTAGTAATTACGACATTTTTACCTAGTAAAAACAGTTTCATCTTACTTCCTATTCGTTATCATGCTTGTTTTCATTTTCTAGTAACATAAGGAGTCATTTGTGTGTGTTTCTAAAATTTTCAGCAACCATGCACTACAAGAATATATTCTTTTAGTGACAAATTGGCAGTGACTAGTAAGAATTTTGTTACAAATATTAAACTTTTGTGACAGATTTTTTGTGCGACACTATTAGCATAAGTAATTGTGATGTATTTTTATTTGGTCACTATTATAGTAGTAATTGTGACGATTACATTTTTCACAATTAAATTCTCACTGTAAGTCTATAACTGTGACACAAATTTCATTGCCACTAAAACTTTGACACATGATAGTGACGATATATAAAGTGGTCACTATAATTTGATATTTGTTGTGACAATGCAATTGTTTGTCACTTAAAATTTTACTTTTGTTGTGATAAATTTTGTCACCAATAAAAAAATAAACTTAATGACAAGTTATGTATTGTCACAATAATAAATTTATTTTTATAATTATAATAATAATAACAATTATAAAAAATTGAAGTTACCATAAAGGCATAAACTAGTTTATCAAAAGATAAAATAATTCTATATATTAGTCTCTACACTATGTGTAAATTGTTGTTTTAGTCATTCTATTTTGATCAATTTTAGTCCCTATATTTTTGAAATTTTAAAACTTCAATCCTAATCCAAACAGGACAACGACAATATGATTAAATTACAATGACTAAAAATGATTGAACAAAAGAATAAAAATCAAAAGTTTTACTTAACACGTTTAAAGACTATCATTCATGTTAAGATCGAAATTTCAAAATTTAAAAAGTACATATTTTTTGAATAGAAAGTACATAAACTTAAAGTGAACAAATTAAAGTAAAAAGACTAATATGTAGTCTTGGCATAATATGTGATAGCAAAATTTTACCTTGTGAAAAATTTTACACTTGATATTTGTTTTAGCTTTTCTTGTGGAGGTAAAATTTGCATTGTCAGTATAGTAAATAATTATCACATAAAGGATAATTCTATCAATAATTTAGGTGTAAATCTTAATATTCATATGTTTATATTTTAAAACCAACTCAATTTTTATATATATTTTCTTCAACAAACATATTTCGTATAGGAAACCATATAAAATTAATTAAATTATTATTATATTAATTATTGTTATAATTAATACATACTTTTAAAATAAATAAAATTAATTTTAATTACAATTTAACCTAAATAATATTTTACTTTTAAAATAATATTAAATTTCTTGCCTAGCCTAGTGGATAGACATTGCACTCTCCCCCTAAAGGTTTCAGGTTCGATCCCCCACGAAACCATGCATTGTATTTATTTATTAAAAATTGATATATAAATATACGACATCATCTATAATTAACCCCCTCTCCATGGGCTAGCAGCCAAGCTACCTTGGTTAGAAGTCAAGGGATGACCTTCTCCTTAGATAATGGACACGCGATGAAAGGATGACTTGTCTGGGATGAGTCCCTTTGAGTGCCAGCACGACATGCCCGATCCAGGCCTGAATAAGATGGTTGCAACTAAAAAATATAATTATTTTATTATTATTGAAAGTGACAATGTATTTTAGACATTATTTCAATATGTATTTTGTGATAAAATGTTTGTCACTAATAAGAATAACATTAGTGTCTAAGTTTTAGTCACTGTTATTAATCTTTTGTGTCAAAAAATATGGTCATAAAAATTATAACTTATTGTGACAAAATGCATAAAAATTGTCACTAATATAATAGTGACGGAGTTATTAGTGACGACAGGTGACGACTCAGAAAAATAGTCACTATAAATTTCAGTGACTAAATTTAATACTTTTAGTGACTATTTTTGATGTCACTAAAAATCTATTTTCTTGTAGTGATGGTTCATTTTAAAACATGCATGACCACTTCGTTTGAGTATCTAAGTATGTTATTAGCCATGCACAACATTATACATGCATTAATCATCAACTAGCATGAATCCTACATGCTTTCAAAATTTTCAGCAAGCAAATAACTAAGATAAATCTACTTTACATGAATTTTAAAGAAGGCAAAAGAGTTCATTACCTTCCCAACAAGCTTAGCTAGCCAAATCTAACTCATTTTTATGTTTGGATCATCAAACCACCATAGAAGCTCTCTAAAGCTTTCTCTCAATTCTCTCTTCTTTCTCTAATTCTTATTTGATAAAGTGAGGAAGAAGATGAGATTTACCCACCTTAGTGGTCAGCCAAGGGAGAGAAAAGTGGACACATATAATGTCCCCCTTCATTAAATTTTAATTAGCATGCAAACTTTAAGTTTGTAAACTATTCATTTAGCCCCTTTTAATTTGATACCTTATTTTGTTTTTCCTTCAATTTTGGTCACTAACCGGTTCTCTCTTCTTTTTATTTTAAATTTTTGGCACTACATTGCTAATTCTTCAAATTTAGTCCTTAATTCCTATTATTAATGTTTGCTTTCTTATTAATTTAGTCCTTACTATGTTTTCACTTTTCTTTTCTTTTAATTATAATCTTAATCATTTCTAATTAAGGTTTAATTAAACTTAATTAGATTCATGATTAGTAGCAATAATACTAATAGGCCCTATTCGGGGTGTTACATGACTGGCTACTATTGTCGTTTTGTGGCATCGACTGAAGGGATTTATACGGATCCATAGAAAATTGGGTTTGGTGGTGTTCTCTTAAAAACCAAGCTTTGACATCCTCTACCCATGCGTCGTTCATCGGCAGCGCTGCCTCGCGTCGTTCAGGCGCGGTTCCCTTTGATCATACAGACTTCAGCCTATAACCAACCCTAAAGGCTACAACAAAGACCCAATCGAAATCCCACTCTCAGATCTATCTTGAAAATAAGGATTCCGGTGACAATGGAAGAACTCGAAAGGTATGACTTTTTTTTAAAGAATTCACTCTATTTTCTCTAATTTTTCTCTGAATGATCTATTACTTTTCCAATGGAAACCCTAAGACTCAATAGAAAACTCCCTTATTTTCCTACTGGTATTTTTTATGTGTGAAAAGCTCCCTTTGATTTTGTTAAAGAACGAATTTTTCTCAAGAAAACCCTAATGTTCTATACCAAAATGAAGAGAAAAAGATATATAGAAGAAAGCTCTTTTTTGTAATTCTCAAATTCGAAGGGTGCTCCTACATGTGGTTTTCATCTTGTTTTTATAGCCAGATTTTGATTACAATGGAAATAAAAAATCAATTCTTCTCCACTTTGTCTCTTGTGCAGTTGGCAAAGTGATATATCACTTTATAAAGCATGTATATTTGACTTTTGTGTGAGTTGAGAGACAGTTCACATCACTTCTTTATTTTAATATTTATTTTTTTATTTTGAGTTGTCTTTTGTTCGAGTTACTTTCGGTTCGGGTAAAATCAGTTCAAGTTTATTTTTGGGTCAACTAAAATTCGGGTCAATTTTGATTCGATTTGGTTTGTTTCGAGTCAAATTCGTGTCATCATGATCGAGTAGATTTCGAGTCTCAATTTCGATAAATCAATTCAGGTCTCGGGTGAAATTTGTCAGATCTTAATATAATTTAGACTTCTACTTTATGGTTAAAAAATGATAATCCCTCTCAATTTCTTTTCTAAACTTTTCATTATCACTCAAACTCCTAAACTAAAAATTATTATGCGCCTAAGCACTCTCAAACTCACGGCCCTTAAGATGATGATTTTTTTTTTTAATGAAATGTCAGCTAGCTTATTATTATTTGGAAACAAAGGTAAAACATACAGACGAAAATAAAACGAATACAAACGGGTATAGAAAACCCAGCTAAAAAGCAAATAAAAGGAAGAAGAACAAACAGAAGGAAATGAGGGGGGAGGGGGGACCCCTATTTGCAAATAAAACCCAGATGATGATGATGATAATCGAAGTAAGACTTAGTCAACGTAATTTGACCCCTTCATTTTCAGAGTAAACTATATAAATGGTCCTCTGACTTTGCTCCAATTATCTTTTGCGTTTTCGACTATCAGAAGTTACAAATTGGTCCTTCGACTAATCACGACTAACAAATTGGTCTAATTCTGTTAAAAAATAAACGGATGATGACGTGTCAATTAATAAAATATGTATAATAACAGATTTAACCCTCAACATTTACATTTTATTTTAATTTCGTCCTAAATCTAAAATTTTATCTCTCAACTTTTAAATATTGTAACATTTCGGCCACTTAAATCCTAAACTTCATCATCTTCCCTTCTAAAAATCATTCATACTGCAATTCCCTTAAGTCCTAAACATTTTAATCCGTTAAATCTTAATTTTACTCGAATTTCAGTGAAGCATAAGTATCCCTTAAATCAACAGACAAGAAGCCATAACCAAGCACACTTATGTCATCAAAAAGAACATGAACTAACGACAAGGTTGATTGAGTGAGACAACAAGTTTTATACTCGGGTTTTGTTTGGTTTTCCTATTCGAATTCTTCATGGTTCTGTGTGTATAAAACTAAAAGTATAACATAAAAAGCAATATTTCACAAAGGAGAGCGGAGGCAACACTTAGAGCAATTAGAATCTCTTGTTCATATCCTGGTTAAACTTATATATACATGCATGCACACACACACATATATATATATATATATATATATGAGAAAATACAAAAACATCAATATTTTTGTTTGCAAAAGAAACAGAATAAATTGCTGGTTTCTAAGCCAAATAAGTTGATTTCTCAAAATTTTAAGTGGCCTGAATGTGGCAAATTCTCGAAAGCAAGAAAAATCTTGTACATGTGAGATTTGTAGAGTTAAAAATTCTGGAAAAAAACAACAACTTCCATTTGTTATTGTTTAGAACGTAGAACATGAGAAGGAAGGGAGGAAACAGTGGAGATTGGTCTGGCTTTGGCAGAAATTACAAGTGTCAGCAAAGACAACAAATATTGACACATGTGAAGGAACAAATAGGGGAGAAGATTCATGTTTTGGTTTCCAGTCTGAAAGATCTTTTTGTTCCACTTTTGAAACATGTAAGCAGATGGAGACAAAAAGTGGTTTTGCTGCAACCAAACCAGGAACAAGGGAAAAAATGTCGAATTTATATTTTTTGGGGCTCTTAAATGAATTTTTGGGTGAAAATGAATTGAAGAATTAAATGAGAGGAGAAATAGAAAAGAAAATGGACTAAATTGATAGATTATTAAAATTATATGAATTAATTTTTTAGAATTAAGGTCAAATTAAAATAAGTGTAGAACTTAAGGGCTAATTATGTAATTATATTAATTATATTAACTGTCACATCATCAGTCGTTAAATTTTTAACGGCGTTGGACCAATTTGTTATTTTTTTAAATCGAAAGATCAGTTTGTAACTTTTGATAATCGAAGGACACAAAAAAATAATTGGAGCATAGTCTAGAGACTTTTTAATGTAGGTTACCCTTATTTTTAATGCCTCTAGTTAGTCTAAATAGTTAATACAATTAATTATTCTCGTTTGGAATTTTTCTTGAAAAATATTCATTATAACAATAAAAATATTCATAAATGCTTCTCACTACATTATCTATTGTTTCTGCCAATCAAAACTATCAATTTTATAAATTTTCATGTCATCAATATAATTAATTTAACAACTTCAAATAACCACTGGTGAAAAAATTGACATCAAGAAATATGAATGCATATTCACTTATAAAAATGATTACATGAAAAAATAAATTGAACTTGCTAATGTAATAATAACGGTTCAAGTAAAATTAAATTAAAGTATATCACAAAATATTAAATACAATAATAAGATATATTACAATTTTATTGAGATAAAAAAAATTAATATAAAAAACAACGGTCACAAATTTAAACATAAAATGTAAAAACAGATCGAACCAAACTTAAATTAAACTGAACTTAAACTAAATACAATCGAATCAAAAATAATTTGAAACAAAATTACTCAAATTGAATGACATGTTTGTCATCTCTAGGTAAATTCAATTATTATACGATCGAATCTATTTTGCAAAAGCAGTGTCAATGATCCAATAGTTACCGTCGGTTTGGATCTTGAGATTGTTCATTTCTGCAAACAAATTTACCGCTCTTCTTATCCCACGGTTATCCGCTGAGGTAAAATAATCGTGGCCAAAAATTACCCCACCGGGTCTCAAGATCCGATATGCCCAGTTTATATCTCCCCAAACGGATATGAAATCATGACCCGCATCGATCTCTAATAAATCCGCCGTTATTCCCCACTCGCATAGCTTCTCAAGACCCGATCCCGTCGAGAACGGAACCGGCAAAACCGAATCGGTCGCATTAAAATAAACTACGTTTTGCATGAACTGTTGCAGCAACAGAACGTCGCCGTTTACCATGATAATGTCCTTGAAACCTGGCCGTCCACGGAAGTCGTCGAGGCAGAGTATCTGAGTCTGGATCCCGAGTTTCCGAGTCACGTTGACCATGTGGAGAGCTGACGAGCCCAAGAACGCTCCCACTTCGATGACGACTTTCGGTTTGACCCGTTTTATCAACTGTTCGAAAACGGCATCCATGGATCCCGAGCTTTTGGTTCTTTTTTTCTTTATCAAGGGACTAAGGTGGGGTGAGGGGAAATTTGTGTAAGGGGAGGAGCCATTGAAGACTCGGTCAAGAATCGTTGGGAAGACGAGGTGGGGTGGGAGAGGTGAGTTGGAGCAGTGAGCGGTGATTCGGAAGTTGTCGAGTTGAGTTGGAAAATTAGCGAGCTGGAAAACTGAAGGCGGCGGAGGAGGAGGAGCTTGAGTTGGTTGAGGAGGAGAGGAGCGTGAAAGGTAACCCAAAGCGTAACTTAGCAAGGCGACGGCAATGTACGCTGTGGTTCGAGTGAAGAGTGTTGTGACGATGGAAAGGTTGTTTCTTTGGTGCTGAGTGCGATGGTCTTCTCTCATGACGGTTCTGGCGGAGGAAAACAGATCTGGTAATATAGAAACAGGGCAAGGGGAAGAACAGTTTAATAAACCAAAATTTGAAACATTAATCGAAGAGAAGGAAAGAAAAGGTGGGATTCTTTGATATAATTGTGATATAAAAAGAGGGTCTTTACTTTTCGTACATTTCTTTCGTGCCAATTATGATATGGACAAACCCCATAGCAGCTAGCTTGAAGATACAGCGTTTTCAAGGGCCAATCAGCGTGGTTAATGTCTTGTTCAACATTTTTAGTGTGCAGAAAGGGAACAATACACAATCAATAGCAGTAAAAGCCAATGAAGCTTTTAAATTAAACCTCCCATTACAACAAAACCAACCGGCCAATGCCGAGCAACCTGTTCTACATCAAGATCACCAGAAGACTACAACTTCTATAACAGCCACAAGCATCCAAACATAAATCGATTAGGAAAGTCAGTACTTTTCCTCCTCTGCTCCATGTCCACCAGTTGTGCTGCCCTGCCCATTAGCACCGGCTTCAGAGCCATTTTGCTTCTCTCTGGGACGTCCAATCATTTGTGCCTGAAGATGGAGGGGGACCACCGCTGCTGCCACCTCCAAGACTAGCCTCGGCATGAATGGGATGTATGTCATTATGAGGCTCTCCAGGTTTGATTCCCATTTGACATTGCATGGCCTATTGATGTTGCTGGTGCAGGAGCTGCTGTGGATCCTGCATTTGATGCGGGTTATTGAATTGAAATGGCACCTTTTGAGTGTACATGCTGTCGGGTTGCTGTGCCATTGCAGCCGCATGAGGATGTTGCATAAGATACCTTCCGGGTTGCATCACAGGATGTGGCATCATCTGCAATGGTGGTAAACGTGTGAGGAAGCAGTGTAACAGCAGATAGACTGGAAGAAACAAATCCTTTTAACGCACCCGAGGAGGCATTGTTGGCGTTGATTGTGGTTGAGCATCCGCAATTGCAGCTAAACACATCAAATTCTTTTGCAGCAGAGCTTGATACCTAAATCATCAAAATCTTTATGCAGAAACCAAAAACTGTAACAGTGCGAAGCAGAAGAGTATTATGACCGTTATCTTTTAATTTTCTGTTTTAAGTTTATGACACTTTAATGATACGCTGCGTTTCATTAATCTATGTAAATACATAATACGGTGTCGTTCGGTTAGGGAGGGTGTTATGTAACCCTAGCCGTTGTCTGATTGAGGTTATCGAATGTCAGAAAGCTTATCCAGTCTCTCTCAAACTTTCTTTTCTTTTCTCATCTCGATTCAAATCTGTTTCTCATCCCTTTTTAATTCTTCAGTTTGATCCATTGTGTTACAAAGGTATCAGAGCTTCCAGGTTATAACCATGGTGGACGGAGTTCGAATCACGCGCAGTCAGACATGGCAGCAGGAGGCTGCGAAACTTCATGAAGAGTTTGCTCGTCTGGAAGGCAGTATTGACGCGAAAATGGACACGAAATTTGGGGAATTTCGAACACAGATCGGGGAGGATTTCCGGAAAATGCTCGAGGTGGCCATGGGAAAAAAGGTTGAGCCGGTGAATCAGGAGAACCCAGCTCAAGGATGGATCATGGGTCCCGGAATTTTGGGGACGGGACCATCGTCGTCAGTAAAGGATAATCAGGAAGAAGTGTTGATTACTGGTGAAAAAGAGGCTCCAAAAGCAACCCAGGATTTTCCACACCCAACTGGTAATTTAACCTACAAATTACCATGTCCCAAATTCGATGGCACAGACTTCAGAGGTTGGCACTCCAAGCTTGAGCAGTTTTTCGAAGCCGAGGCTGTTCCGGAACAAAGCAAGATCCGATTGGTAATGATCCATCTAGAGGGAAGGGCCCTGCAGTGGCACCAATTTCTGATGAATTCGAATGGAGGTGCAGGGGAGATGATTTGGGCAGAATATTTGAAACTCATGAGGGACCATTTCGCTCCAGGAGGATTCAGTGACCCCTTCTCCGAATTGTTAGACTTGCGACAGACAGAATCAGTGGAGTCTTACTACGAGGAATTTATAAACTTGGTGAATCAGGTACAATTGCCCAAAAAATACATTTTAAGCATGTTTAAGAACCATCTCCGACTTGAAATTAGTCAGTACCTTACACTGTTACAACCTAAATCCTTACTTGAAGCCTTTCACACTGCTAAACAATTAGAAACCATCTTTTTCCCTGTGAATGGGAAACCACTGGCTAGGACAGCTCCCCCTAGCTTAAGTATGCCTTCTAGGAACTTTAATCCTAGCTTTAAAGCTTATTCGAATGCGGGTACTTCAGGACCCCCCTCCACTGTAGTTTCTAGAAGTGTTACACCTTCGATACTGAGCCCCAGTAGAACAAGGAACTCGGGTCAGAATAGTATCAAGGGATCAGGGAAAAGCCTATCTACTGCAGAGATTGAGGAGAGAAGGAGGAAAGGTCTCTGTTTCTGGTGTGCAGAGAAGTACACACCTGGGCACAGGTGTACCAAGAGTCAAATTTTTCAGATTGTGGTGGATGGAACTGAGGAAGATGGAGAACCTGAAGTGTTTTTAGACTGTGAGGAATCGGGAGAGGGAACTGGAACAGAAGGGCCAGTGTTGTCCCTAAATGCCATGTGGGGAGCAACTAACTGGGAAACCATGAAGCTGAAGGTTGAAGTTACTGGGACAGAGTGGATAGCCTTGATTGATTCAGGCAGTACTCACACTTTTTTGAGTGCTTCAGTGGTTAAAAAGATGGGATTGCTGGTGAATAAGAAGAACAATTTAAAGGTTACAGTGGCAGATGGAAACTCTTTAGAAACATGGGGAAAGTGTAGCAAGGTGGTTTGGAAGGTTCAAGGGGAGGGATTTATGTCAGATTTCTTAATTTTGCCTCTGAAATGCTGTGATGTGGTCTTAGGGGTCCAATGGCTAATTACTCTAGGAACCATAAGTTGGGATTTCAATACTATGGAGATGAGTTGGACCAATCAAAACAGAACTATAGTATTAAGGGGAGTGAGACCTGGATCACACAGTTGGATAGATGCCAAGAGATGCAATAAGCTGCTGAGAGAGAATCACAGTCCATTAACCACCTCCTTGTGGGTTATGGAAGGGCAAGTGGGATTGAAGAAATCAAACAACTCTATTCCTGATGAATTAAAAGCAGTGCTGAATGAGTTTGAAGATGTGTTTCAAGAACCTTCAGGGTTGCCACCAGTGAGAGGTCAGGAGCATAAAGTGACTTTGTTGAATGATCAACAAGTGGTGAAGGTTAAACTATATAGGTACCCGGTCAGTCAGAAAGAAGAAATTGAGAAACAAGTAAAAGAGATGATGGAGAGTGGGATAATAAGATACAGCAATAGTTCTTTCTCTTCCCCAGTGGTGATGGTTAAGAAGAAAGATGGTTCATGGAGGCTATGTGTGGACTATAGAAGATTAAACCAATTAACAATCAAAGACAAGTTCCCAATGCCAATTATAGAGGAACTACTGGATGAATTGGGAGGTGCAAGGTTCTTTTCCAAGCTAGACTTGAGAGCTGGATATCACCAGATAAGAATGTGGGAGCCTGATGTATATAAGACAGCATTCAAGACTCATGAAGGACATTATGAGTTCTTGGTAATGCCCTTCGGTTTAACCAATGCCCCAGCTACCTTCCAGAGTCTAATGAATAGAATTTTTAGAGCTTACTTGAGGAAATCTGTGCTTGTGTTCTTCGATGATATACTGGTTTACTCCAAGAACTGGGACACACACCTGAAGCATTTACAAGAGGTGTTGAGAGTGTTAAGGGAACACAAATTATATGCCAAGATGAAGAAGTGTTGCTTTGGTGCACAGGAGGTAGATTATCTTGGATATGTGATTGCAAATGGAGTTATTGCTATGGATAGCTCTAAGGTTGAATGCATATTGAACTGGCCAACCCCTGGTAGTGTGAAGGAACTCAGAGGTTTTCTTGGATTATCAGGGTACTACAGAAGGTTTGTGAAAGATTATGAAACAATAGCAAGGCCATTGACTAATTTGCTTAAGAAGGGAGGATGGAAGTGGGGCAACAGTGAAGACTCTGCATTTGAAAAATTGAAACAAGCAGTCAGTAGTGCTCATGTATTAACACTACCTGATTTTAGTGAAGAATTCAGTGTTGAGACTGATGCTTCAGAGAAAGGAGTGGGAGCAGTCTTAGTACAAAGGGAAAACCTCTAGCATTCTACAGTAGAGGAGTAGGGGTGAGGCACCAGGGACTTTCAGTCTATGAGAAGGAGATGTTAGCTGCACTTATAGCTGTGAAAAAGTAGTCAGCATACCTGGTGGGAAGACATTTCAAGATTAAGACTGACCATCAGAGCCTCAGATTTCTAGCAGAAAATCAAGCAATAACCCCTGCACAGCAGAAGTGGATGGTCAAAATGTTGGGATATGACTATGAGGTGGTGTACAAGAAGGGAAGTTCGAATGTGGTGGCAGATTCCTTATCCAGGAAACCAGGAATTGGGGAAGGGCAACTGATGGCTATTAGTGGTGTTAATACTGATCTAATGGCAAGGGTAGCTAAAACCTGGGAAGCTGATGATAAAATTAAGAAGATCCTAGAAGCTATTCAGAGGGGTTCCTCCCATTACATTAAATATGCCTGGGATGGGAAATGGCTGAAAAGGAAGGGAAAGGTTGTTGTGGGGAACAATGAGCAGCTGATGAAGGAATTAATGTCCTGCTTTCATGGTAGTCCCATTGGAGGACACTCAGGGGCTGAAGTCACAACCAGGAGACTGAGTAGTATTTTTTATTGGAAGGGGTTGCGAAAAAATGTGAAAACAATGGTGAGAGAATATGGAATCTGTCAGAAGAACAAAATTGATTTGACTCACCCTAGAGGCTTGCTGCAGCCATTACCAATACCTGAGACAGTATGGACTTTATAGAAGGCTTACCCAACTCTAGGAGGAAGGATGTTATTTTGGTGGTGGTTGATAGGCTAACTAAATATGCTCACTTCATTGCTTTGAGTCATCCATTCACAGCAAGAGACATTGCGCAAGTATTCCTAGAGAACATATTCAAACTCCATGGTATGCCCCACACTATTGTTTGTGATAGAGACAGGATCTTCATGAGCCAATTTTGGAAGGAGCTGTTTGCTAAGCTGGGAACTGCTATCACCCCTTCAACAGCATATCACCCAGAAACAGATGGCCAGATTGAGAGAGTCAATCAGTGTGTTGAGACTTACTTCAGGTGTATGACAAGAGAGAAGCCCAGGGAATGGAGTGACTGGTTACACTTGGCTGAGTAGTGGTACAACTCTTCTTACCACACTGCAATTGGGACTTCCCCATTTCAAGCTCTGTATGGTCAGGACCCCAACGCTCATGTGCCATATTTAGCTGGGGAATCAGTGGTGGCTACAGTGGATAAGGGCCTGCAACAAAGAGAAGCAGCCATTAAAATGTTGAAATTTTATCTTAAGAGGGTACAAGAAAGGATGAAACAGCAGGCTGATAAGAGAAGGGTAGACTGTGATTTTCAGACAGGAGACATAGTGTTCTTAAAATTGCAGCCTTACAGAAAGCAGTCAGTCCAACATTGTAACCCCCTCGTCCCGGTCTGGTCGGATGACCGGTCCAAGTGGGCCACACAGGGAAAACCGAAGCGAAACCCGTTAAGATTTCCCCTCGGTTAACGACCCAAAAATTTCTTTTTATCTTATCTTGTCTACATGCATAATTAAGACCTATGGATGGCACAGCAGCGGAAGATTTCAAACATTTCAACATACATAGACCGACCAAACCACCAAACAGTTCATTTTAAGGTTTTTCAGCAGGCCGTTTCGAAACGCCCCTAGGGTGTTCCGAAACGCCTTGACTTGGTCAACGGCCCTGGGTCAACCATAAGGTGACCGTTCCGAAACAGGGGTGACCCGCATCGGAACGACCTTGACGGTCAATATCTCGTGGTCAACGAGATTTGACCGTTTCGAAACATCAAAGGCCCGTTTCGGAACGGCTTCATCTCGCCAATTTCTCAAAATTCCAGTAGCCAAAGTGTTCCGAAACGACCCTCATTCGTTCCGAAACGGCAAGCCATTTACAAAGGGACCGTTCCGGAACAGGGGGACCCGTTCCGAAACACCCCCTGTCTGCAGACTCGATTTTGCTGTTTTGAGGCACAAAGGTGCCCCAAAACATCACCAAAACACATCACAACACCAAATCAATTAAACCCAAGGCATACCAACAATACTATCATGCTTTAACAAGGTTTAGACATATCAAACTCTAGGGCAACATCCCACAAACATGCTTTCATACAGACATCATTCAAACACATATATAAACTCTTAAGGCATAAAGCTAACATTCAAAGTAAGCAATTAGGCATGAGTTAACATACAACATGGCAACACAACCATGAAAAGCAAGATATTAAGGAGTCTAAACATGCTCCTAGCAACCAACAACAACCAACAAAACATTACACATCCCACTGCTTAAACTATTACATGTCTTAGCATTAAAATCCATACTTGATGAACTCAAGTCCAAAAACCACACTTGGAGCCTTCCACTTGCGCAAGCAACCCACGAACTAAGGATCTGCAATGTTGAACAAAGAGAGCGTAAGCAATGATGCTTAGTGAGGGTAAGCTCTAAAAAAAAACCTCAACATTGCAGGGTCCGAGCACGATCTAGCCAAGGCATTTACACATACCAAGAATCCACAAGAGCCACAATAAGATGCATGAACAACATATACAAGTAAATGTCATGATCATCAAGCTCTAACTTTCTCAACATAAATAGCCACATCAAACATCCTCACAAGGATCATTAGTCTCAACACATGGATGCAAATATCAAACAACATTGGCACTTAGATATGACTCAAATACGCGGATAATCGTTGGAACTCACATCCAACAACACAACCTTTACCTGACGGTGGGATTACACTCATCACCGGTCTCGCGGAGGGGATTCCACTCATCCTCACGCCCCGTCGATGGGATTCCACTCATCACCGACTATATTTAAATACAATTTCCGGGCGTACCCGTACTCCTCCTTGGTGACTCAACGCCACCAAGGCCACGCGCGACTTTTGACTCATGTGTACACACTAACATCCTAATGATCGATCATTTGTATTTAAGTATACTAGTGCCAATATTTTACTCATTCCACATTACTCATCTCAATCATTTCCGTGCTTAGCACGTACTCACCATGAACACAATCATGAACCAAACATCATGCATGCTTTAAGTAATACAAATCATGCCTCCTCTCACATGTACAATACAATATACATAAGCATTCACATCACAACACACACGAGGCATATACATTCATACATTCAAGTTCATCCAAGGGCTCTAGATCAAGCTTAGGATTAGGCTACCACCCTAACCCTAACTCTAGGTGGGTCTACCAAGCCCAACCTAGTCCATCTACTCGAACCAACCATTTTGATATCATTCAAAGCAATTAACCACTCACCTAAACTCCCGAGCTCAAGACCAAGCAAGCAATTGTCTTCAATTCCCCGGATTCACTTCCGATGCTTCTCCGATGCCCAAACTTGAATCTAATCAATCCCAAACACAAACAAAGCACCCACAATCAATATCTTGTCATCGAAACTAACCCGGATTACATTACCATGCATCCAACACTCAAAACAAGTCCAAAAACAGGATTTTCGTGCAGCCCACTTGACCTACTGAAAACTCTCATTTCAAGCACTCAATCAAGCATCAATTTCACCCAAAATGATCCTCATATATCATACTACCCACAGCCCTCAAATTCCAACCTTTAACAGCTCCCAAACCCACATTAAAACCCTCCAAAAACCCCTTGGAAACCCAAATCCGAAAATTGTTCCAAATCATTCAAAATTCATATATGTAGTATCATTTGGCCTCCTTACATCATTACTAAACATATTAATTCAAAACGTTTAACTTAGCATCATAAAGACACCATTTTTAAATCAAAACATTCAAAACCTCTACTTTCCAAAAACTTCATGGAAATGAAAAAGAAGGGTACTTTTATGAAGGGGAGGATGAGGGGAAGTCAAAAATACTCTTACCTTTCAAAACGGAGTTGAAACAATGAAGGGAGGTGATGGAACAGTAACTTCAATGGCTTTGGGAGGTTTTGTCGTGATATTTGGGAGAGGGGGAGAAGATGAGTGAAATTTGGGGGTTTTATTTATTTTGTTTTAATTTAAAAGCCCAATGACCTTTTTGCCCTTAATGAAATGGATTATTCACAAGGACATAAGTTCCATGGCCATTTGGGGTTTAATTCCAAAACTTAGTCTATCATCAATTTAATTAGTTTGAAAACCAACCCGGACCACTAGTTAAATTATAAAACCGAACCCAGAATAATATTAAAATATTATTTTCACCTAACCCCTAAACCCGGGTGTTACAACTCTCCCCCACTTAAGGAAATTTCGTCCTCGAAATTACCTGGTGGAAACAAATACGGAAACTGCTCAACCATATCTGCTTTTCTCTCCCACGTGGCCTCTTCCACACCTCTATGCCTCCACAACACCTTGACCAACTCTATGGTCTTGCCACGCAACACCTTGCTGTCAGAAGCAAGTATCTCAACGGGCTCTTCATTATAGGACAAGTCTGGATTTAACTCTACCTCCTCAACGGGCATCACATGCGAAGGATCTGATCTATATCTCCTAAGCATAGACACATGAAAGACATCATGGATCTTTTCTAACTCAGAAGGTAACCTCAAACGATAAGCTACAGGCCCAATCCGCTCAATTATCTCATACGGACCAATGAACCTCGGACTCAACTTGCCCTTCCGGCCAAACCTCATTACCTTCTTCCACGGAGATACCTTCAGAAATACTTTCTCACCTACTGAGTACTCAACCTCTTTCCTCTTCAAATCTGCATAAGACTTCTGACGATCGGAAGCTGCTTTCAAGCGGTCACATATCAACTTCACTTTATCGGTAGTTCCCTTAAGCAAGTCTGGCATAGGTAACAATCTCTGACCTGTCTCAGCCCAACAAATCGGAGTCCTACACCGTCTACCATACAAAGCTTCATAAGGTGCCATCTGAATACTAGACTGATAACTGTTGTTGTAGGCAAACTCAACCAACGGTAAGTGCTTCTCCCAAGAACCCTGGAAGTCAATCACACAACAACGAAGCATATCTTCTAGAATCTGTATCACTCGCTCTGACTGCCCATCGGACTGAGGATGATACGATGTGCTGAAATGCAAACGGCTACCCAAAGCACTATTCAAGCAACCCCAGAACCTCGAAGTAAATCTAGGATCCCTATCTGAAACAATAGACTTCGGAACTCCATGAAGTCTCACAATCTCACGGATGTACAAGTTTGCCAACTTTTCTAAGGAATTCGTAGTGTTCACTGCTAAGAAGTGAGCACACTTAGTGAACCTATCAACAATCACCCAAACTGAGTTCTTCTTCGAAGGAGACAAAGGCAACCCTGATACAAAGTCCATGGTGATCCTCTCCCATTTCCATTCCGGAATCTTCAAAGGCTGTAGCAACCCTGAAGGAACCTGATGTTCCGCCTTCACTCTCTGACAGACCATGCAACGGCTCACATACTCGGCTACATCTCTCTTCAAACCAACCCAGAAGTAATCATTCTTCAAGTCTCGGTACATCTTGGTACTACCCGGATGCATAGAAAAGGGACTCGAATGTGCTTCACTCAAAATCTGTCGTCTCAACTCAACATCTTCCGGTACAACAATTCTATCTCTGAAGCACAACAGACTCTCACCACTGAAACTGTACTCAGTCGGTCTTCCTTCGGCTATGTCCTGAACATGAGGAACTAGGCTAGCATCTTGTAACTCCTTCTCTCTAATCAACTGAATCAAAGAAGGCTTCACTTGCAACTCGGTGATCAGACCACCATCATCGGACACACTCAACCTAGCAAACATAGCTCTCAACTCAACGGCCACTTTTCTACTCAAGGCATCGGCTACTACATTTGCTTTACCCGGATGATACTCAATGGTCAAATCATAATCTTTCAACAGCTCTAGCCATCTTCTTTGTCTCAAATTCAACTCTTTCTGTGTCATCAAGTACTTCAAGCTCTTGTGATCGGTGTATACAACACACTTCTCACCATACAAGTAATGACGCCAAATCTTCAATGCAAACACAACTGCGGCTAGCTCAATGTCATGAGTAGGATAGTTCTTCTCATGAATCTTCAACTGTCTAGAAGCATAAGCAACAACTCTTCTATCTTGCATCAAAACACACCCTAAGCCTACGTAGGAAGCATCACTGTATATCACAAACTCCTTACCTGAAACAGGTTGCACTAACACTGGAGCATTCGTCAAAGCTTCTTTCAATTTCCCAAAGGCCTTCTGTCTTGCATCTGACCATTCAAACTTAACTCCTTTTTACAACAATTTAGTCAAAGGAGCAGCTACTCTAGAGAAGCCATCAACAAACCTCCTATAGTAACCGGCTAATCCTAGGAAACTCCTAATCTCAGTCACGGACTTAGGTTGTTTCCACTCAACAATAGCCTCAATCTTCGATGGATCAACACGGATACCTTCGGCCGAAACAACATGGCCAAGAAACACAACCTCTTGAATCCAGAACTCACACTTACTAAGCTTCGCATACAACTGATTGCTCAACAATCTCTGTAAAACAAATCTCAAGTGCTCATCATGTTCTTCTTCTGTCTTCGAGTACACAAGTATATCATCAATGAAGACAACCGCAAACCGGTCTAGATAGTCTCTGAAAATTCTGTTCATCATGTCCATGAATGCTGCTGGTGCATTCGTGAGCCCAAATGGCATCACAAGAAACTCATAGTGATCATACCTAGTCCTAAAAGCTGTCTTCGGAACATCACACTCTTTCACCTTCAACTGATAGTACCCGGATCTCAGATCTATCTTCGAGAACACTGAAGCACCTCTCAACTGATCAAACAAATCATTTATACGAGGCAACGGATACTTGTTCTTCACAGTCAACTGATTCAGCTGTCTATAGTCAATACACATACGCATGCTACCATCCTTCTTTTTCACAAACAACACTGGAGCACCCTACGGAGAACTACTAGGCCTAATGAAACCACGGTCTAATAACTCTTGCAACTGACTCTTCAATTCTTTCAACTCTTTCGGAGCCATACGGTACGGAGCTATCGAAACTGGGTTAGACCCTGAAACTGTCTCAATCACAAACTCAACATCTCTGTCAGGAGGCAAACCCGGCAACTCTTCAGGAAACACATCTGGAAAGTCACACACTGTCCTGATATCTTTCGGTCTAGCTTCACTCATATCCGGATTCATAACATAAGCTAAATAAGCCCCACATCCCGAGTCCATCAACCTATGAGCCTCTAAAGCTGACACTACATTGGGCAAGAACTTAATGTTCTCGCCCACTACCACTACCTCGTAGTCATCAGAGAGCTTCAAGGAAATTCTTTTTGTTTCAAAATCCACACTAGCCCGATGCTCAACCAACCAATCCATACCCAATATAATATCAAAACCGTAGAAAGGAAGTTCCATCATATCAACTGAAAACACATGACCCTGAATCTTAAGTGGACACCTCCTATACATACGTCTAACCACAACTGTCTCACCAAAAGAGCTAGTAACATGCATACCTACATCT
Source organism: Hibiscus trionum (assembly GCA_030270665.1). Taxonomy (NCBI): domain Eukaryota; kingdom Viridiplantae; phylum Streptophyta; class Magnoliopsida; order Malvales; family Malvaceae; genus Hibiscus; species Hibiscus trionum. The sequence continues at coordinate 5,748,416 of BSYR01000033.1, read as the reverse complement.
AAGATCTCAACAGGAATATCTAACTTCTGTGCATGCTCACTCAAAATGTAGGAATGCGTAGAACCCGAATCAACCAAAGAAAGCAAAGACATAGACTGTAACTCGAAATTACCTGCTATCACATCGGTGTCGTTCCCGGCCTCTCTCTGAGCATAAACTCTCGCTGGTCCTCCCGCCTCTGGCTGCACAGCCACAACATGAGTAAGGTTCCTCTGAGCATCTCCCCTAGGTGCATCAGCCTTAGGCTGGAAGTAGCCACGACCGCGCCCACGGCCTCTCTGAAAATCACTACCTCTCGCAGGAGCCTGAGCAATGTTCGGTGCCTGAGCTGCCTGGCGTAGACAGTCCCTCCTAAAGTGGTCCCTCGAACCACAGTTCCAACAAGCATGGAAGTTACCCCAACACTCACCAGTGTGCTGCCTCCCACACTGTGCACACTCGGGCAAACGCCCTCCTCCTCTATGGCCCTGATGGCCTCTACCCTGGTGGCCACTGCCACGCCTCTGATCAAACTGATGTCCGCCACCTCTGTGCCTCTTAGCATCTCTACCATCAAAGTGGTTGTGCCTCTTACCAGAACTAGATCCCCCAGAACGCTTGGCCAGCCCCAAGCTATGCTCAATGTCCTTGGCTCTAGCAACCAAGACATCAAGGTCAGAATAATCTGAAGCTAAGGTATACCTCTTAACTTCCTCATGAAGCCCGTATCTGAAACGATCACATCGAGCCCTCTCAGTAGGCACTAACTCTGGAGCATACTGACTCAGACGGACGAAACGAATCTCATAATCAGTCACAGAAGCATCTCCCTGAGTAAGAGCCATGAACTCTCGCTTCTTCTCGTCCAAGTACCTCGGTCCCAAGTACCTCTTTCGGAAGGCTAACTCAAAGAATTCCCAATCTATCTCGGCCTCTGGAACCCCGGCAGTAATGGTGACCCACCAGGTGTAGGCATCACCCTGAAGCAATGAGATCACACAACCCAATCTACGTGCGCCCGCACAACCCATCTGAGCTAAGATACGAACCGTCTTCTCCAACCATAACTCCGACCTCTCCGGAGTAGATCCTCTAAACTCCTCGGCTCCCAAGCTACGGAGCCTCTCCAAAGGGAGACTAGTATCATCACACCTAGGCTGAGCTGCAGCCTGAGCTCCCGCAACTGCGGCCTGGAAAGCTCCCGCTATCGCTTGCACTAGCGGAGTCATATCAATTCCAGCTGGACCTTGGCCACCTTGGCCACCTTGAGGTCCATCTCCTCCGGCTCCATCCTCACCTCCCGCTCCAGGTGGAGGAGGTGGTGGTGGAGGAGGTGGTGGTGGAGCGCCAACTCCCGCAGCCACCGGCCCTTCTAGATGAGCCTCCACTCCAACAGCCGACTCAACAGGAGCCGCAACCCGTGGTTCCTGACGAACCACTCTCGGTCTACCTCTCGGTCTAGACATTGCTCTCACAAATATTAACTACAACCACAACAACAAAACATACAAGTTGGGTTAGCAAGGCAAGGCTTCCAAGTGTTCAAGTACGTTCCCTCACTAAAACAAAACCATTTTCCAATGTAATAGTAGCAATGGGACTCACACACACATGATTTGAATAAAACAAGCAACATACTCGTCAAACAAGCAACCATTCTTACAAGCAAGCAAACACCGTGCATATCAAGCATAAACTTGAACTTACCTCACTTACCTGCCCAAGGTCTCGGTAACCTTAGGCTCTGATACCAACAAGTGTAACCCCCTCGTCCCGGTCTGGTCGGATGACCGGTTCAAGTGGGCCACACGGGGAAAACCGAAGCGAAACCCGTTAAGATTTCCCCTCGGTTAACGACCCAAAAATTTCTTTTTATCTTATCTTGTCTACATGCATAATTAAGACCTATGGGTGGCACCACAGCGGAAGATTTCAAACATTTCAACATACATAGACCGACCAAACCACCAAACAGTTCATTTTAAGGTTTTTCAGCAGGCCGTTTCGAAACGCCCCTAGGGTGTTCCGAAACGCCTTGACTTGGTCAACGGCCCTGGGTCAACCATAAGGTGACCGTTCCGAAACAGGGGTGACCCGCATCGGAACGACCTTGACGGTCAATATCTCGTGGTCAACGAGATTTGACCGTTTCGAAACATCAAAGGCCCGTTTCGGAACGGCTTCATCTCGCCAATTTCTCAAAATTCCAGTAGCCAAAGTGTTCCGAAACGACCCTCATCCGTTCCGAAACGGCAGGCCATTTACAAAGGGACCGTTCCGGAACAGGGGGACCCGTTCCGAAACACCCCCTGTCTGCAGACTCGATTTTGCTGTTTTGAGGCATAAAGATGCCCCAAAACATCACCAAAACACATCACAACACCAAATCAATTAAACCCAAGGCATACCAACAATACTATCATGCTTTAACAAGGTTTAGACATATCAAACTCTAGGGCAACATCCCACAAATATCCTTTCATACAGACATCATTCAAACACATATATAAACTCTTAAGGCATAAAGCTAACATTCAAAGTAAGCAATTAGGCATGAGTTAACATACAACATGACAACACAACCATGAAAAGCAAGATATTAAGGAGTCTAAACATGCTCCTAGCAACCAACAACAACCAACAAAACATTACACATCCCATTGCTTAAACTATTACATGTCTTAGCATTAAAATCCATACTTGATGAACTCAAGTCCAAAAACCACACTTGGAGCCTTCCACTTGCGCAAGCAACCCACGAACTAAGGATCTGCAATGTTGAACAAAGAGAGCGTAAGCAATGATGCTTAGTGAGGGTAAGCTCTAAAAACAAACCTCAACATTGCAGGGTCCGAGCACGATCTAGCCAAGGCATTTACACATACCAAGAATCCACAAGAGCCACAATAAGATGCATGAACAACATATACAAGTAAATGTCATGATCATCAAGCTCTAACTTTCTCAACATAAATAGCCACATCAAACATCCTCACAAGGATCATTAGTCTCAACACATGGATGCAAATATCAAACAACATTGGCACCTAGATATGACTCAAATACGCGGATAACCGTTGGAACTCACATCCAACAAACAACCTTTACCTGACGGTGGGATTACACTCATCACCGGTCTCGCGGAGGGGATTCCACTCATCCTCACGCCCCGTCGATGGGATTCCACTCATCACCGACTATATTTAAATACAATTTCCGGGCGTACCCGTACTCCTCCTTGGTGACTCAACGCCACCAAGGCCACGCGCGACTTTTGACTCATGTGTACACACTAACATCCTAATGATCGATCATTTGTATTTAAGTATACTAGTGCCAATATTTTACTCATTCCACATTACTCATCGCAATCATTTCCGTGCTTAGCACGTACTCACCATGAACACAATCATGAACCAAACATCATGCATGCTTTAAGCAATACAAATCATGCCTCCTCTCACATGTACAATACAATATACATAAGCATTCACATCACAACACACACGAGGCATATACATTCATACATTCAAGTTCATCCAAGGGCTCTAGATCAAGCTTAGGATTAGGCTACCACCCTAACCCTAACTCTAGGTGGGTCTACCAAGCCCAACCTAGTCCATCTACTCGAACCAACCATTTTGAAATCATTCAAAGCAATTAACCACTCACCTAAACTCCCGAGCTCAAGACCAAGCAAGCAATTGTCTTCAATTCCCCGGATTCACTTCCGATGCTTCTCCGATGCCCAAACTTGAATCTAATCAATCCCAAACACAAACAAAGCACCCACAATCAATATCTTGTCATCGAAACTAACCCGGATTACATTACCATGCATCCAACACTCAAAACAAGTCCAAAAACAGGATTTTCGAGCAGCCCACTTGACCTACTGAAAACTCTCATTTCAAGCACCCAATCAAGCATCAATTTCACCCAAAATGATCCTCATATATCATACTACCCACAGCCCTCAAATTCCAACCTTTAACAGCTCCCAAACCCACATTAAAACCCTCCAAAAACCCCTTGGAAACCCAAATCCGAAAATTGTTCCAAATCATTCAAAATTCATATATGTAGTATCATTTGGCCTCCTTACATCATTACTAAACATATTAATTCAAAACGTTTAACTTAGCATCATAAAGACACCATTTTTAAATCAAAACATTCAAAACCTCTACTTTCCAAAAACTTCATGGAAATGAAAAAGAAGGGTACTTTTATGAAGGGGAGGATGAGGGGAAGTCAAAAATACTCTTACCTTTCAAAACGGAGTTGAAACAATGAAGGGAGGTGATGGAACAGTAACTTCAATGGCTTTGGGAGGTTTTGTCGTGATATTTGGGAGAGGGGGAGAAGATGAGTGAAATTTGGGGGTTTTATTTGTTTTGTTTTAATTTAAAAGCCCAATGACCTTTTTGCCCTTAATGAAATGGATTATTCACAAGGACATAAGTTCCATGGCCATTTGGGGTTTAATTCCAAAACTTAGTCTATCATCAATTTAATTAGTTTGAAAACCAACCCGGACCATTAGTTAAATTATAAAACCGAACCCATAATAATATTAAAATATTATTTTCACCTAACCCCTAAACCCGGGTGTTACAAACATAGAGTCTCTCAGAAATTAGCACCAAAGTGGTTTGGTCCATTTAAAATAGTGAGCAAAATCGGGTCCACTGCATACAAATTGGAGTTGCCAATTGGATATAAGATTTACCCTGTGTTTCATGCCTCCCAGTTGAAGAAACAAATAGGATCTGATGAGTTTTCAACCGAATTACCTTTGATTGAGCCTGATGGAGGAATCAGCAAGGAACCTGTGAGAATTATTGATCGCAGAATAGGAAGGAAGGGGAATAGGGCGGTAACCGAAGTCCTGGTGGAGTGGTCAAATACTTTCCCTGAAGATGCCACTTGGGAAGTGCTATATCAACTACAACAGCAGTTTCCAGACTTCAATCCTTGAGTTCAAGGATTGTCTGAAGAAGGGGGCATTGTAACAGTGCGAAGCAGAAGAGTATTATGATCGTTATCTTTTAATTTTCTGTTTTAAGTTTATGACACTTTAATGATACGCTGCGTTTCATTAATCCATGTAAATACATAATACGGTGTCGTTCGGTTAGGGAGGGTGTTATGTAACCCTAGCCGTTGTCTGATTGAGGTTATCGAATGTCAGAAAGCTTATCCAGTCTCTCTCAAACTTTCTTTTCTTTTTTCATCTCGATTCAAATCTGTTTCTCATCCTTTTTCAATTCTTCAGTTTGATCCGTTGTGTTACAAAAACATACAAGTATACCACAAGACTCGGTTCAGCGAGCTAACACTATCAGGGTTATAAATAATATGGTGACCATTTATAAGCTATAAATGCTGCAGAAGCAAGGAACACCGATGGCAAGAAGCACCAATTCGGTTCGGAGTAGGGATTTTACCAACCGTGAAATGAATACATTCAAAGTCTCAAACATATCCAGACAAGGAAAGACTAATCTCTCTTTAGGATCTAGAACCCTTTGGCATTCGATGTGTCCTCTTGTTGTGTTCTGTCTGTTCAAAGACAAAACTCACGCGGCTAAAGATTTCTTTTATAGTTTATTTGGTTTCTTTTGATAGCTAGAAGAAAAGAAGCTAGATTTTACAATTTTATTTCTTTAAAAAAAATTAAAGGTTAAATGACTACATTGCTCACTAAACTATAAGATTGGATTAATTTTAACATTAAACAAAAAGTTGTTAATTAAGTTACTAATTTTTTTAATTTGATTTTATTTCAATCGTTAATGGTTAATGGTATTATTGATTTGTCAGATAAGTAAATTTGTTGAATAACATATTTGATCCTCATTACTCTTATATTCTATAAATTTGATCATAAGTTTAATCTTTTAATAAGTTAGTGACATGTATCACCACTATTTTATTGATGGAATATTAAAAAAAACAAGAAGTGTGTTTTAAGGGATTCGAACTTGGGACATGCAAGGGTGAGAGCATAGAAAATTAAAGAAAACTTCAAATGGTTGGGGTTTTAAACTTGGGGTTTGATGTTATATTTTTCTTAACCCTTTGATAATATAAATGTGTCTTGCCGATAAAGTTATTTTAATCCAAGTCTCTTAAAATAAGGACATCCTCTTTTTCTTGGAGACTACTCGTATTTAACATTTAATTAAGTTAAATATTTATTTTATAATTGACAAATATTATATTTAAGTAAAATTGTACATAACATAAATTTTGTATATTTTTAAACTAAATTTAATATTTTTTTATTATCTGTTTTTTTTATATAAAAAACAAAATTAATTTTTTTTAGTCCATAAGTATTGTTTTTATTGAGGATGATTGTGATTTTTTTCAGCAACAACATATTAAATAATATTTTTCCTAAAACGAGTAAACTTGATTTTTTAGAGTTATGTAGGGGCGACCATCTTATCAAAGTTAGAGTCAAAAGGTTTTGAGTTATTTGTGTTAAAAAGTCATGTTTTATAGGTTTAATCGCCAGAAAGGTGATTAAATTATAGCATTTTCAGTTAGATGTTTAAACTTTGTTTCGAGCAAAATAGGTGCTTAACGTTTACTTCTATAACTCAAATAAGGTTTTTCATTAAAAAAATATGTCATTCAATTATAACATGACATGTGGCCTGGTTTTTTATTCATTTAATTTTTGAAATTCTTTAAAAATATGAATTTAAAAAAATCATAAAGTTTTAATTTCTTTCAATCAAACCCTCAAATTACATCTCCCTCATCGTTCGACATCCCCACACGTCGGTAGTTCACCATTCACCACTCAAGCATCGCTATCTCTGTAACCCCCTAGACCCGCCTATGCGTTACAACGGATCCTAGAAAGTTACATTAGGGTCACAAGAGCGACCCACAGTAAAAATACACATAAAAACATTTTTTTTCAAACACTTATTAAACTATAAAATCAACTTCTGTTTAAAATGCCATTTCGGGAAGTCATTTAAACACATAACAAAAATTTCAGTAAGTATTTTACAGACACTGTCATAAAACAATACATGACATACATGCCCACTAACTATACAGTATCGTACTCCAAAGGCAACGCCGAGACAACTCCGAACACTGCTGTCAAACGTTATACCATGATATAATCCTTTAACCTGCGATGGTAAAAACAACGTGAGCTTGGAAAAGCTCAGTAATACAGAACTACCAAAAGATGCTATAAGCTCATGCAGATATATGGTAGGTATAACATTTTTATGATGTTCCATGTAGTAACAGTTTCCATCTTCTGTTCTACTATCTCGAGGTAGCATCATACTCGAGAATAACGATATTTTTTCTTTATTCAAACATCGTGAATTAGACGGGAATTATATAGGCTGATAACATACTGAGGTAGAAACAGAGAGTTTAGTGTCTAGTGTGTTCCAACGGTGCAACGTTAATGCATGAAATGTAACAATGCAGTAAACCTTTTTATTTTAAAATACATTTGTTTCAAGTAGCCGTAAAGTTTATTTTAATTCTTTATTTACCCTCCAACCATACTCTAGTATATAGTTTTCCCCAGTGCGGTATCATGTACAGGCATTAACCCAAGACCATTGGGCGTGGGTACCATCCTAAGGATATACCTTAGAATATGTGCGGCCCTTGCCGAAGCATAGGAACCGAAAACGGGCGGACCTGGCCAAAGCCTAGGATCCGAAAATGGGCGGACCTAGCCGAAGCTTAGGATCCGAATACGGGCGGACCTGGCCGAAGCCTAGGATCCGAAAACGGGCGGACCTAGCCGAAGCTTAGGATCCGAAAACAGGCGGACCTAGCCGAAGCTTAGGATCCGAATACGGGCAAACCTGGCCGAAGCCTAGGATCCGAAAACGGGCGAACCTAGTCGAAGCTTAGGATCCGATTACGGGCGGACCTAGCCGAAGCCTAGGATCCGAAAACGGGCGGACCTAGCCGAAGCTTAGGATCCGAAAACGGGCGGACCTAGTCGAAGCTTAGGATCCGAATACGGGCGGACCTGGCCGAAGCCTAGGATCCAAAAACGGGCGGACCTAGCCGAAGCTTAGGATCCGAATACGGGCGGACCTGGCCGAAGCCTAGGATCCGAAAACGGGCGGACCTAGCCGAAGCTTAGGATCCGAAAATGGGCGGACCTAGCCAAAGCTTAGGATCCGAATACGGGCGGACCTGGCCGAAGCCTAGGATCCGAAAACGGGCGGACCTAGCCGAAGCTTGGGATCCGAATACGGGTGGACCTGACCGAAGCCTAGGATCCGAAAACGGGCGGACCTAGCCGAAGCTTAAGATCTGAATACGGGCGGACCTGCCAGCTGGATCAGGGCTGAGCCGACGGTAACTTCATATCATGTCCCAAGTACCCCTGTGAATCAGATCATCAATAATTCATTAATCAGTAACAGTGTTTTTAGTAACGCATTATCCATATAACATGTTTTTCATATCGGGTGCATATGCATATACTAGAAATATAGTACAGTCATGCTTAATTATAAAACATGCCATGTTCAAGTGAGTTCAAGTATGTCAAACAAGTGCACATGATTGGTATTATAACATGTAATTCAGTATGCAAAAACAGTCGTGTGGCACACATGGAACACACTAGGTGGAACAGTTTATTCCCTGGAGATACTTAGCATTTACGGAAGAGAACACATTAAACTTTCGACAATTGAACAGATCTTTGAAACAAGGTCCATATTAAAAGAGGGGTTTGTACTAACGGTTCAAACCAGATATTCAGGAGATGATACATCAAGATCTTTGAGAGTTTAGACATATCATGAGTGATTTAGTCATTTAAGCCTACAAGGGCATTATGGTCATTTTATCATACATGGGCATTTTGGTAATTTATACCAACAAGGCATAAATAGTGGCTCGGGAATTCTATTTGCTAAACAGGTTTTCAACCAGGCATTCATAGATTTCTATGTCAAGATCTTTCACGATATTAGATACATTTCATGGCTATTTGATTACTTTGGCCAACGAGGGCATTTTGGTCATTTAACTATCAGGGGTGATTTTGTACTTTAGCCCATTAATAATGAAATGACGATTCACAATATTTAAGATTTCTAGAAGTTTATCAAGCCTCCAAAACCATTCGAACTAACATATTCCCAACCTTGCAGTACTAACCAAACCTTCTGATGTATGCACTTCACGGGTATCATTTCCAAATATTGTTTGTATCGTATATTTGAAAGGTTGCCTTCATGTTTCACCATAAGACTTGCCACAGAGTAGTCGAACTAATACTATGTGCGGAAAACTTCCATCCTTATATTAATATCAAGAGTGATTGACGTACATGAGTCATGCTCCAACCCTTAGGGGCATTTTAGTCATTTTTAGCTTTATTGGCATTTTTAGAATTTTATCAAAGGCAATTTACTTATTCCAATCAAGGGAGTATTTCAGTCGTTCTGAAACTCGAGATATCCATCATTCTTGTTAATTGAACCATTTGTAGTATTTCAATCATTTAAGTACTCGTAGGTGTTTCAGCCATTCAAGAAATTTCGGTACCCTCCAACCACTCCATTCATTTCAGACTCAAGGGTTTGTCCATCCTTCCAGTAAATTTACAAACTTGGGTGCCTGAAGATACTTCATCCTTCTTGGTCACTACGATCATTCCGATTAATTTGACCATAACAATATTTTCAATACTTTTAGTCATGACAATCAATTCAGTATTTTGAGCCACTTGATTTATTTAGAGGTATGGATAGTTTCCCGTAAATCTATACTCAGACATTCGTTCCAAATTCATGGAAAACTAACACCTTACAATCTCGAAGGTTTAAATCTTGTTACCCTAACTTTCCAAGTAGATCGAGGTTTTCAGATGAATCGGGCCGTTTTACCATATCCATTATAGATTTCCAGATCACTTCCAATTCCAAGGGTAATTTAGTCATTCTCATACCTTAAAGGGCATTTTCGTAATTTCATATCCAAACATTTTTAGCATTTAATCACTTGACATTAATAATCAGGTTTGAGGATTAGCCGCCTTATTAATTAATTTATTGAACTCTAGATCCTTACATTTATTAACTTTCTCATTCGAACATTTCGATCTTTTCTTGGTTATCATACTCAATTTCATATCAGGTTTGGCTTAAGCAGGGTTAACAACACTCTTTATCATATTCATGCATGCATTAACCGAGTACCAACATGTTCATAAAGCATACTAGAGGTAGTAGAGTATTACCTTTAATACTTGCTACATCGGTCAACCATGATACTCCGTTCAATCACTCTCGAACCCGAATGTGACGTCTCCAACATCTCGAATATGAGAAACTGCTAATACCTTCAATCGCACAAATTCCAATTTCAGTCCTTATTCACATTGCTCATAATTGATTATTCAAATACATAAGCAGACTCGAGTTCAAGGTCCAATTCGGAGGCTTTCGGGTTAGAATTTCATGAAACGGGCTTCAAAAATGGACTCAGGACGTCGAAAAACATAAAATAGAGCTTTTCGGGAAAATTTGACTTTTTGGTCAAAGTCAACGCTGACGTCATGCTGACGTCACTGGTCCAACGGCTGACTCAGTGAGTTGACTCACTGGGTTGACTCGGGCGAGTTGACTCACTGAGTTGACTCGGACGAGTTGACTCACTGGGTTGACTCAGTCAACGGGTCAAACTCGGGTCGGTTTCATGTCAACGGGCCGGGTCAGGTGCGGGTCTTGGTTTACTACTGGGCTGGACCGGTTCAGGTGGACCGACCAACGAGTGGGCCGGCCGGTTTAATGGCCACCGTCCAGGGCTTACCAATTCGGAGTGAAAAGGCTTAAGAGCGACGAAGCTTCGGCGAGGCCTCGAACGACGACAATCAGACGATCCCCGGCAGGGTTTTGTTCGTCGTAACCCTGAGATGACGATGGCGGCAGCCACTTCCCGAACCGGTGCCTACGGTGGCCGGAAACGACAAGGAACAGAGGCTCGAAAACCCTAGGTTAGATGAACCTAGAACCTTCGATTTGTGGCAATCGGGACGACAGCTGCGCGAGTGGCTAAGGGTGTTTGGCTCGGGGCTCGACGGCGAGCACGGTAGGGGTTACGGTGACGGTCACCGCCGGGCGGTCGAGGAGATCGGTGTTGGGTGGTCGATGGGGGAGATGGACGGTCGGGTCATTTTTAGAACCTTCTAGGTTCTTTCTAGTCTCAAACATGGGGAAAATAATAATAATAAGGGTAGTTGGGGAGTCATCAAGCTTATTTATTTTTTTGTTCAGACTAATAAAACATGAATTAAAAGAAATGTGGTGTAAGCTTTAGACAAGGGTTATTCCTAGCTCAACTGGTTAAGGCTTGGGTTTACTTACATAAGGTCAGGGGTTCAAACCCCATGGACAACCTTTATTCCCTTTTTATTTTTATTTCATCCTTTTTCATTTTCTTTACCTCATTTTCTTCTTCCCCCCCCCCCTTTTTTCTTCTTTCTTTCTTTTTTTTATTAGGGGTGTTACAATCTCACCGTTCGACATCCTTCACCCTTTAGTCGTCAGATAAAACCCAATCAGCCTTTTTTTTCTTTATTGTTTGATGTTCGTCGACATAACAATCGACGGTTCATTCGTCGGTTTTCGACGACGAGATGATAGAGTTTTTAGTCGTGAGGTCCGACGAAGGTAAGAGTAGTTGGTGGTGGGAGGGAGAAATTTAGAGATTTAAGTATTTAGTATTAGGGTTTGGGAGTTTTTTTAGATAAATTAAATGTTTTTGGGTAAAATACATATATCATCACTCAACTATCTTCTCACTCTTATTTTGGTCACTCAACTTTCAAACTTTTCAATTTACTAATTGAACTTTCAAATTACTCATATTTCGGTCACTCTCGATTATTGTATTATTATTTTTGATTTTTTGACATTTATTATTATTTAATATAAAAATAATTTAAAATATAAAATCAAATCTAATTGTTCGTCGCCCACCATTCGCCGTCGTCGGATACCATTGCCGACGGCCGTAGATATTGGTCGTTCAGTCTTAAATTTCACTGGTTGTTTCGTCTCAATCCCCTAAGTCTGAATTCGGCTTCCATTTTACCGGAAAATACTTTGAAGTCCATGAAAAAGAGATTGAAAGTTATGAAACTGAAAAGTTTCAAACGAGATTTGCGGGTTTCGGGACATCTTCTGGTGAAACAGACACCAGATTCGAACTCAGCGTGTCAAAAATGGTCCACCGGTACAATTTGGGATCAAACGGTCGTTGATTCTGAGATCAACGGTAGTCGACTATGGTGGTGATTTTTTTCCTTCATATTTTTAGATTTAATATTATTAAAATATGATTTTTGTTATTTATTTTAAATTATTTTTATATTTAATAATATTAAAAATAAAAAATAATAATACAATATTACAGAGTAACCAAAACATGAGCAATCTGAAAGTTTAGTTAGTAAATTGAAAATTTTGAAAGTTGAGTGATCAAAATAGGAGTGAGAAGATAGTTGAGTGATGAATTGTGTATTTTACCCAATATTTTTTTGGTTTTATTATAAAATTAAAGATTTTTTTTAAAAATAAAAATTAAAGAAAATAACAAAAATAGGTCACATGTCACGTTATTATTATATTACGGAAAAATTTTAACAGTTGTCACGAAAAAAAATTATTCGGGTTATGGAATAGAACATTAGACACTAATTTGACTCGAAACAAAGTTTAGGCACCTAACTGAAAAGAGTATAATTTGGGCGCCTTTCTGACATTTAAGCCTATTTTATAGCTCAAACTTTATTTGAATTTTTTAGAGTCAATTTGTTCGAGTTTCTGTTCAAGTTAGTTCATATATATACATATCAGACATAATTGAGATACTCAACTCAAACTTGAAAATTGATCAATCAAAATTTTATTTTATAATTTAAACTTTATTTGAATTTTTTTAAGTCGAATCAAATTTATAAAATTACAAGTTAAGTATTTTCATATCAAGTTGAAATAATTTGATTTATTGAGAAGTCGAATTTTGCAGATTTCTACTTATGTCTTTCCTGGGGGGAAATGGATCGGAAGAAAACTGGTTGAGACAATGCATTGGATTTGGGCCTTGGACTGTCTTGTAGGGAGAAAGTGAGCTAATTAAGGTGCAAGAATTTGTACTTTGATAATTGATATGTTGTTTGAGAAACCTACTAATCCTTGAACCTTTGGCATGTCGATGCAAGTTGGTATAAAAAATAAATTTCAGGTTAAATTGGATTCAAGTTATTTTGGGTCAAGTCAATAGTTTGATTCAAGTTGGGTCGAGTTCGGATTGAATCAAGTTCGGGTGACTGTCAGGTTGATCCCAACTTAGACTCGGGTCGGATCAATGTCAAGTTCGGTTCAAAATTGTTTGGGTTCAAGCTGTTAATTATCGAGTTAATTTAGGTTCAGATGGAATTCGGGTCGAGTCATTCCAGATATCAAGTCAAGGTCAGGTCGTGTCAGGTCTGTAATATGTTAGGTAGATCTTGATTCGGAGAACTTGGATGATGTTAGGTCGAGTCTGTAGCAGGTCGGGTCAAATCGGATCTCGAATTGTTTCAAGTCTTAGTATATCAGATCTTTGCCAAGTTAATTTCGGGTTCGGGTTCATATCAGGTCAGGTGCAGGTCAAGTTGATTATCACATTATCGGGTTTGGGTCGTTCTCGGGTCGGATTCAGATCTAACATTATCGGGTCCAACTCGAGTTCTGATTAACATTAAGTCGAACTTGGTTGAATTTGAATCATCATCACTTCGGGTCACAACCAATTCAAACTCAGGTCGTTTTCAATCAAATTTTCAAGTCGAATTAGTATTTTACGCCTCTAAATAGTAGCACTCATGTTCTATTAGAGTAGGATACGTTTCCACTCAGTCAATGGGGTCCAAATAATTACTAGATGGTATTAAAATTGTGAGTCCAATCGTACAAAATCACATGACCAAAATCAGAATGAAACAGAATGCAATTACACCGACAACTACGTATCGTGCCGTGCCTATATCAAATTACGTATTGGGATGGATTTTTCATACTATTATTTGTAAATAGAATGCTGGTCCCCGTGTATTATTAGCCTATTAGGTGCATGGTCAAAACATATGTACTTATTTTTTAAATTGTGGGTTCAATACTCGATAAAAATAAATTTATTTTAAATAAGATATTTTCAACAACAAAAAATCACGTGTTCCACTAAGTTAGTTTGTTGACAAAAGAGTACAATCGGTGTACGTGGATTGAAAATAATATCTGTTGACGATAAAAATAAGTTATAAAATTTATGGCGATTCACTGTACTGATTTAGAGGAAGAGTCACATTCTATGAAAATTGGAGAAAATGAAAGAAAAAGAAAAGTAGTAAAAGAAGGTGAACAAAGGAGTGGAGTTTCAGATTTCAGTTGATTGATCAGAATGTTACTGTAGAGTTTTATTTTAGGATTTCCCTCTTAACTCAATTTATTCTACTCACAATGTCAGTAATTTGAACTTTTGACCTTACTTAAAATATCTAATGACCCATCCCACTATACCAAGTTCTTAAATTGCGGGATAATATGAACTTAAACACATTTAAACCTAGGGATGTAAAAACAGGTAATCGAATGGGTTTCAGGTCGAGTACTGTCAGGTTGAGTAAAATCGGGTACATGTCATTTTTCTGCTTTGACTCGACTCAGGTCGGGTGCGAGTTCATTTTAGGTCGGGTCCATTTCAGGTCGGGTCAAAACGGATCGGGTTCGAAGCAGATAATTGACAGGTTAATTCGGGTTCGGATACACTTCAGGTCTGGTTTATTTCAGGTCGGGTCCATTTCAGGTCGGGTCCGTTTCAGGTCGGGTCCGTTTCAAGTCGGGTCTGTTTCAGGTCGGGTCCGTTTTAGGTCGGGTCCGTTTCAGGTCGGGTTCATTTCAGGTCGGTTGCATTTCAAGTCGGGTAGTTTCAGGTCGAGTAATTATGGTCGGGGTATTTTCGAGATTGGAATTCGTATTGAGTTTGAGTTCGGAACAACAGTATAAGTAGTCGATATACTTTAGGTTGGCCTTCGTCAATCGTCATTGATTTGGAGTTAATTATTTAAAGTCATATCAAATTAAAATTATAAAACATTGGAGTAATTAAAAAAATAATGAAAATGGGTCAATTTGGATTAAAAATAAAGTTTCACGGATTATAATGAACAAAAATATCAAATTAAAATTATAAAATATTAGACAAATTTAAAAGAAAACAATGAAAAGGGGTCAATTTGGAATAAAAATAAAATTTTGGGGACTATAATGAACAAAAATATCAAATTAAAAGTATAAAAATTAGAGTAATTAAAAAAACAATAAGTAGAGGTCAATTTAGAATAAAAATAAAGTTTTAGGGTCTAGAATGAACAAAATTTCAAATTAAAATTATAAAACATGATGAATTAAAATATATATATAGGGGTCAATATGGAATTAAAATAAAGTTAAGGGACTAGAATGAAAAAAATATCAAATTAAAATAATAAAACATTGGACAAATTAAAAAAATAATTGTGGGTCAATTTGGAATAAAAATAAAGTTTTAGGGTCTAAAATGATGAAAATATCAAATTAAAATTATAAAACATTGGACGAATTAAAAAACAATGAATGGGGAATTTATATAAAGTTGAGGGACTAGAATGAACAAAGTACAAAATTAAAATTATAAAACATCGGACGAATTAAAAAAAAAACAATAAATAGGGGTCAATTTGGAATTAAACTAAAGTTTAGGGGACTAGAATGAACACAATATCAAATTAAAACTATAAAATATCAGACTAATTAAAATAAAGTTAAGGGACTAGAATGAACAAAATATCAAATTAAAATTATAAAACATCGGACTAATTAAAAAAAATAAAAAGTGGTCAATTTAGAATACAAATAAAATTTAGGGACTAGAATGAACTAAATGTCAAAGTAAAATTATATATTATTGGACTAATTAAAAAAACAATTAGTAGGGGTCAATTTGGAATAGAAATGAAGATTTAAGGGCTATAATGAACAGAAATACCAAATTAAAATTATAAAACATTGGATGATTCATGGTTTAGGGTTTAAGGTTTATGATTTAAAGGGTTTAGAGAAAATTCACTAATGGTTTAGGGTTTATACATCGATAATACATATGTACTTGTATAGATTAGGGTTTATGGTTCAGGGTTTAGGCTTTATGGTTTAGGGTTTAGAGTTTATGGTTTATGGAAAATTTATTAAGTGTTTAGGGTTTAGACATTGATAGGTATATATATATATATATATACTTATATATATTAGGGTTTATGGGTTAGATTTAGGGCTTAAGGGTTTAGGGTTTATAGTTTATAGAAAATTCATTAGAGGTTTAAGGTTCATACATTAATAGGTACATACATACATACTTACATACATTAGGGTTTAGGGTTTAGGGTTTATGGTGTATGGTTTAAGTTTAGGATTTAAGGGTTTAGGGTTTATAGAAAATTCATTAAGGGTTTAGGGTTCATACATTGATAGATACATATATACATACATACTTACATACATTATGGTTTAGGGTTTAGAGTTTATGGTTTATGGGTTTAGGTTGAGGATTTAAGGGCTATGGTTTATGGTTTAGGGTTCAGGGTTCAGACATTGATATGTATATATATATATACTTGTATACATTAGGGTTCATGGGTTAGGTTTATGGTTTAAGGGTTTAAGGAAAATTCATTACGGGTTTAGGGTTCATACATTGATAGGTACATACATACATACATACATACTTACATACATTAGGGTTTAGAGTTTATGGTGTAGGGTTTATGTTTAGGATTTAAGGGTTTAGAGTTTAGGCTTACGAGGTACCTTTTCTCTCTCCTCTCATTTTTT
This sequence comes from Hibiscus trionum, assembly GCA_030270665.1. Taxonomy (NCBI): domain Eukaryota; kingdom Viridiplantae; phylum Streptophyta; class Magnoliopsida; order Malvales; family Malvaceae; genus Hibiscus; species Hibiscus trionum. Next base: position 5,731,500 of record BSYR01000033.1, on the reverse strand, counting down.
AATTATTTTAGGTAATAATTGCACCATCATCATTGTCTCTCACTAACTCTCTCTCCTCTTTATATATGTTGATGCAGACGCTGATGTCAGCGAAGAGCTTGATCCATGTGGAGAGTGAATGACTCTATGGCCGGCTGCCACGTGGAGTTTAGGCAAAAAAATAAAACACAAATCTGATTTGTGTTTGTTTGGCTATTTTTTTTTACCAATTTTAGGCGGGAATGAACTGTATTGGATTGAGGATTTGAGCTTTGGATATGTAAAAGGAGTTTGGATGTAAAATGGACTTTATTATGGATATTTGGACTATTTATTGGGTTTATTTATTTGTATATTTTGGTCCTACTTATATCAAATTATTAATATTAGACTAACTCGGACAAAATACGGGTTCTACAGTAGTTAATACCATAAAAAATGGATTACGAGGACTTAAACATGACACACTTGGAAGTATTCCAAGTGTAAAAATGTATAAACCACTAGAAAAAATATAATAATTAAATTATAATTGACTACTATAAGATTTATTTATTTTTAAACTAAATTGAAATATTGACCGGTTGATAAAGGAAGTTATTTAAACATCAATATATCAAATGAAAATTGAATGAGTAAAAATGGAGAGTGATTTTTTATGTTATTATTTTAAAAAATATTTAATTATTAATAAATTACTTTACTCTGTTAAATTTATCATTATTTGTTTCTGGTTAACTCTAGGAGTCTTGGTTTTACATTAATTATAGATATTATATAATTATAACTAAAATAAATATTTATTATGTATTTATTATATTAATATATTGTTTAAAAGAAGTATGTAATTAAATTAATGTAATATTTGTGAATATAAATTATTTTTTACCCTTTTATTAAAAATATAATTTCTTTTAACAAACTGTTTGCATAGAAAAAGTTCTTTTAACAAACATGATCCAATATTCCCAGAATTTTTTTTTAATTAATCAAGTTATAGATTTCGGGTCAATATCAGTTCAGGTCAACAACAGGTCGGGTCATTTAACATGTCGGGTTCAAAACAGGTCGGGTTCAGAACAGGTCGGGTAAAATCAGATCTCGGGTCAATTCAGTCGGGTAAAATTGGTTATATGTCAGGTCAGCTTCAGGTTCGTTTCTGTCGGACGCATGTCGGGTTCGGTCACTACAGTAACATGTCGAATTCCGGTTCGAGTCAACAACAGTCGGTTACAGATCGAGTTCGAGTCATTAAATTTATAGGTCAAATTAAGTTCTAACTCGAGCAGGTTTTAATCGAATTTTCAGGTCGGGTGAGCTTTTACCTCCCTATTTAAACCACATCAAGCTTGTCCGGTTTCTCATGCATGTGCCAAAGCATATATTCATTATATGGATGACGATCTTTGATAGACTCTCCATCAAGGAAATATTGTGTTCTTTAAATCTTCATTTATGTCGAGTAAATCTTGTTAATGTGAGAATTCTTCCATATCATAAAAAGCTTGTGTTTTATGGAATTTTAGATTAACTTTGTATGTAATCTCTGAGGTAGGTTTGGAATTTTAGAAATGGATTAAATATACCTTTAACGTTAGAATTAAATATTTTTTTAAGTTAGCACTTAAAAAAATTTCTTTCGAGTTGATACTCGAACTTTAATTTTATCTTTTATCTTGATACTTTTATTAATAATTTTACTCCTAAAACTTATGCATTTTATTAATTTGGTTTTAGTTTAAAATAATTCAATAAATTTAACTCTTCATATTTAAAAATCCATCAATACAGTCAATTTACCATGCGAGTCAATCATATAGAAGCATTAGTTAGATAATTGTATTTTGCCATAAAACAATAACAAGTTACTGTTAAACCTTTATTATACCAAGAAAGTAATATAATATTTTGAGAAAAATATAAAATTTAATTGATACACTTTTTAAATACGGATGATTGAATTTATTGAATTGTTTCAAATTAAAATTAAATTAATAGAATATATGTTTTAGTACTAATTTAGAGGAAAAAAAAATCTAGTTAAATATTGATTTAAAAAATATTCTTTAAATATCAATTTAAAAGAATGTGCCTAATTTAAGTGTAAATTTAAAAGAAAACCCCATTACGTACATACATAAAAGGTTTCTAGTTTAAATTCCAAATATATATATTTAAAGCCTTTAGAAATTTACAAGAAATAATTGGATAAGATTTAAGGGAGAAATTGGTAAATCGACGGCAGCCACGGACGGAACAGCGAGATTTCCGATTCCACGTCATCATGTTCCGGGATCCACTCATTCCCACCCATCGGGCTTCATGTGTACGGCATATTTCCATTGAAAATCATTTTCCTCTCGTCCCGTCCCGTCCCGTCCCCGGCCGTTGCCACTTCCATTTCTCCCGCTCCTTTTCTCTCGTCAATTCCCGCCACGCCAAGAAGCAAAAACTATAATCCGGTGATCCTGCTGCGGCGGTTGAAGGCGGAAAAATGAGCACGAAGAAGATTAGTAGTAGTAGTAGTAATAATACGACGTCGGAGAGTGTTCGGACGACGAGGACACGCGTAGGGAAGTACGAACTGGGGAAAACATTGGGTGAGGGGAGTTTCGCAAAGGTTAAATTCGCTAAGAATGTCGAGACCGGCGAGTGTGTCGCCATTAAAATCATCGACCGCGATCAAGTCCTCCGTCACCGGATGGTCGAACAGGTACAAAGAATACCACGCGCATCAAATCTTGTAGCATTCAACCTTCCTTTTCCTTTCGGCTTAAATTGTGAATTTTGTTTGGAGCAGATAAAAAGAGAAATATCAACAATGAAGCTTATAAAGCATCCCAATGTAATTAAAATATACGAGGTTATGGCAAGCAAGACGAAAATTTATATCGTGATCGAGTATGTTGGTGGAGGCGAGCTCTTCGACAAGATTGTAAGCAAATTGTCTTTAATTTATAACTGTTCTTGGAGTTTATTGTTTTTTTCGTTGTTCATACCGACCTGTGTCACATACACCTGGAACTCGATGTCTGCTTAAACAATACTAAACTGCTTACCAGTTGGTCATGGAGTTTATTGTTGATGGTGCTTAAAATCTTTGATATTTATAGGCCACGCGTGGGAGACTCAAAGAGGATGAAGCTAGAAGCTATTTCCAGCAGCTTATCAATGCTGTTGATTTCTGCCACGGTACAGGCGTCTTCCATAGAGATTTGAAGGTTCAATTTTCCCTTTGATTTTACTGATTCATATGAATGTGTTTCAAAGCTTTTGATTTTGAGAATTGGAAGCGTAATTGTCCATTTTTGCAGCCTGAGAACCTTCTTCTGGACTCCAATGGTGTTCTTAAAATTTCAGATTTTGGATTGAGTGCTTTATCACAGCAAGTTCGGGTAAGCATATATGGTGCACAGTCATTGCCTAAGATGGTCATGGTTCTATGAACTGGAAATCCTCGTTCGTAATAGTTTTATTGAACCAGATGTTATAGCAGATAATGCACATATTCTAAACTTGAACTTGATGATGCCAACATATTCGAAACTTGCGTAAAGTCTTGCCATTGGAACAATTTCTCAAGGCTTTAAGTTGGAATTTGAGATTCTATGAATGCTAACTATCGATATGTATGGTAACCTTTGTAACAACATTCTTCCAAGTGTAGGAGGATGGGTTGCTTCACACGGCTTGTGGGACTCCGAATTATGTTGCCCCAGAGGTATGTATATATCATGACTTTATCCGTACATGAGCGGCAATGCTGCGATTCCTTCTTCACTCTTGTGTATGATATTTTCTTATCAGGTGCTTAAAGATAATGGTTATGATGGTCGAGCATCGGATATTTGGTCTTGTGGAGTTATTCTCTTTGTACTTATGGCTGGTTATTTGCCCTTTGATGAACCAAACCTTATAGGTTTGTATAAAAAAGTAAGTAACCTCTGAATCTGGCTTCTCTCTTTATTTAATGAGAACTTGATTAGGTCTTTTGGTACATCTTGATAAAATTTTCAGATCACAAAGGCCGAGTTCACTTTTCCGTCATGGTTTTCTTCTGGCATAAGGAAATTGTTGAAGCGAATTCTCGATCCGAACCCTCTTACCGTACGTTCCGATTTCCGAAACCCTTCATGCTTTGAATTTTCTGATCACTTGCTATCTCTGATTCTGAAACCTCTTACTGTTTATGATGCATGCATTTGTGTTGAAAATTTGTGTGTTTTGTGCCAGCGTATAACTGTTCCTGAAATTTTACAAGATGAATGGTTCAAGAAAGGGTACAAACCACCCCAATTCGAGCAGGAAGAGGATATAAATCTTGCTGACATAGATGATGCTTTTAATGACTCAACGGTACGACATTTTATCTTCTATCTGTTCGGTTTCTCTGCCTGAACAGAGTCCTATCATGATCATATATAATCTCCTGCAAGCACTTTACAATGTGGTCTGACGGACTGGTTTTCGTTGTCCATAAACCAAGTACTTATGGTTATTTTCTTTTCCAGGAAAACCTTGTAACGGAGAGGAAAGTGAAACCCGTGTCGATGAATGCTTTCGAGCTCATCTCCAGGTCGCAAAGCTTTAGTCTAGACAATTTGTTTGAGAAGCAGATGGTATGTAATTAAAATCCTTTAGCCTGGACCTCCACTTTCCATCTTTTAGCCGAGTGTATCTTATTTTCTTTGTCGGTGTGAATCTAAACTACAGCGTCTTGCGAAGCGAGAAACCAGTTTTGCTTCCCAATGTCCTCCTAACGAAATCATCTCCAAAATCGAGGAAGCTGCAAAGCCTCTAGGCTTCAATGTTGACAAGCGAAACTATAAGGTTCGATTTTTCTTCGTCTACATTGCAACAGCCTGTTGGTACGTCTACAAGTTCTGTTTCTTGTCTCATGTACTTGTTATTCACATCATCATAGATGAAGTTGAAAGGTGATAAAAGAGGGAGAAAGGGCCAACTCTCCGTAGCTACCGAGGTAATACAACAATACTTCCTTGTCCAATGCTTATACTATTCGACATCGGAGAAAAAAACGTGGAAAACTCGTTTCTCTTCAAACTCAGGTGTTCGAGGTTGCTCCCTGTTTACATATGGTGGAGTTCCGGAAAACCGGCGGAGACACATTGGAGTTTCACAAGGTATATATACTTACTCAATAGTTGCCTTCAACACTACCTTTGTTGGTGAGGGTACTAGAGATGCAAAATAACCCAAACCTGACGGATTTTGACCCGACCTATTTTGACTGTAACGGTTTTAACACGACAGTTCTACAAAAACTTTTCATCTGGATTGGAAGATATAATCTGGAAAACCGATGGAATCGATGAAGAAGACGAAAGGTATATGCGAAATAGATGCATTTACTTTGAACTCGTAATTTAGTTGGATTGATTTCATTCTGTTTGCTTTGTTATTTGATTGTGCAGGCCATAAAAGAAAGGAAAAAAAAAACCATTTGCTTGTAGGCTGCTGCGAATGTATCTTAGAGTTCGTGTGTACCGCGCCTTCATTGAATTAGATGCATTAACCAAACACCATTGATTTGCTGCATGCCGGCTGTTCATTAATTTTGTTCTTTTAGCTTACCCACCCTTAATCAATTATATACGCATCGTTTTCCTTTGGTTAATTTTTTTCTTCTTAAATTATAATTATTACACGTCTATACAATTGTAATTTTTTTGATAATTAAAATCAATAAGTGCAATGCATTATATAATTATACGAAATATTTTTTTGGTATAATTACTATCAAAATCAGTGGTTACAAACTTACAATACATAAAATAATGGATTAATAATTGAAATGTATTTCAAGTTATATTAAATAAATTTGAATATAATTTATATAAAATAAAATTTAAATTAGAATAAAATATTAGCTTAACTATAAAAAAAAACGCTCAAATTATATGTTTTTTTTCAATGGGTGCCTAAAGTATTTTTGGTAGAAATAGGTGTTTAAAGTTTTATTCTTGACAGAAATAGGTGCTTAAAGTTTTATTTTTGGTTGAAATAAGTGTCAAAGTAGGTGCATCGGTTCACTTTAAAATAAACAAAAAATAAAACTTTAACATCTATTTCAACTAAAAATACTTTAAGCACTTATTAAAAAAATATAATTTAATGTGGCGGTTAGGGCCCCAAGCGGTAATTTGGTGATGGACTCGCCGGGGTGGAAATGGTCGGATAATTTGGTTTTTTCGGTAAAGTCGACATATGACAAAATTCGGTCACATAGTGATGAGCCACGGGGTAATATTTGGCATGTGTTACAACGTTTCCAAGGGCCGCAAAGGATAAAACTCTTTCTTTGGTTGGTGTGTAAGGGAAGGGTGTTGACTAATAGCGAACGAGTCCGACGAAATTTAACGGAGTCGGCTGCTTGTTCCTCATGTGGTGCGTGTGTGGAAGACGTGGATCACATCGTGCGCCACTGTTTGATTGCGAAGGCAGTATGGCGGCTGCTGGTGCCGGCGTCGCAGTGGGGCAGTTTTTACAGCGGCTCGGTGGTTGAGTGGGTATTTGCGAACTTACAGCAAGATGCAGCTGCATGGGGAAGGCATGAACGGTGGGACGTGTTGTTTGCGGCCGTGCTGTGGCAGCTATGGCTTGCACGAAACAGCGTCGTGTTTCGTCATGAGGCGCGAGGGGCTACTGAGATCGTATTGCGCAGCAAGGGGTTGGTTCGCGATGTATCCCGGGCGCTATTGAGTTTACGAACTGTGCAGGGTCAGCGTCCGGCTGTCCAACAACAGCAGCGGCGTTGGATACCGCCGGGTGGTTCTAGCTGGAAGCTAAACGTCGATGGGGCCTGTGACTTGGGGACTGGTTCGGCGTCTTGCGGAGGCGTGCTCAGGGATGCAATGGGCACTTGGGGTGGTGGCTTCTCGAAATATATAGGCCGATGCCGTGCGGTTGATGCGGAGCTTTGGGCGGTCCATGAAGGGTTAGCTTATGCTCTTACACGTAATATTGATGATGTTGTGGTCGAATCTGATTGCTTGGAGGTTGTACGTGCTTTAAATAAGGATAATGATGTATGAATGGTGTCTTCCTTGATGAGCGCGATTCGCGCCTTGGCTTCTCGATTTCGGGTATGTGAGTTTTGCCATGTATGTCGTGAGGCTAACCATGTTGCCGATGCTTTGGCAAAATTGGGGCCTTGGCGAGGGTATGAGGTGACTTCTTTTAGCTCCCCGCTGAATGCGGTGTTAAGATTATTGCATGAGGATTTACCCATGTCGGGTTAGTTTTGTTTGGCCTCACTTGTATGTTGTAATGTTATGGTGAGTACTATTTTCCTTCATCTAAGTTAGGGAGATTTTTAACAAGACTCGACATAGCATATCCCTTTATTAATCAAAAAATATATATATATAATTTAAGCACTTATTTTCTTAGCCTAAATTTTTATGAAAGTACTAAAAAAATATGCACTAAAACAATAATTTCAAGCGAAAATGTAAATCGTTCTAGGCGTCATTCTACTTATTAAAATTTCAATTGCGAAGGTAATAAAGTTAAGGGTAAACTACTTCATTGACCATCATACTTTTGATAAAGTTGCGATTTGATCACATTACTTTTTTTTCGAAACAATTAAACCACCAAACCATTTAAATGGTTTCAATGTGACCACCAGTCGTTAAAACCTAACAGAGGGAGTGACGTGGCAGTTAGTAAAATTCGTATAATTACACATTTAGTCCTCATTACTTATATATTCTATCAATTTAGTCCTAATTTTAATTTAATAAAATAAATAAATTATTTAATTAAGTGGTAACACGTGTCACCTGATTGAAGGATAAAAATAAATGGAACTAAACTAGGTATATTGCTCCCAATATGAATTGAACCTGGTTAACCCAGGGAAGAAATCGCATGGCAAAGCCACTGGGCCAAAGCCATTTTTGTGATATAAAATACAAATAATTAATATAAGTCATACTTGGTTCTTTATCCCAAGGAAAAGTAAATAAATGTGGATTAACGAGATTCGAATATGGCACGCTTATAATGCATAAAAACATTTAATCTAATGAAATAAATCTAATAATTAAATTATAATTTAAAATTATATCAATTCATTTCAATTATGTTCGTAAGTTTGTATTCACTAAATAAATTTAATATAGTCTTAAAATTTTAAAGTTGTAATATAATTTCATATATATATATATATAGTAATTTAATTAAATTTTTAATAAATATTAAAATTATAAATTAAGTTAAAGAAATCAATTCAATGATTATATACGTGAAATTATAAAAATAAATGCGAAAAAGAAAAATATATTAAATTTAGTTTTAAAATACAAAAATCTTAAAACTATTTTTATTTTAAATTGTGCACTAACTATATTTTAAAATATATACAAAATGTTGTTAACTTTAATTTAATTATTAGATTTATTTCATTGGATTAGATGTTTTTATGGATTATAAGCGTGTCATGTTCGAATCTCGTTAATCCACATTTATTATTTTTCCTTGGCATAAAGAACCAAGTATGACTTATATTAATTATTTGCATTTTGTATCACAAAAATGGCTTTGGCCCAGTGGCTTTGCCATGCGATTTCTTCACCAGGTTACCTAGGTTTAATTCACGCTAAGAGCAATATACCCAATTTAGTTCCATTTATTTTCATCCTTCAATCAGGTGACACGTGTCACCACCTAATTAAATAATTTATTTATTTTATTAAATTAAAATTAGAACTAAATTGATAGAATGTATATGTAATGTGACTAAATGTGTAATTATACAAATTTTTACTAACTGCCACGTCACTCCCTCCGTTAGGTTTTAACGGCTGGTGGTCACATTGATACCATTTAAATAGTTTGGTGGTTTAATTGCTTCGAGAAAAAAGTAATGTGGTCAAATCGCAACTTTATCAAAAGTATGGTGGTCAATGAAGTAGTTTACCCTAAAGTTAAAAACATATTTCTATTAAAATATTAAAAGTAATAAGTTAATACGATTTATTCATCTTATATATTTTTAATTAAATAATAACAATTAAAATATATATAATTCAACTAACAACTTGTTAGTTTAATGAGATTAGATATTAATATTTTAAACAAAGTTAAAAATTTAAATCATAATATTGTAAACGAAACAAATTAAGTTATGAATGTGGACTCTTGTACTATCTAACACAACAATTTCAATGCTAAAAAAAGCATATTGTCACAAAGCCATTACCTTCTTCCCAAAATACATGACAAGTGCTATTAGAGCGACTCTCTGACTGTCCGATTGTACATCGAATGCGTGTAGGCAAGGTGGACAACTGTGACAATTGGTCTATCAGGAGTGCGGTTAACTTGTGACGAGGGTGTCACGAGGTTGAGTGGTGAAAAATGTCACGCCTGAAAAGAGACAAGGACAATAATCTCACATCGAAAAAGAAAATAAAAATTTTAAGATGTATAAACGGTGGCGCTGCACATCCTATTAGACGTGTCTTTTGAGAATGAGATAATGGCCTCGTGGGCCGTGACAATATATCTTTTAAAAGAAGACTGGTTAATCATTGTTCAAGTTCATCACAATTTCACTCCTCTTCAGATGAAAATCGTATGCCCCTTAACTAGGGGTGATAACGAGCCGAGCTGAGCCCGAGTCTGGCCAGGCTCGTCGAGCTCGGCTCGAAATGAAAAAAAATTCTATAGTTTTTTATTATAAAATATTCGTTAAAACCCCTTTCATAACTAACACTAAAATAAAATTCAATGACCAGAAAGGAAAAAAAAGTGCCAAAATTAGATTAATCCAAATAATCAATAAATATTCTTATAATACAAACACATAATTAAAGAAAATACAAAATCAAACAACAACCAACTAATGAAAGAAAATACAAACACATAATTTATTTTAGTGCATATGTAGATTCCGAGCCTGTTCACGAAATTTTCGAGCCGAGCCCGAGTCGAGCTCACTCGAGCCGAGCTTTGACCGAGCCGAGCCCGAGTAGCTCGCGAGCCGGTCAGGCTCATTATCACCCCTACCCTTAACCATGTCTCTTTTGGTATCTTTAAAAAAGTGGGTTTAAGGTTTAAAGTTGGAGTTTATGGTTAGGGTTTAGGAAATTAAAGGTAGGGTATATTTTTTAGGGCTTAGGGTTTAGGATGTGGAATTTAGGGCTAGAGTTTAGAATTTAATTTTTTACTGTTTTCTAGTGTAGGGTATAAAAAAGGGCATATTTAAGGGGCAGAATATTTTTGCTCCTCCTGTTGCAGTCCTTAGTTTGATAATTTATGTCATATTACAATTTAGTCCTTTAACTTAGTTTTACTGATTTTATTCATTTAACATTTTTAAGTGTCAGTTTTGGTTTTCTTAATAATAATATTGTTTAAACGCATTTGTATTTGATTTAATAATGATATTTTTGTGACGCGATTCTAATTTTAGTATGTATGTAATATGTATTGGTAGAATTATTTTGTTTCGCTTTTTGTTCAGTTCATTATTTATATTTTGCAAATGATTTTTTCCTTCCTAAAATTGTAATGTAAAAGAATGACAAAAAAAAAAACGAAAATGAAATTAAATAAAATAGCCCCAAAATGTAAAGATGGATTTCAACAGGAAAAAAAAAATCAATATGCCGTATGAAATATGATTTCTGAATTTATAGCCCTAGATTTGAAAATTGCTAACAGACAGCTGCTACATAAATATTTTTGGCAGCTTTAGGTTTTTTCTTTCGTTACCCAAAAGACTTTTAAGAAATAAAAATAATAATATCAACATCACTTGTTTTATTATAAAAATACAAAAAATTTAATCTATGAATTGTTTCGATAATAAAGAGTGACATGTTTTACGTAGGTAATTTGAGTTTAATTATTTTAGTTTGTTGGTGAGAGTGAGTTTAACCAATTTTATTACCTGACATAGATACTACATTGTCAAGGACAAGTGTAGGATTCTTATCCGTCAATCACATGTAGATAATAAATTCTAACTCTAATATTAATTAGGCCGAGTGTTAAAAAATTCCGTATTAAATTTAAAATTGTAAGTAAAAAACAAAAGAAAAATATACAAATTCAAATTCAAATAACCCAAAAGTTTTAATAACTAATGGATTAATTTTTAACTCCTTCAACTATGATATATATATGGTATCGCATATGGGAAAAAAATGTATATATGTATATCATATATAGTTATAGAAAATTGTTTAAAGTGAAATCAATTAGTATCATATTATAAATGTTTATAATTAAATTTTAGTCACTAGAGCTTCAAAATGTTCTATTCACTCACTGAATTTTAGACATTGAACTTTTTATCACTATTAAACCCTAAACGATTGTAGATGGTGGTCGTTCGATTCGAAATTTTACCAGTCACTTCATCTTCCCCCTAAGTTTGAATTCAACATCCATTTTGCCGAAAAGTGTTGAAAAGTTTACGAATTAACAAAAAATATTTTGATTTCACTATCGGCGATCTCCCTCATTTGCCGTCGAATGGAGCATGTTTCTCTCGTGCCGGTGAAGTTTTGTACCATTTGAATTTCGAAGTTCTTTCATTCACCAGTAAATGGACCTCGTCAAAAAATTAACGAGGGAATGACAAAAAACATTCAATGTCTAATCTTCAGTGAATAGATTAAACGTTTTGAAACTTCAGTGACCAAAATAGGTTGGCAAAATGACAAAAGATGCCCCTAACGTTTGCATGTTTTGTCATTTGGCTCCCTATTCTTTTTTTTGGTCTAAAGATGCCCCCAACGTTTGCTTGTTTTGTCATTTGGCCCCCTATTCTTTTTTTTGGTCCAAATATACCCCCAACGTTTCATTCGTAGTCCAAATATGCCCCCAACGTTTCAATTTGGTCCAAATATGCCCCCGTTAGATGGAAACTGTCAGTCAACTAACGTTCAACAGCTGATGCTGACTGGACTTGCCGCGTATTAAGATCTGCTGATGCCACGTCAAAATTTTTTTATAAGCTGTTGACCGTCAGTTGATTGACAGTTTACATCCAGCAGGGGCATATTTGGACTATGAATGAAACGTTGGGGGCATATTTGGACCAAAAGAAAGAATAGGGGGCCAAATGACAAAACAAGCAAATGTTGGGGGCATCTTTGGACCAAAAAAAAGAATAGGGGGCCAAATGACAAAACATGCAAACGTTGGGGGCATCTTTTGTCATTTTGCCAAATAGGTTTGAGAGTAAAGTTCAGTAACGATTTACGTAATTTACCTTAAACAAAAATTCGAACAATTCGACTTCACTCTAAAAAAATTAAATAAAACTTAAATTATAAAATAAAATTAATCAGCTCAATTAACTTAAAATATTTTGATTCGACTTGACTCAATCGAATACCAAGCTATATAAGTATGGGTAAAATCCGGGAATATAGACTTGGGGGAGTAGGCCGGAAAGTCTCACTTTTTGGGTGCTGGGAGTTTGGAAGGTTAGTGGTAACCTTCTTTGACCAATGGAGCCTCTCATTATTTTTCTCTCATTGTTAGTCACCTACACTCCACCCTCCACCTTCCCCCTTCACTTTCCATTGTTGAGCTTTGAAAACACCCAGTTTCGTTTGATTTCCTCAAGCACATGAAACCACCCTTCGACTTCGAGCTTTCATGAAAGCAACCTCGCATGGCGGCACAGCCATCAATTAGCATTTAGCAGCCCCCCGCAACACCCATTCCCCTGTTTTTCAACTCTTTGACTCAACAAAACGGGACTGTAAAATTATTAATCCTCTTGTTTATTACTCAACTACGTGTATTCTTACGGTGGTTGAGCTATCCATCCTTTTTTGGAACTACCCACCATTAATTCAACACTCTGTTTCCTTCCAACTTTCCCCTGTTTTCCTTTTTTCTTTGTAGTTATTGTTCGTATTTAATTCCTACTGGTCTAGCTTCCCTCTCCCTCGGGTTTTCTTCTTCTTTTTTAGGTGATTTTTGTTTTTCTTCTTTATAAGTAGACACAGGCAAACGAAACCGTACGAAAAATATGGAGAGAGATAGCATAGAGATGGATAGAGAGCGGCTGACGGCGGAAATGGCGTTCAAAGACTCCTCCTCCGCCGTCATCAAGATCCGTACACGGTTGCCTGATTTCTTGCAATCGGTGAAGCTTAAATACGTTAAGTTGGGTTATGGTTATTCGTGTAATCCGGCCACCGTACTCATGTTTGTTTTAATCCTGCCGTTATTGGTTGTCACGTTGGTTCAGTTCACCGGTCTGAAACTGGACAGGATTTCCGAGTTATGGACCAACCAAGCCCTTCGACTCGAGAGCATTGATGCTGCCACGAGACTAGCGGCTTCTTTGTTCCTGTTCTTCCTCTTCGGTCTCTACTATGGGAAGTGGTCCAGGCCGGTTTATCTCGTCGACTTCGCTTGCTACAAGCCTGAAGATGATCGTAAAATGTCGGTCGACTCGTTCTTGAAGATGACTGAAGAGAGCGGCGCTTTCACGGAGGACACGCTTCAGTTTCAGACAAGGATATCGACCCGGTCCGGTCTAGGAAACGAGACGTATTTCCCGAGAGGGATAACGTCGTCCCCGCCGAATCTGTGCATGGAAGAGGCTCGAGCTGAAGCCGAAGCTGTCATGTTTGGAGCGGTGGACGAACTATTCGCAAAAACCGGGGTTAACCCGAAGGAAATCGGAATCCTTATCGTGAATTGCAGCTTGTTTAATCCAACACCGTCGCTCTCCGCCATGATCGTAAACCATTACAAGCTACGTACAAATATCAACAGCTATAACCTCGGCGGAATGGGTTGCAGCGCGGGATTAATATCGATCGATTTAGCTAAAAACCTCCTTCAATCGAACCCCAACACGTATGCTTTAGTGGTGAGCACCGAGAACATCACTCTCAACTGGTATTTCGGGAATGACAGATCCATGTTGCTCTGCAACTGCATATTCCGCATGGGCGGAGCGGCGGTGCTGCTGTCGAACAAGCCACGCGACAAGGCTCGTTCCAAGTACCAGCTCGTCCACGTGGTTCGAACCCATAAAGGAGCCGACGACAGACATTATAACTGCGTTTACCAAAGAGAGGACGACAAAGGAACCGTCGGGGTTTCATTGGCTCGTGAGCTAATGGCCGTCGCCGGCGACGCTTTGAAAACCAACATCACCACTTTAGGTCCCCTTGTCTTACCATTCACTGAGCAGTTGATGTTTTTGCTGACTCTTGTCCGAAGGAAGCTTTTGAAAGCTAAAGTGAGCCCTTATATACCCGATTTCAAGCTCGCATTCGAGCATTTCTGTATCCACGCCGGCGGAAGGGCGGTGCTGGATGAATTACAGAAGAACCTGCAGCTAACGGAGTGGCACATGGAGCCGTCGAGGATGACTCTGCATAGATTCGGGAACACTTCGAGTAGCTCATTATGGTATGAATTGGCTTACACGGAGGCCAAGGGCCGGGTGTCGGGTGGCGACCGGGTGTGGCAGATTGCATTCGGGTCGGGTTTCAAGTGTAACAGTGCTGTTTGGAGAGCACTTCGGGCGACTCCCATGGACGAGTCGAGGGGTAACCCGTGGAAGAATGAAATCGACAAGTATCCGGTCAAGATATCTCTCGCTTGATGTTGCCGCCGGTGGTTGGCCGTTGGCTGTGGGGTTACTTCTATATTCTTAATTGTTCTTCTAATATTTTCCTTCATAAAGTAATTGGAATAAAAATATATTTTCGGATAAATTGCGCTCACTAAACGTGGACAATTTTATTTAATGCATTAAAGTGTATAATTGAATAATATATTGATTAGGGAGATAATGATACAAAATGATAGTAATAAATGTTTGGAGTTTAGTTTTTAATTTTTTTAGATAAAAAAACCCTATTTCGATGTTTTTTTATTCTCAAAATAAAAAATTAAACTACAATCTTAAATTATAAATTATAATCTCTACTCTAAAAAATACACTATATCTCAAATTTTATAAACCATAACCATAAATTCTAAACCTCAAACCTAATTTTTAATATGTGGCATAAATAAGTGCATGATTTTCATTATTTTTTAGTAGAAAAGTTTTAGGTAATTTTAGGATTCAAATCGGACACAATTTTCTGTCACTTTTCGGTGCTCTTTTATATGCTCCAGCACTAAAAAATTAAATTTTAAATTCTAACTCTAAATTCTAAATCTTAAACCCTACACCCTAAAAAATACACCATGCCCAAAGTTCCATAAATCTTAACCTTAAACCTAAACCTAATTTTTAGTGTGTGGCATAAATTGGGCACCAAAAATGAGTAGAAGATTTATATTCATTTGAATCAACATCTAGATGAGACAATATAAACATTTTTAACAACTAGAGTCTTAGGAATGATCACGTGTCAAGTTTTTGACCAACCCAAAAATATAAAGGCTCCAACTGAACCCGATCCAAATTTTATGTTTAAAATCTACCCCCTCAATCCTCCTCCCCCAACTTGAAACAAACAAAAATATCATTTTTTTTCATTTTTATTAAAAATAAAAGGGATAATAAGAAAAATATATAAAGATGAGCATTTATAGTAATTATCCTTATTATTTTTTTTCAGTAAAATTGAGGTTGTAATTGAAAAAAGTATAAAGGGAGGAACATTATAGTAATTACTCATAAGTA
This sequence comes from Hibiscus trionum, assembly GCA_030270665.1. Taxonomy (NCBI): domain Eukaryota; kingdom Viridiplantae; phylum Streptophyta; class Magnoliopsida; order Malvales; family Malvaceae; genus Hibiscus; species Hibiscus trionum. The sequence continues at coordinate 5,715,866 of BSYR01000033.1, read as the reverse complement.
TATTGAAAAATATATAAATATTTTGGGTCTGTCGAGTTTTTCACCCTATATCCGACCTCGATCCGTACCTTTTTTTTTTTAAACTCTGACGTTATAAGGTCGGGTTCGAGTCACATGCCCACCTTTACGCAGACCAATTGTTCTTAATTTTTAATATATTATTATCAAATTTATTATCGTAATTTAAAATTACCAAATTAAACAACAACACATGCTCAAAAAACAACAACATCGCATATTGAAGAAGTAAATGCTGAAGTATGAAAAAGGAAAACCAAATAATTATATGGTGTTGTCTTTTTCTATGGTAGCTGTACTTGTCCCCCTAACCAGCCTGTGTTCTAGGCTTCTAGCATTTGGCATTTGGCATTTGCAATCCCTTTTTCAGTTTTTCTCCCCCAGCAATTTGTCTCTTGTGATAGGTTTGATATTTTACAATTGGCATAATTGCAAGAAAAACCCTTGGTGTTTGTATTTTTTTTTGCACGCTGAAAAATTTTCTTGGGTAAACTACAATGGAACGGAAGTCACTCAGTTTTGAGTAAGGTTACATTTGAGTCATTCAATTATTAAAAGTTATATGTGGGTCACTTAATTATGGGTAATGTTATATTTAGGTCACCCAATTATTAAATGTTACATTAGGGTCACTCAATTATGGGTAATGTTCTTTCAAAAAAAATTATGGGTCAGATTACATTTGGGTCACCCTTCATATTTAAAAAAATATATCAATTTAGTCATTTTTTCTTCCAAATCACTTGTATACCCTCGTTAACACTAGAGTACTTCATTTGAAACCATTAATTAATCTAATACATAAATTGATATATATATATATATAACACATGAATGGTGACCCAAATGTAATCTTACCCATAACAGAGTGACTCAAGTGTAACTTTTAATAATTGGGTGACCCAAATGTAACCTTACACTTAATTGAGTGACCTAAATGTAACTTTTAATAATTAAATGAGCAAAATATAATCTTACCTATACTTGAGTGACCTCTGTTGTAGTTAACCCGTTTTTCTTTGGCATAAACTACAACGTTTAAATTGTACTTGTATGAATACAACGAGTGCCTCCAATAAGAAAGATGATAATGTTTAGTCTAAGATACTCGTGTTTAAACACCTATGTGTGTAAGGTGTGTGTACATTGTCAAAGAGTTAAAAGAATATGAACATATACTATCAAGTAAACACACCAATATATTGAAAAATCGTACCTAATAATTTTTTTAGATGAAACTGACAATCAATATTTTCATTAACATGACGTGATAATGTTAAGAAGGTTATTTAAAAAATGACAAATAGTGTGTTTTTAACTATGATTTATAATTTTATTTATATTGATGACAAATATTTTATTTTCAAATATCATTATATAATAGAAATTATAATTGATTAGCATGTAACGTACTTATACACAAATTTAATTAAATTTTGTGACACTCAATATGAGATGGAAATGTATTTTACATAAATATAAATATAATCTTATATATATATATGTATATGTATATATAAATATATTCTTTTATATATATATATGTATATAAATATATTCTTATATATATATATAATTGTTCAATGGATGATCAAAAGGAGATTTGTATACATATCAAAAGTAGGTATTTGGGCTCATTGCTACTAGCTTATTGTCACGGGGCTAGACTTATATGGCTAGCTCGTGCGGCACTTGGTCGGGAAAGGAACTTTGAAAGGGAGCAAGTAAGCCTTGAAGCTAAGTCTTGGCTTGGCTAGAGTTGCGGAAGCGTTGCGAAGAAAGATAGAAAGGAGATGGCTCGAGTAATTGCAAAACGAAGAGCCTCGTTAAAAACCCCCTCTAAGCCTAGTTAGGGGGAAAAGAGTACTCGACGTTGCTAAGCTTCTATTAATGAAGGAAAGATGAAAGCAAAGAGAATTCAGGATGATTACAAATGAGGGGGTGAGGCCCTTTTTATAGCCTAGCACCTCCCGATCTAACGGTCACTAATGTTTATATCCAATGGCCAAGATTGGCCTAAGCCACCTAATAAAGCAATATCCATGATTTCTTCCATCATGGTGGGTCCTCTTCCATAAATCAAGGCATGAGTGAAGGCTTGATTCAAGGGATGAGTGGATGCTTGATTATTATGTGGGTCCTCTTTCCATGAAACATGGGTTTTGATTCTCCATAAATCAAGGGATGAGTGGATGCTTGATTATTAGAGATATTCCCCAAGGAGTGGGCTTGGATGGCCATGGATGGTAAAAATCCGGATAGGCCCATAGGGGTGGCTGGCCGGGCTGCTCGGTCAGGCCCTTGGGTGCTACGCGGACAGGCCCTCGGGTGCTGCTGGGCGGCCTGTTTGGTGCTGGTCGGACAGGCCCTACGGTGTGCGCGGACAAGGCTGCACGGACAGGCCCAGGGTGCTTGACAAGGCCCCCTTGGGCGGACGGCTCGGCTGGATTGTAGCCCCATGGGTGCGGTAGAGTGGGCTGAACGGATTGAGGCCCCATGGGTGCTGGAAATGGCCCCTAAGTGTGCGGCAGATTGGGCCCTAGGGTGCACCACGGTAACATTCTCCTCCACCGAATTGAGCGACGCCCTCGTCGCTCGTTGGGCTTCAAAATCGGCAATCTTGTCTTCAAATTGCCACAAGTCTTTGTCTAGCTCCCAACTACCCTCGGCTTCGGTTAGTCCCTTCCAAAGCACAAAGTATTCGTGCCTTGGTTGGTAGCCTTTGCGTCGAATGACTCGATCGGCTTCGATGGCTTCGACTTCTCTCTCGAACGAGGCCCTAACTCCAACGGGTGCTCGTTTGGAAATGTTCCTCTCCGGATCTTCCTCGTCCTTGTGATATGGCTTAAGGACACTAACATGGAAGACGGGATGGACCTGGATGTTGGGCGGCAAGTCTAGTTTGTAGGCCACCTTACCTACTCTCTTGATCACACGAAATGGGCCTTCATACTTTCTTACAAGAGCCCTGTGAACAGAAGCATTTCGAAGTGTTAGATTAAGTTTGGCCAAAACTAAGTCATTTACCTGAAATTCGACGTCGCGTCGCTTCTTGTCGGCCCACTTCTTCATGCGTTTGCTTGCTTTGTGGAGGCAAGCGTTGGCTAAGTCTCGTTGCTCTTGCAAGTCCTTCACTACATGGAAGGCGGCTGGATTCGGACCTTGGTACTTGGTCACGATCGCATCGGGTGTGAGCGGTTGTTGGCCCATCACTATCTCGAACGGACTTTGGTTCGTGGCTTCGCTCCTATGCAAGTTATAGGAGAATTGGGCCACGTCTAGCAAGTCGGGCCAATTCTTTTGAGATGCACTGACGAAATGTCTCAAGTAGATCTCCAATAATGCGTTGGCCCTCTTGGTTTGCCCATCGGATTGTGGATGAAAACTTGTTGAAAGGTTCAAGGAGGAACCCATCAACTTGAACAACTCGGTCCAAAACTTACCCGTGAACCGAGCGTCCCGATCACTTACTATTGACTTTGGAATACCCCAAAGCTTTACGACATGCTTTAAGAAAAGACGAGCGGCTTCTTCGGCGGGGCATGTCTTGTTGGCAGGTATAAAAGTAGCATACTTTGAAAACCTGTCTACTACAACCATAATACTCGAAAAGTTATTAACACAAGGAAAACCAATTATAAAGTCAAGAGAAATACTTTCCCATGGTCTTTCCGGTATTGGCAAAGGTTGGAGTAGTCCCATCGGTTTGTTTGCTTCGATCTTGTCTTGTTGGCAAACAATACAAGTCTTCACGTATGCTTCTACATCTTCGTTCATACGAGGCCAATAGTAACGCTCATTAAGTAAAGCTAAGGTACGATGCATACCTGGGTGTCCGGCCCACTTCGAATCGTGACATTCCTTCATCAATGTCCTTCTCAAATTGTTGAAGTAGGGGACGAAAATGCGTTGGCCTCTTGTGAATAGAAGATCATCTTCGACCCAAAATCGGCGTGACTTACCCTCTTTGGCAAAGGTGATCAAATTCTTTGCGGTGGGATCGTGTGTCAAGCCTTCCTTGATGGATTCTAACAACTCACCACTTGGTTGGCTAATGGAGGCAAGGCTAGCTTTTCGGCTGAGGGCATCGGCCACGGTGTTAGTCTTTCCGGGCTTGTGCTCCATTGTAAAATCGAATTCCGCCAAGAAATCTTGCCACCTAGCTTGCTTAGGAGACAATTTCTTTTGGGTTAGAAAATAGGAAATGGCAGAATTATCGGTAAAGACGACAAACCTAGAACCCAATATATAATGTCGCCACGTGCGAAGGCAATGGATGACGGCGGTCATCTCCTTCTCTTGAACGGTGTAGCGCCTTTCGGTGTCGTTCAACTTTCGGCTTTCGAAGGCAATGGGATGGCCTTCTTGCATCAAAACTCCACCAATGGCATAATCGGATGCATCGGTGTGGATGATGAATTGCTTGGAATGGTCGGGCAAGGCAAGAACGGGCTCACTTACCATGGCTTGTTTAAGCCTTTCGAACGCTTGTTGACAACTTGGACTCCATTCCCAAGCTTTGTCCTTTTTTAAGAGTTCGGTTAAAGGCGTAGCTATGGCGGAGTAACCTTGCACAAATTTACGATAATAGTTAGCTAAACCAAGAAAAGAACGAAGTTCGGTTACCTTAGTCGGCGGTTCCCAATCGTCGATGGCTCGAACTTTGCTTGGATCCATTCGGATCTTACCACCTCCAATGATGTGGCCTAAGAACGGAACTTCTTGTTGAGCGAAACTACACTTCTCGCGTTTGATGTAGAGTTCGTTCTCACGAAGAACCTGCAAAACCTTCCTCAAGTGCATTAAGTGTTCATGGAAAGTTTTACTATAGATGACAATGTCATCTAAGTAGACAACAACAAAGCGATCAAGAAAAGGTGAAAGTACCTTATTCATTAAAGTGCAAAATGTTGCGGGAGCGTTTGTAAGGCCAAATGGCATTACAAGAAACTCAAAAGAACCATACCTTGTGACACACGCGGTTTTGGGCTCGTCACCTTCGGCTATGCGAACTTGGTAATACCCCGAACGTAGATCTAACTTTGTGAAGAATCTAGCACTTCCAAGTTGATCGAATAAATCGGTAATTAAAGGAATAGGGTATTTATTCTTTACCGTGAGTTTGTTTAAAGCGCGGTAGTCGACACACATGCGCAAGCTACCATCTTTCTTCTTTTGAAAGAGGATGGGTGCTCCAAACGGACCCTTGGATGGGCGAATGTACCCAGCATCCAAGAGCTCTTTAAGTTGCTTTCGGAGTTCTTCTAACTCCGGTGGCGCCATTCGATAAGGTGCTTTACTCGGCGGCTCGGCATTTGGTACCAACTCAATGTGATGATCCACCTCACGCTTGGGTGGCAAAGCCTTCGGCAATTCGGAAGGCATAGTGTCCTTGAACTCCACAAGGACACGTTCCACTTCTTCGGGAACTTCTTCGGCTTCTATCGCCTCGTCTTCCTTGAGCACGGCAAGGAAAGACTCTTCCTCCTTTCGCACACCATTGCGGAACTGGATGGAAGATAACATCTTGGATTGGATACCTACATCTCGACTCACGGGGACCAAACATTATTGGGTGCGGTCGAGCACAACCAATACATCGGCAAATGGCAAGAGAAGTGCATTAATCTTGTCCAAAAAGGATAATCCAACCACAAGATCATAATCATCAAGAGGAATTACCTTAATATCCTCGCGGCCTTTCCAACTACCAAGTTGGATCTCGACCCTCTTTGCAACTCCGGCAATGGGCGCTTCTTTCGAGTTGACCGTCTTAATCCACCCACTCGTCTTCAACACAGTGAGATTGAGTTTTTGGGCGGCTCCTTCAGAAATGAACAACTCGGATGCTCCGGTGTCCACAAGTGCACGCAATTGCTTTCCGGCAATCGTGACTTTTACAAACATAAGACCACTTTTGGGCTTGTTAGATAAAGAATTTACTTGGAGATTACTTACGATGGCTCCAAGTTGGGTTGTGGGCTCGTCGTTGACTTTGACGGTATAAAGGCTTGTCTTTTGTGGGCAATTTCGAATATGATGAGGTCCTTTGCAATGGAAGCATTCCAAACCTCGTCTCTCATGTGGCTTAGTAAATCGGCCTTGTCGATTGTTGTTGGAAATCTTTTCATGGTTAACTCTCTCACCTCCGGCTTTGGCATTCTTGTCTCCCCAACCTTTGGATTTTGGTTTTGGTTTGGGCGAGTCTCGCTTTTCAAACTTAGCTATTGCCTCGGCTTCATCAAGGGCATGTGAAAGATCTTTGACACCACGTCTTTCCAACTCCATGTTAGCCCATCGGTTCAACCCATCCATGAAAATCGAGAAGCCTTCATCTTCACCTAAGTTGGCGATTTGAAGCTTTAACTCGGTGAACTTCCTCACATACTCATGGATGTTGTTGTCATGCCTGAGTTGGCGTAGCTTTGAGCGCAACTCTCTTTGAGCATTCTTGGGATAGAACGCTTCATGAATCTCATCTTGAAGGTCTTCCCAAGTCTCTACGGGGACGTCTTTATCGGACTCCTCGGCACACCTACGTCTCCACCATAAAAGAGCGTTGTGAGTAAAATAACTTGAAGCAATATTTACCTTAGTGGATTCGTCCATGATGTTGGTGTTGCGGAAATATTGGTTCATGCTCCACAAGAAAGTGTCGGTTTCTTGAGCATCCCTCGATCCTTTGAATTCCTTTGGTTTCGGCACATCGGCTAGCACTCTACTCGGGTTTGAAACAAGTCCGTTGGCTACGGCGGACTTATAGATGTTGAGCTCGGCCCTTAGCACATTCATCGCCTTCTCTAGTTCGGTTAGCCCATCTTTAAGAGAACGATTCTCCAACTCCACAGTCTCGAGTCTATCTTCGAGATCTTGGGAATCATCCTTGCAATCACCACCCCGAGATTCCAACGTATCTAGTCGGCTCTCGACAACATCGAGTCTATCTCTCGACTCATTCGTGTTGTCCTCCAAACGGGTAACTTTGTCTTGCAAGGTTGAGATGGCATCTCTCGAACTACTCCTCTTGGCTTTTCCACCACGAGTTTCCATAGGCTTTGAGGTGCTGTCGGCGGGAACATCACTTGGGTTCGTCATCTCGAATAATTCTTCGCTAAAACGTGGCTCTGATACCACTTGTCACGGGGCTAGACTTATATGGCTAGCTCGTGCGGCACTTGGTCGGGAAAGGAACTTTGAAAGGGAGCAAGTAAGCCTTGAAGCTAAGTCTTGGCTTGGCTAGAGTTGCGGAAGCGTTGCGAAGAAAGATAGAAAGGAGATGGCTCGAGTAATTGCAAAACGAAGAGCCTCGTTAAAAACCCCCTCTAAGCCTAGTTAGGGGGAAAAGAGTACTCGACGTTGCTAAGCTTCTATTAATGAAGGAAAGATGAAAGCAAAGAGAATTCAGGATGATTACAAATGAGGGGGTGAGGCCCTTTTTATAGCCTAGCACCTCCCGATCTAACGGTCACTAATGTTTATATCCAATGGCCAAGATTGGCCTAAGCCACCTAATAAAGCAATATCCATGATTTCTTCCATCATGGTGGGTCCTCTTCCATAAATCAAGGCATGAGTGGAGGCTTGATTCAAGGGATGAGTGGATGCTTGATTATTATGTGGGTCCTCTTTCCATGAAACATGGGTTTTGATTCTCCATAAATCAAGGGATGAGTGGATGCTTGATTATTAGAGATATTCCCCAAGGAGTGGGCTTGGATGGCCATGGATGGTAAAAATCCGGATAGGCCCATAGGGGTGGCTGGCCGGGCTGCTCGGTCAGGCCCTTGGGTGCTACGCGGACAGGCCCTCGGGTGCTGCTGGGCGGCCTGTTTGGTGCTGGTCGGACAGGCCCTACGGTGTGCGCGGACAAGGCTGCACGGACAGGCCCAGGGTGCTTGACAAGGCCCCCTTGGGCGGACGGCTCGGCTGGATTGTAGCCCCATGGGTGCGGTAGAGTGGGCTGAACGGATTGAGGCCCCATGGGTGCTGGAAATGGCCCCTAAGTGTGCGGCAGATTGGGCCCTAGGGTGCACCACGGTAACATTATGCTCGTCTTCGACAGAATCATCGAATATTTTTGGGGCCCCTGGTAAAAACTGAAATATAAAAAGAAAGTATATTTTATTATTTTTAATAACTAATTTATTATTTCATTAACGAACTATTGTTTTTATTATTTTATTAAAAAACACCTTAAATACAACTAAAACAATAAATTGTAACCATTGACTTGTAAGATTGTCTCTTGAGATTATTAAAGTTATAAAAAGTAGAAAATGAAGTTCTGAATGAACGTTTGTGTTGCTTCTCCATCCAAAACGACCCTGGTCTTCAATGAAATTTTTAAGACCAATAAGCTAATGGAAAATGTGGTTTAAGCTTCGTTCACGAATGATTTTAGAGCAGAATTTTAGGTGAAAAGTGGTGAGAGTGTTGTTTGGGAGAAGCTGGAAATTTCAGCGTTTTCAAAAACTTAGTTTGAAGACCAGATCAAGTGCACTAGCTGGTTAAAAAAATATAATTTTTAGTTGTTTGACACAGCTTTTTTGGTGGCGCTCCAAAAGTTGATTTGGAACTCGTTCCTGAACGGAGACTTAGTGAAAAAATTTGGTCTTGATTCTTGGGTCCTAAGCACCTGTGGTGATCAACAAGTCTTCGAGGAAAAATTATTAGATGAGCCTAACTCACCATGTCAGATGTGGTCCCATTCAATAATATTTTTTATGTCATATTTTCAAGGTGAATTTTCACCTCTTTCCTACACGTAAAGAAAAAGTGGGTAGCAGGCCCGGCCCTGGGCAGGGGCAGAAAGGGCACCCGCCCAGGGCCCACAGCTTAAGCAAGTTATATATTTATAATTTTATTTGAATTATATTTGTTTTTAATAGTCTAATTTTTTTAATACTTATTATTAGGGGCTCAATTTTTTAATATTTGTTAATAGAAATTTAATTTTTTCCAACATTTATTATTAGGGGCCTACTCTTAAAATTCAACTTTTTCTAATATTTGTTATTAGGGGCCCGTTTTTTTAATATTTGTTATTTTGGGCATACTTTTAAAATTCATATTTTTTCAGTTATTGTTATTAGGGGCCCAATTTTTCAATACTTGTTATTATGGACCTACTCTGAAAATTATTAATTTTTTCATTACTTGTTATTAGGGACATAGATTTAAATAATAGTATGCAACCGCAACAACGACTGTTACATGACGATAGTGGTAGTGGCGGAGCTAGAATTTTCTTATAGTGAGGTCATGAGTGAAGTATGATGTATTGAGGATTTCTATACCACTAGAATAAGCATTGTTGACCACATACTCCAAACAAATTAAGTGGGGTCAAATCTAATATTTCCTATGAAAAATTTATATTACCTCCTTAAAAGTCTTATGCCCCAACAAATCAAGTAGAGTCAATTGCACCCCCAATTTATATGCTACATCCGCTCATGGATATCGACACCATCTAAAACCGCGTTACTTGCAATTTTTATGTCCACAATAACATATGTTATTAAGAGATTTCACAACCACGATATTTGTAGTGACCGAAATAGCATCTATAATGCCCGCAACCACAATAAAACCTAACATGACTGTAAATACGACGACAATCGCAATTTAAATTTCTAATTTGGGGCCCATATTTTATATTCGCCCTGGGCCACCAAAAATCCAGGACCGGCCCTGGTGGGTAGTTATTTGAAAGTTAAAATGAAGTGGATGAAATTTATTGGCTGAGACCACAGATGACGTAGTGAGCCGGATCTATCTAATAATTCTTTGTCTTCGAGACTGTCCAAGTAGGTTTTCAATGATTGGAGACTATTGTGATATCTAATAACAGGGTAGCCAGTAAAATTAAACTAAGTGATTTGAGAGTGTTTTCGTTTTGGTCACTAAATTATAAAATATTATAATTTCAGCACTAAAAGTTTCAAATTGTTTTTTAATCATTGAGACAATAAATTTTTAATGTCGTTATCATCTTTTTCTTTTGCAAAAACCCCTAAATCCCTTCGATAACTTTGAGAGGATTTAACTAAAAATATTCAATTTTTTTTAAAATTTTAATTAGAATCTTTAAAAAATTTCCGGGAGCCAAATTATTACTATTTTTTTAAAATTTCGAGGACCAAATTCTCATTGTTCAAAATTTTGTGAGCCATTACCTCCAATAATCTCCATTGTCTTCTGTCACTTATAGTCAATTGTATAAGAACAATGACGGAGCTATGAACATTTATAGGGTCGAAATATTGAATTTAAAAAAATAAGGGTTTATTAAGTATTTAAAACTCAAAATTTATGGGGCAAAACTTAATTTGTCTAATATTTAAATTTATAAGGACTTAAATTGATATTATACCAAAAAATTAATAATGCGGGCTCATTATTTTTTAGTTCAATCTCTACTTGATCATATATTTAATAAACTCTTGTATTTTTTTTTAATTTGAACATTTATTTTTAAAAGAAACAAATTATAATCAGACTAAAATTTATCGAATATTTTAATTTTATAACAGGGGTCGAGGCCCCTTAGGCCCCAAGAGAGCTCTGTCCCTGTATAAAAATGGTTGTTTCATAATAAATCTTTACAATAATCGATATAAATTAGTTAACTAATGAGTTAAATATAAAGAGTTATACCAAAAATTTAGTAAAACTTTGAATAATGTTACTAATTTTATAGTTTTTTTGTTATTGTAACAACGGAGTCGCCACCGGTCCCTTTTATTATATTAGGCAGACCAGAAATCTAAACACCAACTAGATCGAGGGTTTTGGGACACAGTTACGTGTGGGGAAGGATTAGTACCTCCATAACACCCGTAAAACAGCAATTACTTGATCATTAATATTTTCCTTATAGTTTAGATACGCGCATGCAATGATTAATACAAAAATTCACAAAGTTCTAAAATAGGCCCGAATTCGCTCACGGCTGAGAAAACCCGAATCAATTTAGACGCAAGGGAATTAAGGCATTAATCCTTAAAATTCAAAAATACCATCTCGCATAAGAGTTTCGACTGTTCCCACAACTGCTAAGGGAAGACTAAATTAACCCTAATTGAGAAAATATTTCATTTTTCATGATGCAAGAAAAACTTTTTGAATGATGTTTTATTCGTCCATTTATTAATTTCTAGAACTAAGATGTCAATTATTAAGTGATTAAAGTGACTAATCCTAAAGAGGCTCTACTTGACAAGTTTTATGTCTATAAATGTATTTAATTCTCTAGTAAAATTACCAAATTAATTAAGCGGATGTATTATTTTAAAGAACCTAAACATATAAGGCCAATTACTACACATCATTAGAATTTATTAAATTAAAGTTACCTTACATATTTACATACATTTAGATAACTTAACCTAAAGTGTTTATTTTAAATAATGTACAAATTTTAATTACAAGAAAATCAAATTGTTTATTGTCTTGAAGTTTCTTTATCCTACAAATTTAAAATGAGTTTGAGGGCACATGAAACGAATAAATTAAGCAACATATTGGATATAAATAAAGCAAGTAAATGGATTAAATTGCATGAAAACCAAAATTAAAGAACTTGATTAAAGTAAAAGAGGACTAGAGTGAGAGAATTGCAAACACTGGGGTGAAAGTATAAATTCGGCAGAAGAAGGGCGCGGGTCAGATTAGGTGCGGGTCAGTTTCGGGTCGATCTGTGGGTCGAGTATAAAACCTAAAATAAAAAAACAAGTCTCATTTATTCCCCATTTGGCCGAATGGATCAAATATGCTTCCTTCAAATCTGAAAAATTCAAAGGATGCTCTTCATGGTTCTAGAACACCACCGCGTATCCCAGCTTATGGCGGCGGTCAACCGTGTTCCTCCGTGGCGGCCGCCGTGGCTTGCAGCTGGCGGCTGTTCTTCGACGGCGTTTCCCCCCGATTTTGACTTATGATTCTGACGGCGATGGCAGTTTCCTCCTCTGGCGAGTCGAACGATAACTCACGCCCCCTTTTGACTCGAACAATATATATATATATATATATATATATATATGTGTGTGTGTGTGTGTGTGTGTGTGTGTGTAAAAAACAAGACTTTCGGTATGAAAATACCTTGAAAATTCGACTGAAAAAATGCTTGTATTGCTTTTGTAAATTGTGTGTTTACATTGGTGGAATTCAAGGCTTTTTATAGCCGGTTACAATATGTATAAACAAGGGGAAAAAATCCTTCCCGAATTTATAATCGGAAACCCTAGTGTAAAACCAAAACTTTGATTTTGATATAACAAATATTTCAAGGACTAATTTGAAAAGAAGATAAATTTTTAAGTCCTCAAACTTCCCAAAATTGACAAGCAAAATGTTTAAGTCAAAAGTTCAAGGTCCCATAAATTCTTCTAAGTGTTTTCCAAGTTAAAACAATGATTTTCGACTAACCGTTTCGATACACCCCTTATGTGTTTCAAAACGATTTGAAACTGTAAAGTGAATTTTGACTAGCCGTTTCGATACACCTCTCAGGTGTTTCGAAACTTTTGAAACTGTCAAGTGTGGAGTCGAAACGAGAGAACTCGTATCGATACGGTAGTATCTAAACGATCTCACTTGTTTCGGTAAGAGTTTTGAAAGTTGGTTTAAAAAATGTGACCGTTGCTTGTCATAACTGTTTTCTTGAAAGTTAGTTAAGCGTATCGATACGCTTTAGAAGTTTTTCGATACAGGTTTTCACAGTTGCAAAATGTTTCAATACGGCCTTGTTCCGTTTCGAAACGGGCTGTTTCAGTTCTGGAATGACCACGATCATTTCGATACGGTCTCTTAAATGCTCCCAACGGCTCTTTCTATTTTTGCTCTGTTTCGATACAGGTGATGCCGTTTTGGTACGGGTAGCTGCAGAATAACATTAATAGTGGAAAGATGAAGTCCCAACAGCTATATTTATGATGTCAACCACCCAAACGGCTAGAAATCAATGAGAAGGTATAAAAGCAAGCATTTTGAGCACTAAACCAATTATTGAACCCACACGAATCATCCAAGCATCAAATCCAAACCATAATGCCTTTTGTTGTCAAATTCTTGTACCCAACTCAATTGAGTGTTTCATTCTTATTTGTATTGTGAGTTTGGGGAGTGAAAAATTGTAATTTAGTAAACAAATTATCCTTTGAGAGGAATGTAAGGTTTACCATTTTTCTCTATTGTAAAAGTGAGTGGATTAAGTTTTGGGTAGAAAGCTTAATCAAAATTGTAAGGTTTCCTCCTCATCCAAGAAAAGGGGAAGAATCAATTAGTGGATTGGTTGAAAATCTTTAGTGGGAGCTAAGGTAGTGGATTTAGAATTCATTGGAAAACTTGAACCACTCTAATTGCCTTGTGTCTCAAATTTTATTCTTCCAATTTCCACCCTTAAAATTTTTATCGTCAATTGACTCCCTCTTGGCCAATTGCATTGTTTGATAAACTCAACAATTGGTATCAGAGCTACACTTATTGGAATGATTACAACCCTCTTGAGTCGATTCTAAGAGAGTTTGATCAACAACAAGTATGTAACACCCAAAAAATCAATAAATTGGAAAACCTAAAATTTCAAAATCCCTAATTTAGAAACTCTAGAATTTGGGTATTTTATATTCAAAACCCTAATTGAGAGTTGGGAATTTAATTGGAATTCACTTATGTTTTTAGTGACCAATGTGAATTAAGGGAAAAGTTTTAAGTCATTTACGTAAACCTTAAAAGTGCTTAGTGGCCTAATGTGTGTTTTACCCTTTTGTTAGGGTATTTATTCAACATTATCAGCCCTAAATCCCGTTAAACCCCCCATTTCGTTTGTGCAGCCGCACTCTCCCATTTCCTGTCGATATCTCTCCCTTACCCCCTTGTTCTCCGACGAAGCTCCGGTGACCACCTTGCCACCGTTCGTTTCCCGTGTCATCACCATCATCTTGCTCGTCTTCCCTTCGCGAACAAACCCCAACCGTTGGATGGTTCTTGCCGGCCGTCGTTTGTGAGAAAACGACGTTAAACCTTTCGGTTACCTTTGCGCCACCATCCGCACCGCCCCTTTCCTTGTCAAATCAGAGTGTGGGTAAGCCTTGAAGCCAAGATTTTTGGCTTTAAATTTTGTGTTTCCGAGTTGTAAATTGTGTTTAATTTCGGATTCCATTTGAGTTGTGGCCGTGAATGACCATTGTGGTCACTTTTGTGTTATTTTAGTGACCCGCTGCCGTCTTTGTCGTTGTTGCGCCGTCACTGTCGTCGGATTGTTGCTTTGCCGCCGTTTGGGTACTGGAAACCCTAGATTTGTTTGCAATAAATAATGTTGATTGGGTCATGTGCGTTGTGTGTGCCAGAACCTTGAGCCCGTTTATTTGGGCATGTGTTAAAACCCAAATCAGATTGTGTTCAGAATGAGAGATACTTTGACCCAAGCCATAAGCGTGGAACCCAAACCTTTGTGTATGTGAACCGAACCAATTGAGTTGAACTGGACCAGTAATCTAAACCGATTTAAGTTGTGACCCAAACCAAATCAGTGAACCGGATTAAACCGTGAACCGTTTGACCAACTCGAACTGGTTTTGACCTTTAACTTGAACATTTAACAAGTTTAACCTTTGACCATGACATCAGCGATGACCAGATTTGATGGTTGACTAGTTTGACCTTGACTAAATCAGTTTGACCAGGAAGTTAACTTATTTTAACCGGGCCATTTGACCGTTAACCGAACCAGACTTTGACCAGTTTGACCGAATTAGACTTTGACCAGTTGACTTTGATTTTGACCAAAGTTGACTTTTTTAAAAAACGTTCACCTCAACCTTTCTCGACGTCCTAAATCTGAATCCGCTACCCGTTTTGTCTAATTCGAACCTGAAAGCTCCATTTTGCTAATTTCAATTTATTAGTACTTAAAATCTAATAAGTTGTGGATTTCAGAATCTGATTCGGAATATTCCTTTGTTCAGGTGATAACGCCTTCGAGGCCGACGAGTTACCTCCAGTTGTACAGACCGACTGTACACGTTCTGTAACACCCGGGTTTAGGGGTTGGGTGAAAATAATATTAAAATAATATTTCGGGTTTCCCTTTTTGTCTTAAAATTTTAATTTATATGTTGGATCAATTTTGAAATTTAATTAGAACTCAAATCTCATGGATATTAGGATTTTTAGTGGCAGCCATTCATTAATGGCAAAGTGGTAATTAATGGAAACTTTTAAAATTAAACACTCTCTTTTGTCAAACTCTTTCCTATTCATCTCCATCTTCTCCCCTCTTCCATTCTTTCCAACGTCAAAACCCCTCTTCCATCAAAGTTACTATTCCATCTCATAGCAAGCTCATTTTTGAAGATCTTTCGAAGGTAAACTCGTTTTTGACCTGCCCTTGTCATTCTCTTCAAGTAAATACCCTTAGTTTTCATTTTTGTCCATGATCTTGGAATTTGAGTTTTTGGGGTTTTTGATTAAAAATGCTATCTTTATGGTCTTTAGCTAAAGTTTTTGATTTGTTACTGATGTGTGGGTTGTTTACTATCCATGAGGTCCAATATATGTGATTTTTAAAGAGCTTTATATATATTCCCGGATTTGGGTTTTGAGGGGTTTTTGGAAGGGTTTTGAGTTGGGTTTTGGGGGTGTTTTATGTGGAAATGTGATGGCTGATGGTTAGACTATATGTAAGGGTTGTTTTGGAGGCTTTTGGGAGTAATTTAAGTGTTGGAATCATTGGATTTAGGGTGTGCTTAGGGGCTGCTCGAGAATGTGGAATTTGGGTTTGGTTTTTAGTTGAAATTATGTGTTTTGTGCTTGGTTTGTGATCCGGGTTGACTACATTGAATTGCGGACTGATTTGAGGTTGTTTTGATTGTGTTAGGATGATTAGAAGCAAGAAATTTGGTTGTTGAAGCTTCGGGGACGAATCCGGAGATTTTGGAGTCTTGAGCTTGGTCTTCGGTCTTCTCTTGGGTAGCAACTGTGAGTAGAATTGTTAACATTTGATTTGTGTTCGATTGGAACTCTTGGGGGGTTTGGGTGGGACCTAGATGGTTCACCTAAACCCGAGTGTAAGTTACTACTCCTATACTTTGTTATGAGTGGATGAATGGCTATGTGTTGTGATTATCATGTGCATCTT
This sequence comes from Hibiscus trionum, assembly GCA_030270665.1. Lineage (NCBI taxonomy): Eukaryota > Viridiplantae > Streptophyta > Magnoliopsida > Malvales > Malvaceae > Hibiscus > Hibiscus trionum. The sequence continues at coordinate 5,699,707 of BSYR01000033.1, read as the reverse complement.
GAGTTGTTTTATACAGTTGTTAATGTGTAGTCGTGTTGAAGTCGAGCCTCACGTGATGGTTATCTTAAATACGGTGATGTGTAGTCCCACCGGTAGTGACTAGTAGGAAAGTACTTTGATGTGTAGTCTCATTGGAAAACTACTAGTCGAAACGGTGATGTGTAGTCCCACCGTGCGTGTATGTTGGTTGTGCATGTGCAAACCGTGTGTAGTTTGTTGAGAAGGTCATTCGTGAATCCATCGATTTATTTCCATTTATGAAAAGTGTTTTGAAAACTGCATGTTTGTTGAATTGTAAAGCTTCTCTCACTAAGCTAGTTAGCTTACGCTCTCTTTGTTTCCAACATGCAGATCGTTAGAGTTCGAGAGGCAAGTGGGCAAGGGAGGAGCTTTTGGAGTTCTCAAACTAGCTCAAGTATGATTTGAGTTTTGTAATAATGCCTAAACGATAGGGTATAGACTTGTAGGAGTTGGTGTCAAACTCCTTAGGTGATTTGTGTTAGTTGAGCATGCTAAGTTATTGATGTGTTATGTCCTTTTTGGTTGCCTAACTATTTGCGGTTAAGAGTTATGAACCTTGTCTATGGGCGCCTTATGTTTGGATGTTTGAAGCATGACCTCTTTTGAATGCTATGTATGCCTCCTTTGATGTGTGGTTCTTATTAGTTTCGGGTGCCTCATATGCTGAATCTTGGTTGATAAATGTTGTTTGCATGCTTGCTTGTGCTTAGGCGTGTCTCAATTTGCATTTAGAGTCGTGGTTTGGAGTCCTTAGTTGAAGTTTTGTGTGTTGTACTGCAGGGCGTATCGATACGCCTAAGGGCCGTATCAATACGGTCTTGCATTTAGAGGCTCAGTTTAAGCCTAGCGTATCGATACGCGAGTGTGTATCAATACGCCAAATCCTCACTGGAAATCCGAGTTTTAGACGAGATTTTGGTGTATCGGTACGGGCTCTAGGCGTATCGGTACGGTTTTGTATCGTTAACCTCGAGATGTTGACTGAGGAGGATGTATCGATACGCCCAAGGGCCGTATCGATACGGTCTCCCTGAGTTGACTGGAGGCAATTGACTTAGTCAAGGCGTATCGATACCCTTGTCTAGTGTATCGATATGACCTGATGTGTAAGTTTGAAATGGGTTGTTTTAAGGTGTTAATTTGGTTTGGTTGCTTTTATTCCGTGGTATTTCCGCTGTCGTGATCACATAGGAAATAAATATGCCTTTAGACAAGATATGGTTAAAGAAATTTCTAGGGTTGCTAACCGAGGTGGGACCTTAACAGGTTTCACATCGGTTTTCCCCGTGTAGCCTACTCGGACCGGTCAGTCATCCAGATCGGGACGAGGGGGTTACATTTAGTGGTATCAGAGCCTGAGGTTTCCGAGACCTCGGGCAAGTAAGTGAGGTGAGTTAATGTGTTTTGTGTTGTTGCATCTCGATGGGTGTTTTACCATGTATGCCTAAATTCTGTTGCTAGCACGGTGTATGAATACATGCTGTGATGACTTTGTTGCTGCTTGAGAGTTGGTCCAATGTCCTCATTGTTAGGCGTTGTTGTAAAAATAAAAAAGGAAATTTGTTTTGGTTTAACGAGCTTGAGAACCGAAGTCCTTGCCCTTTTTCTAACCTAACGTTTCCCTTGTTGTTGTGTGTTTGCTGTTTTAGATTTTATTTTTGCTATGGTGAGACCGAGGGGACGACCTAGAGCGGGTGACCAGGCACCCGAGAATGTGCCTCCTGCTCCTCATGCTCCCGATGGTAATGGAGAAAAAGCTGGAGGCGATGGTAATGGGCCTCAGGTTGAGGCTAATGTGGGAGGTAACGAGGCTCAAGCGGGCCAGGGTCAAGCAGGTGCAGATGTGGCCTATTTGATTCAGACCATAGCCGGAGCTTTTCAGACAGCTTTGGCCGGGATGCAAGCTGCAGCACCACCTCAGGGTGCGGGGACAGGTTTACCCTTAGAGAGGCTTCGCAACTTGGGAGCAGTTGAGTTTCGTGGGTTATCTCCCGAGGGTTCAGAAGGGTGGCTTGAGAGTACTACTCGCATCTTGGGTCAGATGGAGTGTTCGGACGCCCGTAAGTTGGGGTGTATTGTCTCCTTGCTTCAGGGGGACGCTTATACTTGGTGGACCACTGTTACTTCTAGTATGGCCGAGGCAGATATCACATGGGAGTTCTTCAGGAATGCCTTCAAGAGGAAGTACCTCGGAGTTCGGCACTTGGATGAAAAGAAAAGAGAGTTTATGGCTTTGGTTCAAGGTAATAGGACCGTGTCTGAATACGAGGTTCAGTTTGTGAGGTTGAGCCAGTACGCACCAGAGTTGGTCCCGAATGAGAGGGAGCGGTGTGAGCGTTTTAGATATGGGTTGACTACAGATGTGAAGACCTACATGCTTGCCTCCGACTACACTGAGTTTGATGTCTTGGTCTCTAGGGCCAAGGATATAGAGCAGAACCTAGGCTCTAGAGCACGTGCTAGTGGGTCCGATTCCGGAAAGAGACATGCGAACTGGGACAGAGATCAAGCCAAGAGGCATAGAGATATGAGGTACTAGCCCGATTCGAGACATAGGGGTGGTAACTATGGTCAGGGCCGTCAGGGCCAAGGAGCTGTTGGGCACATTCCGGAGTGCACTAGGTGCGGGAGACGCCACCCGGGCGAGTGTATGGGTATTTATGGAGCGTGTTGGAATTGTAGCTCCCGAGACCATTTGAGGCGTGACTGCCCACACCCGGTTAGGGGCGGACCGGCTCCAGCTAGGGGCTTTGAGCATCAGAGAGGCTGTGGGTGCGGTCGTGGAAACTTTCAGCCAAGGAATGAGGGTCAGAGGAACTTGGCTCATGTTGTAGCAGTCCAGCCCGAGGGAGGAGGAGCGGCTAGGGTGTATGCTCAGCGAGAGGCTGGGAATGACACTGATGTCATAGCTGGTAATTTCTCATTACAGTCTTTGAGTTTTCTTTCTTTGATAGATTCGGGGTCGACACATTTGTATATATTGGGTGAGCACGCAAGGTCATTAGGGTTACCATGTGATTGGTTAGAGGTAGGTGTAAATGTCACTAGCTCTTTTGGTGATACAGTGGTAGTTAGGAAAGTGTATATGAGGTGTCCTTTGATGGTTCAAGGCCACATATTTCCGGTCGATATGATGGAGTTACCCTTCTATGGCTTTGATGTGATTTTGGGCATGGATTGGCTTGTAGAGCATAGAGCTAGGGTTGACTTCGAGAACAAGAGAGTCTCCTTGAGGCTTACCGATGACTTTGAGGTTGTGGTAGTTGGTGAGAATGTTAGGTTCTTGTCTAATGTGGTTTCGACTTTGAAAGCTCAGAGGTTGTTGAGTTCAGGGTGTTAGGCTTATTTGGCATATGTAATGAATCCGGTTATGAGTGAGGTGAGACCTCAGGACATCAGAACAGTGTGTGAGTTTCCGAGTGTTTTTCTGGAAGAGCTACCGGGCTTGCCTCCAGACAGAGCAGTTGAGTTTGCTATTGAGACGTATTCTGATTCTGCATCGGTGTCGATTGCTCCGTATAGAATGGCACCGAAAGAGTTGAAAGAGTTGAAGACACAACTTCAGGAGTTGACTGATAGAGGCTTCATTAGGCCTAGTATTTCTCCGTGGGGTGCTCCGGTCTTGTTTGTGAAAAAGAAAGATGGTAGCATGAGGATGTGTATAGATTATAGGCAGTTGAATAAGGTAACAGTGAAAAACAAATACCCTTTGCCTAGGATAGATGACTTGTTAGACCAGTTGAGGGGTGCTTTTGTGTTTTCGAAGATTGACTTGAGGTCTGGATACTATCAGTTGAAGGTAAAGGATGTGGACATACTGAAGACATCCTTTCGTACACGTTATGAACATTATGAGTTTTTGGTGATGCCTTTTGGGTTGACTAATGCTCCAGCAGCCTTCATGGATATGATGAACCATGTGTTTCATGAATTCTTGGACAAGTTTCTGGTAGTGTTTATAGATGACATCCTAGTATACTCTAGGACCGAAGAGGAACACGATGAGCATTTGCGGTTAGTACTTCAGACCCTACTTGAGAATCAGTTGTATGCCAAGCTAAGCAAATGTGAGTTTTGGATTAGGGAGGTAGTCTTCCTAGGTCACGTGATCTCGGCTAGTGGGATTAGTGTAGATCCCAAGAAGATAGAAGCTATAGTGAATTGGAAACAACCGAAGTCAATGACAGAAATCCGCAGTTTCTTAGGTTTGGCGGGGTATTATAGGAGGTTTGTTGATGGGTTTTCTAGAATAGCGGCTCCGTTAACTAAGTTGCTACAGAAGAATGTACCGTATGAGTGGTCAGTTGCAAGACAAGAAGCGTTTGAGAAATTGAAGAAAGCTTTGACCGAAGCTCCTATCTTGATTCAGCCTGAACCGGGGAAAGAGTTTGTGATTTACAGTGATGTGTCCTACGTAGGGCTAGGTTGTGTGCTTATGCAAGAGGGTAAGGTGGAAGCATATGCTTCGCAACAGTTGAAAGTTCATGAGAAGAATTATCCCACCCATGATATAGAACTAGCCGCAGTAGTGTTCGCATTGAAGATTTGGAGACACCATCTTTATGGTGAGAAGTGCACTGTGTACACCGACCACAAGAGTTTGAAGTATTTGATGTCTTAGAGGGAGTTGAACCTCAGGCAACGTAGGTGGTTAGAGCTTCTTAAGGATTATGACCTCACCATAGAGTACCATCCGGGTAAGGCAAACGTAGTGGCCGATGCCTTGAGTAGAAAAGTGGTCGTTGAGTTGCGAGCTATGTTTGCGAGGTTGAGTGTGTCTAAGGATGGTGGTTTGATAGCCGAGCTTCAGGCTAAGCCTTCGTTAGTTCAGTTAATCTGAGAGAAACAGTTGCGAGATGAGTCTTTGGCACCTCACGTGCAAGACATAGCCGAAGATAGGCCCATCGAGTATAGTTTTGGTGAGAATGGGATCCTATGTTACAAGGATAGGATAGTGGTTCCGGAGGATGCTGAGTTGAGGCATATGATCTTGAATGAAGCTCATAATAGTCCTTTTGCTATGCATCCGGGTAGCACGAAGATGTATCGAGGGTTAAAAGATGAGTACTATTGGGTTGGTTTGAAAAGGGACGTGACAGAGTTTGTGAGTAGGTGTATGGTTTGTCAGAGGGTCAAGGCCGAGCACCAGTTTCCCTTAGGATTGTTACAGCCGTTGAAAATTCCAGAATGGAAGTGGGAGCGTATTACCATGGACTTTGTGTCAGGACTACCGTTGACTCCTTCGAAGAAGAATTCAGAGTGGGTGATCGTGGATAGATTTACTAAGTGTGCCCACTTCATACCAGTTCATACTACCTATACTTTAGACAAGTTGGCCGATCTGTATATTTGTGAGATAGTGAGACTACATGGGGTACCAAAGTCGATTGTGTCAGACTAAGATCCGAGATTTACCGCTAGATTTTGGGAGTGTTTGCATCGAGCTTTGGGTACTTGGTTGAACTTCAGCACTTCGTATCATCCGCAGTCAGATGGTCAGTCCGAGAGAGTGATTCAGGTGTTGGAAGATATGTTGAGATGTTGTATCATTGATTTTTAGGGGTCGTGGGAGAAACAGCTACCGTTAGTGGAGTTTGCGTATAACAACAGCTTTCAGTCGAGTATTCAGATGGCTCCTTATGAGGCCTTGTATGGTAGGAAGTGTAGAACCCCGATTTGTTGGGCCGAAGCCGGGCAGAAACTTGTACCGATGCCCGAGTTGCTTAAGGGCACCACCGAGAAGGTAAATTTGATATGTGATCGTTTGAAAGCAGCTTCAGATCGACAGAAGTCCTATGCCGACTTAAAGAGGAAAGAGGTAGAGTATTTCGTTAGAGATAAAGTGTTTTTGAAAGTCTCACCTTGGAAGAAAGTGATGAGGTTTGGGAAGAAGGGCAAGTTAAGCCCAAGATTCATCGGACCTTATGAGATAGTTGAGAGAATTGGTCTCGTTGCGTATATATTGAAGCTCCCGACTGAACTAGAGAAGATTCACGATGTTTTTCATGTGTCGATGCTTACGAGGTATAGATCGGATCCGTCCCATGTTATGCCAGTGGAGGAAATAAAGTTGAATCTGGACTTGTCTTACAACGAGGAACCAGTTGAGATACTTGCTTCTGATAGCAATGTGTTGCGTGGCAAGACCATAGAGTTGGTCAAGGTGTTATGGAGACATAGGGGAGTGGAAGAGGCCACATGGGAAAGGAAAGCTGATATGCTTGGGCAGTTTCCATACTTGTTTCTGTCAGGTAATTTCGGGGACGAAATTCCTTAAGTGGGGGAGAGTTGTAACACTCGGGTTTGGGGGTCGGGTGAAAATAATATTAAAATAATGTTTCGGGTTTCCCTTTTTGTCTTAAAAATTTAATTTATATGTTGGATCAATTTTGAAATTTAATTAGAACTCAAATCTCATGGATATTAGGATTTTTAGTGGTAGACATTCATTAATGGCAAAGTGGTAATTAATGGGAACTTTTAAAATTAAACACTCTCTTTTGTCATACTCTCTCCTATTCATCTCCATCTTCTCCCCTCTTCCATTCTTTCCAACGTCAAAACCCCTCTTCCATCAAAGTTACTATTCCATCTCATAGCAAGCTCATTTTTGAAGATCTTTCGAAGGTAAACTCGTTTTTGACCTGCCCTTGTCATTCTCTTCAAGTAAATACCCTTAGTTTTCATTTTTGTCCATGATCTTGGAATTTGAGTTTTTGGGGTTTTTGATTAAAAATGCTATCTTTATGGTCTTTAGCTAAAGTTTTTGATTTGTTATTGATGTGTCGGTTGTTTACTATCCATGAGGTCCAATATATGTGATTTTAAAGAGTTTATATATATTTCCGGATTTGGGTTTTGAGGGGTTTTTGGAAGGGTTTTGAGTTGGGTTTTGGGGGTGTTTTATGTGGAAATGTGATGGCTAATGGTTAAACTATATGTAAGGGTTGTTTTGGAGGCTTTTGGGAGTAATTTAAGTGTTGAAATCATTGGATTTAGGGTGTGCTTAGGGGCTGCTCGGGAATGTGGAATTTGAGTTTGGTTTTTAGTTGAAATTATGTGTTTTGTGCTTGGTTTGTGATCCGGGTTGACTACATTGAATTGTGGACTGATTTGAGGTTGTTTTGATTGTGTTGGGATGATTAGAAGCAAAAAATTTGGTTGTTGAAGCTTCGGGGACGAATCCGGAGATTTTGGAGTCTTGAGCTTGGTCTTCGGTCTTCTCTTGGGTAGCAACTGTGAGTAGAATTGTTAACCTTTGATTTGTGTTCGATTGGTACTCTTGGGGGGTTTGGGTGGGACCTAGATGGTTCACCTAAACCCGAGTGTAAGTTACTACTCCTATGCTTTGTTATGAGTGGATGAATGGCTATGTGTTGTGATTATCATGTGCATCTTGAGTTGTTTTATACAGTTGTTAATGTGTAGTCGTGTTGAAGTCGAGCCTCACGTGATGGTTGTCTTAACTACGGTGATGTGTAGTCCCACCGGTAGTGACTAGTAGGAAAGTACTTTTATGTGTAGTCCCAATGGAAAACTACTAGTCGAAACGGTGATGTGTAGTCCCACCGTGTGTGTATGTTGGTTGTGCATGTGCAAACCATGTGTAGTTTGTTGAGAAGGTCATTCGTGCATCCATCGATTTATTTCCATTTATGAAAAGTGTTTTGAAAACTGCATGTTTGTTGAATTGTAGAGTTTCTCTCACTAAGCTAGTTAGCTTACTGTCACGCCCCGCCAGGTTGCGACACAGCCAACCGAGGGGCACACCCGCCAGGGTGCACCGAGCAGCACCGAGGTGTGCCACCCAAGTGCGCAACGCGCGCCAACAAAGCTTTGTCCAAGGGCACTCGGGCTAACAAGGAGGAAATGAGGTGCCTTAGAGATTTTAAGGCCAAGGTTGATCCCAAAGAAGGATCTAGAACGACCCGGGATGCTCCAAACGTTTCCACACAAGACCAAGGGGTTCCAGAAGCTTCCACAACCATCTAGGCTCACCCGGAGGAACCTAGAAGGTTTGAGACAAGTCAAGAAGGCTTGGGACACGTCCGGAAGGCTCGGGACAACTCCGGACATCTCTGGAATACTCTAGAAACCTATAGATATGTATAGAACTATAGGAGTACTCTAGAATATTATGGATGTATGTAGATAAGTATGAGCTTATCTAGAAATATCTAGGCTTAGTAGATATTTTAGGAGGCAAGATCCTAACCGTTGGATCAAATAAATCATAGCCGTCCATTTAGGAGGTTGGTGCCTATAAATAGGGCTACCTCCCTCATTTGTAAAGGATCCAAGTAGTCATTCACACAAACTCTTGTAAAGCTTCCGTTGTGCAATACAAGGTCCTTTCCTTGTAAATCTCTCTTGCTCCTTTGTTTTGCCATAGCGTTGCGACTTTAAGGCTTACTAGCATCGTGCCGGGAGTGCTAGTGCCGCACGGATTCGAGCTTGAAGAATAAGTCTGTGATAGTTGGTATCAGAGCAAGTTCCGATCGCTCGGGAGAATGGCCAAGACCAGCAAAACTCAAGCCGCTAGCCCGTCCGAGACCGAGGTCACGCACGACCAAGGTGGGCAAGAAGTAAGAGCTGATCCTGTTGAGACAAGGCCTCGTGCCAAATCCAAAGACTTACTCTCTAGCTTGGAGTCGCGCCTAACTCGCGTGGAGGAAGGCGTATCGAGCATGGGTGCCCAAGTGGACGACCTTCATGAGCGGATTGAAGGCCTTGAGGTGGAGGATGCCGAGATCCACACAGCCGTGAGGGCAATGAAGATCAAGCTAGAAGAGACCTTGCGCGCGGAAATGGGTGAAGTACGCGACGCACTCGTAGCAGAACTCACAAAGGTACGTGAGTCGTTCCAACAAGAACTTACCAACGTGTATGATCAACTTGAAGCATTGCAAGGCGACCTTGCCTTGTGCAAACGTGCTATGGCAGCCGGGCCAAGCACTACCGTGGAGGCAAGAAGGGTCGAGGTGCCCAAGCCTCAAACTTTCTCAGGGACACGCAACGCCAAAGAAGTCGACAACTTCTTATATGGCTTGGAGCAATACCTAGAAGCCGTTGGCATCAGGGAGGATGCCTCTAGGATCCAAACCGCGACCTTATACCTCACCGACACCGCCATGCTTTGGTGGAGGAGAAGGCGTCTCGATGTCGAGAGAGGTACGTGCACCATCTCTACCTTTAATGATTTCAAAAGGGAGCTCAAAAGGCAATTCTACCCGGAGAATGCCGAGGACGAGGCAAGAGCTCGCCTACGAAGGTTGAAGCAGTCGGGGAGCATCCAAGACTACGTAAGGGAGTTCACTAGTTTGGTGCTCGAGATCCCCGATCTGTCCGAGAAAGACTCGCTCTTCTACTTCTTAGATGGTCTCCAAAGTTGGGCCAAGACCGAGTTAAGGCGAAGGGGAGTCCAAACTCTGGCCGATGCGATAGCCGTGGCCGAGAGCCTTATTGACTACTCGAGCCACAAAGAGACCACCCCTAAGCCGAGGGATGAGAGGAGCAGTCATGCCAAAGGTGGGGGAGATAAGGGCTATCCTAAGGAGGGCCATCAGGAAGGCCACTCACCAAGGCACCGAGACTCGTCCCCTTGGAAGAGCAAGGACAAGGGTAAGTTCAAGGAATTCCAAGGTGCGAGGAAGTCACCACCGAACAATTGCTTCATTTGTGATGGGGACCATTGGACGCGTGAATGCCCAAAACGCCAAGCCCTTAATTCACTCCTAGCCAAGCACCGAGAAGGTAGCGGCACCGACAGTGGCGACGAGGGTGCACAAATAGGATCCATACAACTCATTTCAGCACTACAATCAGTAGGGGACACCAAAAGGAACGAGGGAAGTTCCATCCCCAAGGGTCAAGACACCAAGGGACTTAAGCCAGGGTCAAGGCTCGACGTGGAGCACAAGGGCGACCCATTATCTCCGAATGCCGAGGGTAAGGCCAAGTCACCGACCAAGCTTGCACGGGGTAAGGAAGGTGGCGTCACTAAAGTCAAGTCCACGAGAGGGAAACGTAGCCACGCAAAGGCTAAGTCCGCACTAAAGGCTAGCACAAGGGTGAAGTGCTACCTATGTGAAGGACCTCATGTGATGAGGTCGTGTCCGATACGAAAGCAACTTGTTGCCTACATTAAGAGGGTTGATGGCAAGGCACAACCAGACATGATTACCCAGGATCGAGCTGCAAAGCCGAGGGTGAAGACGAGCGAAGCTAGGAGCCGAGGGAGGCACACCAGCACTACCCCAGCAGCTCTACTGAGACGCGACGAGGGCGTCGCGAGATCAGGTGGGGGAGGATGTCACGCCCCGCCAGGTTGCGACACAGCCAACCGAGGGGCACACCCGCCAGGGTGCACCGAGCAGCACCGAGGTGTGCCACCCAAGTGCGCAACGCGCGCCAACAAAGCTTTGTCCAAGGGCACTCGGGCCAACAAGGAGGAAATGAGGTGCCTTAGAGATTTTAAGGCCAAGGTTGATCCCAAAGAAGGATCTAGAACGACCCGGGATGCTCCAAACGTTTCAACACAAGACCAAGGGGTTCCAGAAGCTTCCACAACCATCTAGGCTCACCCGGAGGAACCTAGAAGGTTTGAGACAAGTCAAGAAGGCTTGGGACACGTCCGGAAGGCTCGGGACAACTCCGGACATCTCTGGAATACTCTAGAAACCTATAGATATGTATAGAACTATAGGAGTACTCTAGAATATTATGGATGTATGTAGATAAGTATGAGCTTATCTAGAAATATCTAGGCTTAGTAGATATTTTAGGAGGCAAGATCCTAACCGTTGGATCAAATAAATCATAGCCGTCCATTTAGGAGGTTGGTGCCTATAAATAGGGCTACCTCCCTCATTTGTAAAGGATCCAAGTAGTCATTCACACAAACTCTTGTAAAGCTTCCGTTGTGCAATACAAGGTCCTTTCCTTGTAAATCTCTCTTGCTCCTTTGTTTTGCCATAGCGTTGCGACTTTAAGGCTTACTAGCATCGTGCCGAGAGTGCTAGTGCCGCACGGATTCGAGCTTGAAGAATAAGTCCGTGACATTACGCTCTCTTTGTTTCCAATATGCAGATCGTTAGAGTTCGGGAGGCAAGTGGGCAAGGGATGAGCTTTTGGAGTTCTCAAACTAGCTCAAGTATGATTTGCGTTTTGTAATAATGCCTAAACGATGGGGTATAGACTTGTAGGAGTTGGTGTCAAACTCCTTAGGTGATTTGTGTTAGTTGAGCATGCTAAGTTATTGATGTGTTATATCCTTTTTGGTTGCCTAATTGTTTGTGGTTAAGAGTTATGAACCTTGTCTATGGGCGCCTTATGTTTGGATGTTTGAAGCATGAACTCTTTTGAATGTTATGTATGCCTCATTTGATGTGTGGTTCTTATTAGTTTCGGGTGCCTCATATGCTGAATCTTGGTTGATAAATGTTGTTTGCATGCTTGCTTGTGCTTAGGCGTGTCTCAATTTGCATTTAGAGTCGTGGTTTGGAGTCCTTAGTTGAAGTTTTGTGTGTTGCAGTGCAGGGCGTATCGGTACGCCTAAGGGCTGTATCGATACAGTCTTGAACTTAGAGGCTAAGTTTAAGCCTAGCGTATCGATACGCGGGGGTGTATCGATACGCCAAATCCTCACTGGAAATCCGAGTTTTAGACGAGATTTTGGCGTATCGGTACGGGCTCTAGGCGTATCGGTACGGTTTTGTATCGTTGACCGCGAGATGTTGGCCGAGGAGGGTGTATCGATACGCCCAAGGGCTGTATCGATACGGTCTCCTTGAGTTGACTGGAGACAGTTGACTTGGTCAAGGCGTATCGATACCCTTGTCTGGTGTATCGATACGGCCTGCTGTGTAAGTTTGAAATGGGTTGTTTTAAGGTATTTCCGCTGCCGTGATCACATAGGAAATAAATATGCCTTTAGACAAGATATGGTTAAAGAAATTTCTAGGGTTGCTAACCGAGGTGGGACCTTAACGGGTTTCACATCGGTTTTACCCGTGTAGCCTACTCGGACCGGTCAGTCATCCAGACCGGGATGAGGGGGTTACACGTTCTCTAAGATCATCACGTGTGTATATCTTTAGTTCAGTTTTTAGTGTTTTAGTTGGTGGCTTAGTGTTAGTATTAAATGCAAATTTAGAGTTTTACCTCATAGGTTCTGATTCAGCTAGATCTTAGCGTAAGACGCGCTTTTCTCAGAATTAGAGCTAATGGTTCTTAAAGGTGTGTCTCTTCATGTGTTATAAATTTATGCTATAAACTTGTGTGATTTGTTCCGTGTTGTGATTTGTGAAAGTTTTTCGGATATCATGCATAGCATATCAGACTATGTTTTAACTAAACATCAGATTTACCAAATTGTGAAATATCATATTTTCAGAATCGTAAAACATCGGATTTATAGTATTGTGCAACTTGAATATTCATAATTCAAGTTTCGGATGAGAATCAGATTTTAAAATCTGCACCATATCATTGTGGGTATATGGTTTGGGATTTGTTTGGGGAAGTTCAGTGGTTTCACCCTTTAGGCTGAATTTTGCTTCGGATTAGTGGTTCCACCCTTCGGGTTGAGTTCAACTTCGGATGGTGAAGATGGAGAAAGTAGGTTTTAGGGAACCTTACTTTTCGGTGTATCGGAGATGGGTACTATGATTCACGTGCATCAGACATCATATCATCATGATCCGGTTTTGTTGTGTTTTCAGAAAAGTCTTTATCAGAAAATAAAACACTGTTTTGTTTTGTTTTGTTTTCGTTTGCACTTTAGAGACACACTAAGCTCTCTAGCTTACACCCCTTAGTTTTTACTTTTTAGATATCTCAGACTTTTTAGGCGATCGGTACTTGGAGCATCTCTTGTTTATTCAGATAAATTATTATTCAGTATGAACCTTTCTGTTACCTCAGAATTATTATTTTAATATTGTTTGGGATATTTTTGTAGTATGGACTTTGGAACTGTTTTTAATTTGGGTTTTATTAAATGCATGCATCTATGAAGTTACTTTTAGATTTTTATTCAAGTTATCGGAGTAATGTTATACGACTCTGTTTTATGATAAATGAAATGTTTTTAAGTTTATCTACTTTTGATATTTTGCATTTTTAAAATATCTTAACCTATGATTTATACCTTGAGGGGAAAGTTTTCAAACCTAACTTCCTAAATTTAGCCCATTTCTTCTGGGCCGGGTTTAGGGGGTTACAAAGTCAAGCAATGACATCCACTCCCATTTCCAACCTCTATGAGTCTCAATCTACCACCAAACCACCATTCTTCGATGGGGATAACTACCCATATTGGAAGAATAGGATGAGACTCTTCATCAAATCTACCGACTACATGGTATGGGGTGTAGTTGAAGAAGGGCCATACATTCCGATGAAGAGAGATCGTGAAGGAAGACTTTTCCTAAAGGTCAAAGCCGAAATGACCGAAGATGATAGAAGAATGATGCAAGTCAACGATAAAGCTTTACATGTCATCTTTTGTGCTCTTGGTTCGGATATCTACTCCAAGGTGTCTTCGATCGAGAATGCCAAGGAAGTTTGGGATACATTCGAGACAACATATGAGGGAACTAACGATGTCAAGTTAACAACGATCGGGCTACTCAATCTAAGCTATGAAAACATCAAGATGGATCTCGATGAGAGTGTCTCCAAGATGTTTGATCGATTCTCGGTCATCGTCAATGGATTGAAGGGTTTCAGTGAAATCATTCCCAAAGACAAGCTAGTGAAGAAGTTGTTGTATTCTCTTCCAGAATCGTGGGATAGCAAAAGAACGACCATTATTAAAGCTAGAGATTTGAAGACTCTCAAGCTAGATGCTCTTGTTGGATCTCTACTACCCATGAGATCATGAAGAAGGGAAGAGAAGAAGAAAAGAAGATGGAGGAGAAGAAGGTTGAGAAGAAGGAAGCTGAGAAAAAGAAGATTGGAATCGCTCTTAAAGCTTCATATCATGAAATCGATTCTAGTGAAGATGAAGATGAGGAGATGACCATGTTGGCCAAACGATTCACTCGCTTCATGAAGTCCAACCGAAGGAGAAAGTTCAATAGAAAAGGGGACTTCAAGAACAAGAGTAAAAAAGAGGAGAAGAACCAAATCATTTGTTATGAGTGCAAGAAATCCAGCCACATCCGTTCCGAGTGCCCTCAATTGAAGAGGAAGAGTTTTGGGAAGAAGAACAAGCTCAAAGCTCAAGTGGCAACTTGGAGTGATAAGGAGTCATCCGAGGAGGAGGAGGAAGTGGCTAACCTTTGCCTCATGGCCATTGATGATGATCCAAAGGTAAACTTCAACTCATCTAATTTTGATTTTACCTATGATGAGCTTCAAGATGCATATGATGAGTTACAAGAGGTCTATGATGAGTTAGTTGAAAAATATAAAAAGTCAATTTTGAGAAATAAGAAAAATATTTTCGATTTGAAAATTCAAAATGAGCCTCTTTCAAAATCTAACTCGGAATTGGAAAAAATGTTTTATACTTAATAAACCTTTCAAATGATCTTAAAAAGAAAAATCTTGATCTTGAAAATCTTCTTTCTGATTTTCAAGATTATCACACAAAGGATATGGATAATCTTAAAACTTCTATTACTATTGGGAGAAACAATTTTGAAAAATGAAATTCTTCTAAAACCCAATATGTAAAAAGAAAATATTTTTATCCTAAACAAAGAAAATTTTCAAAGCAAGCTAATAATAAAAGAATTAGGAGTGTTTGGGTTCCTAAGGAACTCATTGTTTCTAATAATATGAATGCTATTGCTTCTTGGATTCCTAAGGAAACTAAGGTTTTGAGGGCTAACACACATGGACCCAAAATGATTTGGGTACCAAAAACCAAAGCCTAATTTCTTTGTTTGTAGGGGGAGCATTGCTACAAGGCCAAAGCTTCATGTCAAAACTCATGGTACCTTGATAGTGGATGCTCAAGACACATGACCGGTGACAAGAGTATATTCTTGGAACTAAAGCCAAAGAGTGGTGGAGTAGTAACTTTCGGTGACAACTCCAAAGGCCAAATTGACGAAATTGGGTCCATTGGTAATCACTCTTCTATTTTCATTGAAAATGTCTTATATGTCAACGGTCTTAAACATAATTTGTTGAGCATTGGTCAATTATGTGATAAAGGTTTTAATGTTCTATTTGATAAAAATGGTTGCAAAATAGTGAACATTAAAACGAATCAATTGATGCTCATAGGGCATAGGATAGGAAATATTTACATGGTGCATTTAGATGACATTCATATATCTCATGCATGTTTAGTTGCACATGATGAACATGACTCATGGCTTTGGCATAGAAAATTAGGATATGCTAGAATGAGTGTTTTTGAAAAATTAGTTTCTCTTAATCTAGTTAGAGGTTTACCCAAACTTAAGTTCTCTAATGATAAAATATGTGATGCATGTTCTAAGGGTAAACAACATAGAACCTCGTTTAAATCCATTAATGATGTCTCTACTAGTAGATGTTTACAATTGATTCATATGGATCTTTTTGGGCCAATTAGGAGTATGAACTTGGGTGGTAAATCATATGCTTTTGTACTTGTTGATGACTATTCTAGGTTTACTTGGGTTCTATTCTTAAGTACAAAAGATGGGGCTTTAGAAAAATTCATCACATTTTTAAAAATAACTCAAAATGATCTTGAGCTTAAAATATCTCACATTAGAAGTGATCATGGAACCGAGTTTCAAAATTTAGGCTTTGAAGAGTTTTTAAATGAAAATGGGATTAGCCTCAATTTTTCCGCACCTCGCACCCCTCAACAAAATGGGGTAGTTGAGAGGAAAAATCGAACTTTAGAAGAAATGGCTAGAACCATGCTTTGTGAAAATAATTTACCTAAATATTTTTGGGCGGAAGCCACAAATACCGCTTGCTACATTATAAATCGAGTAATGATTAGACTAATTTTGAAGAAAACACCATATGAGGTTTTAAAATCTAAGAAGCTTAACATTAGCTATTTTCATCCATTTGGTTGTAAGTGTTTTGTTTTAAACAATGGAAAAGACAACATAGGTAAATTTGATGCTAAAAGTGATGAAGCTATTTTCTTAGGATATTCTTTAAACTCTAAAGCCTATCGTGTATTTAATAAGAGAACTTTAGTAGTAAAAGAGTCTATACATGTTGTTTTCGATGATAACCTCCTTCTAAGGAATGATTCTTGTGATGATGATGATGTAGGGATCATTGAAGCCATTGATAGAGGATAAACATCAAAGGTGGATGAGATTCCAACCAAAGAAGAAGATGCACACTATCCACCTCTTGAAGACTCGAAGGACTTGGCTCTTGTTGAGTGTGTAAAAGTTCTATATTTTACCCCTATTTAACCTATATTTCTGCTTTATTCAAGCATAATTCATTGCATTTAGGATAGATTTCATTTATACATAACAATTATATTAAATGGCACAGTTGCTACTGATTTTGGTTACTTTTGCAGGTAGCTGTTGTAGCAGACTCAGGGCAGTGGAGAAGCAGAGCTGGAACACAGGACTGCAGTCGAGAAGAATGACGCTACCGTGGCCACTGCCGTGGCAGCTAATGACGACAGAAAGAGGAAATTAAGCCGCTGAAGTGGAGCTCGACAGAAAGAGGAAATTAAGCCGGTCTGTCGTGGAGCACTCCTATATTTTTCTGAGCCCTAGATCAGAATGAAGGCCAAGCCCAAAGTTCAAGAAAGAAACTCAAGGCAAGAAAAGATGACGAATTAAAGACATCTACTCTGAAGATTTAGTCTTTAATAGAGTTGTACTTTAATTTAAACTTGTATTCTTGCCATATTAGAAAACTTGAACCCAAGGCCTATATAAAGGCATATAATTCGACCTAGGGAAGGATATCTTATTCTCTAGCCGTCTTCCTCTAAACCCTAGTCTTTTCCCCCCTTCTCATCATGTTCTAAACTTCCCCTAGGGCTAAGGGTTGATTCTGTAAAGTAGTTGCAAGGATTGCATTGTTTTAGGATTTTTTTTTCTGTTCAATAAAATAGACTTCAAGTTTGCTTATTCTGGTTTTCAAACATCTAGCAAGAGTATCGGGAGAGCATTGTGAGATTATACATTTTTTTCCTGATACTTCGTGTATCACTTTACTACTTGCGTCGTGTACACTTGCACTCTATTGCGATAGACTCTTTTACACGCAACAAGTTTTTGGCGCCGTTGCCGGGGACTGGCAACATATCTTTACCCTACTTTTACTGCACATTCTTTTAATTTTTCTATTTTTATTTGGATTGTTCACCCTGTGCTTTTCACAAGGTTTTTCGTTTTCTTATGCGCAGATCAAGACGAGGCAAGGAACCTGAGTATCAACTAGATCCTGAAATCGAACGCTCGTACAATATTAGGAACCGAGTCCGACTCTTGTTAGCTAGAAACGATTACCTTGAGGAACAATTAGAAGCCATGCATAACGGGAGAAACAACCAAGAGAATCCCGAAGGTCCTGAAGATCCTATTGGGAATGAAGGAAACGGACAGCCTGCCGCTGCCGCGGCCGCACGCCGGTCCTGCCGTGATTACATGATCAACGATCATGTGGAACTGGAAACCACCCTGCCAGACGTGGAAGCTGAAAACTTCGAGCTGAAACCTGTGATGTTCAGCATGATAAATTCCGCTGGCCAATTTAGTGGTGCTGCTACAGAGGATGCTAGGGAACACCTGAAAACGTTCCAAGAAATCTGTGGTTCGTTTAGACTACCAGGAGTAAATCCGGAGATACTGAGGCTTCGGTTATTTCCCCATTCATTGAGGGATAGAGCGAAAACTTGGTGGAACAAACTAACGCCAGGTTCAATACGAACTTGGCCAGATTTAACTCGTGAATTTTTATCTCGTTTTAATCCTTCCCATTTATCTGAGCGATTACGTAACGAAATTGCTACTTTTCAACAGGAAGACGACGAGCCAATGCACGAGGCATGGGACAAGTTTACTACTCTTCTGAGGAATTGCCCAATGCACGGATTCCCTATTTGGAATCAAGTCATCAAATTCTACAATGCTGCCAACCTACAGACTCGCATGAGAATCGATTCAGCAGCCAATGGGTAGCTGTTGGATAAAGATCCAGATGAAGCCATGGAAGTGTTAAAGAATTTGGCGAAGAATGAAGAGCAATTTCCCACGTTGAGGAGAGGTAATGGCCGCAACAGCCGCCGGCAGCCACACCTAGTATACTGGAGCAGACCTTGGCCACATTTATCTCATAGACAGGAACTTACATAACAAACATGGATCACTTCGTCAAGAAGACTGAGTCGTTCATGGATAAAACAGAGATGTGAATGACTAACCATGAAGCTCCTCTGAAATCACTGGAGACACAGATGGGTCAGGTTTCCCAGCATATTAAGCCAAGGCAGAATGGAGGATTCCCTAGCGATACTGAGGTCGCTAGACAACCCACATATGAGTAGTGCAAAGCTATCACAACTAGGAGTGGGAAGCAATTACCAGGGCCGGAGAAGAAAGCTGAACCAGTTAAGGAACCAACCCTAGAATCGACTGCCGCGAACACTGCCCCGGCAGACGATAAACAACATGCTGCCACCACACCTGTCACGACAGCAGAAGGGAAAGAGGAGAAGGATGAAGAACCTAAGCCTCCTCAGATCCGAATACCATGGGAAGGACGCATTGAAGATTATCGTCATCAACCTCCTTTTCCACAGCGGCTACAGAAGCAGAAACAAGAGTTCCAGCTTAAAAAGATCTATGATATTTTTAAGCAGGTTCACATCAATATTCCGCTGTTAGACGCCATCAAGGAGATGCCTGGTTATGCCAAATTTCTCAAGGATGCTATGTTGAAGAAATCCAGACTTGGGGAATTTGAGACGGTTAAATTGAAAGAATGATGCATGACTATTCTGCACAGGCATCCACCCTAGAAAAAGAAGGATATTGGGAGCTTCATAATACCGTGCATAATTGGTGATAAATTCGTGGGTAAGGCACTTTGTGATCTAGGTGCCAGTATTAATTTAATGCCAAAATCTGTATTTCAGAAATTAGGTATTGGATGAGCACGACCCACGACAGTTATACTGCAGCTGGCAGACCGCTCTTACGTGCAACCAGAAGGGAAGATTGAAGATATTCTGGTAAGAGTGGATAAGTTTATTTTTCCTGCTGACTTTCTTGTTTTAGATTGTGAAGCAGATGAGAATGCACCAATCATCCTGGGGCGACCCTTTTTAGCCACATGCATATCACTGATTGATGTAGAAAAGGGAGAACTCACAATGAGAGTGAATGATCAAGAGATCAAGCTAAATGTTCTCCAAGCAATAAAACACGCTGATGCAGAAGAAGAGTGCAAGGCTATCACTGAAGTAATCCTTGATCAACCCTGCATCAGGTCGTGCTGCCATGACATCAAGTTTGGTCATTGCCACAACAGCCATCTGGAAGACTGTCACGGCAGCGACGACGACAACAGCTCCTCAGATTCTGACATATCTGACACTGAAGATCATGAGGAGGTAAACTGGATAGGCAATCGTCCAGGTAAGTTATTCGAGCCCTTAAACTATACCTCAAATGAACATATCATCCAAAAGCCCTCAACTGTAGAACCACTTGTTCTAAACCTTAAGCCCCTGCCAGGGCACCTCAAATATGTTTTCCTTGGATTAAATGATACGTTGCCCGTAATCATCTCTTCCAAGTTGATGCAGGAACAGGAACAGCAGCTGATAGGGATCCTGCAACAACATAAAAAGGCTATTGGATGGACGATAGCTGATATCCAAGGCATCAGTCCAGCACTATGCATGCACAAAATTCTCTTAGAGGATGATCATAAGCCGACCATTGATGCCCAGAGGCGCTTGAACGACGCTATGCGAGAAGTGGTTCGAAAAGAAATTATCAAATGGCTTGATGCTGGGATAATTTATGCCATCTCGGATAGTAAGTGGGTGAGCCCGGTGCAATGCGTTTCTAAGAAAGGAGGAATAATCGTGGTGACCAGTGAAGAAAACGAATTAATCCCAACCAGGACTGTGACAGTTGGAGGGTTTGTATGGATTACCGGAAGCTTAACAAAGCTACCCGAAAAGACCATTTTCCCATGCCTTTTATTGATCAACTGTATGGATATAACCAAATAGCCATCGCACTGGAGGACCAAGAGAAAACGACTTTCACTTGCCCATACGGTACTTACGCTTTTCGGAGAATGCCATTTGGACTCTGCAATGGACCAGCAACATTCTAGAGGTGTATGATGGCGATATTCTCTGACAAGGTGGAGGACTTCCTGGAGATATTTATGGACGATTTCTCTGTTTTTGGAGACAATTTTGAAAGCTGCTTAGGCAACCTATAGAAGGTGCTCGAAAGATACGAGAAAGTGAACCTGGTATTAAAGTGGGAGAAATGTCACTTCATGGTGGATGAAGGGATAGTCCTAGGCCACAAGGTAAGCTGCCGCTACATAGAAGTCGACAGAGCAAAGATAGAGGTAATTGAAAAGCTGCCGCCGCCCACAAAAGTCAAGGGAATTCGGAGTTTTTAGGGCATGCTGGGTTTTATCGAAGGTTTATTGCAATTTTTTCGAAGATTACCAAGCCTTTATGCCACCTACTAGAGCAGAATCGTCCATTTGACTTTAATACTGAATGTATTGAGGCATTCAAAATTCTAAAAGAGAAGCTAGTAACAGCCCCAATCGTACAGCCACCTGACTGGAGTTTGCCATTTGAAATTATGTGTGATGCCAGTGATCACGCTGTAGGGGCAGCACTTGGGCAGAGGAATGACAAGCTATTCTAAGTAATTTATTACGCCAGCAAAACACTAAACGACGCCCAAGTGAATTACACCACAACAGAGAAGGAACTGTTAGCTGTGGTGTTCTCGATTGACAAGTTCTGTTCATACATACTTGGAACGAAGGTGGTGGTCCACACAAACCATTCTGCACTAAAGTATATGTTCGCTAAAAAGGATGCGAAACCTAGACTGATACATTGGATTCTACTGCTGCAAGAGTTTGACATTGAAATCAAGGATAAAAAGGGGACAGAAAACCAAGTTGCAGATCACTTGTCAAGATTAGAGAGGTGAAAGAGTCTTCCAACAGACAATACACACATACTGGAGACCTTCCCTGACGAGCAGCTGTTCGCTGCCATGAGCATTGCCGCGACAGCCATGGCGACAGGTAAGTTTTCTGAACTCCCCTGGTATGCAGATTTCGTTAATTATATAGTTAGCGGAATATTTCCTCCCGAACTTAATTATCAAGCCAGGAAGAGGTTCCAAAATGATGTTAAGCATTATTATTGGGACGAACCTCTTCTTTTCAAACATTGTGCAGATCAGATCATCAGGAGGTGTGTACCACAGGATGAACAGGAAGCTGTGCTTCACCACTGTCATGCTTCACCATATGGAGGACACTTAGGTGGTAACAAAACTGCTGCCAAAGTTTTGCAGTCTGGTTTTTATTGGCCCTCACTGTTCAAGGATGCCCAAGCATTCTACAAAAGCTGTGACAAGTGTCAACGGACTGGAAACATCTCAAGGAGACATGAGATGCCACTGCAAAACATTCTTGAAGTCGAAATCTTCGACGTTTGGGGGATTGATTTCATGGGACCGTTCTCAGCATCATGTGGGAATCTATATATCCTCCTGGCAGTGGACTATGTGTCCAAATGGGTTGAAGCAATCGCCACACAAAAAAACGATGCCAAGACTGTTCAGAGATTTCTGTACAAAAATATTTTTTCCAGATTTGGCATACCTAAGGCGATCATCAGTGATGAAGGGAGACATTTCGACAATAGGGACATAGCTGCTGCCTTAAGAAAATATGGTGTAAAGCATCGGATCGCAATAGCTTATCACCCTCAGACCAATGGACAGGCCGAAATATCCAACAGAGAGGTAAAGAACATTCTTGAGAAGATGGTTAAACCAACTCGAAAGGACTGGTCCTTACACCTAAATGATGCACTCTGGCCTATAGAACAACATTTAAGATTCCATTGAGAATGTCACCCTACCGGCTGATATATGGAAAAACATGCCATCTACCTGTTGAGATAGAGCACAGAGCATACTGGCCATCAAAGCAGTGAACATGGACTTAAAAAAGGCAGGACAGAAAAGGTTACTTGACTTGAATGAGATTGAAGAAATTCGAGCAATGACCTATGACAATGCAAGGATCTACAAGGACAAGACAAAGAGATGGAATGACAAGAAGTTGCTGCCATGACAGTTCTGCCCAGGGCAGCTTGTGTTGTTATTCAACTCTAGGTTGAAACTCTTCCCAGGGAAGCTGAAATCTAGATGGTCCGGCCCATTCCAAGTTGTGCAAGTTTTTCCTCATGGTGCAATCACGATCAAATCCTTAAAAGACGTGGACCAATTTAAAGTCAACGGACAGAGACTGAAGCATTATCAGGGGACTGAAGCCCCAAGAATGCAGGAAGTGGTTACTTTAGGAGATGCCCCTCAAGGCATCCCTAATTTAACTTAATTTTATTTTTATTATTATCATTATTATTTATATTTATATATATATATATATATATTAGGAAATTAGAATTATTTTATTTTTAAGGACTAAGTTTTTATTTTAATTATTTTTAGGAAATAAGGGAAACAAGGAGAGGAGAAGGAGTGAACCAGCCCACCATCTCACCAGCAGCCCAAAAAGCCCAAAGAAGGAGTCTGTCGTCACAACCTGTCAACAGCTGTCGCGACAGACGCGGAAAAGACAGCCTGTCACCACGTTGTCGCGGCAGACACGCAAACGCATAACAGACACGCAGCAGACACGGAAACGCGTGACAAACGCATCAGAAACCGCGTAACAACTGGCTCCGTTATTCGCGCCTGCCGTTACAGCTCCAACGGGCAGCAACCCCTTCATCTTTATAAACCCCGTTTTACTATTCATTTTTCACCTCACTTTTACTCTCTCAACTTGATTCC
The DNA here is from genome assembly GCA_030270665.1 of Hibiscus trionum. NCBI lineage: Eukaryota > Viridiplantae > Streptophyta > Magnoliopsida > Malvales > Malvaceae > Hibiscus > Hibiscus trionum. The sequence continues at coordinate 5,676,665 of BSYR01000033.1, read as the reverse complement.
TCTCTAGATCACAGATTTTTCTTTCATTTTTCTACAGTCTTGCAACTATGAGTACCAGAAACACTAGACGAAGTGTTGCCTCCAGCTCTGCCGCAGCAGCAGGCACACCCAGCCACGACAGAATCCCCAACCGTTTTGCCACCTCCGACTCCAATGACCGCTACTACACCTCCTTCCAAAAAAGGGAGATATGGGAAGATAGAGGGTTCCACTACGCCAACCGCACGGAAAATTTCGGGCTAGAACCATTCATAGCTCGGAAGATTAGAGCCCTCAAATGGCAGATGTTTGCTATCCAGCCCGAGGAGATGAACGTCACTTTAGTCTGAGAATTCTACGCTGCCATCGACAGCATGGATACACAGACCGTGAAAGTGCGAGGCAAGGAAGTCACCTTCGAGCCGGAATACATCAACACCCTCTACAGCATCTACGTCGGCACAAAGGAAGACGGGCACAAGAGGTTTGTGGAAAGTATGTCAACGGCAGACTACGATGCTGTCATGGTAGAAGTCACTGAAGAAGGAACGGAGTTGAATGCTGATCCGAAGCACCGTTGGACAGTCAAACGCACTCAACTCACTCTGGAGGCAAAGCTATAGAACCACTTCGTCAAGAAGAGGATTATGCCTTCGTCCCACAACAGCATGGTCGACAGACCCAGGTTAGCTCTCGTTCACTCCATTCTAAATAAGAGACCTATTCATGTCGGCCGGTACATACGAGAAGGAATTTTGGAGTGTGCCCTCAAGCCTTCAGGACCCCTTTACTTCCCATATCTCATCACAGAGATCTACCGCGGGCACAACGTTCCCGAAATCCCTGAAGATTACAAGGTCCAAAGGAAGGGATGGACAGAACGCAATATTTTCAGTCTGATGGAGCTGAAAGCTTCCACACCCATCTCCTGTTTCAACCCGTCTCCCGCGGCAGAGGAACCAGCAGAGCCCACGCAGACAGAGCCTGCCGCCGTAGAGCAGCAGTAACCAACAGCAGCAGCTCCCCCAGCAGACTCCTCCACTCAAATCCTAGCCACCCTGCAGAAGATGGAGGAACGACAGCTGGGTCTGATGAGTTTTGTCCGAGACTTCACAGCAGCAACTGTACATTTCATTCAAAGTAATTTAAATTTTGCAAATGTAGAGTTCCATGTTTTCCCCGAGCACTATTTTGCTGCCCCTACACCTGCCCATACCCCTACCCCTGCTGCCACACCAAAAACACCTTCTGCTGCGTCCACCCCAACCCCGGCCGCGACAGCTGTAGGTGGCAGCCACACCGCCACCGCCTCTGCCAGAGGAGAGAAGCGCAAGGAGCCACCGTCCGACCTTGATGAGTCTATTGCTGGTTTCACTTCCTCCTCAATCTGGGAGGAATTTGATGGCGAGCCCTCTGTCAAGAGGAACCTTTCAAAGGAGTTCACTCAGATGAAGTGGCAGAAGCCCAACACCGGTGACGGACCATCCGGCCAAGGGAAGTCTGGCAGCAGTAGCAGCAGCAGCAGCTCTTCCGAGGAGGTACAAGTGCTGGAAATACCACCCCAGATCTCACCTACTCGAATCCAGCCCCCGAGAGAAGCTAAGAAAAATACTGCCTCCGCCTCTCCGATCATTCTGCCGACACCCACAACAAAAGTCACTGCCCGCCGGCAGCTAGAGATCAATAGCAGCAGCAGTGACGACAACACTTAAATTTAAGTTTCTATCTTATCTTTGTTGTCTGCTGTTTTATTATAATTGTGATGTTTTTATTTTCTGTTTTTTTATCTGTCATCATGCATTGAGGCCAATGCAACCCTTGAGTTTGGGGGTGGCATCCTCCAGTAATGAAGTGTCTATTATGTTTAAAAATTGTGTCTAAGTGTTTAGTTTATTTTTTCTTTAAAAAAATGAAAATTTGGCTTAAGTCTTTGAACTTAACTTACCTGCCGCGACATATGTTGTAGTGACAGTGCCTTTAGGAAATTTTAGGATCTGTTTAGGGCCTTTCTATGATTCTACCCTGTACACCACTCTTTGTGACTCTTATGCTTTCTAGATTACTTTAGTACACTAGAATAGGAATTTTTACCCACTTGAAACTGCCCCTAGAGTGCCTATCACTGGCTCTAGGAAAACAAAGAAAGAAAGAAAAAATATTCAGACTCAATTGTTTTTAAAACTGCCTTGCACTTATTTTAGGAGATTTCTTTTTGAGCTAAGTTAGAAAAAACTAAAGGAGCCTAAGAATTGCTTCCAGAAAAGATGCAGTTAAATCAAGAGTCAGAAAAAAACTAAAAGAGCCTAAGAATTGCCTCCAGAAAAAATTGAATTGGCATAACCTCAAGTTTGTAAGCATAACTATTCTGGTATACTAAGATAGTCTAGATGCATAAGTGTTCACAAAACCTGCACACACTGAACAAGAATTATAGCATGGTTCCGAATGAATACAGAAATGCCCGACAAGGTACTGCTCTTGAGAGAATATAAGTGGTAGGTAATGTAGGGTTCACTGATTTAAGCCAAAACAAAAAAAAAATTCATTTTAGTTAGGTAATATTTGCTTGAGGGCAAGCAAAAACTTGAGTTTGGGGGTGTGTTGAGTGTGTAAAAGTTCTATATTTTACCCCTATTTAACCCATATTTCTACTGCATTCAAGCATAATTCATTGCATTTATGATAGATTTCATTTATACATCACAATTATATTAAATGACACAGTTGCTACTAATTTTGGTTACTTTTGCAGGTAGCTGTTGTAGCAGACTCAGGGCAGTGGAGAAGCGGAGCTGGACCACAGGACTGCAGTCGAGAAGAATGACGCTGCCGTGGCAGCCAATGACGACAGCCATGTTGAAGGGAAAAAGTGAAGTGGAGCTCGACAAAAAGAGGAAATTAAGCCGGTGTATCGTGGAATACTCCTATATTTTTTTGAGCCCTAGATCAGAATGAAGGCCAAGCCCAAAGTTCAAGAAAGAAACTCAAGGCAAGAAAAGAGGACGAATTAAAGACATCTACTTTGAAGATTTAGTCTTTAATAGAGTTGTACTTTAATTTAAACTTGTATTCTTGCCATATTAGAAAACTTGAACCCAAGGCCTATATAAAGGCATGTAATTCGACTTAGGGAAGGACATCTTATTCTCTAGTCGTCTTCCCCTAAACCCTAGTCGTTTCCCCCTTCTTATCATGTTCTAAACTTCCCCTAGGGCTAAGGGTTGATTCTGTAAAGTAGTTGCAAGGATTGCATTGTTTTAGGATTTTTTTTCTGTTCAATAAAATATACTTCAAGTTTGCTTATTCTGGTTTTCAAACATCTTGCAAGAGTATCGAGAGAGCATTGTGAGATTATACATATACTTAATATCGGGAGAGTTAAGTACACGAAAGGAATAAGTACGGGTTCTCCAGTTTATGGTTGAACTATCTCGGACCTAGGGATAGGACGAGGTTAAGTGGCTAAGGAAGAATTCAACAGCATCGGTGTTCATCCTTTGATTCACGCCGGGAGGTATCATATAAGACGTGTTCATCGACAGACTTGGACCTAGGGATAGGACGAGTCACAGCAGGGATTCTTGCCAAGCTTGAAGTACAGAGTTGTATGATCACTGCCGCGACAACAACAGACCGCTGCCGCCGCAGGTGCTGCCGCGACAGGAGCAACGACATAATAGTGAGTCCTATACATTGCAACACCTGCACTACTGAGCAAATCAATACCAGCCTATTCTCTCTATCCTGAATCCTTTAATCCTTTATCTTCAGTATTCTTTAGTATTCCCTTACAAACAATTATATTATCTTCTTTCTTTCTTGTGCAGCAATTCAAGGTTAAAGCTATTTCTAGTCCCTATGGATTTGACATCCGATACTTCGTGTATCACTTTACTACTTGTGCCGTGTACACTTGCACTCTATTGCGATAGACTCTTTTACACGCAACAGCTCTTGAGGAAAAGGAGGTGACATACCCAAGGGAGTTCAACTATGTCAAAGGTGGTGAAATCTTAGGTGATCCATCCAAGGGGGTAACTACTAGATCCTCTCTCAAATTAATGAACCATGTTGCATTTCTTTCATGCATTGAGCCTAAAAATATTAAAGAAGCATTAAAAGATGATTTTTGGATTTTGGCCATGCAAGAAGAATTAAATAAATTTGAGAGAAGTATAGTATGAACATTAGTTGAAAGGCCTAGTAATCAATTTGAGAGAATTAAATCAAGGTTACACTCAAGAAGAGAGAATTGATTTTGATGAAACATATGCACCCTTAGCTAGAATGGAAGCTATTAGGATGCTTCTAGCATTTGCATGTTACCATGATTTCAAGCTTTTTCAAATGGATTTAAAAAGTGCTTTTCTAAATGGTTTTATAAATGAAGAAGTATATGTTGAACAACCACCGGGTTTTGAGGATTTAAAATTTCCAAATCATATTTTTAAACTAACCAAAACTCTTTATGGATTAAAACAAGCTCATAGAACTTGGTATGAAAGACTTTCAAAATTTTTGATTGAAAAATGTTTTGAAAAATGTAAGGTGGACATTACACTTTTCATAAAAAGATATAGTAATGACATCTTAGTTGTGCAAATTTATGTTGATGATATCATTTTTGGTTCTACTAATGAATGTTATTGTAAAGAATTTTCTAAGCTAATACAAGGTGAGTTTGAGATGAGCATGATGGGGGAGCTCTCATTCTTCTTGGGACTCCAAATCAAACAAAGAAAGGATGGCACCTTTATAAATCATGCTAAGTACGTGAATGATATGCTCAAAAAGTTTGGCTTGGAGAATGTAAAGCCTCAAGCCACCCCTATGAGCTCTTCCATAAAGCTTGACAAAGATGAAGGAGGTAAGTGTGTTGATTCTAAGCTTTATAGATCTATGATAGGTTTTTTGCTTCACCTTACCGCAAGTAGACCATATATTATGTTTAGTGTTTGCTTGTGTGCTAGGTTTCAAGCTAGTCCTAGAGAATCACACTTAGTAGCCATTAAGAGAATTTTTAGATACCTTAGAGACACACCTAACTTAGGTCTTTGGTATCTTAAGGACTCTTCCTTTAGCCTTCATGCTTATTCGGATGCGGATTATAGGGGATGCAAGATAGATAGGAAAAGTACATCCAGGACATGCCAATTCTTAGGTAGTATGCTCGTATCTTGGTTCTCTAAGAAACAAAATAGCGTAACCTTATCTACCACCGAAGTAGATTACATATCCTTAGGGAGTTGTTGTGCTCAAGCCCTTTGGATGAAGCAACAACTTTTAGATTATGGTGTTCAAGTAGAAATCATACCCCTTAGGTGTGACAACACTAGTGCCATTTGTCTCACTAAGAATACCATCCAACACTCTAGAACCAAACATATAGAAATTAGACATCATTTCATTAGAGACCATATGTTGAAAAATGACGTTGTTCTAGAATATGTTGACACCTTAAACCAATTAGCGGATATTTTTACCAAACCTTTAGATAAATAGCGTTTTTGGACCCTTAGGAGAGAGTAGGTTTAACTAGCCTTTCTTAACCCTTTTAAGTCCCAACTAGTAAAAAAACTTGCTTGAAATTCATTGATATTCATGCCTATGTTAATTTGCATTATTTTGCTTTTATGCTTGTAGCTAGGGGAGTATATATAAATGTTTTTGCCTATAGTCTTTGCTCATTCATCTTAATCATGCATCTTGAATCGATTAAAAATTGATTTTTCTACAACTCTGTGCCCAAACTGCACATTCTACCATATGTGTATCGAAACGGGTACCCATGTTTCGATACGGGCTACCTTAAAGGAGATCATTGAACCAAACTGTATCGAAACGGTCACAGTGGTTTCAAAACGTTTTGGTTCTGAAACAATCTGTATTGAAACACCCTTCATCTGCTTCGATACGGACATCTTTGTGAGAATCGATACAGTCAAACCTGTATCGAAACGGTCATAGGGTTTCAGAACGGTCGATTTCGTTTCGATACGCTTGTTTCGATACGACTCTACCTGTATCGAAACACGTATCCGAAAAAGGCTCTATTTAAAGGGTTTCCATCTTTAAAACAACTTTTCATTAAACTCAAACCCCTAACCCTAATTTTTTTCCTTTAAATACTCATCAACCCTAAACATTTTTCACTCAAATCTTGAGGGTTTTTAGTCTTCAACCCCAATCTAAGCAAGAGTCATCAAATTTGTGCATCTACATTCATCTATTCCTCCAAAATTCCAAATCAAGGTTTTTTTCTTTTTTCTTTTCTCTTCCAATTTTTGTTTGAATTATTTGATTTAAAATTATCTCTTTTGTATATATTCCATATATATACTATGGGTTTCAAAGTTTTTGCAACGGTTTCTTCAAAACTCAAAATTTTTAATTCGAATATAAAATTTTTAAACCGTATTTTTTTATCTCAGTTTTTCAAATCATCTTCTTAAATTTCTCTTATTGTATATATTTAAACCTTGATTATAGGATATCCATAGGATTGAATATGAATTTTAATGCATACATATTTTTGCTTGCATAAAATGGTTCTTAGGCTCTTTTCAATGGCTTACAAAAAGCGAAGGATCTAAAGCTTCTGTTGATGACTCCTCTCGTCCTAACCTAGCTCTTCTCTTCACTAAGAGTCTCAGAAACAACGAAGCTCGCACGAACTTCAAGTTCTATCAAGACACCATCATTCGTCGTGAGCGTATGGTTGATGTAACCTTTCTTGACTCTGAACGCTTTTACTTTAAATATCTACCTCTTTTACAACATTAGGGGTTTTTATTTTTCATGACTATACCTGACATTCTTTACCGTAACCTTGTTTTGCTATTTTATGCTAATGCCAGTTAGTGAGTAACCAAGACCATTCGAAAGTCATAGTCATAGAATCTTATCTTATGGGGAAAAAGGTCCGAATTGAGCCATCAACCTTGGGAAATTTCTTAGGCCTTGTCGATGATGGCATTAAAGATGAGGCTTCATTGGGCTCTCAAACCGACTCGGTTCTCTCCTTAGATGTTCATGATCAGTTCTTGCATCTTATGATTTTTTGGTGGTTCCGTCCCTCCGGAGGCAAGTTTGCTCATATCCGCCAAGTTGACAACTTTTGGCTTGAGTGCTTCCATCAAGAAAAGCGACCGAACCTCGTAAAGATCATGTTTACCGAGATGGTGCATTTGGTTAGGCATCGTGGTTCTGAATCCATCCAATCAGTCACCTATAGGACTTCTTTGAGCTATATTTTCTTTCGGTCAGGGATTGATTGTTCTTGTGACTACCCGGAGTCTCTCAAGCAAAAGCTCGATGAAAGCACCCTCCTTAGTTCCAAGTTTCGCTATGTTCTTGGTGAATGGGTTCGTGTGGAAAGAGGGGCAAGAGATCCTCCGGTTGATCCTCCACCTCAAGCTCCTCAAGCTCTCACATCTTCTCAAAACAATGATGCGCTTATGGCTTATCTCAACACGCAATTCACCGACTTGCGAACTGACATCTCTTCCGGATTTGATGCCATCGATATACGTTTCACCGCTTTGGAGGAACGTGTTCTTAATGTGGAAAATCATCTCACTTCTCTTGAAAATCAACATGCCTCGATGGATCTCTCCTTCATCGGTTTCTATGGTGAATGGAAATACTTTCGGAGAAGTCAAGAGGAAGACGAAGATGGAGATGGCGATCATGGAGACGATGAGGATGATGCTTATGCTGGTGATATGGACCCCTAGATTAGTTTGCATTTCATGGCATATTATATTATCTAGTTTTTCTTATGCACATCTTTCTAGTTATTTGAACTATGTTTATTTCCTATATCATGTTTTTAGGAATTGAGTTTGGATTTTTTTGTCTTATGCTTTGGAATAATGAACTTAATATATTATGTTGTTTGCTTTGATTTAATTGCCCTTTTATTTCTCATTGAATTATGCCTATTTTGATCTAACAAAAAGGGGGAGATGATAGAGCCAATTTTGAAACTTTGCAACTTAATTTTAAAAACATATCTTAAATTGAGGGGAGTAAGTTTTACAAAGTTTTCAAAACTTAAAAATTTATATTTGGTTTTGTTATATCAAAAATGGAGAGATTGTAAAACCAAAACTTTTTTTATATAACAAATATTTCAAGGACTAATTTAAAAAGAAGATAAATTTTTAAGTCCTCAAACTTCTCAAAATTGACAAGCAAAATGTTTAAGTCAAAAACTCAAGGTCGCATAAATTCTTCTAAGTGTTTTCCAAGCCGAAACAATGATTTTCGACTAATTGTTTCGATACACCCCTTAAGTGTTTCGAAAAGATTTGAAACTGTAAAGTGAATTTTGACTAGTCGTTTTGATACACCCTAATGTGTTTTGAAACATTTTGAAACTTTCAAGTGTGGGCTCGAAACGAGAGAACTCGTACCGATACGGTAGTATCTAAACGGTCTCACTTGTTTCGGTACGAGTTTTGAAAGTTGGTTTAAAAAATATGACCATTGCTTGTCATAACCGTTTTCTTGAAAGTTAGTTAAGCGTATCGATATGCTTTAGGTGCGTTTCGATACAGGTTTTCACAGTTGCAAAATGTTTCGATACGGCCTTGTCCCGTTTCGAAACGGGCTCTTTCAGTTTCGGAACGACCACGATCATTTCAATATGGTCTCTTAAATGCTCCCAACGGCTCTTTCTGTTTTTGCTCCATTTCGATACAGTTGATGTCGTTTTGGTACGGGTAGCTGCAGAACAACATTAATGGTGGAAAGATGAAGTCTCAACGGCTATATTTATGATGTCAACCACCCAAACGGATAGAAATCAATGAGAATGTATAAAAGCAAAGAATTTTGAGCACCAGCAGCAACTATTGAACCTACAAGAATCATCCAAGCATCAAATCCAAACCCTAGTGCCTTTTGTTGTCAAATTCTTGTATCCAACTCAATTGAGTGTTTCATTCTTATTTGTATTGTGAGTTTGGGGAGTGAAAAATTGTAATTGGGTAAACAAATCATCTTTTGAGAGGAATTTGTAAGGTTTACCATTTTTCTCTATTGTAAAAGTGAGTGGATTAAGCTTTGAGTAGAAAGTTTAATCAAAATTGTAAGATTTCCTCCTCATCCAAGAAAAGGGGAAGAATCAATTAATGGATTGGTTGAAAATCCTTAGTGGGAGTTAAGGTAGTGGATGTAGAATTCATTGGAGGACTTGAACCACTCTAATTCCTCGTGTCTCAATTTTTATTCTTCCAATTTTCACCCTTAAATTTTTTATCGCCAATTCACCCCCTCTTGGTCATTTGCAATTGTTTGATCAACTCAACACCTAGTATCTAAGAAATTCTTGCTTGATTTGGTGTTGATTCTTGCCCGATTTCATTTGATTTGATTTGGTTCGATTCTTACCATATTCGAACGATCCTTCCATATGTGCTTGATTCAAACATGATTTTCCTTCCTTTTCTGTTTTAATTCGAACATAATTCCCCCTTTTTTGTTTGCATGTCACGGTTGAGTGGGGTAGAAGGACATTCGGCGATGATGGCGAAACACGACGGCATTTGACGACCGGATATGGTTGTAGCGACGAACATAAGGCTGAACAGTCGAGGCATTCGAAGGGATCGGTCGCGTGAAAGGAACACGTGAAGGGTGACCCGCGTGAAACCCTTCTGTGCGATCTGAGCCATCGATCGCAACTCGATCCAAGGGCGCAGGATGATGTGGCGCTTGGGATGAAAGACTAAGGTTTTCAAGTCTTCATCCTGACCGTTGGATCGAACTTAATCCAACGGTGAGGTGGGGCGACGGCACATGTAGGATTGGCTTTAGGTTCTAGGGTTTTCAATATAGGGCCAAATTGGGCCTTGTAAATGGATATCATATTAAAATGGACTGTTTTTTATTTTTATTTTAGGTTTATATATGTTTTTTTTCTTCTATCTTTTTAATCTAATATTCACATATGTATACAATTAAATTCGAATAAAAAAGACGGATAAAAATAGGTGTCTACGTTTATTAATCCGGAGTTTTTCCCCCTCGGAAACGTGAATATGTACGGTGGAGTTTGTGTATAAATATTGTAATAATAAGACATCATATTTTTAATGAAATAAAAATAAATTTGAATATTAAAAATCCTTACAAACAAATATTAGCCTGTGGTTAGGGCCTAGGCTGATCACTACTGGACTTTCATAAAACAAAAAATAGCCCATGAAGTTTAATAATCAGTAATATGACTGCATAGTGCATACTACTTAGAAATTCATTTTTATCATTTTATTCCAATATAAAACAATATTTATACCTGATTATAAAATATAAATACATAAAAAATTGTGACAAAATCTAACATAATTTATACTAATAAAATAGTTTATTCAGATGGAATGATGATGAGATGACTCTAATATTATTTGTATAAATACATCTATATTGGTACCGTTTCCTAAATTGATGCTTGGATACGCCTACTGGGGCTTCTCGTTACGCTCTATAAGCCTAGCTTAATCACCGAATTGGGTGAATGTATTGGTAGGGCCTTAAAACTCGACTATCAAACGGAAAGAGGCCGACGAGGGCGGTTTGCTAGAATGGCTGTGAATAAACCCCTGATATCGAAGCTGTTAATCAATGGACGTGTACAAATTACAATTGGTGGAGTATGGATCTCTCCCAACAATATGTTTCCACTGCGGGAAGTATGGTCACATAAATGACAATTACCCGGATCTCAACGTTACTCCAATTGATATGGAACCGGAAGAATCCTCTGAAGACAAGGATGACTCTCCCTATGGGGTAGCCGACCAGGCTGCTATGCCGGAAAAGCACACATCTGTTACTTTAATGGGTGCGAAAACCATTCCGATGAACAAAGGGAAAACACCTGCCACCTCTAAGCAAAAAACTGTCGTTCATGTCCGAAAGCCTTTACAGGTCAGGTTATCCGATCTCCCCATGACCCCCCGCAACTCACACAAAGCCAGTAGCTCTAAGACGCCTGTTTTGCGAGTAACGACACACCATCTTGATGGCAATAAGCATTCTGCAATATATAGTGATTTTGGAGAATTCGGACCCAAATGTGCAACCATTGGCATCCGAATCCGCTTTCCACCACACAGGGAAACCTCCAGATTCTGTAACAACTACTCCATTTGAACAAACGAGGAAGCCTACTGTTTCTGCTACTGTTATTACTCCGGAAGGGTCGAATGAGCATGCTAGGGGTATGCTTGAATAGACTGGGTACTCCTCTCGCTTAATATTTTCTGATGAATATTAAACTTTTTTATTGGAATGTACAGGGATGTGGTCATCCCAAATTTATTTCTGCACTTCCGTGTCACTTGTAACACCCAAAAAATTACGCTTAAATTGTAAATTCTAGATTTAAAAAATCACTAATTTAGAAACTTAATTTTGAAATCCCTAATTAAAAACTTTAACAATTGAAAATCTTTAATTCAGAATCCTAACTTTTTTATGAGGGACTAAATAAGAATTTTTATCAAACTTGGAAGTTAATATGAAATTTCTTGAAAGTTGAAGGACTGGCTCTACAAATAACTCTTTTATCAAATTGAATTTTTCACTGTTTTTTTAAAAAATATTTGTTTAATTTTTTTTAATTTTTTAATTATTCTAATCTTTTTTTCTACAGCTGAATTGACTCACTTTTTCAACTTAAATTTTTGTATTATTATTATTATTATTATTATTATTATTATATTCTAAAACTAATTTGTTTAGATTACCACCGCTCAACTATATAAATAGTCATAGTTATTACATATAAAAATAAACCTAAGCCTTAAGTTTTAAAGTGTTGCCGCTCTTAGTTATTCACATGTTTTATAAATTCCTCTCGGATTGACGCTTCCATCACCTTACATTGAAGCCGCAATCGCCCTTTGTTCGTCGTTAGAGCTTTATTGTTGCGAGGTGTGTTTCTTCCGGTGCTATAAATAAATGATATATTATTTTTCTATGTGTTGGCGTTTTACCCCTTATGCGATTATTTATATATATTATGGCTTGTATGGTTGACATCACGTGCATAAAATTTTCAAAACGTGTTTTAATTATGACTTATATAATATTTGATTTATGAAACATCGAATTTACGGATCTATGATTTATGGATTTATGGACTATGATTCATGGATTTATAGACTATGATTTATGAAGTATGTTTATGGAATATCGGATTTATGGAACTGGGTTTATGAAATTTGACTTTTTAAGCATCATGTATGTATGAGCATGAGTTGGAATTTGTACGGAGGAAGCAGTCGTTTTTACCACACATCGATTGGTGACATTGTAGTGAGGGGTTCTGGGGACCCTACCTCTTTTTATGGCGGTTGTAGTTGGGTGCATTGCATTGTGAATGTGATATTTGTGTTATTATTTTTAAAAGATTTTTTAAGAAAATATTACTATATTTTATGATTATGATTTTCTTGCACTTTAGAGACACACTAAGCTCTTTAGCTTACTCCCCCTTAGTTTCTCTTTCAGATATACTTCGACTTTTAGGCGACTCTGTACTTGGAGCATCTCATATTTTATCCGGTTATTTTATTATTCAGTACGAAACTATTTTTAGTTATTCAGATTATTATTTATTATTTTGAGACATTGATGTAATTTCATACTTTGAGAATAAATATGTTTTGGGATTATTTTCCTAGAATTCTTTTACTATTATTTTATTTCAGATATTTTATATAAACATTCTAATATTTATTATGATATGTATATTTTATTTACTATAAGATATTTATTAAATCACTGTTATTTTATTTTAAGTTAAAATATAATTTCCAAAATTGAATTTCTTGAGGATTAAGTTTTCAAACGCGACTTCCTAAATTCGGTCTTTTCTTCTAGGCCGGGTTTAGGGGGTTAAATTTAGTAGTATCAGAGCTAAGTTCAACCCTCGGGCTGTGAGGCTCACCACAATTATTTTCAAAATGTTTTCAACTTTTGCATCTAAGGTATTTTGGAAAAAAAATGGGAATTTTCTTAAAAATGTACTACGATATTATGTAATTTTGACCTTATTATTTTCAATGTGTTTTAAATCCGAAACTCCAAGTACCAACTCTAATTCTAGGATTGTCCCTTTTGTAGATAGATTACTATTCCACCTCGCATGAGCTCTAGATTAGCGACCGATCGTGATCATACTCGTTCTTATGAATTTGGGATCAAAGTATATATGAAAACCACGTGTTGTCATACGTAACCTGATTCGAAATGCTCTTTTGAACTTTTATCTAAACATCATTAAGTCTGAAAATTTTGAGTACAAAATTTCTTTTAAGGCTGAGAGAGTTGTAACACCTCAAATATTGCGCCCAAATTGTAAATCCTAGGTTTAAAAATCCCTAATTTAGAAACATAATTTTGAAATCCCTAATTGAAAACCCTAACATTTGTGAATTTTTAATTCAGAACCCTAACTTTTTTATGAGGGATTAAATAAGAATTTTTATCAAACTTGGAAGTTAATATGAAATTTCTTGAAAGTTTAAGGATTGATTCTATAAATAACCCTTTTATGAAATTGAATTTCAATTCTCTTTAACCCGTCTCTTTTTTTGTTTAATTTATTTTTTCAACCTTTTTAATTTAAATTGTATTCTAATTCCTTTTTCTCACGGCTGAATTGACTCACATTTTTCAACTTAAATTCTTCTTCTTCTTCTTCTTCTTCTTCTTCTTCTTCTTCTTCTTCTTCTTCTTCTTCTTCTTCTTCTTCTTCTTCTTCTTATTATTATTATTATTATTATTATTATTTATTATTATAAACTTAATTTGTTTAGATTACCACGGCTCAACTATATATATAGTCATAGTTATTACGTACAGAAATAAACTTAAGCCTTAAGTTTTAAAGTAATGTCGCTCTTAGTTATTCCATGCTTTATGAATTTCTCTCGGATTGACGCTGCCATCACCTTACATCGAAGCCGCAACGACCCTTTGTTCGTCGTTAGAGCTTTATTGTTGCGGGGTGTGTTTCTTCCGGTGCTATAAATAAATGATATATTATTTTTCTATGTGTTGGCGTTTTACCCCTTATGTGATTATTTATATGTATTATGGCTTGTATGATTGACATCACGTGCATACAATTTTCAAAACGTGTTTTAATTATGACTTATGGAATCAGGGACGGAGGTATGTATGGTTTGGGAGGGGCTCTTGCCCCTCCCAATTTTTTTTGGTATAATAGTATTTGAGGTCCTTTTTATTTTAAATAGTAGTAAAATAAGTTTTTTTGCCCCTCCCAATTTTTAGATTTAAAGGCTTAATAGACCTTTGTCCCTCCCAATATTCAATCCTAGCTCCGTCCCTGTATGGAATATTTGATTTATGAAACATTGGATTTACGTATATATGATTTATAGATTTATGGATTATGATTTAAGTATGTTTATAGAATATCGGATTTATGGAACTGGGTTTATGAAATTTGAATTTTAATCATCATGTATGTATGAGCATGGATTGAGATTTGTACGGATGAAGCAATAGTTTTTACCACACATCGATTGGTGACGTTGAAGTGAGGGGTTATGGGGAACCTACCTCTTTTTATGGCGGTTGTAGTTGGGTGCATTGCATTGTGAATGTGATATTTGTGTTATAATTTTTAAAGGATTTTAAGAAAATATTACAGTATTTTATGATTATGATTTTCTTGCACTTTAGAGACACACTAAGCTCTTTAGCTTACTCCCTCTTAGTTTCTCTTTGAGATATACTCCGACTTTTAGGCGACTCGGTACTTAAAGCATCTCATATTTTATTCGGTTATTTTATTATTTAGTACGAAACTATTTTTAGTTATTTAGATTATTATTTATTATTTTGAGACATTGATGTAATTTCATACTATACTTTGAGAATAAATATGTTTTGGGATTATTTTACTAGGATTTTATTTCAGAGATTTTATATAAACATTCTAATATTTATTATGATATCTATATTTTTATTTATTAAATCACTGTTATTTTATTTTAAGAAAGTATAATTTCCAAAATTGAATTTCTTGAGGATTAAGTTTTCAAACGTAGTCTTTTTTTCTAAGCCGGATTTAGGGGTGTTTTTGTTGAACCGCGTATAATATAAGTGGGCGTAAGACCGACAACATCATTGCTTCTCTTGGTTTTCCTAATTCACACCGAGTTGAAGCTTTGGGTTTTGTCGGGTATGATTCTATACGTATTGATATTCTTCATAACCACTTCCAATATGTGCATTGCCGCATCACTAGTGTTGGAGATAGTCTTTCGACTCTTGCATCTGTTATTTATGCTAGCCTGAATGCAACAAAACGTAAAGCTCTTTGGTCTTCTCTGGGTTGCCTTGCCCAGTCTATCTGCTGCCCCTGGATTCTCTTTGGCGATTTCAATTCCACGCTCTCTGATTCTGATAGAATGGGATGTACAATCTCTGCTAAGCCTAGTAAAGCTTTTCATAATTTTGTGTTTTGGCGAAAGTGCGTCTTGATAGATATCTTTGCAAGACTTATTGGGATGAAACATATCCTGAAGCGGTCGTATGAAATCAGACCATCGTCCTATTGTTTTGGAACTTGGTGGCATCCTCCGATCTAATTTGTCTCAGCAATTTCGCTACTTTTCTGGTTAGTTATCTCATGAGGACTTTCCTCGTTTGGTGCACCATAATTGGGTCCCTTCTTCTAACATCGTCGACACGTTAATTATTTTTCTAAGGCGGCTGAGGTGTGGAACAAGACTGTTTTCGGTTACATCGGAACCAAGAAACAAATTATCATGGCAAGGTTACGGGGCATCCAAAAGGCTCTCTGTCAAATACATTCCCATTTCTTATCTACTTTAGAGGCTTCTTTGTTGATTGAGCTCGAAAATCTTCTTGATCAGGAAGAATTGATGTGGCGCTCGGAATGGATTTCACATGGAGATCGAAACACACGTTATTTCCACCGAAGAACCACTCACCGCAAGCAGTAAAATCAGATTCGCTCTTTGAAACTATAATTTGATCAATTATTTTGTAGTTAAGCGGAAAAAATATACTCTTCAATTTTTATTTATTTTTGGGATAATATCACAAATGATACTTTTACTTTGATAAGATGTTCAATATGATACATTTTCTTTTAAAATAGGTATCATCTTTTTTTAAGGGTAAACTACATAAATGAACATCATACTATTGGTAAAGTCGCGATTTGACCACCTTACTTTTTTTCTAAGCAATTAAACCACCAAATTATTTAATTGGTTGCAATGTGACCACCAGCCGTTAAAAACTAACGGGAGAAGTGACGTGGCAGTTAATAAAATTGGTATAATTACACATTTGGTCCCCGCTATTTGTACATTTTATCAATTTGATCATGATTTTAATAAATAAAATAATTTTATTATTTAATTAGGCTACGACACGTGTCACTGCCTGATTGGAGGAGCAAAATTAAATAAGAAGTAAATTACCTCCAATAGGAATTGAACCCAAGTTAAATGGGTTAAGAGTCAGCGCACCAACCACTAGGCCAAAGCTATCCTTATGGTGCATTGTGCAAATTCTATTATATATTTTAACTTGTTACTCATGCCAGGAAAAAAATAGGAAACATATTATCATTGGCAGGATTCGAACCCTTATTGAAATTTGTGTAATCCGATTTATTTTCCTATTGTCTCGGAGGATTGGGATTTAAGGTTGGACTTGTCTTCGTCGAAATAGTCGAATATTTTCCCTGGACTTGTGCGAGTGTGAAGGAATCTTGCAACGAAGCAATCGTCTATGTGATGAGGCATCGCGTGCTATCGCTGTTGGTACGATTGCGACACCCCGAGGTCATGCACCGACTCGGGACTTGCAGGTTTGGCAACAACCTCCTTTCAATTGTGTAAAAATCAACATGGATGGCTTGCAAACACGAGGTCTAGCATGGCCACTTGTGGTGGTGTGGGAAGAGACTAACATGAACTGGCGTTTTGGGTATTCGAAAGCCATTGTTGTTTGCACTGTGTTGGAGCTTGTGATTCCCCCAAGTCATAGTGGAAACGGATAGTATGAATGCATATAATTATTTGGTGCATAACAAACCAAATAACATTGGCTCTTCATTGCGTCCTCATCTTAATGCTATTTTTGGAAAGGAATCGGTTGGTTCAGTTCAACTATATTAAGCGCGGATGAAATTTGGTTGTCGATAAAATGGCCAAGATAAATTGAACCAACAGATTTCTTTTTTAATGCTAGTTCATTACGTCCTCATCTTGGCCATTTTATCGAACCAAATAATAAACCCTTTCGTATATCACAAATTTTTAGATCCACCAGATGCGATTTTGGAGGTTCTCCATCGGAATAGTGATGCTTCTCATGCTGCTTCTATAAACTAGCATTTGTATAATTTCTTTAGCATAGAAAAATATTGTAGTAAATAATTGATTTCAATTTTTTTAACAATTCATAACTGTTATGGATATTTATCTATGTGGATGTCTATCATGATTAGAACTTTATCTAAGGAGTTTGATTTATTTATTATTAGGAATATTATCTCTATTAATTAGAGTTTAATGTATTATGTACTTCTTATGCCTATAAATAGATGATTTATTGAAGGCATTGTACACAATTCTATATTTTGAGAATAATACAAATCTTTCTATTTCTCTCATCTCTTTGTTCTTCTTGTTCTTATTCTTGTTATTCTTTGTTTTATTTACAACACATTATCAGCACGAATTTGCTCGCAAAAAGTATTGAGAAAGATGTGCGTTGAAGATAAAGTTCAAGACATGTCAATTACAATCCTTTAAAGTCTCCTTCACGATCCTTGAGTATATTTTCAAATAGGTATGTATTTTTTTATGGGCTACAAATATATAATAAGGTAAATTTCTTCAATTTGTGATTCATAAAAAAAAAGTACATAAAAAAACAGTACTTTAAATTGATTCCTCGCACAGTAGTAATAACATGATTTGATTAAGAATTTCTTTGGTGAGATAAAGATATGTTTCGTAACATGATAATAAAAATCGGCATAATTATTAACTTGATTTTCGTTGTCTTATAATGATAAAAGAATCGAGAAACGAACTTTGTTTGACAAACTTATTGGGTTTTTTTGTTTTATTTTTTAAAAGGTTAATATTTGTTTATTTTATTATATTGACGAGAGTTAATATTATTAACCGTGTTTTTGAGTTTAGCATGTATTTAAATAATTTGGAAAGAGACATGATATAAAGGGATTATGAGAAGCTGTCTCGGTTATTTGCTATGTCTCCATTGTCCTCGAGAGGAAAACTATTATCAGTAAACTCTACTTTTATTTTTATTCTTTAAACTACAATTTTAAAGTGTGATAAATCAGGTGATTTTGCTTGAAAACAATAATTCTCATGTGTCGAAAAACTCGACTATAGACTTCTCTCAAGATCAAGTGTTGAAATTTTGTCTTGATCCAAAAAAGTTTTATGGGAGGCATTTTCTGAAGTGAATGCAAAGCATGATGTTTATTCCATGCAATTATCAATGATTGGGCATTCCCTGAAGTGAATGCAAGCATGATGTTTATTCCATGCGATTATTGGACTTATGTCATTCTTTAAAGTGAATGCAAGCATGATGTTATTCCATGCGATTATTGGAATTTGTTTCATTCCTTGATGTGAATGCAAACATGATAATTCACTATATGTTTAGTGAATAAAACTCAGTTATGTGCCAGAGTATCACTGATGAGGTTTTAAAAACCTATTAGCCTCTGCTACATTCCCTGAAGTGAATGCAATAATTTTATAGCGGAAAAAATAAATGCCACATTTGCAATTGTGGTTGCGATTGAGGCCATAAAAAATAGACTTGGATAAGATGATTCTTTTGAGAATGTTTATATCCACCGAAAGTGAGATTATAAGGATGACAAGAATGATAGATATCATATCAAAATCTTTATGTTATCAATACGATGGTACAAACCATTGGTCCCGTACTTGTCAAACGCCAAAGTATTATGGACTTTATCCATAAGCATGAATGATAAATGAAAGAAAATATAAACAAGTTTTGTTTATGGCGAAAATAATTATGGCGTTGTTAGTCCAACTCAATTGGATATTGTTAATTTCTTCATAACCCTGAAAGAGAATAATTCGCCATTTATTTTATTTCCCTTATAACCTCTAAAGGGAATAATTGATCTTTTATTTATTTTGTTTTATGTTAATTTTATTATTTATTTATGTTAATTCACTTTATGTTAACTTGTTTTACATATTATTTATTTATGCTTTATGTTAATTTATTCTTTGAAGAATATGATTACTTTCAGAATAAAATATACAATGAATTGTGGCTATTTATGCCTAGTAGACAGTGCAAATACTCATACTATACTTAAGCGTAAGAAATATTTTTTCATTTAAATGCAAGGGAAAAATATGAGTACTATTTCCCAAAGTACTAAAATATCAATGCTTCGTAAGAGCAATAAGTTCTTGAGGGTTTATCTCTGATAGATAACCGATTTGATATGATGTGCTATATTTAATATTTTTTCATTCCCCGAAGTGAATGAAACAAAGCACATTGTGAAAGGTGCATAACTATGCATATTTTCCCATTTAAAATGCAAGGGAATAATGTGAGTATTATATTCAGAAGTATCAATATCACAGAAGGCTTCGACTGAGCAAATATGTTATTGCCAAATGGAACTCTATTCCATTTTCATAGTGCGTTATACTCGTCAAAGACGCAAAGAGACTTATTGAATTTTAAAGATATTTACAGAAATATATTGAGAATATTAGTCGAGGGGTGCCGACTATCTTAATATTACGAGTATAACTCAAGGCAATAATAAAATTTTGAAAAAATATATGCACTGTCATCCATATTGTACTACACAAGAATTAGTACAAATTGAAGCTCATGCTATTGTAAATTAGAAGTTTACTGATAATTTTATTATTTGGCATGACCAGTTAGGCCATCCCGGTTCAATTATGATGCAAAAAAAATTGTTGACACTTTCATGTGGTCATTATTGAAGAACTAAAATTTTCTTCAAGGTAATGTTTTTCATGTGATACTTGCTATTAAAGCAAATCGATTATTCAATCATCATCAGCTAAGATAGATTGTGAATCTATTAATTTTCTGGAACGGATACAAGGTGATATATGTGGGCCCATACACCTTTCTTATAGTCCATCTACATATTTTACGATTTTAATCGATGCATCGAATAGATGGTCATATGTATCCTTGTTATCAGCTCGTAACTTGGTGTTTGCGAGGCTATTTGCTCAGTTGATAAAATTATGAACACATTTTCCAGATTACCTTATAAAGACAATCGGTCTTGATAATGCTGGTGACATGTCATTCTACATGTAGTATCACTAATTCGCATCAAGCCAACAAATTATCATAAGTTCTCCCCATTACAAATGGTTTTTGGTTAAAACCAAATATTTCTCATCTTAGATTTTTTTTTGTGCGGTATATGTTCTGATTCCTCCACCACAACGCACAAAGATGAGTTCTCAAAGGAGGTTGGGAATATATGTCAGATTCAAATTTTCCTTGATAATTAAATATCTTGAGCTTCTGATAGGGAATTTATTTACAGCTCGATTCGCCGATTGTCATTTTAATGAGTCGGTTTTCCCAACATTAGGGGGAGAAAATAAAATAGCTGGAAAAAGAAATAAATTGGAATGAATTATCATTATCTTAGTTTGATCCACGTACTCAGCAATGTGAACTATAAGTTCAAAGGATAATTCATGTAGCAAATCAATTGTCAAATATTTTGCTGACCCTAATAGAGTGACTAAGTCACATATACCAACTATGAATGCTCCGTTTAAATTTGATGTCCCGGAAGGACAAACTCTAGTTGCTAATGAGTCTAACTTACGCCTGTAGCGTGGTAGACAAGTAGGTTCCAAAGATAAAAATCCTCGGAAAAAAAGAAAGGGAGCTATAATTATGATGGTCTGATCGAGGAATCAATGAATAATGAAAATCTCAAGAAGAGATTAAAAGGTCTTCAATAGAGACATTAACATGACTCAAGTACCTGATAATAAAGAGATCTCAATAGATTATGTCATGTCTGGTAATAAATGGAACTGAAATCAAATCGACGTCGATAATACATTTGCATGCAATATAGCACTAGAGATTTTATTTGATGATGTGGATCATGAATCATTGTCAATTGGACAATGTAAACAAAGAAATGATTGGCCAATATGAAAAGAGGAAATTGAGGCGAAACTAAGATCTCTTTCGAAAAGAGAAGTATTTGGGCCTATAGATCGTATATTGAAATGTGTAAAGCTCGTGGATATTAATGAGCCTTTGTGAGAAAGAAAAATCAAAAGGAAAAATCACGAGATATAAGCTCGTTTGGTTGCAAAGATTCTCACAAAGACATGAAATTGATTATGAGAAAAATATATTCATCGGTGGTGGATGCAGTTACTTTTAGATAGTCTGACAATAAATGAAATAACTCAGTTTTCGCCTAATGGATGTTGTTACATCTTATTTGTATAAGCCTCTTGATAACAACATTTACATGAAGCTTCTGGGAGGATTTAGACTGCCAGAAGCAGTTAATTCAAGTTCTCGAGAATATTATTCAATTATATTGAATATATCTTTTATGGATTAAAACATTTTGGGCACATTTGGTATAATCGCCCCATTGAATACTTATTAGCGGAAGGCAATAAGAATGATTTAATTTCCAGAGCATTTTATTAAGAGGTTTAACTCTGGATTTGTCTTTGTTTTTATTTTGTATGTTGGCGATTCATTGAGACTCATGATGAGATTTCCTTAACAATGGAATCCTTGTGCAGCAATCGGCATACACAGAAAAATGTTTAAAGAGACTTTACATGCATAATGCATATTTGTTTACCACTATTTGGTTGCTAGGTCTCTTAATGTAAACAAAGATTCATTCCGCCCTCGAGAAAAAGGTGATGATATTCTTGGTCTAAAAGCACCATATATACATTAATTGATCTGAAAGCATCGTATCTTAGCTGGTCCAGAAATACTATCTAAATGCTACGAGACCATTGCCTTTAAATAATTGCTATGCATGAGGCAAAGCCGAAATATGTGTTTGGCAAAACATATCTAGAAGATATGTGAATTACTTTCACAAGATAAGATGCAAGCTATTTTATGTAGAGATAATGCAGAATTTATATCTCAATGAGATGAAGTTCGTAGAGCATATATTGGGAAGGGGCCTTATCAACCCATTCCTTCTAATGATCCAAAATATGTTGATAAGTATGGGCGGCGATTTTTGAGTTCATGGTATAAGTTATTTCCTGATTGGTTAGAATATTCACCAACCAAGGATGCCGCTTATTGCCTTCCATGTTTTCTCTTTAGCAAGTTCATTGGACGTTTTGGATCAAATACTTTTACTCGTGATGGCTTTCGATCTTGGAAGAAAGTTAATGAAGAATCTAATTGTGCATTCCTTCTTCATGTCGAAAAAAATACAAACTCTCTCCACAAGAATGCAATGATAAGCTATCATAATTTGAAAAACTCTTTGCAACATATTCAAAAAGTGATTGAGAAACAAAGTTCTGAACAAGTTGTTAAAAACCGATTGCAACTCAAAATTTCTATAGAAGTTGTAAAGTGGTTGACATTTCAAGGTTGTGCTATACGGGGCCGCGATGAAACAGAAGATTCAACTAATCGTGGTAATTTTCTTGAATTAGTAAGTTTTTTGGCTTCTTACAATGATGAGGTTGCTACAGTTTTAAAAAATGCTCTAAAAAAATTCAAAGTATGTTTCTCCAAAAATCCAAAAAGAGATTATGTCTTTTTCGATCTAGAATCCAAAAGCATATTCGAGAGGAAATTAGAGAACAAAAATTATGTGTCATAGTTGATGAAGCTCGTGAAGAATCAAAAAGGGAACAAATGGCGATTGTGTTGAGATATGTTGACAAAGAAGGTTTTATACGTTAAAGATTTTTTGATCTAGTCCACGTGAATATTTATCTTAGTAAGGTTTTGACGAGGCACATTATCTTCATAGACATCCAAGGGGGAGTGTTATGAATATTTATCTATGTGGATGTCTATCATGATTAGAACTTTATCTAAGGAGTTTGATTTATTTATTATTAGGAATATTATCTCTATTAATTAGAGTTTAATGTATTATGTGCTTCTTATGCCTATAAATAAATGATTCATTGAAGGCATTGTACACAATTCTATATTTTGAGAATAATACAAATCTTCCTCTTTCTCTCATCTCTTTGTTCTTCTTGTTCTTATTCTTGTTCTTCTTTATTTTATTCACAACAATAACAAAATAATAATTTTGATATGTAAGACAAAAATTATATATTTAATCATTAAAATGTCAAATTTTGCATAAGCTATTAATATGGAAAAATCATTTATAGTTGCAAATGTAGTCAATATTGTAATATTGATTTTATGTTTTAAATCATAGCGATTTGTAATTTAACTCACACAATATTAGATTATAAAATTATTTGTTTTTAAATTAAAAAATAGAATAAAATCATTAATCGAGTGTTTAAAAATATATATTAGAATTTGTACAATACAACACAATGATAGCTTTAACCTAGTGGTTGGTATGCTGACTCTTAACCCATTTAACATGGGTTTGATTCCTGCTAGAGGCAATGTGCTTCTTATTTAATTTTGCTCCTTCAATCTGGTGACACGTGTCACTGCCTGATTGAAGGAGCAAAATAAAAATTATTAAATTAAAAATATATAAATAAAGTCCTCTAATAATACGGTGACATGTGTCGTAGCCTAATTAAATAATAAAATTATTTTATTTATTAAAATTATGATCAAATTGATAAAATGTACAAATAGCGGGGACCAAATGTGTAATTATACCAATTTTATTAACTGTCACGTCACTCCTTTCGTTAGTTTTTAACGGCTGGTGGTCACATTGCAACCAATTAAATAATTTGGTGGTTTAATTGCTTAGAAAAAAAGTAAGGTGGTTAAATCACGACTTTACCAATAGTATGATGTCATTTATGTGTACCCTTTTTTTAATTGTCTAAAGATAATTATAAAGTGTTCGATATCATTTTAATATTTTGAATGAATATCATTTTATAGACAAAATTGCTCGAATTCGAGATTTATAATAAATATTATTATTTTTTTACTGAAACCATCCGTTAAGTTCGATATCATAGTGATATTTGGAATTAACTAATGATAATATGAATGTATGTTGAAATTTGTACTCATTGTTCAGAAAAGGGCAAATTTTGATGTTTGAAGTAGGATTCAAAGAGGGGGGAAAATGTAAGTCTCAGGAGCAAACCTAACCAAAGATGTGGGGTTCTGATAAATGTTGTGCCAGTGCTTATCGTCAATGCATTCCTCCAATCAGCTCCATCTATCATCAATGAGTTTTTCTCTCTCTCAAAACCCCATGGAAATTATTACTATGAATTTCTGTGTAAGATAAAGACTGTCAAATGGAGGGGAAATGGCACAACAAACATAGCACATGCTCTGTTTCAGCTCCCTCTTCATTATTGAAGAAAAAAGGAGGTATCATAAGTAAGAATACTCAGACATCTAAATAATGCTGTGGGTCCATTTCATTACATGCAACTGAAATTATTAGATACATCTGGCTCATCACGTCATTTGTGGTTTATTTACCTAATTTTCACTTTCAAATAATGGTCTTTTTATTAACAAATAGGAAAGAGGTGAAAATTTCCTTTAAAAAAATGGAAAACTACACCAGTGACCACCGAAGATATTGGGGATACCTATTTGAACCACCGAACTAAAAAAAACGTCAATCACACCACCAAACTTATTAAATCAACCTATTTTGACCACCGCCGTTAAAAAATTAACGGAGGGGTGACGGAAGTGCCACGTGGCAGTTAACAGGATATTTCTAAAATTACACATTTGATCCTTGTTATTTACACATTCTTTCAATTTAGTCCTAATTTTCAATTAATAAAATAATAAATTATTTAATTAAGTGGTGACACGTGTCAAGACCTTATTGGAGGATTTTAATTATTTATATTTAATTTTATTAATTTATTTTCCCCCTCCAATCAGGTGGTGACACGTGTCACCACCAATTTAGAGGAGAAAAACGTTTTTTCCCTCAATGCGTGCTAGGGGATTTGAACCTGAGACACCCAGGTGTAAAGGCAACAGCTCTACCACTGCACCAAGCACATCTTTGTGTTATAATTCTCCAGATATAATATATATCTCTTATTAGTTTCTACATTTATAAACCAAAAGCTCAAACCCTAAACACTAATTTCACATATATAAATCTTAAACCCTAAACTCTAACCCTGAATATTTCAAATTAATTTCACACTAAATATTTCAAATTAAACATCAAACCCTAACATTTTCAAATTAATTCAACGCTAAATATTTTAAATTAAACCCTAAACTCAAACCCTAAAAATTTCAAATTAATTCCACATTAAATATTTTAAATTAAGCCTTAAACCCTAAATATTTCAAATTAAACCCAAAACCCTAAACCTTAAACCCTAAATTTCAAATTAATTTGAAATATTTCAAATTAAACCCTAAATATTTTAAATGAAATATTTAGCGTGAAAATAATTTGAAATATTTAGGGTTTGGGGTTTGGGGTTTAATTTGAAATATTTAGGGTTTAGGGTTTAAGGCTTAATTTAAAATATTTAATGTGGAATTAATTTGAAATTTTTAGGGTTTGAGTTTAGGGTTTAATTTAAAATATTTAGCGTGGAATTAATTTGAAAATTTTAGGGTTTGAGGTTTAATTTGAAATATTTAGTGTGAAATTAATTTGAAATATTCATGGTTAGAGTTTAGGGTTTAAGATTTATATATGTGAAATTAGTGTTTAGAGTTTGAGCTTTTGGTTTATAAATGTAGAAACTAATAAGAGATATATATTATATCTGGAGAATTATAGCACAAAGATGTGCTTGGTGCAGTGGTAGAGCTGTTGCCTTTACACGTGTCACCACCTGATTGGAGGGGGGAAATAAATTAATAAAATTAAATATAAATAATTAAAATCCTCCAATAAGGTCTTGACACGTGTCACTACTTAATTAAATAATTTATTATTTTATTAATTAAAAATTATGACTAAATTGAAAGAATGTGTAAATAACAAGGACCAAATGTGTAATTTTAGAAATATCCTGTTAACTGCCACGTGGCACTTCCGTCACCCCTCCGTTAATTTTTTAACGGCGGTGGTCAAAATAGGTTGATTTAATAAGTTTGGTGGTGTGATTGACGTTTTTTTTAGTTCGGTGGTTCAAATAGGTATCCCCAATATCTTCGGTGGTCACTGGTGTAGTTTTCCCTAAAAAAAATTAAATAGATAAATTTTATTAGCTGGAACTACGGATGACATGGTAAGCCGAGTCTGTTTAATATTTTTTTTTTAAAAAGGAAGACCATAGGCTTAAATATGTCATAACAAGTGGCAACAGAAATACAGGGTTGGCTTTTATAGTATCACACTGTCAAATGAGTCCTCTCCATTTGGTTATGTATCTCTTTGCAGATCCCAGTGAGAAGTTTGCCTCACTTTTAGCGTCAATTTCAACGGTGGAAAAGAACAACAGAAATCAACAATGGAACACATTATAAAACTAATGAAAAACAACAGCTAGTTTGATCCCAATTTGTTTTTTTTTTCAAGTTGTTATCAGAGATGGGATCACCTCAACCACCTTCTAAGATCACTGGTTGAAGATGGGGACGTCTCACCGCCGAGGCTTTCGGTGCAACAAGATGAATAGATAGACTGTTGTTCAGTTCCGAATTGTGATCCGCTCACGGTTTTAAAACTCGGACTCCTCAAACTATGACCGATGCCATACGGTTCTGGGACAGGAAACAATAGCCTTTTCTTTGCCGAACCGGTTCGGTCCCTCTCGGGTGTTGACGGCCTATGCCTCGGTGCACTTTGAGACCTGATCCTGGCCTTTGCCGACTCTGTTACCGCCATGTAATTAGGTAATGTAGCGGCATTATAACCGGTGGAGCTACTAGTACCGACCCTGTCGTTGTAATAGTAATTGGACCTTAAGCTTGGTGTTTGAGATGAAAACGAGCTTCGATCATCTCGAACACAACGAGGGCTGGCGGACCGAACTTGAATAGGCCGGGTTTTGGAGGGAGAGGGTGTAATAGGAGAATGGTGGAAAGGTGCATTTTGTTGAGCTCTATGCAGAGGTGAATTATGCCTTTGTTGATAATGGTTTGAATTTGTTCTTCCATAATTAGGTGATAAATATGAGTAAGGCCGGGTAGTGTCCATTTCTACAGTTTTGACACTATCTCTATGATCTGCCGAAGCTCTTCCTCTGTTATCCCATGGCTTAGCAGGCATCCAAGGGTCGAGCCATTTCGGCTCGAGCTCGTCTTCTTGACCACCCATCGACGGACTCCTTTGAGCTCTCCGCATCTGTTTGCCAAACATGGACTAATTAGCTTGTAGGAAACATTGCAATGAGACAAAAGGTATGGTTAAGACTTAATAAGATCATGCACCTGTTGAGACAGTGCCTGGGACAAGTTCTTCTCACGCTTCATTGCTTGAAAAGAAAGCACTTGCAGACGTTCAGTATGACTTACTAATGATCTTCTGTCGGAAATATCTTGAAGATAACGCGATTCCCATACGCCATTCGTGTCGATAAATGCCGGTTTTCGGCTTCCATCTTCGTGGGAGAGCCTCTTTCGTTGGTCAAGAAACCGAGCCTGCACTTTAACCAGAGTTTGCATGCACCGTAGTGTCATTTTGGCCTGCTTTCTCACATTGTGACCTCTCACCAAAGCTTGCAACTTCACTATACCTTTCAACGCACGGAGAGCTCTTCTTGCCTTCACAAGCACCGCACAGAAATCAACGCACCGTAACCGTTGCATGTACAACCGCAACCGCATTAAAAATTATAATTGTATTCTAAAAAATATTACGTCGTAACAACCGTAACCGGCGATGTTGCAACTGCAATTTAATGCTATTTAGAATCCAAATGATACTAAATATTAGTAGTATAAATTTTCTTACCAGGTAGCCTCTAAAAGCTATCTGAATAACCGTGGCAGCAAAGTGATGGTCTCTGCCATAACTTGGTTTAGTCAACCGAGCCGCCTGCGCCGTGGCCACTGCATGTTTTTTCTCCGCTGCTGAAGCCGTTGCTCCTGCACCGCCACCATTGCCTACACTCTTCACCGGTGTTTGCTGCCTCACCGTTTCTTGACTTGTCGGTTTCCTGAAGATCCACCGCCGCTGATCTCTCTTCTATCAAAACCAAATAAAAAAATTTTGAGACATTAAAAAAGAACCGAACCGAACTGAACTTTGTTCGACTTCAACACAATTTACAAACCTTTTCTTCATCGTCTTCCTGCTGGTCTTGTGGGTTACTTTTCTTGTCATTTGCAGTGTCTTTAGTAGGAGATCTAAAAGCCCTTTTCACAGCAGTCAACCATGAAGTCCTTCCTTTCTTCCCCATTCAAAAGAATAGGGTTAAACCAGACAATATTTACAGCAAATACAGCTAAAAAATGCTTAGAAACAAGGAGCCGCTCCACTGTAAGATAAAAAAAATCTGATTGTAATATGTTTTCTTACGAACATATAATTTAATGATATTTTCCCCCCGAGAGAGGGGAAGTGAGAAACAACCAAAGTAAACAGCTTAGAA
Source organism: Hibiscus trionum (assembly GCA_030270665.1). NCBI lineage: Eukaryota > Viridiplantae > Streptophyta > Magnoliopsida > Malvales > Malvaceae > Hibiscus > Hibiscus trionum. The sequence goes on along the minus strand of BSYR01000033.1, from coordinate 5,647,872 downwards.
TTTAGATTGAATATATCTAAGCTCGGTGGCATGGAAGACATATAGACATCGACGGTGGTGGTGTCAGAGCGCAGTACGTTAAAGTTGCCATATTGATTTTTTTTTCTTCAAAAAATATGATTTTATTCGAATAATTGCCTTTAAAAATCTCTTTATTCGATCGCACTTGTAGACTCAATTTTTTCACCAAACAAAAGCTTTTTTTTATTAATCCGATCACTACATAAGAAAGTTGAAGCTTTTTACAAGCGGTTATTTATTTGAAAAATATTTTGATACACAAGTATGTTTGGTTGGTGTTTAGTATTTATAGATTTAAGTTGTAGAAGTAGAATTTAAGATTTAAGATTAAAATTTAATTTAAATTTAAGGTGTTAGAGTTTGTGTATCACGATATAACTTTATTTTTGGCTAAAGGGGTACTTTTGCCCCTGAGTTCGACCTAAAAATGCAATTTCGCCCCTCGTCGAAAAGTGCACTCAATGTGGCCCTCCAGTCCATAAAATCGATCAAATTGGCCCTTTGACCGACGTTAACTGTTACGGTGCTGACGTGGCAGTTAACGGTGATGACGTGGCAGTCCATGATGCTGACGTGGTGGTCAACGATGCTGACGTGGCAGTACACGTGGGATGATGACGTGGCATGAGGGGCTGAATTGATTATGTTAACCGAATTCAAGGGCATAATTGATTTTTTTCCTGAGTTTAGGGGCAAAATTAAAAGTTCGATAACTTATTTAATCTTTAAGCTAAAAAAATAAAAACTATTAATATTTAAATATTCATAAAATATTAAAAAATTAAAAACACCATAATGAATTAAATATAAGTAAAAACGTTAAAGTTATAAATATAAAAAATTAAAAAATATTTATAAACCATTAGAGAATCTTTCGATTGTTTCTCGTTATGCTACGCGTACTAATGTTTCTTGAACATATTTTCAATTGAGACATCCTTGTATTAAAGTATTAATAAAGCCAAAATTCTCTTTCATTTATGTACATCAAATATTAATGAGCATCAATTTGATGTAAAAAAGCGGGAAAAAATTGAATTCTATTGTAACTCTAGTACAATGTTCATTCTACTAAAAAAAATCTAACGAATAGTAATACTCAAAATGACGAAGTCGAATTTTTTTCGATAAAAGTGTTTAATTTTTAAATAATTTATAAAAAAATTATTAAGTTTTTAGGTTAAATTTTATCTTTTTTAATTCATAATATATTTTAATTTTTTATATAATTTTTATTTTCAGTAACTTTTAGAATATTTTATTTATTTTTATTAACTTTATGAATTTTTATAAAATAAATTGAAGAGTATTTTGATCTTCTGTAAGAGTCTTCACTTTGTTTTTCTAAATTATTCTCACTTAATAAATTTATTTATCTAGTTTTAATATTTTAAAATTTTAATAGTTTTATAAATTCTTATTTTTTAACTTAAATATTAAATAAGTTATCGAACTTTTAATTAAAATCAATTATGCCCATAAACTCAGGAAAAAAATCAATTATGCCCTCGAATTCAGTTAAAATAATGAATTCAACCCCTCCTGCCACGTCATCATCCCACGTGTACTGCCACGTCAGCACCGTAACGGTCAACGTCGGTCAAAGGGTCAATTTGATCGATTTCATGAACTGGATGGCCACATTGAGTGCACTTTTCGACGAGGGGCGAAATTGCATTTTTGAGTCGAACTCAGGGACAAAAGTACCCCTTTAGCCTTTATTTTTTAACCCTGTTATTTTTCTTTAAAAAGTTGATAACAACTAGACACCTCTCGTTGTGTCACGTGGTAGGAGCTGATGACAAATAACTAATGAGCAACGGCAAGCACTGAAAAAAATAACATCACCTGATGGAGCAGGGTGGTCCATTCTGTAATTGGACCTTTGAATTAGAAAATGGTATTATGATATGATGAGAATATGAGAGAAAATATCAAATTTTATTTTTTTTGGTTCGAGTCATAAAGAGTTTTAAAAAATTTAAATAAAGTCACGAATATAAACTTTGTGGATGGAGAGAACGATTTTAACAAAGTTTATCTTTAAAATATGTTCGACTTGAGTCAACTCTGTAACTCTGCACTTGATTGAAAAGTGTAGCGGCCACATAGTCGTAGACTCTACTCACTCAGTCAGTCAGGTCTTGAATCTACAACTAGTGAAGTTTAAAATCGGCCCAATAAATATTCAGATGTCTAATAATCTCAAAATGTAAGTTAAAAAGTGGAAAAGATGATGAAACATAATAATAATAATATGATAGTCATATTAAATTTATTAAACCTGTACTCATTGGACCGGTTTCGAACTGTATAGCTGCTACAAACATCTCAACATAATTGATGTATGCCAAAAGACCGTAAGACCGGTCAAATTATGTAGGAAAACACACATTAAACTGATTCATTACCAATGGTTTCAGGGTCTCAATGATAATATAAAGCCCAAAGTTACTTGTTCATGCCTACTCATACAGTTAAAGCTCAAAATCATTTGGTTTTCAAAGAGAATTAGTCGGGTTTGACATTATTGGATTGTGGAAACCCATCTAACCCCAAAGGAATGTCACTAGTAAGGGCGATTAAAACTTGACTTAACTAAAAAACCGAATTTTTCGATTCAATTTTAGGTGAAAAATTAGACTCGTCTTGACTCGAAAAAATTTTAAATAAAGTTTGAGTTGGAAAATAGAAATTCAAATAACTCGAATGACTCAATTTTTTTAATAATTAGTAGATTGATTTTTAAGTTCAGGTCGCTCAATTTTTCATGGTATATATATACTGATATAAAAAATGAAGAAATATATGCCACATATGAAGAAATATGTATGCATATCTTATATAATTAGAGAAAGTCGTTTAAATTTGAATCGAATTGTACTATAACATGATAAATAACTACAATTAAATTTGTATAAGAACTCAAAAGTAGACTCGAATAGGAAAAAATTCAAATAAAATTTGAGTTGTAAAATATGATGCATCAACTCAAATAACTCAAAAAAATTTTACTCGACTTGATCGAACACTAATAATTGGGAAAGAGCCATTTCTTTTTAAATGGAAGATTCTTATTGGTGTTTTTCATTGACGAACTGGACTCCGAAATGATTCTTGCAGGACGCAAGACTGGGTTGTAACTGAAACTAGGAGCGTGAATGAGCTAAGTCGAGTTTGAGTGGTGCTGAGCTCGACTTGGTCAGTTTAGAATTTGAGTTGAGATCAGTAATATTGAGTTTAACTCGGCTCGTTAAGAACTCGAGTCCAATCAAGTCGAGTATTGATCGAGCTTTGACCTAATCGCACTCGAGCAGCATGCAATCTGTATCGTCTCATTTACAGTCCTAATTGAAACTCGATTTGGTAAAAAATTGTAACTAACGAGTTTTATGCATAAAATTTAGGCCATGTCAATCAAAAGGCGAGATTAATATAATTTAAGAGTTCGAGGGCTAAATTGATAAATTTAAAAGAATAAGTAACACTACTGATTTTAGAAGACTACGCGCTAATTTGGTATTAATATATGGACAAAATTACCATCTAAGCCAATTTTTAGTAGCATATTAGTTAAAATTAATGAAATTAATTCTTGACCTATATTTTTTGGTTTAATTATTTTTCAAAACTTTTCAATTTAAAATTAGTGAAACTAAACACTAATTCTTGTAAATTAGTATCCTATACACTGGCGGTGAAAACTGAAAATTTTTACAAGCGCCTTAGTTTTAGGGTATAGGGAATTAGTTTATGGTATATGGTTTAGGGATTTAGATGTAGGGGTTTAGAAATTAGGGATAGTTATTTCAATTTAAGGTTTAGGGTTATAATTTAGGATTTATATATTAGGGTTTAGTTTTTAGGGTAATATAGTGAGGATTTAAATTTTAACCTATAAACCCTAAATTATAACCTTAAACCTTAAATTGAAACAATTATCCCTAAATTCTAACCCCCCTACACCTAAACCTCTAAACCTTATACCCTAAACTAACTCCCTATACCCTAAAACTAAGACGCTTGTAGAAACTTTCAGTTCCCACCGCCTGTGTATAAAATATTTATTTCAATTCTTATTGTGCAATTACTTTTAAAGACCTTATTCATTTTAAAATTAATCAATTTACCTGCTCATAGTTCAATCATGATTCAACCCTATACATGTATATAAAACCTTGTGCATATTGTCGGGTATAAGCCAGGATTGGGAGTCTCATCCAATGAGGAAACTAATTAAGTGATACCAAACAATAGTGTTGTCAAATCTATTGAATTATAATAAAAGACAAATGATATATCATAGTAGTGCCGGGCCACTTGGCTAGTTTACACCCCTAATCGAGTATATGAATAACTTATTGTATTATTTTCATGGAAAAAATCAAGTGCCACCCCCCCAGCAAATTCACATTGAAAACATTGATTGCTTGGCAATTGGCATGCTCCCCGAGCAGTTCAGTTCCGCTACATATAATCGACAGCAGGAAGAACTCGAATTCAACATCGAGCCTTACAAGGATCAAGATGCGTATGACGAAGACACGACTTGAAAAGTTCAAGACAAAGGCTACGGACAGGGACGGGCCCAAGATTTTATGTTAGGGGGCGAACTTTTATATAAACTATGGTGACACAAGTCAATGCAAAATAACAATCTGTAACCCCCTCGTCCCGGTCTGGTCGGATGACCGGTCCAAGTGGGCCACACGGGGAAAATCGAGTGAAAACCTCTAAGGATTCCCCCTCGGTTAACGACCCTAAAATTTCTTTTAACTTTAATCTTGTCTAGATGCACATTTAATCCCTAAGTGGAGCATAACAGCGGAAGATACAATCAACGGAACATTCACCGACCAAACTAAGCAAAAACAGTCCATTTTACTTCATTACAGCAGGCCGTTTCGAAACGCCCCTAGGGTGTTCCGAAATGCCTTGACTTGGTCAACGGCCCTGGGTCAACCATAAGGTGACCGTTCCGAAACAGGGGTGACCCGTATCGGAACGACCTTGACGGTCAATATCTCGTGGTCAACGAGATTTGACCGTTTCGAAACACCAAAGGCCCGTTTCGGAACGGCTACATCTCGCCAATATCTCAAAATTCCAGTAGCAAAAACGTTCCGAAATGCCCTCATCCGTTTCGAAACGGCAGGTCATATACAAAGGGACCGTTCCGGAACAGGGGGACCCGTTCCGAAACGCCCCCTGTCTGCAGACTCGTCTGGGCTGTTTTGAGGCACGAGGGTGCCCCAAAACACCACCAAAACACCATACAACAGCTAAACAAAGCAACTTAGGGGATAACAACTATACTAGCATGCTTCAACATGATTTAGACATGTCCAACACTAAGGCAACAACCCACATCATGCATTCATTCAGAGAACATTCAAACACATGTAAAAACTCTTAAGGCATAGGCTAAAAGCCCAAGTAAGCAATTAGGCATGACTTACAATTCATCATGGCAACACAAACCATGCAAAAGAAAGATATAAGGGAGTCCATACATGCTCTCAAACAACCAACAACTACTCATCAAAGCCATACATGTCCCATTGCTCAAACTATTACATGTCTAACATTTAAAAACCATACTTGATGAACTCAAGCCAGAAACCACACTTGGAGCCTTCCATTTGCGCGAGCAACCCACGAGCTTAAGGATCTGCAATGTTGAACAAAGAGAGCGTAAGCAATGATGCTTAGTGAGGGTAAGCTCTAAAAACAAACCTCAAAATTGCAGGGTCCGAGCACGATCTAGCCAAGGCATTACACACACATACCAAGGATCCACAAGAGACACATTATAAGGTGCATGAACAATATATACAAGTACATGTCATGAATCATTAAGCTCTACTTTCACAACATAACTAGCCACATCAAACATTCTCACAAGGATCATTAGTCTCAACACATGGATACGTATATCAAACAACATTGGCACCTAGATATGACTCAAATACGCGGATAACCGTTGGAACTCACATCCAACAACACAACCATTACATGACGGTGGGATTACACTCATCACCGGTCCCGCGGAGGGGATTCCACTCATCCTCACGCCCCGTCGATGGGATTCCACTCATCACCGACTATATTTAAATACCATTTCCGGGCGTACCCGTACTCCTCCTTGGTGACTCAACGCCACCAAGGCCACACGCGACTTTTGACTCATGTGCACACACTAACATCCTAATGATCGATCATTTGTATTTAAGTATACTAGTGCCAATATTTTACTCGTTCCACATTACTCATTTCAATCATTTCCGTGCTTAGCACGTACTCACCATGAACACAATCATGAACCAACATCATGCATGCTCTAAGCAATACAAATCATGCCTCATCTCACATGTACAATACAATATACATAAGCATTCATATCACAACACACACGAGGCATATACATTCATACATTCAAGTTCATCCAAGGGCTCTAGATCAAGCTTAGGATTAGGCTACCACCCTAATCCTAACTCTAGGTGGGTCTACCAAGCCCAACCTAGTCCATATACTCGAACCAATCAATTTAAAACCATTTAAGACAATTAACCACTCACCTAAGCTTCCAAGCTCAAAGACCAAGCAAGCGACCGTTCTTCAAATTCCCGGATTCTCTTCCAAAGCTTCACCGACGCCCAAACTCGGTTCTAATCAATCTCAACACAAACAAAACATTCATAATCAATATCTCATCAACGGAAACAACCCGGATCAACACTTCAAGCACTCAATACCCAAAACAAGTCCCAAAAACAGAATTTCCGAGCTGCCCTTAAAGCCCACCAATATCTTCCAATTCAAGCATCCAAATAACCATCAAACACACCCAAAGCAGCCCTCATATATAATACTAACATCAACCCTCGAGAACCAACATTGAAACACCCGAAAAACCACTTTAAAACCTCCCAAAAACCCCCTTAAAGCCAAATTCCAAAAATTGTTTAAAATTGTTTGAAATTCGCATATGAGACATCATTTGACTCCTACATACCATAACTAACCATAATAAATCAAAATATTAAGATTAGCTACACAAATGCACCATTTTTTTACTCAAAATATTCAAAACCTCTACTTTCCAAAAACTTCATGGAAATGAAAAAGAAGGGTACTTTTATGAAGGGGAGGATGAGGGGAAGTCAAAAATACTCTTACCTTTCAAAACGGAATTGAAACGATGAAGGGGGTGATGGAACAGTAACTTCAATGGTGAGGAGAGGTTTGTCGTGATATTTGGGAGAGAGGGAGAAGATGAGTGAAAATTGGGGGTTTTATTTGTTTTGTTTTAGTTTAAAAGCCCAATGACCTTTTTGCCCTTAATGAAATAGATTATTCACAAGGACATAAGTTCCATGGCCATTTGGGGTTTAATTCTAAAACTTAGTCCATCATTAATTTAATTTATTTGAAAACCAAACCCGAACCATCATTTAAATCATAAAACCGAACCCAAAAATATTATTAAAATATTATTTTCACCTAACCCCTAAACCCGGGTGTTACAACTCTCCCCCACTTAAGGAAATTTCGTCCCCGAAATTACCTGGTGGAAACAAATACGGAAACTGCTCAACCATATCTGCCTTTCTCTCCCACGTGGCCTCTTCCACACCTCTATGCCTCCACAACACCTTGACCAACTCTATGGTCTTGCCACGCAACACCTTGCTGTCAGAAGCAAGTATCTCAACGGGCTCTTCATTATAGGACAAGTCTGGATTTAACTCTATCTCCTCAACGGGCATCACATGCGAAGGATCCGATCTATATCTCCTAAGCATAGACACATGAAAGACATCATGGATCTTCTCTAACTCAGAAGGTAACCTCAAACGATAAGCTACAGGCCCAATCCGCTCAACGATCTCGTACGGACCAATGAACCTCGGACTCAACTTGCCCTTCCGGCCAAACCTCATTACCTTCTTCCACGGAGACACCTTCAGAAATACTTTCTCACCCACTGAGTACTCAACCTCTTTCCTCTTCAAATCTGCATAAGACTTCTGACGATCGGAAGCTGCTCTCAAGCGGTCACATATCAACTTCACTTTTTCTGTGGTTCCCTTAAGCAAGTCTGGCATAGGTAACAATCTCTGACCGGTCTCAGCCCAACAAATCGGAGTCCTACACCGTCTACCATACAAGGCTTCATAAGGTGCCATCTGAATACTAGACTGATAACTATTGTTGTAAGCAAACTCAACCAACGGTAGGTGCTTCTCCCAAGAACCCTGAAAGTCAATCACACAACAACGAAGCATATCCTCTAGAATCTGTATCACTCGCTCTGACTGCCCATCGGACTGCGGATGATAAGATGTGCTGAAATGCAGACGACTACCCAAAGCACTATGTAAACAACTCCAGAACCTCGAAGTAAATCTAGGATCCCTATCTGAAACTATAGACTTCGGAACTCCATGAAGTCTCACAATCTCACGAATGTACAAGTTTGCCAACTTGTCTAAGGAATCCGTAGTGTTCACTGCTAAGAAGTGAGCACACTTAGTGAACCTATCCACAATCACCCAAACTGAATTCTTCCTCGAAGGAGACAAAGGCAACCCCGATACAAAATCCATGGTGATCCTCTCCCATTTCCATTCCGGAATCTTCAAAGGTTGTAGCAAACCTGAAGGAACCTGATGTTCCGCCTTCACTCTCTGACAAACCATGCAACGGCTCACATATTCGGCTACATCTCTCTTCAAACCAACCCAGAAGTAATCATTCTTCAAATCTCGGTACATCTTGGTACTACCCGGATGCATAGAAAAGGGACTCGAATGTGCTTCACTCAGAATCTGACGTCTCAACTCAACATCTTCTGGTACAACAATTCTATCTCTAAAGCACAACAGACTCTCACCACTGAAACTGTACTCAGTCGGTCTTCCTCCGGCTATGTCTTGAACATGAGGGACTAAGCTCGCATCTTGCAACTGTTTCTCTCTAATCAACTGAATCAAGGAAGGCTTCACTTGCAACTCGGTGATCAAACCACCATCATCGGACACACTCAATCTAGCAAACATAGCTCTCAACTCAACGGCCACTTTTCTACTCAAAGCATCGGCTACTACATTTTCTTTACCCGGATGGTACTCAATGGTCAAATCATAGTCTTTTAACAACTCTAGCCATCTTCTCTGTCTCAAATTCAACTCTTTCTGTGACATCAAGTACTTCAAGCTCTTGTGATCGGTGTAAACAATACACTTCTCACCATACAAATAGTGACGCCAAATCTTCAATGCAAAAACAACTGCGGCCAACTCTATATCATGAGTAGGATAGTTCTTCTCATGAATCTTCAACTGTCTAGAAGCATAAGCAACAACCCCCCTATCTTGCATCAGAACACATCCTAAGCCTACGTAGGAAGCATCACTGTAGATCACAAACTCCTTACCTGAAACAGGTTGCACTAACACTGGAGCATTCGTCAAAGCTTCTTTCAATTTCTCAAAAGCTTTCTGTCTTGCATCTGACCATTCAAACTTGACTCATTTTTGCAACAACTTAGTTAAGGGAGCAGCTACTCTAGAGAATCCATCAACAAACCTCCTATAGTAACCGGCTAATCCTAGGAAACTCCTAATCTCGGTCACGGACTTAGGTTGTTTCCACTCAACAATAGCCTCAATCTTCGACGGATCAACTCGGATACCTTCGGCTGAAACAACATGGCCAAGAAATACAACCTCTCGAATCCAGAATTCACATTTACTAAGCTTCGCATACAACTGATTGCTCAACAATCTCTGTAAAACAAATCTCAAGTGCTCATCATGTTCTTCTTCTGTCTTCGAGTACACAAGTATATCATCAATGAAGACAACCACAAACCGGTCTAGATAGTCTCTGAAAATTCTGTTCATCATGTCCATGAATACTGCCGGTGCATTCGTGAGCCCAAATGGCATCACAAGAAACTCATAGTGACCATATCTAGTCCTAAAGGCTGTCTTCGAAACATCACACTCTTTCACTTTCAACTGATAGTACCCGGATCTCAAATCTATCTTCGAGAATACTGAAGCACATCTCAACTGATCAAACAAATCATCTATACGAGGCAACGGATACTTGTTCTTCACAGTCATCTGATTCAACTGTCTATAGTCAATGCACATGCGCATACTACCATCTTTCTTTTTCACGAACAACACGGGAGCACCCCACGGAGAACTACTAGGCCTAATGAAACCACGGTCTAATAACTCTTGCAACTGACTCTTCAATTCTTTCAACTCTTTCGGAGCCATGCGATACGGAGCTATCGAAACTGGGTTAGACCCTGAAATTGTCTCAATCACAAACTCAACATCTCTGTCAGGAGGCAAACCCGACAACTCTTCAGGAAACACATCTGGAAAGTCACACACGGTTCTGATATCTTTCGGTCTAGCTTCACTCATATCCGGATTCATAACATAAGCTAAATAGGCCCCACATCCAGAGTCCATCAATCTATGAGCCTCTAAAGTTGACACCACATTAGACAAGAACTTAATGTTCTCGCCTACTACCACTACCTCGTAGTCATCAGAAAGCTTCAAAGAAATTCTCTTTGTCTCAAAATCTACACTAGCCCGATGCTCGACCAACCAGTCCATACCCAGTATAATGTCAAAACTATAAAAGGGAAGTTCCATCATATCAACTGAGAACACATGACCCTGAATCTTCAGCGGACACCTCCTATACATACGTCTAACAACAACTGTCTCACCAAAGGAACTAGTAACATGCATACCTACATCTAAGATCTCTACAGGAATATCTAACTTCTGTGCATGCTCACTCAGAATGTAGGAATGCGTAGAACCCGAATCAACCAAAGAAAGCAAAGACATAGACTGTAACTCGAAATTACCTGCTATCACATCGGTGTCGTTCCCGGCCTCTCTCTGAGCATAAACTCTCGCTGGTCCTCCCGCCTCTGGCTGCATAGCCACAACATGAGCAAGGTTCCTCTGAGCATCTCCCCTAGGTGCATCAGCCCTAGGCTGGAAATAGCCACAACCGCGCCCACGGCCTCTCTGAAAATCGTTACCTCTCGCAGGAGCCTGAGCAATGTTCGGTGCCTGAGCTGCCTGACGCGGACAGTCCCTCCTAAAGTGGTCCCTCGAACCACAGTTTCAACAAGCATGGAAGTTATCCCAACACTCACCAGTGTGCTGCCTCCCACACTATGCACACTCGGGCAAACGCCCTCCTCCTCTATGGCCCTGATGGCCTCTACCATGGTGGCCACCGCCACGTCTCTAATCAAACTGATGTCCGCCACCTCTGTGCCTCTTAGCATCTCTACCATCAAAGTTGTTGTGCCTCTTACCAGAACTAGATCCCCCAGAACGCTTGGTCAGCCCCAAGCTATGCTCAATGTCCTTGGCTCTAGCAACCAAGACATCAAAGTCAGAATAATCAGAAGCTAAGGTATACCTCTTAACTTCCTCATGAAGTCCGTATCTGAAACGATCACATCGAGCCCTCTCAGTAGGCACTAACTCTGGAGCATACTGACTCAGACGAACGAAACGAATCTCATAATCAGTCACAGAAGCATCTCCCTGAGTGAGAGCCATGAACTCTCTCTTTTTCTCATCTAGGTACCTCGGACCTAAGTACCTCTTCCGGAAAGCAAACTCAAAGAATTCCCAATCTATCTCGGCCTCTGGAACCCCGGCAGTAATGGTGACCCACCAGGTGTAGGCATCACCCTGAAGCAACGAGATCACACAACCCAATCTACGTGCGCCCGCACAACCCATCTGAGCCAAGATACGAACTGTCTTCTCCAACCATAACTCCGACCTCTCCGGAGTAGATCCTCTGAACTCCTCGGCTCCCAAGCTACGGAGCCTCTCTAACGGTAGACTAGCATCATCACACCTAGGCTAAGCTGCAGCCTAAGCTCCCGCAACTGCGGCCTGAAACGCTCCCGCTATCGCTTGCACTAGCGGAGTCATGTCAATTCCAGCTGGACCTTGGCCACCTTGAGGTCCATCTCCTCCGACTCCATCCTCACCTCCAGCTCCAGGTGGTGGAGGTGATGGTGGTGGAGGTGGTGGTGGAGCGCCAACTCCCGCAGCCACCGGCCCTTCCAGATGAGCCTCCACTCCGACAGCCGGCTCAACAGGAGCCGCAACCCGTGGTTCCTGACGAACCACTCTCGGTCTACCTCTCGGTCTAGACATTGCTCTCACAAATATTAACTACAACCACAACAACAAAACATACAAGTTGGGTTAGCAAGGCAAGGCTTCCAAGTGTTCAAGTACGTTCCCTCACTAAAACAAAACCATTTTCCAATATAATAGTAGCAATGAGACTCACACACACATGCTTTGAATAAAACAAGCAACATACTCGTCAAACAAGCAACCATTCTTACAAGCAAGCAAACACCGTGCATATCAAGCAAAAACTTGAACTTACCCCACTTACCTGCCCAAGGTCTCGGTAACCTTAGGCTCTGATACCAACAAGTGTAACCCCCTCGTCTCGGTCTGGTCGGATGACCGATCCAAGTGGGCCACACGGGGAAAACCGAGTGAAAACCTCTAAGGATTCCCCCTCGATTAACGACCCTAAAATTTCTTTTAACTTTAATCTTGTCTAGATGCACATTTAATCCCTAAGTGGAGCATAACAGCGGAAGATACAATCAACGGAACATTCACCGACCAAACTAAGCAAAAACAGTCCATTTTACTTCATTACAGAAGGCCGTTTCGGAACGCCCCTAGGGTGTTCCGAAACGCCTTGACTTGGTCAACGGCCCTGGGTCAACCATAAGGTGACCGTTCTGAAACAGGGTTGACCCGTATCGGAACGACCTTGACGGTCAATATCTCGTGGTCAACGAGATTTGACCGTTTCGAAACACCAAAGGCCCGTTTCGGAACGGCTACATCTCGCCAATATCTCAAAATTCCAGTAGCAAAAACGTTCCGAAACGCCCTCATCCGTTTCGAAACGGCAGGTCATATACAAAGGGACCGTTCCGGAACAGGGGGACCCGTTCCGGAACGCCCCATGTCTGCAGACTCGTCTGGGCTGTTTTGAGGCACGAGGGTGCCCCAAAACACCACCAAAACACCATACAACAGCTAAACAAAGCAACTTAGGGGATAACAACTATACTAGCATGCTTCAACATGATTTAGACATGTCCAACACTAAGGCAACAACCCACATCATGCATTCATTCAGACAACATTCAAACACATGTAAAAACTCTTAAGGCATAGGCTAAAAGCCCAAGTAAGCAATTAGGCATGACTTACAATTCATCATGGCAACACAAACCATGCAAAAGAAAGATATAAGGGAGTCCATACATGCTCTCAAACAACCAACAACTACTCATCAAAGCCATACATGTCCCATTGCTCAAACTATTACATGTCTAACATTTAAAAACCATACTTGATGAACTCAAGCCAGAAACCACACTTGGTGCCTTCCACTTGCGCGAGCAACCCACGAGCTTAAGGATCTGCAATGTTGAACAAAGAGAGCGTAAGCAATGATGCTTAGTAAGGGTAAGCTCTAAAAACAAACCTCAACATTGCAGGGTCCAAGCACGATCTAACCAAGGCATTACACACACATACCAAGGATCCACAAGAGACACATTATAAGGTGCATGAACAATATATACAAGTACATGTCATGAATCATTAAGCTCTACTTTCACAACATAACTAGCCACATCAAACATTCTCACAAGGATCATTAGTCTCAACACATGGATACGTATATCAAACAACATTGGCACCTAGATATGACTCAAATACACGGATAACCGTTGGAACTCACATCCAACAACACAACCATTACCTGATGGTGGGATTACACTCATCACCGGTCCCACTGAGGGGATTCCACTCATCCTCACGCCCCGTCGATGGGATTCCACTCATCACCGACTATATTTAAATACCATTTCCGAGCGTACCCGTACTCCTCCTTGGTGACTCAACGCCACCAAGGCCACGCGCGACTTTTGACTCATGTGTACACAATAACATCCTAATGATCGATCATTTGTGTTTAAGTATACTAGTGCCAAAATTTTACTCGTTCCACATTACTCATTTCAATCATTTCCGTGCTTAGCACGTACTCACCATGAACACAATCATGAACCAACATCATGCATGCTCTAAGCAATACAAATCATGCCTCATCTCACATGTACAATACAATATACATAAGCATTCATATCACAACACACACGAGGCATATACATTCATACATTCAAGTTCATCCAAGGGCTCTAGATCAAGCTTAGGATTAGGCTACCACCCTAATCCTAACTCTAGGTGGGTCTACCAAGCCCAACCTAGTCCATATACTCGAACCAATCAATTTAAAACCATTTAAGACAATTAACCACTCACCTAAGCTTCCAAGCTCAAAGACCAAGCAAGCGACCGTTCTTCAAATTCCTGGATTCTCTTCCAAAGCTTCACCGACGCCCAAACTCGGTTCTAATCAATCTCAACACAAACAAAACATTCATAATCAATATCTCATCAATGGAAACAACCCGGATCAACACTTCAAGCACTCAATACCCAAAACAAGTCCCAAAAACAGAATTTCCGAGCTGCCCTTAAAGCCCACCAATATCTTCCAATTCAAGCATCCAAATAACCATCAAACACACCCAAAGCAGCCCTCATATATAATACTAACATCAGCCCTCGAGAACCAACATTGAAACACCCGAAAAACCACTTTAAAACCTCCCAAAAACCCCCTTAAAGCCAAATTCCGAAAATTGTTTAAAGTTGTTTGGAATTCGCATATGAGACATCATTTGACTCCTACATACCATAACTAACCATAATAAATCAAAATATTAAGATTAGCTACACAAAGGCACCATTTTTTTACTCAAAATATTCAAAACCTCTACTTTCCAAAAACTTCATGGAAATGAAAAAGAAGGGTACTTTTATGAAGGGGAGGATGAGGGGAAGTCAAAAATACTCTTACCTTTCAAAACGGAGTTGAAACGATGAAGGGGGGTGATGGAACAGTAACTTCAATGGTGAGGAGAGGTTTGTCGTGATATTTGGGAGAGAGGGAGAAGATGAGTGAAAATTGGGGGTTTTATTTGTTTTGTTTTAGTTTAAAAGCCCAATGACCTTTTTGCCCTTAATGAAATAGATTATTCACAAGGACATAAGTTCCATGGCCATTTGGGGTTTAATTCTAAAACTTAGTCCATCATTAATTTAATTTATTTGAAAACCAAACCCGAACCATCATTTAAATCATAAAACCGAACCCAAAAATATTATTAAAATATTATTTTCACCTAACCCCTAAACCCGGGTGTTACACAATCATAATAAAAGCAAGAACAAAATGTACACATAAAAAGGTTCTTCTCCATTCTCATTTCCCTTTCACAAGAACAATGATTTACAATTTGCATTAATAAGCTTGAGTTTTACTTCTAAGAGATGAAGAAAACTTACAAAATACAGAAATTTAACTTATAAGCTAACTCCTGAAATACTTAAGAACAAACAAAAAAAAACTTCTAAGAGAAGTAATAATTGTGAACCTACAAAATATTGCAAAAGGATTCTCTTACATATCAAAAGTAGGCATTCGAAATTGTGCTCGACGCTCTTTCATTAGATCAAAGTCGTCAATAAGAGAATCTACAGATAAACAACGAGCAATTTCCTTCTCAATATATGTTATTAAGTAGCTCGACAAAAACTCATCCTCCATTTTGTTACGCAAGTGAGTCTTCACTAGTTTCATAGCCGAAAAAGCTCGTTCCGTGGTCGCAGTAGAAACAGGAAGAGTCAAAACAAGACGAACAAGTCTATCAAAAAGATGATAAATACTTGACTTTCGAGTATTTTCTAACACTTGACAAAGTTCTGAAATTGTTGACGCCTTTCTTAATTCAAAGCTCCCACGAGCTTCTAACTCAAAATGTTCTAATTGAACTTTCAAGTGCAATCTTTCTTGCTCTATGAAGTCTTCTGGGTAAAATTTATTTGCAAGCTTGCATATATCAGCAATGCAAAATGATTTATAACCACCCTTGGATCTAAAGCAAAACTAAGTTTAAGTAACTCCATCATGTCATCTTTGAATCTAATGTTTATCTCATGCATTTGAGAGTCAATAGCAGAGACAAATATATCAACACGATAATGATGCCTAACTGAGATGGCATCTCGTTGAAGTCGAGGCCTCCCTCTACCACCTTTATATGGAGCATTCATATCGGGGATCTTTATATTATGTTTATCACAAAACATCGTTACTTTTTCAAGTAAAGAATCACATCCCTCTTCTCTAAATCTTTGTATAAGTTTCTTTACACTTGATACCAAACACAAAGCATTTAGTATATCTTGAGACTTACGTTGCAAAGCTTGACTAAGATCATTAGCGATACTCAAAAGATCTATCATGAGGTGTAAGATGAATACAAACTCAAAAGATGTCATCACATCATAAACACTATCTGCTTCACTTCTTTGAGTCAAATTTCCATCACTTATGATGTTTTCAAGAACAGAATAAGTGGCATCAAACATCTTGAGCAAACTACAAAGAGAAGTTAAATGTGAACCCCATCTTGTATCTTCTGCACGTTGTAAAGTGCCAATCTGATTTTTTCCCTTTCTCGTTTCCAATTCTTCAATAGCAATCATATCTGCAATATAACTTGCTTGGGAATCTCTCAACTGATCTTGTCTCTTGCACGAAGACATAATTAAATTTAGGGTAAACTACTGCAGGGGTCACTTTCGTTTCCCGCTTGTACATATTTAGTCATCACTTTTGAAAAGTGCCAATAACTGGTCATCTACGTTTTCGATGTGTAAAGACTTGGTCACTTCGACGTTATAGTCCGTTAGTCCCCTAACGGATTGCTGATGTGGCGGAATTAATTAACAAAAAATAAGGATAAATTACTGCAATAGCCATTAAAATTTATCTCATGTACATTTTTTCTCCTCAATTTAAAAAAGTAAACATTATAGTCACTAATAAAAATGTTTCTTTATAATTTCACCCTTAAATTTTTAAAAAATCATTTTTCAATCCTAAAACTTTACAATCAATTAGTACAATAATATTATAAATGCTTAGATGAAAAATAGGTGCCCAAAGTATACCCTTTGAAACTTAGGTGCCCAAATTACTCCTATTTAATAACTCAAACTTAAAAATTTAGTCCACTAACTACTAAAAAATTCAATTTATTGGAATTTCTATTTTATAATTCAAACTTTATTTTGAATTTTTGAGTCGAGTTTATGAAATTATGAGTCGAGTATTTTCACATCAAACCAAAAAATTTAATTTTTTCGAGTCAAGTCGAGTTATTGGAATTTCTATTTTATAATTCAAACTTTATTTTGAATTTTTGAGTCGAGTTTATGAAATTATGAGTCGAGTATTTTCACATCAAACCTAAAAATTTAATTTTTTCAAATTAAGTCGAGTTTGATGTCTGAAGGAACATACCTCGTGTTATTGCTTCATCGTATTCACGTACAGTACGAGGATTCAGACCCGCTTGGACATTATATTCATCATTTGCATCTTCAAACAGGGAAACATGTCTACCATTGTAGAAAAATTTCAGGTTATATTGTACTAAAAAAGACATCTTCAAATTTTAATGCAATTAACACTATCAGTAAGAGGGATTTCAGGTATAATTACTTTGAAAAAGTTGTAGAAAGACCTCCCCTGAGTGCTCTGTCATAAATATTGGTGAATCCCTTTCGGAGATTTTCATCTGCAATCATTAAATTGAACAGATTAAAATTAAAAATTATATGTAGGGAAGTGCAACACTCGACTTGATTCGAAAAAATTAAATTTTTAGGTTTGATGTGAAAATACTCGACTCATAATTCATAAACTCGACTCAAAAATTCAAAATAAAGTTTGAATTATAAAATAGAAATTCCAATAACTCGACTTGACTCGAAAAAATTAAATTTTTTGGTTTGATGTGAAAATACTCGACTCATAATTTCATAAACTCGACTCAAAAATTCAAAATAAAGTTTGAATTATAAAATAGAAATTTCAATAAATCGAATTTTTTAGTAGTTAGTGGACTAAATTTTTAAGTTTGAGTTATTAAATAGGAATAATTTGGGCACCTAAGTTTAAAAAGGTATACTTTGAGCACCTATTTTTCATCTAAGCATTTATAATATTATTGTACTAATTGATTGTAAAGTTTTAGGATTGAAAAATGAATTTTTAAAAATTTAAGGGTGAAATTATAAAGAAACATTTTTATTAGTGACTATAATGTTTACTTTTTTAAATTGAGGAGAAAAAATGTACATGAGATAAATTTTAAAGGCTATTGTAGTAATTTATCCTTATTTTTCGTTAATTAATTCTGCCACATCAGCAATCCGTTATGGGACTAACGGACTACAACGTCGGAGTGACCAAGTCTTTACACATCGAAAACGTAGATGACCACTTATGGGCACTTTTCAAAAGTGGTGACTAAATCTGTACAAACGAGAAACGGAAGTGACCCCTGCAGTAGTTTACCCTTAAATTTATAATGATAGTCAAATATGAGAAAAATTGTGCAACCGGAATCACTTCTTTGGATGCCGCCACCAAGGTCAATTGTAATCTATGAGCAAGACAATGAATGTAATAAGCAAATGGACATTCTTTAAGGAGTAATGCTTGCAAACCATTGAATTCCCCACGCATATTGCTAGCTTCATCATATCCTTGACCTCTTATGTCTTTCACATTCAAACAATGATGTGAAAGAACATCACAAATCTCCTTCTTTAATGCAGACGAAGTAGTTTCCTTCACGTGGATTAGATCAAAAAATCTTTAACGTATAAAACCTTCTTTGTCAACATATCTCAACACAATCGCCATTTGTTCCCTTTTTGATTCTTCACGAGCTTCATCAACTATGACACAGAATTTTTGTTCTCTAATTTCCTCTCGAATATGCTTTTGGATTCTAGATCGAAAAAGACAGAATCTCTTTTTGAATTTTTGGAGAAACATATTTTGAATTTTTTTGGAGCATTTTTTAAAACTGTAGCAACCTCATCATTGTAAGAAGCCAAAAAACTTACTAATTCAAAAAAATTACCACGATTAGTTGAATCTTCTGTTTCATCGCGGCCCCATATAGCACAACCTTGAAATGTCAACCACTTTACAACTTCTATAGAAATTTTGAGTTGCAATCGGTTTTTAACAACTTGTTCAGAACTTTGTTTCTCAATCACTTTTTGAATATGTTGCAAAGAGTTTTTCAAATCATGATAGCTTATCATTGCATTCTTGTGGAGAGAGTTTGTATTTTTTTCGACATGAAGAAGGAATGCACAATTAGATTCTTCATTAACTTTCTTCCAAGATCGAAAGCCATCACGAGTAAAAGTATTTGATCCAAACCGTCCAATGAACTTGCTAAAGAGAAAACATGGAAGGCAATAAGCGGCATCCTTGGTTGGTGAATATTCTAACCAATCAGGAAATAACTTATACCATGAACTCAAAAATCGCCGCCCATACTTATCAACATATTTTGGATCATTAGAAGGAATGGGTTGATAAGGCCCCTTCCCAATATATGCTCTACGAACTTCATCTCGTTGATTTGGAGGAAAATCCCAAATAGAATTTCGCAATCCAGGATCACGCTCAATAGTGGATGCATCAAAGGTTTCTTGTTCAACTCTTGGAGCTTTACGATTATCCACTATAGAAGAATTAACGAGTTTCGGACTTAGAGTTGGAGAGCTTTTACTAATAGAAGGAAAACCACTATCAAGATCGAGCTCTTTTTGATCAACTAAATTTTTAATAGGAGAAGAATCAATATTGTTTCCGAAAAGACCCTTTCTTTTGAAGAAAGAATCGATTTTTTGATTACCCATATCGACCTTTAGAAGTTCCGTGCTCCTTCGATCCTTGAAAATAATGTCATATTCTACTTTTTAGTACCTCGACAATCACATTAAAATATTGAAATTATAAAAATTACATCATCTTGCATGTTTTCTCTTAACTAGCTAAACTAGTTCAATTTAAGCTTTTTTTTGCTAAATCTCAATTTAAGCATTCTAAACCTTAATTATACATTCTACTATAATCAATAGATCATAAGTACCTACTCAGAAATAATAATCCACCTAATAATCTTAGAATTTATACTAATCCTAATTTAAGAATGGTTCAAGAAAAAATTTCAAAAATTATTACTAATATGATGATTTTGAGTTAAGAACATGTTATAATTCTCTTATTGAACATAAAAAATAACTTAGGGTGTTTTCAAATCAAAGAAATATGATCAAACCATTATTTCACCATTAAAATTTTTAAACCTAGCTTGAAGTTGAAGATGATGTAAATATTTGAAAACATAAATAGAAATGTAATTTAAACCTTTAAATAACTTAAAAATACATTAAACAATAAATTTCTTACCTCAATTTTGAAGTTTCTTGAATTCAAATCAAAACCCAAATTTTTTTTTGTCGCGATGGAGAAGAAAACCAGTGCTGCAGTGCTTTCACTATTTACTCTTCTTTTTCACTTGGTTTTTTTAGTTTTAGGCTTAGTTTGTGGTTGCTTTTAAAAAGTGTGGTGAAAAAAGTGATTTTCAAACTAGCTGTTGAAAAGTAGTTTTGAAAAACTTGTTAGTGTTTGTCATTGAAGTCAAAAAGTGATTTTCATGAGATAAAAAGTCTATTTTAGACATGATATTAAAAAGTAAAAGTAAATTTGGGTGATTGTTCAATTTAATTAATGTTATGATTTATGAAATAAATCAATTTCAATTATAATAAAAAATATTTTTTTATAAAATTTAATTTGAAAATATAAATTACATTCTAGATTATATACGGACATACCACTTACACATTAATAATAAATATAAAATAAAGTACAAATAAAACAATTTTATTCTCAATATAAATATTATAAAATATATATTATTTTACAATTATGTATGCATAAATATTATTTTAACAATAAAGTATAATTAAATAATAAGGGTAAAAAAGTAATTTTATTTTCAAACTAGCTTTTCCACCCAAGAAGCTATAAAATTCAGCTTCTTAGTTTGGGTGGAAAAGCTAGTTTTAAAAGCAACCAAAAACAGCATGTTTTAACTAAAAGCACTTAAAAAAGTAATTTTTGGTTGCGAAACGCAACCAAAAACAGGCCCTTAATCCCAAATGTAAGAACAAATTAGTTTTATATTTTCAATCCCATCATTAGTTATTACTTTATATATATATATATAATATCTACCGTTGTTTTATTTTTATTTATACTAAAACATGTATATTTCTCTATAACTCCTCTCATTTTCACATGCTTTTCAAAACAGTCCACTCACATTGTACACTTAAATTTTTTTTTATTCAATTTAGTCATGAATCTAGTTCTAATTTCAGTTAAGTTTTGTCTAAACCTCTAATTAATAATTTTTTTCCTCTGCTTACCTCAAATATTTTAAGGGGTGCAAAATTATAATTTTTTAGGGGGTGCAAAATTAGATATTGACAACAAAATACAAAAAAAAATACCTATACTATAAGGTAATTTAAAATTTTTAGGGATACGAGCAAAACGGAGCGGGGGCTCGGTCGGTTGATCGTCAAGGAATGCTTGGAAGGTAGATTGTCTCCGCGTGTAGTTGTTGGACAACCTTATCGTGTATTGGAGAATTCAAGATCATTGAGTACTATTGAGGAAGAAAGGATCTGAAATGAGAATTGTTTCCGCGTGTAGTTGTTTGACAACCTAAGCCTTAAAATATCTGCTTTAAGCCTGGCGCTGCACAACTTTGGTAAAAACTCATCACTCCTAATAGAGACGGAGTCAAAATTTTGAGTTGAAAGACAAAATTTAAATATTTAAAAGTAGTGGTGGATGCTGTTCCGGTAGCAACACGGAAGAAGAAGGCGGCGATGGATGCTTGGATGATTGGGAAGCTGTTGCTGATGCATTGGCTGCCAATGATACAAGTATACTAAGTTGTTTTGCCATGCATTTGAAGGACTCCTGGAATGTCATATCTCCATTCTAATTGCTTCTGTTATTGCTTTGGGTTGTTATATCCAGAGGACCTTAAGATGCCAACACATAGTTTTAGCCGCTCGCTTCTTCGAGTCGGTGGCTATTGTTGGTATTAGTGGTTGTAGTCTATGAAGCACAGGTACGGCAACCCAAGATCATCCACCTACTCGTTACATCTCTGAGATGAGTACAAGTTTTGTATGTGTCCAGGACATCTCATGTTTAAGCCATGAAACAAACGTGAAACATGGACAACTTACAATGAGAAAGATTCGAGTTATCATGGGGCTATGTATTGAACATAATATGTCGGAGCAATCTTTTCGACGAGTTCATTCTGTTTCTGCCGTTTAACATTGTTGATGCAGTTCAGATATTGCTTGAACTAGCGAAAGAGGGCTATTGTGAGCACTTGGATCATCCACAACTTGAATGTTTTCGGGTTGAATTTGTAAATATTGAAAACATGTAAACCTTCTTATAATCCTCACAATTCTTTATGTTCAAAACTTTGAATGCAAATTGAGCCAACCATTACGTGATCTTTTCTACCTGCATTATCTGGTTTAGTTTTACAAACATTCTGGTATATATATAGATTATTATGGTCTAATGTCACCGAGATCTGCATAACTTTTAGGTGTTATATAGTAACGTATTAATAACATTTAATGGTCGAGATAGACGTCAAGGTGTCGTGGTGTAGTTGGTTATCACGTCAGTCTAACACACTGAAGGTCTCCGGTTCGAGTCCGGGCGACGCCAATGATTTCCGTCATTTTGGCCATTTTCTTCGCTCCTTCGAAGGAGGAAAAATAAAACTTAAAAACGCCGTTGACGGGGATCGAACCCGGATCACCCGCGTGACAGGCGGGAATACTTACCACTATACTACAACGACTTGGTTGTTTATAGTTTTATTATATTTTATAAAACTAATTAGTATTTGCAAAAGGAGGAAATATATGTATAACACCGTTGCCAGGGGAAGTATAAGTATATAACTATTTGTGGGTACAATTAGAGATGAGTAAAACTCGACTCGAGGCGAAAATACTCATTTTGACTCAACTCGAAATTTTATAGACTCGACTCGAGAAAATTTCAAATAAAGTTTGAGTTGTAAAATGGAAATTCGAATAACTCGACATTTCTAATAATTAGTGGATTTATTTTTAAGTTCGAGACGAGACCTTCAAATTTTTTTATTTTTGATTGAAAGAAGGAGATTGGTTATCCGGGCACCTCGTTAAAAAACATCCCTAACCTAAATTGGAGGAAAAAGAGTGCACCCGGTAACCTACATAAAATCAAGAAACACTAACGGTATCACTAATGTCCGAGTGGAAAACATCTAAAACAAAGTCCGAAGGTTAGCAAAAAACAACCACCCCACTTACTAAGTTCAACCCATATTTAGCTAAGCTATCACCCACACCATTTACCTTACGAGACACACAACAGAACCGAACATCCCAATCATTCTGCAATATCAACTTGATATGGTGAATCATCGAAGAAACTCTAACGTCCCTAGACGACATGTTTAAAAGCCGAACGGCTTCCTTATTATCCATCTCCACGATAACACGACGGCAGCCTCTCTGCCAAGCATGTTTGAGCCCTTCTAACACACTCCAAAGCTCAGAATCAAGGATCGAACAAATACCAACGAACCTAGAGTAACCCAATAACCACTCGCCCCTATCATTCCGAAATACCCCTCCACATGTCGTCCGACCATCCGCCTGAACCCTAACCCCGTCCGAATTGAGCTTGACCCATCCCGGATATGTAGCCGTCCAACGTTCCAATTCCCTGTAGGCCGAAGCGATTACATTCCCCAACCGAGCTTGTATGGTTCTCGCTTGCTCACATTCTTGCACAACAGTTCAACACTTCTCCATAATCGGCAAACTCCAATTAACCTCAGGGGTGAAGACCAACCGGTTCCTTTCCTTCCAAATTAGCCAAAGTAACGATCCAAAAAAGAGAGGCCAATTCACAACTGTAGGAGCAAACACCTGACCAGACTGTAGATTACAGCGTACCCACGCTGTGAATTCCATGCTGAAAAAATTCGGCCAAAATTCAGGCGAGACAACCGACTTCCAGTACTCCTGCACCGTCAGGCAATGACGAAACAGGTGATATAACGTTTCAGCCTCATTCCCACATATCCCACACTACACAAAAGTCGTGAGATGACGTCGCTTTCTCTCGACATTGGTTAGCAACCTCCCATGCATTAGTAACCACAAAAATGATTTAATCCTTGGCAAACCCGGCAGTCGATCGATCATGCTCCAAATAGGATCAGTCTGCGACTCACTTTGCTGCATCCTTATTCTGTAAGTCGAGCGAACCGAAAATCTCCTATCAGATGAAGCGTCCCAACCGAAACAGTCACGAGGAGCCGAGGCACAAGGGGTATAATTGCGACAATCAGCGAAACAATAGGCATGGGCAACAAATGTTGGAACACATCCCACTTCCATTCGCCAACCTCGTTCACCATCGACGATAGGGGAGTCGACCCATCCGGAAGAAGATAATTAGGGGGAGCCCAATCCTTAAGACAACCGATTTCCCCAACCCATCGATCAGTCTAAAAATTAATGCCATCTCCATTACCTATCTTTCATGATAAATGACTACGAACCTCATCCCAAGCACGACATATACCTTTCCAAAGGTGAGATTGGTTACCACGCAGAAATATGTTCGGAATCACTCCGTCGCACCTATATTTAGAACGCAGAACTCGCACCCAAAACTTATCTGGTTGAGCAACCAAGCTAAAAGTCAATTTCATCAAGAAAACTGCATTCTGATCTTCTAGATGTTTAAAACTCATCCCATCATCCACCTTGAGTTTGCACAGAGTATTCCAATCTACCAGATGCACAGGACAGTCATCGAACGAGTTACCCCAAATATTGTCGGGTGCACTCATCACTCGGACATTAGTGATGCCGTTAGTGCTTCTTGATTTTATGTAGGTTACCGGGTGGACTCTTTTTCCTCCAATTTAAGTTAGGAGGTTTTTTAACGAGGTGCCCGGATAACCAATCTCTTTGTTTCAATAAAAAGAAAATAAATTTTAAATTGATTATTCAAATTTTAAATGTCTTAAAGTTTAATTAATAAGATAATTTTTATCGAATTAGGCAATAATTTAATAAGTTGTTCAATCTCGCAACCGGAGATTATATAATAATTTCCAACAAGATTGAAAGCTGAATTTTAAGTGACGGCCAGAGAGTTTTCCCCAAATGGAACCTGACATTGACTCGTTACTTGACTCACACCTCTCCGATTCCGACGACGATTCCGACTCCATCGTCCCTCACCGCACCATCGATGAAATCCTCAACGACTCTGATGCATCCACGTCATCCTCCTCCTCCTCCTCTCTCTCCACTCACCGCGGTTCCGATAACCGCCTTGCCCGGTCGAACACCGTTCCCCAAGAATTCACGGAATCGTTGAAGGAAAGCGACGCACTTTCAGAAGGACGAACGGAATCGTCGAAGCTCCGCCCGTTCAAGCGGATTGGCGATCCGATTTGGAGGGTTTCGTCAACGTCTTCTTCTTCTTCTTTAAAACAGCTGCCGACGCTGTTTGGTGGAGTGAAATCCAATGGGAAACCCGGTGCGGCGCTCGCGGCTGCTGCTGCGGCGTCGAGGTCGGTTCCATCTCCACATGCGGCTGCGATCAAGTCGAGGAGAGCGGTAAGTGGTGGGGTTCTCCAGAGGGTTGTAGATAGTGATGATCATGATGTTAGCTCGTCGAATGGGGAATCGGTTGGGCTTAGTTCGAAATCAAGCGTTTCAGGTGAAAAACTAGAAATTGATGATTATAATAATGATAATAAAATGGGCGATTTTTTTCAATCTTCTGATGCCCATGAAGATGGACAGGCTTGTGTTAATAAATACGAGGAATGTGAAACTGAGAGAGTAATTGAACAAAATGATGGCTCTTCTAAGCTTGATTTTGATGACAACTTGAACAAAGAAGTTACAGTTTTTGGTTCGGATGAAGTTTTTGATAATATAATTGACCTTGTTTCTGAGTATGAGAATTCTCTGGTTCTTGATGCGGATGATTCATGTAAAAAGAGTGTGTCTTTACCTGAAGTTGATAAGGAGAGAAATATAGTTAATGACTTGGAGACGGTGGATTTCGAGAGAGAGAACGTGGCAAGTGCTATGCCCAGCCACGAAGATGGTGAGGAGCATGTTAGTGGTGATGATGATGCAAGTTCAATTAGTGACATTTCAGAGCTTGTAGAGGAGAGATTGGAGCAACTGGAGAATGAGAGGATGAGTAAAAGGGCAGAGAACAATTCACGTGCTACAATGAAGCCACTTGAACTGGCTGAGGAGCTTGAGAAGAAACAGGCTTCTACTGGTTTGCATTGGGAGGAGGGTGCAGCTGCTCAACCAATGCGGCTTGAAGGTGTTAAGAGGGGTCCAACCACGTTGGGATACTTTGATGTTGAGGCTAACAATACAATAACTCGGACTCTTTCATCACAGGCATTTAGGCGTGATCATGGCTCCCCTCAAGTTTTGGCAGTTCATCTGAACTTTATTGCCGTGGGAATGACTAAAGGAGTCATCATCCTAGTGCCCAGCAAATGCTCCACTTATCATGCTGACAGCATTGATCCTAAGGTGCTTCGGTTGCCCTGGCTCTTTAAATTTTTATCTTTGGTTGTATTTCTGCGGAATTATATGCCTTATTAAAGTTGCTTAACCCTGCCCTTCTGTTAAAGACAAATTTAAAGGTAGGGCAATATTCTTCTGACAATGCATTCTAATTCAAAACAATAAAATTAATATCAAATTCTGGTTTGATGGACTGTAGTTAGGAACGTGGGATCCTATCAGATCTTGTGAGTGCATTACAACTAAAAAGGCATGATCCAGCAGCTAACTAGATGTATAGCAGCAAATACTTGAAATTCAATGCTTGTTAAGACACGCCTCGACATATTTTACAGATCATGCATTTGTTTTTGTTCCCTTGCAATTCACATGGTGAACCACAATTCTATAATTATCCATGTTGTCTTCTCCTGCAATTCATGATAGTATGATGAACTTTGAAGCTTCAACATGCATACATTTATCAAACTTTCTTGGATTTGAATTTGAATTTGTTATTTATTTTTGTAAGTTAACTTTGCTTTTTTATGACGTTATATGTATTCCAGATGGTTTTACTTGGTTTGCAAGGGGATCGGTCCCTTGCCCCTGTAACATCCATGTGCTTCAACCAGCCAGGAGACCTTCTCTTAGCTGGTTATGGTGATGGCCATGTCACAGTTTGGGATGTTCAGAGGGCATCAGCAACAAAAGTTATTACTGGAGAACATAATGCTCCAGTGATACATACATTATTTCTGGGGCAGGATTCTCAAGTTACTCGCCAGTTTAAAGCTGTTACAGGTGATAGTAAAGGCTTGGTGCTGTTACATGCCTTTTCAGTTGTTCCCTTGCTTAATAGATTCTCAATCAATACAAAGGTAAATGTAAAATAAGTCTATTTGCATTGAGGATCTACTTCTTCCAAACTTATATTATGTTGTCAACAATGTTACACTTGTCACATTGATGACGTTCTAATATTGATTGAAACAGTGTCTTCTTGATGGACAAAGAACGAGCATTGTATTGTCAGCTTCCCCTCTTCTTTTTGATGATTCATGTGGGAGCACTTTGGTGACCTCTCAAGGGAATTCTACTTCTACTAGCAGTATTGGTAGCAAGATGGGAGGTGTAGTCGGGGGAGATGCAGGTTGGAAACTCTTCACGGAAGGCTCTTCTCTGGCTGAAGAAGGTGTGGTCATATTTGTCACCTATCAAACTGCTCTGGTGGTATGAAGTCCAGTTGATTGCTCAAATCCCATGTATCTTTTGTATTGAGGATTAAATTTGCAATTTTCTGGACCATTCATATTCACCCTTTACTGAGGCCACCATTTTTTTCCACCTATAGGTAAGGCTTACTCCAACTTTAGAAGTCTATACACAGCTTTCTAGGCCAGATGGTGTGAGGGAGGGTTCCATGCCATATACTGCATGGTCATGTATGGCGCAGCCTAGTGTTTCTTCATCAGGTATAGAGTGATTAAGGTTGTTAAGTTTAACATTAACAGCATTCTGAAAGGCGACTATGCTGCAGAAAATGCACCAACAGACACACCGGAAAGAATTTCGCTTCTTGCAATTGCATGGGATAGGAAAGTTCAGGTTGCGAAGTTGGTTAAATCAGACCTTAAAGTATATGGGAGCTGGTCTCTTGACAGTTCAGCCATTGGTTTGGCTTGGTTGGATGATCGGGTATGCTGGTTTTGTTTAGACACTTTGTCTTCTGGATTTTATTGTGCATCTAATTTGTATTCATATAACAATTTGCTAACAGAGGCCTTTTTGCGTGTACAGATGATGGTGGTTCTTACAATGACAGGAAAACTCAACATGTTTGCTAGGGATGGAACCCTGATTCACCAAACAAGTTTTGCCGTAGATGGCTTGGGAGGAGATGATCTCATTACATATCACACTCACTTCATTAATATCTTTGGAAACCCTGAAAAAGCTTATCATAATTGTGTAACTGTAAGAGGATCATCTGTATATGTACTTGGACCTATGCATCTTACTGTCTGCCGACTCCTTCCATGGAAAGAACGAATTCAGGTTCTACGGAAAGCCGGTGACTGGATGGAAGCTTTGAACATGGCAATGACACTTTATGATGGTCAAGCCCATGGTGTTATTGATCTTCCTAGAAAACTGGATGCTGTGCAGGAGACCATAATGCCCTATCTTGTAGAGTTACTTTTGTCTTACATAGATGAAGTGTTTTCCTATATTTCAGTTGCATTTGGTAATCAATTTGGTAAAATGGAGCAGCCAGATGACCGGGAAAGTAGAAACAGTCCTGTGCACCCGGAAATAAAAGAGCAGTTCACCCGTGTAGGTGGTGTTGCTGTTGAATTTTGTGTACATATCAGGAGGACCGACATTCTTTTTGATGAAATTTTCTCCAAATTTGTGGCTATTCAGCAAAGAGGTATTACACATCCAATAGAGATAAGTTGGAGTGGGCCTACTTTTTAAATATCATAAATATGTATAACTTTTTATGAGTGCTTATTCGTTGACAATTCTGAATCCAAACCTAACAACAAAATTTTACTTGCACCTTTCTGGGGCAGAAGTTACTGAAAAATCATTTAAGAGTTTTAATGGCAGAGCCAGAAAACTTGGGAAGATATTAAGAGAATGATGCTTAGCTGTTTTCAGTTATTGCAGATTTTATTTATTTGCTGTCTTAGCATTTGAGTTATGAATGTATTATATCCAGACTCTTTTTCTCATGGTTGTTTGTTAGCTGACACTTGAATTTAGTGATATTCCTTCATCGGATTTGTATTATCCATAGTCTAGTAGCTCTGAAGATGAGCTTAGTAAGTGTTTGAAATATTACAGTCTTGTTTGGCACTCATTACATGAAGTTGATATATATCTCTGAGTAATTTGCTTTTCTATGTTGTAGATACATTTTTGGAGCTTTTGGAGCCATATATATTGAAGGACATGCTTGGGTGTTTGCCTCCTGAGGTAGCATTTAATGTTAATTACGTAGATCTACTCTTCACATTATAATACATTGTAATTATACTCACTTTATTGGAAAGATAATGCAAGCACTGGTAGAGCATTACAGCAGCAAAGGATGGTTGCAGCGAGTTGAACAGTGTGTTCTCCACATGGACATTTTGTCCTTGGACTTCAATCAGGTTATTATATATATTCTACATGTCTCTTTCAGTTGCTTTCTTGTTGTATTCCTGTTTTTTATCTCAAAATTTTCATTAATTTTCCTTGTTTCTGTTGTAGGTTGTCATTTTATGTCGGGAGCATGGTTTGTATGGTGCCCTGGTGTATCTTTTCAACAAAGGATTAGATGATTTCAGGGCACCTTTAGAGGAGCTGTTAGTAGTTTTACGAAATAGTCAAAGAGAAAGTGCTTCTGGCCTCGGGTAAGTTAGATGGACAGGCACTTGGATTTGGAGGGTGCATGATTTTTTATTTACTTGATGGGATTCAAGATGGTAACTTGCTTAATTACATGATATCTATTTTTTTTCCTGGAAAGATACAAGCTATGTAACTTAGTTATGTTTTGGTCTTTTGGATTATTATCCCATACACAGGCGGAAACTGTTTGTTTCCACAAGCGCCCCAATTTTAGGGTTTAAGGTTTAGAGTTTATGGGGTTTTAGTGTAGGGGTTTAGAATTTAGGGTCCATTGTTAGAATTTAGGGTTTAGGGTTAGAATTTTGGGTTAGAGTTTAGGTTTTAGGGTAATATGGGTAGGAATTTAGATTTTAACCTACAAACCCTAAATTTTAACCCTAAACTTGAAATTCTATCAACAGCCCCTAAATTCAAAACTACTACACTTAAATACCTAAACTTTAAACCCTAAACAGAGTCCCTAACCCCTAAAACTAAGGCGATTGTGTAAAAAAATTCCACAAGCGCTTGTATATAGAATAATTACCCTTGGTCTTTACACCTTGGATGTTTTACCATTCTTAAGTCTTGCTGTTAAATTACCTGTCCATGTGAGCAGTCCGAAGCATTAACGTGGCTCTACCTTACTCAGCTGATTTTAGCAAGCTTGAGACAACTGTATATTAATTAGCAGAGACTAACACGTTTATGTGCGCCTGTTTTAATCACTTATACGATTACTTTTAAGTGACATGTGGAGGTGAAATGATATGAAGTGGTGGTGCCTAGGTTTAGTCAGATACATTGTCGTTCCTTGCTTGTTCAATTACCTGAATAAAACAGAAGCAAAAAGATATATTGGAGGATATGAAAGTGAGCGCATTGTATAAGTTTTGGGGAATAATAAATCATTACAATTTATTTATTTTATTTACTTTGTATTAGCTTTCTATAATTACTTAAACTTGTTCATCTTATCAGGTACCGGATGCTTGTTTACTTGAAGTACTGCTTTACGGGTCTTTCTTTTCCACCAGGTATTAGTATTGTTTTATTTAATTACTGAAAAGATGGATTCTGTTAACTCAATAATTTCTCTTTTGACTTGTACCCAAAAAAAAATCCTTTGACAATTAAAAATAAATAAATAAAAAACTGTATTCCCTTGCTATGTGGATATAGAACAGGATTGATCTACAGAATATTAAGATCTGTAATTATTGTGGAATTTGTTAGTCTAATTGCAGCTTTCTCCATTAACATACATTTGAACTGCTTCATTGCATTAACTTATTTGAAAATGCCATCTTATATCAACTATTATGTTATAGTTACTTCAAACTTGTATTCTAGAGATTTTGCATTTCTGAACTAGTACACGCTTGTATGTTGCGTCTGACAAATTTTTAATGATTTCATGTTTTGTCCTCTGTTTAGATATGGTTAAGGCTGATCATTTGCACAAAGTTATTCTAAGAAACATTTACACCATTGAATCTGTCAGTTATCACTGAAGTATCACAATTTTCTATCCTCAGGCCAAGGTACTCTTCCACCGACACGGTTGTTGTCTTTGAGGACAGAACTTCTGCAGTTTTTGTTAGAGGTCTCTGATGGTCAGGATAAAAAATCAGCTTCAACTTTGGCTTTTGAAGGGGCATACCTTAATCTGTATTATCTCTTAGAGTTAGATACTGAGGCCACATTAGATGTTCTCAAATGTGCTCTCATAGAAGAGAAATCCCCTGAACTGGTCTCCTCTTTTTCTGAATCTGGAGATGCAAATATGGAAGCTAAAAAGGAGAAAGATTTGATGTCTGAATCTGAAACGATGTTTGTTCAGAAAACCATCGAAGCTCTTGTTCATGTTCTTGATAAGAATGCCCCTAGAACAGATGGGTCTGCTTGCAATGATGACACTAAATCTATCAAAGCATGGCCTTCAGAAAATGACATGGGATGTCTGCTTGAGTTTATTGCATGCTATGTTGCATGTGGAAGAGCTAAAATCCCAAAAACTGTTCTAAATCAGATTTTGGAATACCTGACTTCTGAAAATAATAGTTCGCCAAGTGTTTCTACCATGAGTACTGAAAGCTCCAAAAGAAGAGAGAAGCAATTACTGGCTCTTTTGGAGGTAGTGCCAGAAAGTGATTGGGATCAGTCTTATGTGTTACAATTATGTGAGAATGCATGCTTTTACCAGGTATCTTTATGGCGTTATTTCTTGAGTTCTTCACTGTGAGCATAATCCAACGGTTTAGATTACTTTCTTTAAGGTCTTCCTTAAGCTTGTCTTGTTATGTTTAGGTTTGTGGTTTAATTCATACCATCAGGCATCAATATCTTGCTGCTCTCGATAGCTATATGAAAGATGTGGAAGAGACAATTCGTGCCTTCGCTTTTATCAACAATATGTTAATGCAACTGAGTAATGGAGGTTATACTACTTTCAGATCGGCAGTCATCTCTCGAATTCCAGAGCTGGTTAATTTAAGCAGGTTATACTGGTTATGAATTCCAAAATTGTAATTTTCATCTTTAAAAGAATTGTTTCTGCTGTTGTACAAGTTATTCTTCCCATGTCTAACTTATGCTTTTATTATCTTTTGCAGAGAGGAGACATTCTTGTTAGTTGTTGTCCATTTTAATGATGAAAGTTTTCGTATCCTGTCTGAACTTAAGTCTCATCCAAAAAGCCTTTTCCTTTACTTAAAGACGGTCATTGAGGTTCACTTATCAGGCACTCTCAACTTCTCTTATTCAAGGGAAGAGAAGATTGTAAATGTCTTTAGTGGAAAAGGGGGGAAAGATTCAGAAAAAGTCCTTGAAGCCTACTTGGAAAGAATGTCTAATTTCTCAAAGTTCCTGCGAAGTAATCCTCCTCATGTAACTGATGATGTGATTGAACTGTATCTGGAGGTAAGTGCCTATTGACTGCA
This sequence comes from Hibiscus trionum, assembly GCA_030270665.1. NCBI lineage: Eukaryota > Viridiplantae > Streptophyta > Magnoliopsida > Malvales > Malvaceae > Hibiscus > Hibiscus trionum. The sequence goes on along the minus strand of BSYR01000033.1, from coordinate 5,614,736 downwards.
CTGCTTATTAATAGCATACAATTGCTGAACTCTCCTTGGTGTTCAATAGAACTGCACAGCTTTAAGTTACACGTATGACATTTGTTTTGTTGCCGTACCATTCAGCTTACATTTTGTATATCTTTATTTTTAAGTTTTCAATTTAAAGGTTAAAAATCACAAAGGAAAATTGCTTGCTTAATTAAATTATGTGTTCTTATAATTTAGGTTGGCCTTTTCATGACTCTGCTCCCTGTTTTCCTCTTACAGTTATTATGTCAGTTTGAACGGGATTCAGTTCTCAAGTTCTTGGAAACTTTTGATAGCTATCGAGTTGAATACTGTCTCCGCCTGTGCCAGGAACATGGAATCGTAGATGCAGCAGCATTTTTATTAGAAAGAGTTGGTGATGTTGGTAGTGCTCTTTTGCTTACACTTTCTAGCCTTAATGATAAATTTGCAGATCTTGATACTGCCATTGGAAGTATGGTCTCTAAGGTGTCTCTAGGTAGATCTGGTAGCATGGAGCATTTCAACTCTGTTTTGGAAATGAAGGAGGTTTGTACTGTATACCTCTTGTATATGGAAATAGTGAATTAAGGATAAGATCTTTTTATTTATTTATTACGACTGAAGGCGTTGATGTTATTTCTGATCTTTATCGAACAGGTGAATGACATACGAACTTCACTGCAAGCTTGTATTGAATTGTGCCAGCGGAATACCCCCCGTTTGAACCCAGAAGAGTCTGAGATGCTTTGGTTTAGATTACTTGATTCGTAAGTCCCTGCATTTTCATAGATTTGCTTTTCTTCAAAATTTAAGCCTTATATGAGGAGTGTAAAACTAATGGTCTGCCCTAGATAACTAAAAACATTTATTTTCCCATCTTCCTTATTTAAATTTGAAATTCATTATTTTTGGCACAAGACATTATAGCATATTACATGGTAAAAAGTTAAATGAAGATTTCATTATATGTGATATAATGAGTAAGAACATTTATGGTAAAATTCCCAGATGATTACAGAGCACATCTATGATGAAATACCTTCAAATAACTAAAGAGTACATCTAGGCTTACTTCTTTTCTGAATTTCAATGCAGATTTTGTGAACCTTTGATGGGTTCATACTGCAATGAAAGGGCATCCGAGAAGGAGAATCATGTGGGACTGGTTGAATCATTGGGTTCTCAAGATGAAGAGGAATGCATAATCAAGTGGAGGATCCCAAAATCTCACAAAGGTGGTCATATATTGAGGAAATTGCTATCTCGGTTCATCAAAGAGATTGTTGAGGGAATGATAGGATATCTTCGCCTTCCAACAATTATGTCAAAACTCCTATCTGATAATGGTGGCCAGGAATTTGGAGATTTTAAGCTTACCATATTGGGAATGCTGGGAACTTATGACTTTGAAAGAAGAATTCTGGTATGTTAGTTTGTTTTGAATATAAAGATAAACTTAAGTACTTGTGACTGAATTTAATTGAAGCTTTTTTTATTTATTCATCATTTGTCTTTTTCTTTAAAAGGGGGGGGGGGGGGGGGGGGTGGAGAAGTCTGCTTATCTTATGTGAATTTTTAGTTAGTTTCTTTTTACAAATTTCAGGATACTGCCAAATCTTTGATCGAGGATGACACATTTTACACCATGAGCCTACTGAAGAAGGGAGCTTCTCATGGATATTCCCCACGAAGTTTACTGTGTTGTATATGCAACAGTCTTCTTCCCAAGAATTCTTCTAGCTTTCGTGTTCGGGTTTTCAGTTGTGGTCATGCAACTCATCTTCATTGTGAGCTTCTGGAAAATGAGGCATCAACTAGGGGCTTGGCATCTGGATGCCCTGTTTGTTTGCCTAAGAAGAATACTCAGAAATCTAGAAACAAATCTGCTCTTACAGAGAATGGTTTAGTTAATTCATTTCCCTCGGAACACCCACCAGCACAAGGATCAACATTGCATCCTCACGAAAACGATGCTCTAGATAATTCTCATGGCCTTCGGCAAATATCACGGGTAAAAAATCTATATCTGCCTATCGAATTTGATTGCTACTTTACTCTGGGAAGGGATATAACTAAACTGAATTTGGGATTTTGCAGTTTGAAATTTTAACTAACCTTCAAAAAGACCAGAGATTAGCCCAGATAGAAAATCCACCTCAGTTGAGGCTTGCACCCCCTGCAATTTATCATGAAAAAGTGAGGAAAGGAAGTGGAGCTTTAGCGGGGGAAAGCAGCAGTCAAGTTGGCGCAGTTCAAAAACCAAGTAAAAACAGGCAACTCAGGGATCTAAAGTTAAAGGGATCATCTCTCAGATTCCCCCTAAAATCAAGTATATTTGGTGAGTTCACTTCAGTTATTACTGATGGTCTACCGATGAGTTTAATCCCTCTACGGTAACGGATAAAATCGTTCTTTTGAGTCCAATCTTTTCCGTGTAAATTGTGATACTGTTGATTTTCATGTTGAGCGATTTAATGTTAAGGTCTAACAGTATTATTCAATTGGAATAATGTTGCTGTTTTAATAAATTACATGTTATCCATCATGTTTTTAACCTGTGGAAATTTGTTTTGCAGGTAAGGAGAAAAGAAGCAAAGCATAGGAGAATAAATTGTAAAGCATAATGTAGACTGAACTTACCTCGAGGATAATTTGTTGATTAGGAATTTTGATCACGGGATCTTCCTCCTCATGAGCCAGGCCTACCATTTCTCATAGAAAACATCTGGAATAGTTGCTTCTTATTTCCGAATCAAAACATAATAAACAAACTTGAAGGTGAATCCAAAATTGTATATATTTTCTCAGTTAATTGATGAATGTTCTACTTGAGAATGAAACGGGATAGAAAGAAACTAAAGAAAGAAGAAAAGATATTAACACGTGTATTGACTGAATAGTCAAGGTGAGTGACTTTCATTCATTGAATACAGTACACTATGTATTTATAGTCCGTACACTATGTATTATCACGTGTTTGTTGTCGAGAACAGTTTGTGGGCTATTGGGATGTCTCATTTGAGGGATACTTCTGATCCTCGGATTTAGAAGAAAGGACCGGCTTTTGGGATGCCCGGTGTTCATGTCGGTTGCATGGATGTTTTGAAGGTGAGGGAAGTGGCTAAGGAGGCCATTGGCAGGGCTAGGAGAGGAGAAGGTCCAACATTGGTGGAATGCGAGACATAGATTTAGAGGACATTCGCTGGCGGACCCCGATGAGCTTCGCGACCCGGGTAAGAATTTGTTCATCTTTATTCTTCACTTGCTTACCATTTCTAGGACTATTATTACATTGATAAAAACCATAAGAACTTGCATGCATGTGTGTTGTACTAGGCTTGTAATGATGTCTTAAAGTTGAAGTGATTATTGATTTTCTAAACTCTATATGTTCCATAGTATGTTTATGCTTAAATCGAAGCATGGTTTGATGGTCAAGAAATTATGAATAATAGAATTCCAAATCCCCCACTCTTTGAGCAACGAGTTGAAGAGTTTTATTTTATAACTCAAACATTATTTGAAATTTTTTTAGTCGAGTCAAGTTCAAGTTTCTATTCAAATTTAATTGTAAACATCTATACTATTATGATATTAATTAGTTCTAATTTAAACCGTTTTCTATAATCATATACAATACACGCATATTTTTTTTATATTCTTGCATATGTGAAATATATATATATATATATATATATATATATATATATATATATATATAAGTCAAAATTGAGAGTCTCGAACTTGAAAGTTGATACACTAATTATTAAAATTTTCGATTTATTGGAATTTTTATTTTATAATTCAAACTTTATTTGAAATTTTTTCGTGTTGAGTTCACGAAATTACAAGTTGTGTACTTTTACATCGAGGTAGAATAATTTAGATTTTTTGAGCGGAGTCTAGTTTTACCCACCCTTAAAGGTGGCCACACATATATTATAAGCGATCTAGAAATTTTAGAGTGGCAAAAAAATTCATATTTCAAAACGCGTATAATTAGTAAAATAGTGATTTTAGGGTGGATACGTGGATTCACCACTTATTGCAAAACCCTTTAACTGAATATTTGTACCAAAAATAAAAACTGATAGGATAATTTATTATTTAAAAATTTATTAAATTTATTTATATAATATATGCATGAAGCTTTTATGAAATCACGTATTCCATATATTACACAAGTTTAAAACTAATTACATATTAAAATCAAGGGTAAACTAACCCAATGACTACCATACTATGGTAAATGTATTAAAATGATCACATTAAAAAAAATTGACTCAATTGACCACCCAAACTATTGAAATTGGATCAATTAAAGCATCTGCCGTTAATGGGCTAACGAAAGGTGACGTGGCAGTTAAAAAAAAATAAAGGTATTATTACACAGTTGGTCCTCGTTACTTATACACTATATTAATTTGATTTTAATTTTAATTTAATAAAATAAATTAATTATTTGGTGACACGTGTCACCACCTTATTGGAGGATTTTAATTATTTTTATTTAATTTGATTAATTAATTTTCTCACTCGAATCAGATTGTAACACGTGTCACCTGATTAGAGAAGGAAAAATGAATGCAATGAAAAGACTCCAGGGGATCAAACCCACGACCTCAAAGACAAGCATGCTTGCTACTGGGCCAAGCGCACTTTTGTGATGTAAGTCACAACATTTAATATATGTTTTAAATACATGTTAATGCCCAAAAAAATAAAAACAAGGAAAATGGCTTTTGGTGGATTCGAATCAGTGCCCTTGGAGTAAAAGTAAAGCATGTTTACCACTAGGCCAATCATATTTCTAAGATGAGGTGTACAACATTTAATAAATTATCTTTAGTAATTGTTAATGCCCAGAAAAATAAAAAGAAAAGAAAATGTGGTTTTAGGAAAATCGAACATAAAATATTTAACTCAATATAATTTTGATTTATTTAAGACATATTTTTTTCCGGGAAAATAAAAGGAAATAAAATATGGTTTAAATATTGGGTTAAATCTAACATAAAATATTTAACCCAATTAAATAAATTAAAATTTAATTAAATAAATCAAAAGAATATTGGGTTAAATATTTTATGTTCGATTTTTCTAAAACCACATTTTCTTTTCTTTTATTTTTTTCGGGCATTAATAAATATTCAAGACATATATTAAATGTTGTACATTATATTTTAAAATTATGCTTGGCCTAGTGGTAAACACGCTTTGCTTTTACTCCAAGAGCACTAGTTCGAATCCATCAAAGGCCATTCTCCTTGCTTTCATTTTTCCTTCTTCAATCAGGTGACATGTGTCATCACCTGATTGGAGGGGGAAAATTAATTAATCAAATTAAATAATCACCACCTAATTAAATAATTAATTTATTTTATTAAATTAAAATTAGGATCAAATTAATATAGTGTATAAGTAAGGAGGACCAACTGTGTAATTATACCTTTATTTCTTTAACTGCCACATCACCTTACTTTAGCCCATTAACAGCCGGTGCTTTAATTGATCCAATTTCAATAGTTTGGGTGGTCAATTGAGTCGATTTTTTTTAATGTGGTCATTTTAATACATTTACCATAGTATGGTGGTCATTGAGTTAGTTTACCCTAAAATCAAAATTATAATAAGGGAATGTGCACGCGGTGAAATTTTTTTATTTATACAAGTGCCTCAATTATATGGTTTACGGTTTTAGTTTAAAGTTTAAGGTTCTTAGAGTTTAGGATTATAATTTAAAGTTTAAGGTTAGAATTTAAGGTTTAGAGTTAGGGTTTAGGTTTTTGGGTAATATGGTTAGAGATTTAGGTTTTAAGCTATAAACTTTAAATTTTAACCTTAAACTCAAAATTATATCAATAACCCTTAAAAACTAACACTTAAACCCCTAAATTTTAAACCCTAAACAAAATTCCTAAACTTTAAAATTAAGACATTTGTATATGAAATAATGTTTACACAAACACTTGCATATGAAATAATTACCCATAATAAAAAAAGGTAAATTAAACCTCGTTTATATGAACAAAATGAAACTTCTAATGAAAATGACGGGCACGAGACAATGGGACACCTACTTGTCCTAGACAACTCCGACACCATACAAAATTATTCCTTGATTTTGCCTCCCTAAAATATTAGAATTCGGAATGTACCAAATATATATATTTGGAAATATTGAGTTCGTCGAGGATGGAAAAAAATGATTTATTTATCTACCAAAGATATTAAATGGACGGTCCATCAATTTCGCCTATGCTTTTTCATCCAAAATACTTTTTAAGGATAATGGTACAAACGTCTTCTGTATTTTATCAAAATGTTTAATATGGTGTCTTAACTTTTTATATGTTCAATATGCCTTATATATCTTATTTTTATGTTTTAAAATGTATCTCAAGACCAACACCATCAATTAATGAGGTGACAGGGCACGTGACACATTTTTATATTGCCATATAAAATATTTAGTAAATTAAATTACAACTAGGTCATATAAGCAATTTGACCGTTTTATTTTTTGAAGTAAAAAAATTAAAAAATTAAAAAAAAGTAAAAGAATTGATTGAACTGTGAGGAATCCTCTCTCCCTCTTTGTTCATCTTCTTCCTCTTTTCTATTCCCACAGTTCAATAAATTATTTTCCTTTTTCTTAATTTTTTAATTTTTACTTTAAAAAACAAAATAGTCAAATTGCTTATATGTTCTTGATGTAATTTTTCTCTCTCTCTTTTTATCGAAAATTTCACGTGACAGCATAAGAGCGTGCCATGTATCCAACTATATCATCAATTAATGACGTTAGTCTAGAGAGGCATTTCAAAAGACGAAAATAAAGTACAGTAGACATATTGAACATATAAAAAGTACATACACCACATTGAATATTTTGATAAAATACATGAAATATTTGTGCCATTACCCCCACTTTTTAGTATCATTTTCCTTTTTCCGGCTAGTTATTTTATCCCCAATTAGTTGGGCCTTAAAATCCATAAATAAAAATTAAAACATACTAACATGTAATCTAACCATACGTTTAGTAATAAATATGTTATTTTTTTAAGAAGTGATAATTTACTTATTTAATTAAAATTTTATTACAAATATATTATTTTGTTGTTAAAATTAAAATAAATGGTTTGGTATAACAATTTTTTTATTTTCAAACTTATACATTTTTATTAATTTGACCTTAATTTGAAATAATTCAATGTATTTAACCATTCATATAAAAAAACCCATTAGTGAAGTGTTACTAGCAGACATCATTAAAGTAATAGTGGGCCTAATCATTAGTATGTCAACTATCTAGTAGTGATGTGTTTGTGTCTGTCGAGTTATTATATATATTGGTTATCAAGCTCATAGACATGTAATGCAACAAGTGGTTGGAAGGTGTGTCAATGTCATGAAGTTGCAAGTTGCAACATTGAATTTTTAAAATATAAAAGATAAATTTTTTGCAATATATTTTTTAATTATGATCGAAACGGTAGAATGTATACATTTTAAGGACTATATTTATTATCATACTAAGACGTCTATTTTAATTTTAACGACATACTAATTTATTTATAATAATTAAATGATTAAATTTTACAAGAATAATGTGTCTATTGCGAAACTTATAATTAAATAAGTTTATGATATATTTTATCCATAAATAAAACTCGAAGTTTCCAAACAATAATTATTATTGGCTTCATATTGAAGGAGTTATTTATCCATAATTGTTATTTATCTTGTTTTTAAATTTTATTTTAAATAAAAAAAAGTGTGCTTTGTGGACCGAAAGAATGAGGTAAAGATATGAAACATATAAAATGCTCTATGTTTGGCTGCCTACGATATCTAAGATTCTAAATTTCGCTCATAAGGTTAATTTTGACATTTAACATTTTTATTTAATAGAGTATTTAACTTTAACTCGTTAGAAATCTATATTTATTTTTTTTCTAAATTAATATTTACTATGATTGATTTATTTAAATTGTACAACACAATCTAGCTAATAATTTAAAATCTATTAATTAATTAAGTAGTCAAAAATATTAATAATGTGTCATTTTATATATGTTCGAATCTTGATATTTATTTTGAAAATATAAATATTTTTTTACTTAGTAAAAAAGTTTAGGTAATAATTCCAACCGAACACCCAAATTCAAATACCTAATATGACAAAATTTAATACAAAATTGCACCTAAAATAAAGTTTTGATATCAAAATGTATTTTTTTTTTAAAATAGAGGAACAATAAATGATTAGTATTTCTCAAAAAGAAAAGGAAGAACCCGAAGCCACATAAACCCCAGAATCTCATAACATCCACGTGTCGCATGTTCAACCATGAGATCCACAAATGTTCTGAGGTGCCAACGTGGCAGCCGGCTCGGGAAAATATCTTGGCTCGAACATCCCACATCCGCCCAACACGTGTCCCTTTCTCTCCCCTGTCGGCCCCACATACAGTTGCGTCCCTACATTCACCCGCGAAAAAGAAAATCAGAAACAATGATCCTCGTTTCGCCACGTCATCATCACTAACCTTGAGCCAATGACAGTCCACCATTTGATTCCAGTTTTTGTTTTCTTATTTAGAAAAAAAAAATCATAAATTCTTCTTTTTCTCCTTTGCCTTGTTATTCAAGAACAGGAAGATATTTTATGCGGTTTTCGCGGTCCAAATCGAAAGTTGGACTTTAAAAACCATTTAAGAATTCTTGCTCACTTTACGACGAGGTTAATTTAATTCCTTAATTTCACTGCAAAACGAAGTTTTTCTTTCTTTCCTTCCTTCCCCTTCAGGTAACTCTGTTTTCCCCCTTTCTGTGCCTGAAAATGGGTGAAGTTGCGATGGAAGTAGACGTGGAGGTTGGAGCAGCGGAGGAGAGGAAGAATAAGAAGAACGAGGAGAAGGATGGATCCTCAGAGGTTGTCCGGTGGGAAAAGTTCTTACCTCGGATGGTTCTCAGAGTTCTCTTAGTTGAAGCCGACGATTCCACTCGTCAGATCATCGCCGCTCTTCTTCGAAAATGCAGTTACAGAGGTTCCAATTTCTCCTTTCCCCGATTGCGTTTATTTCTCTAGATCTACCGATCATAAGTATCAGTTTGATTTCCTTTGTTTTTATACAGTAGTCGCGGCTGTTCCTGATGGTTTAATGGCATGGGAGACTTTAAAGGATCGACCGCATAACATTGATCTTATATTGACTGAAGTTGAGTTGCCTTCAATTTCCGGATTCGCGCTTCTTACATTGATCATGGAGCATGATATCTGCAAAAATATTCCTGTTATAAGTATGTAATCTCAAGTCTCAACTTAAAAACTTGTTGTTGCTATTAGATGCGAAGCTAGTACGTTTTAAGATTGTAATTTCTACTATTTTTTGTGATTAAAACAGTGATGTCGTCGCAAGATTCAATTACCACGGTTTTGAAGTGCATGTTAAAAGGTGCAGCTGACTTTCTTATCAAACCTGTTCGGAGGAATGAATTGAGAAACCTCTGGCAGCATGTTTGGAGAAGACACATGGTTTGCACTATGCAGTACTATACTCGACGTTTGCTTCGTTTTTCTTGGCTGAAATCGAGCATTTGACTTGGATTCACCATTCTTTTTTGCTGTACTTTTCATCAGCTAGCTAGCGGCAGTGTTCCTCTTAAGCTACCTGCTACAAAAAATAAAGTTGAAACCAATTCCGAGAGTGAGAGCAGCCAATTCAGTGATTATGGATCGTCTACGCAGAAAAATAAAGAAGAAAGTGATAGCAAAGTGAGTATTTTCTTATCTTTTGGTTTAGGTTTTTGTAATTAGTTTTGATACTTCTGCTCAGGTTCTGAATATGTTGATGGTTTTGCATAACTTTTATAACATCCTTGTCTATGAAATGTGTGTTCTTGGAATGTCCATCAACCAGTGGAATTTATAATTTGTTAGGTTTTTGCATATTGCCAAGTTAAGTAATCTTTTCATTTTTGTATTATGAAAATCTACATTAGAATTCCCGGATCCATGATGCCATTGCATATATGAGAAAAAATTCTTTTCCAGAATGATTTGGTTGGCTTCATTAAGTTTCACATTGAGACTGCATGTTGTGCCACCACATGTGCAGCAAAGCTGAGAGTACATACATGCGAAATATGCAGGGTCTTTCAGAGGGGAAGTGTACCGGTGCCAATCTTAGCGATACGGGCAGAGACCAGCAAGGAGATGATGTTAAAATGAGTCAAGAGTCACTTCGAAATGGGGGTCGAATTGAAGGTATGTTGCGTTGTTTTACAAAAATTTTAGTTCCTTTTTCTGAGTTCAGCTAAAAGAAAGAACACCCTCTTCCTCTTTTTGACCAGGGATATCTGACAAGCCATTTATTTTAGAAAATTCAAGTAGATTGATGAAGGTAAAGGAGGTTGCTCATTGCAGTGAAGCTTGTGAATCAAATGCATCAAAATTAGAAGAAAACTCTGTTTTCATAAAAGGGACGACTCATGGTGGTGGTGTTGGACAACAAAGTAATAGAGGAAGTGCAAATGCCACGAGCAGGGTTGGCTGCAATGATGGGCTGGTTAAACCTCTCACTGGGGCAATTGATTTAATTGGTTCGTTTGATAATCGACCAAAGGGCGCCGTTGCATTTTCTAGTTCAAGTGATGGCAAGTTTGAATTTTCTCCTGAGTTGGAGCTTTCTTTGAGAAGGTCTTGTTCAAGTAGTTCTAAGAACCAAGGTACCAGTGAAAGGCCCACGCTAAACCACTCTAATGCATCGGCTTTTTCATGGTAAACATTATGTTCCCTCTATTATTAATGAGCTTGAGATGTATAGATGTTTTAGCAAAATGAAAAAAGAAAGAAAGATTCCATTCTGTTGTTTACCTGATATCTATTGTAGAGAAACAAAACGAGTTGCTCTTATAATTTTTCATTTTATTCATTTCTCCATATTTTACCCTATCAAAGGACTTCTTTGGCTGTTCTTGAAATTCCCAATAAAAGAAGTGGTTGTTTAGCTCATCTCTATTGCTTGAAATTTTATGTAGCATGCAGTTTTCTGATGATTGCTAATATTTTTTGTAGGTATAACACTAGCAAATCTTTACAAGCCGTTTTCTCTACACCAGCTGGCAACCAAGATGCATTGAAAGAGGATGACAGTGAATCCAAACTAAACCTGGAAAGTAACAATGATACTTCTAAACCTCATTTTGTTCCAATGAGTGTTAGTAACGAGAATCTGACTAATCCAGTCACTGGTCAGTCAGAGCTAATAGTTCCGAGCACCCAACTTGGGCTGATTCATGTTCCTGGGGTGAGGATGGATGACATGCATCCTGAATGTAATAATGTTGTCCCTCACATTTATTATGCACAACCAAATCCACCCCTTGAAGGTAGTTCTGAGCCTGCTGAACGGCAAGAATATTCTCCCATTCCTGTGAGCACCTCAGCTCACACGAATCCTGATGTTCATGACCCAGAACAAGGTTACCAACGGTCTGAGGAAGCGATCAACTGCTCTATTGACCAGACTGTTAAAGAGCAAACCAATCAGGAGCCTGTTGGGCAACTAAGGTGCATTTCTCCTATTGCTAGTCAGAGTGCTTGCAGCAGTTTATGTGATGGTGTTGATAATCATGAAAAAGGCAGAGCACATGGAGATATTTCGAGTAGGAGTGATGCTAGTGCTAGTACTACCGGTGCTGCAGCAATTGATAGGGGCACAACTACTGGGAGTTTCAATGATAGTAATCTCTTCATTCAAGATGGACTTAAAGGGATGGATACTCATCGCTCCAGCCAAAGAGAAGCTGCTCTGACAAAGTTCCGACTTAAGCGGAAAGATCGATGCTTTGAGAGAAAGGTATATTATTATTACTACTACTACAATTGTAATTGGTTGAGTTTAGACAAAAGCTTTGCATATGTGACTTGTTGTTGTATGCAGACTGCAATGTACTTTCTTCCACCTAAATGCGGCTCGGTGTCGCTTAGCGCCACAGCCGCACTTCTGCCCGCTAATCCATCATTTATGTTGCTAAAGTGCTATTATTCCAATAGGTCCTTTCTTTTGTAAAGGCCTTGTTGTAGGTACTAGTATTTCTTAACTAAGTTTAGAACCTAATGTTTAATTTGCATCAAAATCCAAACAATTTAGATTCAGAGACTTTCCTTGTAAACCTCCTTGAATGTGATAACATCCTAGTTTGCCCTGTGGTGAGAAAAAGAAAATCGGTAACAAAACCATTTTGTAGCAGCATGTCCATTTCTTTAACGATTAACTCCTTTGCACATGTTCGATATCAGAGCCGAAAAAGACTAGCAGAGCAGCGTCCCCGAGTGAGAGGACAATTTGTCCGTCAAGCGCAAAATGACACCCCCGTAAATGATGTTGATGCGCCTAATACGTGACGATACAAACTCGACTTCCTCTCGACAACTCGACATGAAAATAAATTCTTGCTGAAAACATGAAACCGTTTAGTTTTCTGCATCCAACTCACAGAGGTAGTATTGTAATTATTTAGTGAGGTAGTCTTGGTTTTTTTTTTGCCTATATGTGTGGCTGCTAATCCACATTGGACAACTTACTAATCGTAGTTAGGCAGGTTAGTTGTATAATACTTATCATTTGCTTCAATAGGTTAAAGAAAGTGCCTTGGATTCTTTTCCGGTTATTCATCGTCGTCGGTGCCGCCATCTATGAACTCAACGCCACCTCACAATCCTTCATTTCTACTTCCATGCAGTTCACCGTCGTTACGAGAAACCCCAACAAGAGAGTCTCCATCTTTTACAACAAGTTGCAAGCTTACGCCTTGTATAGAAACCAACAGATCACTCCCCCTAGTGGACTTGCAGCCTCTGTACCACGAGATGAAGAGCACGGTGTTGGTGTTGGTGTTGGTGTCAGTGTCGCCTGTTATCGGCAGCGGGGTGGTCCCGGCATCGGCAGAGGTGGTGAATGGACTGATGATCAGGGGCAAATGGTGGTGAGGGCATGAGGGGCTCTGGTCCCTCCAAAAATTTGAACAATTTGCATTTGGCTCTTTAAATTTTTGAAATTTTTTAATTTGGCCCTTCAAAAATTTTAAAATTCACATTAAGCTTTTTTTTCTTTAAATATTTTTAATTAAGTTCACTTTTAAAATTTTGAAAAATTTTCATTAAATCTCATTATTTTTAAAATTTTAGTTTAGGCTTTTAAAACTTTCAAAAGTTTTAACTTAGTCTGCTTAACTTGTTAACCAAGATCCGCCATGCCGATGGTAGATGAGACTTAACGGTGTGGTGGCGTTGAAGGTGGTGCTCTTGGGGAAATTAAGATGAGACTGTTCGACCTGATATATTTATTAAAATGCATTTTATTTTATAATTATTTTTATATAATTTTTTATTAATTTTTTTGGTCAGATAGATTTTAGTCGGTTTTTTGGGTTAAAATTTCGATATCAAATCAAAGAACGAATTATACTTCTATTACATCAATACATCATATTGAGTTAAATCATAATAAAATTGATGTCAAAACAAGATTGAATTAAGATACTTAAATTTTGAATCGGAGTTGGCAACAAATAAGGATGTAAATGAACTGCGCTTGAATAAATAAGATTATGTTTGTGCTTATTTATTTATTTTTAAAAGCGTTTTATGTTTGTTTAAAATTTTAGGCTTAATCATCAAATAGGTGCCTAGACTATACTCTTTTTTTTCAGTTAGGTGCCCAAAGTATTTTTTGGGCCAACTAGGTGCCTAGCATTTCATTCAGTAACCCATTTAAAGTTCGCCGCTAATTTTTTCCGTTAAAAGACACGTGTCACATCCAGAAAAATTCAAAATTATATTAAAAAATAATAAAATAATAAAATAAAAATGTATCATGAAAGTTTCAAACATTCCCAAAATAGTCCCCAAATTCAACCACTCCCGCAGCCGTCGGCCGCTTTGCTGGCGACGGAATGAAGTGCCCTCCCCTCCCCTCGCCAAACAACCCCACGTCGTTCGTCGCGAATCGTTCGAAAGAACCATTCGACAATTTCGTATATTCGCACGACGTCGGTTGATTTTCTGTGACGAGATGATGGGGGAAATGGGCGTGATGGTCCGACGATCGATTTGGTGGGCGGCGGCGTGACAATCGGCGGCGGAATCAGCCTAAATCGGGATTTAGATTTTGGAGGTTAGGGATTTTAGAATTTGGGGGTTGTTTTATAAAATCTGGAAAATTTTAAAAAAATTTGAAAATTAATTAATTTTATTTATTTTTAATATAATTTTAGATTTCTCAGGATGTGACACGTGTCTTTTAACGGAAAAAATTAACAACGAACCTTAAATGAGTTACGGAATGAAATGTTAGGCACCTAGTTGACTCGAAAAATAGTTTGGGCACCTAACTGGAAAAAAAAAGGGTATAATCTGGGCACCTATTTGACGGTTAAGCCAAAATTTTAATATTATGTTCGTGTTCGTTTATTTATTTTTGAAGGTGTTCGTTTATTTATTTTTGAAGGAGTTCGTGTTTGTTTGTTTAATGTTCACGAATGTGCCCGTTTAAGTGTTCGTGAACGTGTTCATTTAAGTGTTCACGAACGTGTTCGTTTATATGCTTGAGAACGTGTTCGTTTAAAGTTCGTGAACATGTTCATTCACTATGTTTGTTCAATTTAGTCAATACCTTCATCAATTTTCAAAATTTAAAAAATAAAATGAGCCTATAAACGAGTTTGTTCGTGAACATAAATGAACTGAATATATTTTTGTTCGTGTTCGTTCATTTATTAAACGAACATTTAAATTTTATTCATACTCAATTATTTAACTTAATAAACGAACAATTCGTCCAACGCTATATTTATTTACACCCTCACAATTAAAAACCCCTTTGCTATCACTATTTACATAGACATAGCATGTACCTAGGTTTGTTGCTAAAATAATCATCACGGGAAATATGGACAAGGGGTCATAAATCTGGTGTCGTTTTGACTCCATATCAACCTTCAAATCACTAACGGAAAAGCTAATATATGATACTGACGCACTACGTCACCCATAATCCGTCTATTAAAAATTAGCCATATATTTCTTTTTTTCATGTCATTTTTTCTAAAGATGAATCCTCACATTTTCATGCCATGTAAATAATAACTGAGCGGTTAGTCAGTTACATTACATGAACAGAGCCGTCCCTGGTCCAGGGCAGGAAGGGCGCCCGCTCAGGGCCCCGGCTTTAAAAGTGATAGAGCAGCAAGCATTTTGACATCTTAAATTGAGTAGAGATGAGAAGTGGGGACCACATATTTGAAAGTAATAAAAAAATAAAACTTAATTAAAAATAAAAGGAAAAAGATGAGGAGTGGGGCCCAAAAACTTTATAATATATATATATATGTATATATATGTATCAGAATAATATATCTAAAGAGGAAGAAGAGTTCGTTTCAAAAGAAAAAAAAAGAGTACATAAAACAAAAGATCCAACGTTTTGGAAAGATGCAAGCTTTCTCTCCCTTTCAACTTGCTTCCACCTTCTAGAACCTCCGCTTTCTAGCTGGTTTTTCAGTCTGAAGGGTCGGTCGTTAAGGTGTGATCCCTCTTGGAGGTGGAGTTGGTTTTGAGCCTCTGCTTTCTGACCCTCTCTCTTCGGTCTTTTAGCCTTTACAATAATCCCCCTCCTTTCTAACACTTGTTGCCTCTCCCTCTCATTGCCTTGCACTTACTCCCCAACCACCCCTCGAATCTGATGCATCACTGTCAAGCTCTAAGCACTAGGGTCGTTAATAACGACTTTCCCACCGACCCTGCTGAGCCAAGACTTTATTGACGAGTTGGAACTTAATGAAGGTAATGAGGTAAACTTTACTCTAAAAAACCTTTCCCTATTGGGTAAGCTTTTGACGCCATCATCTATAAAGATTTTGGCGTTAACGACCATCCTAAGGAAAGCCTGGAAGTGTGAGAGCCTCGAATGCCATGATCTCGGTAGGAATTTCTTTCTGTTCATTTTCAAAATGACGGATGACCGACATCGTATACTCGGCTGCAAGCCCTGGACGGTGCAAGACTCCCTCCTAGTGTTGAAAGAGTGGCAGCCGAACAAGGCACTTGAGAAAATTGACTTTTCAACGGAGGAGTTCTGGGTGCAGATTCACAATCTCCCCATAGGTCTGATCACTGCCGATAATGTTAGAAGGATCAGTAAGCTTTTCCCCATTTATTTCGGATCGTCGTTAGAAACGGAAAACAAAGCTGTATGGCAAGGCACAATGAGCATTCGTGTAGCTATAAGAGTGGAAGATCCACTCAAAACTGGGTTTGTTCTAAAACGAAAAAAAGATAAACCTCTTGAAGTTGCCTTTAAGTACGAAGGTTTGCCGAAATTTTGTTTTCGCTGTGGAAGATTAGGGCATGTAGAGAGGGACTGCAAACACGACGTCGTGATGTTTAAACTCGCCAGAAAATTTGGTCCATGGTTACGAGCGTCGTTTAGAGGTAACCTAAATCGATCCTACACCAGGTCGTGGGAAACAACAGTGCCTCCCTACCATCACTACACGACAAGGGAAAGGGCGAAAAAGACAATTTTCATTGGCACATTGTCCAAACAAAATCCAAAGAAAATCAGGGGTACCAGTCTGTTTCGTTTAAGGATGCAAGTAAGGTTCAATCAGACCCTTGTAAAGTCAACACCGTCTTACCTCTTTTGGAAGCAGGGGAGCCTAGCTGGTGCAGAGACAACCTAGGACCATGCATTGGAACGACGTCTGCACAAGGAGATTTTCCAAGCCATGCTCCCAAGCTCGCCTCTGACCTCCGTGTTCAATCAACATCAAACCTTGGACTGCCAGGAGGAAATCTTAGTTGTTCATGGGGTAATTTGCTAGCTGCTGGTTTTGACAAAATGAAAGTATCGACCAACAAAAAAAGGAAAAGGGAAGAGGTTCACATTGAGTACTTCGAGCCGGCCAAGAGGAGAGAACTCTGGGAACAAGTTTCAAACGCCATCGTTCAGATCGGGCCACGTAACTAGTGCCTCTCAGAAAACAACCCCACAGCAAGCGAGGAGATGCTTAAGGCAGCTTTGTTCCAATCTCCCTTCTTGTCCTCTTCAACTATCATTCAGAACATAGAAAAGAAGAATAGAGAAAGGACTTTCGGATCGAAAAGGCTCACTCTTATCAGGAAAGCTGCTAGGCGCAAATATGCCATGGAATGCACAAGGGTGATGGTCGATGAAGTAGGGCTCATTGAACTAGGAATTGGTCCATTTGGGAAAAAATATCACACGTGTACCGTCAATGTGTGTGGACGATAACTTTTCCCTTAACGAAGAAATTCAGATTAGTGATGGAGAGGAATTGGTTTCCACCTCGCTTTCAAAAGCTCTCGTTGATCCGATTTTCGAATCTGCCTTTGACTCGGATAACTCCAATGAGAGTTATCCGGAATCGCTATGAGTTCTTCCAGCTTCACAGCCTATAAAGGGAAGGATCATAGGCTCTCTACGCGTTCTTTTCCTTCCCCTCGGATCACGGTTTTTGCTTCGTCGTCGGATGATCCTTGGTCTAGGTTTTATCGGTCTTTTATCTTAGGTTTACTTGTTAAAAACGTTTACGATAAATCATGATTGGGAGGAGGCTCGATGATTTCATCCCCTCCTCATATCTGGGCACAGTGGGTGATGCCTTGACAAGGACCAACAAATTTGGGTTGGAAGCCTGCCTCTGGATAGAGCTCTCAGGCACGGCTACTGTCTTTCTTCCAGGGAAGAGTTTATGGAGTTCACGTTTTGGCTTTCTCCAGTATCATCCAGGTTTTATCGGTTTTGAAAACACGATTCATGGTTATACCAATGAAAGTGTATTTCTGAGAGATCCAGGTTCTTCTCCGGTATGGTTATGCTGGGTTTTAGAGTGGTCTGTGGTTGTCTGTTGTTCGTTGTTGCAGCTGGTGTCCAGAATGTTGGTGGTTAGGTGTTTTTTCTTGTTTCTTCAGCGTGTTTTAGGGCCTTCATGGCTTTTCGTTTGTTTTTGGTTTCTTACATGTTTCCTATGTTAATGGGACCCACGGGTCTATCCCGTTTGTAACATTTCCCAGTTTAATGAAGTACCTTTTATGATCAAAAAAGAAAAGAAAAAAGGAGTGGGGCCCAAATATTTTATAATATATATATAAGAATATTTATAATACGATCTTCTTTAAAATTTAATTTTTTCAAATTTTATTATTAATGATTTATTTTTTAATATATTTATTATTAATACTTTAATTTTTTAATATTTTTATTACGGGATTATTTTTTCCTAATATTTATTATTACAAGTTTATCTTAAATTTTAATTTTTTAAGTACTTATTATTAAGGCACAATTTTTTCCACAATATTTGTTATACGGACATACTATTAAAATTCAATTTTTTCAATACTTGTTATTAGTGACCCAATTTTTTTCAATACTTGTTATTATTGACCTAATCTTATTTTAAAAAAAATAGTTGCTATTAGATACATAGATTTAAATAGTATTTTGCAATAGCAACAACGATCGTTATATAGCGGTAGAGACATCATCCAAAACCGCGATACATGCAACTGTTATGTCTATAATAGCATTTATTTTTTAAAAATTTGCAACAAGGATACTCGTTGTGACCGAAATAACATTCGTTATGTCCGCAATGACGAAAAATACAACACGACTGAAAATGTGATCACAATCGTAATTTAAATTTTTAACTTATGGCCCAATTTTTAAGTTCGCCTTAGGGACACCAAAATGTTAGAAACGGCACTGTACATGAAAGTTGATTATAAATGAATTAGTGACATGGAAAAAGAGAATTAGTTAATTGATTTTTAGTAAAGGAAGACTATAAATAATGTGGTGAGCCAGATTCATAAAATAATTTCTCGAATGGAATGCCAATCGTTAGCTGGAGGGGACCACGTGGCATATAGTTAAAGGTACTTTTACGAACTTAACCTCAGTGGCACCGGGAACTTGTGGCTGAGATTTGAAGATGGAGGCAAAAAACCAGGGACCAAACAGACCAATTACAAAAAGACAAAGAAAAACTATAAAATAAATAATGGAAAAA
Source organism: Hibiscus trionum (assembly GCA_030270665.1). NCBI lineage: Eukaryota > Viridiplantae > Streptophyta > Magnoliopsida > Malvales > Malvaceae > Hibiscus > Hibiscus trionum. The sequence continues at coordinate 5,595,635 of BSYR01000033.1, read as the reverse complement.
GCGCAAGGGTGGGGTTTACTTGAATCAGCCACTAAATTAAAGCCACTTGGCAACATCCGACGCATCTCTCCGTTCACTCTTTTCCAGCCTCAAATTAAACTCCCCCAAATTTTGTTAAATCCACATGAAATTGTAGTGGCTGAGATTTCCCCTTGCTTCTTCCTCAAACTGCAGTTTTCTGGTGTTTCAGTTCTCCCCTAAAGGAATAAGCCTACTTTCCCTTTCCCTTTCCCTTTGCTTTCTTCACCCAAAACAGCTGGTTCCGATCTTCTCATTGCCGGAAACTATTAGGTCTCCGACGAGTTTCCGGATAACCCAATTTTCATGCGTGAACGTTGCTTCCAGTGTTCTCATCCTCCATGGCTTTATCTCAAGGTACTTTCATTTTCCACCGCATTTCTAGGGCTTTCCTTCCCTACTCTCCGTTTTGTTGCCATTAAAAACTCTGCTCGGCTGAGTTGAAAATCATCTTCTTTATACGCAGTTGAGTAGGGGGACAAAAGGAAAGTGATTGAATCCTTGTTATATTTCTCGGCAACCAAACAGAAGGTAAATGATTAATTTTTTTGTTAAATTTGATTTCTTTTGGCTGTTACGGGGAAAGTTTGGAGTTATGGATGTGGAAGTGTGTTGTTGATTACTAATTAAAGCTTTTTCTTTTCACTTCTCAAAAGGTTTTGGCGTCTACGGGTTCGTTTTGGTGAGGATTCTGAATAACGGAATTTTCTATTAAGTTCATTGGAAAGAAGCCGTCTCTTCTCTCTGTTACGGTGGATACATAAATTTTTATTTTTTAGTTTTAAAATCTTAATTTTCTAGAGATTTTAGCTCTCACGCATAGTTTACTATGTGATTAATTAAAATACTTAAGAAAGCAAGAGACGGATCTCTATCGATTGTTCTTGGCTTTGGTGTTTTTGCAGTAGTAAATAGCAGTAATCAGATTTGTAGTATTTGAAAAAAATGAAAGGAGGTTTATGTTTCACCCGTTGCTGGTTAGAGATGATTTGAAGCAGCGGTGACGCTGCCGAGGTTCTGTCAATGGACACATACTCCTCCGGAGAAGAACTCGTTATTAAGGTATTGGTTTTCAAAATCAATTCTCTTTCTTGCTTTTGCTTTTAAATTATGCTTATTAGAATTGTAGAAATGCAGTTTTTGTATTGAACTTTTATGTCGAATGATAGACTAGGAAGCCTTATACTATTACTAAACAACGCGAAAGATGGACTGAGGAGGAGCATAATAGATTCCTAGAGGCCTTGAAGCTCTATGGACGAGCTTGGCAACGCATTGAAGGTTTTCACTTGCTTGTCCCTCTTAGTTTTTTTTCTTCTTTTTTGATGGTAGGGGTTGAGAAACAGTAATATTTCAATTGCTGCTGTCATTTTAGGACTATTGTTATTGTGGATTGAGGTTAAGATTAGTTGGATATGTTTGTTAGGTCTGACAAATGGAGCACCTATGTTATTTATTGTCTTAATTGGAGATCTTTTTCTCTTTTCTGTTACATGGTGATTTGCAGAACACATAGGAACAAAGACTGCTGTGCAGATCAGGAGTCATGCTCAAAAGTTCTTTTCAAAGGTCATTTGGTGCCTTCTTGATTATGCTTATGCCTATGTTCAATGTATTTTTCTGCTGCCTAAATCTTGTTTCTGCTTGAAATGTTTGAAATATGGATTCATCAACCGCACTATCTTGAATGGTTGTGAAATCTCACTGATTATCCTCTAATTCACTTTTCCCCCTGGTATAAGCAATTTTTTTTTATATTTAAAACAACAAAGATGATATAAGAGGTTTCCTTGGCACATTCATCAAACAGATCGAGGAGAAAGAGTTGATACCTAATATATGAAGAGATTATGTTGCTATCTGTGCCAAAAACATCAATTGTATATAACTCGGTGGTAAAAAAAAAAAATATAACCAATCATATGAAGAAGCACAGCGGAGCTTATGCATTTATATCTAGAAAAGGCAGAAACTTTGAGTTAAATGAAAATCTGAGCTGCTGAATACCAATTTCTTTATACCATATGTTAGAGTGAGAGTCTTTAGCATCTCTACAAATTTGGTTTTGGAGATGTCAGCTATTTTTTAAGTTGTTAAAAATGGTTACTAACTTTCTAATATGTATTTCACCAGCTTTTTATACACGAGGTCCACTTGACTGGTCGCTTTTGAACTTGCTGATGTCATTTTGTAGTTATTCTACCTCCGTTTTTGTTTGGTTTGAAGATGTTGATCTTACCATTCCAATTATTTTATTTAAAGTCAGAGTGGAATAAATTGAGGAGTTACTGGTAGCAGGGATGACAAATTTCTTAGAGTGAAGGATATAATTTGTTGAATACTAGGGTGAGTTGATGTGTTTAGATTACTGGTGTAAATCTCTTTAACCATTAGCAATATTACCAAGTTTGAAATGCAGGATAGGCTACACATTTATGGTTGAGGATCAAACGTCTATAAAGACCAGTCCTTCCTTGGCAATGTAGAATATAAATTCTGATCTGCATATTTTTCTTTTCACCAGAAAGATTATACCTACTAGGCGATAATACAGGGATCAATCTTCTTGATAGTACCTTAAGTTTTGCAGCCAAAGCTTAGCAGCGGCATGTCTGTTTGATGTGTTTTGTAGCTGATTATTATTTTAGACTTGAGGTATGCATCCCCATAGATCCCTCTTAAGAGATAATCCTTCTTTAGTGAATGTGGTATACATCTTCAGTAATAGGAAATCTCTCGTAAAATTTTACAGGATTCTTCTCTTAAAGACTTATTTCCTGCAGGCTACTGGCACATCTGCCAATTATGTGAAAATTAGGTACATGGTAATGCATTTCTTCGTCTTTGTTTCCTTTCAAAATTTCTGCTTTCACAAACAAATGCACACATTCTATTAGTAGTAGTTTCCCACATTTTTATCTCGATTAGCTCATAATTGAATCTTATCAGGAAGGTAAGCAAACCAAGATTGTTCAAGATTATTATGGTTAAGGCTCTGTTAAATACTTTCTTCAGTTTGAGTTCCTAACCATTAATCATCTCAATTTTACATGACAAAAAACATCCTGGATAGTTTGATTCATATTATATAGATAAGTTGGTGTTATTGAAGATTAAACTTATTTATGCAGAACTTAAACTGCAATTCTTAAGAAATCAATGGTAATTTTCTTTGCATCTATATAGAAAAATCCTCTCCCTCTATAGAGATTATTAGATGGACCCGGCTTACCACGTCATCCATGGTCCATCCAATAACATTCACCCATTTCAGTGTAACTTCCAAGTAACTACCCACTCCTTAGTTACATGTAGGAAAGAGGTGAAGATTCTCCTTGGAAAAAAATGAGATGAAGAATTTTCATTGGATGAGACCATGGATAACGTGGTGAGCCAGACCCATCTAATAATTTTCCCCCTCTATAAATACATTTAAAAGTTTTCTCCTTGGAAAATGGGGGTTGGTTTAGCCAAGCAGAACAGTCTGCTTGGCTAAACCAGCCCCTTTTTTTTATTTAGTCAATCTTTGTGTATGTATATGTTCAAGTCAACTGTAGCCCGTGTATATGTCTGCTACAGTCAAATGTTATATTGCATAGGAGTCTTGAGCGGACATGCGGTACATTTAAAGGACTGAAAACAACGTAGATAACTCTTTAAAGTTGGTTAACAGATTCATTGGGCTTACCTGATTTGAAGGAGGAAATTCTTTACTTCTAAAGGCAGGGTAAAAAGATGTTATAAAACAGGTCATACTAAATGACAATAGGAGTAAAAAAAATTGTATGAACCTCCAAAGTGAGATATTAGTAGATGGTAGAGCAATTATTCACTTTGACTTCTTGTTTCCTGATAATTTTTGCTATTATTGTGGTTAGATATTATCAGGTTGCATTGAGCTATGTCATTCCTACAAATATATATTAGTGTCACACATTGTTAAAGCTATGCTGATCTCTCATCGGTGCCTTCAGTAACTAGTAACATTTCTCTTCTGTAATTTTCATTTTATTGATACTACTGATGATATCCTCAGCTAGAGAAGGAGGCGGTTGCTAAAGGTGTACCAATAAGTCAAGCTCTCGACATAGAAATTCCACCTCCACGCCCTAAAAGAAAGCCAAACAATCCTTATCCTCGAAAAACGAGTGTTGCTAACACAGTTCAGGAGGGAGCTAGAGATGGAAAATCCGAAATGCCGATATCTTCTTTGCCTTGCAAGCAGATGTTGGACTTGGAGAAAGAACCACTTCCAGAGGTTAATTTCTCCTCCTTGCCGTTCTTAATTCATGCCCTTAATTATGTTTTATATTTTTACCTAAGCTTCAAGTATATCTTGTTTGTCAGAGGCCTAATGGAGATGAAAAGGCAACAAATCTCAAAGAAAACCAAGATGAGAGTTGCTCCGAGGTCTTTACGCGTCCCAATGAAGCGAACTGCTCCTCTGTGTCTTCCATGAATAAGAATTTTATAACATCAGCAGCAGTCATAAACTCTTGCACATTTAGGGAGTTTGTACCTCCTCTAAAAGAGGTAATTAATTGTGATAAACATGAATACTGCGTCACTCTTGAACTTGAAATTTATATAGCTTATAAACTTAATGTCCAACAGACAATTCATGATAATGGAACAAGTAAGGCTTCAAACTTGGAGAATTCTTGCACTTCATATCAGAAATCAGCTCAAGGCCAGAGAAAAGATGATTTGGATGGTGTTTTATGTGCAGATGAGATGCAAGCCACTCAAAATTATCCTCGACATGTTGCTGTTCATGTCCTAGATGGAAGCCTGAAAACATGTGCTCAAAATCCTTCCCTGGATATGTCATTTCAGGATTCTGTATTTCACCCTATAGGCGATGTTCATGGACCTAACTTGTTTACAAATCCAGCTGCATCTGCAACTACCGATCATCAGAATACTACCCCAAGATCTACTCATCAGGCATTGCCACCTTTTAATACTCCCATTATGCATCTTCGCCCCAATCAAGAGGACTATCGATCACTTCTACATGTCTCCACTTTTTCCAGTCTCATTATATCTACTTTGTCACAGAATCCAGCTGCTCATGCTGCAGCAAGCTTTGCAGCTACATTTTGGCCATATGCAAATGTTGATAGTTCTGGCGATTCTCCCACAAGCGGCCTAGGCGGTTTCCCTCCTAGACAAATGAACTGTGCTCCAAGTATGGCTGCAATTGCGGCTGCAACTGTAGCAGCTGCCACTGCATGGTGGGCCGCCCATGGACTTCTTCCTGCATGTGCTTCTCTTCACCCAGGCTTTACCTGTGCTCCTGCATCCACTGCCGCAGTTCCACCAACGGAGAATGGTCAAGCTCCAACTGCAAAGATGGAACAAAATGATAAAACTGATCAAGCTCTTTCCATGCATGACAAGCAACTAGACCCCAAATACTCTGAAGCTTTGAAAGGTCAGCAGTTGCCATCTAAATCGCCTACTTCATCATCATCAGACTGTGAAGAGAGAGGAGATGCAAAAGTGAATACTGGAGTGAAAGCTACCAATGATGAGAGGGCTGCTGAAGTAATTGAACCTCAGGATGCAAATAAAACGAAGAACAGAATACAAGTTTACCGCTCCTCATGTGGCTCCAACACAGCTTCAAGTAGTGAGGTAGATACAGATGTGTTAGAAAAACATGAAAAAGACAAGGAAGATTCAAAAGGAGCTGACGCAAATCATCCACAAGTTGAATGTAACCGTCGAAGTAGAAGCAGTAGCAACCCGAGTGATTCTTGGAATGGGGTATCTGAAGAGGTGAGTTGATGTGCCTATTTTCATATATAGCTCTAACTTCATTATTATTCTAGTCCTATTGTAACATTGACGCTCTATGGCTCCACTACGTATTTCAGGGACGACAGGCTTTTCAAGCCCTCTTCTCCAGAGAGATACTGCCGCAAAGCTTTTCTCCTCCACAGAAGGGCAAGAACAAGGGGCAGCAAAAGGAAAACGTAGGTGAAGACGAGCAAAATCAAGTCAAGAAAGATGGAGAAACATCAACTTTAGACCTCAACAGCAACACATTGGTTTCTTGTTCCGATCATCAAGAAGTTGAGAAAAACGCATTTTCAAGAAATGAGAACAACTCTGCAGAAGAGTGCATGCTGACGATTGGACTAGGACATTCAAAACTCAAGGCCAGCCGAACCGGATTTAAACCTTACAAAAGGTGTTCTCTGGAAGCCAGGGAAAACAGAGTGATGAACACAGGCAGTCAAGGAGAAGAGAAAGGTCCCAAGAGGGTACGTTTGGAAGGGGAAGCTTCGACCTGAGTTTACGCGCTATATCGCATGCGATAAACAAACACAATGTTTGTTTCTTGCATGTAATCTCTGAATGCTTTCCCCCATATCTTATATGTTGATTTTAAAGACTCGCATTGCATCTCACGAGACTATTAGTGTAATGTTGTGTACCATCTAATATTCTACATTGACTGATTCGCTTTCCCGGACTTTTATGTATGCCACTGCAGTTAAGAACTCCTCTAAGATACGCATTAAGTACAGAATCCGAATGGCCTCTCTACTCAAAATACATGCCTTTTGGCCTTTTTGACGCAATGAAAAGGCAAATTAAACAGATGCGTCCATGAGATGCCCGTATAGTAACTGAGACTTCTTCTCAGAGGAAGAAAAATCAAACTCCTCAATCATTGATTTTGATTGGGGAAGTGAATTGGCTCAATATCCACGTTTTTTTCTTGTTTAACCACCGATATTTGACTTATAACTGACTAATTTAGATTAAATTTTACAGATACCTCCTGACTTAAAGGATTTAAAATCTCATCACGATCCATATTCCCATGATACAATAAACTCTTCAATAGTTTATCTTAAATTGAAAATTGATGGTACTTTGGGGTTGGGAAAATCTTTTGCATTTAGATAATGACATCCCGTAACTCTCAAACATTTCATAATTCCCCATTCCCCAATTACCAAAGCCTTAAAAACCATGCAAGTTGTGCTCACCAGTTACTATACGAATATTTAAGCTGTTTTAATAGTAAACCTCCCCCTACCCTTGCCTCACGTAAAACTGCACACTGTCCGAATTGTAGCCCATTCCACAGACCAATCTTCTTCACTTCCCCAACTTCCATGGCCGCACTCCTACGCTACGCATCACCCTTTTCCCCCACTTGATCTTGCCACGTGGCTATTCCGGCCCTTATCTTTTGTGGGTCTTGTTTGAAAATGGCCGAAACCTGAAAACGAGCCACCAATCTTTGGGAAAAAAAGATGGAGCTGGTTTTGTCGTTTTAAGTGTTTTAGTACTATACTACTATTTCAGAGGAAGCCATGAATATGATTCTTACAAGGCAATGTTAGCTTTACTTTTAGTTTCGTTTACTCTTATATCATCTCTTAACCAGCCAGCCATGTCTTTGGAACAGCAAACGCAGTGGGAGTTTTGGACATGCGCAATAGGAGCGACCGCACAGGCCCCAAGAGGACCCAAAATCATCCGGCTACATCTTTCTTGATGTGGATTTCTCAGTTAAGTTTGCTGGCTTTGCACTGCTTAGCTCAGGGTCCGGAAACGGTTCTAACTTGCACAACAACTACGAAACTCCCTACAAAAACCATGTTTACTACTTTGGTCTGTTATTGTTAGAGATAATTTCAGGCACCAACTATTCAGACATGCCAAGGGTAGCCATGGAAAAATTCAAAAGTGGGAAGCTAGAAGAAAGAGTGGATCCATCTCTTTTTTAACCATTCAGTATTACTATTTTATTTAAATTACGTACTAGGTAATAACTAGGAGTAGGCAATTTTTTAACAGAAAATTAACTATATTTAAAAAGCCTAGCCGGAGAAAAAAAAGGGAGAACAGAGAAGATGAAGCAATGGACAAAAGCCTTAAACCAAACCCCTTTTTTTCTCAACGACAGACACATGCAACTGCTTGCCTTGAAGCATTGACCAACCTGTTTTGTCTCCTGTCCAAACTTTCAACACCTCCCCATGCTATAAATATTTACCTATACATCAACTGTAGATCAACACATCGTCTATCATTTCTCTTCCCTCAATAATCCCACATCCAAGGTACGTACATTGTTTTTCACTTTCTGCTCTGTTTAGGATCACAATGGAAGCCCTTTCTATAGTTTTGTCTATTTTATTTCTATAGTATGATGCATTGCACGTTTATTCGGCTCGTATTTCATCGCCGTATCATTTCTGGGTTTAAGTGCAATGGCATAAGTTCCATAGGATTTTGTTGAATCCTACTGGAATTTATGTTCAAGCTTTGAACTTTGGTTTTGCCTGAAAAGCAGCCATTAATTATGTGTAAGAAAGTTGCTTTTTTTGTTGATTTATCCATGAAAAGTGATGAGTGCACTGAGATAAATTACTATAATTTGATTGAATGTTGATGCAAATTGTTGTTCTTGTGGGGGGAAATGAAAGATGAGCAACTCAGAAGGAACTCCAGCTGCAGGTGGATCTCCGCGACAAGTACCGAAACTGAATGAAAGGATCCTTTCGTCTATGTCGAGGAGATCAGTTGCTGCACATCCTTGGCATGATCTTGATATTGGTACCTATATATTTAGATTTGATGTTTGTGATATTGTCTGAGTGAGTTATCAGATTGGGAAACTGACATGTTGCTAAAATGTTCGTCTGCAGGACCCGATGCTCCGAAAATTTTCAACTGTGTATGTGTTTTTTTCCCCCTAACTTTTTAAGGGCTAAAATTTCATTGCCATTACATTCATCCAGTCTCAGAGAAGCAAATATTGTTTTTGACTTGTTATGTATCAAGTATCAATAATCCTAATTGTTTGCTTGTTTAAATTTATTGTTCGACCGGACAGGTTGTCGAGATAGCGAAAGGTAGTAAGGTGAAATATGAGCTTGACAAGAAGACCGGAATGATTAAGGTATGAAAAGATTTACATCCTTTGAAGATATAAGTTCCCAGAACATGGCCAAGAGAAGAATTGTTGCATGTCTCTTCATATTGCTGTGTTTTCTATCTGTTTAAATGAATCTCAGGTCGATCGGATTCTATATTCTTCGGTAGTATATCCTCACAACTACGGTTTCATCCCTCGCACGCTGTGTGAAGACAATGATCCCTTGGATTGTTTGGTTATAATGCAGGTAAACTACCTATCTGATCTTCCTCTATTCATCTTATGTTTTTCATGCTCTGAATCACCATCGGTGCTTACAAGAGCCTTCTCATCAAAGTGTCGTTCCACGACTTAGTATCCGGCGGACCGGCATCAAGTCCCTTAAGCCAAATTTAGTCCTAGAACTTGATTGCTGCATCTTTGAGCAGCATGCAACAATATCTACTAGTACTGAAATCATGTCATTTCTTTCAATAGGAGCCAGTTCTTCCTGGATGTTTCGTGCGAGCCAAAGCCCTCGGACTAATGCCCATGATTGACCAGGTATTATAACCTTCCGAGTTCCGGCACTAGTTCCCTTCAGTTGGTATGTTAACTGCCTCATTACTGTCATCCAGGGGGAGAAAGATGATAAGATCATTGCAGTTTGTGCTGATGATCCCGAATACAAACATTACAATGACATCAAAGATCTTCCTCCTCACCGCCTCACCGAGATCAAACGTTTCTTCGAAGACTGTATCCTTTCCGATATCATAAACTCATTGTCCCTGAATGTTTAATCGAAAAAATATTCGACTTCGTTTCATGTTCCCTTAACACAATGCAGACAAGAAAAACGAGAACAAAGAGGTCGCGGTGAACGACATTTTACCTTCGCCCACTGCATTCGAAGCCATCCAGCATTCAATGTAAGTCCTTCCATGATAAAAGGAGCTAATGGTTTATCTCAGAAGGGAATTCCCATGTCTAAAGCTATGGTGGTATGGTGCAGGGACCTGTATGGCGAGTACCTTCTGCAAACCCTGAGGACTACTTAGGCTCAAAACGCCTAATTTTCCAATTCATGAAGCATACAAAATAAAACATGTTATTACTAATAAGAATGATTACAATTTTTGTACTTATTGAAAAGATTATATATTGATTACTGGAATATTTTTTTTTATTTTTGTAATAAAACATCTTAAAATTTAATGGGTATGAACACCAGAAAAGCAAAATCATCACTTCCTAGTAATGCTTCAATCAGAATATTACATTACATTACATGATCTACGTAAATCTGTGCGTTGCAAAATCTTAACATATGGACAAACAACACATAAGTACATTAAAATCTGTAGAGACCACCACCTTCTCAAAAGAGAAAACATTAAATTTTGAAAAGATCAGCCAAATTTTTTTTATTAAATAGAGAGAAATCATATTTTCGAAACAAATATTAAAATTTAAATTTATACAAAATAAGATAACACAAAATTTTTACCACTTAATCAATTATTAAATTTTATATCATCAACTTTTCTTAAAAGAGAACAATCAAAAAATAACAACATGCCGATTAATTTATGGGTTCCAACCGCACTGTCACGTTACATAAATGAAAAAAAAAATTACGAGAAAAATTATTAGATAGACATAGTTCACTACGTCATCCGTAATCTCAACTAATAAAATTTATTTATTTTATTTTAACTTTTAAATATTATTTACTTTATTGGTTGAAACTAATAACATAATAAACCGAGTTTATATAATAATTTTTTAAATTATGGGATTCGAAATTAACCACCCAAAGGGGAACTTTTATGATTTGATATGGATTTAGGCAGCGGACGTGACATCACGCTGTCAAATCGTCAACTATCTCCGCTGAAATCCAGGGCAGAGATTGAAGTAAAATTCGTTTTGGTTACATAGAATCCTCTTAATGTATCGATGTACAAGTCCAAATGGTAAGTAATTTGATCAAAAGTTGATCTTAAAAATTAAGGTTGAGATAACCTATTTAAAATTTTCAAAAATTTAGATGTTAAATATAATTTTTTTTTTAGAAATTTTGAGATTTAATTGGAAGTTTTAAAAATTTTAGAAAAATATTTAATTGAAAATTTTTAATTTTTTAAAATATAATAACATATTTAATTTTTTTGAATGGCCCAAATTAAAAACTTAAAAATTTTTAAAATGCTAAAAATTGGTTTACCAAATTTTAGGGGAAAACATGTCCCCACAGGCTCTACAATGGCTCCCCTCCTGAGTTTAATATCATTTATGTAAGTTTTGTGTTCGAAATTTTGTGTAGTAAAAAATTACCCTTAAAAAACTCATTTACTAAAATTAAATATACAATAAAATTGATTCAAAATAACCAAAATAAAATTTTAAAGAGTTGTTTTCAAAAAAAAAAAATTAAAGAGTCGAAAGAAAAAAAAATGTGAATGTGAAACCAAAGGCGCATGTAATACGCCTCCATCACTTTGCAAAGTGCATGTGGATCACGCCTCCGCTAGGACCGCCACTATACAATTCAATCATCACATTCACACTAAAGCTCAATTATCAGGTGGTCGGTCGTCCCCTCCCCTGCCGCTCTATTGGTTGAGCAAAACTCGACTTGAAAATATTGAAATTTTCAATTCGAGTCAAAGCAAAAAAAAAATGAACTTATATTGGCTCGACTTGAAATTTTATAAACTCGACTTGGCTCGAAAAAATTTCAAATAAATTTTGAGTTGTAAAATGGAAATTTAAATAACTCGAAATTTTTAGTAATTACTGGATTAATTTTTATGTTCGAGTCGAGTCTCTATTTTTCCTGGTATATATATACCAATAAAAAATATGAAGTAATATATGTCACGTATAAAAAATATGAAGAAATATATAAATGCATATCTTATATGATTAGAGAATGTCGTTTAAATTAGAATCAAATTGTACTATAACATGATAAATAATTACAATTAAATTTGTATAGGAACTAAAAAACTCGAATCGAACTCGACTCGAATTTTATAAACTTGACTTGAATCGAAAAAATTTCAAATAAAGTTTGAGTTGTAAAATATGACACATCAACTCGAATAACTCAAAAAATTTTGACTCGACTCGATCGAACACTCACCCCTACTTCCCATTAGACCTGGCAAACTTGACCCAAGACCCGAAATCGACCCGAACATAACCCAAAATTTGATCCGAAACTTAAAATAAACGAACTAAATTTTAGCTGAACTGAAATTGACCCGAACCGAAAGCAACTCGAACCAAAGATAACCCGACATAAATAAAATATATTAATAAGAATAAAAAAAGATGGAATATGAACAACCGCACAACTCACCAAAAAGTTAAATATATTGGCTTTGTAAAGTCATATATATGGTGTAAAAAATTGACCGGCCTAAAAATTTGATTAAAATCGATCGATCTCCCGTTAATCTGAACCGACTCAAAATCACCCGAATCACAATCAAACCGTACCTAAACTAGAACCAAATCCGAAATAACTCGAACCAAACTTGAACCAAATGACCCGTTTACCACTTCTACTCCTCATACATTTCAATGTTATACTTCATGTATTATCATGCAGACTTGCAATGGGCCATTTTCTTCGGCTGAACCCAACAATAAGAAGTAAACAAGTTATCCGTATTACGAGTCAATTCGACATTGTTTTTTTTTTTAAATAGTATGAAAATATTTTTTAAAGTACTTTTAAATTATTTAGTTTAAAATAAGAACTGTGATATTATTATTAATAAAATTGAATATTATACCAACTGAATTTATTAGAAAAATAAAATACGAAATCATTCCAAACGTAATGAAAATGTAGCAGAAAATTAACACAATAAAAGAATTAAAAAGACTAAGAAAACGAAACATCAAACCAGAATAACATGTCCAATGAGCTGCAACAACATGGATAAAATGAAACACCAAAAAAAGAAGCAGGAAACAACAGTCTTGTATCTATTCACTTACAAGCTTAAAAATCAAAAGTAAGAGCGGTGAGTAAAACTAACAATCTTACATGTTGTTTCAAATAATAAATCTAACTGCATCGGCAAAACAAACTTGCAGTGGATAAAAAAACTAAATACCAACAAGAATCGTAAATCAGAGTCAAACGTTGTGAAAAAATTATTTAAAAACGTAAATTTATTAAAAAAAATAAGCGAAAGCGTACCATAAGACAAAAGTATATCACAAGACAAAAGAGAAAATATATTACAAAGACAGGTTAAAATAAGAAAGAAAAAAAAGATAAAAACACATAAAAATATAATACCAGCTGTAGATTAGCAATGCTAAAACTAATGCCGCTAACGGCTAGTCATGTAACGAAAGAAAGAAAAAAAAGCAGGAGAGAAATAAATAAAACCCTTATAAAAAGAAATATATTTTTAAATAGATAATATCTTGTATTATAAAATAAAAGAAATTTGTATTAAGCAGTCGTCATCTTCATCAAGCAACAGCAACATCCTTTTTGGTTTTGTTCGGCTAGAACCAGAAAAATCACGGAATCGTTGCGCGACACCTGTAATATATTTTGTACTAATAATATATTTTTATGTCCGTTTTATGATTTACGACAATTAATTTTTCCTGATTCGTGATTATTATTTTAATACCATTATCTTCAATATTTAAACTTAAATCTTTATTATATTGCTACATCCAACACTTATTAATGATCGATAAAAATATATAAACTTTATTCTGCATAATACCTAACCCATGGCAATTAATTATTGTGCTTCTGGCGGGGCGTCGGCACTATTACGTACTAATATTGGACCACCATTGATCTGACATTGTTCCTCGGTTGCACTGTGCATTTAAACGTATGCTATATATAGCCATGGCATCCATGAATACAGACATTGTCTTTATGTTAACACCAAACTGTTTCTTACTCTTCCATTATTGCATTTGCACCCGAGAAATAATTCGAACACTTCTCGGATTTAATCCTTTACTTTGTTTCTCGATTCGGATTTGAGAAAGAAACACTTAACGTAAAACGGTGTATGAAATTTTGATTTTAGTTCAATTGTATACACGATACTTTATTTTCATGTTGTATTGATATAATTGTTTGTGCGTGTAACATTTAAGCGCAAAATGATGTTGCGTACGTGGTTGTTTTTATTATTTTTTTAAAAAATTGAATCTAGTAAAAAAAAGAAGAACCGGAGTTAGGTGGAACTAGGCTTTTTGTGCTTCAGCCGTTCGTATAGATACCTAAGGTAGATAGATATGCATAATCTAGAAAAGAACAAGACGTACAATGGAAATTGACCTTTTGTGTGCTGAAGAACGATAATAAAGGCAACCAAAGGAATAAAGTCCGCGGTATAATAGTTTAATTTACGGCTAAAAAACGATACAATTAAAATGTTAAAAAACACGAAATTTAAAATGTTATTCACACAACTGAAATGTCATACTTTTTGACAATACTTTAAGTTGATGGTAAATTTCGAAATTCATAGCCAACTTCTGAAACTGGGCGTGAAAAAATATTTGGGTAACATTGTTGCAACCTAAAATTTTATAAAAATATAACATTTCGGTTGTGTGGTTAACATTTTAAGTTTTATGTTTTCTAACATTTCGATCATTGCTATTTTTAGCTTTAAATTACGGTCACACCTTAATTCGCGTAATAAAGAAGCAAATCACATCATAACAAAAATAATCCGTCTTTTTTTTGTGTTCCTATGTATAACCAACCTTAAAAAATTAAACCATACAATCAAACTCTAAATCTTAAATAATAAACACCGAAAACTAAACTCGCCACGGCATCTCCAAAAGAAAAACACTGGCTTAGCTTTGCCTAAATACGATGAGGACAAGGACAAAGGAGAGGTAGCAAGCTATGGCTGTAATGAACCCATGTAAGAATAGCTACCCATCATCTGTAATGACTCAGACACAAATTTAATTTATTATTTGCCTCTTCCACATGGAACAACATGGCGGCTCTAAGCTATTCACCAGAACATAAACGCCATATACAAGGAGCTGTCCAAGAAAGCGACAAAACAGCAAGCGAGGCTCAACGGTATTCATTCAGACGACAGTGCCGGCAAGTAGACTGCCACCGTAGCTGGTGGCTTTAGAGCAGGCGGCATCTGCCCATATTTTTCAAAAGGGTCTTCAAGTTCCGTTTTTCAGCTACCTGGTCCCGGTTGATTCGTGTCCTTTACAACAAGGGCCTGCATTCTGAGAGACCCTACGTATAGTATTTTGCAATCTCCTTCAATAATTCATCTCTCATAAAGTAGAAATCGTTATCATTTTTGCTGTACTTATTTATATTCTATCATTAAAAAAAATGAGTTAAACGTTTATAATCAAGTTTTAAGGTTAGAGTTTAGAGTATGAGATATAGAGTATATATTTTTACGTCTATGGTTTAAGATTTATGATTTAGAAATTAAGATTAGTGCTTAGGATTTGAATTTTTAGGGTTAGAGTACGAAAAGGGGCATTAAAAAGTGGTAGATGATTTTTGTCATCTCTCTAACCAGAAAACAACCTAATAGAATTCATGTCCCTTTTATGTGTCTATTTATATGACTCACTAATAATTTTATGACAATGTACTAATCAAATTTTCCATTGTTTTAATGATCGTAAATATTTTATTGATAATACACGTGACATAAAATGCATAAAAATCATCTGCCCCTTTCTATTCTCCAACACTAAAAAAACACTAAAAATAAATTTCAAGCCCTAACCCTAAATTTTAAATCTTAAACCTACAACATATACCCTAAAATACAACATACCCCAAATTCCATAAACCCTAACCACAAACCATAACCTTATACCCTAAACTATAAACCCTAAATCTAATTTTTGGTGTGGGGCAAAAATAGGGGCACCGAAAAGGGGCAGAGAATTTCTATCCACATAAAATAGACAAAAATCATATGTCCCCTTTTCGGTACTCTTTCTATGCCCCTAACACTAAAAATTAAATTTTAAGTCATAACCCTAAATTTTAAATTTTAAACCTTAATCCTTAAAAGATACACCATACTCCAAATTCCCTAAATTCTAATAATAAATACTAACCTTAACCTTTAAATCTAAACTTATTTTTTTAGTGTGGATTTAAATAGGGGCACCGAAAAAAAAATAGATGATTACTATTTGCATAAAATCATTAACAGGACACAAAAAAGGTACAAACAATTCTATTCGACATCGACCAGTTGACTGGTATGATAATTTCTGTGTAAAGCTAGTCTTATAGCAATCTTACTTCTTTTTTTTGATCCGATTATAGCAATCTTACTTTAGTTCCATTCTCCTATAGGCTGGGGCATATGACAGTTGTTGCAATTATCACCAATCTCTCATGAACAATGGGATTCCACTACTTGATAGTGACTGTTGCTTTTATGGTTAATAAACTAAAGGATACAAAGTTCAGTAGGAGAAAGTCCAAACACCATAATCCAACTCCATGAAGCCATAACCAAAACACCATTAAACATGATCATGTTGCTGGGGTTTTTTTTTTTATCATATTCAACAGCAGCTCAAGAAAAAATCCCACATCATGGCAGTGAATGGTGGGAGAAGTGTGAGTAAAGGAAGTGACAAAGAAAATGGTCTGCCTGTACTGGACAAGGTAAGGGGACAAAGGAAGCAGCAAAAGAATTATGGAACAAGATAACCGCCAACTGGATTCATTGTGAAATATAAGTGTGAGAGTATGGGGAAGAATATAGGGGGGGAGGGGTCGTACTCGTAGGGTGGGGATACCCTAAAACTGTGGTCCTTACCCTACGTCTTTGTTTAGATCCAACCCTACAATATTTACATATATAAAACTGTAATCCAACAGTCTGCTGCAACTCTCGATACAATTTTTACCTGCAGATATACAGTAATAAAGCAGCAGTGTTTTGCAAAAGAGAAAGAAAGCTTTGTTTAAGCTTATTATAACAAATGGTGGAGCATGCATGAGGAAGCTAGCAAGAGAGAGAGGTCACCGTAAAACAAAAATCCTCTATACTTTTTCAGTATCACTTTCTATGTTAAAACACTAAAAAAATAATTTATCTTAAACCTTAAATTCTAAATCTTAACCCTAAACCTCAAAAATACACCCTACACCTAACTCCATAAACCCTAAATCCTAAAAAGATCCTACATATAATTCCATAAACTCTAACCCTAAACTTTAATGCTAAACTTTAAACCTACTTTTTAATGGGCTTCGTTGGATATATAGGATGTTTAAGGATTAAACTTAGGGAAATAGGGGACTTTCAAAAATATTTAGGAATCTATGGCAAAATGAATAGTGGATGTGAAGACTCAGGGTGCCACGTGCAGGTGGTGTCTCCCACTTCCATTGTTCAATTTACTGCAGTTTTTAAAAAAAAACTTAAAGAACACTATTTCCCTAAATATCATTCCAAAGGATAATATTTCCTTAAATTCTCATTTTTAGTGTGAAGACATAAATAAGAGAGAAAAAAATATATACTAATTTTTATTTCTATTAGGGTTTCTTTTAAGCTTAAAAAAAGGGGCAGGCTGCCCTATATATATTTCCTCAGCTTTGATGTTAACAGATGATATTAATTTGGTCGAAAAAATTTATTGGTAAACGTTGTTTACGACCTGTTTGCTTACACAAGAACTATAATTACATGGGATTGAGTCTGTTTTAATTTACTTTTATTAATGGCGTGTACTGTGTACTGTTTCTACTTTCTACGCCTTGCAGAGGCAACTGTAAATATACCAGTACTCTGCGTTTGAAGTTTAATTTCCTTGGTTTTTTAATTAGTTGGTGATAGATTTTCCCTCAGAGTGTCTGCCTTCTTCCTCTCTGATAAAATCACGTGGCTGAATCTCATTCCACAGTCCCATTCTGTCTGCATTTTTTCTGTTTCTAGTAATCATGTTACATTTCGGACTCTCGTTGGATTTTGCTGTAATGAACAAATTTATTTTTTTTAGCTTAACGGTATGTGTAGATTTCATTCTCACCCTGGGTATTTGGATGTAATGTTTATACTTATTATTTATATAAAATATAATACATAAATTATTTATAATTTTAAATCTAAGAATATTGTATGTTTAAATATATTTAAATTTATACTAATTTTTAAAATATTACAAATCTTAAATATAATCTTAACTCTACCTAGAGGGGAGGGGATGAGGGGCGTTTCTAGTAAATTTAGAACTCACGACATAAAAAAAATACGAGAGAACAAAGATTGAGCAGCTTACTCTGGTAAAGATACTAGTTTTTTTTTTATTAAAGCCAGCTGATTTATTAGAAAATAAAGAAAACTCAAAAAAACAATAGAAAAAAATAAAAGAAAAGCAACAGCCACACGCTAAGTCTATCAGTCCGGCCAAATTCCCAAAACCTCCACTTTTAGGAATTAGAAAAGGGGAAAAAGACGATTTCACCGATTGGACATTTGAGCTTCTCCGGCAACATCACCCAAAAGGTATCATTCTTCATCTCGCACAATTACACCAGATGTTGAAGCTTTAACCGTTGGAGAATATGATGCGTCCACATTGATTTTTACCATCGATGCAGGAGGAGGTGACCATTTCACCGGCACGGAACTGGTGGATGGGTTTTTGGCTCGGGCCAGGGACGCAATTTCCAGTTCGTGGCTCCGAACAAAGGTAAGCAGATCCTCCCTCGTTTGATTAATCCCCTCATGCCACAACTTGTTTCTGGAAAACCATATTGCTCATGTTGTTAATACAATAGTAACTCTTCTCTGAATACTACTATTAGCAAAAAGTCATGCGAGCCATTCTTTGAAACACAACTGCTGTACTTGATTAAGTCAGGTAAAATTTAGCTGAGACCATATGTTAGAAGCGAAATTACAATCACGGAATAAATGTTCACAGTTCTCAACTCCCTGGTTACACCTAAAACATGTAGGATCAGTAGCCACGCGCTTAATACATAAATTATGCTTAGTCGGTATGTAGTTTTGAATGAACTTCCAATTAGCAATACGAACCTTAGATGGGCATTGCAGAGACCATAACTGCTTAAAAATTTCATTATTCCGCACTGTGAATGACGTACCCTGTAACCCCCTCGTCCCGGTCTGGCCGGATGACCGGTCCAAGTGGGCTACACGGGGAAAACCGAAGTGAAACCCGTTAAGGCTCCCCTTCGGTTAGCAACCCTATTTTTTTTCAATTTAATCTTGTCTAGAGGAGTATTAAAGTCCTAAGTGATCGAACAGCGGAACGACATACACGAGACAATCAAACGAACCCAAAACAACATTTAACAGCCCAATTTTAAACTTAACTGCAGACGGTATCGATACACCTAAGGGGTGTATCGATACACCTTGACTAGGTCAAATGGTCAGAGTCAACCCGTGGAGACCGTATCGATACACCTAAGATCGGTATCGATACCAAGTTGGACAGTAACTCCAGTGACCAAAAAGGTATCGATACGCCTGAGACCGGTATCGATACCAAGTTGGACAGTAACTCTAGTGACCAAAAAGGTATCGATACGTCTCCCCGCGTATCGAAACGCATGGCCTGGAACAAGAAGGTCGTATCGATACGGGTCTAACCGCATCGATACCCCTGTTCTGCAACTCCTCATTTCATACTTGGTAACTTCACATACGGTTCTAGATGCACATTTGGACACTCCTAAGCACACACAATCATACATACAACAAACCACAATTGGGATTTAGCTTACAAGCATTGAATCTAACAAGGATCATACCTATCTAGACTTCATGCAATTTCACAAGAAGCATACTTAGCAAGCATAAGGCATCATGCACAAGGTAATCAAGCATAAAGCATTCATAGGCCAACGACATACATATTTAGGCATGTACGAATAAACGACATGAGAATCATAGGCCACAATCCAAGAAGCAAGCACATCACAACATGAAGTTAACATATTCAAACATAATCTCCTAAGGAGTTTGACCCCCAACTCCTAAAACTCTATACCCCATTGTCTAGGCATTATTACAAAAGCAAACCATATTTAAACTTGCTTGAGAACTCCAAAAGCTCCTCCCTCGCCCGCTCGCCTCCCGAACTCTAACGATCTGCACGTTGGAAACAAAAAGAGCATAAGCCAACTAGCTTAGTGAGAGAGGCTCTACAATTCACAACATGCAGTTTTTCCAAAACCCGATTTATATGCAAGAAAGCAATGGAATGCACAAGGGTCTATCTCAACCACAACACTTGGTTTGCACAAGCACAACCAACATACACTTACGGTGGGACTACACATCACCGTTTCGACTAGTGGATTTCCAATGGGACTACACATCAAGGTACTACCCTACTAGTCACTACCGGTGGGACTACACATCACCGTAGTTTAGACCACCATCACGTGAGGCACGAACTCAACTCGACTACACAATTAACAACTCAAAATGCACTTAATGATCATGACATATAAGCACCCAACATATCACAACAACATGGGAGTAGAGAGGCTTACACACGGGTTTAGGTGACCCTTCAAGGTCCCACCCAAACCCCAAGAGAATCCATATCGAGCACAATGTAAAAACCAGTAATTCTACTCACCGTTGCTACCCAAGAGAAGATCGAAGACCAAGCTCAAGACTCCGAAATCCCCGGATTCGTCCCCGAAGCTTCTCCAACCAAAATTCTCGTTTCTAGTCATTCCAACACCAAGCAAATAACCCCAAATCAGTCCATGTTCTAAAATAATCAATCCAGATTACATACCAAGCACAAGACATCAATTTTTCCATTGAAAACAAGCTCAAAATTCCAAAATCCGAGCAGCTCTTAAGCACCCCTCAAAACCTTTGATTTCAACCCTCAAATTACTCCCTAAAGCCTTCAAAACAATACTTACATGTACCCTAACCATCAGCCCTCAAGATTCCACCTAAAGCACCCCCAAAACTCAACTCAAGACCTTCCAAAAACCTCCCAAAAACCCCATTTCGGGAAAACACCCAAAACCTTGAAAAAAAATCAGTTTTATTGGACCTTTTAGGTTGTAGACTACTCATAGAACTTCATCAAATCGAAAACTTAAGTCAAAGACTTCAAAGACAACATTTTTAATCCAAAATCCCTCAATCTCCCAATCTCAAAACATGTGTAAAAATGAAAACAAAAGGTATCAACTTGTAGAGATTAACGAGGGTAAGTCAAAAACGAAATTACCTTTGCAAAATCTTCAGAAATGAGCAAGCTATTGAATGGAATAGTAACAAGGGGAGAGGGTTTCTTTTTGGACGTTGAAGTGAATAGTGGGGAGGGGAAGAAGATGACTCAAAATACATTATTTTAGGTTTGTTTGAAATCATAAGGTTAAAGACTTAAATGCCCTTAATGAATAAGGAAAACCACAATAGGTGCCACCCATGGCCATGTGGGCTTGTTTAAAAATATGGTCCAACTAAATTTTATTTGTCTTAAAACCCGAGGCCCAAACCATTATTTTATTATTTAAAAATTAGGAACCGAAACCCGAACCATTAATAAATTACTATTTTCACCTGACCCCCGAACCCCGGTGTTACAACTCTCCCCCACTTAAGGAATTTCGTCCCCGAAATTACCTGGCGGAAACAAATACGGAAATTGCTCAAGCATGTCTACTTTCCTCTCCCACGTGGCTTCCTCCACACCTCTATGTCTCCATAAGACTTTGACCAACTCTATAGTCTTGCCACGCAATACCTTGCTATCAGAAGCAAGTATCTCAACTGGTTCCTCGTTGTAAGATAAGTCCGGATTTAACTCTATTTCTTCCACTGGCATGACATGGGACGGATCCGATCTATACCTCCTAAGCATCGACACATGAAATACATCATGAATCTTCTCTAGCTCAACTGGGAGTCTCAATCTATAGGCAACCGGACCAATTCTCTCAACTATCTCATAAGGCCCTATGTACCTTGGGCTCAACTTGCCTTTCCTCCCAAACCTCATCACTTTTTTCCAAGGTGAGACTTTCAAAAACACTTTATCCCCCACGGAGTATTCTACTTCCTTCCTTTTTAAGTCGGCATAGGACTTTTGCCGATCTGAAGCCGCTTTCAAGTGATCACATATCAACTTCACATTCTCGGTGGTTCCCTTAAGCAATTCGGGCACCGGCACAAGTTTTTGTCCGGCCTCGGCCCAACAAATCGGGGTCATACACTTCCTACCATACAAGGCCTCATAGGGAGCCATCTGAATGCTCGACTAATAGTTGTTGTTATACGCAAACTCCACTAATGGTAGATGTTTCTCCCATGACCCCTGAAAGTCAATAATACAACACCTCAACATGTCCTCCAATATCTGAATTACCCTCTCAGACTGCCCATCTGACTGCGGATGATACGAAGTGCTGAAGTTCAACCAAGTGCCCAAGGCCCGACGCAAACACTCCCAAAATCTAGAGGTAAATCTCGGATCTCGATCTGACACAATTGACTTCGGTACCCCATGTAGTCTCACAATCTCACGAATATACAATTCGGCCAACTTGTCTAACGTATAGGTAGTATGAACCGGTATGAAGTGAGCACACTTGGTGAATCTATCTACAATCACCCACACTGAATTTTTCTTCGAAGGAGTCAACGGAAGTCCTGACACAAAGTCCATAGTGATACGCTCCCACTTCCACTCCGGAATTTTCAACGGTTGCAACAACCCTGAGGGAAACTGGTGCTCAGCCTTGACTCTCTGACAAACCATGCATCTACTTACGAACTCGGCTACATCCTTTTTCAAACCAACCCAATAATACTCTTCCTTCAATCCTCGATACATCTTCGTGCTACCCGGATGCATAGCAAAAGGACTATTGTGAGCCTCACTCAAGATCGTACGCCTCAACTCGGCATCCTCCGGAACCACTATCCTATCCTTGAAACATAGGATCCCATTCTCTCCAAAGCAATACTCGGTAGGCTTATCTTCGGCTATGTCTTGCACGTGAGGTGCCAAAGACTCATCTCGTAACTGCTTCTCACGGATCAACTGTACCAATGATGGCTTAACCTGAAGCTCGGCTACCAACCCACCATCCGTTGACACACTCAACCTTGCAAACATTGCTCGCAACTCAACGGCCACCTTCCTACTCAAGGCATCGACCACCATATTTGCCTTGCCCGGATGATACTCTATGGTAAGGTCATAATCCTTAAGGAGCTCTAACCACCTTCGTTGCCTAAGATTCAACTCCCTCTGGGACATCAAATATCTCAAACTCTTGTGGTCGGTGTACACAGTGCATTTCTCACCATAAAGATGGTGTCTCCAAATTTTCAACGCGAACACCACTGCAGCCAACTCTATGTCATGTGTGGGGTAATTCTTCTCATGGACCTTCAACTGTCGTGAAGCATATGCCACTACCTTACCTTCTTGCATAATCACACAACCTAGCCCCACGTAAGATGCATCACTGTAAATCATAAACTCTCTCCCCGGCTCGGGCTGAATCAAGATGGGAGCTTCGGTCAAAGCTTTCTTCAATTTCTCAAACGCTTCTTGTCTCGCATCTGACCATTCATACGGAACATTCTTCTGTAGTAACTTGGTCAACGGAGCCGCTATCCTCGAGAACCCCTCAACAAACCTTCTATAGTATCCCGCCAAGCCTAGGAAACTGCGGATTTCTATCACTGACTTCGGTTGTTTCCAACTCACAATGGCTTCAATCTTCTTGGGGTCTACAATAATCCCACTAGCCGAGATCACGTGACCAAGGAAGACCACTTCCCTAATCCAAAACTCACACTTACTTAGCTTGGCATACAACTGATTCTCAAGTAGGGTTTGAAGCACTAACCTTAAGTGTTCATCGTGCTCCTCTTCGATCCTAGAGTACACTAGGATGTCATCAATAAATACTACCACAAACATGTCCAAGAACTTATGAAACACCCGGTTCATCATATCCATAAAGGCTGTTGGAGCGTTGGTCAACCCAAAAGGCATCACCAAAAACTCATAATGCCCGTAACGTGTACGAAAAGCTATCTTCGGTATGTCCACATCCTTTACCTTTAACTGGTAATATCCAGACCTCAAGTCAATCTTCGAAAACACGGAAGCACCCCTCAACTGGTCTAGCAAGTCATCTATCCTTGGCAAGGGATATTTGTTTTTCACTGTCACCTTATTCAACTGTCTATAGTCTATACACATTCTCATGCTACCATCCTTCTTTTTCACAAACAAAACCGGAGCACCCCACGGGGAAACACTAGGCCTAATAAAGCCTCTGTCAGTCAACTCCTGAAGTTGTGTCTTCAACTCTTTCAACTCCTTCGGTGCCATTCTATACGGAGCAATCGACACTGGCGCAGAATCAGAATATGTCTCAATAGCAAACTCAACTTCTCTATCTGGAGGCAAGCCTGGTAGCTCTTCCGGAAAAACACTCGGAAAGTCACATACAGTCCTGATGTCCTGAGGCCTCACCTCACTCATATCCGGGTTCATTACGTAAGCTAAGTAAGCCTGACACCCTGAACCCAACAACCTCTGAGCTTCCAAAGCCGAAACCACATTGGACAAAAACTTGACATTCTCCCCAACTACCACAACCTCAAAGTCATCGATAAGCCTCAAAGAGACCCTCTTAGTCTCGAAGTCAACCCTAGCTCTTTGCTCTACAAACCAATCCATGCCCAAAATCACATCAAAGCCATAAAAGGGTAGTTCCATCATGTCGACCGGAAATACGTGGCCCTGAATCATCAAGGGACACCTCCTATACACTTTCCTAACTACCACTGTATCACCAAAAGAGCTAGTGACATTTACACCTACCTCTAGCCAATCACAAGGTAATCCTAATGACTTTGCATGCTCGCCCAAAATATACGAATGTGTTGACCCTGAATCTATTAGAGAAAGCAAACTCAAAGACTATAATGTGAAATTACCTGCAATGACATCAGTGTCATTCCCAGCCTCACGTTGAGCGTACACCCTAGCCGGTCCTCCTCCCTCGGGCTGGACTGCTACCACATGAGCCAAGTTCCTCTGACCCTCATTCCTCGGTTGGAAGTTCCCACGGCCGCGCCCACGACCTCTCTGATGCTCAAAACCCCTCGCTGGAGCCGGTCCTCCCCTAACTGGGTGTGGACAATCACGCCTCAAATGGTCTCGGGAGCTACAGTTCCAACACGCCCCAAACATACCCATACACTCACCTGGGTGGCGTCTCCCGCACCTAGCGCACTCCGGAATGTGCCCAACGGCCCCTTAGCCCTGACGACCCTGACCATGGTTACCACCCCTAGGCCTCGTATCCGGCTGGTACCTCCTATCCCTATGCCTCTTGGCATGATCTCGATCCCAGTTCGCATGTCTCTTCCCGGAGTCAGACCCACCAGCACGTGCTCTAGAGCCCAGGTTCTGCTCTATATCCTTGGCCCTAGAAACCAAGACATCGAACTCAGTGTAGTCGGAGGCCAACATGTAGGTCTTCACATCGGTAGTCAACCCATATCTGAAACGCTTGCATCGCTCCTTCTCATCCGGAATCAACTCTGGCGCGTACTGGCTCAATCTCACAAACTGGATCTCATACTCAGACACGGTCCTATTACCTTGAACCAAAGCCATGAACTCCCTTTTCTTTTCATCTAAGTACCGAACCCCGAGGTACTTCCTCTTGAAGGCATTCCTGAAAAACTCCCATGTGACATCCGCCTCGGCCATACCAGAAATAACAGTGGTCCACCAAGTATAAGCGTCTCCCTGAAGCAATGAGACGATACATCCCAACTTACGAGCATCCGAACACTCCATCTGACCCAAGATGCGAGTAGTGCTCTCAAGCCATCCTTCCGAACCCTCCGGAGACAACCCACGAAACTCAACTGCCCCCAGATTACGAAGCCTCTCTAGGGGTAATCTTGTCCCCGCACCCTGAGGTGGTGCTGCAGCTTGCATACCGGCCAAAGCTGTCTGAAAAGCTCCGGCTATAGTCTGAATCAAATGAGCCACATCTGGACCTGCCTGACCTTGACCCGCTTGAGCCCCATTACCTCCCACATTAGCCTCAGCCTCAGGCCCATTACCATCACCTCCGACATTCCCTCCATTACCATCGGGAGCATTAAGAGCAGGAGGCACGTTCTCGGGTGCCTGGTCACCCGCCCTAGGCCGTCCCCTCGGTCTCACCATAGCAATTAAAGTAATCTAAAACAACAAACATACAACAATAAAGAAACGTTAGGTTAGCAAAGGGGTAAAGGACTCCGGTTCTCAAGCTCTTTAAACCAAAACAATTTTCCCTTTTTATTTTGACAACAATGCCTAACAATGGGGACTCGAACCAACACTCAAACAGCAACAAGGTCACTATAGCATGCATTCATACACCGTGCTAGAGACAAAATTTAGACATTTATGGCAAAACACTCATAATACCTTAACTCACTTCACTTACCTGCCCGAGGTCTCGGAAACCTCAGGCTCTGATGCCAATAAATGTAACCCCCTCGTCCCGGTCTGGCCGGATGACCGGTCCAAGTGGGCTACACGGGGAAAACCGAAGTGAAACCCGTTAAGGCTCCCCTTCAGTTAGCAACCCTATTCTTCTTTTTTCAATTTAATCTTGTCTAGAGGAGTATTAAAGTCCTAAGTGATCGAACAGCGGAACGACATACACGAGACAATCAAACGAACCCAAAACAACATTTAACAGCCCAATTTTAAACTCAACTGCAGGTGGTATCGATACACCTAAGGGGTGTATCGATACACCTTGACTAGGTCAAATGGTCAGAGTCAACCCGTGGATACTGTATCGATACACCTAAGACCGGTATCGATACCAAGTTGGACAGTAACTCCAGTGACCAAAAAGGTATCGATACGCCTGAGACCGGTATCGATACCAAGTTAAACAGTAACTCCAGTGACCAAAAAGGTATCGATACGTCTCCCCGCATATCGAAACGCATGGCCTGGAACAAGAAGGTCGTATCGATACGGGTCTAACCGCATCAATACCCCTGCTCTGCAACTCCTCATTTCATACTTGGTAACTTCACATACGGTTCTAGATGCACATTTGGACACTTCTAAGCACACACAATCATACATACAACAAACCACAATTGGGATTTAGCTTACAAGCATTGAATCTAACAAGGATCATACCTATCTAGACTTCATGCAATTTCACAAGAAGCATACTTAGCAAGCATAAGGCATCATGCACAAGGTAATCAAGCATAAAGCATTCATAGGCCAACGACATACATATTTAGGCATGTACGAATAAACGACATGAGAATCATAGGCCACAATCCAAGAAGCAAGCACATCACAACATGAAGTTAACATATTCAAACATAATCTCCTAAGGAGTTTGACCCCCAACTCCTAAAACTCTATACCCCATTGTCTAGGCATTATTACAAAAACAAACCATACTTAAACTTGCTTGAGAACTCCAAAAGCTCCTCCCTCGCCCGCTCGCCTCCCGAACTCTAACGATCTGCACGTTGGAAACAAAAAGAGCATAAGCCAACTAGCTTAGTGAGAGAGGCTCTACAATTCATAACATGCAGTTTTTCCAAAAACTCGATTTATATGCAAGAAAGCAATGGAATGCACAAGGGTCTATCTCAACCACAACACTTGGTTTGCACAAGCACAACCAACATACACTTACGGTGGGACTACACATCACCGTTTCGACTAGTGGATTTCCAATGGGACTACACATCAAGGTACTACCCTACTAGTCACTACTGGTGGGACTACACATCACCGTAGTTTAGACCACCATCACGTGAGGCACGAACTCAACTCGACTACACAATTAACAACTCAAAATGCACTTAATGATCATGACATATAAGCACCCAACATATCACAACAACATGGGAGTAGAGAGGCTTACACACGGGTTTAGGTGACCCTTCAAGGTCCCACCCAAACCCCAAGAGAATCCATATCGAGCACAATGTAAAAACCAGTAATTCTACTCACCGTTGCTACCCAAGAGAAGATCGAAGACCAAGCTCAAGACTCCGAAATCCCCGGATTCGTCCCCAAAGCTTCTCCAACCAAAATTCTCGTTTCTAGTCATTCCAACACCAAGCAAATAACCCCAAATCACTCCATGTTCTAAAATAATCAATCCGGATTACATACCAAGCACAAGACATCAATTTTTCCATTGAAAACAAGCTCAAAATTCCAAAATCCGAGCAGCCCTTAAGCACCCCTCAAAACCTTTAATTTCAACCCTCAAATTACTCCCTAAAGCCTTCAAAACAATACTTACATGTACCCTAACCATCAGCCCTCAAGATTCCACCTAAAGCACCCCCAAAACTCAACTCAAAACCTTCCAAAAACCTCCCAAAAACCCCATTTCGGGAAAACACCCAAAACCTTGAAAAAAAATCAGTTTTATTGGACCTTTTAGGTTGTAGACTACTCATAGAACTTCATCAAATCGAAAACTTAAGTCAAAGACTTCAAAGACAACATTTTTAATCCAAAATCCCCCAATCTCCCAATCTCAAAACATGTGTAAAAATGAAAACAAAAGGTATCAACTTGTAGAGATTAACGAGGGTAAGTCAAAAACGAAATTACCTTTGCAAAATCTTCAGAAATGAGCAAGCTATTGAATGGAATAGTAACAAGGGGAGAGGGTTTCTTTTTGGACGTTGAAGTGAATAGTGGGGAGGGGAAGAAGATGACTCAAAATACATTATTTTAGGTTTGTTTGAAATCATAAAGGCTAAAGACTTAAATGCCCTTAATGAATAAGGAAAACCACAATAGGTGCCACCCATGGCCATGTGGGCTTGTTTAAAAATATGGTCCAACTAAATTTTATTTGTCTTAAAACCCGAGGCCCAAACCATTATTTTATTATTTAAAAATTAGGAACCGAAACCCGAACCATTAATAAATTACTATTTTCACCCGACCCCCGAACCCGGGTATTACATACCCTATAGAAGAAATCTGTAGCCACTTCAAACACTGTAGTAACCCGAATGTTCACCCGACCAAACACGGATATCCACCTCAGGCTCAGGTGGTGTAGGTATAGCCAAGATTTCCGTGGCCTCGCTTTGATTAAATGAAGCCATTACTAGGTCTCGGTTCCATTTAGTAGAATTTGGGTACATTAGATCAGAAACCCAATTGAGGCCCATTATTCTTGTTGATTGGATTTTCCGAGGTGGGTAAGAGGGTAGCCATAGATCGTCCCAGATAGAAATACCGTTTCCTGACCTAACCTGCCAACGGAGGCCCATTTCAAGAAGGCCTCGTGAACTCCATATACTACGCCATATTAAAGATGGCAAGGAGCCTAGCCGGGCCCTTAAGAAGTCTGAATTAGGGAAATATTTCGCACGTAGCAATCGAGCAACAAGAGAAGTTGGATTCGATAGTAAACGCCATCCATGCTTGGCCAAAAGAGCCACATTGAACTTGCAAAAATCACGGAAACCCATACCCCCATCCTCCTTCAACTCACAAAGACTAGCCCAGTCACACCAATGGATTCCTTTCTTACCTGGGCCCTTTTGCCACCAGAATTTTGCTTCTTTAGCCTCCAAAGCCTTGCAAAGAGTCTTTGGTAAAAGGAAACACGACATAGAATATAGGGGAAGTGATTGAAGAACTGATTTAATAAAAATTTCCTTACCCCCAGCAGAGAGATGCCTAACAGACCAGCCATTGGTACGACCATCAAATTTATCAAAAAGTGTCGCAAAGGCCTGTTTCTTATTCCTTCCAACCACTGTTGGCAAGCCCAAATATTTCTCCGGGCTTGACATGTTTGAGATACCCAAAATACTCCTCACCTCATCTCGAACCTCCTCCTCCACATTCGTACTGAAAAAAAGGCCTGATTTCTCGAAATTTACTAATTGGCCCGAACAATTCGCATAGTTGGACAAAATTTCCTTAATATTCAGAGCCTCCATTGGTGTAGCAGCTCCAAAAATAAGACAGTCGTCCGCAAATAAGAGGTGGGAAACAGTAGGAGCAGTGTGAGATATGCCAAAAATAAGACAGTCGTCCGCAAATAAGAGGTGGGAAACAGTCGTCCCCAAACTTCTTTCCCAACTATATGCCAAAAGCGTTGGTAAAAAACCGCTCCCAAACCATCAGGCCCAGCAGCCATAAGCGGACTCATTTCCTTCACCGCAACCAATACGTCTTCCATAGAGAACTTTCGGCCCAACACTTCATTCATCTCACTGGTTATGCAACCCGGAATACCATCCAATATTATACTCGGATCTCCTCCAGCAGTGCTAGTGAACAACCCCTGAAAATAATCCAATGAGATATCAGCCATATCAGCTGGATCCGAACAATGGTCCCCAGCAACCGAAAGAAGGCTCATAACTTTGTTCGTACGCCGACGTTGAGTAGCAAAACGATGAAAAAAGGTCGTGTTACGATCACCATTAGCCAGCCAATTTTCCCTTGCTCGCTGCTCCCAATACAATTCCTCCTTATCCAACTCTAAGTTAAGGGCTAGTTTCGTTTCAAGAGTCTCATATAGAACCTCATCAGATGGTAATAGATCATTAAGATGCTCTAACCGTTTCCGGAGATCCTCCTTCGAGATGTTCCTCTCTCTCCGTATCCTTCTAAACCAAATCCCTAAGCCCTCATTAACCGCTTCAAGACGCTCAGGAATAGAACCTGCTGAGTTAGACCACAGCTTACGTACCTCAGGTTCACAAGATTCCTCCATAAGCCAAGAAGCCTCAAATTTGAAATGCCAATGACGCATATTGGGCCCTGAACCCACCTCAGAGCAAAGAAGCAATGGACAATGGTCCGAGAATGAATGTGCTAAGTGGGATAGATTAAAATTCGGGAAAAGGACCAGCCAAGCTGCATTAGCAACGCCCCGATCTAAACGTTCCCGGATGACATTCGAAGAAAGCCTCCCCTTCTCCCAGGTAAACCAGTTGCCAGAATAGCCAACATCAGACAAATCGCAATCGAGCAAAGCCTGTTTAAAGTCGTCCATTTGCCTTATGTTGCGCAAACAACCTCCCTGTTTTTCGTGCCCGTACATTAACTCATTAAAGTCTCCAATGACTAACCACGGTAAATCTGGGCAATCGTTGAGTTGTCTTAATAAGTTCCAGGATTCCAGCCGATTGGCCTCCTCCGGAGCTCCATAGAAACTCGTGCACCTCCACTGGACAGCCCCCGCTGAGTCATGGATCAGAAAATCTATAAACTGTGGCGAGGATGAGCGAACTGAAACAGTACAAGTGTCTTTCCAGCCCAATGCAAGCCCTCCACTGCGGCCCAGTGAACTAACCTCAACACCATTCAGAAAACCACTTTTGCGATGCACCTGCTCCATCTTTGCAATCGATAACTTAGTTTCAATAAAAAAATAAATATCTGGGTTAATGTCTCGAAGCATTTGCTTGAGACGACGAACCGTTCGAGGTCTACCCAAACCCCGAACATTCTAGCTCAAGATTTTCATTGTGAGCGGCGGGCCTCTTGAATAAGGCCGGCCGATGAATTTGGAAAACTAGGCCCAGATGAATCCAATTGCTGAGAAACATCTAAACCCCCTCCTTGGACTCTGACTCGTTTCTTACCCTCGGAATGGGCCAACGGGCTATCCTCCGAAACATTTGTAATGTGAACATCCAGATTGAAATTTTCCTTAGCATTTGACAGTGCATTAAAAGTGGTAAAATCGTTTCCAGTTGGCAAATTGCCATGATCCACTCCATATTTAATAGTGGAAAATTAGTCCCTGAAATTTCGCCCAGTGGATTCCCCAGATTTGGACTGTAGTTTTCGTCGTCATCTCGTAACCATCTATTCGTCAATGGTTGCCGGCGTTCTGGTGCACGTAATGAGATATCCCAAAGAAAAACCAGATCTTTCTCTTCTACCGTGATTCGTATCGGGCAAAATCCTTCACCGTGACCCAATTTACCACAAAGAAAGCAGAAAAGCTTAATGCGCTCATATTCAAAACGGGCGTACACTTGCTCACCATTTCTAGAAGTCAGTTTCTTCTTCCTTTTCAAAGGCAAGCGAGTATCAAAACGGACCCGGATTCGCATAACTCTTTTAAACACAGACCCCATTACCTTAATATCATATTCCAGAAAATGCCCAATAAAATTCCCTAGATTGACAGCCGTCGCTTCAGACATAAAACCATGAGGAAGGTCATGAACCTGAACCCATAGATTAATATGGAACAACGGAACAGTTAATGGGTCTTCTCCTTCCTGAAGCCGATGCAGCAACAGGAGATGGCCATTAAAGTTCCAAGGCCCACCATCCCAAATCCTGTTAACATCCACAATATGAAAAAGCCGGAAAAAATATCTATTTTCGCCCAGATCCGATATAGAGATCCCTCCGATAGGCTTCCAAACACTCGAAAGAGTATGCCGCATTGCATCGAACTTCACAATGCTTGTAGTGAGAAAAGATCCAACCAAGCAGAGATCAAGAGACTGCTCAGAGAGACTGGAGACGGTATCAACTTGCAAAGCCTCCTCCTCCCCATCATCAATAGCCAAAGACGCCATCGGATCAGAGACTCCATCCATGAGGGAAAACAACACAGAGCCAAGCAGATCGGAATGAAAAACGTGCCAAAAGGCAGAAAACGTGTTAAACAGCAGACAGAGGAAAACGTGCTAAACAGCAGACTCAATTGATAAGAATTATGTCTTACAAGTGCTTCGGTAAAGGTACTAGCTAAACTAAGAATTAGTTGAGAATTATAATTATAAATTTTAGGATAAGGTTATGCATATCATTATGTTAACAATAAGTGTCATGTCAACAATAAAATACATTTGAAATGTCATGCAAAGTTATTACAATGGTGGTTGTGAAAAAAAAAACAGCTATTTAATCAATATTTTTATTTTTAATATAATTATTAATATTTAATTTATTAGTTAATTACTTTGGATCGAACACTTCAAAAGTCTATTATAGAGCGATTTTCCTACTCCCGACTTTGCTTAGAGAGTTTAATATTTTAACCCACTATACCAACGAGTTTTTGGTAAGTTAACATTTTTATTAAATAAAATAATTTTAAAATTAGAATGATGGAGTTTGAGTTGTCCTAAATGGTCCAGGCGAGTGGGTCTTGCTGAATTTTGGAACTAATGTCTAATTGCAGGAGTGATAATATGTTGGCATGCAAAACTTGGAGTCAATAACTGGGGCAGGTGGGGTTGTTGCTGCAACATAAAACTAATAGGGATGGTAAAATAATCTGACACGATGAGTTTTGACCCGACCCGATCTGATAGGGATAAGTTTTTTTATTTTAAGTTTATGTTCGGGAGGGGCGGGTCAAGTTTTAAAAAGGATGTAGTCGGGGTTGAGATAGAATCGAGTTTAGGATAAAAAAACTCTAATCCAACCCGACCCGAATATAATTACAATATAACCCCAAATATATATAGATATTATGGTTTTTTTCCCTTTGTATTTTATTTCATTTTCCCCTGGTATGGTGCTGCCTCTATTTTCTCCTCCTCTTTCTTTTATTTTTTCTTCATTCTTTTGATTTCTTTATTTCCATTCTATGTTTCTTGCTTTGTGAGACCAAAATTTAATTTACGGTTCATAGATTTTTTTGAGTTTTCGTTGTTATTTTTGGACATTGATTTATTCTTATTAGAGTGCTCTTCCTCTTTCCCAGTTCAAGACGCGTTTATTGTAGAACATTTTTACAATGTTTATGAATTTCTCGTTTCGTGTATAAAAAATTTATATATATTATGACATTTCAAGTTTTTTTTTTCAATAAACAGTTTTATTTTCTCTCATTTTTTCATTTTTTTGTTAATTTGGATTTTCTTTGATATGAGTTTCAGATTTGCATGTTTTCTTTTCTTCATTCTATGTTTCAGATTTAAATTTTCAAGAGGTATAAAGATAACATAATGTATAAGGTTATTTTATTTTCTTTTAAACTTTGCTCAAAAAATATGTAAATATTTTAGAAAAGTTAATTGTTTCCACAGAGCTATTTTGTTGTTTCGGATTCAGATGTATACGTTATTTTTAATTTTGATTGATTTATTATGAGTTCTTTTCAGAAAGTTAACTGTTTGGTTAGTGATAAAATATTGTATTGTACAAGAAAATTTGGGGAAAAAGTTTGATTGATTAGAAAATCGGGTCGGTGTGGGTCGGGATCGGGTTTTCATCCTAAACACCGAGTCGGGGTCGGAGTGGGTAAAATCTTTTTAAATGTCGGGCTGGGATCGAGTATGCTCTTTCAATTTTTCGGGTCGGGTTGGGGCGGCTAAAAATCCGACCCGCCCCACCCTGTTGCCATCCCTAGAAACTAATAGAAACAAGGCTAAAGGGGTACTTTTTCCCCCTGAGTTCGACCCAAAAAGTCAATTTTGCCCCTCATCGACAAACACACCCAATGTGGCCCTTTGACCGGCGTTGACCGTTACGGTCACACCTTAACTCACAGAATAAATTGACCCTTTGACCGGCGTTGACCGTTACGGTGCTGGCGTGGCAATACACGTTGGATGATGATGTGGCATTGGGGGCTGAATTGATTATTTTAACCGAATTCGAGAGAATAATTGATTTTTTGTCGAGTTCAGGGGCATAATTGATTTTAATTAAAATTTCAGTAACTTCTTTAATATTTAAGCTAAAAATAAGAATTTGAGAAATTATCAACATTTTAAAAATATTAAAATTGGATAAATAATTGAAATATATTCAAAAAATTATTGAAAATAAAAATTATATAAAAATTTAAAATGCATTAAAATTATAAAAAATAAAATTTAAATATAAAAACTAAAAAAATGTTTATAAAGTATTAAAAAATTGAACACTTTCATTGGAAAGGTCTTCGACTTTGTTAGTCTGAGTATTACCATTCGTTAAATAAATTTTAAGTGAAATCACCATTGTATTAGAGTAACAATAAAACGTAAATTTTCTTTCGCTTTTCTACATCAAATTAATGTTCATCAATATTTGATGTAGTAAAATGAAAGAGAATTTTAGTTTTATTACACTCTAATACAAGGATGATTCAATTGAAAATATGTTCAAGGAACATTAGTACGCTTAGCATAATGAGAAACGGTCGAAGACTTTTCCGATGGCTTATAAATATTTTTAAATTTTGATTTTTTTTTATATTTATAACTTTTGAGATTTTAATTTTTAATGTTTTTACTTAATTTTTTTAATTCATTATGATGTTTTTATTTTTTAAAATATTTTGTGAATATTTAAATATTTTTTAGCTCAAAGATTAAGTAAGTTATCGAACGTTCAATTAAAATCAATTATGCTCCTGAATTCGGTAAAAAATCAATTATGCCCTCGAATTCGGTTAAAATAATCAATTCAGACCCCATTGCCACATCATCATCCCACGTGTACCGCCATATCAGCATTGTGGACCACCACGTTAACACCGTTAACTACCACGCCAGCACCATAATAGTCAACGTCAGTCAAAGGGTCAATTTGATCAATTTCGCGAACTAGGGAGCCACATTGGGTGCATTTTTCGGCAAGGTGTGGACTTGATTTTTTTGGGTTGAACTTAGGGACAAAAGTAGCCCTTTAGCCTAGAAACAAATAGGGATTGGTGGTAAAATTGTTAGTTTAGTCCTTTGAATTTTATCATTCAGGGGTAAAATATAATTTATCATCATCTTTTTTAAAACTTTAAAATTTAAAGGACTAAACTAACAATTTTATCATTTGGCTCCCCTCTAGTTTCACCCCAAAATGAATTATTGCAAACCTTAAAATAAAGCAAAGTTAAGGCAAATTATGTGAAACATGATCGAATTAGGTAAAATTATTACAAATAAATACATAAAATATTCATCGTAATTGCCAAATTACTTAAATTATTACCAATTATATAATTTTATAATTATAATAGTTTACGTGATCTTTATAATAATTTATGTACGGATGAGTCTACCACGTGCGACGAATACCGATGAACACCACTAATGATGAACACCGATGAACACTATTAAATTAATTAATAAAGATTTAAAATTTTAAGGACCCGTCATACAAATAATAATTATTTTTAAAAATTCAATTAAATTATTATTATATATATATATTAAATTTTTTTAATAAGGCTAAACTATATATTTAGTACCTCATCTATTTTCGTATTTCTATTGAACCCTCATTATTTAAATATTATTTCAATTTGACCCTATTCTTTATAAAAAAATAATTTAACACTTAACCCTCAACCTAAAACCCTAAACTATTAAACCTTAAACCCATAAACTCTTAAACATATACCCTAAACCATATACCATTAAAAATAGTTTCACCGTCATCGATTCAATTCAATTCAATGAATTGTTGAATTTTCCTAAAAAATCAATTAAATTATTTTTTATATATATCAAAATTAATTAAACTCGAATCTCCTAAAATTAACATTATCATCTTATTTGAAATGAAGAGGCCATCACAATTAATCATAATTAATTCAATTCATTGAATTGAATTAATCGATGAATTGAATCGATGATGGTGAAACTATTCAACTCCAATATTACAGTGCAATATACAAACATGGATAATTACATTAAAACCGGTACTGAATACAGAATCACAGACTAAACATGGTGGTTTAAAGGTTTATTGATAGTCATCCATAAAAACGAGATTCATGCTCGGTAATATCTTCACGATTC
This sequence comes from Hibiscus trionum, assembly GCA_030270665.1. Lineage (NCBI taxonomy): Eukaryota > Viridiplantae > Streptophyta > Magnoliopsida > Malvales > Malvaceae > Hibiscus > Hibiscus trionum. Next base: position 5,558,918 of record BSYR01000033.1, on the reverse strand, counting down.
TATCCAACGATTCCCCAACTAAACGAATTATTAATCGTGATTAATTATGATTAATCGATTCAATTAATTTTGACATATATAAAAAAATAATTCTAGGAGATTTCCTTCCCTTTAACGCCCGGGTTCTCCAATGACAGAGGAGTTGGAAAGGGCTTTGAAAACTACATGAGTCAACTGAGAAGGTTGTGGCGATGGCGAGTGGCGACTCTATAAAACAAAGAAGATGATGATTCTGTTTCTATTCATGAGGGTGATGTTAGGATTTTGAGGGATGGGGGATTTGGTTTTCGGAACATGTTCATAATCAGATATAGCCATCAAAATAATGATGGTTTAAAAGTTTATTAATCGATTCAATTCATCTATTAATTCAATTTAATGAATTGAATTAATTATAATTAATTGTGATGACCTCTTCATCTCAAATAAGATGATAGTGTTAATTCTAGGAGATTTGAGTTTAATTAATTTTGATATATATATATATATATATATAATAATTTAATTGAATTTTTTAGGAGAATTCAACAATTCATTGAATTGAATTGAATCGATGATGGTGAAATTATTTTTAATGGTATATGGTTTAGGGTATAGGTTTAAGGTTTAATAGTTTAGGGTTTTAGGTTGAGGGTTAAGGATTAAATTATTTTTTATAAAGAATAAGGTCAAATTAAAATAATATTTAAATAATGAGGGTTCAATAGAAATACGAAAGTATGTGAGGTACTAAATATATAGTTTACCCTTATTAAAAAAATAAAATTTTAATATATATAAAAATAATTTAATTGAATTTTTAAAAATAATTATTAATTGTACGACGGGTCCTTACAATTTTAAATCTTTATTAATTAATTTAATAGTATTCATCGGTGTTCATCATTAGTTGTGTTCATCTGTGTTCGTCGCACGTTGTAGAATTTTCCTTTACATAGTTTGATAATTGTTATGTAATTCGTCTTAATTTAGTCTTGTTTTAAGGTTTTTAATCTAGAATTTTCCATACATATTAGGTTAGTTAATTTTTTTAATAGTCTTGAAGTAGTTAAAAGGTAATTCACATGTTCATATTATTTTATTTTGTTTAGATTCGAATTCTGGCATGAGAAAATAATATCTCTCTATTTAAAAAATAATAATTACAAGGATGTATATGTTTATACTTTTTATCGACCATTTGATAAGGCACACGCTATATAGACAAATTGATCAAACCACTAAAATAAACATGATCATCTTTTTCTACTAGGACCACTCGTTAGATTCTTAGATTAATTAATTTTAAAAAGGGTTTAAAAATTAATTTTATAACAATACGTTAAAATACACTAATTAATAATGTGCCCAACAAAAAAAAAGTCACTACTTACTAAAATCTTTTAAATATATATTTGGGTATAACTATAAATACTATTTTGTCCCTTGTCAATGGGACTTTTGCGTTGGCAAAGTATTTATTTATTTGTAGTACTTCAATAATGTGTATACATCTTCGAATTTAAGTTTTCAAAGGATTTTTTTTCTTTCACTGGAACCATTCTAATAGTTCATCATATACAATTTTTAAATGTTGTTCTTAGTTTAGAATTTATTTTGGTTTAAGTCTTATTATGTATAAGTCTAATTTAAGGATGATTCAACAATAAACGTCATGTATCAGTATGTACCACTAATCAAGTGTACCGCAATGTATTATTAACTATTTTAATTATTTTTGAAATTATAGGGGCCGAAAGCGTTATTATTCGTTTTCAGAATAAAATTTAAAAAAACATTTTTTTTATTATTTTTTCTTTTTGGGTAAAGTACACAAATGGTAATTGGACTTTGGTAAATTATTCAATTTGGTAACCAAACTTTTAATTTTGCTCCAAATTGGTCACTGGCCCGTTAACAGTCAATAAAAGGGTGGTGTGGCAGTTAAATTATTTAGTATAATAACACATATAGTCCTCTATATTTGCACATTCAAACAATTTTGTCCTAATTCGAAAAATAATAATAAATTTAACCCTCATTATTTACAAATTATTTCAATTTAGCATTATTTTAATTTAAAATAAGGGTAAAATACATCATTCATCACTCAACTATCTTCTCACTCCTTTTTTAGTCACTCAACTTTTAAACTTTTCAATTTACTAACTTAACTTTCAGATTGCTTCTGTTTTGGTCACTCTAGAATATTTTATTATTATTTTCGAATTTGTTAATATTATTAAATATAAAAATAATTTAAAATAAATAATAAAATCATATTTTATCATTACTAAATTTAAAAGCGTGAAGAAAAAAAATCACCACCGTCGACCACCGTTAGGTCTCATAATCGACGACCGTTTGATCCTAAATTGCACCGTTGAACTCATTTTGACACGCTGAGTCCGAATATGGTGTTTGTTTCACCGAAAATATCCCGAAAACCTAAAAATTTCGTTTGAAACTTTTTGATTTCTTAACTTTCGATCTCTTTTTTCGTGGAATTCAGAGCACTTTCCCGCAAAATGGAGGTCAGGTTTGAACTCATGGGACTGAACGACCACCATCTACGGTTGTCGACGGTGGCATTTGACAACGGTGGATGGTGGCCGGTGAACAGTTGGATTTAATTTTATATTTTAAATTATTTTTTATATTAAATAATAATAATAAATGCTAAAAATAAAAATAATAATAATAAAATAATCGAGAGTGACCAAAATAAGAGCAATTCAAAAGTTCAATTAGTAAATTGAAAAGTTTGAAAGTTGAGTGACCAAAATAAGAGTGAAAAGATAGTTGAGTGATGATATGTGTATTTTACACTTGAAATCTTTTATTTGGTTTCTTTTTGGCAGGAAGCTAGGAAGAAATGAATATGAGAAAGGAAATATAGAAGCTGCACTACACGTGTTTGAAGTAATAGATATCGCGGGAATAACTCCCAAAATGAAACTCAGCCTTGCTAAAAGAGTTGATCTAATGACTATGCTTCTACACCAATGTCTATACATGCTTCTACACCAATAGCGATCTGCACCTTAGCCAGAAAGAAAGCAAATAAAAGATATCAAAGAATTTCCATACAATAGATAAATTAAGTGTTTATGGTTAAATTATTTTAAATTAAAATAGTGTCAAATTAAAATAATTTGTAAATAATGATGGTTAAATTTATTATTATTTTTTTGAATTAGGACAAATTGTTTGCATGTGCAAATATAGAAGACTAAATGTGTTATTATACAAAATAATTTAACTGCCACATCACCCTTTTAATGGCGGTTAACGGCTCAGTGACCAATTTGGAGCAAAATTAAAAGTTTAATGGTAACATTGAAGCAATTGAAAAGTTGGTTACCAAATTGAATAATTTATCAAAGTTCAGTTACCATTTGATAAAAAAATTGTTTTTTAGATTTTATTCTAAAAATGAATAATAACGCTTTCGGTCACTATTATTTTAAAAGTAATTAAAATAAGGGTAAACTATATAAATGGTCACCAAAATTTTAGGGCAGATTCATTTTGGTCATTGTACTTTTAAAACATTCGATAAGGTCATCCAACTTTTAGTTTGAATTCAATATAGTCACCGAATTTTTAGTTCGCATTCAATATGGTCTCTCATGTTACCTTTCGTTAGCATTTGACGTTACTTTTCATTTTTCCTTAATAAAAAATGGGTAAACTACATCAATCATCACTCAACTTTCTTCTCACTCCTATTTTAGTCACTAGAGTCTAAAAATTTTCAATTTAATAACTTAACTTTCGAATTGCTCATATTTGGCCACTCACAAATCACATGTTTATACAAATAGAAAAATTTGATTAATCCTTAAAAAGTATTTTGGTTAATTGGTAAATTCAGATTATTCAATTCTTGATCTTATATTGTACCAATTAAATTAGATAATCGGTTAACCAGTTAACCGAAATATTTGATTCTAGAAGTAATTAATTTTGCTTAAAACTGTGAACCGTAATCGAATCGAAATAATTAATTTTAAAAATTTGTACCAAAATCGGGTTCGATTAATTCTTAAAAATTATTTTAGTTAATTGCTAAATTCATATTATTCAATTATTGATCTTATATTGTACCAATTAATTCGGATAATCGATTGACCGGTTAATTGGAATATTTGATTCGAGTAATATTTTTTTACTTTGCTTATTAAAATATCAAATATGGTAATATGATAAATTTAATAAGCAAATTAAAAAATCATTACCCTAATTTTTTAAAGATTAATCGGTTTTTTCTATTTGAGAGTGGCAAAAAATATGAACATTTTGAAAGTTAATTTATTAAATTGAAAATTGTTAAACTCTAGTGACCAAAATAGGAGTGGGAAGAAAGTTGGGTGATGATTGATGTAGTTTACCCATTTTTATTAAGAAAAACCGAAAAGTAACGTGAACTTTAACGGGAGGTAACAGGAGGGACCATATCAAATTCAAACTAAAAGTTGGGTGACCTTATCGAATATTTTAAAAGTACGATGACTAAAATGAATCTGCCCTAAAAGTTCGATGACCATTTATATAGTTTACCCTTAAAATAATTAATGGTACATTATAATACAGTTGATTAGTAGTACATAGCGGTACATGACGTTTATTGTAGAATCATCCCTAATTCAAGAAAAATTATACCATAGGCCCGGCTCGCCACATTATATATGGTCCAACCAATAAAAAAACATTCATTCTAGAGCCGAGCCTATGATATAATTTTTAACACGTTCGTTCCTACATTGTAATTATTAATTTTGATCGTAATTATATATTGTACTGGTTTGTTTTAATTGTACTTATAGTCTTATACAAATATATATATTCATTCTAGAGTAGAAAATCTATAAATTAATACTTGATAAAATTTATAATATCCTTAAAATAATATTTTTTTCGATCCCGACTTGGGCTCAAGGTCTAAATTAATAACTTCGATAAATTAATAAGATAATAATTTTTCGGAAGACCCTTATATAAATTTATGGTCCCTTCAATATTATAAATTAATAATTCTATAAAATTATTAATATAACTAGGACAACTTAGTAAAATATGATTTTATTGTTGTTTGCTTCTTCTTAAAATTTAAATTTAGTTGTATTTCATCTCTAACTTTCCTTACCGCATGTCTGCATCCAAAAGTTCTGGTATTGCGTTCTCATACTGCAACAAAAATTTGTGAAGAGTTCTTGCCGCTATGAGTGCTTCCTTCTGAGTAATTGGTTGCAAATGCATTGTATATCATCTTCAATTTCATCCTTAATAGGATTTTCAATAACACTAGCTACAATTTCTTTTAAACTTTGGACCTCTGAACATGTATCATTTTTCACCCGGTAATCCAATAGGTGATTGACATCCATTTTGTTGCGATAACCAAGGTCAATAATATAGGTTCGTTGAATCGAATTTTTAAAAAAAAATTAATAAACTATTACTTTAACAATTAATTAATACCTCTTTAAATTAGTAAAATTACGTAGTTCCGACATTATTAATTTATAAATGTTTTTACTATAATTAAAATTATAACTAAAAGATTATTTAATGTTTAAGTATATTCGTTCATTTATTATTTTACATATTATATTAAGTATTAACTACGATGTTTTTATCAATTAATTGTAAATTAAGTGACGACTTGAAAAGACATGTTAAATCGCACGTTTCCTTAAATTCCAAAGGAACGAATATTTTGTCGTGTAATTACTACTCCCTTCCTTCAATTTATTTTGTCACATATTAACTTTTTATAAAACTATAAAAAAATATATAATATAAAATAATTTAAATGATAAATTTATCTTTAGAAAATTAATTTTTATTTTTGTTGAAAATTTGAAAAAAATAGAAAAATAAATTTGTAAAAAATGATAATTTAAATAAGATAATTTTAAGGGTAAACTACACCGGTGGTCCCCTAACTATGTCTGTCTTCCTACTTTGGTCCCACAACTTTGTTTTTCGGCAAAAGGGTCCCTTCCGTCACATAGTTTTCCTATTTTGGTCCCCGACGTTAAATAACTAACGGTTTTGCTGACGTGGCATTTTTTAATATTTTTTAAGGCTGACGTGGCATTTTTTTTAATATTTTTTAAATCAAAGTCGGGGACCAAAATAGGAAGACAGACATAGTTAGGGGACCAAAATAGGAAAACTATGTGACATAGTTAGGGGACCAAAAATATTAAAAAATGCCACGTCAGCAAAACCGTTAGTTATTTAACGTTGGGGACCAAAATAGGAAAACTATGTGACGGAAGGGACTCTTTTGCCGAAAAACAAAGTTGTGGGACCAAAGTAGGAAGACAGACATAGTTAGGGGACCACCGGTATAGTTTTCCCTAATTTTAAAACAGAACAATGATAATTTTATTGAGACGTGATAAAACAATTTTTTACATTGATTAGTGAGCCCATTTATTATTATTTAAATAAACTAAACATTTAGCAATATTTTCAAGCATACAGTAATTTTTCAATTAATTGACCTATAACTCACGTGCATGTATAATAATTAATTATATAATATCTTCAATTCATGTACTTTTATATTTTAGTTTTAAACATTATCTATCCGTCCCTAAAAGTAAGAAAATATTTGAACATAACTCTGTCAGAAGAAAAAAAATTACAATATACTTTTTCATTTCTATATTTCAATATGTATATTTAACCACAAATTGATGATATTATACATTACAATTGACATTTTAAATGAATTAATTAAAATTCATCGAATCGAAACGAAATTGACCATTTGATTTAAAGTAGTTAACAACTTTGTAATTTCGGTGCAAATAGCAATACGTATGACAAAAAATATTATATGAACTCTCTTCACCATATCAGTCATAAACCTTAGGTGTTAAGGCATGTTTCACATTCGATTCTTACACGAGGAGTTCTTAATTGAAGTGAGGATCTTGGTGATGGCTGGTTAAATATTAATGAAATGTAATTAAAACTAACAAGTGTTTGGTGCATTGGTAAGACATATTGTACTTCTAAGGAGAGAACATGAGTACGAACATTGGAGACGACATTGTTAGGAGGAATAATCACATACCCTGAATGTGGATTGTAAGACGGACATGTATATTAAAAAATGAAATGTAATTAACACATATGTTTTGGTTTTATGCAAATTAACCTTTCAGTACTTGTATCAATGGTCCATTATTTTAATGCAGGGGTACGTACACTTATCCTTTCCCCAGAATTAATTGAGATATTAATTACAGTGGTCGACAAAATTTAATATTTAACATTACACAAGTTGCAAAATGGTCCAAATCATTTTTGTTTTTGGATTTTAGTTCATCTGTTTATTTTCCCTTATCATCTTAGTAGGTGACAGCTCAAGTTACTCATAGGTAGTTGACGTAAATAACTTTTAAGTGATTTTTTTTTGCCTTTCTAGTCTAGAGTTTTGTCTTGACTAATTTGAATTGTCCCGCGCTGCGCACTTTATTTTTGTGGATGAGTTTCTTAATGAGAATATTTTACATATACAAAATTTTGGACTCGAAACCTACTTGAGCGATACCAAACTGTATACCACTTGGACTAATCCATTAATACTTTAAAAATGATTTTTAAATGATTTTGTTAATTGTGTTTTTAGATGCTCCGAAGGCTAATTAATACATTATTTATAACAATAACATTGTTTTAAATAGAATAGTTGAGGAACCCAATAAGTGGCACTCTTTTGGTTTTTTTATGACCCAACATTAAAAAATTAAATTTTAAACCCTAAACCTAAATTCTAAATCTTAAACCATAAACTTTAAACCCTAAAACATACACCGTACACTATACCCCTACTTCTTTAAACCTTAACCCCTAAACTTACTTTTTGTAATGCCGAGCATAGAAAAAGACAAAAAAGGGCAAAAAATTCTAATTGTGATATAGAATGAATGAGATTGTTAAATGTTAATTTTAGTTGAACTTGAAAATTTGCTTACACTAAATTTAATATATAATTAATCTAATCCAATCCAATTTGACCATAAAAATAATAATTTAACCTCATTCGATCCAGTTTCAAAATATTCAAATCGTTTTGTGTAAGGTATGTGTGTGCTGTGTCAAATGAGATTAAAAATATGTATGAACAAATACTACTTTATAAACTATTAAAAAATATTCAAATATGAAATGATTCGAACCTAAATAACTTGGAATCAATTCCACTAAGATTGAGCGGACCAAGGGATATGATGAACTTGAACTGCTGCACTAACTTGGGGGTGGGAGGGTTGGGTTTACATGATAATAGAGGAATCTTTTTCATACTTATTTTGTTTGACGATGTCCACACAAGTTTTAATCCACCTTTTGCAGGACCAGCACACAATCAATGGCGCCCAAAGTCAAAACTCAGAACCTAACCATAATATGCTTCGAACTCACCCGCCTTTTTTCCTTCATCACCAGCTCGGCCTATAACCGAAGCCAATAAGATGAAAGTAAAGGAAAAAAAAAGGCAAAGATCTTATGGTAAGCAAACAGCAGTAGCAGCAAGTTACTTTGTGGGCAAAACATGGGCTAGTTAAACACCAACTGTGCGTTTGGGGTCTAAACGGAGGTGATTATTACTTATTAGAGATAAACCATGAAAAGGACAAGCTCACATGAGTCGAACCAGATCATTCATGGGTCCCCTACGTTGGTGCATTAACCTTATCACTCTTTCTCTCTCTCTTTAGGAACCTAAAAAGCAAAGAATTATAGCCTATAGGCTTCACCTTTGTTCAATTGGCACTGAAAAAAAATGGGGGTTTCTTCTTTTTTTTCTTCTAATATCTTCTTGTTGTTTATTGCTTGCTTTGTAAGCCAAAATGCTAGGTCAAAAAACACAGAAACAATTTTTCCTGTTGATTCCTCCACGGCCTTGATTTGTCTTGTTTAGGGTTTTCAGTGCCTGTGTTTTGGTCAAAGAAGAAGGCACCGACCTTCAAAGATCTAAAAAAGAATTTGCAGGTCAGTTTCTTGTTCTGAATTGTGTTATCTAGTGTGATAAAGAAGGCGCCGACCTTTGTTACCCTCCCCCCATTTAGCCACAAATTTTATGGTTAGATTTTCATCTGAATTGTGTTCTCTAGTGTGATAAAGAATGAACTTTGTGGAAGAAGAAAAAGGGTATTGTAATAACGAAGATCAAGAGGCGGAGGAGGAGGTGGAGGAGGAAGTGGTGGTGGTAAGAGAAATTTCAAGCAACTTCCCGTTTTCCCCTTCTTCTTCGTCGTCTGTTTCTTCCAAGTACAAGGACACCGTTCACTTGTCGCTTGGAACCTTGGATTCTCGACAGCCTGGTTTCAATTCCGACAAGAAACTAGAGCTGATGGACTTGTCACTTGGACACACCAACAACGACGATGGAGAATCAAACGTTGTCGGAAGCTGTAGAGGCGGCGATGGTGGTGATGATGGCAGTAGGTCTATTGAGAAAGAACACATGTTTGATAAAGTTGTAACACCAAGCGATGTAGGCAAGCTGAACCGCCTCGTTATACCGAAGCAATATGCCGAGAGGTACTTCCCTCTCGACTCGTCCTCGATCGAAAAAGGGCTGTTGTTGAATTTCGAGGATCGGAACGGCAAGTTGTGGCGGTTCCGGTACTCATATTGGAATAGTAGCCAGAGTTATGTGATGACCAAAGGTTGGAGCCGTTTCGTAAAGGAAAAAAAGCTTGTTGCAGGTGACGTTGTGTCGTTTCAACGAGGCGTTGGGGAGTCGGCGAAAGACCGGTTATACATCGATTGGAGGCGCCGGCCTAATGTGCTCGATCCGACACCGTTTGCACATATTCAGCTCCAAAATCAGTTCAACTTTCCTCAGCCGGTCCGGTGGGGTAGACTCTACTCGCTGCCTCAACCGATTTGCATGTCGCGGAATTATGAACCTTTGCATCGGTTGAATTACAGCATTTATCCTTACAATCACCAGCACCAACACCAGCAGCAGCAGCAGGCGATTACTTATGGCAATGTGTCTGATTATTATCAAATTGGGGCATTGCAAGGAGGAAGAGAAGAGCCAATGGTGATTGATTCAGTGCCAGTTTTTCAGGGAAACAAAACTGCGGCTAAAAGGCTAAGGTTGTTTGGTGTGAACATGGACTGTCCTAATCCGACACAAGATGAATCTTCTTCCTCCTCTTCTCTCCAACCAAGGCTGTCCAAAAACAATAATAACTCCCCACTGTCACCTATGCAAGCTGAATGTTCAAAGAAAGGGAAATCTTCCTTGTCCATTGATTTGGAGCTCTGATCAATGAAGAGAAAATTCACAGTACGGTTGTATTTTCTCCTTCTCTTTCCTTTTCCTTTCCATCCCTTGTCGTCACTGGATTTAGGAAAGAGGGTCCAAAGATAAACACTTTACCAATCTCAGTTTTTCTTTCCTTTCAATTTATTTATTGTTTCAGACTTTCAGTACATTAGTTAGTTAAGGTTTGGGATCTGTGAAAGAACTAAACATGAAACAAGCTGCAGCATATGGAGTTGAAATTTGTGTATATGATGTATAATACATAAAATTGCAACTAGCCAACCATGGCTTTTCCCCTGTCTGTTCATATATACTATATATATATATACATATATATATATGTGTGTGTGTATTTACTGACAGCATTTACTTGTGCTGTTATGCATGGGTAGCTGATGACTCTATGGACTAAAAAAAGGACATCTCTTTGCTTCTTTTCTCTCTCTTTTTCTTACGTTTTTCCATGTTAGGTTTATAGTATTATATATATATATATATATATATATTATTGGCTTGGTAGCTGCTGAACAACAAAGCTGCAGGCTTGCAGGGACAGTTGCAGCACCGTAAAAAAGGTATTATCTGTATTCTTAAATTTGTTTTTTCTTTCTCTTCTAAATATCATATGATCGCTTCAATTTTCTTGGTAATTCTTGTGTTCTCTTTACAGCCATGATTCTGGCACTGCTACACACAGAATTCTCTTGTTCCAAATAGGGTTCAGAATTCAGATTCCTCCAATTGATAAGTCTATTGAGACTGAATACTTGTAAGAATTCACACATCTTTTGTCCAAATATTTTAGATTTTGTATAAGCGCATGAAATATATTGTTAGTACATCTAATAAGTGTTAAGTTTCTATTAAATTCACATATATACCATTTGGTTTACTTACAATGTATAGGATTATATTAGTGTAAATCAATTACTACATAAATTTCAATTTGGGAAATGTTAACTAATGATGTTAAAGGGAAAATCTGTATGCAATGGCAGGTAGTTTAGATTACTGGGAAAAGTGCTTTGAACATCAAAAATATATAGCTTATCAGAAGACATGAACTAGGTTGATGGTCATATCAGTTATTTATAAGCATTCAAATCCAATCCACTAGTAGCAGCTAAACAGAATCGTCTCGGATATTTTTGAGGCCCTAAGCGAAAAAGTAAAAAATGGACCTCTATAGAACGAAACTATTATTTTCATTGTTTTGTTTATAAAACATCTTAAATACAACTAAAACAACAAGGAACAACTGCTAACTTACAAGATTATCATTTGAGAAATTATTGAAATTGTAAAGGTAGAAAATAAGGCCCTGAGCGGACATTCATCATACTCCCCATTTGAGACGGCCTGCCTGTGGTGTAAGAAAATTGCATTTCTGCCTTAATATATACACTCGCTGTTTTTGAAGTGCTATATTTACGCTGTAAATGCATATGAATATCATTCATGGCATTACCCGGCTTCTCTACATGTCTTGTTCTCACGTTTCTGGGATTCTAAAACATGTATAGTTTATGATTTAGAGTTAAGGTTTAAGGAAATAAGATATATTGTATTTTTAGGGTTTAATGCTTATGATTTAGGATTTAAAATTTAAGATTAGAGTTTAAAATTTAACCCTTTAACGTTGGGACATAAAAAGAGGCGTCGAAAAGAGGCTTAGAGTTAGACATGTCTATATCTTTTTGGGACCAAACATCTGTAGCTAAGAAAGATTTATTAGTCTGATGTAATAAGATGTATATCATATATATGCACAGATACATATGGATATCTGTTTAGGCTAAGATTCTATTACCAAAGATGGGAAACAAATTCCTACCAATTTTTAATTACTTTAGGGTTTGTTTGTTGTGCAAGAAAGCAATTCTCAGTTTTTTTTTTTAGTTTTGTGAAAGTTGAAAATACTTTTACTTCATGTTTAACTCTCCTTGGGAGATAGATAAGTAGATATATTTCCTATTTCACTAACATTGCATCAGTGTTAGACTATTTCACAATGTCATGAATCGAACAACCAATTGGTCTAGTGAGGTGAAACACTAGATCCTTTAAATAAAAATAAGAGATTTGAATCTTGACGTTGTGAATGGAGTAATTGAGTTAGGAGGGTCGCCCCTATAATAAGTCTTTGTAGTATCCGATTCAGATTAATCGAACAATAAATTGAATACCAATGATTAAAAAAAATAATGTCTCAGTAACATGGGAAAAGCTAGGGTCTAGTATATATAGTCTATAGCTAGGACTATTTATAAAATGAAGATTAAAGTCATAGATGTTGGAAAGATTTTAATTATTTATTTATAAAAGGATTAAAGCTTTAATACTAGATGGGTGAAATTATTGTTAAAAAAGATTGAATCACAATATTCTCCTAACTACACTAGGAAAGAGAGAAAAAAGAAAGGAAAAAGCATCGAAAATTGAAATCCTCCACACCCTATAAAGGGGTAATACATAGGCGAGGTTTAATAGGCAATTAGGCATAATTGATTATGTTAGAGCAAACCACGTGCAAAGTACGAAGTTGTTGAAAAATAGAACAATTTTTAAAAAAATCAAAATAAAATTGGGTTATTTCATTTAAATAGTATTATATATAAATAAGATTAATATCCTATACACTTGCGGTGGAAACTGAAAATTCCACAAGCGCCTTAGTTTTAAGGTATAGGGAGTTAGTTTAGGGTATAAAGTTTAGTGGTTTAGGTGTAGGGGTTTAGAATTTAGGGATAGTTGTTTCAATTTAAGGTTTAAGATTATAATTTAGGGTTTATAGGTTAGGCTTTAGTTTTTAGGGTAACATGATGATGATTTAGGTTTTAACCTATAAACCCTAAATTATAACCCTAAACCTTAAATTGAAACAACTATCTCTAAAATTTAACCCTCTATACCTAAGCCCCTAAACTCTATACCCTAAACTAACTCTCTATACCCTAAAACTAAGGCGCTTGTGGAAACTTTCAGTTTTCACGCCTGTGTATAGAATATTTATCCATATAAATATTAGACTAAATTATTAACATTAGGGTAAATTACACTAATAGTCACTAAATTTTAGTAAATTTTCACTTTGATTATTAAATTTTTAAAACTTGTATCATCGTCATTAAATTTTAAATTTATTTTTATTACGATCACTACTTTTAATGTTTTATTTTAAAAAGTCAAATTATAAGCATTATCAAAAGAAGAACCTTTCTATTGTCATATGTTCCTCTCTTATAGTAATTAGCATTGAGGAAAACAGAAAGCAATTAACAATTCATAAAAAAAATTTATCAAAAATCTACATGTATATATGCTTTCCTTTATGCATAGTTTAATCATTAATATATTTGGAGTGCGATCGTGCTTTAGAATCGAACTAAATTCATCTGCATCATCCACAGCAACTGTGTTTTGCTTTTACTTGAAGTTAGATAAAAAAAAATAAAGGCCTATCTGCAAGAGAAAAATGGAATGCAAACACACATTTTACACGGTAATCCTTATGAAAAAAGACAAAGCTGACTAGCACGAATGAGCCGAGAGATGCTGGAGAGTGTAGTTGTATCCTTGAAAATTTTAAATCCTCGTATAGTTTATGTATTTTTTTTATATTTTCTATTAATAACTTAAAATTTAGCTGAGTCACATGAGAGCTGTGTAGAAATTTGTTGACTTGTAAGATGAACAACGTTCTCGAATGGTGGAATAAGGTGGTTCTGATGTGGAGGTGAAGTATTTTTGTCTGATTTGGTCTGGTTGAAAAAGAGTGATCGTGTCCCTTATTCTCCGTTGCATGACTATTTATAAGAATTTGGACATGTATTGATAGAGAATTGTTGTAGCATAGATATTAATTTCGCGTTTTAAGAAGTGATTGTCTAGAATAGTTTGTAAGCTACCATAATAGACACATGGACATTTTGTTATTAGCATATTCCACAATCTGGAGTAATATGAACACATCTGTTAAAAATTCTGCAAAATTGAACCCAGTTTTTTAATTTTATCTTATAAAAGAATAATTCAAGAAATCATCAAAAGAAGCACCTTTTTGGAGTCATATGTTCCTCTAATCGTATAGTAATTAGCATTGGGGGATAACCGAAAGCAATTAACAGTCCATGAACAAAAGATATCAGAATATATTATAAGACAAAATCAATCTAAAATCTGCATGCATATTTTAATCATTAATGGGGAACGAGTAAGTTAAAAGCGACCATACAGTACAACTAAGGTTAAGGACGGACGCAAAACTTTATGTTAGAGTCAAATTTATAAAATTTTTAATAGAAAATACATTAAAATTTTAAATCATACAAAAATTTTAAAATTTTATGAGGACGACCGCCCTCTCCGACCCCTTTAGTTCCATCTCTGACTGAGGCTGCAAGTTGTGATTAATTAAAATACATGGAGTGCGATCATGCTTTAGAATCAAACTAAATTCATCCATTTCCCGGCTGGTAAAAGAACTAATATATTAATCAAATTCCAAAGTTCTATTTACGAATATATTCAAGAAAACGAATTTTCCAGCGAGTTAAAATCAGGTATTCATCTGTTCGTCTTCAAGCATTCAAACAGTTTCGTCCGGGGAGGCTGGCGGATCCAAAAAGAATCTTTTAAAGGTGGACACATATATGGACATTTTAGTCGGTTTTTTATTATAATTTGTATGTAGATATTCACAGATGAATAGTTGTAGCGAATCTAAAAATTTAAGAATGAGACTCATTTTTTTTCTTAAACGAGTATGGAAAAAAATCCTTTTACACATTAAACAAAATTAATTCTTTCAAAAAAAACAACACTAAACTAAATAAATAAATAAATATATATATATTTAAAAATAGGGATACAATACACCCCATTAAGATTATGTGCATCCGTTATTAATGTATACTAATAAAAAAAAATTGAATTTCAAAATGTACACTTGCCCTGCTGCCAACGTGGATCCGCCACTGGCTCCAGCAAATGTTAGTGAAAATTTAAGGTTTAACTGGCAAATAAGTGTTCAAGTTATACCTATTTTTTCAGGTGCCTAAAATATTTTTCGGGTCAAACAAGTGCCTAACGTTTTCAACGTTATTCAAATAGGTGCCCGTCGTGACCGTTCGTTAAAAAAATCTTATTATCCAATAAAAACATGACATGTGACAATATTAAATATTATTTTTTTAAAAAAATAAATCAAGACTTTTTTAAATATCCTAAAATTTTCAAGTAGTCCCTAAATCTCTAAACGCCCAAATTTAGCCACCACCACCGGTGGTCGTCGTGTTTCCGGTGACGAACTGAAGCGCCCTCCCCTCGCCAAACGACCCACACACCGTTCATTGTCTGTTATGCCGCTATTCGTCGTGAATTATTCGAATGAACCATTCGATAATTTTGGCATTTCGCACGACGTATGTCGATTTCCAACGACGAAGTAGTGGGGTAAATGGTCATGATGGTCCGACGACGGATGTGGTGGGTGGCGGAGTGGCAGTCGGCGGCGAAATTAGGTCAAATCGGGATTTCAAATTTTGGGATTATTTTGTGAAATAAAGAAAATATTTTGTTTTATTAATTTTTAAATATAATTTCGGAAATTTAAGAAGCTGACACGTATCCGTTAACAGTGAAAATTAACGAACGTTAACGGCGAACACTTATTTAAATAACATTAAAAACGTTAGGCACTTATTTGGCCCGAAAAATACTTTAAACACTTATCTAAAAAAGTATAATAGTTTGAGCACTTATTTACCACTTAAGCCAAAATTTAATATAGACATTGGGCTTATTTTAGGTAGCAATTATGGGTCCACGGAAGGCTCTTCTTCTAGTTTTTGGTCCAATAGTCATCCTTCGTTATCTTATGGCTTAGATAGAAAGATTGTAGATTGGTTTTTAGACAGTTAAACTTTTTAATGAGTTAATTACACAACAACCTTAAACAATGACCTCATTTTCAATTGGTCTCTAACTCTTAAATGCTACAATTTCATCCTCAAACTATGTCCTTCATTTTAAATTAGCCCATCAACTTTTGAATATTTTAATTTCATCATCAAATTATGAGCCCCATTCTAAATTGGTCTCAACACTTTTGAACGTTCTAATTTTATCTCCAAATTCTTAGTAGGAGTATATGCTAATTATATCTCATGTTAATAAAATTGTTATAAAAATTGTGAATTTTCATGTAAACACCGATGTAAATTATATAATAATTTGATGTGGCATAAATGACAATTTGGGATGAAATTGGAATATCAAAAGTTTAAGGACCAATTTAGAATGAAGTCATAGTTTGAAGATGAAACTAGAACATTCAAAAATATAGAACCAATTTAAAATGAGAATCGTAGTTTGAAAATGTGCGGTAAAATTAACTCCATTTTAACAAAAAAAATAAAAATAAAGCATCATTGTCATATCAATCCCAGAAATGTTTATTTCGATACGACACTTGCAAACCTAGCTTGTTGAACAAGAAAACTAGACAGCGGTTAAACTTGTGGTCTTGCATTACAGCCTTCTTCTATCTGCGGTTGTTTCAGCTGTTGAGTTTCTTCAGCCTCACGGTTTTTGCCCCAGAGCAGGACATACAATCCGATTACAACTAGAACCGATCCGATAACACTGTTCATAGCCGGTAAAGGGATGTTAGAAGCCATATAAGCCTTTGATAAACAACAATTAATAATTAAGAAACGATGTTCGACACGGTCACAGTTGAAATGACAAGGTTGTGGTAAGATACGAACCTTCCGAAGTAGATTTGTCCGTGCAGAATGGAGAAATCGAATATGGCAACAAATATTTGCACCAGTGGTATGAAGGCTGATGTGAAGACCGGACCCTTTTGTTTCACACACCAGGACATTCCCACATAGCACAACCCAGATCCCACCATTCCCACATATGCAACCGTTATGATTTCGAGTTTTTCGTTCAAGATCCATCTGGTGAAGTCCCTCTCTGTTATCAGACTTATGATGGCTGATTGAATCGCGCTGAAGAAAGATAAAATCGCAGTGCTCGAATACTGGCACGGGAATGTCCGTCCGATTCTGGCTTGCAGAAGGAACCACGATGACCAAAAGAAGGTACCCGCAGCCAGAAATATGGAACCGATGGCCCATCTCTCTTTCTTATTCTTAGTCGAAACCAAGGTATTCGCATAGTTTACGGCATGAACCGCAGCCCCTGAATCCGATCCTGCCAATGTTTTCCCTTTGTAAAGTGTCAACACCATAGCTCCACCAATGCAAACCAACGTACCGACAACCTTTGCAATCCCGGCCTTGTCTCTAATATTCACTTTCTCCAGACTGAAAAATGTACGATATCAAAGAGTCAGAGCCGGACCGAATCGGACCGAGTTTAAAAGCTAGCGAAAAACACTCGGCGTTTAAGAGATTACCCAAATGGAAGCGCCAACATAAAGGTAATTACAGGAACCATATTGAGGAAAGCACATGAGAAAGTTGCAGATGTATATTCAAGTCCTATAAGGAAAAGGTACTGACAGAGTGTCACCCTGGAGACATAGGATTTTATATTAGAGTTACGAACTTTTATATTTAATAAAATTATATATTAATTTGAAAACCCCTAGGTCCAGGATTTCAGAACTAACCCTATAAGAGCATTGAAGAAAAGCTGGCACAGAACACGAGCCCTGAGCTTCGGTCTACTTTTTCTGCAAGAAATCCGAAAAACTGTGAATTCAAACCAGCTGACATAATTAAGCAAACACCGAAACCAAAACACCTACAGTCGTTTACCTTTCCCAAAAGTAGGCAATCGGAACCAGGAAAACAGCGGAAATCGCCTGCCGGTACATCAAGATAATCGTATGGCTCACACCATCATCGAGAATCTTTTTGATAAGCACGTTGGTTATAGCCATGGCAAAGTTGATAGCCACCATTGCAGTAACAGTGTTCCATTGTTGGCAACAGTTCATCTCCAGCAGCAAGTAAAGCAATTACAGAAAAAACTAAAGCTTTCAACTTTGAAGCATAATTCAATCTTTCCCAGTTCGTGTATAAATAGGGGCTCTCTCCCCCTCCAAATGTGGAATATGAATTGTTGTGATATTTCAGTCACGTCCATGTTTTAAAGCAATCAACTTTGCCACATTATTTATTCCGTTCATGAGCTTTTTCTGCAGCACCTTTTTGAACAGTGAGAGATTTACAGAATCACCGGGGGGGAAAGTTCATGCGTCATCAAATATGTATTATGATTAACAACTTAATTTAACCAGGATTAGAGCTATGTATTTGCCTCCCGCTTTCAAATATTTATATTTCACCTCTAACCTCAAATCTCGGCTCCGTCTCAGTTAAGAGCATCTAAGAAAGTGGCGACAGACAAGACCTGGCATCAGGTTTGTGCGTGGCATCCAACTCCAAAGATACATGTATTGACCGCCTAATTACCAATGAGACTGGCGCTCTGAGTGAAGAACAATATGTCAAGTCTTGGAAGAAAGGAATGAAAAGGAAATTAATATTTTATTATCCACAATCAAGTTAGCAGATGCTTATTATTTTGTTCTGATGCAAAATGGAAAGCCAGTTTTGGTCATTTGAGTTTTCAAAATTTTCAATTTCGCTATTAAACTTTTGAATTGTTTTTGTTTTGGTAGTTTAGGCGTTAAATCTAGGGGTGAGCGTTCTATCGAGTCGAGTTAAAAAAATTTAAGTTATTCGAGCTGACGCGTCATATTTTACAACTTAAACTCTATTTGAAAATTTTTCAATTCGAGACGAGTTTATGAAATTCGAGTTGAGTTCGAGTCAAGTCGAGTTTTTGAGTTACTATACAAATTTAATTGTAATTATTTATCATGTTATTGTACATTTTGATTCTAATTTAAACGACTTTCTCTAATCATATAAGATATGCATATATATTAGAAAAATTGAGGAACTTGACTCGAACTTAAAAATCAATCCACTAATTACTAAAAAATTTGAGTTATTCGATTTTCCATTTTACAACTCAAACTTTATTTGAAATTTTTCAAGTCGAATCTAGTTTATGTAATTTCGAGTCGAGTTTTTTTACCTTTAGTTAAATCAGAAACAATAAAATGATCTGGACTACTTTTGATGACGTGGACAGCACTCGATGTCCACCTCATTTTTCCCCTTTTATTCATCTTCTTATCCCACAAAGATGAAACTTTAAAATTTTATTTTTATGTCACGTCATTGTCGGAACTGTCGTTCTCTAATATTTTCTTTAACTACTTAAGACACCGTCGAACTTGTCTTATCGTCCCATACTACTTTATCAATTTAGAATTTTTCAAAATCTTTTAAAAACTTGTAAAACTCAACTAAAAACTCAAAGGAAGACCACACTGATCTACAATTTCTACCATCCAATCAGCATGGAATCAATGATATACAACTTGTTTCCTCCTCCGTCTCCTAACCATTGGAATTTAGAAGAAGATGATCCAATATCGAAAAATCAAAGGAATAAAAGAAATTAGGTTTTAGGAAGATTTTAGTTTTTTTACAAAAATTGAAAAAGTTTTAAGGCCTTTTCATAATTTCTAAAAAGAAGATGTCATGTCATAACATCATTAATATTTTAATGGTGGAGGGACTAAAACAAGAATAATTTGAAAGTTTAATGTTTAAATTAAAAGTTTTTGAAGTTAAGTGACCAAATCAAGAAACAGACAAAGTTGAGTGATGAAAAGCAAAAGGTTCCCTTTTTAATGCATAAAGTTCTAACCGTTCATATTTTTCTATTTAAAATTGGATAATGTATTCCAAATATGCTACAAGTGCAGGAGCATTTGAAATTTAATCACGTGTGTTTAAAGTTTGAAAGCTTGATCGATGGACCTAATTGATACGGCGGTACAACAATTAAGGGTAAACTACAACGGAGTTCACTCAATTATAGGTAAGATTATATTTAGGTCATCTTATTATTAAAAGTTACACTTGGATCACTCAAGTATGAGTAAGGTTACATTTGAGCCACCCTTCATATTTAAAAAATATATACCAATTTGTGTATTGGATTAATTAATGATATCAAATTAAGTACTTTAGTGTTAACGAGGGTATACAAGTGATTTGGCAGAAAAAAAGACTAAATTGATATATTTTTTAAATATGAAGGGTGACTCAAATGTAACATTACCCATAATTGAGTGATCCAAATGTAACCTCTGATAATTGGGTAACCCAAATGTAACCTTACCCATAATTAAGTGACCCAAATATAATTTTTAATAATTTGGTGACTCAAATGTAATCTTACCCATAATTGAATGACTTCCGTTATAGTTTACCCAACAATTAATTAACCCTAATTAAAACTTCAAAACTTTTGAACTAAAGAGTGGTATAATAGTAAAGGGTGGTAAGTTCTATTTAGGTGTCTTAGATTTGAACAACTTAGTATGTAGGTGTTTGTTATTTTATTTTTCTATTTAGGGAGAGAAGGTTTTTTTCCTCCGGTCTTAGTGATAGTTGTCAATCGTTCATATTCTTTGTTTTTTCCTTATCTTCTATATTTCCCTTTTATTTATTTTTAAATTTTTAACGAGAATAACTCTGTTTTTATAGCACGTTTTTTCTATCTTTATAAAACGTTTTCGATCTTTTCTATTAGTCGTTTGACCGTTCTTTTCGTTTGTGTTTTTTTCAGGGTTAGTTTAGACGTCGCCTCGACTGATAAAGATGACGTTTATTTGTTATCCTGTTGATCTTTTTTGTTTTGGACTATCAGATTAGATTTAGATACACGATTTACGTTCGTAGATAATTTTCTCACGTCGTTTGACTCTAATTTACGATTGTCGATAGTCTTTTAGTAGTTTGATACCTTTTCTTTTACCAATGAAATTAAACCGCGGTAATACATTTCGAGAACAACACTCTTTATGCCACTTTCTATTTTTGGTATATTTGTGGGCATTCTGGATAACCGTGGAAGTCACCTCAGTCATTCAAGGATTATTCTTTTTGATCTTCAATTATCAAGTGATGAAAATGTGGAGAATTTCATGTCCATTGCTTGATTTTCAACATAAAAGTCTACAATTCTCTTGGAAACCAACCCATTGAGTACCACTACACACGATGCTCTTCCCTCTCCACTCATTTCTTCTTGTCATAGCTTTTCTGCATTACCTTGCAAAATATATATATATATATATTTATTTACCGAAACGAATGAACATTAACGAAACGATTAGAACAAAAACGAATCAAATTTGTATGTAATCCAAAGAATTCGATCTACAAATGGTAGAGAAACGGATGATCAACTGGACAATATCAACTGGACAAACGGATGATCCATCGATTTGGCTGAATCCTTGGAATCGAATCCGTAGATGTTTATCCCCTAACATACATGCAACAAAACAGTTTGCATTGAGTGAACTCGGACATCACAATAAACATGGAGATTGTTAAATGCCAATAAAAAGAAAGCTTGATCTGCACGTTAACTACAAAATCACTAGCTCAAGATTAAATTTTCACACTTTCATCTCATAAAGTTCAATATTTTATACTAATTAATAAAGAGAGAAAAAAAGGGGGTCATAAGCTTACCGGTGAAACCAATAAAATCGGGTTTATCAGCTTCAATCATGCGGTCAGGGACGGACTCAGGACTTTAGGTTACGGGGGCAAACTTATAAATTTTTAGGGGGGGGGGGCGAAAATAGATTTTTAATAGAAAATACATAGAAAAATCCTAAATTTTTTCTAAATCATATATAATTTTTAAAATTTTAGGGGGGCGGTTGCCCCCACCAGCACCCCTCGGTCCATCCTCGCATGCGGTGGATAAAAGCGGTAGTGTTGAGGTCAGAGCAACCTTGAAGCTGACTAGCCAACACATCCTCACACGGCGTCGTTCTACCATCGGCATAGTGCATGTCCGCCTCTTGTAGTACCCCGTTCCGACCGAACCTCAGCCTATGCGACGGATGCTGCTGTCGCGGAGGATATTTCCAGGCGGAGGCCGAGGCGTTAATGGGTACAAAACAAAGGCAAAGCACAACAAACCCCTGAAATGGAAGTGAAACAAAAAGTTTCCTCTTGACGATATGAACAAATATGAAAGAAGAAGCTCGTGCCATAACCATTGTTGTTCACTTGTTCTTTCTCCTTCCCCTTTTTTTCTGGGGTCAAGCGATGCCGTTTGTATTAAATTTAGGACTAATAACATTTTTGGCCCTCAAACTTTTGAAATTGAATGTTTAAGCCTGTTAGAATGATGTACATGGAAACAGAGAGTTTACATTCTATAACTGAAGCAGATAAAAGAAACAGAAGAGACAACAGGAGCATCTTATTGCATTTTTTGCAGTATTTTTATGTAAATATCTGCATCACTGTTGTTTGTCATTTGGATCCAACATGCGCCTAATTTAAGCTAGGGGATGAACCTAAAATAACCTAAAAAAATTTAGAAGGCGAATTTATGAAAAGGCTAAACTATAAAATAAGTGTCTAAACTATGTTTCTTTTTTGTAATGGGTGCCCTAAAGTATTTTTTGGTTGAAATAGATGTTTAAACTTTTATTTTGACTGAAATATGTGTCTAAACTATTTTTTTAGCTTATTTTAAAGTCAATTTTGGGCACCTATTTCAACATAAAAATAAAAGTTTAAACACCTATTTTAGCCAAAAAAAATAGTTTAGGCACATATTTCAGCCAAAAACGAAACTTCAGGCACATATTTCAGCCAAAAAATACTTCAGGCACTTATTGCAAAAACGAGGCATAGTTTGAGCACTTATTTTGTAGTTAAGTCTTATAAAAATATATGGGGCGAAAATAAATTTTCAATAGAAAATACATTAGAAATTTCTAAAAATTTTCTAAATCTTATAAGAATTTCACCGCCCCTGCCAGCCCTCTCGGTTCGCCCTATACCTAAGATGAGATTTACTTTGGAATCAGCAGTGAAAATAATCTGGCCAAAGTCATAACCTATCACAGGTGAGGATCTAGCCACTCAAGAGATTCTGAACTCGTGAGCTTTGATATTTTGAGATGTTTTCTAAAGTCAAAATTTACTGCTTAATCAATAAATAGATCAAATATAAGTGTTTATAACTTATAGGTAAAATTGTAAAACCTATTACTTGAGAGTAGCAGGGCAGCTTGTTGCGTGTAAAAGTGTCTATCGCAATTGTAGTGCAAGTGTACACGACGCAAGTAGTAAAATGATACGAAGTATCGGATATCGTCTCCACAGGGACTGGGCTAACCCTTTCCTTTGCTATCTGCACAAGGGGAAAAAGAATGATTTAAGATTTTGTCACGAGAAATATAAAGTAAACTTAAATAAAAGAGTAGAGAAATCAAGATAGAAAGAATGGGCTGGTATTGAGTTGCTCAGTAGTGCAGGTATTGAATTGCTTAGGATCTCCAGTTCTGTCGTCGCGCCCGTCGCCGACAGCACCTGTCGCGGCGGCTGTCCGTTAGCTGTCGCGGCAGCGAACACTAACTCCGTACTTCAAGCTTGGCAAGAATTCCAGATCTGCCTTGCCCTATCCCTAGGCACAAGTCTGTCGATGATCACGTCTTTGATGATACCTCCCGGCGTGAATCGAAGGATGAACACCGATGTGTATGAATTCTTCCTTAGCCACTTAACCTCGCCCTATCCCTAGGCACGAGATGGTTCAACTATAAACTAGAGAACGCGCTCTTATCTCTTTCGTATACTTAACTCTCCCGATGCTAAGTAAATGGATAACCTCACAATGCTCTCCCGATGCTCTTGCAAGATATTAAAACCAAGATAAAAGAACTTGAAGTTTATTTTATTGAACTTGAAAAATCCTAAAACAAAGCAACCCTTGCAACTACTTTACAAAACAACCCGTAGCCCTAGGGGGGACTTAGAACATGTCGGTGACGGGTGGACGGCAGGGGTTTGGTTTCGGTTATGGGGTAATTGGTTCTGCCCTAGGTTTAATCTATGCCCTTATATAAGCTTTGGGCTCAAGTTATCTAAGGTAACAAGGATTACAACTTTAATTAAAAGTAAGATTCTAATAAAGACTAAATCTCTAAAGTCTCATACTTTCCAGCCGCATCCTTGTTTCTAGGAATTTCTTCTCCTTGAGCTTTGGCTTGACATATCTTTTGATCCGGGGCTTGGAAAAATATTTGGCTTCCACACGACAGACGAGCAGATTTTTCTCTATCTATCGAGATCCACTTTACTTTTCCTCTTCATAAGTCTGCTGTCACCTTGCTGTCACGACAGGTCCATGACAGGTTCGTTCTTCTTCGGCTGCTTGTCCAGTTCAGCTCTTCTGCTTATCTGCCCTGGGCCTACCTTCTCCGTCTTCTATGGCAGATACCTACAAAAACAGTCATTTTTAGTAGAATCTGTGCCTTTTAATATATTTGTGATGTTTTGCTGTAAACTGACCTAAATGCAATGAATAATGCTTGAATGCAGCAGAAATATGGGTTAAAAAGGGTGTAAATAATAGAACTTTTAAACACTCATCACACCCCCAAACTCAAGTTTTTGCTTGTCCTCAAGCAATTAAGACTTAAAAGAAGAATGGAAATTTTTGTGTTGGCCTTCAAACAGTGAACTGTCCCTTACCCGTCGCTCATTCTCTATGGCGGCAGCAACCTGTCGGAAAGATTAGGATCTGTCCGGAATCTCCCTATAGTCCTTGTGCAGTGTGTGCATGCTTGTGAACAGTTATATGCTAAGACTCTCTTAGTTTCACTAGAATAATCAACTCTTTTAACTCGAATTTTTATGCCAAAGTTTATTTTCTTGAAGACACATTTTCATGCTTCTTTTTTTCTTTTATTTTCGAGCTAAATTTTTCTAGAGCCAGTTTTGGGCACCTCTAGTTAGCTTCCTAGAGCCGGTTTCGGGCACCTCTAGGTTTTTGAGTTTCTTTTGCTAAACTTCTTTCCTAGAGCCAGTGTTAGGCACCTCTAGGGGCTATTCAAGTACTAAGCATCCTATTCTAGTTTGGCTAAAAGACATCTAAGCAGTATAACAGTCACAAAGGTGTTTAAGTTTTTCAGAACTATAGAAAGGCTCTAAACTTCTCCTTAAACTGTCCTAAAGATGCTGCCACGACAGAGCTGTCATGACAGGTAAGTTTACTTCACAGTTTTAAGCCAACAGTTTTATATTTTCTGATTTTTTTTAGAGAACTTAAATAAATAAAAGACACAACAATTAATAAAAAAATGTACTTAAGACTCCATTAATGATGGAGGGTTGCCACCCCCAAACTCGAGGGTTGCATTGCCCTCAATGCAAAATGACATGAAAAATAAAATAAAGAAAAAATACATCACAAAATATAAAGGCATGCAGCAATAAGAGGTAAAAACTTAAATTTTAGTCGTTGCCTCGCTGCTGCTACTGACACAGATCTGATGGCGGCGTCTGGGCTGTGGAGGAGGCTGGGCAGGTTCAGGGGCAGGTTGCTCCACGACCTGGATGTCGGAGCTGCTGCCTCTGAGAAAGTGGAAGCAGCATTGCGTCGGGTTTTCCTATAAGATATATTAGTGCAAGGGTTGTGAAAAGTAAATGAAAGCAAATGAAAACTAAAAAGGGAGAACAAGTAAGAAAGACAGAAGTGAGTGAAAATAAAAATGAAACGGGGTTTTATAGTGGTCGAGGTGCTGCCCGTTAATGTTGTAACGGCAGGCGTGAATAACGGGGCGACTGATGAGATTTGGCGTGCCTGACACGTCTGCCACGAATTTATGCGTTTGTTACGCGTCTGTCACACGCTTCTGCGTCTGCCGTGACAGTCTGTTGACAGTCTGTCTTGTCTGTATCTGCGGCGGAAGCTGGAACGACAGGCTTCAATAAATGGGCTCTGTTGGGCTGATGGTTGGATGGTGGGCTTGGGCCACTTCTCCTTTCCTTCTTGACTCCTTTATTTCCTAAAAACTGAAATTAAAAAAACATTATTTGAATAAAATAAACCTAATTTCCTAATAAATAGTAAATAATAATAAAAATAAATAGAAAGAAAAATTAGGTTAAATTAGGGATGCCAGGTAGGGCATCTCCTAAGGTAACCACTTCCTGCATTCCTGGGGCTTCAGTCCCCTGATAATGCTTGAGGCGTCGTTTCCGGTACTTCTTGAAGTCCATCTGTACCCTCCATCTGGTGATTTTTCTCATGGTGGGGGCTCCTTTCTTTCTCTTCCCTTTGTAGTCCATGAAGTCCTCCCTTCTTGGTAATGTTTCTGAGGGCATGAACATATGATTAGAAAAAATCAAATTGACATTCGACCACAAACTTACCTTGTTTTCGTTGAATGTTGTTGTGGTTGAATGTAGCCCTTGCTGTCGTGTCTGCTGCTGTGACATGCAGTTATTTTGACAGCATGTTGTCAGGTTACTTTGCAGGTCAATGGGACATTGGTAATTGCCATCGCTCTCTATACTAAATTCTGTTGACCACTCGTAAATCTCCATCAGTAGAGACTTTGATGATTCTATGTCCACCGGCTTTGGTTCCTCTAATACCTGCAATGGAATTGGTGAGTTTTCATATAATTCAAAAGGTTCGTTTATTACCTGCTCATATTCCATCGACGAGGCATTGTCATTGGGTAGCTCTTCTAGGTGGTCGTGCGAGTGCCATGACAGGGATGGATGTGTGCAATCTTGGTTAGGCATAATCGAGGTCGTGGGTTGAGAGTTTGCCTCTGATGTGGTTGCTGCTTCAGCATCAGTTGCTGTCGAGGCGGCAGTTGCTGCCAAGGCGGAAGTTGCTGTCGAGGCGGTAGTTGCTGTCGAGGCGGCAATTTCTGTCGAGGCGGCAGTTTCTGTCGAGGCAGCAGTTTCAGCTTTGACTGGAGTTTCTGCCTCAAAAGTTGTTGCTGCCGTGACATTCTCTTGAATTTCACTCAGCATTGTCGCGGTGTTGCTCCATTCCGGCTCCTCGGTCATTGTCATGGCAGGTTGTTGCTCAGACTCATCATATGTTGGGTATTCCTTCACATGGGCATCCTCGTCGTCTTGCCTCAGGATTTCAGGTTCATCTGTGGCATGAATGAGGACTGGTCTGCTCAAGAGTTCATCCATCTTGGCGATACTTGCGTTCGTAGAGGCTGACACTTTTTGAGTGATTGCCAAGAAGGCTTGCAGTGTGTCTTCTAAGGATTTTGACTGCTCTTGAGGATGATGACATTGCCAGGGCAGGTCGGGTTCTGCAGCAAAACTGTTATGGTATAAAAAAAATTTTGGGTTTTGATCGTACCATAAAAAATTTTGCTGCTGCGGCTGCTGCCCTGGCAGCATGTCTTTACGGTAATTGCAAGAACTTTCCCACATCAACTCTCGAATGGTTTTTCCTGGCATGTTGATGCCCTTGAACCTGTATTTTCACCTGAGTTTTTTTTTGTTAAAAAAAAATTAAAAAAAATTAAAAAAAACTCTTAAAAAGAAAGAAAAAAAAAAGAAAAGAAAAGTGCAGAAGCTAGGGTAAGAGTGTGTTGCCAGTCCCCGGCAACGGCGCCAAAAACTTGTTGCGTGTAAAAGTGTCTACCGCAATTGTAGTGCAAGTGTACACGACGCAAGTAGTAAAGTGATACGAAGTATCGGATATCGTCTCCACGGGGACTGGGCTAACCCTTTCCTTTGCTATCTGCACAAGGGGAAAAAGAATGATTTAAGATTTTGTCACGAGAAATATAAAGTAAACTTAAATAAAAGAGTAGAGAAATCAAGATAGAAAGAATGAGCTGGTATTGAGTTGCTCAGTAGTGCAGGTATTGAATTGCTTAGGATCTCCAGTTCTGTCGTCGCGCCCGTCGCCGACAGCACCTGTCGCGGAGGCTGTCCGTTAGCTGTCGCGGCAGCGAACACTAACTCCGTACTTCAAGCTTGGCAAGAATCCCAGATCTGCCTTGCCCTATCCCTAGGCACAAGTCTGTCGATGATCACGTCTTTGATGATACCTCCCGGCGTGAATCGAAGGATGAACACCGATGTGTATGAATTCTTCCTTAGCCACTTAACCTCGCCCTATCCCTAGGCACGAGATGGTTCAACTATAAACTAGAGAACACGCTCTTATCTCTTTCGTATACTTAACTCTCCCGATGCTAAGTAAATGGATAACCTCACAATGCTCTCCCGATGCTCTTGCAAGATATTAAAACCAAGATAAAAGAACTTGAAGTTTATTTTATTGAACTTGAAAAATCTTAAAACAAAGCAACCCTTGCAACTACTTTACAAAATAACCCGTAGCCCTAGGGGGGACTTAGAACATGTCGGTGACGGGTGGACGGCAGGGGTTTGGTTTCGGTTATGGGGTAATTGGTTCTGCCCTAGGTTTAATCTATGCCCTTATTTAAGCTTTGGGCTCAAGTTATCTATGGTAACAAGGATTACAACTTTAATTAAAAGTAAGATTCTAATAAAGACTAAATCTCTAAAGTCTCCTACTTTCCAGCCGCATCCTTGTTTCTAGGAATTTCTTCTCCTTGAGCTTTGGCTTGACATATCTTTTGATCCGGGGCTTGGAAAAATATTTGGCTTCCACACGACAGACGAGCAGATTTTTCTCTATCTATCGAGATCCACTTTACTTTTCCTCTTCATAAGTCTGCTGTCACCTTGCTGTCACGACAGGTCCATGACAGGTTCGTTCTTCTTCGGCTGCTTGTCCAGTTCAGCTCTTCTGCTTATCTGCCCTGGACCTGCCTTCTCCGTCTTCTATGGCAGATACCTACAAAAACAGCCATTTTTAGTAGAATCTGTGCCTTTTAATATATTTGTGATGTTTTGCTGTAAACTGACCTAAATTCAATGAATAATGCTTGAATGCAGTAAAAATATGGGTTAAAAAGGGTGTAAATAATAGAACTTTTAAACACTCATCACAGCTGATCCATGAATTCCTTTGCTGCGCCTACCAAGTTATAACAGAGTTAGCACTTAGCCACGTTCAATATCATATTTTGAGTTCGATTTCTAGACAGTCTATCATGTTTAATACACCGGTGAGAGGATACATTATATGATTGTTTTGGTTAAAAATACATTTTGGTACATGACTTTAGCTTCAGGGTTATATTAGGTACCTAAACTTAACCTCTTTATTCGAATTAGTACTTAAACTTTGGACCCAATCCCGGTGATGCACCGCTTAATCCAATAAATGAACAACTTTGGACAAGTTTATTCACCAAAATTCTAGTTACACATTTATGGAATTGAAGTTTTTTTATAAAAAAAAAAAACCTTTAATAGAACCCTTGATAGAGATGGGCACGGGTCGGGTTTTTGGCCCACTCGAACTCGACCCGAAATTAATTATCCTAAAACCGATCATGACCCGACCTGATCCAATTCTTTAAAAAATTCAACCCGACCCGACCCGAAAATAAATATTCTAAACCTGACCCCGACCCGACATATAGAAAAAAAAATTAATTTTAGGGACCTAATTGTAAAAAAATAATTATAAGAGGCATAATTATAAAAAATAATAATTTTAAGGACTAAAATTTAAATAAAAAAATTAATTTTAAGGACCTAATTATAAAAAATATATAAAGAGGGGTATTATTACAAATATCCCTAAAAAATAGAGGAAAATTACACTATTAATCCCGGGTCGGGTCGAGTCAGATTTTTTCACCCTAAAACCTGAACCCGACCCGACCTGACCCACCCTACACAAAAACCAGACCTGACCCGACCCGAACCTAATTTTTTTAATAAAAATATTTGACCCAATCGGTCCAGGTCGGGTCGGAACCCATCGGGTCCGGGTGCCGTGCCCATCCCTATCCTTGGAAAGGAATTTGAGAAGTGGGCTGAATGTAGGGTATTGTAGCTCAAACTATCAGGAAAAGCCCAATCTAAAATACAGCCAGCAAAGCAATGGCATTTCGGGTCGCCTCGCCTTTTTCAGATTACCATCATCACCTCACCTTTGGTCTCGAATTACCGACGAGGCTGAATCCGAAAACCCAAAGTCTCTGCATTTTGTCAAAAAAGGAGAAGCCATGTCGGCTAGGTTGCTGAAGAAAGTCTTGAAAGAACAAGAGCAAAAGAAACAACCCGTAATCGAGGAAGATCAGCTCGAGCTTCAGAACGACGACGAATCGGAGTCGCCAGATGCCGGCGCTGGTTCTTCGAAGAACCCTTTCGACCTCCTCAACGAAGGTGATGAAGACGAAGAAGATGACTCCGACCAGGTTTAGTTCCAAAACCCACCCTTTATGAAGTATTATTGTTTATTTCGCGTTTAACCAGGATTATCTGTGTAATTATTGTAAGGTTTATAAGTCCGTGTGCCCTTAAATATGTCATATGTCAAGGTCCAAGCTGAAAGTTTTCGGCTTTGGTGTTGTTTAAAATGTTAGAAGAAAGGGGTTATTGTTTGCTAAAATTTGAGTTGGAAAGTGGAAACCTTGATTTATCATGTGCTGGTTCCATTGTAATATTGGCACTGGATGAATTTTGAATGCTTATGATTGGTTTCGGCTGCAGGTATCTGCACCGGAAGTTGCCGATGAAACCTTGACCGAAAAACAAGAATCGCCTTTGTTGAAAAATACAGCCAATTTGGCTTCCACATCGAATAACAAATCGAAGAAGAAGAAGAAGAAAAAGAAAGGCAAAGAGAGTTCTTCAATTACAGATAAAAATGGAACACCTTTGGATGTGAATTTAGATGATTTATCTTTGGATTTTGAATCTTCTAGTCATCAGTCGGGTCCTAATAGGCCCGTATCAGAAAATGATAAGCAGGCTAAACCGACTATATTACTTGTGGATCCTAAGTATTTGAATGTTGAGAATGAGCTGCGGAGAATATTTGGTTCTAAGGTGGTTAAGTCTTTTGAGAAAAGCAATCAAAGCGGCAGTTCCAGACAGGTACGTGGTGGAAGACGGGGAAACCATCATATCAGGAAGACTGTTTTGATATCTCCATCTGACCATTGGCCTCGGTGGGATGGATCTCTGTCTATGGAATTTCTGGAAACTAAGGATGGTTACCATTACTTCAGGTAAAGATCTTTCCAGGTCTGTCTGGTTTTGCTATATCTTGCCTGACTGCTGATTACCTTACCAAGTGCATCCGTTTTCGTTTCTGTTCTCCTACTTTGAGCTTATGCTACCAACTTGATAATATTGATAGATGGCTATTCACATATGAAATAGGAATCCATTTCTTTCTCGTGCTTTCCTGAGATTGAGTGAAGTTTTTTTCTCGCTTTTGCAACATTTACAAGTGTGTATATTTACAAAGAATTAAAACTAGGTGTTGCATTGGTGAATATTTTCGCACTAAGTGAAGTTTCACGTCGAGTGTATTTGCTATCACTCATAACTTGGTGAGTGTTTATGGTGATTGTTTCCCGTTGTATTTAGCTAAAAGTGATTATCAACTGCGTGTCTTTTTGGTTTTATTGGCTGTACTGTGTCTTAATGGTTTTCTTCATATTTTGTAGATATACCCACTCCTCGTCCTATGATCAAGCTCAGAGAGCGTTTGAAGCTGCTCAAGCTATTCATGACCTGAATGGTGTAGCAAGTGTTCTGATGTATCATCCTTATCATTTAGATTCACTTATAACCATGGCAGATTATTTTAGATTTGCGGGTGAGCATCAAATGTCTGCAGATGCTATTGCAAAGTGTTTGTATGCCTTGGAATGTGCTTGGCATCCTATGTTCACTCCCTTGCAGGGAAATTGCCAACTGAAGTTCAGTCATGACTCGAACAAGCCATTATTCAAAGCACTTTTCACTCACATGAAAAACATGGATAGACGAGGCTGTCATCGATCTGCTCTAGAAGTTTGTAAATTGTTGCTTGCACTTGATTCAGATGACCCAATGGGAGCTATGTTCTGCCTTGACTATTTTGCATTGAGGGCAGGGGAGTATGTATGGTTGGAGCGGTTCTCTGAAGACTACAGAACTGATACGTCTTTATGGCTATTGCCAAATTTTTCATACTCCCTTGCTGTTTGCCGGTTTTATCTTGAGCAAGAGGAATCCCCTGATAATACTTGTGTGGACACTGCAAAGGCTTCTTCGGCCGATCTTATGAATCAGGCATTGATGCTCCATCCCACGGTCCTTAAGAAACTAGTAGCCAAGGTCCCTTTGAAAGATCAGGCATGGACAAATATACTCAAAAATTCGTTTTTCAATTCAGATCAAATAGGCATCCCATCTGCGGATCACCTGATTAATATTTACGTCGAAAGAAATTATCTCATATGGAGGCTTCCTGATCTGCAAAAGTTACTTCGAAACGGTGCCTCTCTTGTAATTCAAACGCTGGAGCATAGGAAAAACGATGCTAAAGATTGGGCCTGTGTGAGAAAAGAAGCATTCCCATCTGACAAAAATGAGTAAGTATCTGGATTGATTTCTGTTGTTGCTTTGTTCTTCTATTACTAGATTTCCATATCCTTGATTTTTGACTGCAAGGTTCATGTTTGTTACATACACAATGGTGTGCTATATTTGTGTTGGGGCCGAATATATAGATAAATCTGGTTGCAAATGAGTGGAATTTGCTAGCTTAACTAGATTGGTTGAGCTTATCGTATATGTGACACTCGTTTCAACCTTGTCAGGTATGGTCATTTGTTGGTCCAGGACTTCTCCGACACAGTGCAAACTCTTCCCCCCGATAATCTGCAGAACTTTATGGTTGACATGAGAGACGGTGCAAATATCGGGGGTCAGGTCGGCAATCCCCCTGCTGGTGGTCATGTTCCAGCACTACGTGATGTTGCTAATCGCAATCCATTGGCTGTCTTGTTCGAGTCGCTACTACCGTGGGTTAATTATGGAGGTCCAGAAGATGGCATAGTTGATGAAAACCAAGTTAATGAGCAAGGTCAAGGCAATGAAGATCAATGAGCTGCAATGTATTAAAAGATTGCCGAGAACTTGTAGGCAAAATAATCCAGTTTCAATAACGTCTACGACACATACGTATATCAGTTTAATGTGTAGGACTAAAAAAACAATCCGGTTCGAATTGCATTTACAAAATTTATGTGGGAAATCTGAAGCCAAACTCTCTTGTCAATTTTGTGGACATTTTTTTAAGCATTGATTAAGTTCTCTGCTTTTACACAGAACATGAACATAGCAGGTGGGCAATTTTAAACGAATATTTATCTTATTTGTAGAATGCACAAGCATTGTAAAATTTAGTTCTTTTACTAGTCGGATGTAATCTTTGTACTTTAATTTGGTCATTTTTAGTCCTTGTGTTTCTCAAATTTTAAAATTCTGATCCTAATACAAACAGTAACTTAAGTCAAATTTTACTATTAGTTCATGTTTTCGAATTTAATCATAATGTTCATCTACCATTTTGAGTAGAACTAAAATTGATTTTATGCATAATACAAGGACTAATGACAGAGTTTAGCCTATAGTTTTTATGACCATAGAATAGGCACCCACACCATTACAAATGACATAATTGGATCCATGGATGCAACAAACAAGGACCTTAACTTGGTTCCCTTTGGATGCAAAGATCAATTCATTCCAATGCTAAATGTTTATACACAAGGATGGACTGAAGGGTGGTCCTCCCCTGAAAATTTGAAATCCGTACATGGTTTAGAAATTTTCTATATATTTTCCATTGAAAATCTATTTTTGCTCCCCAAAATTTTATAAGTTCGGCTCCCTAGAATTTTATAGTTTCATCCCTGTTTATACATATTATAGCTTCCCCTCTTGTTACTTGTAACTATAACAGTAAGACAAAGCGGGCAAATGGATCGACCCACTTCTAACCCGTCGACTAAATTTAAAGTTCCAGAAAGGAGATAAATCATGCTTTCGATTTTGAAGGAAGAACCCCATGAGTCAAGAAGTGGTATGAGTTGGGATTAGGTCATTGCTTTCGGCAGATCGTCATTCCATCTCCAATAGGTACCTAATGTTCCAAAAGGTACATCACCATGGAAGAACTGAACATTTCCATCGAGAATTTGGTAGGAGTAGTAAAGCACGTACTTACCATACTGATGCTTACTCGCTCGTCCGCCATTAGGCTTTTATTGAAATTCCGAATGCTGACAGTCTTTGCATCATTTACCTGCTATGAGAAGGAAAAAAATTATTTGAAGATGCTCCATCTACACAAGCAGATTCTTATAAACAATAGGCAAATGATTTACCAATGGGTCAGCAACTTTGCCATACCAAAGGACATTATCGATCACGATTACTCCCCCGACTCTAACCTAAATTTTCCAGGCAAAGAAATGAGAGAAAGTATTTAACAAAGTAATCAGAAGTTTGAAATTCTAGTTTGGTATTTTACCAGCTGCAATAGCAGTTCAAAATATTCTTGATTCATCCTCTTCTCAGCATCAACAAATGCAAAATCATAGCTGGTTTAGAGATGGAAAGCATAAGTTGAAGTAGTTGTTCACATGATGCACTATCAAGAAAATGCAATGAATGCAAAAAATGGGGATACGGCTAAGAAAATCCGGATTAAGAAAATAAATGCATCATAACTCACCTGCAAGTCTCGCCGTTAGAAATCATAGATTTCAAGACATCTGCAGCTAGTCCATGTTTCACACTTACCTAACCCAACAAACAACTTAATTCTTCTATATAAGGTACCATCGAAACAAGTAAGATTAGCGCAAAGACTTCGGGCAGTTTATTGCATTAATTTCACCATAGTCGAAAATAGGACAGGATTATTAACGGCTAAAAATACTAGTACCGCTGCAGATAGAAAAGAGATTTCATTACATGGATAGTTAGTTAGTTACCTTGTGCGAAACACCGGCTAGTTCGTAATACCTTTTTGCAACCTCAAGGGGTCTAGCATCCCTTTCACAGGCAACTAAACAGCCTGATTCTGGTAAAGCCAATGCAATAGCCAAAGATGAGTATCCCTAAAGAAAAAGACAATACAAATTTGGTTTACCAAACTTAAAACCTAAGGGAATAGTTCCAACATTCAAATACTTTCATGCTAAGTTTGAGAACATGAATTCGAAATATGGCTTCGGATTTCATTTGCTACATAGATTGTAAGAACGAAATGCATTAATTATGAATAAATTAGTTGAGTTTCAATACCATATATATTTGAAAAGTATAAATACTTTAGGAATTTCAAATTCACTGCTAAATAAACAGCCAACAAATCCATGAGTTTGATCAATAAATATGAATGTAACATTTGCAGGTGTTTTATCACTCAATTTACACTATTTTACATCGAAATCCAAAGCTTAGATCGATGTCAATTGTCAAAAGGAATTAGAGCATAGACTTACTGTGTAAACACCAAGTTCAATACATCTTTCAGCACCGAGAATCTGTACTAACATAGCTAGTAACTGTGCTTGATCAGTTTGATCAATAAATATTTGAAAAGTATAAATACTTTAGGAATTTCAAATTCACTGCTAAATAAACAGCCAACAAATCCATGAGTTTGATCAATAATTAAGAATGTAACATTTGCAGGTGTTTTATCACTCAATTTACACTATTTTACATCCAAATCCAAAGCTTAGATCGATGTCAATTGTCCAAAAAGGAATTAGAGCATAGACTTACTGTGTAAACACCAAGTTCAATACATCTTTCAGCACCGAGAATCTGTACTAACATAGCTAGTAACTGTGCTTGATCAGGAGACACCTTTTAAAATGTAAAATAAATAAACAAATCACAATTTTTTGGTTGTATAAACAAAGAATGAAAAGGAAAAGGAAACTAAGTGGTTTATGATTTGGTACCTGCATTTTACTGCCGCTCATATTAGCGGTTTCTTCGCGCAACTGTTGGAGAATCTGAGCAGTGAACACAGGAAACGTAAAAATTATGGCAAAATGGATTTAATTAAAATTGAAAAAAAAAAGAAAAAAAATAGAAGTACCGGAGGCTCGCGAACATTGGCGAGGATATAATCGTAGAGGCGAGGAGTGACGCTGATGACTTGCTTGTTGCTGAATTTCTCGTCGTCTGCTACGGTGAACGGAGCAGCATTTGATGAACACGAGCAATTCCTCGTGAGATTGTTCAACTTTATGCATCTGGGTTTGGCGGCGCGTGAAGATAACAAATGGAATCGCCGCGGGCTACTTAAATAAACTATGGTGCGTTGATAAGTTGAGGCAGAGCAGTAACTAGTAGCAAAGATGGTGGCCATTTGGGTCACAGAAAGGGATCGGGAAGTGTTCGGATTTTTTTTTTTTTGGACCAAAGGGAAGTGTTCGGATTATTGCTGCGCTTTTTCTCATATAAAATTAGTAATAAGTTAAAATATCAATTTAATGATTATATATAATTATAAAAATGTAAGCTAAACGAAATGCCACTGAATTTTAATTTTTTTTTATCAAAAATACTATTAAACTATAGAATGATAGTATCAATCTAATTCCAAGCATTTTTCCGTTAAAGTCGTGAGGCTCGAACAAAAAACTTCTAAGATAAAAAATTTACACTAAACCACCAAACCAAACTTAAAAACTTAATATAATCCTAGTACAAATAGTATATAAATAAAACTACAGTTGAACTTAATTTTATTTATCTCATGATATAATTTTATAAGATTTACTTATAATTTATATTACAAAATTAAAATATTATTTATAATATATATACTTGGACTCTAAACTTCAAACCCTAAATCATATATATATAACTAAACTCCAAATTCTAAACTTTAAATATATATAACTAAATCATAAACCCTAAACTCTAAAATTAAAATATTATTTATAATATATATTAGGATTTGTAATATATACTAGAATTATATTAAGTCGTCAAGTTGGTTTGGTGGATTGGTGGAAATTTTTTATCCTAGATGTTCTTAGTTTGAGCCTTTCTAAATGCGATGTTTTCTTATTTTTCTCTAACAAAACGATATTGTTTTGACCTATCTTAGGCATCAAAACAACTATACCGAACGGATGTCGTTTTGGCCTATCGTTTTATAGTTTAGTGGTATTTTTGATAGAAAAAATAAAGTTCAATAACATTGCGTGTAGTTTACCTTAAAAAATTAAGGGCTCCATTTATTTGTTTGTAACAACAGTTTAATTGAAGGATGAAATCGTAATTTTTAAAATAAATTATAACCCGTTTATAACAAGATTAACAACTGAGTTACCTGCAATGTAGTTTATTCAAAAATATAAAATTAGTGTAAGTTAAAATTTTATGATTATTAATTAAGTTAAAAAATAATTTAATAATTATAAAAGTAAAAAAAATAGAAAAGAAAATTAATTTAATGATTATTAAATTAATTATTTAGACTACACCAAATTCTTAGGTTTAAATCCTTTTTAAACTCATCTAAGGTATAATTCCTACTCTCTTCTCCTTTGGTGTTTCATTTATTTACTGAATTGTTTCTAACAAAAATTAAGACCAATTTGATAAAAATATATAAATAATAAGCGTAAGATATATTGTACAAATTTACTTAACTGTCCTACCAATTAAAAAGGTTAAATTGATGAAATTTACTGTTTCTAAAGGAAATAACATTTCATGCTGATGAGGCTTTTCTACTTTGATTATAATCTCTCATTATATGGTCACGGCTTCTGAGAGTGGAAAATGGGAAATGTATTACAAAAGTTAACCAAGCAAACTCTCCCAACGATATTTAAGATGCTCATATGCCTTGGGGCAAGGAATAGCCTGAAGCTCGAGTCTTCCATCGACAATGGTTTCTGTAACTAAGCCCAACCTTACCAATGTATTCACCGCCTTGTCGACCGGCATTTCAACCTGCACGAGTCATCTCAACCTGATGAGAAAATAAACTACATTGTCGACGTTGACCGATGTTTTCAAAATTCTATTACCTTTTGTTTGAAGATGTCATATATGAATCTCTCACATCTGTCTCCAACTTTTTGGTAGCAATTGGCCTGCAACCAGGATTGTTGTTAGTGATCTATGTAGTGCAATAGGAATGAATAGAGTTCACTTCAATTTCATTCGAGAGACAAATGTTACTTGAACTCGAATACGAGTGTTGAACCCCGAGTATATTCAGTTTTTTGTTTTTTTTCATGTATTTGGAGAGTTTTTGGAAGGTCACATCTCTATAGCCACATCGTAATTATGTCGAACATGAAGGCTTTGATAAAAAAAAATTGTAAGAACGTGGCAAGAGACAAATAGTATAACAAGGAGCATAGGCGAATACGAGGCGAACATTCAAAAACCACCAATTGCAGGTAACTGCATCTCAAAGCACAATTCATGATCAACAGAACTAAGTTCTAGGGGAAGGTACGAGAACTGGACAAAATTAGGTTCTCTAAAGTGTAAGAGTTCGATTAACCATAGATTAAGAACTAATGATTGCTATGTCTGTGCTTGATTAGGCTAACAATAAGGCACCTCTATCAGAGTTATTTATCCATCAGGAATGGGATGTAAGGGACAAACCTGGCCATTCTCCATGTTAAGCAGGATAGCATAGGTTAAAATGGCTTCCTTGTACTGCAGATAGTGTAGGCAGAGGAGAAAAGAGACAAAAACAAGAAAGAGCAAAATTATATGACATTAAACATAACTGATGGATTTGATAAAAATATTACTTCTGTTAAGGAATTTACGACTCCTTCGGAATAAGTCTTCAAAGTTTCGTCCTTCGAGAGCTGGCAGACCCCTCAACACATCTACTATTGTATCCTTGAGATGTATATGCTCCGTTTTAGCCTCGATATTTTGCCTCCCACCCAGCCAAGAGCCCATTGAGTCTTATGGTAATGGTATATAGGACATTCTTTGGGATGAGACTGGGTGGGCT
This sequence comes from Hibiscus trionum, assembly GCA_030270665.1. Lineage (NCBI taxonomy): Eukaryota > Viridiplantae > Streptophyta > Magnoliopsida > Malvales > Malvaceae > Hibiscus > Hibiscus trionum. The sequence goes on along the minus strand of BSYR01000033.1, from coordinate 5,519,785 downwards.
CTCAAAGGAGTAGTAGGCAAAATCTCAAGGCTAAAACAAGGCACAAATATCCTGAGAATATAATACCTAACATGTTGAGGGGGCGTTGACTTTCAACGGGCGACACTTCAAAGACTTCTTCTGGAGTCAGAAATCCTCAACAAATTCCAACAAAAGGGGCGGAACTCCTATATTATTCTTTGTTCCATAGAAGAATCATGAATAGTATGTCTAAACTTTATAGTCTAAATTCAGGGGGGGAGCATAAAAACAAGAATATTATGTACTTATTATTGTCCCTTTGCAAAATAAATAAGCAGATTTTCTCACTTGCTGCTGTTCGGAAGCATCCAAAAGAAAATGAACTGAGCCAAAGCCACTTGCCAACGTTTTCTCATAAAGGGTCTTGTTAACCAATAACTGTGGAAACAGATTCCTTTAAGAAATTGTTTGAGACTTAAAAAAGGATATAACTTCTCAAAATAATTATTCCCAGTACAGCATAGAAAATTTTTATAACTTACCTGATACCTATCCCACGTCTGTTTGTAACCCAAGGCCACACGGGATACATATATTATTAGAGCAGAAATTGCAACCGCGTCAAGAAATATTGCTGATCTGTAACGTAAAGAAAAATGAACCAACATATCAAATGGAACTAACTTTTTATAAATAAAAAAATCAAATAAAGATACGGGACATACGGGGAAGCTAAAATGTCCTCGAATTTGTAGTTTATCAAGAACGCTGAAAGCCCCAATATTGTGGCTATATCTAATCGTACCTTCAAGTCAAATTCCTCAATATCAGTCCATAGGTTAAGCAAATTAATCTTTTAGTTGAATATAAGTTAGCTTAACTAGGTAAGCACGATCTATTTCCAGTCATTAGACAAGGCCATTCAACCTTTATGCCTTAGTCTCACGTGTTATATCACATGTTTCCTTGTCAAAGCATGTTTCTTTTTTTTTTCTTTTTTCTTTTTGAAAGGAAGAAACATGTTTCCTTGTAGTTTATCACATGTTTCTTTCTTTATAGTGACAAACTCTTTGTTGCTTAATGACTCATCCAGAACTATATATACCAATCGGAGTCTTGGAGTCCAGGAACCAATAAATTTTACCAGTCAACAGCTTGGTCCATGGGGAATCCAATAGACTAAAGAAATGATGTCTGTTGAACAAATAGAGTATATTTCCGGTAAATCATTGCAAAGTGTGTGTTTCATTTGATTGAATCAGTTAGACACATCAATAAAATACCATGAGAGTAAGCTATGATTAACAAGGACTGGAAATTTTTAATACACTTAAATAAGGCTCTTATATGTTGAACAAACTTATCTGTTGGTGAATGTTAGAATTAGTTGATGTTAAGCATCCAATCTAATCCCAATTGGGTGGAGAGGCCTCTTAGAATAGAAGAACACAGGAGGGAGCCTTAAATAAATCAATGCTTGTTCACTTCTTTAATGGAACCTAAGAGTAAGACATAATAAATGGTGGGTGATATTACACCACTTAACACTCGATGCTGAGAAAAATATACGAACACTCCCCTAACATGTAGCTCAACAAGGGCCTATATGAGGCTAACCTCGCACAAGGTTGGCAAGAACAACAAAACACACCTGAGCTGTCCAACCTAAAACCGTTGACAATAGGTGAAGAGACCCAACTTGAATATAAGATCTTAATGCGTGTGAGATAACACAACTTAACAATTGATGTCCATATTATTTCATTTGATTAAGTTTAGGGGCTAACAATGATGAGCAGAGATGCTAAAATCCAAAATGAAATAACCATGGATATAATTAACTTGTTCATACCGTGTCTATAATACGGAAAGACAGCTTTTTGTGAGGAAAAACAACCTGCAAATAATTAGACAACAAAATGAAAGTTCAAAAGCATATAAATGAAGCATCATGGCAACATTAAAAAATAAAAAACGTACGATGTGAAAGAGAATTGACAGACATTGAGATGTTAGGAATATTTACTGGTAAATCCGGAATAGGAATTCTCTCATAGATCTTTAACTGTAGTGCTTGAGCCTCAGAGTTATCTTCGATATCTCCTTCAGCAAAATCCTTTGTATAAAGCAGGATCAGTTCTTCAAATGCTGGCTCCTGACAAGAAAAGGCATCAAAGTTTTACAAGCAACATTAAGTATGAAACTTCTAGAAGCAAGCCACCATCAATTTTTACAATTAAATTATCCATGCATACAGCTCAGCAAATAGTTAAATCAAAGCATGAAATTTTAACATTTTCAAAATGTATCAACAACTGTATAACAGTAAGCAAAGGAAAATTATGAACCGTTCAAATGGAAACAATACCTGGAGGATTGATTGTGAAAGGAGAATGGAAACAGAAGTTTTTAACATTTTCCAAACATTATTGCCACAATATTTCCTTGTGGCTGGTCTCCAAATATCACTGAGGGAGATCCTCGATAAAAAAGTTGGCCTGAATGAAAATTTTTCTTTCATTACTTAGTAAGAAAGCTGTCTTAGATAAAACCTTCATAAATCACAGCAAATAGTTGTGCGGAGCACATTAAAAGATGAAGTGATGGTGGATCAAGTATTGCTTTGTTTTTTCCTTCTTTCCAAACAGTAATCTAATTACCAGCACATTTCAATGATGCTTTAGGTTTCTCGTAATTGTTTAGAATCTTTACCTTTCTTTTAGAAAAAGTAAGTACTCATTAAAGGAACAACCTATAAGTATAACCTAAGCAATGAAAGTATCAGAAAAAAAAAGGTAAGAAAAACCTTCTCATATGTAAAGAGTATAAAAAGTTTGGTTCAACATACCTCAAATAAGGTTCAGAAAAACTACCATCACTGTCAAGCTGAAATGGTGTTTCGGGTGTAGGAGGTATAAGCCCAACTCTTGCAAGCAACTTCCTTAAAAGCCTGCCACGGGGTCCAATGGCCGACAGAAATCCTTCATAGCGACTAACTGCTCTCTGTGCTGCCAACCAGATAGGAAGGTCGCGATCTGATAGTTGGTCAACCCCAAGGGAGTTTTCAGAATTTTTCTCATCATTAAGATATGACTGTTGAAAGAGAGACACTTCCTCAAGCCAAAGCTTCAATCTCCTAACCCATTCTCCTGCTTCGTCTTTCTGATCCGCTGCTTTGAAAGCCTGTCCTAGAGTGATAAAAGTGAAGTGTCAAACTGAATAATATATTACTCAATTCAGGAGTTAAAAAAAACTAAAAGATAAAAACAGAGACACCTTGAAGGGTCACTTAAAGGGTATCAGTACAGTCTATTCCATTCAGAGAACCATGTTACTGTGCATTAGCTTGTTAATATTGGAAAGTCATTTCGGAAAGGGGAATTACCTCGTTGAGGTTATAAGTAATCCATTTGCCAAGTTTTCCAAATGGTTTTGATATAAAGGAGAAGAGTCCTCGCAGGAGTCTGGATTGCAAGTAATCCAGCTTTTCAACAATCATTAGACCCTTCTGCCTCTCAGTTGCATATCCCCGCCTGTAAGAAAGAGGTCATTCCGAATCCAACAACTTTACTAGTGAAAGCATGTAGAAGGTTCATACACATTAACACATACACACACTAATTACCGGAATATTATCGCATTGGATTCGGATGCTTTCTTCCAGTCCACATATATCGGCAAATTAAGGAGATAATCGGTGTTCAAGGCATTTGTCAACATCAAATCCCTAACTGATAGTTCTTCAAACTGAGCGTCATTAAGGAGTTGCATAAAAGATCTTTGAAAACGAGTAGCCACTGCAACTCTACAAACAATTTTTGCATTAAAGTATTAGTTTAACAAAAAGATTGATCTCAAAAAAACAATTAGTAATGAACTAATAATTCTATGGCCAAATTTATGACACTTACCTGGACTGATTCTCGGAAACTCTCTTGACATTTTTAGCTGAAGAATTTAGAAAATTCCTCAAGTCCAGACCGTAGTTGAAAAACATATCAGATTCCACGCTATTCCCGGTGAACTTCGAGCTTTCACCGTTGGCTACAACTTCCGATTCTGAAACGGACGCTTCCTTTCTATTTCTCTCTACGGAATGAAGACAGTAATAATCAGATCGCATTTGCTCCAAAATGCTTTTGTGTTCGGCGTTAAGGATAGAATCCAAACACCTGCAATTTTTTACACCGTAAAAGGAAATATCAAAGCTGAACGAAGTAACAATAAATCGAACGGGGAAAAAAAACTTACGACGCGAGGAGGCGGAATTGACGAGCATCTTCTTCTCGAGAATCGAACAGTCTCGAAACAATAGCATCCAAGAGCTCCGCCTTGGAAACCGGTATGTACTTCTGTCTAGACACTTGAATCCTCGAAATTCCCGGTTCTTCTTCTACTTCTCCGTCGTCGTCTTCATTTTTCAACCTTGGAACAACATCGCCGGTATCGCTGAGAACTAAATTAGCGTCGTTTCTGGGCTCTACCGGCTCAGTGGATATGGCCTGAAATCCCGGAGGCACACCGGGAACCTTGAGAGTGGCTACGGTCGTCCGTAACAAACGGTAAGAATCGAGTGAACGAGCGCCAGAAAAACGGTGCCGTTCTAAGGTTGATGACGGAGCGGTGACGCCGGTTTGAGTTTGCCAGGATAACATTTGATCGGGGGAAAAAATTGAACACTCTGGCGGGTTTTTCAGTTGAAGTTTCTTTTAATTATTATAAATAATTATAGTTGGGCAACAGCCAATATGGGCGGTGGCGGTCGGGAACGAGGAGGGAGGAAAGTAAATTGGATAAGGAAATCGAGGGCCGATAAGAGCTCGGCCGGTTGGCCCAGTATTTTTGAATTTATCGCTTTTTTATTTTCTTGGTTGTGAATAATTGTGTGCTTTTACTCTTCATGAGAGGTTTAAATTCGAACAACAATGACGGTTTGAAGTTCACATTCATAAAATCTATGATAATTTTTTTAGCATAGGATTTTCATTCCAACATAATCAAAGTTTTACAAGTTAATCTCATTAAACCGGAAAGGTTAGTATAATTTATTAGTAGTAACCTGTTGAACTGGTTTAGTCATTCCAATGTTAGCCTTATGCTGCGGTTAAAATGCGGCAAACATAAATTCTTATCATTTTGGTAAGAATTTATGTAAAGCTACCTGAGAATTCCGATAGAATCGGAATTCTTACTAACTAGGTAAGAATTTGTGTAACTATACAATTTTTTTATATTATAACATGTGTTGTGCATGGAAATTGAGAGTGGAATAATACACATCAAAATTTACACGACAATTAAATAAATTTATAATGATTTTAGTAATGTATGATATGATTAGCATATCCTGATAATTAAGGATGAAATTGGAGCATTCCAAATTTTGGATGATCAATTTAGAATGAGTTATAGTTCAAGGATGAAATTAAAATGTTCAAAAAATCAATTTAAGATGAGAGTTATAATTTGGATTATTATCTTATACACATGGGGTTTAGGCTCTTAGTTTTAGGGTTTAAGGTCTTAATGTATGGTTTTGGGGTTTTGGTGTAGGGTTTAGAATTTAGAGATAGTGGTAAGAATTTAGAGTTTAGGGTAATTATCAGGGTTTATAAGTTAAAACCAAAATTATAACTATAATACCCTAAAAACAAAACCCGAACCTCTAAACCCTAAATTCTAAACTTAAATCATAAATTCTAACCATCATCCCTAAGTTTTAAACCCCTACACCTAAACTATACGCCCTAAACTAAAATCCTAAACTAAGATCCTAAACTCTAAAACTATGGCGCTATGGCGCTTGTAAAAACTTTTAGTTTCCATCGCATGCGTATAAGATATAAATCCAATTTAAAAACATGTATAATTAACGCTTCTAAACATATTTAATTTACTTCACATCCGTAAAATTTCTACTCGATTTTTTGAAAATTTAACCATTCAAAGAAATGGGATATCAACTTTGACTTATTCATCATTAGGGCAACTTTTTGGGTTAATTTTATATATTTGACATTATATTGTAAGCTACATGGTATGTTTTAAATAATGGAAACCCATCATCTTAGGGTTGAGTGAAAGCATAAGCATACCAAACCACATAAATAATAATAATAACAACAACAACATCATCCGAATAATAACATGATAATTGCTTTGTAACGAAATTAATTTTTATTCGGAAAGGGATAGAACTGGACTTTAAACAAATGACATCAATGTCACTTAATTATTAAAACAGCTGAACAATAAACACAAAATTAACTTTTTTTTTACCAAATTACATTACCCAATCCCAAAAGAACCCGTATTATTATTACAGCAAACTCAGAACACCTCTGTTTTAACTCTTCTTAGGGGCAAGCCCGCTCTTGATCTTGTCGACTTCCGCGGTACTAATTTGGAACGCCTGCGTCAAAACATTATCCGGCACAGGCGGTGTCGAAGTAAACAAGGCAGCAGCAATAACCTGAGTTCCAGCGAACTGGCTATTGAATGCGGCGATGACCGCCGCCGGCACGTTACCGTTGTTCTTTTGGAAATGAACCAGTCCCTTGGGGAACACGAAAACGTCACCCTTCTTAATAGATTTGGTGAACAACTTGTTGGCTGTGGTAATGAACCCTACATCCAATGCACCTTCGAGAACAAAGACGATTTCGGTGGCACGCGGGTGAGTGTGGGGCGGGTTAAGTCCACCGGGAAGATAATCAATGCGAGCAAGCGACACTCCGAGGGTGTTCAGCCCTGGGATTTGCATCACATTGGCTGCGGTCACCATCGATCCAACCGAATTGTTGATGACTGCAGGGTTAGCTATGCCGGCGAAGAAGAAATCGGCTTCGGTCACCGCCGCATCGTTCTTGCATGCAAATCCGTTCACCTTGATTCCTACAAGTAAAAATGCATACATATTAAGGAATCATTTGATTAAGATCAAAACTGTTGACTTTGTTCTAGAGTTTTAGTTACCTGCAGTTGCGTTGGCTACGCAGATATCTTGGAGAAGATCGGGATCGGATTTAGCGACGTTGAAGACGGCAACAAAGGCGACGAAACATGCAAAGAACTTGGCAGCCATGGAGATTTAACAATGGAGATTGTTTTGATTGTTGGATGGGAAAGGGTACTGCTCTGTTTACTTTATATGTGAAGAAAATGGGTATGGATTAGGTGTAATAAATTATAGAAACAGGACTACTAGGACTTAAAAACTAAAATTTAAATATTTAAACCTTGTAAACTAATTTCTAGCTTCTAAAACAGAAAGTGTTACTAATTTATAAGGGTAAAAATGATTAAATTAAAAAACAAAATTTAAATTTACAACTTACACATAATACACATTTAAATAACAAATTTTGACCCAATATATTTAAGGATAAAGTACAAAAACGATCATCAAATTACGTTAAAATGGTATTTTTGATCACTTAAATTTTAAAAATTAAAGAAAAATTATTTTATAACAGGTCGATAGCTTTAATAGTCATTTTGTAACTTTTAAAACTTTAGTGGTAAAAATGTCATTGTAACTTAGTGATATTTTTTGTACTTTATTTTTTTATTAATTATTGCATTGATAATGACTAAATTTTTAAAACGTACAGTAATTAAAAATGATTAAATTAATTACATAAATTAGATATGTAATTTACAAAAAAATTATAGTGACCAAACATGATTTTACAGGGAAAAAAGGACTGCAACAACCATTTTGGACCTTTTTCAAGTGGACAAATATGCAACTGAGAAGAAACCTTAAAATAATTGAATGAGGTGTAAGAAAAGTATTGGAATTGGGGAAAGTACATCATCAATGACCAAATGGGTTGATAATTTAAGGAGAGAATATGGGAATCAAACTATTATTTTAGAACCACTGTTATAAAAAAACATTTTAAATATTCAATTATGTAATAAAAACAAGATTTAAAAGTATTTGAATTTTGATTCCTTTTGGTAATTGTATTAGTTAATTGAGATTAACCACTCTCAACCGTCGCATATGTTGCTGGTCCATGATGCAAAGCAGGGACGGACGCATGATTTTAAGTTGGAGGGGCGAACTTATAAAATTTTAAGGGAGCGAATTTATAAAATTTTAGGAGAGACGAAAATAGATTTTTAATAAAAATACATAAAAGTTCTAAATTTTTTTAAATTATATATGAATTCCATTAGGATATTGGGCGTTTAAATTTGAATCTAATTATACTTGTGAATTTTCGGTTTAAATTGTTTTGATTTGAGTTTTATCGAGGTTTAATTTAAGTTTAAATGTATTGTGATTTCTTTTATAAAGAGAAAAAAGATTAATAGCAACTCATTGTCTAACTAATACAATCCATATGTAAATGTATTGTGATTAATAATCTATCTGTTTGTGTATCATAATGATTGATTATGATACTAGTTATGCAGATGAATTGATTTTTTATAATTTTATCTAAAAAAATTGATACGCAAACTGTATAATTTTAATGGTTTAGATCGTAAAATTTAATGTTTTTATTTTAAAATTTAAGGTTTAAGATTTTATGGGTAGAGATTTAGATTTTAAATTGTATAACTTTTTAATAGCCTTAAGGTGATTACAAGATGAGTAAAAATCCTCTGCCCCATAACCATGCCTCCATTTATGCCTCTATTAAAAAAAACACTTAAAAATTAAATTAAGAACCCTAACCCTAAATTTCAAATCATAAACCATACCCCTAAAAATACACCCTACCCTAAATTTCATATACCCTAACTATAAGCCCTAACCTTAAACTCCAAACCTTAAACCCCTAATTTTATTGTGGAGGCATAATTAGGAGGTAGACGATTTCCACCCTTATAATATAATATATGTTCACATACATTCTTAACCCTTTAAATTGTATAATTTAAACAAAAAGGCATTGCGTATCAAAATATAATAATTCTATTTATATTGATAAACTTTTATTATAGTCATATAAATATATTGTTTGTAATTGTAATAATAACTCCAAAAAATATACATTTGTTATTATAAATTATCAATTATTTTTGAACAATTTCAACATAAGAGGAGGAGAGAGGAAGGGGAAATTTGTTTTTATTAGGTTTTGAACTCCCAACCTAGGGAAAGAGGATGATGTCAACTAAAACTTTTAACCACATTCTCTAGAGATTTTTAATTATAAATTTTCAATTCTTGAGCGATAAACAGTTTAGTGCTCCTTAAATAAAGTTTTACATTCAAAAAATGTAGATTAATAGAAATTATTCCGCTAAAAACTTGATGGTCTAGTGAGATGAAATATTATATCCCTTAAACAATATCATGGATTCATATTATGTAGTTATGAATAGAACAATTGGGTTAAAATCACCCTTGTAACGAGCCTTTAAAGTACTCGATCCTATTTACTCAAGTAATAATTTAAAAACCGATGGTTAAAAAATGTCAGTAAAAAACTTTCTTCCCATATACGGTCTAACTTTTCTTGATTCTAGATTTAATCCTTCAATTATAAATTTATAACCCACATTATTACCGAACATCGAAAAAGAAATAATGATAAATAATAATAAAAAAAACATTTTGTCCGGCTCTTCTAAGCCCTTTCAAAGAGATTGCAACTCCCCTGGGTAGATGGGACAGATTACCAACACTTGAGATTCTCGTTTATTATCTCGAACTTCGTTATTTGTTCTCCAACTTCCTCCTTTTAACGACAAATATATTGTAAATTTATAATAATAAAAAAATTTGAAATGAGTTGGTTTACCAGCTGATGTTGACGTTGCACCGGTTGTTGACTAATTAAGAATGACAAAAAAATCCAAATCTAACGAATTCCAACTCGATCCAATCTGATAGGGTTGAATTTTTTAAATTTTCTATTTTCGGGTCGATTCTTTAAAAAACTTAAGTCCTGTCGTGTTCGGGTTTAGGATGAAAATTCCCCAACCCGGCCCACCCCAGTTTATATATATATATATATACATATTATTAATTTTCTTCGAGATGAAACAGGTTTAATCAGGTTTTTTATTAAAATTTTGGAATCAGGTTATATTTTTATTATATTGAATTGAATCGAACTTTTAAGTTTTCGGATTAGATTCGGGACAGCTAAAAACCCACTTCGCCCCGTTGCCATCCCTAGTTGACTTGGCCCCATTTCCAAGTAGCTTACATTTTAAAAGATCAACGGTTGGTTCATGCAAAGTTTCATTATAGCTGTGGTTAATGAAATGGCTGTGGATAAAGTAATTTAATGCAAACTGAAGTAACATCTGCTTTTTCTTTCTCAAAAATCTTCGACCACCTCGAAAACTAATAGCAGAAACCGATGTGGACGTGCCGATGCATTTGCCGAGAATACGACTGTCGGAAAAACTAAAAACTAATGTATAGAACTACCAGAGTAAAGTGGCTCATTAGTGAACCTGCAGTTATCAAGTGTCCTTTCTTCCGGCAACTGAATCATAAAAGCCTAAGCATGGCTACCGGAAAAATGACAAGCGGTCTAATTAAGGTTTCGGTCCCTCTACTTTAATTTTAGCATAACTTGGTCCATAAACTTTTATAATGTTAATAGTAAGTCCGAATTACAGGGAGTAAACCCCAAGTTTTAGCATAGTATATATATATAGGCATTGGAATGAGAGACTTCCTTTAAAGCAGGAGGGAAATGGTGAGACCAGGATTCTCATTCATTTATGAAATGCATAAATGATTTTACTCCTTCCTTGAAAAAGATTATACTGTTGAGGCAATATGAAATTGTGACCAAAAAAGGAACAAAAGAAGAAAAAAATCATCCAGAATACCTCCAAATTCTTCCCTCCAATGAAACCACCATAACCGAAACATCGTCATGATATTTACGTCGATCACCATGAGGTATGTCGAGCAATTCGTGAAAATCCATTCCTGCAAAATTCAACAAAATCCCATCACTAAAACGTGCAAAACAGCACTTCAAATTGAGTCACGGTTTTCACAGATGGGATTATAAATCAATCCGTTTTGGAGCGGGAAGAACAAAATCATGGAACACTCGAAGCCAAGAAATATGACAAGGTTGCATTTTTTGCAGTTTGTTTCACAAGAATAGAACCTTAACTACATAAGATATAATAAAAGGACAGCATATTCGATAATCCTACCATTCTTTTTGGCAGCACGGAATAGAAGCTCTGCAACGAGGTACTGTGCAGGGTCACCTTCGGGGACATTTTCCATGAACCATGTGACATGGGCAACCACCTCTTCATTGCTGAAATACTGATAAAGCCCATCGGATGATAGTACCAAGAATCGGTCACTTGAGGAAAGCCGATGGTGAACAACAGAGGGGATGCAGCTAAGATAAGGAGCATTTCCCACATAATCAATTTGAAACATCTCCAGTAGAGCTTCATTGCAAGCTGGCTGCACCCGATAAGTGAAATGAACAAAGAACCAAATCATTTCAACATCAAATAAATCAGACAGGCCTTCATAAACATGGCCACCAGCAAGATGAGAGCAAGAAGCAAAAGAATGATCGAGAAATTATGTCCGATTGCATTTAATTTACTCATAAGCAATTACAGTACCTATTATTACTTCAGTTCTACTAGTTATTTGAAATATCTCAAATGAGCGATAGCAAGAGACTAAAATGTTTTAATGTTACAGATTCTATTGCTTGACCAACCTTCTTCAGGAAACCAGCACCAAAAGCTCTAGTGACTTTCAATTGCCCCTTCACCCTATCATTTGAAATGGCTTTGTCATCGTCGGGATGCTCTGCCTTTATCCTTAAGATTTCCTGCCATAGACAGTCATGAACAGGTAATTATTCCCTAAATGACATCTGAATTCACTTATCGTATAAAAACTATAAAAAATGATAGAGTTTTAACTTTTACTTGTAGTTTCCAGGACATCACAAATAATCTAATATTTGAAGCCATAATCCGGGGCAAATAATCAATTGACTGTTTATCTTAAGTTATTCACATTGACTACAGTCATGGATGTAGGCCACTTGGCAACACAACCATACCAAGACCACTGAAGGAATAAAACTCCACCATACGAGTAAAAGGCCCACCATTTTTTCAGCTCAACAACTTACAGTGCCTAGTCAGCAGTGCCCTTTAACATGGAATCTATAGTGTTAAAATCAAATTGTCAAACAAGTGGCAGAGAAACAAAGGTGTTGAAGTGATCCGATATTATAGTGCAGATTTGGCTTTAGCAATTGTGTACAATCTATCGACATATGCAAATGCTTAAAAATTTGGTTACACTTTGATCATTCTATATTCAAATGCCACATTCATCATATTCTTCCTGCATGTTTGTTATGAAAAGAAGATTTTCACGATTTACAAGGACATAACGATGATGAATATCATCCAAAATCCAAAAATATAATAGATTCAATATCATGAATCAATCTTGAGCTTGTCAGTAAACAGTAGCAAACCTCTTCAATACTTGTGCTGTGGTCAGAGGAAAGCTGAATCGCCTTCATCTTCAACTGGCAGATAGAGATGTCTCTGTTCTTGTTTATCATGCTAACCGGCCCATGTTGGTTATGAATAGGAGACTCCTCAGATATTCTGTCCAACTCCATACGCACTAGTGACTCTCTTGATCTATTTCTATGCTTTAAATCATCCTTCAAAAGAGCTGGATTGGGGTGGCGATCATTTGGTCTTTCTTGTGCCAAGATCACACGGCTGTCCCCAAGGTTCATGACATATACATCCTGATCCTTCATTAACATCACTAGAACACACGATCCCATCAACGCAAGCTCTGGGTTTATGCCAAGAGCCTTTTCCACCATTTCCATATAAGCCTCTTCAGTACTTTCTAGCGCTCGAGCCATTGCTCTCAACACAGCATCATGATCCACAACTCCAGACTTGCACCTCCTAATAGGTCCCGAAGATTCAACTATTCTCTCATCCACACAAGTCTCATCTCTGTGCCAATCATGACTCCAAGGAAAAAGCTTCTTCCGTAATGACTTCTGCTTCTGATATATCTTTCTTATCTTTGAACCAATCAAAGACTTTCTTGTACTCTGTCTTTGTCCTGAAATGGAAGCAGCAGTCGCTGCACTTTGATTATCAAAATCCAGTCCAACACCACTATCTTGCCCTGAAGTAGTAGGATCTTCACATCGTTTGTTAGAACTATAATCTTTATAATTTGATGAAGTGATGCATTCTACATTATCTGAAAGCCGATGACAACAATCACAAGAACCCTTTCCTTGTCCATCCATTTGAGAGATTGACAAAGAACCTCGACTGTCCCTTGGTTCCATCTGAAGTAGTTCATATAGCCGCATGCTTTTCCTGCCTCGGCCAGCTAAGTTTGCGAGTGGAACAGACTCAGATTCAACCCCTAAACTGGACTTTCTACAATTACATGCATTCCTTTCATCGCTTCCCCTCACATCATCATTTTCCTCAGTTATTTCAATATTAGAAGATTGACCCTTGCTATTTTCTCCATTAAGTGATTCTCCTACACTAGATACTTCTTGATCTGAACAAGAAATCGTCTGATCTTCTTTGCTGCACTCTAAACCAGTATCAGGATCTCTACTCTTTGATAATTCAGGTTTTAAAGGATCGGTTCCAGATTCATCATAATCCCAAAGGAGTCCTTCCAGTTCTTTGTCTATGGCTTTATAAAGATGTCTCATCAGAAAATCTGGAGCATCAGGACCACTAAAACCATCATATATCCCGATAAACAGCCATCCTTGCTCTTCAGAAAGCACAACATGAACCCTATCTTCACCGGCCTTTCCATGAGCCCATTGCAAGTTACGACTGCTCCCATACTCCCCTTCAGATGGCCCCCCTTCAAAACAGTTCCGAGAGGGTTCTGATCGAAACTTTGGCTCCTTAGCGTGCCATGCCATTTGAGTCACTGGGTGCAAGAAAAACCTTTGCATCCAACCAGACCCCATCGAATGCTTCGAAAAGGTCCTTTTCATTGGCCCACTAACACTTCTCATCAAACGCTGGAAACGAGGTCTTCTACGACCACGCACAAGTGGAGCGGAGAAATTGGATTTATCAGTAGCATCAAGGGGTCCAGACATCACACCCTTCTCAATCGGTCCAGACATAAAACCACCTACCTTATCTAGAGGCCCTGAAGCAAACCCTCTCTCAAGGGGCCCGGACATAAAACCATTGAGAGGACCTGAACTGCGTGGAACTGGCTGCAAAGGGATTGCAGCAAATGATGAGGTACTCTCAAATGAGGCAGCAGGCTCTTGGACATCAAAAGCAAACATCGCACTTTGATTACCAGTTCTAGCCGTAGAAACATTCGCACTGACAGACGCACCGGAGATGGTCCTAAATGTGGTTTCTGGAAAACTCTTATTCATTCTTTGTAGTCCCGAAGGTTCCTCGATGGTATCATTTCTAAACGACCCACTCAAAGTCTCGGAATCAAGAGTACTCGAATCAACAGTAAACCTCTCAGAGTTTGATGGAGTAATGGCAGGAGAGTCGAAAATCGAAGGCCTAACATAACAAAATGAATGGCCTAAACCTTCATCCAAGGGCTCTAGATCTAAATCAACCCCGCTTTTGCCATTAAACGGCACAAAGCAACCGGCAATGCGGGAAGTCCCATTACCCATTTCTCCTTTCTATCTTAGGAACCCTCTAAAGACAACACCTTTGACAAGGAGATTTGTATAACTTTGCAGCATAAGCAAATGCAAAACAAAAGAACTCAAACCAAAGCCCCAAAACCCAATAAACACCTTCACCTCCCTATCAGTGTTCTGGTAACTTAGCATCATAAAAATTTAGCAACTTCAAAACTAAAATTAACACAAACCCAAGTCTTTCCTAGATAATTAGGACTGAAAAAACAGTATATTTACCAGCGGAGCAAAAGGGCAATAAGTCTGACCTCAAAGAGTGGGAGCTGAAGCATGAATAAACCAGTGGATCAAACACACACGGCAGCACAGATCTACTGGAAAACCAAAGGGGCCAGTAAATGGAACACATCAGACAAAAACAAAGGCACCACAATTTAAAGATATTCTATATGGTTGTGGAATCTGACAAAGCACCCATCTTGAAAACTAAAACCAAAAACCCAGATTGAAACTACCCTTCCCATGGTTGATTCCTGCAGCTATATAACATCTGTTCAAGATCAAGCATTAGTTTATACAAATAAGAATATACTTAAATGAGAAAAAATGGTGTTTTTAAACAAGGAGGGGGATTCAAAATGGGAAGGGAAATTTGAGGAGAGATAAAAAAAAATGTGGGTCTTAAATTAACTTATTAGTTTTCTGAGTGATAATAAAAGGGAAAAGAGATTGGGATTTGGTGTTTTTGATGATGAAGAATCAAAGTTTAGTTCATCAAGGAGGGCCTCTTTCTTGGGGTTTTCAAATGGTTTGCGAGGGTAAAAAAAAACTAAAAAGAAAATACTTTAAATCATCATTACTCATTTTCTAATAACAAAGTTGAAAACTTGGGACTGTTGTAACATGGATTTGGTTTATCTTGTTTTGTCTTCTTCTGGGTTGTTTTTGTGATTTTATATTAAAAATTACTATTCTTTAACATAGGTTAAAGTACACTATAGGTGACTAAACTATGCTCAAATGACTGTTTTGACCATTAAACTTTTAAACTTTATAAAATGATCATTAAATGTTTTGAATGATTATAAAACGATCACCACGAGACTATAAAATTTATTATTTTCAGTGATCATTTTATAACGATCCAAAATACTTAATGACTATTTATAATTTTTGAAAATTTAACTACCGTCACGATCATAATTTACTAATTTTTTGTTTCTTTTTCGGTTTTCCAGAGTTTGCGGCCTTTGGTGGTTGAGTCTAAAGGTGATTTTTAATGTAATTTATCAATTAAATTGAATTTCAACTTTGACAAAGTATATGCACCTTGCAAACATTGCGATTCAACATATATTTTCTGATATCGCCATTATCCGTTTTTCCATTTATTGTTCGCGCTGTATTTGTTGCTATTGGAGTATAGATTGGCAAATACACATTATCAATGAAAATAGGATGGTGGGAGTAAAAGTAGGGCCACCCCTCTAATTTAAGTCTTTGACCCTTTTTAAAATTAAATTAAAAAATAAATTTTAATTAGTGAAACTATAATTGTAAAAGTGTCTAAGCATATTTTATAATATACCAAACTGTATTTCGATTCTTATATTTAAAAAAATAGCAGAATTTAAGGAGTAAAGAGTTGTGTGTTTTAGTTAAGTAATTTGAATTCGAGTAGTTTAATATATATATATATATATATATATATTTAGATTTAAAATCAAAAATGAATATTAAAAATATTTGATCTAGAAAACAAAAACCAATGTATAAATTGCTCTCCACTGCCAAAATTTCTTTAATTATGGTCACTCTCTACTTTGATCAATCCCTTTGATTGGTGACCGACAATTAATTTTAATATTGGTTGTCGACCATTGGATCTATTAATTTTCTTGTTTTTTATTTTAATAAGAATCTTTTTTTTTCTGTCCTTGTGACACGATTTTTCCTATGTCCTTGTGACATGTTTTTGTTTTTGTTTTGTGGCATGTTTCAGCATACCCTAGCGATCGATTGTTGTTCGCACAAAGATTCAATCGGTGCTAGTTTCTGATTTATGTTTTTGTCGGTGGTCACTTGGAAAGTTATATCCCCACTCGGTTGATGGTTGTTTGCCGATGAAATCAGTCCTAGGTAGCGGTACTTTTTGCTTGACAGTTTGGATCGCGCACCACTCCTTATTCTTTCTTTATGCGTCTCGTTTGGACAGAGACAAGGAGATTCAGGAGGCTGCTAAATTTTCTTGGTATGCTTATCTCCATAGAAGTTTTCATTTTTCTTTGTTTTTGGGTTGTAAGGAGTTTTTGGGTTGTTTAATCCAAATATTCTTCTTATTGGATGCATTGTAATTGTGTTTTTCTATGGTTTTAATAAAAATTTAGCGGCTTTTATCACACAAAAAAAATCGAAAATGAATATTACTTTGGCCATGTTTGGTAAACAACTTTTGGAGCTAAAATTAGAGATTTGGATGTGTGGTAAATAGAAGATTGTAATAGCGGGTTGAGATGAAATTTCTTATTTTGAAAAAGCTCCTTTTAGAGTTAGAGGTTTGGATAAAAGACTTTTAAAGACTATTTTTTCATTGATAAATATAATTTTTTTTAAATAACATAAATTTGGTTAAGTAATACAATTAAAAAATAATTTCATAAATAAGATATTAATATATAAATACATATAAATTTAATAATTAATAAAATTATATTCAAAATATAATTACATAAATAAAAAATTAATATATACATCTGAATTTAATAATCATTAAAATTATATTAAAAAGATAATTTCACAAATAAAAAAATTAATATGTACATCACCATATGTTCAGTAACGATATTAAAAAATTAATTTTTATAATTTAACTAATATTAATAGATACAAAATGTTAATAACTAATAAATTGTTTAAACAAGTATCAAATATAATCATATCCTTATATGTAATTTTGCTTGTTCAAATAATTAAACAACTATCAGCTATCGGTTAATTTTACCAAATACTTTTATACAATCAACTAATGTAGTCCTGTTGAGTGGATCGAATGATCGAAATAAACAAAGAGGGGGTGAATTGGATTTTTAAAGTTCTTTGTGGTGGAATTTGCAAATAAAAATGGTAGACAAGGAATTTTAGAGTGGTTCAAGTTCCAAATGAACTCTACATCCACTACCTTAGCTTCACTAAGGATTTGCAACAATTCCACTAATTGCTCTTCCCCTTTTCTAGGCTAAGGAGGTAACCCTTACAATTTTCGGTCAAATTTTCTACCCAAAATTTGACCCAATCCTCACACAATAGAAACAAAGAAGTTGTTGGCTAAAACAAGTATCTCTCAATACACAATATAGCCCAATTACAAGCACTCAACCCAATTGAAATGATAAGAATGAAAAATACAATTAGGGTTACAAGACAATAATGGAATTTAGGCACAAATGCTTGGATTTGATGTTTGGATGTTTGCTTTTGGATCAATAGTTGTTGCTAAAGCTTTTAGAGGTCCCTTTTATACCTTCTCATTGAATTCTAGCCGTTGTGGTTGATGCATTCATCAATAGAGTCGTTGGGGGTGTTCTCTTCCCTCCATAAATGCAGTCTGCAACCAACCGTTTCGAAACGCCCGACCCTGTTTTGAAACAGACCAAAATAGAAAGAGCTGTTGGGGTGCATTAAAGAGCTCGTATCGAAACAGTTAGATTTGTTTCGATACACTAAGAGCCGTTTCGAAACATTTTGCCACTGTCAAGGATCGTATCGAAACGGCTTGAGATCGTTTCGATACGCCTTAATGACTTGTTTAAAATCAGTTAAAAACATTCAACGATCAAATTTTTCAAATTAGTTTTAAAGCCGTTTCGAAACATTGAATATCGTTTCGATACGGTGTCTCGATGTTCTTAAGCCGTTTCGAAATTTGTTTCGAAACACGGGTTGGCAGTGTTGAAATCGTTTCGATACTCGTTTCGAAACAAGGACTCACAGTTTCGAAACGGTGACTCAAAAATCACTGTTTTGGCTTTAAGAACACTTAGAAAACATTTGATAAATTTAGTTTTTAACTTAGGCATATTGTTTAAAACATATAGAGAGGTTTGAGGACTTAAAAATTCGTTTTCACATTTTCAATTTAGTCCTTAGGTTCTTTAGTTATATCAAAATTAAAATATCGGTTTCAGAAATCCGCTAATCAAATCAGCTAATGTAATCCGCTATTCGCTATCAGCTATCCGCTAATTGTCAATCGGGGCCTTTGTACCTTAATAGAATAATAAAAATATTAACAAATTGAAAACCCTTTATTTATTTATTTATTTATTTATTTATTTATTATTATTATTATTATTATTATTATTATTATTATTATTATTATTATTATTGTTGTTGTTGTTGTTGTTGTTGTTGTTGTTGTAACTACTATTTATACATGCAACATTTCTCTTAAATTTCAGTTTTTCTCGATATTTTATTCATATTATTTAGGGGTGTGTAAAATCAGATTCGGTTAACCGTTAGAAAATTATTTCGGATAACCGGTAAATTCAGGTTGCTTAATTCTCGACCCTAAACCTTAACAGATTGACCAGTTAACCGAAATATTCAGTTCAATTCAGTTCGGGTAATGGTTTATTAACTTTCCCTATTAAAAATATCAAATCTAATAACATAGTGAAAAATAAGTTAGATTTTGAATTTTGAAATATTTGAAGAAGAAAAATATTAATGTATGAAACTGAGAAATGAAATAATTGACAATTAAGGTTGAATTTTTTACTTCTCAAAGTAAAATAAATCCGCTAAAATTTGAGAGAAAAATATATTAAAAATTACCGTTAATTTTTTACTTTTTAAGACAATAAAAATATTTGAAAAATATTTGGGGAAGAGAAAAAATTAACAATGGCGCTAAAATTTTGCCAATATAATTGTATAAATATGCATATTTTATATATTATATATTATGCAATCGGTTGGTTCGGTTAACCGCTTTTTTTTAAACTACGAACCGTATCCAAACCGGAATAATATTTTTTTCTAAAAAAACCTTTTGAAACTAATTTTTTCGGTTCGGTTAACCATATTTTCGGATCGATTTTTTCAGATTTCGGTTTCGATTTGTCGAATTTTTTTGCACAACCCTAATATTAGTATATTAAATTTAGCTTAATAGGTATATTTGTCAGAACAATTCAAGACCGGCAATCAAATATGTTTAAACATTTAATGTATTCTTATTTATACATATAAATTATTTTAAAATATATTTAATAATTAAAAAAATTAAACATTTATCGTTGTTTTAATATCATTTATGAAATAAAATCATTAACAATATATATACATGGTGGTAATCTATGTATATAGAATAAACTATAAGCCTAACTTGCACAAAAGATGCCAAATCCGACTTATTGAGCTTTTTTTCCGGTGAAATGGAAAAGAACAGTACATCCGAGGCCTCGTTAAAAACTTCCCTAAGCCTAAATAGAAGAAAAAAGTACCTAGAAATATACTAATAATGTTCATAACAAACACATAACTATAAACTCATACTAAAACACAAAACTAAACCAAGCTCATAAAACCAAACACCAAGATTGCATGTAACACCCTTAGCCAACATCCTCATGCATGTCCGCATGTACAACATCAACTAATGCAACGGAAACATTTTCAAACACTCGAACGACAAGATCACTCCAATGAGCCATCTTAGCAATCTGATCCGCAACTTGATTTATCGATCGCCTAACAACACGAAAAGAAACCTCCCATTGACGATCAAGTAGCTCTTTGATATAATAGAGCAAAGAAGAACTCCTCCAATCCAGTATTTTCAATCGTAAGTAACCGAAAAGCATCCATATTATCCGTCTCAATAATAATCTTCCTCAAACCCCGACGCCAAGCATACTCAAGCCCTAAGAACACTCCCCATAATTCAGCATCCAAAATAGAACACACTCTCAAACATTTATTGAAGCCAAATATCCAGTTCCCCACACTATTACGAGCCACTCCAACACAAACAGCAGAACCATCCACGCCACTCCGAGCCCCATCCGTATTTATCTTAACCCATCCTACTTCCTGTGGCACCCTTACCACATCCACGCTCGATCCTGGAAATCCTGATCGGGGTACCACAACCGGCTTCGCTGCAGCAGCAAGGGTAAGATCTACAAGTCGTTGACTGCTCACAATAACCCCACCATAATCTTCAATTGGGTTGCTGAACACCACTGCATTACGGTGCAACCATAAATCCCAGATTATCGCCCCAAACCAAATATCCCAATCCGATAATTGGGGCGCAAAATAGGACGGGATGGAAAGGTTTAAGTCAATCCACTCCTTCAGCTCCAATGACATGAACTCATCCAACCTATCATGCTGCACTACACATTGCCAAATAGTAAATGTCGCGGGACATAAACGAAGAACATGGTGAATATCTTCCACAGATGTATGACAAAAGACACAACTACTATCCATAGACAAATGCCTCCGAACTCGCTCATCATTAGTCATTAACTTTCCACAGCAAACAATCCACATGAATATCCGAATCTTTTGGATCCCCTTAAACCGGTGTATAACTTTCCAGATTTTGTCGGATTCACCATACGAAACACCTGCACGCACTCCATACGCAGAGCGCACTGTGAAACGACGGACGACATTTAAACCCCACATAATGTGATCCGTATCAAACTAAGGAGACAGGTACTTAACCGCAGCAAGCTGCAAAAGAAAATGCGTCGACAACAGCTCTTGAGGAATGTCCCAACGCTAGTCCCCGGTCGCGACATCGACCATCGCTGCAACAGAGACCAGTAACAAGGTCCGAACACGACTCAGGTGGACATATTGTGCTAAATGCCCCCACATTATTCAAACATGCATCAAACCAAAATCGAACATTCAGCCCATTCCCTATGCTCTACACAAGGTTTTGGCGAACATCATTCCAAACCATGTCGATACCTTTACATAGTCGTGATACATTCTGACTTTGAAATACACATGGGATGCCATCAACACACATGTATTTCATACGGAGAAAACGTACTCACAAAACATTCCTATTAGCGACCAATTGGAAGGCTAATTTCATGATAAATGCCACATTTTGGTGCACTATCTTCTGCATCCCTAAACCCCTATTAGACCTGGGTTTACACAACTTCTCCCATGTAACTAGATGGACACTACCTCGATCAGTCGTTATGCCCCACACAAATAGCCTAATCAAACGTTCGATTTTTGTACACATGCACTTCGGAAAAATGGCCGATTGCATTGCATAAGAAGGGATCGCAGCCAACACAGAACGAGCAAGTGTAATTCGCCCGGCTAAGGATAACGATCGCGCCTTCCTACCACTCAACTTCCGTTGTACCATTTGAACCAAGAAGCTATATGTTGTTGATGTAACTCGTTGGTGCAACAATGGGACACCTAGATACCGCTCAAGGCCCGATACCTCAACAAACCCAAAACCAGTACTAATAGCTGACGGAATATCAAGCGGGACATTCTTAGAAAAGAAAATGTTCGTCTTATCACAACTAACCTTATGCCAAGAGAAGTGACAAAATCTTTCTAACACGAGACGAATAACATTCATTTGTTGCACTGAAGCCCCTGCAAATAAAAACAGGTCATCTGCAAAGAATAAATGTGAAATTTTTGGACTTCTAAGAGATGTGCAAAACAGCTTACAATCCCCACTACTAACCAACTTTTGAATGAAAAGAGCTAGTCGCTCCATACACAGCACAAAGATATATGGCGACAAAAGGTCACCCTGACGAATACCCCTAGTAGGTTCAAAAGCCGCATTAACCTCTTCATTCCATAAGACTTGAGTGGACACAGTAGAAATACAATTCATTATCAACAATCTCAAATGACTCGGAATATAGAGTTCCTGCAAAGTGTCATCAATAAAACTTCATTCAAGGCAATCGTATGCATTTTCCAAGTCAATTTTCATGGCCATCCACCCCTTTTTTCAGTCTTACGACGCATAGAATGAATCAAATCATGAGCAATAATCACATTATCCGTAATCGAACGTCCCAGTAAAAAAACTTGTCTGATTCTCAGAAACCCACTGTGGCAAAAAGGCTTCAGCCGATCAACAATAATCTTGGTTACCATTTTATAGATAACATTACAAAGGCTAATCGGTCTAAATTGAGAAATCTTCTCCGGAGTTGTCACTTTCAACAATAAAACAAGCAACGTCTTATTCAAATCTCTCGGAATCTCCCCATGAACAAGAAGTTGAATAAATTGGCAAACCGAATTACCCACTATATGCCAATATTTTTTGAAAGAAATTAGCATGCAATCCATCGATACCTGGTGCTTTAAATGGACTCATGTCAAATATGACACTACGTATTTCCTCTTTAGTTACCGATCCCCCCAAACCTTAAAGCTCGCTCGCATCAATGACTGAAAATAAGCCTTACGCCTCTCATCGATGACCATCAACACCGGAACTCGAAAATAAGGAAGAGAAATAAGACCGTGCCACATTCACCAATTCGCCATGCTTTGAACACCAAGACCCGTCATCTAACTTCAGCGTCGTGACCTTATTTGCTCTCCGCCTAGCCATAACCGAAGAGTGAAAAAACTTAGTGTTGTGATCTTCATCCACAATCCATTGAGAACATGTTTTTTGCCACCACAAACTTTCCTCCTGTTCAAGGACCACATCCAACTCATCGCGCAACTCCCTGAACAAATTGCTAAGAAAATTTGAAGGCCTAGCAGAAATCACCTTATCAATTCCCCGCAATCTTACAAGAATACACTTCTTTATTTTCCCGATATGCCCAAAAACATCATCATTCCAATGCTTCACACTCGTTTGGAAAGACTCAATATTTTCAATCAACGAGCAGTCACCATCCCAAACAGATTTCAAAAACAACTTAAAATTTGGATAATCCTGCCAAGCCGCAATATACCGAAATGGCCTCAACGAACTACTATCGAATGGATTATGAAGGCAAAGAAGCAACGGACGATGATCAGACCCCAAGCGATCCAAGTGTCTAATAACCAAGTTCGCAAAAGTTGACAACCAACAAGAATTACCCAAACATCGATCAAGTCGTTGATGAATATTCCCACGTGACCAAGTAAACGGGGGCCCCTCAAAACCATGATCCATAAGACCACAGTTGAACATCAAATCCGCCAAATGTCGACTCTCACACCCACTAACATTAGCACCACCACCTCTCTCATCAGCAAATAATAAGACATTGAAATCACCGCCTATCACCCATGGAACACCCGTCCCAGGATTTATCTCAGTCAGACGATTCCAAAGGTGCTTCCTACGCGAACTAGTAGAACTAACATAAACAACAATAAAGTGCAAACACACAACCGAATAAATATGTCGAACAACTCCATTAATAAATTGGTTAGATATATGTAGAATAACCACCTGCACAATATCCAACCACAAGAGCCAAATTCCCCCACTAAATCCATGAGCTTCAATACGAAAAGAGTTTGGAAAACCTAAACGAGCAACCACCCTATCCGCAAGACGACCACTTATATGTGGCTCAAACAATGCCACAACAGTCAGACGATGCACTCGCACAAAATCCTGAAAATTTCTCCTAAAAGGAAGGCTAGCAGCGCCTTGATAGTTCAAAAAAATCAATTTAATCATTGAAAAATATATTAACAAAAAGGTACCATACCCGACAAACGCAAAGTCAAGACTCAATACCTGACTCTATCTCCACCACCTCATCTGTATCCGTAGAAGTAGACCAGTCCTCATCGCTTAAAGGGTGTACTATCCAGAATTGATTAGAATCAGGTGGATCCCCTAGGCCTTCCCCCCCTCCAGCTCAGATATTGAGCAGTTGGGTGTCAACATTACATAACCACTCCCCCAACACCGGCCTTGATGAAGCTTTAGGAGTTGAAGTTTTTCGAACCTTTAGCCCATGTGAGACATTCTCCTTATTACCTCGAGAGACACCAAATATGGCTTTACCAACTTTAATCCTCGAACTCATCTTACCACTCATTGCTTGTTCATTAATTCTTACCGCGGCATGCTGACCCTTCTCCAAAATAAACCCAGGTCTCGGCTGATGGGACACTGTCGATGCTGGTTGGCTATCGACCATAGGCAACACCACCATCGCTTGCTTTATCTTGGATGCCTCCTTCTTTTGCTCATCCGGATTAGAAGCTAGATAGGCTGCATTTTTACGAACACCTTGCGCGACCACGCCAACACCAACCAGCTCCTTGTGCGAAGGAGTAGCACTACTCGTACCTCTAACTGGAACCACTACAAGGACCACACCCCTATTCACAACCACATCACACTCAACTTGCTGCCTTTCTAAGATTGAGAATTGAGAGCCACCGATACCTTGGGAAGCCCCAGAGATCCCTTTACTAGACTATCCTGGCGAAGTAAACCGACGGCAGTGAGTATTCGCCAACATCCAATGACCAAAATTTTCTACCTATTTACCAGCCCCACTCAGACTGCTGTAGGATGCGTCAGCCATAGAACTTTCATTTTCTATTGCCGCAACATCCTCCGGATTCTCCGGACACATTTCCTCCGTATGTTCATAAGTTCCACACTAAAAAAACTTGTTGTAGCCCCTCATATTCCAATTGCTGCAAGAACCCATCAATTTCAATACACGGCAACAAAGGCCGATTCAGGTTCACAAGAATAGTAAGTCGTGCAAATTTCTCGTGTTCACCTAAGCTTTCACTGTAATCAATTTTGATCACCCTTCCAATAATATCAGCGATTCGGTGAAACAATCCCTTTGAGTAATACCTATACGGGAGGCCAGGAAGACGAACTCACACTATAACATGTGACGGATACTTCTCAGCAGTGGAAAAGGACCTACTCCACGACTGGACTGTTAAATAGCTACCATAGATAGTCCATGGCCCCTGAGTAAGGACCTTGGTATAGTCACTTTCATCGACGAATTTCACCAGAAAATAGTTATTCTCAATATCTATCAATTGATTCTCCCAAACCAGCCGCCATAACGCTTGCACACGCGTGGATGAAGCCTTGAAACCAATCATACGACCTTAAAGCCTGACAATGAGCACGTTTTGCATATTAAAATCCACTTGATCGTGTACACGATCCAAAAATTGGATCTTCGGATAGGAACTATAATTGTCAATCCGAACATCCTCATCCAAGATCACAACCTCATTATCAATCAAACTCGGCTTCAGTTTCTGACCCGACCCCCTATCGTTAACAACTTTGCTCGCATACGTAACATTTTGATGTCCGTCATCAGGTTGTTGCCCAATCGTAGCCCCAGCCACAATCCTATTACCAACCCTGGTTACCTGTTTAGAGCCATCAGCCACGTCTCTCGAACCAGTATCAGCCACGCCATCAGCGTCCATAGCAAAAATGTCCCCCAACGGAGTACCAACCTCCCCCACTCCATCTGTCTTATTCTTCTTTGTATCCTTAGGCATATGCTTGGTCCTAGAATCTTTAGAGTTGTTATTAGGGTTTTGTTCCATTTCTCTTGATTTTAATAAGGCAGACACACCGTGCACACATGGTGCTCGAACTCGGGTTACTTGGATAAAATACATCATTCTTTATCACTAGGACCACTCCACGGGTTCATGACTTATTGAGCTTTATATTACTATAGTATTAAGATTGTTGATTAACAAAACTAAATCCTCTATAAATACGTTGACCAAACCCTCCCCTTTTTGGTCACTTAGTGCCAATAAATTAATTTTTTGGCATTATTTTCTTTTTGTTCATGATTTGAGTAAATTAAAATATAAGAATATATCTAATTTGGCTTGGTTCTCACTACCGTTGTCCAATCACATGTGTGTAAGTTAATTGCACTAAACTCCAAAGCTTTTAAATTATAGGTTAAATTCTAAATTTTTAGATCTTAAAAGTCAAACATTTCAATTTAATTGTTTAAAATGTTGTTTCAATCAAGTTTTGTATGTGAATATAGTCATAATTAATTTCTAGTTTAAATGTCAATTTTGGTCTAACGTGATCTATGTATGTTTAAAAGTGATCTATGTATGTTTAAAAGTGAAAGTAAGTACTCTGCTCTTGTGGCACGTCTTTTCTCTGCTCTTGTGGCACGTCTTTTCTCTTTTTTCTCTGGTACTTTTCCACGACGTCCCTTTGCTTTTTCTTGCTTTTGGCGGCTATTTCTTGTTTGTTTGTTGTCTGTACTCATGGCGACTGAAAACGTTGATGAGAACCTGGCGGGGTTGAGGATCAATGATGATGAAGATAAAGGTGTTCAGATTGATTTGGAGGATAGTGAGTATGTGTTGTCCTATGCCCACTGCTTTGTGGGCACTTTCCTCACTTCAACTGTTATTCACACCCCGGCGATGCGCGCAACGTTAGCAAATATTTGGCATCCACCTGGGGGAATATCTATTTCGGAGTTGGGCGAGGCGAGGTATTTGTTTCGTTTCTACCACGTCGTTGATGCCGATAGAGTTGAAAAAGATGGTCCTTGGAGTTTCAACTCACACTTACTGGTTCTGCATCGTCTGCAAAATGGTGAGGATCCAATGACGGTTCCCCTTATTAAGGTTGTGTTCTGGGTGTCGATGTATGATGTTCCGGTGGGCTGTATGTCGGTGAAAGTAGCCCAAGTTCTTGGAGATTTTATTGGAAAGTTTATTGACTATGATCCAACACCGGGGGACTTGGGTTATAAGCGCATAATGAAAATTCGGACAGTAGTGGATATCAGGCTACCATTGAAGTGAAGGAAGAAGTTAATGCTTGCTAATGGTCAGTCGCAGTATGTGTGTTTTGAGTACGAAAAACTAACGCTGTTTTGCTTTCTATGTGGAAAATTGGGGCACAGTGAGAGCTTTTGTCCGCTACGTTTTACCGAAGGTGGCCGGGATCTTCCCCTGACATGGGATGCTTCCATTAGGGCACCACCGCGGCGAGCTAGACCGGAGCATAGTAAATGGTTAATTGAGGAAGGAATTGACGGACCTGTTATCTCAGGATTTAATTCAGCGCATTTAGTGCCGGTTATTGGTTTTCAGAGTCCTTTCATTCCAGCAAATCCAGCAGGGATAAGAACTGGGGAGTGTGAAGATCGATTTGTGAAAGGGAAATCAAAAATGGAAAGTAAGGAACAGAGGAAAACAGATTTTCCTCAATCCCAAGGGATATTAATTGTTGATTCTAGCGCGGGAAGTCAGCCAAGCCTGATCACGGAACCTCGGACACTGCACGATCAACGGCAATCTGAGATCTTGGATGGATTTGATGTGGTCATGTGTAATTTGGGTGAGGAAAGCCCAATAGAAACGAGGGACACAGCTAAGAGGCCCAGGTTTGGGGACTCTGTTGGGAATGAGAATGGATCAGCAAGTGCTAGTGGAATCTTACCCACTTTATCGGCAGGCCCTAATGAACGGGCCAGCCGGGTCCAATGAGGCTGCTAGCTTGGAACGTTCGAGGTTTAGGGATGGCCCGAACGGTAAGACGTCTCTAAGGAATTTTGAGAGATTTACATCCCTCGGTGGTTTTCTTCATGGAAACTAAACTGCCGATTGTACGTATGGAACGGGTTCGCCGTTTGTGTGGTTACAACAACGGTATTGATGTGGCGGATAGGGGCAGAAGCGGAGGCCTATCTTTGGGTTGGAAGGACTCGGTGTCTATTTCTCTTCGCTCTTACTCAAGTTCTCACATTGATATTCTTATTAATGCAGATGAAGAAGTAAAATGTTGGCTTTTTATGGGTTTCTACGGGGCTCCGGAGGTGGGTGCTCGTGTTGAATCGTGGGATCTTCTAAGACAACTAGATGATTGCCCAACGGTACCTTGGTGTGTAGCCGGGGATTTCAACGAAATTCTGAGTTTAGAGGAAAAACAAGGAGGTCCTCTACGAAATCAGTGGCAAATAGAAAACTTTAGGGGGGCTCTCACAGATTGCAATCTGAGCGATCTGGGTTATAAAGGAAATTGGTTTACTTGGCAGTGGGGGTGGTCAGCTACGAATATTATCCGGGAGAGGCTTGATAGGGGCGTGGCTAACAGCGGATGGTTGGATTACTTCCCGGACTACGAAGTGGAGCATGTCCCCCATCCCTTCTCGGATCACTGCCCGATTTTGCTTAATACTGATGCGGGCTCCATATTCGAAATAGAGTGTGGAATTTCAAGTTTGAAGCTGTTTGGTTAATGGAAGATTCCTGTGACGTAGAGGTTGAAAGGTTGTGGAAACAAGGGACGGGTTCAGTTCCGGAAAAGCTGCTTTCTATGAGCAGGGGGTTGGAGAAATGGTTTCGGAGGATTCGTCGAGAAAAGCGCTTATCAGTCAATGAGCTTTTGGCGAAGATCAATGCACTGGAGGCCCAGCCGGTTACAGATGATGTTCTTTTCGACACTTTGGATGCAAAATTGAACTTGAATTTCGAACTAGAGAAGGAGGAGATTTACTGGGAACAGAGGGGTGAACTGGCTAAAAAATGGGGATAGGAACACGAGGTTCTTTCATAATTTTGCGAACAAACGAAGACGAATGAATAGAATAAATAGACTGGTCTCCGACGACGGAATGGTGCATGAGGATGAAGAACAAATCCGCAATATAGACATGGATTATTACTCCAATCTGTTCACTACTGCTGGGATGTGTAATCCGGACGTCATTTTACAGGGTGTTAATCAATGCATATTGAGTGAGGATAATGCAAGATTGTCAAGGTGTTTTACAAAACAAGAGGTATTTTCAGCTTTGCAGGCTATGAGCCCTTTGAAAGCGTCTGGGCCAGATGGTATTGGGGCTGTTTTCTATCAACGGTACTGGGCTCTAGTGGGGGAGGAGGTTTCGCAGTATTGTATAGACGTTATAAATGGGCTGGAATCAATTGAGGAGATCAACATGACCCATATCGTTCTTCTGCCCAAAGTAAGTAATGCTCAACACATGAAACATTTTCGTCCAATAAGTTTATGCAACATGTTGTTAAAGATTATTACGAAGATGTTAGCGAACCGTTTTAAAGAGGTGCTAGGGAATTGCATAGATGAGGCGCAGAGTGCGTTTGTACCGGGCAGGTTGATTACGGATAACGTAATTGCGGCTTATGAGGTGTTACACTCGTTTAAGAAAAAACGGACGGGTAAAAAGGGTTCTTTTGCATTAAAACTGGACATGAGCAAAGCGTATGACCGCGTTGAGTGGGATTTCCTGGAGGCTATGATGGGTAAGATGGGCTTTTCTGGAGAATGGATTCAAGGCCTCATGCGTTGTGTCCGAACAGTGT
The DNA here is from genome assembly GCA_030270665.1 of Hibiscus trionum. Lineage (NCBI taxonomy): Eukaryota > Viridiplantae > Streptophyta > Magnoliopsida > Malvales > Malvaceae > Hibiscus > Hibiscus trionum. Next base: position 5,489,843 of record BSYR01000033.1, on the reverse strand, counting down.
CGTATGGCGTGGTGGTTAATGGGCTGGTATCCGAGAGTTTCACTCCGACTCGAGGCCTACGCCAAGGAGACTCCCTTAGCCCATATTTATTCCTCATATGCGGGGAGGGCTTATCTTCTCTAATTCGCAGTGCGGTTACTACTGGTATGCTTCAGGGGGCAAAGATTGCACGTAGTGCACCAATTGTCTCACATCTACTTTTTGCTGATGACTCGTTGATTTTCAGTAATGCATCAATTGAGAGTGCTACCTATCTAAAGAGTTTATTAAGTACTTATGCAGGTTGCTCTGGGCAGTTGGTGAATTACGAAAAATCCAGTGCTTTCTTCAGCTCAAATGTTGCCTCACATGAGAGACTCGAAGTGTGCAGTGTTCTCCAGATAACAGAGGAAAACAATCCGGAAAGGTATCTGGGCCTTCCTGCCGTTGTGGGCCGAAACAAAAGACGAGAGTTTAAATACCTACTGGACCGAGTGGAGTCTAAAACTAATGGGCTAGGCTCTAAGATTCTGTCACAAGGTGGTAAGGAGGTCCTAATAAAATCAATTCTATAAGAGATCCCTCTTTTTGCGATGTCGTGTTTCCTCTTGCCGGGTGTTTTTTGCAAGGAGCTCGAGGCAAAAATTGCGCGCTACTGGTGGTAGCATTCTCAGTCGAAGAGGGGATTACATTGGCGCACTTGGGCCGAACTGAGCAAGCTAAAGGAGGACGGTGGACTGGGCTTCAGGGACATGGGGAAGTTTAACATAGCCCTATTGGCAAAACAGGGTTGGAGGCTAATCCAGAATCCTGGGTCACTTGTGGGCCGCCTACTCCGGGCTAAGTATTTTTCGGGCTCCAATTTTCTTCAATCTGGTTTGGGCTCCTCACCGTCCCTACTGTGGAGAAGTATTTGGTCAGCTAAAGGTCTTCTGCAAAAAGGCTTAAGCTGGTCTATTGGATCAGGGACTACTGTATCGGTGTGGAATGACTATTGGTTGTCGGTTCTACCGGCGAGGAAGGTGGAATCCCCGATAAACAATCTGGTTTATCGGGTGTCGGATCTGATAATCCCAGAAAGCCGAAAGTGGAACACTGAACTTGTCAATTCAGTGTTTAATCAAACCGAAGCTAGTATAATACTCAGCATCCGTCTACCGAGTTATTCTCAAGAAGATACTTTTCGCTGGTGTGGGGAGAAGACAGGTAACTACACTGTGCGAAGTGGTTATAAACTACTTATTAAAGAGAATCCACAAATCAGTCCTAATGCCAGTCTCTACAAGCTTATTTGGAGTACTGAATGTCCTCAAAAAATGAAAATCACAGCATGGAGGTTTTCAAAGAATTATGTCCCTACTCTTCATAATTTATTGCAGAAGAGGGTGGTTTTTAATTCTACTTGTCCTAGGTGCGGCATAGGATCGGAGAACATCGAGCACGTTACGAGAGATTGCTGGTTCGCAATTGCGATTTGGACCGCCCTAAACGTTTCCTGGCCTAACGCAGTAAGTGACTATAGTTTCTATAACTGGTTTTTTCATCTTTTTCAACACACATCATACAGTGAACATAGACAACACATAGTTACAATTTGGGCGTTATGGAGCTCGAGAAATAAGCTACTACATGAGAATGTAAAACACAGAATTGGGGATGTCCTTACTCTGATAAGAAGTTATTGCTCACAAATCTCCTCTATCACAAGTCAGTCGCGGCAAATCCTCCAAGCACAACCGGAAATATGGCACCCTCCGACAGATCCTGACATAAAGGTTAATGTAGATGCAGGTTACAATTCTCAGCTATTAAAATCAAGTTCCGGTATAGTTATTCGGAACAGTGAAGGCTTGATAATGGGGGCGGCTGTTAAAGTAAACAACAATGTTACCTCTTCATTTGTCGCAGAAGCAATAGCGGTGCTCTAAGGCCTTGAGGTTGCAAAAGAGTTAGGGTTCCGAGTGGTGGTGGTTGAGAGTGACTCTCGAATAGTAATCGAAAAGGTTAATAGTGAGGCTACGGATCTATCAGAAATATGACACATATCAAGGGATATAAAGTTTTACTCTCACCTCTTCAACTCCTGCCGTTTCGTCTTCATCAGGAGAGAGGGTAACCTAGCTGCGCATGCAATGGCAAAGGAGGGCATGGCGGCGACGGCGGATGTGATATGGGTTGAGGAAGCCCCGAGATCCGTTCAGTCACAGGTCGAGGAGGACCGCCGCTTCCGTGATCCGCCGTAGACGCATGTTTCTCGCGTTTTTCAAGGGGGTTTTCTTCTCTATCGGGCTTTATGCCAAACCCTCATCAACGTTCTTCCCATCGGAGCTCTCCAGATCGACTTATTTCTTGTGAGGAAGATGGCGTTGGCTGCTCTCGTCTTTTTGGTGTTTTGGTTTTCGGGGAACCAGAGACCCTTGGGATTTCTTGGGCTCTGGAACCTTCGTTTGAGCTTTGTTTTATTGTCTTTAATTTTTCTTGTCGTTTTATCTTTTCTATTTAATGTTTCTTTATTAGTTACTTATTATTAATAAAGGCAGCCGGCATATTCAATCAAAAAAAAGTGAAAGTAAGTGAGTAAAAATATTTAGTTGTTTGGCTAAGTTATTTGTTTTTATTTTTTTAATTTTTTTAGGTTATGGGTTCGAGACTCACTAGGAACACCCTAGCTTTTCTCTTTATTGTCCTCCGGCGGCTGAAACTTTTTCTTTCTTTTTTAATTTTTACGTGATCGGTGGCAATATTAGTTTTAGTGCTGGTTGTCGGTCGTCGGTAATCTTTTATTGTTCCTTTATTCCGTTCTTTATTTTTTAGTTTTAAAATTCAATAGCTTTGCCCCTGTGACATGCTTTTCTCTACCTTTTGGGATGTATCATTTGCCTTTTTGGCACAATTTTTTTTTCTCTTAATCGTTCGTTTGATCGCTCCTTTTTTTCTAATTTTATTAGGGTTGGATTTGACGCCGCCACGACTGATTAAGATGTCACCCTTTTTTATTATCATGTTGGTCTCCCTATTTAGACCCTCGAACTAGATTTGGATACGAGCTCACAATCACCGCTCTTGTTCGCGATTGAGTTGTGATAATGACCGTGTTGTCAACATGCCTTATTATTGTAATATCCATTTTTTAATGTTGTATGTTGTTGGTTTTTACGTTTCATCGCCAAGCTTTGGTGATGTTTGTATCTATTTTGTTTCGAGCCATTGAGTCAGGATTTTTCCCCTTTTCTTTGTATGGTCATATTTATGATCTAGAGACGTCAAGTTTCATGTTTTTAAGAATATATTGGATTAAATTTGTTTACTTGAGTTGTAGATTCTTATTGTATTTTCAATTTTTTCATCTTTTAATAAAACCGACGTACTCATTAAAAAATTTAAAAAAGTAAGTTAACTCCAAATTGGCATTACACCAAAGCTCGACAGAATGACCTGGTTGAAATAATATTTCAGTTTAAAGATTCAATTAAAATGTATCTTTTTTTTAATTTTTAGGACCAACTTAAAATTTAACCCGTAACAATTGAACGTATATTATATATGAATGGTTTGGCAGTAAGGAAAGTTAGTTTGATATGAAATCCACGAAAGTGGGATTTAATATGTTTTAAATTATTGAGTAATTTTCACATGTGGTCTCTTTCGTTTGAGATTTGTTTTATTTTGGTCACCAGAATTTAAAAAAGATTGTTCTGATCACTTACATTTAGAATCGTGTCTATTTGGTCCTTGGCCGTTAGTCTCCGTTACTTAAAAAAATTAGTTTCTAATTTAACCTCAAAACTTTTAAAACTTCATTTTTCACCATCTTCCCCAAAAATTATAAAACTAAAACTAAAAAATTAAATACCTTTCTTGTCTGGGTTTCTTCTCCAAGTCCACCGCCGCCGCCAAGAACCTCCACCGCAATTGTCACCTCCAACACTCTTCTTATTTTTCAAAGCTCTCCGTTCCCATCCTTGCTTGCCGCGTCTCACGTGACTCACACGAGACCGAACATGGAGTATTTACATTCATAATATGTTTCTTGGTAGTTAGATGTGGAGTTTTACGGTCGAAACCGAACATGTCAATGTTGCCACTCTAGAGAAGCTCGAACAACAAGGAGTGGATTGTGAACCTAGAGCTTCTACCATTCGAATTATCCAAGTAATTCCGTGCATATGTTTTTTTTAATAAATTGCATCAATTTCCTTTTTCTTTTGATATTTGAATGGATGTTAAGCTGGTCAATATTGTTCATGATTAATTATGATGCTGGATTTATTATCTTACAGAACAAATATCTCCAGAAAGTTCATTTTTCCCGGCATGTCATTCCATTTCCTGAGTTTATGGAGGTTGTGTTCTATATTTTTAAGAGGATCATTTTATTGTGTTAATTTCATTAAAAGTTATATGGATATATTGAGTTCATTGTACCGATAAAACAGATTGATGATCTAGAAGGAGCCAAAAAAGCAGGTGTACAATTTAGCTATCTTCCTATGATTAAGAGCAAGAGATTAGCATATGATGGGCGAGAAAATGTTGTTGTGACGAGTTTCTAATTTAACCCAGACAAGAAAGGTATTTAATTTTTTGGGTTTTAGTTTTATAATTTTTGGGGAAGATGGTGAAAAATGAAGTTTTGAAAGTTTGGGGTTAAATTAGAAACTAATTTTCTTTAAGTAACAGAGATTAACGGCCAAGGGACCAAAATAAACACGATTCTAAACGTAAGTGACCAGAATAATCTTTTTTAAATTCTAGTAACTAAAATAGAGCAAAACCCAAACGAAAGGGACCACATGTGAATATTACCTTAAATTATTCAACAATTGTAATGAAAATGATAATTAGGGGCCCGGTTGCAACTCAAAGCTAAAGTTAGTGGTCAAATTATATCTGAAAACCAAAGTCAGAGGCTAAATAGTACATCAAACATAAAGTCAGGACCCAAAAGATATATTAATCCTTTCAAGTTTATAGTGGATTTACTCTGCCAAAAGAGTTTCTGTCTGAAGAAAGCTTCAGAATCATAAAAAAATGGCCAGAAGTATGATGGTATCAAATGATCATCCAGTTGAATGATGATTACTCTTTATTTGTATATATATATAATGTATATTTACCACGTACTGTCGGTGAATTCAAAAAAAAATACACAAACGTTTTAATTTTAGAGTTTAGATACTTAGTTTAAGGTTTATAGGTTAAGAATTTATGTTTGTAGTTTAGAATTTAAAGGTTGAATTAAAATTTAAGGGTTAAGAGTTAAGATTCTAGGTTTATATGTTAAAACTTAAATCCCTAACGTATTATCCTAACCCTAATTTCTAAACCACTAAACATAAATCTCTAACCCATAAAACCTAAAATTGGGACGCTTTGGAAACTATATACATGGAAAAATATTTCATACACTTGCGGTGGAAACAATTTTTTTGCATTGCCTTAGATTTAGGGTTTATGGATTTAGTTTAGAGTTTAAAGTTTAAAATTTAGATGTTTAGGTTAAGCTGTTTAGAATTTAGGGTGGATGAATTTAAGGTTTAGAAGTTAGAGTTTAGGGTAATATGCTAGAGATTTAGGTTTTAACATATAAACCATAAATTCTAATCACAACTTCTAATTTCTAACAATTAAACATAAACACTAAATCATAAAACTAATTTAAGTCCCTAAACAATAAATCTAAAGTGCTTGTGGAAACTAAAAATTTCCAACGTAGATGTATGGTATAATTACTCGTATATAATATCTTGAAGTGGAGAAGAAACTGTGTATGTTTCTGCCATACTAAACAAAAAACACAGACAGGTACATTACATAGACACACTAAAGCAACGTGGGAAAGTGCTAAGTGCTAACCCATACAAGTGTCTTAAAAACCAACGAGATCCAACATACATGTATAGGGTTAAATTCCAAATGACATCCTTAGACTATGTCTCATATTCTAAATTGATCATAAAAAAATTCACCAAATCATTATAGTATTAACATAATATTAATTGGATTCTTCCGTCAGTTTGGACATTAAATATTAGTTTAGATATTAAAATTGATCAAATTTCAGATGCGTGTACACTTACTGTATGAATAGTTTGGACATAACATTGTTATTAAAATTTAGTAGGGTTATTCTTATAAAAAAAGAACATTTAGATTCAAGCTATTCATGCTATAGGCATTCACATCCATTTCATATTCGAGATTGTCTAAACTAATTAGGGTTGTAAATGAGACGAGACAGATTGCGAGCTACTCGAGCTCGATTCGGTCAACACTCAACTCAATTAGACTCGACTCGAGCTTGAACTTGGCTCGAGTACTTAATGAGCCAAGTCGAGCTACTAGATACCCGACTCGAAAAGCTCGTGAGCTACTCGAAAATATAATATACTAATTTTTTTAATTTAAAATTTAACCTAAAATCCTTAAACATAAATCCTATACCATAAAATCTAAATCATAAACCCAACAACCTAAACCTCTAAACCTTAAACCCTAAAATTGGCAAGACATATCGTGAGCTACTCGAGTTCGACTCGGTCAATACTCGACTCGATTGAACTCGACTCAAGTTCGAACTCAACTTGAGTTCTTAACTAGCTGAGCCGAGCTCAGATTATTCAGGCTCGTTAAAAATTATTCGAGCTCGAACTCGAACTCGAAATCTTAACGAGCTGAGTCGAGCTTAGCACTACAGCCACTACTCAAGCTCGACTCGGCTCGTTTATACCCCTAAAACTAACTATTAGACTGGCGAAAAGACTTGATAGTACATTTTAACACTCTAATGATTTAATTAAAATGTTTTAAAATTTGGGTATTAATTTAGGATTTGAACCATAATTTAAAGACTTATATGTTGCAATTGAAACGTTCCCACGATCACATGGACTAACGTAAGATTTTATATTATGGCATGAAAATAAATTTTTATAAAAAAATCATATAATTTTTTTATAATATTTCTTAATTATATATGATTTCTAATTTCTAATTTTCTGGGAACACCGCCCGCTCTATGGTAATCATAATTAGATTATCACAATGATTTCGAAAACGATGCCAATTGTACGATCACTTCATTAGATTCATGCAAATCAACACGTTTGACTAAATTTGTTTGAAATCGTTTTCATTTTAAATAGGGTAAATTACATAAATGACCACCATATTATTGGAAAAGTCGAGATTTGACCACCTTACTTTTTTCAAAGCAATTAAACCATCATACTATTAAATTGGGTGCAATTTGACCAACAGCCGTTAGAGGTTAACGGCAGGGTGACGTGGTAGTTAAAAAATAATGGCAGGGTGACGTGGCAGTTAAAGAATGTGCAAATAATAAAGACCAAATGTGTAATTATACCCTTATTTTTTAACTGCCATGTCATCATGCCGTTAACCTCTAACGGATAGTGGTTAAATTGCACCCAATTTAATAGTATGATGATTTAATTGCTTTGAGAAAAAGTAAGGTGATTAAATTACGACTTTTCCAATAATATAGTGGTCATTTATGTAGTTTACCCTTATAAATATTCCATTTCACATTCAACATGCGTCCACGAAAACAGATTTAATCAATCGATTGTTTAACCTATATTTTTGTTTCTAATTAAACTTTTATTTTTTTATTTTTTTTGATAAATCTAATTAGACTTTTAAAGTGAACTCAAAAGTAAGAAATTATATTATTTCAAAATATGATGTGATTTATTCATTTGGTTCATTGAATTTTAAATTTTCAAACATATCCATTTAATTAGTGATTAGGATATCTATTCAAAAAAATAGTGATTAGGATATAAAATCATATCGGATTAAATATAATGATTTGAATTAAACTTTGTTAAATATGGAAAAATGCCTGTTGGACGAATTGACTGGGGTCAAACATGTCGGACCCATTAACCCAAGTCGATTATAGTTGAACAAAAAGTTGTCATTTTTCGATGTTTTCTTTTTTATATTTCAACACTAAAAAAATAAATTTTAAGTCATAACTCTAAATTTAAAAAAAATTAAACTTCAAATCTAAACCTTAAAAATATAATCTACCCCAATTTCCTTAAACATTAACCTTAAACTATAAACATGTTTGTTTAGAGTGAGGGTATAAACATGGGTACCAAAAAGAGTAAATAATTTCTATTTATTATAGTTAAATATATTTAGATTATTATTTTATTGTGTTTAGGGTTTAGGGTATAAACATATTTCTTTTTTTTTTGTAATTTTAGTTTTGAAGTATTTTTTATGAGTTTTGTTATACACAGCTTTAAGAGCTGCATATAAAAATTTATTAGATTTTTATAATTAATGCTAATTTTATTTTTCGATAGAATCTATTAGAATTTAATTAATTACATTCTTAAAAAATTAAACATCATTAATTTAGGATGTTTAATGTAATTAATAATCATGTAAAATGGTTTATGGTTTTATGGTTTAGGAGTTGATGTACTTAGGTTTTATGATTTATGGTTTATAGTTTTAGGATTTAAGGTTTAAGATTTCAGGGTCTAGAGTTGTATGGTTTATGCTTTAGGAATTATGGTTTAGGGTTTATAGTTTAGTGTTTAGGGTTTAAAGTTTAGTTGCTAAGTTTTAGAGGTTTTGTGATTTTAGTGTTTATGGTTTTAAGGTTTATAATTTATAATTTTTAAGGTTTAATGTTTTAGGGTTTATGTTTTTAGTGTTTAGAGTTTAATTACATTAAACACCCTAAATGAATGATGTTTAATTTTTAGGAATGTAATTAATTTTATTCTAATATATTCTATTAGATAATAAAATAAGCATTAATGACATGGATCTAGTAATTCTTATATGCATCCTTTAGGGTTGTGTATAGCAAAACCCAATTTTTATAAATATATTTAGAGTGAGTAAAATTCGACTCAATGTGACTTGATTTTTTTTCAAGTGATTTTTATAAACATTTCTCTCTCTTTTTTACAAACCCTAATTAATTTAATCCTAATACTACCTAGAGGGGAAGGAGACTTCAAAGGTAGGGATGAGGGTGCTCCTAGTAAGTCTAAAACTCATGACATAAGAAAGTATGAGGGAACAAATATGAACAATTTAGCCAGCTCAAAATATTACGATTCTTAAAACAGAAGGAGTTAGTGTATATAAAATAATTTTCGTTAGTTTTACGGTTGAATCTAGGGGTATGTATTTCGGATATTTGATTTGATTCAATTCGAAATTTTAGATTGATAATTTAGCGATCCGTATCGGATCCGAAAAAATCGGATATATGAATTTTCGAATATCAGATTTCCAAATCAGATATTCGGTATTCAAATTTATGACTTGATTTAAGTATTTTTTTAAATGTGGCTATCCTATCATGAAAATTTTGTGTTTTCGAATATAACAATCAATAAATTATTAAATATGACAAGATTTGTATCCATGAAAATTTCAATTTTTTATATATAACAAGTAAAAATATTGAATATAACAAGATGTATATCTATAAAAAATTTAAATTTTTGGATTTCGGATAATTGGATATCCAATCCGAATGTGAAATAAATATTTGTATCTCATATGAAATTTTCGAAAATCTAATCTAAATTATGCGAAAAATAAATAAAAAACGAATTAAATATCTAAAATTTTAGATCAAATTAATGAATAAACAGATCGGATATGTTTTTTTTGTACAGCCAAGTTGAATCTCCACAGATTGCGGAACACAATAGTATTGTCCCACAAACCGGTAGTTCTGCGGTACGGCCACCTAATATAAGGCTAATATACGGCGTTACCGGAAACATCATAAAATATACCGGAAACATCATAAAATATACCGGAAACATGGATACTTTCGAAATCAACATATCCAAAAGTATCGATACTTTCGAAATCAACATATCCGGTATACCTTATCATGTTTCCGGTATATTTTATGATGTTTCCGATAACGCCGTATATTAACCTTATATTAGGCGGCCACATGCTAGAAAACTCCCTCACAAACGGCTGTCACAAGAACCGAATCAACGTGCCTCCTCTGACCAGCAACATCATCATTTTTCAACTTTTAACCCACGAAAATGACATCAAAACATCATTCGTTTTTACTTTTTTACTTTTTTACTAAGAAGAATAACACTATAGTAAACCATAGCATAGAAACACACACACACTTATATTACCACATCACTTTCACATTCTTTTCCTTCCACTTGAACACGTTTCTTAAAACCTGTAAAACAAGAGTATCTCCAAAAAGGTTAGTGTTGAAAACTGGATAAGCTTATTATAATTGAGTTGCATTGTTAAGATTTATAACTCAATGAGAGATTTAGAAAACAATGAGAGATTTTCAAGAGGAGAATGAGGGAAAGAGAGACGGTACTCTCAGAGAATTTTATTAATAATGCTGTAATATTCTCAAATGAGAACCAGCTCTTTTATACAAGAGAATAATTGCTAAGACGGTTAAGAAGTAGTCTAACAAACTCCTAACTACCTCTATACCAGACTTAACAATCTTAGACCAGAGGTGCAGTACATCACCTAAACAATATGTGCACACTCTAAAACACAAGCACATTACAAACTATACTAGAACATTATTCTAATATTCTCCCTACTACCAAACTTCCCTTGATGACACCAGACCTGTTTGCCAATTTTTAGAGCAGCCTTGAAAACAAAACGCTGTAGAAACCATTCTCATGTTTAGATCAAACTTTTTCTTCCTCTTCCTGCAATATAGAAAACTCCTGTAGAGATATAACCGAAAGTTTTAACCGATGTCGACAAAAGGAGGGAGCAGACAAGGGCTTGGTCATTATGTCAGCTACTTGTTCATAAGCTGGTACTTCATTCACATATAACTTGCCTGCAGCAACTTTCTCTCGAACAAAGAAAAGATCTAGTTCAACGTGCTTGAACTTTGAATGTAAAACAGGATTAGAAGACACGGCAACCGCACTTGTAACACCCTAAAAAGTACCCTAGTTCGAACGATAGAAAAACGATATCGATAACGTAAAAGATCACAACTTAGCTAAGATTGAAAGTATTTAAAATGTATAATCATGTATAAGTACACATACTTGGTAGAAATAAAATTTAATCAATGTAAAATAATGTATATATATAAGTGTATATATATATATTCGATGGAATTAAATTAAGTTGAAGAATTGATACTTAAATATATATATAACATGATATGTGGATGATTATAAGAATTATATATATATAATTATGTTAGTGGGATTAGTTGGAGGATTAGTTGGGACATGACCCCTTTGGTCTTATCTCATTTAATTTGTCCCCTTTTTTTTCTCTTCCTTATCCGGTTACTTAACCCACCAAATTAAGCAACATTTTGTTCATTCACACACACACTTACAAACACAAAATTGAGAGGAAAACCAGAGAGCTTTCGGTGAAGAAGACAAGGGTTGCATAGCATAGAAATTGAGTTAGAAAATTCAAGGAAAAATCGAAAGTAAGTAGCTCTCTCTCTATAGTTTTCGAATATGTTAAAATCTTTAATAGATCAATGGTTTTAATGCCTTTAGAAAATCATGAAAGTGATGATACTAAAGGTTATGCTGCTGGAAAATTTTAAGAACACAAGAAACCTCAAGAAATTTTGAAGGATAAAAGCTTATGAACATGCAAGAGTAAATATGGACAGATTTAGTAGTTATAAGAACATGCAACTTTAGAAAATTGTAGAAAATTAATTAGTGGGAATTTCGTGATGAATTTTTGATATGTTCTACTTTGACATGTCTAAAGTGGTAGAAAAATTATAAATCTGAGTTTTGATCATTGTAGTGAAATCTGGAAGCTTAATACGAACATCATGTAAAACTGTCCTGCACTGTTCTTAGATGGACAGTGAACTTTAGAAAATTGTATAAAATTCACTAGTAAGAGTTTAGTGATGAAATTTTAATATGTTCTACCTTGACATGTCTAAAATGGTAGAAAAATTGTAAAAGGGATTTTTGATGACTGTGGTAAAATCTGGAAACCCATTTCGAATAGCATGCAAAACTGTCCAGTAATGTTCCTAGCTGGACAGTGAACTTTGTAAAATTGTATAAAATAATATACTAAGAGTTTCGACCTGAATTTTTGATATGTTAAAATTGGGTATGTTAATTGAATTTAGGAACAAACGGTGTTCGATTTGGAGTTGTGTACAGTAAATAAGAAATTAATTAAATTAGGTGGTCAGAAATGTGTATAAATGAAAAGAAGAAAAAATTAAGAATTTGTGAATTATTAAAGATGTAAAAATTGGATTAAATGAAGTGTTAATAAATTTATTAACAATCTGTAGGATGTGAAATCCACCAATTTTAGGGATCAATTTGAAAGTTTAAGTGATTAATTGAAGAAATTAGGAAATTTGGAAACTAGTCGAATTGGACCAAATAATTCAGGGACTGTTTTGAATAAAGTGAAAAAAAATTCAGTCTCTAATTGCATGAATTGCATTCTGAAAATTTGTTATTTGTTTGGCTTGAATGCCTTAGATTTTAGAAGCGAAAGGGTAGAAGAAGAGGTTACTCCGGGATCGACTACGGATCGGGCGAAAGGCATACGGATTCCGAATTAGCTCGGTGAACAGTGAGTGAAACGATTTTTAGAGTTGGGATTAGAGTCCCAACTGCCTTAATTTGATTTTTAAGTTATGATAAGCATGCAATTTGGACTAACTAATTATTCGATTTTAGTAAGGGAAGAAGGAATAATGGAATTCGGATTTTATGCTTGTGTTATGCGATTTTGTTGCATATGTGATTGAAATTAAATTGATGATTGATATGTTTGATTCCGAATCTGATTTTTGGTTAATCTTACTGTTTTAGATGAATTAATCATGCTGATTATTGGAAAATTATTGTGATATTGATTTCTTGTGGAAACAATGAAGTTGTGATATAGTATGTGAGTATGCAATGCTCTTACATGTTATAATTATGTTTGATAAGTTCAATTAAGTGTTGAACTATGAAATGAAATTCTGAATTATATGATATGAGTTTGGATTTGTATGAAAGCTGATCTGAAAAAATGCGAATTGAGCATGTAAATTATTATATGACCATGTGTGATAACATGTTATTGGAATTGGAATTATAAGCAATTAATCGAAATGATTAATTAAGAATTTCTGAAAATTTGATTGATTATGTATCTGATTAAATTAAAGATTTAAATGCAAAGCCCTTGGTATGTACAGTCTGTTTAGGTAGTACGGCTAGCCTAGAGTCTGAGCTCAATAAGAAAATCGGTACGTTAGTGTACTCGATATTGTGGTACGTAAGTGTACCTTCTTGCTTAATGTCTGCGGACATTATGATATGTTATATGTGATACGATTTGGTACGTGGTACCTTTACATGGTGAATTTGATTCACAACCTCTGTTATATGTGACTTGATTACCTATCATACTCTACTATCCAAGGCATTGCTAAATGAATTAAATGAACGATTAAAGTAATGAAATATGAAATTGGAAGTAAATTTGTGAAATTGGTTATGAAAGCATTCGAATGAAATGTTGAATTTTATGATTTTGCCATTCTTGATATGCTATGAAACTTTAATTGTGATAATTTGATATTTGAAAGTTAATTTAGGTTTCATGGCTTGTAAGTGAAATTTTAATATGAATGATGTGAAATTAATTGCATGTATTCGAATAGAATTACATGATTCCTTGGTGCATATATTCGAATGAATTTTACGGTGCATTATAAATTTTGGATTGATTATATTGCTTGATTCAATCGAACGAACTAATGTGCAAAGTGAAACAAATTTTGTTTGATCATAATGTTTAATTTGGAAACCGAATAGAATAGGGTTTCCTCACTAAGTACGAGAAGTACTTACCACTCGAACTTTCCTTCCTTCCCCTAAATTTCAGGTTCTAGCATCGTTGACCTCTACCTGTATTCTACTCGTACGAAGCTTAAGTATGATTTTCCCTGTCTTTGTCATACTCGTGATGGGTGGCCTAGCGTTCAGCATGTTAGTTCAATTTGGCCTGATGGTTATGTTCATGAACTATTTCTTTAGTATTGTATAAATTCATAAGAAATCTCCCAACATTTTGATATGTAATTAAGGGAAACTAAAACACTATGGATGTTATTATCGGATATGATATATATATATATATATGTGTGTGATGATGAAGTATGTCCATGGGATAATCGAATGTGAAAAGAAATTAAAATAGATGTATTCGAAAAAAAAAAAATATCACACGAAAAATTATTAACCCACTTCCGCTGCCTACTAATACGATTCCGTCACATGTCTACATAACGCTCCTTGCCCCTGACCCGGGGTGAGGGGTGTTATATAAAGTGGTAATCAGAGCTTTTTAGGTTAAGTCCTAAAAATTTAATCGAGTCTGCATACATCTGCATTGTTTAGGTTTGCCACCCATGTATTGTATGACAAGATATCTGTATTGAGCTTTCTGATCTTTTGTTGTTTGACTGAATGATAGAATATGACGAACCCAAAAGACCCAAAGAATAGGAGCTCGCACGAATCTTCAAGCGAAGGTGAAAGTGTGAGTTTGGGTGATAATTCTCCTGCTCAAACTGAAACTCCGAGAAAGGAGAGAAACAAAGAGCATGCTCAGACTTCCGAGCAAATTCCCAAAAAGCCTGTTCAAGTCACTGAACGGATCCCTACAGAGCATGTTCAGAACACAGAACAACTTCCACCTGAAAATCCTATGGTTCAGTCTGCCCAAAGGGAATGTCTCCTCAGCATGAAGGAGATGTTCAATCAACTTCTGACAAATCTGAAACAAGAGCAACTTGCTGTTTCTGTCCCTAATGCACCTAGCAGAGCTCCGATAGATAAGCTTTCTCAGCATCGAGCCTACACTTTTACTGGTACTAATGAAGAAAGACCAGAAGATGCAGAGTACTGGCTTGAAAACACCACCAAGGTGGTAACCAGACAATTAGAATGCTCCGATGACCACAAATTGGAGTGTGCTGTGGCTCTGTTAGCTGATGAGGCTATGAATTGGTGGGAAACCACTACTCTCACTGTTCCGAATGAATTGGTGACATGGGAATTCTTCCTCGAAGAGTTCAAAAAGAAGTACATCAGTGAACAGTACTTAGCTGAAAGAAGAAAGAGATTCTTGCACCTTAAACAAGCCAATCGTCCTATTGAGCAGTACGTTGCAGACTTTTGCAAGTATTGCAAATATGGTGCAGAATACATCAAAACTGAAGCTGATAAATGCCGAATGTTCATTGAAGGCATGAATGATGAACTGAGTCCAATCTTCACTGCTTTGGGAATCAATGATTTCCAGAATCTTGTTAATCGGGCTATTGCAACCGAAGCTAGAATGAAAGCTGCTGAAAAGCGAAAAGGGGGCAATAGACCTGACAAAAAGCAGAAACGAGATGACAAGTCTCAATGGCAGTTCAAGAAGCCCAAATTTCAGAAAGAAGGGTCTTCTAATTTCACTTCTGCTCCGAGGAGCAATTATACTTCTAAACCAGCCACAATAATCAGATCCTCGGTACCGACTATGTCTGTTAATAGTTCGGGAAATTCTGAAAAGATTCCTCCTTGCAAGTTCTGTCAGAAACCACATCGAGGTCAGTGCAGACTTCAGGCAAATCTCTGTTATGCTTGTGGTGGTGATGATCACTACATCAAAGACTGTCCTCAGAAGCATGAATCTATGCCAGCTCGTAACACTGCAGTTCCTAGTCCGACATTCTCTAATCGGAATAGGAATGCCAAGTCAGCCCAGCCGAGTTATCAGAAGAAAGGCAAGGGTACTCATTCCAATGCTACTACTCATCAGGAATCTCGAGCACTTGCTAGAGTTTACCACATTCGTGGTAGAGATGATGAAGAGTCTCCTGAAGTGATTGCAGGTACTGTTGAGCTAAACTCACATCCTGTTTATGCTTTAATAGATTCGGGATCCACTCATTCATTCACATGTCTATCTGTTGTAAAAAGGTTAAAATTAGAACCTGAAAATGTGAAAACAAGTCTGATAGTCTCAAACCCTTTAGGAGGAACTTCAAACATAAACCTAATATGTAGAAATTGTTCATTGCATATTAGCAATTTGCCATTCCTTATTGATCTCTACATATTACCCTCCTGTGAGTTCGATCTAATTCTGGGTTTAGATTGGTTAAGTAAACATGAGGCTTGGGTAGACTGTCAAAATAAAAGACTGTATCTTCAGGGTTTAGGAAAGGAATCCATACTCCTAATTGATAAAAAGCCCACTTCCATTTTTTCATCCATGGTCTTACGAGATCAAATTGAATTTGGAATGTCTGAAATGCCTGTTGTTTCTGAATTCATTGATGTGTTTCCCGAGGAACTACCTGGTCTCCCTCCGACTAGAGAAGTTGAATTCGGGATTGAAGTACAGCCTGGCTCAAATCCGGTGTCTATCACTCCGTACCGAATGGCACCTCTTGAGTTAAAAGAATTGCAAAAACAACTTCAAGAACTTCAGGATAAGGGTTTTATTCGACCCAGCACTTCTCCCTGGGGTGCACCTGTTCTATTTGTGAAGAAGAAGGATGGAGCAATGCGTCTTTGCATTGACTACCGTCAATTGAACAAGATCACAATCAAGAACCGATATCCGCTCCCAAGAATAGAAGATCTGTTTGATCAACTTAGGGATGCTTCAGTATTCTCAAAGATCGACCTGCGATCTGGATACTATCAAATGAGAGTCAAAGAGGAGGATGTATCAAAAACAGCCTTCCGAACTCGTTATGGCCACTATGAATTTCTGGTAATGCCTTTCGGATTGACAAATGCTCCGGCGGCATTCATGGATCTCATGAATAGAGTATTCAAGCCATATCTTGATAAATTTGTCGTCGTCTTCATTGATGACATTTTGATCTATTCTCACAACAATGAAGAACATGCTGATCATCTTCGCATTGTCTTGCAAACTCTCCGGGAACGCCAGTTATTCGCAAAATTTTCCAAGTGTGAGTTCTGGTTATCGGAAGTCTCTTTCCTTGGACATGTAATTTCTGCAGAAGGAATTAAAGTTGATCCGAAGAAAATTCAGTCAATCATGGATTGGCGACCTCCCAGAAATGTCAGTGAAATACGAAGTTTCCTTGGTCTTGCTGGTTATTACAGAAGGTTTGTCAAAGGGTTTTCCTCTATAGCCTTACCTTTGACTAAACTTCTTCGTAAAGATCAACCGTTTGAATGGTCTGACAAGCAACAAAGAAGCTTTGACCAACTCAAAGCAGCCTTGACTCATGCCCCAGTTTTGATCCAACCAGAACCGGGCAAAGATTATATTGTATACAGTGATGCTTCACATGCGGGTCTTGGATGTGTTTTAATGCAGGGTGATAATGTGATAGCTTATGCTTCACGCCAACTGAAATCTCATGAATTGAACTATCCAACGCATGATCTCGAACTTGCTGCAATTGTATTTGCTCTCAAAATATGGAGACACTACTTGTACGGTGAGAAATGTTATCTGTTCACCGATCACAAGAGCCTAAAGTATCTCCTAACTCAGAAAGATCTGAATTTGAGACAACGCAGATGGATGGAGTTATTGAAAGACTATGATTTAGTCATTGACTATCATCCAGGAAAAGCCAATGTGGTTGCAGACGCCTTGAGTCGTAAACCGACATTGGGTAAAAATCTCTAATCCCTGAACCTTAAGAAATAAAATATAAAATGTTTATAATGAAAGTTTTGATTTTTAAGTGGTATTTATTCTTGTAGCTCCAACTGCTATCAATGCTCATCTTCGAGTATATCAGAAGCAAGGATTTCTGTCCGAACTTCAAATTCAATCCAGTCTAATCTCAAGGATTGAAAATCTTCAGAAAGCTGATCCAGAACTTCAGGATATTATTTCCAAACTGGATACAAAGTCTGGTGAAGGATTTCGTATTCATACAAACGGTCTCCTTTACTTCAAAGATAGAATCTGTGTTCCAAATGATGAAAATTTGAAAAGGGATCTTCTGGAAGAAGCACACCAAAGTTCTTTTTCGGTCCACCCTGGATCGGTTAAGATGTATAGAGATCTCAAATCTTTGTATTGGTGGTCTGGTATGAAAGCGACTATCAATGATTTTGTATCTAAATGTCTCAACTGTCAAAGAGTCAAAGCTGAACATAGAGTTCCCACCGGACTACTCCAACCACTTGTACTACCACAGTGGAAATGGGAACGAATTACTATGGATTTCGTGACTGGTCTTCCTTGTTCTCCCAGAAAATATGATGCTATTTGGGTGATTGTTGACCGATTCACCAAATCGGCACATTTTATTCCTATTCGTATCAATTACAGTTTGGAGACCTTGGCCAATCTGTATATTTAAGAAATAATCCGGCTACATGGAATACCTATCTCCATTGTCTCTGATCGTGATCCAAGATTTACTTCTAGATTTTGGAAAACATTACAGAGAGCTATGGGAACGAAATTGAATCTAAGCACAGCTTTCCATCCGCAAACTGATGGTCAGTCTGAACGAGTAATTCAGATTCTCGAAGACATGCTTAGAGCTTGCATAATTGACTTTGTGAAGAATTGGGAGAAATCCCTACCCTTAGTTGAATTTGCCTACAACAATAGCTATCAGTCGTCTATTCAGATGGCTCCTTTTGAAGCATTGTATGGCAGAAAATGCAGAACACCTCTGTGTTGGTCCGAACTTGGTGAAAATAAGGTTTTGGGACCACAACTGCTCAGAGAAACAGAAGAGAAAGTTCAAATCATCCATTCTCGTTTAAAACAAGCCTTCGATAGACAGAAAGCATATGCTGATCTGAAACGAAGAGATATCCAGCATAACGTGGGAGACAAAGTTTTTCTCAAGGTCTCTCCATGGAAGAAAGTATTTCGGTTTGGAAAGAGGGGAAAGCTCAGTCCTCGCTTTATTGGACCTTTTGAAATTACTGAAAGAATTGGCCCAGTGGCTTATCGACTTGCACTTCCTAGTGAGTTCGATAAAATCCACAATGTCTTTCATGTGTCAATGCTCAGAAAGTATAGATCCGATCCTTCTCACATCTTAGAGCCGGAAGAAGTAGAACTGAATCCTGATTTGTCCTATGAAGAGGAACCAGTTCAGATTCTGGATAGAGAAATCAAAAGACTCAGAAACAAAAATGTTGCATTGGTTAAAGTCTTGTGGAGAAATCACGAGATGGAAGAGGCAACATGGGAACCTGAGGACACGATGAAAAAGCAATATCCTCATCTGTTCGATTCAGGTAAAATTCGAGGACGAATTTTCTTTAAAGGGGGAGGAATTGTAACACCCTAAAAAGTACCATAGTTCGAACGATAGAAAAACGATATCGATAACGTAAAAGATCACAACTTAGCTAAGATTGAAAGTATTTAAAATGTATAATCATGTATAAGTACACATACTTGGTAGAAATAAAATTTAATCAATGTAAAATAATGTATATATATAAGTGTATATATATATATTCGATGGAATTAAATTAAGTTGAAGAATTGATACTTAAATATATATATAACATGATATGTGGATGATTATAAGAATTATATATATATAATTATGTTAGTGGGATTAGTTGGAGGATTAGTTGGGACATGACCCCTTTGGTCTTATCTCATTTAATTTGTCCCCTTTTTTTTCTCTTCCTTATCCGGTTACTTAACCCACCAAATTAAGCAACATTTTGTTCATTCACACACACACTTACAAACACAAAATTGAGAGGAAAACCAGAGAGCTTTCGGTGAAGAAGACAAGGGTTGCATAGCATAGAAATTGAGTTAGAAAATTCAAGGAAAAATCGAAAGTAAGTAGCTCTCTCTCTATAGTTTTCGAATATGTTAAAATCTTTAATAGATCAATGGTTTTAATGCCTTTAGAAAATCATGAAAGTGATGATACTAAAGGTTATGCTGCTGGAAAATTTTAAGAACACAAGAAACCTCAAGAAATTTTGAAGGATAAAAGCTTATGAACATGCAAGAGTAAATATGGACAGATTTAGTAGTTATAAGAACATGCAACTTTAGAAAATTGTAGAAAATTAATTAGTGGGAATTTCGTGATGAATTTTTGATATGTTCTACTTTGACATGTCTAAAGTGGTAGAAAAATTATAAATCTGAGTTTTGATCATTGTAGTGAAATCTGGAAGCTTAATACGAACATCATGTAAAACTGTCCTGCACTGTTCTTAGATGGACAGTGAACTTTAGAAAATTGTATAAAATTCACTAGTAAGAGTTTAGTGATGAAATTTTAATATGTTCTACCTTGACATGTATAAAATGGTAGAAAAATTGTAAAAGGGATTTTTGATGACTGTGGTAAAATCTGGAAACCCATTTCGAATAGCATGCAAAACTGTCCAGTAATGTTCCTAGCTGGACAGTGAACTTTGTAAAATTGTATAAAATAATATACTAAGAGTTTCGACCTGAATTTTTGATATGTTAAAATTGGGTATGTTAATTGAATTTAGGAACAAACGGTGTTCGATTTGGAGTTGTGTACAGTAAATAAGAAATTAATTAAATTAGGTGGTCAGAAATGTGTATAAATGAAAAGAAGAAAAAATTAAGAATTTGTGAATTATTAAAGATGTAAAAATTGGATTAAATGAAGTGTTAATAAATTTATTAACAATCTGTAGGATGTGAAATCCACCAATTTTAGGGATCAATTTGAAAGTTTAAGTGATTAATTGAAGAAATTAGGAAATTTGGAAACTAGTCGAATTGGACCAAATAATTCAGGGACTGTTTTGAATAAAGTGAAAAAAAAATTCAGTCTCTAATTGCATGAATTGCATTCTGAAAATTTGTTATTTGTTTGGCTTGAATGCCTTAGATTTTAGAAGCGAAAGGGTAGAAGAAGAGGTTACTCCGGGATCGACTACGGATCGGGCGAAAGGCATACGGATTCCGAATTAGCTCGGTGAACAGTGAGTGAAACGATTTTTAGAGTTGGGATTAGAGTCCCAACTGCCTTAATTTGATTTTTAAGTTATGATAAGCATGCAATTTGGACTAACTAATTATTCGATTTTAGTAAGGGAAGAAGGAATAATGGAATTCGGATTTTATGCTTGTGTTATGCGATTTTGTTGCATATGTGATTGAAATTAAATTGATGATTGATATGTTTGATTCCGAATCTGATTTTTGGTTAATCTTACTGTTTTGGATGAATTAATCATGCTAATTATTGGAAAATTATTGTGATATTGATTTCTTGTGGAAACAATGAAGTTGTGATATAGTATGTGAGTATGCAATGCTCTTACATGTTATAATTATGTTTGATAAGTTCAATTAAGTGTTGAACTATGAAATGAAATTCTGAATTATATGATATGAGTTTGGATTTGTATGAAAGCTGATCTGAAAAAATGCGAATTGAGCATGTAAATTATTATATGACCATGTGTGATAACATGTTATTGGAATTGGAATTATAAGCAATTAATCGAAATGATTAATTAAGAATTTCTGAAAATTTGATTGATTATGTATCTGATTAAATTAAAGATTTAAATGCAAAGCCCTTGGTATGTACAGTCTGTTTAGGTAGTACGGCTAGCCTAGAGTCTGAGCTCAATAAGAAAATCGGTACGTTAGTGTACTCGATATTGTGGTACGTAAGTGTACCTTCTTGCTTAATGTCTGCGGACATTATGATATGTTATATGTGATACGATTTGGTACGTGGTACCTTTACATGGTGAATTTGATTCACAACCTCTGTTATATGTGACTTGATTACCTATCATACTCTACTATCCAAGGCATTGCTAAATGAATTAAATGAACGATTAAAGTAATGAAATATGAAATTGGAAGTAAATTTGTGAAATTGGTTATGGAAGCATTCGAATGAAATGTTGAATTTTATGATTTTGCCATTCTTGATATGCTATGAAACTTTAATTGTGATAATTTGATATTTGAAAGTTAATTTAGGTTTCATGGCTTGTAAGTGAAATTTTAATATGAATGATGTGAAATTAATTGCATGTATTCGAATAGAATTACATGATTCCTTGGTGCATATATTCGAATGAATTTTACGGTGCATTATAAATTTTGGATTGATTATATTGCTTGATTCAATCGAACGAACTAATGTGCAAAGTGAAACAAATTTTGTTTGATCATAATGTTTAATTTGGAAACCGAATAGAATAGGGTTTCCTCACTAAGTACGAGAAGTACTTACCACTCGAACTTTCCTTCCTTCCCCTAAATTTCAGGTTCTAGCATCGTTGACCTCTACCTGTATTCTACTCGTACGAAGCTTAAGTATGATTTTCCCTGTCTTTGTCATACTCGTGATGGGTGGCCTAGCGTTCAGCATGTTAGTTCAATTTGGCCTGATGGTTATGTTCATGAACTATTTCTTTAGTATTGTATAAATTCATAAGAAATCTCCCAACATTTTGATATGTAATTAAGGGAAACTAAAACACTATGGATGTTATTATCGGATATGATATATATATATATATATATGTGTGTGATGATGAAGTATGTCCATGGGATAATCGAATGTGAAAAGAAATTAAAATAGATGTATTCGAAAAAAAAAAAATATCACACGAAAAATTATTAACCCACTTCCGCTGCCTACTAATACGATTCCGTCACATGTCTACATAACGCTCCTTGCCCCTGACCCGGGGTGAGGGGTGTTATAGCACTGGTGTTATCACACCAAAGAGTGGGTATTCCATCTAATTTAACACCCAATTCACTGAATAGTGATTGTAGCCAAACAATTTCAGCAGTAGCACATGCGACACTCCGATATTCAGCTTCCGCGGTCGATCTCGCAACAACCTGCTGCTTTCGTGAACTCCAAGAAATAGGATTGCCGCAAAAATATAAACAATACCCTGAAGTGGACCTTCTATCATCTAAATCAGTTCCCCAGTTTGCATCAGCAAATCCAGTAAGACTTAACGAAGTACCAGCAGAAAAGGAAAGACCAAAATCAAGAGTACCCTGAAGATAACGTAGAATCCTCTTAACAGCAAGAAAATGCACATCATGAGGATTTTGCATAAATTGACAAACTTTATTCACAGCAAACGCGATGTCTGGGCGAGTAATAACAATGTATTGTAGTGCCCCTACAATGCTTCTATATTCTGTAATATTCTCAATAGGGCTGCCATCAGAGGAAGAAAGCTTACAATTAGATATCATAGGAGTTGGAAGACTCCTAGCACCATCAAAACCACACCGTTGAAGCAATTCGAAGACATACTTCCTTTGGCTTATAATCAAACCAGTAGAATGATAATGAATTTCCAGTCCCAAAAAAAAAGAAAGAGTACCAATGTCTTTGAGGGAGAAAACCTTGTTCAAATTCTCCACAACTCGTTGAACTTCATTGTTGTTGTCTCCTGTTATAATGATGTCGTCTACATACACAAGTAGATAGATCACGCCATCATTGTCATTTTTAACAAACAAAGAAGCATCACTCTTTGTTAGAACAAAACCTGTGGACACCAAATAATCCTTTAATTTTTCAAACCACGCCCTAGGTGCTTGTTTGAGACCGTATAAAGCTTTGTGGAGCTTGCAGACAAGAGGAGGATGCAACCCGCTTGAACCTTCTTGTTCATAACCGGGAGGCTGAGTCATGTATACCTCTTCTATTAAATCACCATTCAAGAAGGCATTGTTTATGTCAACCTGCCTCATAACCCAACCTTTTGTAACAGCTAATGACATGATTACTCGAACAGTAACTGGTTTGACTACAGGGCTGAAAACTTCATGAAAATCAACTCCAGCCTCTTGTAAGTATCCCCTTGCCACAAGCCTGGCTTTATACCTGGCTACAGAACCATCCGGATTTCTTTTTATTTTGAAAATCCATTTACAGTTGACTGCTCTCCTGTTAGGAGGTAAGGGAACAAGAGTCCAAGTCTTGTTTTTTTATCAAAGCATCATATTCCGATTGAGCAGCAGCCCTCCAATGCACACTCCTCATGGCTTCTCGAATGGTTGTAGGCTCATTTTCTTCCTCCAAAACTGAAGTTTGTAAATGAAACACTTTGGGTTTTCTTATCCCATTTTTGCTTCGTGTCACCATAGGGTGAGTATTCTCTATAGCTGGAGAAACTGAAGTAATCACTATACGATCAGATTGAAATTGAGATGGAATGTTACCCTCTTCTTGTTGAAAACGACATTCACGATTGTCATCAAAACCAGAGCAATTATTGTCAAGATAATATGGATTCTGATCCAACCCACATTCATCATCATGAGAAAGTAAAATCTGGAGTTCGTCATTACCAGCACAAGGACTAATTGGTGAATCAGTGTGTTGAAATTCAGTAAGCAAAGAGGAATCTTGAGCAGCTTCATCATGTATTTCAAAAGAGGTAGGAGAATCAACAGGTGAAACAGTATGCTGAACTTCAGTGGACAAAGGGGAATCTTGAACAGCTTCATCGCGAACATCAAAAGAAGGATAAGCAATGGGTGAGACATTTTCTTGAGGTTCGGAAGAAATAACAGGTTCATAAGGAACAATGGGTGAGACATTTTCTTGAGATTTAGAAGAAATAATAGGTTCATCGCCAACTGACAAACCCTGAGACGCTATCCGCGGAACGACATCAGACTGAACCTCGACTACTGAATCTTGTGGTTCTCTAGAGAAAGAATCAGGTGCAGAAGGCACATGACGAGATGAAGAAACCAAAACATCTTGAGATGGCACAGTTACTGGTGTCACATTAGTCTGAAAAGAAGAGTGTTCGTGAGGAAAAATTAAAGGCAAAACTTGTCCTTGAGGAGCAGATTCATGAACCGACATATCACCTTTCTTCACAAAAGGAAACAAAAATTCATCAAAAACCACATGGCGAGACACAATAATTTTTCCAGTGTCATCCATACACTTATACCATTTATGAACTGAGCTAAAACCAAGAAACACACACTGTTTTGACCTGAAATCTAATTTATGCTTATTAAAAGGTCTCGTATATGGGTAACAAGCACAACCAAACACTTTCATAAATGAATAATCAGGCACTTTTTTATACAACACTTCAAAAGGAGACTTGCCGTAAAGAACAGGTGTAGGAAGTCTGTTTATAAGAAAAACAGAAGTTGTGAAGGCATGAGACCAGTATTTTAAAGGCAAACCTGCTTGCGCCAACAATGTCAGACCCATTTCGACAATGTGTCGATGCTTTCTTTCAGCCTTCCCATTCTGCTCAGAGGTGTACGGACATGAGACTCTATGTTGAACCCCATTTGTGAGAAACCAACTCGACAACCCTTGATACTCAGTCCCACCATCAGTTTGAAGACTTTTAATCCTGCATCCAAACTGAACCTCAATCAACTTGTAAAAATTAAGAAAACATTGAACAACCTCGGATTTCCTTTTCAGCAAATAGACCCAAGTATGTCGGCTATAGACATCAATAAAAGAGACATAATAGACAAATCCTTCTGAATTAATAGAAGCTGGACCCCAAAGGTCAGATACAACAAGATCAAATGGTTGTGTATATTCTGTTAAAGATCTAGAGAAGGGAAGCTTATGAGCTTTCCCTTGCAAACAAGAAACACATAGGGGTGACACTTTATTATTAGGAAGAGCTATATTACAGCTGTTCATTACTGTCTTAAGGACACAATCTGATGGATGTCCAAGACGCATGTGCCACAAGTCAAACAAACTGGACGGTTGAGAAGAAGACACACTGTAGGAGGCAGGCTGGATGGTATAAACACTGGGAGCTGGAAAGATCTGATATAAACCCTCATGTGTGAGCTTCCCTTGAAGCAGAACAGTGCGAGTCTGAGCATCCTTCACACAACAACCATCAGCAAAAAACTCAAAAATGACATTATTATCTCGAACAAACTGAGATACAGATAATAAATTTTTTTGTATCGAAGGCACATGTAAAAGATTCTGCAAAACCAAAGGTCTAGAGAAAGTGTTGATAAAACCTCGACCTACATGTGAAATGGGAACACTCTCCCCATTACCCATTAGCAACACATCATTACCTGAGTAAGAAACACTTGGCTGAAGATTGGAGTTGTCATGAGTAACATGGTGAGTTGCACCAGAATCAGGATACCATGCACCAGAGGAAGATGAAGAAGGTAATGAGGATGATGCTGCAAATGTCATAGGAGCAGTTGGACAGGTGGAAATTCCAACACTGGTTGTAGGAGAAACACTAGAATGACCTGCACTCGAAATATAAGGACTAGACCCAACACTCGGAAAAGGGAAAAAATGATGTCCCCCAAAATTAGACGAAGAAAAATTTGGTATATAAACCCCAGAAGATCCAGGCAGTCCACCATGAGAAAAAACAGCTGCAGGAGAAGAGAGATAAGGAACCCCAGGTTGCACACCATAAGAAACAGTAGGAGTACCATAAGAAACAGGAGGAGTATAGGACATAGAACCTCCAGGTCTTGGGGTGTACCCAAGAGTAACATTATGAGCATGAAACTGTGGATTTCCACCTTGACTTTCTTTGCTATCAGAATTATGCCCAGTGTAAGACTGATCAAAACGATACCAACACTTTAGAGCTGTGTGACCCATACGCCCACACAATTGACATTGTGGACGACTTGACCTGCCACCTTGACCATGTGCTCTGCCTCGAAAGGTACCTCCACCACTTCGACCACGTGTACCAGTAAAGGAAGGATCAGGTTGTGGTGTTAAACTCTGTTCATTTTCTTGAAAGAGGTGCTGATCATCTGCTGAATCAGAGTTAGCACCTTGATGCACAACAACGTTAGCATGAGCAGGTAAGTTTTCCTGAAGAAACACTTGTTGACGAGCTTCACAATCTAGAAGCATCTCAGTAAGCTTTTCTAAGGTGACAGATTCACGAGAAGCAACAGCAATTACAGACTCGAATTCCATGGAAAGACCAGCTAAGATCACACTCACATGCTCTTGCTCAGAAATATTACTACCAGAGATATTGAGGGCATCACACATCATCTTTATCTTGGCTAAATAGGCACTAACAGTCAACCCACACTTCTTTTGCGTGTGTAAGCTATGTCTTAAGGATGAAATCTTGGCACTTGACTTGGCTGAAAACATCCTATAAATCGTTGCCCAAATAGCACTAGAAGAATTGCAACTCGAAAGATGAGGAAGTAAATCCAGACTCACAGTGGTCAATAACCAAGAGGCAAGAAGCTTATCTTGTCGACGATAAAGAAGATATTCAGGATTAATTGTATTCTGACCAGACTCATTAGATATAAACTGAGATGGGATAACACACTCAGAAGACAAAAAATCTGAAAGACCGTAACCTTCAACAATTAAAGTGACTTGTTGTTTCCAAAGGACAAAATTGCTCTCAGAGAGTTTAACAATGTCATGTTTTGGAATTTGTTGAACAGCTGTCACACTCAATGACGTGACAGATGTATCCGAATTGGAACCAGACGTGGTATTTGAAACCATTTAGTCTAAACTTCAAAGAGGCAAATCAACAAACAGATGGTAGGCAGAACACAAAACACACTCAATAGATCAAAGAAATCAGATCACTGCAACAACAAAGCACTGATACAACAGTCCAATGGAAATACAGGAGAAGATCACAGAAATATCTAAACGATCACTAGTTTGCTCAGTCTGCTATGAGTCATTACGAGTCAAACATTCTTACGATCAAAAACATATTTCTGTTTATGCATAAGATCTTAATCCTGTAGCAAATCAAACGTAAAGAGCTGAACGATCATACCAGAGTTACAAGGCAATCACTATCTACGAAAGAATGCTTGCAATTCAACCAAGAACTGAGGAGATCTCCAGAATCTTCACGAACAATCTGCAGCTACAGTGACACTTTGATCCAAAACACAACGAAAAACGCAGCGGAACTCCATCAGAATCGTTTTCGGCGATGATACCATGTTAAGATTTATAACTCAATGAGAGATTTAGAAAACAATGAGAGATTTTCAAGAGGAGAATGAGGGAAAGAGAGACGGTACTCTCAGAGAATTTTATTAATAATGCTGTAATATTCTCAAATGAGAACCAGCTCTTTTATACAAGAGAATAATTGCTAAGACGGTTAAGAAGTAGTCTAACAAACTCCTAACTACCTCTATACCAGACTTAACAATCTTAGACCAGAGGTGCAGTACATCACCTAAACAATATGTGCACACTCTAAAACACAAGCACATTACAAACTATACTAGAACATTATTCTAATATGCATGCATGAAGATGAATCTGTCCACGGTGGCGGATTCATAATGTTTTTTAGGGTCGGTACAAGTTATAAAAATTTCAAAATGTTAGGGTGGGTACAAATTATAAAATTTAAAGACTAATTTATAAAGATTAAGAAAATTGAAAACAAATATATGAACTTTGAAAAGTTCAGGGTGGTCATGGGCCCACACAAACCTATATGCGATACAGCCACCATCTATTGTTGCAAATAACCCTTTTAATTTTTAGGGTTTCGTCCTGATTAATTCAGATCGACTCGCGTTGCGGATCGCACACTTAACTTTAGTAGGGGAGTCTCCCAACGGTAATTTTCTACATACACAAAGTTTCGAACTCAAGATCTACTTAAACGATACCAAGCTGCTTGCCACTTGAACCAACAAGTTAGCATTACTTTTACGTGAAAAGTGTCTTTTCAAACAAATGGGCGTTGCAAAAGTATTGTGTCAAAACATAGTATTTAAAAAAGTTTTCTCCTTTAAAATGTTTAAGATGACTCAACCTAAAATAAAATCGAGATTTAATATTACCTATCAAATACCATAGCATGAATCTTATATGAAGACAAAAAAGTTAGTCTTATGTTACCCTGATTTACTTCTCGATTAAAATGAATATGTACGTAAAATTAACTGAACCGACCAACTTAACCGTTTGAACACCACTATTCGGATGTTATTATTCTTAACCCTCAATCCTAAGAGCAGCAGTGTTTATACTCATGGCCCAACGGTTTTGCTAGGCTTAATTTTTGTAAGTCTCTTGGGCTAAGGTTGACACAAACAAAGAAAATATAAAATAAAAGAGAGTGGGGTTGGGCCGCTGCGCTGTGCGGCGGATGTTTTTAAGATTACGCCGGTGAATACAATGTAGGGATGGAGCGGCGCGTTAATCACAATAATCAGCATATTCCCTAAATTATTTGTAGTGTTAAGCATTAAGCGCAATACACGAGAAATGTGTCGGCCTAAAAATATTGACAAAAACCCATTTCAAATTCAAACCAACATTCTCTCTCTCACTCTAGGATTAATTACAATAGAGGTCCCTAAACACATGGATGTTATCTGACAAAGAGTATACTTAAAAAATAGATCAAAATTTAAATTTATAGGGTAAAACTATAACGGAAGTCACTCAATTATAAATAAGGTTACATTTAGGTCACTCAATTGTTAAAAGTTACATTTGGGTCACTCAATTATGGGTAAGGTTACATTTGGGTCACCCAATTATTAAAGGTTACACTTGGGTCACTCAATTATGGGTAAGGTTACACTTGGGTCACCCTTCATATTTAAAAAAAATACATCAACTTAGTCATTTTCTCTTCCAAATCACTTGTATACTCTCGTTAACACTAAAGTACTTCATTTGGAATTATTAATTAATCTAATACACAAATTGCTATATGTTTTTTTTAAATATGAAGGGTGATCCAAGTGTAATCTTACCCATAATTGAGTGACTCAAGTGTAACCTTTAGTAATTGGATGACCTTGATGTAACCTTACCTATAATTGAGTGACCCAAGTGTAACTTTTAATAATTGAATGACCCAAATGTAACCTTACCCATAATTGAATGACCTCTATTGTAGTTTATCCAAATTTATATAACTATTGCATGTGTTAATTTTTTTCGTTTAACACTTGGAAATTTGATTGGAATATTTAAATATGTTTCATATCATTTTTTTTGTGTAAAATATCATTTTAGGTAGGAATGATAGAGTGTTGGATGGATGGATATATGCAATTTTTGAATTTATCTGAATATAGAAAACTAATATGTTTTTGCCTACAAATCAATCCGAATTAGTTAAGATAAAAAGTGGGAATGCTAAACATGTTTAATACTAAAAAAGGCAAAAAAAAAAAAAGGTAGGTGAATAGACTGGGCGTTGTTCTGTGGCCGAAGAAAGGGATACTGATGGAAAATTCCAAAACGAAAAGGAAAGTATACGAATGTTTCCAAAATTTGGATTAAATTTTCGCAGATTCTTTTTGCTTTTTTAATAATATTAATTGGTATTATTATTATTACTGCTATCGTTTCCGGTAATTGCGCTCGCTCATGGTGTTTTTAAAGCATTATTATATAAAAAGACCGTTTTTAAATAGTTTTTTACAAAAAAATAACTCTTAGTCAATCTTATTTAGAAAAATGACCTCAAATCGTTCAATGATCTGAGTCGACTTTTCATATTGCTTAATTTAAAATTAATGGATAAGACCTCGTGTTATCTAAAATGCAAGGTCCCCGAGAGTTTGAATTTATCGTGACAAAAATTTATAGGGATCTAGCGTTCTACACAAAGCGAGATCCTCGTAACCCAGTATGAAATACAAGAGTGTATAGGCATGTTTGGGGCATTTTATCATGTCATTAGCCCGATAATTTTGGTAATTTTTTAACTTAGAGACATAATATTAGAACTTATCTTCCATTTGAGATTGATATTGGCACGTACGATATATTACACATTGTATAAAAACGCGTTGAAAATGGTTTGAACGCTAGTTTTTGTCCAAGAATAAGAAGTTCAAATGGTTTGGTAGGCATGTTGGAGGTGTTTTCCTGAGTTATTATTAGAATAGTGTTCTATTAGACTTATTTTGATTTTGATATAACTTAAAATTAATTTTCAAGAACTAATTTGTAAAAATTTGTAAAGTAAATTTCAAGAAATAAATTTGTCAAAAACTCGATTTAATCTTGCTAAAATGTTTTGAAAAAGTTTGACTTTGTACCCATATCGAACTATATTTTTAAAAGTCAATAAATGGCCAAAAATTAAATATTTAAAGAAAAGTTTTGAAACCTTCATTAAGGTTTCAAAACCTTTCTAGGCAGTAAGCTATTGTTTTTGAAACCTTAACAAAGGTTTCGAAACCTTTATGAAGGTTTCGAAACCTTAGCCTTGTAACGGCTAGTTTTTACAAATCCCTTCTTAAGGTTTCGAAACCTCTGTGTAGGTGAGCATTTAATGCTTGGTTTTAATGGCTTCCAACGACTCCAAAGTCTCCCAACGGTTAGAAAAGATCAAGAGCATATAAAAGGGGTCTCCAAACAGTAATGAAGTAACAAGAAAGTCAATCCAAACTTCCAAGCAATCAAATTCCAATTTGTACTCAATTTTCTCATCTTTCTTGTAAACACTAGAGAGTTCTTCATTGTATTTTATTTTCCTAGTGTTTCTTTGGGTGTGTGAGAGAGCTTAAACTTTGCAAACACATTCCTAGTGAGGATTTCCTAGTTTGCTTATTTGTATTCATTTTTGGGATAGGATTCAATAGACTTTGGGGTATAAGTCTATTGAATTGTGTAAGGTTACTCTTTATCCTTAAAGGAAAGACGAATTAGTGAATTTGTGGAAAATCCTTAGTGTGGTCACTAAGGTAGTGGATATAGACTCCAATTAGGGGAGTTGAACCACTCTAAATCTCTTTGTAATTTTTTTTCCTTTGCAATTAGTGTCCACCATTCCTTCAAAAATCCAATTCACCCCCTCTTGGTTTTGTTCGATCGATTGCCACTCTCATCAATTGGTATCAGAGCGTGGCTCATTGGAAGGCCTTACAACCTCTTGAGAAGATCCAAGAAGTGTGCAATCATCTACAAGGTCATCCATGGCTTCCACCTCCACCGTTGAAGCTTGGGGCGATTCTCAACCCACCAACAAGCCTTCATTCTTCAATGGAGTTAATTATGCTTATTGGAAGAACCGCATGAAGCTATTCATTCAAGCTTTTGATCTTGAAGCTTGGAAGATCATCATGAGTGGTTACACTGCACCGACTAGTAATATGGAGACATGGAGCAATGAAGAAAACAAGAGATTCTCCACAAATGCTAAGGCAATGCATCTCATATTTTGTGCCCTTGGCCCGGATGAGTATGGAAGGGTGTCATCTTGTTCCAATGCTAAAGAGATTTGGGACAAACTTGAAGTTACACATGAAGGAACAAATCAAGTGAAGGAGACCAAAATCGGGCTTCTCAATCTTAATTATGAAAACTTCAAGATGGACCCTGAGGAAAACATCAAAACTATGTCCGATCGATTCTCCGTGATTGTTAATGGTTTGAAGGGCTATGGTGAAGTGATCCCGGAAGATAAACTTGTGAGAAAGATGATTTACTCTCTTCCTGATTCATGGGATTCAAAGAAAACGGCGATTATAGAAGCAAATGACCTCAAGACTCTCAAGTTGGATGAGCTCATTGGTTCCTTGCTTACACATGAGATGATGTCAAAGGGTAAGGAAGAAAAGAAGAAGGAAGTGGAAAAGAAGAAACTTGGCATTGCTCTCAAGGCATCTAAAGAAGATATTGATTCTAGTGGAGATGATGAAGATAAAGAGATGGCTATGTTTGCCAAGAGATTCAAAAGATTCATGAGGTCCAACAAAGGGAGAAGATTTCAAAGAGAAGATGGATTTAAGAATGACAACAAAGTGAAAGATCAAATTATTTGCTATGAGTGCAATAAACCGGGACATATCAAATTCGATTATCCTCAATTGAAGAAAAAGAGCTATGAGAAAAAGAAGCACAAGGCTCATGTAGCTACTTGGAGCGATGATGAATCATCCGACGAGGACGAGAATGAAATAGCCAACTTGTGTCTCATGGCCATTGATGATGACTCTATGGTAACCTCTAATTCATCTTTTTCATTTGATTATACTTTTAATGAATTGCAAGAGGCTTATGATGAATTAGCTTTGGAGTTTGAAGAGTCCATTTTGAAAAATAGAAAAATCATTTTAAAATTGAAAAATGAAAATGACTCTCTTTCTAAATCTAATAAGGAATTTGAAAGTAAAATTGAAGAAATGCAAGTCAAAATAAAAGAATTTGAAAAGAAAAATCAAGACTTGCACAACTTACTTTCAAAGGTTCATGATGATCATCAAAAGGAACTTGATGATCTTAAAGTTTCTTTCAATAAAGTTGGAACTAAAAATTTTGAAAAATGTGAAAATTCAAGACCCAACTATGTTTGGAAGAACTTTTATGGGTATAGACAAGGAGGTCATCAAAGATCATTTAATAGAAAGATAATTAGAAGCATTTGGGTTCTAAAGGGACTCATTGCTAACAAAGAATATGATCTATTGTCTAAGTGGATACCAAAAGGGACTAAAATTGTAGGAACTAACTCTTATGGACCCAAAAGAGTTTGGGTACCAAAACATGCATAATTCCCTTTTTGTAGGTGTGTTGGAGCCATGATAAGCAAATTGAAGAAACTAGAAAGCTCTAGACACACTAAGTGGAAGGACACTTGAAGAGGATAAAGCCTAATCAATCTATCTTGGCTCAAGTGGTAACATTTTCCTTTACATGCAATATTTACTCTTTCATGTTGCTTTATATATGGTTATTTGTTTTAAAGCATGTTTGAGGTTCCCCATATGTTGTTTGAATGCTTTTAGTAAGGGGGTGTTATGTGTTGCATGTTTGCTTAATTTTTGGCCCTATGTGTTTTTGTATGTCTTTTGGCCTTAAAATTAGCAATTTTGTGTGCTTACATGTTTTTTAATCATTTGTTGGTTAAGTGACCTTAGTTAAGTTAGTCACTTTTGGCTCAATTTGAACCTTTTAGGATCCAACTCTTAGCATAAATTCTTTAGTTTTAAAATGTGTATCTTTAGCTTGTGATTTTTTTGTCATATATGTTTGATCTTAGTTCAAATAGGTCTTTAATGCCAATAATAATCATAAATTTATTAGAATGCTTTTCCGGACTCTTTTTAGGCAAAAATTTGACAAATTTTGTCAATTCTGGACCTAAGTTTCGAAATCTTATTGAAGGTTTCAAAACCTTCTGAGTTTTTCAAATTTTAGGAGCTTACTAGAATGAGAAGTTTCGAAACCTTTCATAAAGGTTCCGAAACCTTGTGCTCAACAGTTTCGAAACCTTGCACATGGTTTCGAAACCTTTATTAAACCTGGCCGAAATCAGACGCGTTTTTAAGCTTAAAATCCCAATTTTTTCAAACCCTAACCTATTTCTTCACATACCAAACGGCCATAACCCAAAAACCCTCTCAAAATTCTCAATTTTTTAACTCTCTCTTGCAAGTTTAATCAAGGTTTTGTGGTTTCATCATCATCTTCATCAATCTTTTGAGGTAATCTCACTTTAATTTTTTATTTTATTTTTGAATATTCTGAAAATTTAAAGCTTTTGGGTAATCAAAATTTTATTAAAATCAATTCTTTTATGCTAATTCCAATATTGTGGGTTGCTTTAATTGCTATATATATCATGTTTTTGCAGGAGGTATCACCCAATCTATCTAGAACTCTTGTCAAAATTCGTTTAGAGTCTTGCCCAAAAAGTGTTTGATAAAATTCCTCAACCAATTTTTTAAAGACAATTTTTTTTTAAAATTCTAATCATGCCTCCTAAAACCATCCTTCCTAGAACCAACCCTCCTAGAGCCAAACGTTCTCGTATTGAAAGTGGTCAACATTCTGGTTCTAATCCTAATCATAATCCTCAATTTAAGGATGTTTGTTTTAGAGATGGCGAAAACCGAAATAAACACCTTACCAATTATGAACCTAAAAAGGTTAGAGAGGAGCGAACCATAGACTTCAACTTCCTTATGTCTCTCGAGTATAACTTTAATCTCTTTGAGCTTTTTGTCGAATGGGAATGGCTTGATTATTTGAATATTCCACCATGTACCCATCGTAGGTTAGTCCGTGCATTTCATGCAAATGTCGAATTTATCCGGACCCCTAGCGAGCAAAATTCTATCGTTGGTATTCGATCTTATCTCATGGGTACCGAATTTGTCTTAACACCTCAAACCATTGCCGATCATTTAGGTGTTCCACTTGGTGGAAAATTCGATGAGAATGAGGCTCATAATATTCGCGCTTTTCCGGATGATCGCCCCACTCATCTTCCTCTTGAGGAGCATCTTTTCCTCCTCTTCACTACTTGGTTTTTTCGTTCTTCCGACGGAAAGGCCACTAATATGAGAGTGATTGACTATTGGTGGCTTCGCCAATATCGTGATAGGTCTCGTCCCGATATTGCTACCATCATATTTCTCAACCTTATCAAAGTCATCTCCAACCCCACTTCGTTTTCCCTCTCTTTTGAAAATGTACTTAGCCACATCTTTAGGAAGCTTAACATTGACACTTCCCTTGATCCTCAAGTTAAGAACAAAAGCTACATTGATATCAAGTCTTGTCACAAGGCTCAATGGTATCATGGGATTCATGGTTGGGTTCACCGAGGAGGAGTAGAGGAGGTCGAGATGGAGGATCCCGAGGCTCCGGTAGATAAGGATGCGCCGACTCCTTTGACTATAGAAACCATGCTTGCGACCATAGTCACTCGTTTTGATAGCATTGATGCCCATCTGCGTAGCCTAGATAGTCGTGTGGCCTCATTGGAGCGTGACATGCATGATGTTCATGGTCACCTTTTTCCACCTACATTGCCTCATGACGCACCGGATACTTAGTCTTGTATGCATTCTAGTATAACTTTATGGTTTTATTATAGCACTTTTGGACTTATTTTGATTTAGGCTTCGGTCTTTGTTTTAGACTTTTGTTATGTTCTTTGTTGGATATCTTTTGCCTATAGATTTTATTGTTGAATTTTATATCTTGGATCTTTTTATTGGATGGATGTTATAATTAATATGAATATTGTGGTTATTTTGCTATTGCTTTTTGGATTATACTTTATTGCTTTATTAACGTTTGTTCTTGTTGTAGCTATTTATCCTTTTTGCTATAACAAAAAGGGGGAGAAAATTAACATTAAACAATTTATTTTCTCAAATTTTTAATCATGTCTTTAAAACTTATGTTTTTCAAAAATTACACAAAGACATTTATTAAGGGGAGCCTATGTAGGAGATTTGTAAGTTTGACAAATTATTCAAAAACAATTTTTTACAAAAGGTTTTGTTATATCAAAAAGGGGGAGATTATTAGACTTATTTTGATTTTGATATAACTTAAAATTAATTTTCAAGGACTAATTTGTAAAGTAAATTTCAAGAAATAAATTTGTCAAAAACTCGATTTAATCTTGCTAAAATGTTTTGAAAAAGTTTGACTTTGTACCCATATCGAACTATATTTTTAAAAGTCAATAAATGGCCAAAAATTAAATATTTAAAGAAAAGTTTCGAAACCTTCATTAAGGTTTCAAAACCTTTCTGGGCAGTAAGCTACTGTTTTTGAAACCTTAACAAAAGTTTCGAAACCTTTATGAAGGTTTCGAAACCTTAGCCTTGTAACGGCTAGTTTTTACAAATCCCTTCTTAAGGTTTCGAAACCTCTGGTAAAGGTTTCGAAATCTCTGTGCAGGTGAGTATTTAATGCTTAGTTTTAATGGCTTCCAACGGCTCCAAACTCCCTCCAAAGTCTCCCAACGATTAGAAAAGATCAAGAGCATATAAAAAGGGTCTCCAAACAGTAATGAAGTAACAAGAAAGTCAATCCAAACTTCCAAGCAATCAAATTCCAATTTGTACTCAATTTTCTCATCTTTCTTGTAAACACTAGAGAGTTCTTCATTGTATTGTATTTTCCTAGTGTTTCTTTGGGTGTATGAGAGAGCTTAAACTTTGCAAACACATTCCTAGTGAGGATTTCCTAGTTTGCTTATTTGTATTCATTTTTGGGATAGGATTCAATAGACTTAGGGGTATAAGTCTATTGAATTGTGTAAGATTACTCCTTATCCTTAAAGGAAAGACAAATTAGTGAATTTGTGGAAAATCCTTAGTGTGGTCACTAAGGTAGTTGATGTAGACTCCAATTAGGGGAGTTGAACCACTCTAAATCTCTTTGCAATTTTTTTCCTTTGCAATTAGTGTCCACCATTCCTTCAAAAATCCAATTCACCCCCCTCTTGGTTTTGTTCGATCGATTGCCACTCTCATCATATTCGTAATATTTTAGGGTAGAGACCTAGTATTAGAACTTATATTTCATTTGAGACTGCTATTGGAACAGAAAAGACATTGTAAACGATATAAAAATAGCCCTCAAAATGGTTCCAAAGCTTGTTTTTGGGCATGAATAAAAATGTAAAATGCCTTGAGAATCATGTTTGATGGGTTTATCCTGGAAGTTAATCGTCGCATGCGTGTAATCTTTAAGCTTAGAGGCCTAGTATCGGAGGCGTATAATTGTAATTAAAAAATAAGAAGCTAAAAATTTTAGTCGTTCGGTAATTGTAATTATTCGGGAAGTTAATCGTCATATTTGCATAATCTTTATTTGGTGATTCGATTAAAATTTTGATTTCTTACCGTAATTAAAAAAATCAAACACTGTTTTAATTGGGATAACTAATTACTAATACAACATATTTTTAAATATCATATTTTAATTTTTGATTCGAATAAGATTTTAATTAAGTAAAATAATTAAGTTAGATACCTATTTTAATTAAGTCAAGTAATAAGATTTAAATACTATATTTTAATTATGTTAGATACCTATTTTTTTGTCAAATAATTATAACCTTTTAAATACATTTATTAGGGTTAAATAACTATTCAAACGGTCAATGAGACCTCCTATTTGTAAAGTGTGAGGTCCCTACAGTAATTACCGCGATACGTTAACGTGCCTCTTCAATATTTAGGGACCTCACGTTTTAGAAAATACAAAATCTTATTTAATAATTTTAAATTACAAAATATGAAAAGTCGACCCATGTAGGACAAACTTCGCTACATGTAAAACGTAAGGTCATGACTCCCCTTTTTTAGAAAGCGAGGTTTTTTACTAAATAACATTGGCCAACCGTGGTTATTTACTAAATAACTATTTAAAAAAGGTTTTTTATATAAAAATGCCGTTTTTTAAAGTCTGTACTTGACTAGAGCTTTTCAATCTCCTGGACAAAGACGTTTGTTTTTCCTACATTAGGACTTCGCTTTATCAAACAGAGAAGGAAAAAAAAAACAATGAAGTGGTTTTTGTTACGTGTTTTGAGTTTATGGAGTTTAGCTTTGATTGATATGAGCCGATCTGAAAATGGGTTTGAAGAACTGATAGCTGAAGAGATTTATCCTTCGTATTTTGATGAAGAAGCAGTGTTCCCTGGTGCCAACTCTCTAATGGTTCCCCTCACTCTCATTCCAGGAGCTGTTTCTAAAGGAGCTGGTAATTTTTTTAGATCATTTAATTCTTGCATATCATGTGTTTGATCTTTTGATGTGTTGTGTCACAGTTTGTTTAGATGGGACACCTCCTGGTTACCATCTGCATCGTGGGTTTGGATCTGGTGCAAACAACTGGGTTATCCATTTGGAGGTCTGGTTTTAAAAAAGATTTGATTTTTACATCCTTTTTAGTCCTTGGATTGATTGGTTTTTACCCTTTTTTTTTGGATTGATGTTTGTGTTTTTAGGGTGGTGGATGGTGTAATAACATTCGGACTTGTGTCTTCCGCAAAACTACTCGGCGTGGTTCGTCGAAATTTATGGAGAAGCAATTGAATTTCACTGGAATATTGAGCAATAAACCTGCAGAAAATCCTGGTTTGTGGAATTTTTAGTCCCTTTTTTGTACTTAAATGGACCAGTATATATGCAGGATGAAAGTTTTGAATTGAGTTTCTTGCAACCTGCAGATTTTTACAACTGGAATAGAGTCAGGGTACGTTACTGTGATGGGGCTTCTTTTGCTGGTGAAGGCCAAGATGAGGTTAGTTAGCATGTTTACAGTTTACCCTTCGCTGCATTTCCCTGATTTCTTTGTCGCTGAAAATTCGAGTTCGAGTTCGAGTCTAATTTATCATAAACATAGCCGGGTTTGATTTACCATTGCCGTACTCTCTGTTTTAGAACAGACTGTTTTCTTCTACATCTTCTATCGAACACTAGTTAACTATTCATGTTGTTTGGTGATCAAACTTTCAGGTCAATCAACTTTATTTTAGAGGACAAAGGATCTGGTCAGCTGTAATGGAAGAATTAATGTCCCAAGGAATGCAAAATGCTATACAGGTTTTGCATCTTGAAAGTTGTTTTCAAAATTCCAATTTGGTTTTCGATGTCTAATATATACTCATATATTTCATATTTTCTGTGGTCTCAGGCACTTCTTTCTGGATGTTCAGCTGGGGGTCTAGCTTCCATTCTTCATTGTGATGAATTTAAGGCTTTGTTTCCAGAAACTA
The DNA here is from genome assembly GCA_030270665.1 of Hibiscus trionum. NCBI lineage: Eukaryota > Viridiplantae > Streptophyta > Magnoliopsida > Malvales > Malvaceae > Hibiscus > Hibiscus trionum. The sequence goes on along the minus strand of BSYR01000033.1, from coordinate 5,450,343 downwards.
CCAAAGTGAAATGTCTAAGTGATGCAGGCCTGTTCCTTGATTCGTAATGAACTAACTACATAACCCCATTTTTTGTTGTAGTAATTTCTCTTCAATTACTAAACTGTAGTCTTAGTTCATGCTTTTTTTCATAACCTTTGCAGATTAAATGTGGCTGGCGGACGTACCTTAAGGGATATGTATGCAGGCGTGGTTACCTTACAGGTAGTTCTTTTGCATCTCTTGTAGATTTTCTGTTGCTGAAAACTTTAATAACTCGAACAGAAGCTTCGGTTTTTGTTAGTTCAGTGTTCTTGATTTTGTCCTCACTAAAATAATACTGCTATGAAATTTTAGGGTGTGCAAAAGAATCTACCGAGTAGTTGTACCAGCCAAAAGGATCCAACTTCGGTAAACATCTCTACTCCATCATCATTCATGTAGTTAGTTACATTGAGAGAGTTTTTAAGTTTTAACTCATTAGAATTCCCAAAACTCTGTATTTCATTTGCAGTGCTTCTTCCCTCAAAATTTGGTTTCGAATGTAAAGACCCCTATGTTTCTTCTCAATGCAGCCTATGATGCTTGGCAGGTAAGCTTCCACCTTGTTCTACTCTCTTATATCATTTTCGATGAGTCCAGTTCCACATTGGCTTATCTATGACCCCTTGAATGCTGAATAACTTGGCTTAGATCTCTGGTTTCTTTTTTTTTCAGGTCGATCAGAGTTTAATTCCATCGAGTGCTGATCCGCATGGCTTGTGGCATGACTGCAAAGTAGATCGCCTTCGTTGCAACTCGTCGCAAATTAAGTTTTTTCAAGGTAATTTCTGAGTTTGCTTCCTGTTATCTTCTGTGTCAATTTTTGTAGTGGCAAGCAGCTAATATAATGAATTGATTTTATCCTCTCTTTCTTCCTCACATTGAAACAGACTTTAGGGACCAAATGCTCAATGCCGTAAAAATATTCTCATGGTCCAATCAAAACGGTTTGTTTATAAATTCTTGTTTCGCTCACTGCCAGTCAGAGCTACAGGATACATGGTATGGGAATGATTCTCCTCGTGTCGGAAACAAGGTATGTCCCCTGTATATTCAGTTGGTGATCAATGTCCATCGTCTGAATCTCATAAAGAACTAACCCTCATGTAGAACATTATGATTTGCGGTCGATTATGTTATCCTTGCAGGCAGTTGCAGTGTCTGTTGGAGATTGGTTCTTTGACCGAAGTACCGTTAAAGCTATCGACTGCCCGTACCCTTGCGACAAGACTTGTCATGATATGGTCCTCAAGTGAGTGAGAACTTGTTTATTTTCTGTTGAGGCCTCTAGGGCCTCCATGTTTATTCTTTTCCATGATTGCAAGTTGTGGAAGTTGTAACATTCATAAGTCTGTGATAATAAAATGAAGCTTTGGGATTTCCAGTGTCTGTGGATTAATATGATTAGCAATTTCCAGTGTCAGCTCACTCAAGTTAGCAAAAAGATGTGTCCGTTTTTTGTGGTTCCGAATGGAGAATCGGATTTCGGGTTGAATCGAGTTTTACTCGCATTTTATTATACTGTTTTGGTATTATAAACAAATTACACAAAAAATAACATCAAAATTTAATCTCAACCATTGAATTACATTCCGAAAGTCTAATATAAAGTTATTCTTAAAGAAATATAATTCGAAATTATGTTCTCACGAAACAATCGAATCTCGTGAAATTTTCTAGGAAGCAAGGTGAAAAAGAATAACATATTCATTCCATCAAAACGATTTCTATTTACAAAAAAGAAAAGGCAAAACTTGGAACTATAAAATCATGGTTGAGCTAAAAAATTCGAAGTTTTCGTCTACTCGATCGAATGTTCACCTTAGTTGAGACTGCTTCAATGCCTGGATGTTGAAGCAAGTGCCACTGCCTGTGCCCACACTTTGAGCCGAGCCTTGACATCTCTAGGGTCATCACCTACAGAGTAGAGACCAAACAATCTAAAAAATGCAAATCAAAAGGCTTAAATCAGATTCAGAGAAGCAGGCAATGTTTTTGACTAACCAGGGCTAGAGATACGCCAGTTAGCAATGGGGGAATTGCCGCCACTACTTGTATTGTCGAGAGTGGAACCCGACAAAAGAACACGACCGGGCATCTCGAACATCCGCTCATGTTCCAACTCGAACCCCAGATCTCGACACGCTTTCACTTCCCCCAAGTCCATACACAACGACCTGTTCCCACCTTTCGGCCTCGTTATCACCATAACACCACCACCGGCACCGCCTTCACTCTCCCCACTGTAACCCGCCGATACTTCCCTATCTTTCTTCTTTCCACCGCTCACCTCCGCCGCCCATCTTTCCCTTATAACCCTCCTCTTCCTCGAACTCCTACTCCGGCTGCTCCGCCCTTTCCCCCTCCCGGAACTCCCCTTCTGAGCTTCGTTTTCACTAGCGTAATCTTTAACCGCCATCAACATCCGGGTCCTGCTCCTCCGACGAGGCGGCGTCGCGGGAAGCGAGTTACAGCTAGGCTCTTGGTCGGAGTCCGATGACAGCTCGAGAAACTTCTTCCCGGAGAATTCTATTTCTTCGTCCACATCGGCATCAAAACTTTCGATGGACAATCTGGACATCCCCATATGATCATCATCAAGATCATCACCATCATTAGTGTAGACTGAACTGGTACACATGGAAAGCCTGGACACGTTATGTGGATGAAACCCAACATCAAGATCATCGTACTCGTCGTCTTGCATGGAAGAAACAACCGTCATACTTTCATCCGACGCCATTTTTTTCACTCTGAAACGAAACAAATCAAAGAAAATGAAGAAGTAAAGTGTTTTTTCTTCTTCTTTTTGGTGAAGTTTAGGCTTTTATGAATCAACTGTTATGGTTGGTGGTGGTGTTGTTTTCGGACCACACAATTTATACTTGCAAAATTTAACTATTTGGTTTTAAAAATTGTTTTTCGGACAAGACGATTAATAATTGAAAATGGTTAAGATGTCCACGCGGCAACTCTGAGACAAATAACGTAGAGAATCAGCTGAAGAGGAGAGTGTCCCCACACCACTCAGTTTGGAGCACGTAGCTTCAGAAAACTTCCTTAGCTGCTGCTAAGACTATTCGATCCGATGCCGAGTCACGACTCACCGGCGGCAACTAGAATCAAACACAGATCCAGACTTGCCCGCACGATTACCCAAAACCTAGGCCAGCTTCGAAATCAATTTACTATTTTTTAGAATAATTTATTATTTGACTCTTGAATTATATGATTTTTTATTCTATTATTTATATTTAAATTATGATAAATTACGTTAATCATCGTTGAATTTCACTTTCAAATCTATTTTGGTCACTAAAGTTTCAAAACATTCAATTTACTTACTGAGGTTTGGACATCACTCTACCATTCAAACGTTGTCGAGCGTGCCACCGAAGAGGGTGATTGTTCGGTATCAAACTTCATCAGTCATTTCGTCTCGTCCCCTGAGTCCGAAACCAACCTTCATTTTCGTCAGAAAGTACCCCGAAGTCTATGAATAAGACAAAAACTGTTTGGTTTCTCTCTTGGCAATCTTCGTCTTCCATAGTCGAATGTAGTCCGTTTTTTAATTTTTTTCTCTCGTACCGATGAAACCTTCCACTATTATGATCTTAGAGAAATTCCTTCATTCTCCGATAAATGGACACAACCAAAAAGTTAACAGAAGAATGACAAAAAAAAACGTTCAATGTCTAAACTTTAGTGAATAAATTGAACACTTCGAAACTTTAGTGACCAAAATAAGTTTAAGAGTAAAATTCAGTGATAATTTAACATAATTTACCCTTCAAATTATTATTTCTCTCATTTACCTATACATTTTAGATGTGTCTTATTTTTACTGAAAATTTTTTAGATTGGATCATTTAAGTAAAATAAAAAATTCCAATCATGGTATTATATAAATAGTTTAAATTGAATTGACAGATTTATTTTATGATAAATTTATGTAATATTCGATCTGATTCTATTTTATCGAGCATGCAAAATATTTATTAACTGTGCAGCTCACTGATTTTTCTTATTGGGGGTTCCAATTTAGCTCAGTGATTCGTGTATAAATGAATATAATTTGGTGAAAATGAAATGTTGAGACTGCAAAAAAAAAAAAAAAAATCGCCATCCTGCCCATTAATTGCTGAATATTATTTGGTGCATGGTCCCTCTCACCTAGTTTTATTAATTATCAAACCACATGCATTTCCTTAATAGGATCAATTATTTCACCTTTGCTTCCTCTCACTTTGTTCACCAAACAGTAAAACTCCCCCCATAAATATAATGGGGAATCGAATCCTATGCCTCTTGCATCTAAAATGCGGACCAGAAATTGTAAGTATTTTTTGGTATCTTTATTTATATTTTACTATTAAAAAATTAAGGTTAAAGATTACAGTCTTAAGTTATTGTGTATTTTTAAGGTGTGGAGTTTAAGGTTTAAACTTTTATTCGTAAAACGAGAACCATGCATCTCATTTATTTAAATAAGAATTATCGAGTCGAGAAAATAATCGATATTAGTAGATAAAGACTTACTTATCACTTGACATTTGACAATACAAAATTGTTACGTGTTCTTGTCTGCCCAATGCCTATGTAACTGGAATGAACACAAGGTTTTATATTAGGGATGAACCTATAAAATTTTAGAAAGATTAAAAAATTAATAAAAGAATACATAAAAAAAATTAAATTTTCAGAAGACAACCGCTTCTAGCCTCTCGGCCCATCCATGCATATATAACATATAATTTGAAGGAAATAATACTAAAATAAGTTGTTTTGGTCATGGCCGGAGGTAATGTGGAAATAGAGAGTGCAGTTGACTCCATTTGATTGTTGGGTCATGACTTTTTAAGGAGCTAACATAAAATTTTTCATAAAAAATATTTTGATCCCACTTAATTTATTGTGATACGGGGTCAAAAATACTTATTATAATGATATGAGAATCATGCGTACCTCATACCTCACTCTACTCTTATTATATGAAAATTCTAGTTCCGCCACTGGTTTTGGTTAATCCAAACATTATCTACTTTGAAAAGATCCCTAGTCCGGTCCGAACTCAAACACCGAAATTGCCCTTCAAAATGCACGAAAAAACTGGCTACCAAAGAGCAAAAGAAAGGGTCATTTGGGTAATAGGCTAATAGGATAAGCTTTCTTAACTGTTCTTGTTAAGCTGATGTATGTAACCGCGTTTGAAGAGCCAGGTGTCCCCATTTTTCATCAAACAAACAAATCCAAACGTTAGGGCCCAATTGGGGTCCACCGTGACCCCCCAGTTTAGGCCCAAATTTTACCACGTGGTCTCTTCATCATACACTCAAGGCATCACAAATAATTATATGATTTATTAACATTAAATGCTTTTAGTTTTGCAAATATAATTAAAAACCCGACCCCAATTATGTCAACTCAATTAATACCTCTATTTTCTTTCTTTTATATTCTGGTTTTCTCTTTTATATTTTAAAAATAAATATTAAAATTTGAACTTATATAAGTGAGATAAAATGAATATCTTTTACTATTTGTCAATTCATGAATATCTCTATTGTGCACGAACTAACTTGCCTCAGTGGTTAAAGGAACGGTTGTTGTTCCTAGAGGTCACGGGTTCGAGCACCAGCAGCTGAAGCAGGGTGATTGAGCGTTCATTGTCAAATGGTTGAGAGTATATTTAGAATAGATACTACTTGTAATTACTTTAGCTTTCATAAAAAAAATATGAATCTCTCTATTGTCGGTTTTCATTTTTTTATTTTTAAATTTTAATTTTTCAATAAAAATTCTTATTATCTCATATTTGTTTTTTTAAATGGGTCAAATATTTATATTTTTCCTCTATTATAAGTTTAAAAAAGTTTTTAATGAGACACATACTATTATTTTATTTATATAATTTTTATTTATTTGAATAAAATCATATTTGCTGATAAAAATATTAAAAATTACTATCATTACCATGAAGTTTGTAAACATTCATCCCTTGTTCCATCTCTATTTGATTTTTACTCATTATTAAAACAAATAATTTTATAAGCATAATTTACCCATCATTGGTCTTTCTATTTTTATAAAGATTATTTATTTAATCTTTAAGTCACCCTTGTTATCTCCAAAAACAAATATTTTGCGGAGATTAATTGGTTAAGTTAACACGGCCGCTCACCGACCGTGGAACCACGACTACTCGTTTTATTTACTTTTATTTATTTACTTAATTTTTCAAAATTTAGAAGCCACCTTTGTTGATGCTTACACGTGTTAAACGGCAAAAATAAGAAGAAGAAAAATATTTTTTTTAAATTCCGCCGCCTAAAATGGCTGACGTGAAAGATCAGACGATCAGTTCTTGATGGGAGCGGATACAATTTTGTTATGGTAAAATTTATAAATGGTCGTTAAACTTTTGTTAATTATTTAATTCGGTAATTAAACTTTCAATTGCTTCAATGTTACTATTAAACTTTGTGTTTTGTATCAATTTGGCCGTTGAACTCTTAACAGATGTTTACCAATTTTGTATAATAACACATTTAGTCTTTTATATTTTCACATTCAAACAATTTAGTCCTAATTTGAAAAATGATGATAAATTTAACCCTCAATATTTACACATTATTTCAACATAGTCCTATTTTTAATTAAAAATAATTAAACCCTAAACTCAAAACAAAAAAACCATTAGACCTATAAACCCTAAACCTAAAACACTAAACAATAAAATCATAAACCTAAAAGTAAAACCTCAAAACCCAAGAATATTGCTCTGTCAATCCCACAAGGTTTGGAAATTAACTAACTTACCAGCAGTGATAGATGCACGTATAGGCGTAAGGCTAGTAACGGGTCGGATTTGGGTAGGTTAGAATTTCACCCACCCTATCATCCGTATCCCAAATCGTCACCTAACCCACCCACCACCCGCTTGATCATTGACCCAAATTCGTCTCATCCATCAACCACAGATGAGGCGGGTGGATCAGATCATAAATGTGTTCTATTATTAAAAAATTATAGTTAAAAATATGAAGAACTAATGTTTTGATATAAAAATTGAAAATAGTTTTGGACTAAATTGAAAAGATTTTAAAAGTGTCTTTAAGTCCAAACAACTTGAAAATAAGTTTGTGGATGTTTTGAATGGTTTTGGCAATGTTTAAAACGTTTTAAAGTAGCCAAACTAGGGTTTTCAAAGCAACCATTTTGAAACAGGGGGCCTGTATTGAAACATTTTGAAACTGCCAAAACCCGTACTGAAACAGGGCTTGCCCGTTTCGATACGGAGAGGGTTTCGTTTTGAAACACCCTTTTGGTGTTTCGATACGCCCAACGGTTAAAACCTCCCCAACGGCTATTTTCCCAACAATAATTTAAATTGCAGCTTAACTGTCACTCGTACCGAAATAGGTTGTTACCGTTTCGATACGGCTAGAAGGGTTTTGAAACGGCAAGAGGCGTTTCGATATGACCTGCCGCATTAGACTCCAATGGCTAGTTATGAAGAAGGGCGTTCCGATACGGGCTCGCCTGTTCCGAAACGGGCAACACCAGAACTGCAATTAATGAGGGAAATAAAGCCTCCAACGACTCCAAAACATCCCTAACGGCTAGTAACGGCCACAAACTCAATTGAGACTATAAATTGAAGGCTGGAACACTTGAAGAATGTTAGAGACAACATCCAAGCAATATGGTCAAGAGAATTAAAGTCTAAATCTTTATTTTACTATTCTCTTGTACATAGTCTTTAGAGAGTGAACTTTATTGTAAATCATTGTAGTCTTGTGAGCTTAAATTTGTGTAAACACTCACCTTGTGAGGTATTAAGTTTACCAAACAAATCCCTTGTAAAAGAAAAGGTTCTAGTTTAGCCTTGAGAGAAAAACTAGAGTTGGTTCTATCTTAGCCAAGTCAAAAAGATAGGGTTGTAACGGTTTCCTCCTAAACCGGGAAAAGGGGACGAATTCATTATTGAGTGAATTGGGAAATCCTTAGTGGTGTGCTAAGGTAGTGGATTTAGGTTCTTGTTAGAAGGTCGAACCACTCTAAAATCATTGTGTCACTTGTCTACATTTATTTCGATTTTAGCCAATTCAACCACCTAATATTTACAACCCTCCTTTACGGTTTCGGTGATCAATTTGAGCGTGCTACAAGCCCAACAATTGGTATCAGACCCTCGTCTCTATCGAAGGACTAACATCCGAGAGTAAAGATCATTTGCTCGAAGTCCACCGTTTAAGAAAATGGCAAGATTTGAAGATGGCCGCTCTATCTCGCGTCCTCCGCTCTTCGAAGGAGAAGCATACTTCCAATGGGAAAATATCATGAAATTCTTCATCAATTCTCAAGACTATTAGGTTTGGGACATCATTGAAGACAAATATTTGGAAGCTCCAAAAAAAAAAAAACAAAGGAGTGCCAACGAGACGAAGGCAAAGCTAAACACCAAGGCGATGTACATTCTCTATTGTGGCCTTAACGAAGAAGTTTCTAAGAGGATCTCCACATGTAAGAGTGCCAAAGAATTGTGGGAGAAACTTGAGAAGCTTTATGTCAACAAGAAGGGAGAAAAGAAAAGTGATGACCAATCATGTGAAAACCTTCTCTCCAATCCAAAGGTAGATGGTGTTTTGGCTCTCGATAAGCCTAAGGTATCTTCTAACTCAAGTGAGCTTTATTCTTACTCTTTTGATGAGTTGTAAGATGCTTTCGATGAATTATTTTTGGAATTTGAGACCATGAATTCTAAATTTAAGAAAATGATTTCAAAACTTGAATTTGAAAACGATTTTCTTTTGAAAACAAAATTGAATTTTGAAAACCAAAATAAAATTTTGAAAAATGATTTAGAGCTTTCAAAAACAAGTAGAGATGTTTTAGAAAAATAAAATATTGATTTGAAAGTTAAGCTTTCAAGCTTAACAAAAGAAAAAAAAATTATTTTTAATAATTCATCTTGTCACATAATGGCAAAATGCTCACATTGCCATTATCATGGTCATTCCTTACATAGTCTTTAGAGAGTGAACTTTTTTGTAAATCATTGTACTCTTGTGAGCTTAAATTTGTGTAAACACCCACCTTGTGAGGTATTAAGTTTACCAAACAAATCCCTTGTAAAAGGAGAGTTCTAGTTTAGCCTTGAGAGAAAAACTAGAGTTGGTTCCATCTTAGCCAAGTCCAAAAGATAGGGTTGTAACGGTTTCCTCCTAAATCGAGAAAAGGGGACGAATTCATTATTCAGTGAATTGAGAAATCCTTAGTGGTGTGCTAAGGTAGTGGATGTAGGTGCTTGTTAGAAGGCCGAACCACTCTAAAATCATTGTGTCACGTATCTACCTTTATTTCGATTTTAGCCAATTCAACCACCAGACATTTACAACCCTCCTTGACGGTTTTGGTGATCGATTCGAGCGTGCTACAAGCCCAACAAAATACATGTAAAAGATTACTAAAAATATTTTATATTTAATACATTAAAGTCAACTATTATGTTGAGTGGATCGAATGATCGAAATGAACCAAGAGGGGGGTGAATTGGATTTTTAAAGTTCTTGGTGGTAGAAATTGCAAATTAAAAGGTAGACAAGGAATTTTAGAGTGGTTCAAGTTCCAAATGAACTCTACATCCACTACCTTAGATTCACTAAGGATTTGCAACAATTCCACTAATTGCTCTTCCCCTTTTCTAGGCTAAGGAGGTAACCCTTACAATTTTCGTTCAAATTTTCTACCCAAAATTTGACCCAATCCTCACACAATTGAAACAAAGAATTTGTTGGCTAAACAAGTATCTCTCAATACATAAACTAGCCCAATTACAAGCACTCAACCCAATTGAAATGATAAGAATGAAAAATACAATTGGGGTTTCTAGACAATAATGGGATTTAGGCACAAATGCTTGGATTTGATGTTTGCTTTAGGATCAATAGTTGTTGCTGAATCTTTTAGAGGTCCCTTTTATACCTTCTCATTGAATTCTAGCCGTTGTGGTTGTTGCATTCATCAATAGAGCCGTTGGGGGTGTTATCTCCCCTCCATAAATGTAGTCTGCAACCAACCGTTTCGAAACGCCCGACCCTGTTTCAAAACAGACCAAAATAGAAAGAGCTATTGGGGTGCATTAAAGAGCCCGTATCGAAACGGTCAGACCTGTTTCGATACGCTAAGAGCCGTTTCGAAACTTGTTTCGAAACATTTTGCCACTGTCAAGGATCGTATCGAAACGGCTTGAGATCGTTTCGATACACCTTAACGGTTTGTTAAAAATCAGTTAAAAACATTAAATGGTCCTATTTTCAAATCAATTTAAGAACCGTTTTGAAACACTTGATGTCGTTTCGATACGGTGTCTCTTTGTTCTAAAGCTGTTTGAAACTTGTTTCGAAACATAGGTTGGCAGTGTTGAAATCGTTTCGATACACGTTTCGAAACATGGACTCACAGTTTCAAAACTGTTCCGAAACGCCTTAGGTCGTTTCGAAACGGTGACTCGAAAATCACTGTTTTGGCTTTAAGAACACTTAGAAAATATTTGATAAACTTAGTTTTTAACTTAGGCATATTCTTCAAAACATATAGGGATGTTTGAGAACTTAAAAATTTGTTTTCACATTTTCAATTTAGTCCTTAGGTTCTTTAGTTATATCAAAGTTAAAATATCGGTTTCACAATCTCCCCCTTTTTGATATAACAAAACCAAAGTTAGAATTTTTAAGAATTTTGAAAGTTTCGAATACATTCTAACTCCACCTTAATTTAAGATAGGTTTTTAAAGTTTTAAAAGGAATTAAATTTAAAATTCAAAGTTTAAAACTTAAAAACACTTTAAACATTTAAAACGAATTTTGGCTCTTAGATTACTTCTCCCCCCTTTTTGTTAAATCAAAAATAATAAACAAGGCTCAAAGAGAAGAGATAAGGTTAAACGCAATAATCAATAAGCAATAAGCAACAATAGTATTAATTCATAAAATTAAAATATCCAAAACATAAATCTTAAACAATAAGTTCAAAGCATAATCCCAAATAAAATCAAAAGCATAGGTTCACAAAACATAATGGAAATAAAGATGCAAACTTATTCCTAAAATGCATAGCTAATATGATATGTCATGAGAAACCTAGGCCTCGTCGTCACCATCATCATCCGAGGACTCATCATCGCTCTTGACTTGAGATTGACGAAACTTCATCCATTGGCCATAAAAGGTAGAGAATGACATATCTATGGCCGAGTGTTGATTCTCAAGGGATTAGAGTTGATCCTCTACATTTTGCAAGCGTGTATTGATAGCACCAAAGCCCGAAGCCATGTTAGTGTCCATGGAGTTGAACCGTTCGGTGAGGAAAGTCATGAGACATTTATTGTTCGCAACTTGAGCTTGTGGTTGCGGTTCAATGGGAGGAGGAGGTGCTTCCTTATCAACACGTTCCCAATGTCCATTGTTTACATAGCGAAAATGGACTTACGGAGAGAGGACTCACCAATTTTTGACTTGCGGGGTTCCGGAGAGTCGTAGGTGCAATCAAGATTAAGCTTGCTAAAGATGTGACTTAAAATCGTTCCATAAGTGAAGGATTTCAGTGCATCGGTGTCACGAAGCTTAACATTGTTAACTATTTCGGCAAATATGATCTTAACAAGATTAGGGCGCTCACCACGATGGAAACACTCAAGCCAAAAGTAGTCTAGTTGACGAATGTGAGAATATTTACCTCCGGAGGGGCGAAGGAACCATGAGACCATCAAATGGAGGAATCTATTGTGCGCTTCCAAGGTAAGCACCGAACCGGTGTGAGAACCAAAGTGACTCTCATTCTCAATTCCTTCGCTCTTAAGAGAAAACGTAGACTCCAAGAGAGGGATGTTAATGACAATCCTCTTCCCCAAGATAAAAGACTCAAGCCCAACAACTTCGGAGTTGTCTTCATCATTGATAAATTGAGCATTGGAGTAAAAGAGAAGTACCATGTGCTTGTAGCAAATGTCCGGGATGCTCAAAAGACCAAGGAAACTCCATTCTCTCAAACGGTCGAGGTAACGAAAAAGAAAGCGCTCGGAGTCAAGAAACTTGAGATCAATAACACGTTCACGACGAACTTCGTACTCCTTGACATAACCGAACTGATCCCTTATCTCTTAAGTTCGAAGACTTTTTTGAAAAAGCTGAGTGAGATTAGGACGAATACTCAATTCACTTGCTTGATCGGTCTTATGCTTTTTGTTAACATTCTACGTAGCCATCCTAAAAACATTAAGCAAGCGATTTAAAACAAGTTTAAGGGTATGCATGAGATTTCGTAATTCAATCCAATGATAAATCCCACTTAAGTTTAAAAACAAGTTTTTAAAACAAATATACAAAACAAAACAAAAAAAATTTAAGAGAAAAACAGTAAAGAAAATACGAGTGAAAATTTATATATTCGAATCAAAAAATTGAAGATTTTGAAATTTTTTTACAAGATTTGAAAAACCCAAGTATCAAAACATATAAACTATACAAAATTAAAATTTTCTAACCTAAGATTCGAATATAAATTGAAGGAAAAAGAAAAAGATGAAAATATACCTTAAATTGGGATTTTGGCTGAATAGAGGAAAATCCTTGCACAAGATTGTTGAAGCTTACTTAGACTTGTGTTTAAGAGAAAACCCCCTCAAGATTTGGTGAAAAACAAAGAGGTTTAGAGGGTTTTTATAAGGAAAAATCGATTCTAGGGTTTTTAGGGTTTGGGAGAGTTTTAATTAAAGCATAACTTTATCATTAAAATCCCCTTTTAAAGCAGTCCGCGAACCCGTTTCGGAACGGTCTTGACCATTACGAAACGCGGGCTTGAAAGATTGACCGACTTTTCAACTCCAGCTGACCGTTTCGATACGTGTTTGACCGTATCGAATCCCCGTTGACTCGTATCGAAACTTGTTTCGATACACCCCTTGGCAGTAGCCAAAACGTTTCGAAACCCTTGGAAGGTGTTTCGAAACGCCCTTCTCTCAGATAGAAATTTAAAGCATCCGTATCGAAACAGGTTGATCCGTTTCGATACACCTGGGCCTGGAAGTGCAGATGAGGCTCTAAAAGTGCAGAAAAATGAATTTTTCTAAGGCCTAACTTGCATGAATGACATGAATGAGCAGGAAAAACATATGCAAACATAAACATACTCCCCCTAGCTATAGGCATGGATGAAATTAGGAGTAAAAACACATAAACATGGCATTTCACAAGATCAAGCAATTTTAAGCACAAAAGAGGTCCTAAAAGGTCTAGATAGGCTAGCTAGACCTAACTCTCTCCTAAAGGACCAAAAACGCTCTTTGTCTAAAGGTTTTGTAAATATGTCCGCTGATTGATTTAAGGTGTCAACATACTCTATAACCACATCTTCCTTAAGGACATGATCTCTAGTGAAATGATGCCTTATTTCTATGTGTTTGGTTCTAGAGTGTTGGATGAGATTTTTTGTCAAACATATAGCACTAGTGTTATCACATTTTAGGGGTATGATTTCAACTTTAATACCATAATCTAAGAGTTGTTGCTTCATCCAAAGGACTTGAGCAAAACAACTCCCTAAGGATATGTACTCGGCTTCGGTGGTAGATAAGGCTACACTATTTTGTTTCTTAGAGAACCAAGATATGAGCATACTACCTAGGAATTGACAAGTTCCCGAAGTACTCTTCCTATCGATTTTACATCCCCCATAATCCGCATCCGAATAAACATGAAGGTTGAAGGTGGAGTCTCTAGGGTACCAAAGACCTAAACAAGGAGTATCTCTAAGGTACCTAAAGATTCTCTTAACGGCTATAAGGTGAGACTCTTTAGGACTAGCTTGAAACCTAGCACACAAGCAAACATTAAACAAGATATCATGTCTACTTGCGGTAAGGTAAAGCAATGATCCAATCATAGACCGGTAAAGCTTAGAGTCGACACACATACCTCCTTCATCTTTGTCAAGCTTTGTCGATGAGCTCATAGGTGTGGCTTGAGGTTTTGCAGTCTCCAAGCCAAACTTCTTGAGCATATCCTTTATGTACTTTGCTTGATTTATGAAGGTGACATCCTTCTTTTGCTTGATTTGGGGTCCCAAAAAGAATGAGAGTTCCCCCATCATGCTCATCTCAAATTCACCTTGCATTAGCTTAGCAAACTCTTTGCAATGATATTCTTTAGTAAAACCAAAAATAATATCATCAACATAAATTTGTACTACTAAGATGTCATTTTTATACCTTTTTATAAAAAGTGTAGTGTCCACCTTGCCTTTTTCAAAACCCTTTTCAAT